>CM070510.1:49241025-50547357 GCA_036346375.1 Guadua angustifolia
CTTACCACTTATAGACTCATTGTGTCAGAGGTTGTGCACGAGCATCTAAGATGGCATAGTCGTATTAGCCATATGAGCCATAACTCCTTTGTGTCTCAGAGACACTGAACGAGTTAGAGCTATCCTGCGATGTGTCATGGCTATGTCGATGATCCCTTTCCTTGCTTGCACTAGTCGTTCTTTGTAATTATGGAGCCCTTTGGTCTATATCCTATGTCGTATGAGTGAATTGGGACTCCTATATAAATTCTATGAGACATTGTCCTTCTAAGTAAGAAGTGAGAGGGACGGAGGCGTCACCAGACTCACCACCATCAGCAATACACAGCTGCCCCCTCCTCTAGCCCCTCTAGAGGTGCCACTACCACCATCGTGCTTATACTTGCCACCTGCCCGACTGATAAATTCTACCTCCGCCTTGAAGGCAACCATAGCATGCTGGAGTTGCTCCTCCTCATCAGCATCACCTGTGTAGTCCGCACATGAACTTCTTCTTGGCAGGGAATATACAGCTGTTGCTTCCTTTCTAAGCCTCTCGTCCCTCATTCTCTTCCTCTTATCCTTAATCCTTTTTCTAGGTTGCGCTGAAAGTACTCGTAAATCTCCTTAGGAACTTGTATGTAATGGATGATATTCGTACTTTGCCCTACCAAGTGGTGCTTCATTCGGGTTAAACCGCCTCCTTTCTTTTCTTAGTGACAGTACTTGTATCAAAATCTGGTCCTTATCTTCTCGCTATGCTCCCACATAACGCCATCCTAGTCTGCCATCTGCTATTCTGTGAATCATCCTAGTGACTATTTATTTATCCTAGTGACTAGCAAAAGAAGTGAAAAATCATCCTAGTAAATCATCTATACACTCATCATCCTAGTGACAAATCATCCTAATGAGTCATCTACAAAATTAGGGTCAATCATCCAAGCCCATATGACCATATCCAATGTAAAAAAAAAAGTTATGATGTAAACAGTACACCCCAAAATGGAAGAGCACTTTTGAAGTTCACAAATCACACTAGATCCCTACAGAACCAACAAAACAAGTTCATATATGTTGTTCTAACTGAAAATCATTTAGTTCACTTCGATAATCGCTCGGTTCACCTTGATAATCACTCGATTTCTTCAAAAATCAACATAGCTCCAACGAATATCACTAGGGTTTTGGAAAGAATCAAATTGCACTTGGTCCAGTCGATAATCGCTAAGGGGATGTCGATTTTCGAGGCTTACCGGTCGATAATCGCTCCTCTTGCGCAAATCTGGCGTCGGCTGCAGCGAGCTAGAGCACAAGGTGAAGAGGATGTTGGGAGAGGACTTATGCTGTCGGAAGAGAGCCATTAACCCTTTAGACAGCCATTTTTTCTTCATGGGCCGGACCGGGCTTCTTGGCCCAAATGCTTAAACAGTGCAGCCATCCCTGTTTTGTTTTTTTTTCCTTTTCAATTATGTACACTCTGTTTTGGCTCAAAATATCTCACAAATTTGGTTTTTGAAAAAAAAATTGATGTTAAATATCACAAAGCTATTAATTCTAATTTTAGGGAATTTTTGGATAAATTTTTCCAAATTTCACGAATTTTTCGAATTTGAATTTGATTTTGAACGGTATGCCAACGGTTTGCAATGTACGTAATGCCTTGATATGTGTGATCGTCGATAATTTCAACCCAGATCACAGGATTTCAAATTGGATCCGGTTAAAGATCGGCAGGTTATTAGATGATACAAATGAATTTCATCCACTACAGATTGCATATTTGCATTTTTAACTCTTAAGCATCAATTTGTTAAGTATCTTTAGTTTGGAAAAAGAATGGTAGCTAATGTGTCAGCATCAAGTATGCAAGAAATTCTTGTCCCTAGAGTGCCTACACGGAACCAACTATTAGTTATCTAATGATTGGACCAACAAAAGCATATGCTGCACCTTGTTGAATGAAGTAAACCTGAAAGCAACAGCACAACAAGAGGGAAACTGATGCCAAAAAAAAAGAGGGAAATAACCATCTAGTTACATAAATAACACGGGCAGTCGTAAAGGTGTTTAGTAAACATTTTCTGATTGTACACACAAGCATATGCATCAATAGCGTAACCAATATATACACAATTACACATACACCACATAGACAAAAGAATGAGCGAAAACATACAAGTTGACCTTCCTTATGGATTGAGTGAGCAAACCATGAACTTGACAAGAGAATTTTCTACGTAAGTGTACAAGAAAACGTCAGAAGCAGGACCTTGCGCAAGGCTATGAGAGTTCTTCGCTGGACAGCGCCCCTCTGGCGACTTTGACGAACACATCTTCCATGGTGGTGTCCGCGAGGCCCCATGCTTGCACTTCCACTCTCTTCTTGAAATTCTCCACGGCCATGAAGACATCCGCGATCCTCACCTCTTGCTTCGGCAGCTCGTATTTCTGCGTTCCAGACAAATGATATACCTTCCTTGCGCTTGGTGAGAGCTTGAGCACCAGATTCTCAACCTCTCGCTCGAACTCCAGCGATGTCGTCATTGTCAGCACATAGTACCCTCCGTATCTAGCTATGAGCTGCGATATGAATTTTCGCGTACTTCATGTAAATAACACTGTCACAGTTGATCTTAGATGATGAAGTAGATTGTAACATGCTAGTACCTCTTTAGGCCTTCCTATGCACTGGAGCCTGCCATCTACCATAATACACAATCGATCACAGAGAACTTCAGCTTCTTCCATGGAATGGGCTGCAAAGATGCCAAGAAGAATCAGTGGATTGAGACTACCATGGAAGAGGAAATTATGGCCAAGCACAAGTGAACAAATGGTTCTAGTTTGAAGATTACTGGTAAGAATGATTGCTCTGTCTTGCTTTGCTTGCTTCACAGCACTCCAGAGACTCTTCCTTGAAGCTGGATCTAATCCAGTGCTGGGCTCATCCATGTACACAACCTGAGGTGCATTTGTGTAAGTACAAGCAGGGATTATTTGATGACCTAATAAAATGGAAAATGATGTAGAAAGTTATACTTTAGCATCTCCAATCAGCGAGATGGCGACACTAAGCCGCCTCTTCATGCCACCACTGTACTTCCTGACTTGCTTATCAGCAGCACCACCATGAAGTAAATTTACACTTCTTAAAGATTCTTCAACAGCCTACAAATCATTGTCATTTCAGTAAAAAAATTCAGAATACTTTTTTCATACCCTACTAGGTGAATTCAAAGAAAGTACAGAGATTTTAAGACATAAGCGAAAACATATATTTGCTTCACCTTAAAGATTATGGTACTGCATTATGAAATTAGTGAACTGGTATACATGATATTACTCACAAGGTCCAAAGCAGCCCCACTGAGGCTCTTCAGTCGGCCATAAAATTGGAGATGTTCTCTGCCAGTCAGCATCTCCCAAAGCATACTGCATTCCAACATAGAGACAACAGATGGTGAAAATCAGAAGACGTTTTTCGTGAATAATTATTGCTCCAGATCAAAATTACCGAGAACAAATCTGTAACAAAGAGGTGCATATCCTACTCATTCTGTGGGCAAACCCCCATGCTGTTGTATATCTTTTCCATGTCAGTTTGTATGCTGAAATCCCGTACAAATGCATTTCCTGATGTTGGCTTTGCAAGCCCAATCATCTGTCAGGCACCAGCAGGAAGGATGAATACCAAAATAGAATTTTTAAAAAAAATCACAACTCACAGGTCGTACTATACAATTGAGAACTTTGAAAAGGAGGTCATTTAGTGATTTATTAGTCTGATCATCAAGAAACCATGGTTAAATTGCCCAGCAATATATATATATATATATATATATATATATATATATATATATAATAAAAGAGAAGATTGCAAAGAAAAGTTTAATCAGCATGGACGAAATTCTAATTACTGTGTTTAAGCAAAAAAAAATGAAGATCGGATAGGAAAGACTTTAGTGTCTCTAATAGAGTTTGGATAAAGTATGCCAAGGGGATTCAATGACAAACCATGCTAATAAAAGAGCTCTTGCCAGCTCCATTAGGACCAAGAATGCCCAAACACTCTCCGTAAGACAAAGCAAGTGATAGACCTCGAACAGCAAACTTATCAGGGTTACCGTCCTTTCCATGATATAGTTTCTTGAGATCATCACAGACAACAGCATAGCCACTATTCTGTTGCTGTAGTACTTGATCAACAGTCTCCCTCTGTAATTCGACCATACCATAGTAATTTGTCAGCAAATAATCTAGTAGTAGGTGACATCGATATGCATATTTATTTATACATCAAAAGTAATCTGATACCCAAAGAAACGAATGAAAATCGTGGTAAAATTTACTTCACAAGGACAATGTAGGTTATTATAGAGCAGTCTGGTAGGAAAAACATTGCAGCCTTAGAGATATTTCCAAAAATTCAAAGTACACATTAAAAAATGCTGGGTGAGAAATTGAATTGTGTGCAAGAGTGATGAACTGGAACTTACTTCTTTGATAATGTCTAGCTTCTCCATTTCTACATGAACATCATTATCGACTACTTCGTTAACAGTTATCCTTCTCCAAGTGGGGTTCTTCTTAAGGAGACGTTTGATTATAGATAGGGGACTAGCTCTGTGTCCAACTGAAGCAGCTTGGTCGAAATAATATGCAACAGGAAGCAAAACCAACCATTCTAGAACAATGATAATCATCGCATCTCTCATTCCATTTGAGTGGTTATTTAAATCACTCCATCGCATGCCAGGATTTCCTGTTTCTGAAGCCCTCAAAGCGTATTGGCTAAGATCATATAGTCCTCGATACAAAGAAAATGCAGGTATTATCTCCAGAACTGTAATCCAGTGTCCTGTAGTAACACAAGAATTATGCAATGATTTTAGCCTGATTTATCAAAAGAACTGCCCCTAAAAGAATATAAGTGAAGCACTAAAAGTAGGAAAGGCAGCTCTCCACATTGATGGTTTATTTTCATTAAAAAATGGTTTGACTTGCTACACATGGTTAAAACTGTAATTAATACTGTGTAGATAAAAATAATGATACTGTGATCTGAATTTTGAACTAATACAAACTAAAATATTTGTTTAAAATGAACGGTAAACTTACTTGGGAATTTTCCACCTTCAATAAAATTGCGAATAAGAGATCCTGCAATTAACCCTGATCCAAATATGTACAGGTATGCAATTGCTGGTAGAAAAAAAACACAAGAAGCAAGAGACATCACATAACTTGCAGCACTGAACAATAAGTCAACAATGCAGAGATAAAACGGCATGGTTTTGCTATACCTTGAGTATTGTTAACTTTCGAAAAGAATGTTGCAGCTAGGAAGGATAATACAATCTGCAGATTAATGAAACTGAAAAGGAAAACAAACTGGATACTGTAGTCGTTTATCTTGAATAAGTTTAGACCTGTAAAGTAACAACTGAATTAGATAAACGGCTTGAATAAAAATATTATTTTGTTAAGATAACCATTGTTGGATAGCTTTCTACCTAGAAGGGATCCAAAAATGACAAATAGAACCAGATACACCGTGGACAAAATAAGGAAGTACGCATAGGAGATAGTCCAGTAAGGGCCATCCCCAAGCCCGTGCATTTTCATCATTGTTCGGAGCTTATGTTGCTTCTCATACACAAGGTATGTCAGCATAACCTGCATTACAACTTAAGAGGTTCAAAATTTGTAATCATGCATCACAGAAAATTGGCTATCACTTGATCAAACAGTTCTCTCCTCCCTCCACTTCAGTAAGATTTTAATTATTCTTAAGCTACACTGAGAGGGCCTAGTTAACAATGATATATTCTGCATAGTATTTCACTGAATATTCGATGTACTAATCGTGTTTTGTACTTGTATATTCTTACATTGAACCGAATTCCTAGCTACAACAAAAGAAAAAAAATCATTGTCAACCCTGTTACCACTTACCGGGAAAAGCAACTCAACAACCCATACGAAAAAGAGAGGACCAATGAGAGAAGAAACATCGATCGTCAAACGAGTCGCTTGCTTAGGCATTTCTTTTGTGAACTCGAGCAACATTTTTGCACCTGAACCTTGTAGAAATTGGAGATAGGCATTTGAGACCTACACAAATGTCAAGTAATATGTTATTGGGAGGAAATGAACTGCCAAGATAGAGTAATATCTTTTGAAAATGACGAAGTTATTTTAATGATGCTGGGATCATTTTTATTATTCAATATTTTAACAAACTAGAAAATTATATAGTAAAGAAGATGCAGAAGAAAATATCCCTAATTTAAGCATGGTAAAAATATATGGTTAAGCATGCTCATCAGTTTTATCTCTTTTGGATTACAATTTCCAACTATCGTGACTGTTCTGGTTCACATCGTATGTCATGTTTCCATGGATTCTTGTTGTGGATTTGTTATGGGACCATAGAGTAGTTCGGCATTTAGTAAAATAATATATGAAATACATAGAACTCTCAATCTTTTCGGTGGGTTGACAGACAAGAAAATTAATAATAAAACATCCATGCTATATCAGTGAAGTAAATGACACCCACCGCATTCAATGAGTGTGAAATACGCAGAAGTCCAAATGGCATTGGGACATAAGAGACATTCTGATAAGTCGAGTTGTATAAAGCAAGCACATTGAAACGCTTCTCATTTGAGTCTTGGAAATCATAGGCTGTAAAAAAATTACTTAGAGTTACGTCTTTAATACCCGCCTGTAATGAAACAATAGCACTATCGGCATATATAGGAAAAGTGGCATACCCATTGCAATTTCATTTATCCCTTTCACTGTTTTCCCTTTCCGGTAACCCTTGAAGGTTTCCTCATTTATTGTTGTTGAACTATTCCGCCACATGGGTAAACCTTGAACACATTTTATCTCTGCTAAAACAAAATTTGAAGTTCAGATATGAAATCCTTTTCAACCAAACACTTCGGACAAGAGAAAAGGCACATAAATGATAATACACGGAATATCATTGTGGTAGTGCACAAAAGTTAATCATTCTTATGAGAGAACAAATCGTGACAATTTCTTGGCTGCCAGGTTATCAGGTAACAATCTCACATGTTTACCCATATTATTTTTTCATACTATTCTCTCAGAAACAGAAGAAGCAATACATGACACAAATTTACCTTTCTGAACATTAATAGCACCAATGGTAATGGGGACTGTAACTGAATCACCGGATTTGCATTGAGGTTGAAGAACATATATGGGTCGATCTGAGATAAAAGCAGGCTCAATGAAGTCTGTAGAAGTACCCGGCACATCTGTCCCCTGGAATTTACATGATAAGAAAGCAAGTTCCATCTGATTTTTATCCATGAAAAAACATACATAGTAGTAGAAGTCTGGTTATTTCGACTTACAAGGAGAAGACTAGATATGCTTGCAAAATCAGAAAGATTAGAAAGTGGTGAGCTTGTGAACAAGTTCTGCATGACAGCTGTCAAACAAACGAGCAAAGTTAATGGTTTAAAGAATATGGTGAGTACACTATAGCTTAACAGAGTTCTCTATGACCCTTATTTCCGTTGTTACTGGAGATGAAGAAAATTCTGGTATGAAAAGCACACCTCACTTCTTGACCGAAAGGCGTACAAAAAGTAGAAGATATAGAAGATACAGACTACTTACTACTGGATAGAGTTTCGTTTGCTCCCGTGAAGGGTATACTGGCCGGGCAGGATTGCGATTTTCTGCATGAAGCATCTGGGAGGCCTGTGTACAAATTGGAAGAATCCTGCACGGCACGATACTCAGGGCGCGGTACTTGCAAGAGAGCAGGCCATCCAGGAGGATTTGGTATGGGGCAACTGCCAGCCTGATCCAACGTAGAGTACTGAATTCCGCACACATTTTGGCAAGAACCAGTGCCGTTGACATCAATACACTTGCAACCACATCTGAACTTTGGCTTATCTAGAAGATTGTTGATGACTCTTTGAAGAACACTGATTAAGATACATAGGTATATCGGAACTATGATTAGCCGAATGGTTGCCTTCTTGTTACGTCTCTGCATGGATAGGAAACATGGATGGACACCTCTTAGTTTGAATGAAACTACCGGCTGTATATAATTAAAGATACTATGAGCAATAGTGCAATGAAAATGTCCCTCATGGCCATAAAGAAACCTCAAAAAGTAACCTCCACTGTTGGCAATAGCACAGTGATCGATCTCAAATCGCGAGAACACGGGAACAAAGAAAACAGTAAAACACAGAGGTTTTTGTGCGGGCAACTTGCTCAGCTTTTTCAATTACGGCAACAGTATTTAAAGGAGTACAAGCGACAATGAGTCGATATCGGACTCTGAATCAAAACGAAACCAATTACTACACAGCTACGGACTCGATCCTAATTAGAATCCAATTGACTAAGTTCAGGATTTATTCAACATTTCACCCCTAAATCCTGAACGTTACTGCTTCTGAACTGGTTCCATTCCCACTTTGTCCCGCATCTCCTGAAGTTTCACTCTTCCCAGCGGCTGTTGTCAGAGATCAGCACTGCGGTCACTTGTGCCGACAGACTTGATTTTGACAGTACCGTTTTCTACACAATTTCTGATGTAGTGATACCTCAAATCGATGTGCTTACTCCGATCATGAAACACTGGGTTCCTGCTGAGTGCAACCGCAGATTGATTGTCAATCTTCAGTGAGAAAGTTTTGGGTTCTTCGCTCATGAGTTCACCGAGGAGTCTTCCCAGCCAGACTCCCTGACATGTGGCTGTTGCTGCTGCAATGTATTCCGCTTCACAGGAGGAAAGAGCGACAACCTTTTGCTTCACTGATTGCCAACTCACAGGGCTGTCACCAAGGAAGAAGAAGATGCCGGAGGTGCTCTTGCGTGTGTCGACGTCCCCGCCGAAATCACTGTCTGAGTACCCTTCCAAACGAGCAATGTTCATCCTTCTGTTGTAGCGACACCCGAGTTGCAAAGTTCCAGCCACGTACCTCAATATCTTCTTTACTGCAGCCAGATGTTCTTCAGTCGGTTTCTCCATGAACCGGCTTACGTATCCAACTGCAAAACAGATGTCTGGTCGCGTGTGGACCAAATAGCGAAGGCTCCCCACAATGCTCCGGTAGGTTTTAGCATCCGTTGGTGATGCCTGACTTTCCCGGCTGAGCTTGCATCGAGGTTCCATAGGCGTATGCACTGGATTACAGTTTTCCATACCTGCCTTTTCAAGGATTTTCTTGGCATATCCAGACTGACAAAGTGTGATCCCTTTGTCATCTTGTTTTACCTCTATGCCAAGATAAAAACTCAGATGACCCAAATCACTCATCTTGAATGTGCGCTTCATTTGACTTTGAAATCTTCGATCTTCTTTGTCGGCCGAACGGTGATTACCAAATCATCCACATAAACACCGACAAGCAATCGGGATGCACCTTTTCCTCGCGTGTAGACCGCATGTTCTGCTTCACACCGTTGGAAACCGAGAGATAGCAAAGAGCGGTCCAGCTTCGCGTTCCATGCCTGGCGCTTGCCGGAGGCCAGTATAGGGCTTTGTGCAATTTGAGCACCTTGTCCTCTTGGCCTTCTCGACAAATCTGGTGGTTGCGCAACAAATACTTCTTCTTCCAACTCACCGTTAAGAAAAGCTGATTTTACATCCATATGGTGAACGTGCCACCCTTCATGAGTCGCTATGGCTATCAATGACCTCACGGATTCAAGGCGAGCCACGGTGCGAAAACTTCGTCAAGTCCACCCCGTCATTGGGCGTATCCTTTTGCAACTAGGCGGGCCTTGTGCTTGACAACGACTCCTTGTGCATCCTTTTGACCTTGAAAACCCACTTGAGGCCGATTGCTTTGTGCCCTTCAGGAAGGTTGACGAGGCTCCAGTGCTATTTTCTTCCATTGCTTTCATTTCTTCCATCATTGCGTCGCCAAAGCACTCATGTTCTTGGCCCGATGAATGTCTTGGTTCTCGCCGATGGTTAAGTGTAGCTCTTCGTCTTCAAGGATGGACTTTGCTATCGCAGGGCCATGTTCAAGCACATTCCTCACCAATCGAAATCTTGGTGGTCGACCGCCAGTTTCGTCCAGATGCTCTATTGCCTCGGCGGTGGGAGACACAAACTCAACTCCACCCCTACGCCTCTCGAGTTTACGTTGTCCAGCGTTTTGGAGTTTCTCTCGCATCATCTTGGTCGTCCTCACATGTGTCCCCTGTTGTCGTATGTGAACAGTTCGGTTCTTCCTGCACTGAACTTCAACAAATGAATGGCCATTGATCACCTCCGATTCGGTGTTGTGCTGTCCTTCCGGTCCCATTTAGCACCCTCATCAAACACGACATCACGGGAAACATGGGCCTTGATTACTTCGGGATCATAGCATCGTATGCTTTTGAACTGTTTCATAGCCGATGAAGATCATAGCTTTGCTCTGTCATCAAGTTTCTTGAGATGAGGGTGACATTCGTTACAAAAGCGACGCAGTGGAAGGTCTTGCGCAGTAATGTCTTGCCGGTGGCACTCCATGCCGAGCTTCATACGTGTCATCCCTTTTACGCTTTTTGTGGGACTTCGGTTAAGGATGAATACAGCTGTGGTGACAGCTTCACCCCAGAACTTCCCAGTAGGTTCTTCGACTTCAACATGCTTCTTGCCATGGCTACAACAAATCTGGTTTCGGCGTTCAACTACTCCGATTCTTTGTGGTGAATATGGCGCGGTGAGGTGACGAGTTACGCCATGATTTGCGCGCAGATTCGCAAATTCCACAGATGAATTCCCGCCTCGGTCGATCCCGAGTACACGCAATTTTCGCCCGATCTCGGTTTCAACTGCGCTGAAATTGCTTTTATGGTCATTGTCGCCGTCTTTGGAACGCAGGTCGCACCCACATATATCTATCGTGATCATCCACCGGTAGCATGAAATATTGTCTTCCTCCATAGGTGGGTGGTGATATTTTCCGCACGCAGATCGCCATGAACAAGATCCGGAGAGCCATTAGCACTAGTATTTAGCTTTTGATGGAAAAGATGTGCGGCGGTGCTTCCCGATGATACATCCTTCGCAGATTTGATCTAAGTGATCAATCAATGGAAGTCCGCGCACCATTCCATTTCTTGACAGATTCTTCAAAGCGCCGAAACTGAGATGCCCAAGCGGCGTGCGAGCAGTGCAGATCGTCACTTTTCGCCGTCGAGCATACGGGTTCGCCACCTTTTGGTAGCATGTAGAGACGGTTTGCACCGCTTGTTGTACTTTGGCAAGAAGTTGTCGTCTTCGGTCACGGATCGCAATTCTCCATCCACTATGAGAACACGCAACCATTCTCATCAATCGCCCCAGACTAATGATGTCACTCCGTAGCGCCGGAATGTAGTAGACTCCGGTGAGAGCTCGGTGTTGGCCGCCTCGTCCCCTGGATGTCAACATTCGTGCCATCCCCGAAGCGAACTTTCCCTGTAATTCCAGTGTCAAGCTCAGAAAAAATTTCCCGACGCCCGGTCATGTGGTTGCTGGCACCTGTGTCAAGATACCATGCCTCATCATCCTTGTTGCTATTTTTTCCCAGTGGTGCTTTGACTTTGGGTTCTTCGAGGAGAACCGTCCTTGACAACGCCGGCACCAAATCAGCGATGGCGCACTCATGCATCATGAGAACTGCAGAATCATCTTCGTCTTCTATGGCAAGATGTGCTTCGTCGGTGCATGAGTCGTCATCATCTTCTATGGCAAGATGTGCTCCGTCGGTTTTCTTGGGCTTACGGCAGTCCTTCGCCCAATGCCCTCTTTTACCACAGTTGTGACACTTGTCTCTGTTGCGGTCACCCTCACGGGCGGGCGTGTTCTTGGCGTCATAGCCACCAGAGTCAGTTCTTCTTCTTGGTTGCCTGTCTCGACGACGCCCTCGACCACCCCTATTGCGGAGCGCAAGAGTCCTCTCGCTTGTTGCCGCTTCTTTCACGCTACGCCGCCCATTCTTCTTCTTCAGTGAGTAGGAGTTTTCCGCCCGTAGTCATCTGAGAGGATGGTGCACACCGATCTTCCGCGGCCTTGAGACGTCCAGTCACGTCCTCGATTGAAAGAGTAGATAAATCTAGCAGAGTTTCAATTGAGAGAGCGATTTGGGAGAACCTGTCAGGCACAACGCGGAGATATTTTTCAACGACCTTCGTTTCCTCAATTGGGTCTCCAACCATTGCTAGTTCCTGGACGAGCCCGTTCAGTCGAAGTGCGAAATCTTCCACTGATTCGTCATCGCGGAAGTGAATATTTTCGTACTCCTTGCGAAGTTGTTGAGCCTTTGCCTTGCGCACTCGGTCGGTGCCGATGCGCATGGACTTGACGCATTCCCATGCTTCCTTAGCGCTGTCCTTGGACCCGAGCGTGGTGATCATCTCCGGCGGGACGCTCCGGTATGGCCTCCATTGCCATCGATCTTCCCGCCGCGTTATCGAGCCATGCTCTATTGCCGTCCACGAGCCACGCGCTCCGGAGCATCACGCGCATCATCATTGCCCACTCGGCAGTGAAGTTAGTGCGGGTAAGCGTAGGATAGCTTGTTCGCCACCACCTCACGCGACCGTGCGATGGATCACCAAACTCGATTATCGCTGCTCCCCGCCGCCATCAAGACGGCCGCCGGAGCGCTGCGATGGTGGTGTGGCGATCGCGCTTCGGTTCATCATCTCGCCCTTGAGAGGATCGAGGCTCGATACCAACTGTTGGCAATAGCACGTTGATCGATCTCAAATCGCGAGAACACGGGAACAAAGAAAACAGTAAAACACAGAGGTTTTTGTGCCGGGCAACTTGCTCAGCTTTTTCAATTACGGGCAACAGTATTTAAAGGAGTACAAACGACAATGAGTCGGTATCGGACTCTGAATCAAAAACGAAACCAATTACTACACAGCTACGGACTCGATCCTAATTAGAATCCAATTGACTAAGTTCAGGATTTATTCAACATCCACTTGACATGTATAGGATACAGATTGAAAACAGTCGGCGGACTGAAATTTGAAGCACAGATGAGATCATAGAGCATGTCTTGGTGTTTAAACATCTATATTGCACTCTACCAAGAAACTTCCCCTATGCTGATGGTTGTGTGCTTCGGTCCCCGAATTATTTCCATTTTGACATATAGCAAATCCCAACCTATGCTCATCTGACCAATAATACAAGACAACTGACGAAAATCATACCCGAAATTCAACAACAACAGAAAATTGGCAGAATTAGTGATTCGAACCCACGACTTTCTGACAATAGGCCAAATTTGGTCACAGTAGCAGTTATGGTGGCAACATCACTAGAAGAAACATGGTATTTATAAAACCGAATTTCTGTGTCCATGTTGCAGCTGTGCAAGAAAATAGACCCTCCATCTGATTCTATTTAGCCTGCGGCATTGGATCAGAAGACACGAACCTAACCCAATTATACTCTAATTAAAAACAAACGAACAAGGCAAAAACTCATCCGAGAATTCCGCACTACTAACGCCAAAACGAATCAGAAAAACCTGAAGAAAATGACAGAATGGCCATGGATTAGACCTGGAAGATGAGATTTTTGCGCAGGAGGGCATTGGTCTGAGAGGCGAAGCTCGGCGGCCTCGATGCACCATCACCACCACCACTAGCCGCCGCCGCCGAGGGCTCCATCACGCGGCGGCAGTTCTTGGGTTTGCGGTGTCCTCTCCCTCTCCCCCTCCCCTTGGACTGGATTGGAACTTTGGAAGGTTGAAGAGAAAAAGGCCGGAGTTTTTAGCCGTTGACATCCAAAGAGGTGAATTTATAGAGGCGACTGGAGAAGATATCCTTCCCGCCACATAGAATATTTCCTTCCATACTTTTTCTTCTAATAAAAATTATATAAATCTTAAAACTAACAAAAAGTAACTAATCATTATCTACCTTTCACTCGTACTTTAGAGAGGTGTTTTATGCTTTTCTTTTCCACCGTTGCACAAATATTAAAGTATGAATGAAAGGTAGATGGTGATTATTTACCTCTTCGTTTGCTTTAAAATTTATGTAACTTGTATTGGGAGGGAAAATATTGAAGTACTACTCCGTACTTTAATATTTATGCAACTATTAAAAAGAAAAGCATGAAAGCACCTATCATATTTACATTTTTTTTTGCCAACTCTTTTGTTTTTTTTCTTTTTCTCCCTCTCCTGTTATGGAATTTTCGGTCATCCAATGCTTATTTTAAACATCGAAAATTTTTGTAAGGAGTACTAAAAATTACAGAAAACGGTGCATTTTCGGCGGGAGTCATACACGTTTTGGATGGTCATTCAAAGCTAAATATAGAACAGTATGCGTTCAAACGCGTTCTACGTAAGTCTCCATCAATTATCACATGAGCAGTTGATCATTCGCAGCTATACAAATAACGAACTCACAGATGTTCTTCTCCGGTCCTCAAAAAAACACCAGTTTTGATCCACGTATACTCAAAGTAAACGATAAAAGAGATTTGGGATTTGCATGATTGAGTTTGACTTCGATACTTTTCTTTCGTTGAAACTGCGTGTTGGACTCCTCGTTTGGAAAATTCCAATATCTTGATTCACGCGGTTAGTTGATTTTTCGCGTAGCATGTAAGCAGGCGTTGCTCGTGCACACGTACTGCTAATTGCCAAGAAATACCACAGTGCGTTTTTTACTATGCATGATTACGGGTTAGTAATTTCTTGAAGCAATGCACACGACTAGTACTTCTTCGTGCGTTCACATGCAATTCTCAAGAACCAATATAAAGATGGAATTAGATTTGAGCGAGATGAAAATGAAGTATGGGTTGTTTCGTTCACACCTTCATTTTTGTAATAATATAAAACATGCGAGGCTAGATATAAAGAACAAATTGTGTCCTGGTCTACTATTCCAAGGATGAGACATAATGCGATGGAGAACACAATGTCGATTTACTTGTCGCTCTGTTCTTTCTGCACTCATCGTCGTAGAACGCTTCAGTCAAACATTTCAAGTTTTTGCCACAAATAGACGTAAAGTGTTTAAATTTGTCAGATAAAAATATACAATTTGTGAAGAAGAAATTTGTACGAACTCGGTTGTGTGCTTTGGCAGAGACCGGATTTTAATTCTTTATCTAAAAAAACAATTTGTGAAGAAATATACTTCTATACTATTGCACTTTATATAATGCTTGCTATCATATAATCAGAAATACTTCAAACCAAAATATGTGCTTGAGACCATGTTAATGTCCAACAAAACAACTGAAAAAAAGACATGGCTTCAATTTGCAAACGGTTAAACATGTCCATGGGATGACAACGGCTACCACCATCTTGATCGTCGCCAACCTTCCCCTGCCCCGCCCTGCCTTCTGTGGGGATTAAAAACAGTATTTTGTTCAAATATATGAAAATAGAATAGCCGTTTAATATTCAAAATTCACATTATACAAAATGAAAAAAACTATAGTTTTAACTGTTGACGGGTAACCGCAAGAACACGTGAGAGAGCTTGGACACCGCCCGAACTGTTCACCAAAATTGTCCCAAAGATTTCATATTTTGTAAATCTAGTCCTATACTTGGGCACCGCCCGAACTATTCACCGAAATTATCCCAAAAATTTCATATTTTGTAAATCTGGTCCTATATGATAAAAATTACAAAATTAGCTCCTTATAGAGCGTGAAAAAGCCAGCAAGGGACAATGTCCCCACCGTGCTATACAATCACGATAGGACCTGCCACGACAGGACAGTGTGCATGGCTACCGGCAAGAGGCAAGAGCTAGCAGCCAAGAGCACCATACCACTATTGTATAGCGGTAGTGTGCAGAGGACAGGTGTCCCCTGCTGACTTTTCTACGATAGATGATGGGGCTATTTTTATAATTTTATTGTATCAAAATCAAACTTTTTTTAAATAAAAAAAAAGTCTATAAAGCTATTTTGGTGAACGGCTCCACGACCCCACGGGACAGTCGGGGAAACTTACCCCGTCCCCGCCGTCGTGACGATTATCACTCGCAGGACAAATTGTCAAACCTACTCCAGATCAGCTGCTAGTTAAATTAGCGTGAGATTTGCTTTGCAACTAAGCAACCGAGTAAGGTTTGTTATAAGTAATCGATCAACTCCTTTGACTTCACCGGTCGTCGCGTTGCCCCAGAAGTGATCTGCGGTGTTTCTTCTCGTCGGAGTGGGACCTGCATGGTTTCTCCGTTAAGTCGGGATGATTAAAATTGATGCGTGCATGATCGAAGGACCGATACGTATGTCCACTCTGGCCCGCGGGTTATCTCTTTGACCTGGAAAGTGCATGCAGTTTAGCCGCGTGGCCACGATCAAGATTAAAACCGCGATGCATGCGGACAGTTTAAGAGGAATCCGTGTGTGTCTTATTCAGCCACTTGCACCCCATAACTAGGGATACAATTGGAGCAGATAATTTACAGAGTGAATATAGAAGAAAGGAAAGAGTATACAGCACTGTACGTGCTCGATCCTGACTCTGAAAAAAAAAGTACAGAATAGGATACGAGATGAATGATAGATGTCTGTATCCACTTTGATTGCACGAAAACCATATAATGTCCTGTGTAAGGATGCAAAGGGGCTGATAATTTTCGTCCATTGGGATCTCGTGACTCAACGGTATAATCAAAGATAACACTCTATATATTCAGGAGGTGACAATAATTTTTTAAGTGAGATTAGCATGTGGTGACAGCGTGACCAAATTTTTTAATTAACTCTCGTTTCCGTCGGATTGATCAACCAAAGTCTTCAGACAAATACACAAAGGAAAAAAATAGGTGTTCGACGTTATCCGTCAGAATAAGAAAGAGGGTAAACAATATCCTTTCCTATCTGCTCTGATTACATCACTAGGCGATAGCTACTTAGGTGGGAAGGCTCGCTGTCACGAAGCCAAACTAAAGTGTTGATTACCAGCGATGAAATAAAACAAGGCAAGATAAATCAAGTAGCCGGGCCCATTTTGTTCTAGGTATACTCAAAAGGTAAAACGGTTAATCGATATGTGGCTTGCGTGTCTGACTTTGCTACTGGCATGAATTAGTTAGGTTTTGTTCTTTCGAGAATTAGTTCCGTTGGAATGATTTAGTAAACGATTGACAGTCTTTTTAGTTGTAGGTATGTGTTTGGAAATTTCCGGAATCTTGATCCACCGGTATAACTTAACTCTTGAAGCCAAAAGAATAGCCGGTGAGAGGCGAATTCCAAAATTATGTTGAGATCATCCGCCAGCTCTTTTACAAAAAAAACTTTAGTGGTTCTGGACATTGCATCCAGATTTAGATTAAACTCTTTAAAAAAACACTTGTGGTTGCGGCAATTCCTCTTAGGTGTTGAATCCTCGTTTTCACGAAACAATCATAAATTTTTTGAAATCATGTTCTCATTCATCGTATCTGCGAAAAGGCCCCGTGGATTCTAAAATTATGATTATTTCAGTTCAATCCCAGCTTTTGCGAAAAAGACCATAAATTTTTCAAAATCTTGTTCTCATTCACCGTTTCTATGAAAAGGCCCTCACGGATTCTAAAATTATGATTACTTCAGTTTTTATTAGATTTTTTAGGTTTCGCCGAAGGAAACATTACATTCACTATGGAGGTTGGTTTTGCCAGCTGAGTACTCTAGCAAAATTCACCCAACGTAGCCGCAATCAGCGATTTTGTGAAAAGGCACCTCATGAATTCTAAAATTGCTAGGAGACCCTCATGTCGGCTCTTGTAAAAAAACAGTAGTTTAAAAAATTGCATCCAGGCCTAGGCTAAGTCTTTTTGCAAAAAAAACCTCATGGTTCCAGAAATTCCTCTCAAGTCCTAAATCCCTATTTTTGCCAGAAAAGTTCATAATCTTTTTGAAAACTTATTCTCATTCACCATTTCTACGAAAAGGCTCCCATGAATTCTAAACTTGTGATTATTTCGTTTTTCTTTTTCTTTTTTAGGTTTTGCTAAAGAAAAAATGATGTTCACCGTGAAGGTTGGTTTTATGGTCTGAGCACTCTATCAAAATTCATTTGGTGAAACATAGCATGTGGCTCTACCTAGTTAATTCTGAACTTCTGATTCTTCAGCTAGCATAAGCCACATGCACGTTTGCCTTACCCAGAATTCCATAACTCGAAAGTGTGACGGTGCATTTTACTCTACATGGTCAACACTACTTTCTTCAAGCAATTTACACGATTGCCACATATATATATATATATATATATATATGAAGCCTTTTCCGTACTCCTAGGAGTACATACTCCCACCTCTAATATACCACTTAAATGAATGATTTATACTCTTTTATCACTTTCGGTATACTCCAATAATAATTGTAAGATACTTCAATGCAACATGGTTGAAAAAATTTCATAAAAACCATTTATTTTTTTACTCCATACCTTTTCCATATGTAAAAGGAATATATAAACAAATATTGCTATAAAGGGTGGACTTTAATGAAATTTTTCGCGGAATTCACTTTAGAGTATCTTATAATTAGTATTAGAGTATACTCAAAAGGATAAAAAGGTATAACAACATCATTTAAATGGTATATTGAAGGTGGGAGTACGTACACCCAGGAGTATAGAATCAATTTCCTATATATATATATATAATAGTTACTCCCTATCCCATATCTCACAATGTAGGGAATATCTAGCACAACGGAGGATATGTACATGTAGTATACAAGTATATAAGACTAGTTAGGTGGTATTTACATTTTTTTCATAAGTGGTATGTATCGTTTTTTAGACATACTCCTTTTTATGTTAATATATAAAGGTATTTGCAAAATACGCTAAAAACTACGCACCCCTTTGTAATTTTTTCATGTGGTTCATCTTGGAATACTTTATATTTAGTATATGAATGTAGCCAAAGTGATAAAGGAGTATTTCAAGTTTGTTTAGGTGGTATTTTAAAGGTGGGAGTAACTACACCCGGGAGTAAAAGATATTTTTCCTATATATATGTATATATATATATGTGTATATACATATATGAAGACTACGTGAACTAGGAAGGCGTTTCCCCACACAATTGCCTGTGGCATATCAAATAGCCTAAGTTATCTTATTTTCGCTGCAATGTTTTATTTGTTTCTTAAACCCATAAAGCATGGATGTACGAACCTTAACCATAAGGTCCTCTGCTTTGAATAATAATATTGTGCTTCTTCTTAGTTAATTTGTTGTATGGAATGATATTTCATCCGTACTGCCACTGTATGCACTAGCATGATTCTGAACTAGTGCAGTATACACAGAGGGTTTCGTATTTGCAAATCCGGGTCCCAACATATCCACTTATGTGTCTAGGTCTAGGGTTAGGGTTGCCTCCTCTATATAAGGGCTTAAGAGATATGGAGGGAGGTAAGCCTCTAAGACTCTAGGAGAAGGATTAGAGTTTTCACAAAATTTTGGTTTTTGTGTGTGTGTGAGTGCTCCTTGGAAGATTTGCCCTCTTTAGAGAGGTTTTGTAATCACTTCTCTTGATCTGAAATAGAAAACAAATTCTGCTCAAGTTTTGATCTCCCTTTATTCTTGAGTTTTTTCGATCTCTCTTAGTATCTTTCTCTATGGATATTGATTTGCCAAGGATGAATGAATAATGGATGAATCATATGTGGATCATATCTCAATTATCTAGGCAAGCTTTAACAAGATCTCCTATATTCTTTTCAAGAAACCAGTTTTTGACTTGAGAAGAAAGGATTCATGCTAGATCATGTTCTTGAGTATTTGAGGGATATTTCTTTGGTATTCTAGGTTATTGTGACATGTGGGAGATCATCCAAGATTATTTGTCTATCAAATCCCCATGAGTAAGCTCAAGATGAAATTTATGTTCTTGATCTGATTTTGGTGCAATCTTCACTAAATTTGAAAAAGTTAGATCTTTGATGTCAATCCTTGTGATTGAATGTTGGAATAGCTTTTTGATATCCATAGAAAGGTACGTGCAAAGTTTCACATGATTTGGATGAACCGATCAAAAGTTACACGATTCTTGGATTTGAAGCCGTGTTGATTTTATTGTTCGTATGGAGTACCGGATTTGCATTGCAATAGTGCTGGATTTACTATTTATTCTGGTACTATTGGTCATTTAACTATGATAGTGCTGCCCCCACGATGATTTACTTTGAAAATTTATCCTTCTGTTGTTCTTTGTCAAGTGAGGTTTTGGGTGGCTCTTTTGGAGAAAATATTAGTTGGTGATCATTCACCCCTACTCCCCCTCTAATCGTCATTTTTAGTTCTTCAATATAGTAGAGGTATACTTTTATGTCTCTATATGATTTTAAAGATATCTTTCAAAATGTTATAATGGTGCCTCTATGTGCAATGTAGCTGCATCCGAAAAGACACTAAAATGTGTTTACATTCTATATAAGACATTTTATAAAAGCACTATATTGTATCTCTAGCACTCTCTAGAGAATGAAAAATATATTCTAAAAATATGTTGGAACTAATCCTTGAACTCGATATCTTATGGATAAACAAGTAGCCTAACTAACCATCTTATTCTCACATCACAACTTGCTTATAGTCATATTGCAACTCTTGTGAGTAGTAAACAATATGTCTTAAACATTTAAAAGAATGTCTCTAGAGAATAAAAAATACATCAAATAATGTCTCTATAACATAAGGTCGATTTAAGAAATGTCTCAACAAAATGTGTTTATATGATTTTTGTTTTGACAATTTAAAAATACCTCAAAAACGTCTCAAGCATCCACATTCCATGTTTTGTATCTAAAATGTTTCAAAATAGTGTCTCTACATTTAAGTTACATTCTAAAATGCTACAAAAAAGTATCTTTATAATATATTACGACAATTTATATAGGCAAAATAAAATATGCTTATAGAAAAGTGCCTCTATATGTAGTTTTTGGTGTAGTGAGTTTGGCCCTATTTGGGGTGCTTTTAGTTAGCTTTAGCTTCCAAAAAGCCAGCAAGCCTCCAAACAGCTCAGCTTTTCAGCGGCTTTTGGCTTAAGCTAGAAGCCACATATAACTAACAAAAGCCAAAAGCTAAAAGTTGGACGGGATATGTTTTTGTAGCTTATTGTTGAGGAAATTAGCTATTTATCAAATGATATCTTATAAAAAACTACAGGTGCTTTCCAGCCCAGAAAGCCAAAAAACAGCTTTTCAAAAAAGCAACAACTCCCCCCAAATAGACCCTTCATCTCTTTAGCACAACCCATAGGACCATAAGTAAAAGCATAGAAAAAAACTAATAAAATTGAATCAAATCGGGTGATATATAAACTGGATCCAAGCAAACCAATTTTTTTACTCCCCAAGAAACTCTAGACCTAGTCCTTGATTTGGTGGGAATGTCATAGGGCGACAAACTAAACAAGTACTTGGTGGGGTGACACCGAAGAACTTGGTGATGTTGTGGATTGGGGGCGAAGCGACATTGATGGTGCCCTCCTAGCGACCAATGAGCAAGTTGAGGGTGATGGCACGGTTTAAGGTAGGCTGGGTGAGGGTGGGGGCAAAGGGAACTAGTAGGGACACATGAGAGCGAGGAGGGAGGCGAGGGCGGTGATGGGAGAAACTGCTTGCAGGTAGCATGGCTGATGGCAAGCACACAAGGTGGGTGAGCCGAGGAGACGGCTGTGTATGTGAGGGCAAGGGGCTCGAGGTTATCGTGACTAGGGTTTTCATACGGACCTTGTGGCACGCTCAAGCGCACGGCGGGATTGGCATCCCATGCTAGATCGAATGGCCATAAGCGCATAGGAGCATAACATAAATTCCAAAACTAAGAGGGATTTTCTAAAAAAAGATGATCGTAAGAGCCTAGGAACCCAGTCACCAACTGGTTTAGCCATGATTTTGCAAATCATGGAGGCCTTTCGCAAAACCGAGGAAGTGGACATTCTGGGCATGGCAAGGGGCTCGAGGCTATGGCGACTAGGGTTTGCGAACCTTGTGGCATGCTCAAACGCATGGTGGGATTGGCATCCTGTACTAGATCGAACGGCCATAAGAGCATAGGATCATAACACAAATTCCAAAACTAAGAGGGGTTTTCTACAAAAAAAAAAGATGACCGTAAGATCATGGCAACCCAGTCACCAACTGGTTTAGCCAGGCGCTCGACTATTCTTCCCGCTATAAGAGTAGTAATATACCCATCCAGGGTTCCAAAAATCGCTCAAAAATCATGATTTTTGACCGTATCAAGCTAGCTCAAGATTTGAAACCAGTCGATTAACCGGCCCTATTCAAATTCAAATTCAGAAGATTCAGAAATTTTGGAAATAATTTATCAAAATGAGTTTTTTTTTTGAAGTTTTTTGTATGAGATCCTGAGGCAATTATAATGATGTTGTAAAATTTTCAAATGATTATCAAAACTATGTATTTTTTTAAATTCTAACAGTTCTACTGTCTTTGTATATGCTATTCTATTTTTTATTTTCTAGGGTGCACTAAATGAAGTCTAATATTTCTGAATTTTTTAGGTCTTAAGGAAATGCTAATGATACTATAAAATTTTTAGATGATGATCAAACCTGTGTATTGTTTTAAAATTCCGACAATGCTACTATCTTTGTATATGCTCTTCTGTTTTTTATTTTCTAAAGGCACTAAATGAAATATGATATTTCTTGAAATTTTACTACATGATCCTATGTAATTATTTATGATAAATTAAAATTTAAGAGCATGATAAATCTTGCAAATTTTTATAAAAAATATGACAGTGTCTTTGTTCCTTTTCATTAATTGCTATTTTTGATTTTCCAGAAGTAATAGATGAATTCAAAGTGTTTCATAGATTAATTGGGATTTTTTAATATTTAGGAATTTTTTCCAATTTGTCTACCTCCACTTTTGATCGCCGATTTCAAAACATTTGACTTCAAATCTGTTCGGTTTGTACCGATTTTCGACCGGTTTTTGCCTATTTAAAATCGGTCAAAAATCGAAATTCGATATTATGAACCCTGCACCCATCTATAACAAATCAAATGAAACACATACCTTTAAAAAAATATCCTCAAAATCAAATATTTTGAACAAATTAAGATCACATACTTTACTGTTTTATATATATAATAATCAGTATATACCTATAATCAAAGTACCATAAAAAAGGTAACTCTAGTATGAATTACAGTTCAAATTTGTTTGAACTAGTTATTAAACTAGTTTCATCTAGATCGTAAAAACGTAGAATCATACGATTAGAATCGGGATTCTAACGACCTTGTTCGTAGCGATCTCCTTTTGAACTTCGTGAACAACCAACCTGTTGTGGCCGAAGCGAGGTATTTTGAAACGTTCTCACGTTTCTCTCGTTCCATCGGGTCCACAACAGTGACAACACGCAGATCATAATTCCAAAACTGGTTTTCCAGATACCTCAGGTCATCACTTCGAGCCGAGGGACTACGGTTCAGCTTGACCAACGGTGGCACCTAGCATACATCGCTGGGCTACTATCCTCTTTTTTGGGAATAAATAGCTAGGACGGTTACTACGATTGGCTGTAATGCATATATCAAAACAACCAAGAAAAAAAAACGTTTTTAAAAAGCAACCATGATGCCAAACGTAGCCTATGTAATATCAAAACAAACAAGAACAACAAAACAAAACAAAATGCTTTTAAAAAGCAACCGTGATGCCAAACTTAGCCTAGCTTTGCACTACTTTCAGTGGTTCAGCAGCTACAAAGCCAAATATCAACGCAAAAAGAAAAAAAAAAGAAGAAGAAAAGAAAAGACGTGCCATCCAAGTAAACTGGATTCGCTCAGCCACTTCGCAAAGTTTGCATTACCACCAATCCGACATAAACCATCTTAAAAAAAAAAAAGAAAAAGAAGAAAAGAAACTTGGCATGTTACCACTAGTTCTGAAAACATATTGGGCCGAAACGGCTCCACAAAATAGCCCAACTTTTTTGGACCAATTGGGCTTGGGCTACACAAGGCCTGGGCCACCGTGCCCATCGGGTGAGAACAACAGAGACACATAATAAAGTCATAAATAAACCCATTCAAATAAAAGTCATTAACTACACCCCGAGGTGAGAAAGTGGGCCCAAATCATGGACCACCAGTACCAGGAGCGTCAGGTACTCAAACGGGGCCACAGCCATTTAAAACCGCAGCAACAACCTCTCTGCATCACACTAACAACAATTAACATCGCCGTCTAAGAATAACGTGTCACGTGGCTTCTTTTTTTAAAAAAAAATCGCCTCCTACAAATAAATTTGTAAAAATAGTTCTTTCTGTTGTGAGATAAGGAAACCTAAACCAAATATGGTTAGGACTCTATCTCTACTACTTCTAATTTTAAGTTGGTAGTGATACGTCCGTTCTCCACCACCAACCCATTTCTAAATTGAAAAAAAAAACGAACCGGCGGATGGAAAAAAACGGTCTGTTTTTTTTCGTTTCCGTTCCTCGCAATAGCTGGCGGCGCAAACCACGGTTCTCCCGACTCCTCATTCCTCCCGATCTGCAATTGTGGCGGCGGCGAACGCAAGGCGCAGCGGCGGGAGGCCGCGGGTGCCGGCTATTCTAGTGTTCGGCGACTACTTCGTCGACATAGATAACAACAACGCCGTCGTCACGCTCGCCAAGGCCAACTTCAGGCCGTACGGCAAAGACCTCAACAATGGCCGAAAGCAAAGCGCTTGCGGGAGGTCATGGTGCGAGCTATTATGGTGTTTGGCGACTCCTTCATCGACATGGGTAACAACAATACCATCGTCATGCTCGCCAAGGCCAACTTCAAGCCATATGGAAAGGACCTCAACGGCGGCGTTCGGGCGCAAGGCGTAGCGGTGGAAGGCCGCGGGTGTCGGCTATTCTGCTGTTCGGCGACTCCTTTGTCGACATAGGTAACAACAACGCCGTCGTCACGAAGAACACCGACACCTTATCATCTCGCGCGCGCGTCGGCTACCTCCCCGCTGCCACGCGAGACCTCGGTGTGGGATTCAATCTCGCGTGCGTTCTTGAGACGATTTGGGTTTGGGATGGTTGTTGACGTGTGTGTAGGTGTTGGTTGCGGATTAGGTGGATGGGATCAACGAGATTGGCACCACGCTCTGCCTCCCGACGCCGGGTAAGTCGGCGATGAAGTCTGCACTCAAGGCGGCGGCAGCGGTTGGGGAGGACCAGCAGCAGCACGGGAGCCCGCTCCCCGTGGCCGCCGCAGAGGCGATTCGGATGGACGTCGAGGAGGGCGAGGACGAGATGAAGTGATATCTCGTCAAGGAGAAGCCGTAGAAACTTTTGTAATCAGGATAAATATATGTTTGATCTTGTAGCAAAATTTTATTTTATTGCTTAGCTTTTATGTTTCGTTATCAATTTTATTTTTCGTAGCAACGCACGGGCATTGAACTAGTCTTTTCCTAATGTGGTCGAATCCGAACTCTCTCTTACACCGCTATATATATCGGGTGCCCCCTCATTGTAAACGATCGAATCAATAAAGCGAGAGAGAATTCCACCATATATTGTGTGACTATTGTTCTTGTTCTTGGATTGCATCTACGAATTAGTGATTTATCGTTGACGTTCGACGACGTTTTACAACACGTTATCGGCACGAAGCTCTACAACAAGAAGGATCGTCGAACGACTACTACCGGCGATTGATCGTCCGATCCAATCTGCAATCAACTCGTCATCATGTCGGCATCCACTCGGATTGCCGAAAAAGTCTTACGCGACTCTATCCTACGCGATAGTCTATAGAATTTCTCCTGCAGGTCGAATCAAGGTAACAGATTGATATGATCGGTTGAATCGCAAATTTAATTTAGTAGATCGATAATTGGGGGGGTTTTCCTATCGATCTAGTAGATCAATTTTTCGCACCAACCTCACCTGCCATCAATCAGATCAGATGAATACACAATCGCGGTTATTGTTCATCATAACAATGAAAAAAAATTGGTCCCGAAGACCGTGCGCTGCCCTCATCGCGCACATCGGCAATGCTCACCGCGACGATCGACCCGTAGCCACTCTCGTCGCTGGCCGCAGCGGCGGCCGTGCCTTGGCGCTCGGCAGCGCCGTTTGGACCGCTGCGCCGCCCTGCTTGCCGCGTCGCCCGATCAGTCGCCCTGACCATCGCGCCCACTTGCGAAGCCGATGCACCCGCCGGCTGCTCCTGCGACCTGAAGCCGCTCAGCCGCCAACCCTGATCGACCGCCTCGGCGCCGCGCGAGCTCCGCCTCGCATCGCATCGGCCTCGTCGCCTTGCGCCGTTTTGATCGCCCGGACGCGCCGCCACCGAGCCTGTTGTGCCGTCGGCTTTCTCCGGGCCCGAAGTGCCGAGGAAAGTGGCTTTCGTGCCTGACCGCTGCGGTGCCGTTCCAGATGCGACGGAGGCGCAAGCTCAGTGATGCGCGGCGGCCGTGTCCTCCCCGGTGTGAGTAGCAGCGATTTGCTCCAAGGTCGCACCTCGCGCGCTCAGCAGAGATGGCTTCTCACCAGCTGCACCGCCCGCAATGCCCGCGCTGGCACCCGTAGTGACGACAACCGGTGAAGCTCACGGGTTATGGCGACATCCGAGGAGTACCAAGCCATGCGCGCCGCTCAAGCTTGGGAAATTCGTTTTAGGCGGCGGCTAGGGTTGCTGAGGCTGTCTGGCGGCTAGGGTTTGAGCGCCTCTTGATATTCCCCTTGCGGGCCGGCCATATGGGCCATGATAGCGCATTCGATTCTCTATTCCACCAAAATAAAAAAAAACAGAAAGATAATAATAAATTCTGAGAACTAACAATAAACTCTAGAAATTAGTTTTCTAGGTTATAGTCCTCTGTAAAATGTTGGCAAATTAATATTTAACTCTTTGGAAGTTCTTTGCTCTGGATTTATTTTCTAGCTTTACGCCATGATTTAATATGTGCAGAATATCTATTCTTCTATTATTAAGTAATTTTGAAAATTACTTGGTAATTAACAGAAATTGATAGAAAATTATGAAAACAATCGAGCTATCAAAGCAGTTTTGGGCTTGAGGGTATAAGTGGTTGGGTTCTTGATTTCTGTTTTGAAGGAACGGATTCATGACAATTGGTGTCTAAGGAAAACACACATGAGGCTAGGTTTCTTAATTGGCGCCCGAAATTGGGAAGTGCTCCCTCCCTCATGTGAGCTCTCTAGGCGGGTTGACCTGGCCAAGAGTTATGTTGACGGAGGCATTCATTACATGATTTCATACCCAACCAATAAGAGCCACATAAGATGTAATTAGCATCATGCAAGAATTATTTCACGTTGAAATTTATTCTCCTGTTAATTGGTAATTCTGGAAATTGCTTAATAATTAGCAAAAATTATGAGAAATGCTAGGAAGATCATGGATAATCAGTGATAATTATCTACTGAATAGATATAGACCATACTTTACTGATTCAATATTAATCATGCAAAACAATATTTTACCTGAAGTAAAATCCATGTTTGTTTGCATATAGGATATGTCTGACATCGCAAAGAAAGAATTTGCTGAGCTTGCCCTGAATGGCAACAATTATCTCACTTGGGCAATTGATGCCAAGATCAACTTGACAGCCCGATCTCTTGAAGCCACAATTTCACAGCCTGAAGCTGGTGTCCGGCTCTCCCTGAAATTGCTAAGTGCGCAGCTTTACACTTCCTCAGGCACCATCTCCATGCGGACCTAAAGGCCGAATGTATGATGGAGGAGGACTCGCTGGCTCTATGGAATTCCCTGAAAAAACAATATAATCAGCAAAGATCCATTCTGCTGCCAGAAACACAACGTGAATGGACACTCCTACGCTTCCAAGATTTTAAGTCAGTGGCAGCGTATAACTCTGCCATGCACAAGATTGTTGCAAAACTAGCATTTTGTGACCAGAAGATCATAGAAGCTGAAAAAATTGACAAGACTTTGTGTACATTCCACTCCAATATGAGGATACTGCAGCAACAGTATCGTCATACAAAGTACCAGAAGTACTCTGAACTGATAGGCATTCTGGTAGAAGCAGAAAAACATGATGAACTTCTAATAAAGAATCATCAAGTCCTACCTAGTGAGAGTCATGCATTGCCTGAAGTACACGCAAATGATCAGCAGAGCTAGCAATAGCCGAGGCCGCAGAAAGGGTCAAAGACAGAAAGGGGATAAATGGAAGAATGACAAAAATCATAAAGGAAGAGGTAAATCCCAGTGGAAAACAAAAGAAAATGGATTAGGTCACTTCTAGAAGAAAGGAATAACAAATAATGCTGCTGATCCTAAACAACCATGCTATAAGTGTGGATGTACTGGTCATTGGTCACGTACATGTTGCACCCCAAAGCATTTGGTGGAGTTGTACATGAAATCCACTGGGAGATTCCAGAAGAATCAAGGGAATAAGGCGGAGGTGCACTTCACTTCTCAATCTGTTGTTGAAAATAAAATGGAGTTGGATGATGATCAAGCCTCCGATCCCACAAAAGAATTTAAGAAGGGCCTCCTTGGTTATGGTGATACTCCCATGGAAGAGGATGATCTCATTGGGGATGAGTTGAAAGAATTCCAAAAGAATAAAGACAAGTCCCAGGAGGACGATATAAATGATTTATATGGAGACATGGAGTAGTCTCCCAGTTTTCTTTTAGAGTCGATGTCGTATTATCCTTTAGAGACTCCTTAAGAGCCTTATTTATCAGCTTAATCTTTGTGTTCCTGGATGAACAATGGTCTACGCTCCTGTTGAACGATTATCAGTCAAATTTAATAAAGTGTGATTTTCCCAGGAAATTTATTTAATCATGCTATGATATTTATGTTGCAATGAAAACCAGAAGTTTATGTTGCGATGAAAACCATAGTTAAAACCTCAGGAATATTTAAGATCTGGCATGATCTCTGGGTCATCCTGGGTTGAATATGATGAGAAGAATAATAAATAATTTTACTGGCCATAATATAATAAAAAATGGCCTTGCAGAGTCATTAATTAAGAGAATAAAAACCTATTGCTTGGCCGCTCTTGCATAGGGATGGCAACGGGTATATACCCGGCGGGTATCACCATCCCATACCCGTACCCATGTTAACAAAATTCACCCGCTATAATACCCATACCCGCATGCGGGTATAAAATTACCGTGCCGTGCGAATGCTGGGACCCGACGGGTAACCCGTACCCACATAATGTGTAGCTAATTCAAGTTTTTCGATTTTTTTAACATGTCAACTTGATGATATGTTTCTCATTAATGGTTGATAATTATGTACTTTTGTATCGTGTTGGAGAAATGAAGAAATTTGATGGATGCAAGATGAACAAGTTGAACTTAATAACACTCACCTCATCAAGCAGGAAGCGGGTGGATCATACCACGGTGAGCGGGTACCCGTGCCGTGCAAATCATACCCGACGGGTGAAGGTTTCTCCCCATTAAGGTACCCATGGGTATGATTATTGGACCAAATTTGTACCCTAATGGAGTAAATACCCATCGGGTATCGGGTTTCGGGTACCCATTGCCATCCCTACTCTTGCAGAATAATTGACTTCCCACCAGTTGTTGGTGCCACGCAGTGCTGCATACTGCGGTAATAATTCAACTCAGACCAACTGTATATTACGAAATTTCCCCATTGCAGATAGTGCGTGGAAAAGAATTAAGTATTTCCCATCTGCGAAAATCTGGCTGTGCTATATACATGCTAATCTCTTCACCACAGCGTACAACCATAGGACCTCTCTAGCAGTTGAGGATCCATGTAGGTTATGAATCTCCGTCATGTATTAAAATACCTAGAGCCTATGATGGGGATCTGTACATGGCTCGGTATGCTGATTATACTAAGAATATTTTTCGGCATTAGGGAGAGATAAGTACTACATTTCAGAATGCCTAGTCCTTAGACCCACGCACTAGAAAGACCGAACTTGAAGTTCAAGGATAATAAATCTGAAATAAATAAGTTAATAATTTGCCAAATACCTTCACTGGTCATAAGGAAGTGAAAAATCTCATATACCCGAAGTATATGCACCTGAAAGAGTGGAGATACCCTAGAAGGATATTGAACCTACTCTTGACCCTCATGATAAGAAGAGAGGGAGGCCTCCAGGTGTACGGGACTCAATTCCGCGGAGACGTTCGCAGAAGTAGAGAACCGAACAAATGAGAACACTACCCATAACAGTAGAAGAAGCTCAACCTAATGTTGAGAAAATCCCTGAAGTGAGCCATCCTAGAGATGGTAACATTCCTGAAGTAATCCATCCTAAAGATGATAACCCAGCGTATATTTGCGCGCACAATTCCTGTTGGGAAGTTGAACACCAGACTCGCTCGTTGTGGGAAATCACGAGGAGGAAGAAATTTATATAGATATATCCCAAGTGATACAGAGAAATAAATAAAAGAAAAGACTACAATTGTCGACATATATTTGCCTCTAAAATTGCTAAAAAGCGGATCCAGATCCAAAGTCCATGGCGAGTGCGAAGCGCTCGAGATAGGGTCAAACAAAAGAAGCAATTGAGGCTAAGCTAATAAAAGGAAAATTTCGGTCTGTTGATGAATATTTCCTAAAGTGATTCCTACAGGATCAAATGGGTTTTCATCCGAAGAGAAATGAAAATACCCAGGTGGTGAGATATAAAAAGCGAGGCTTGTAGCACAAGGGTTCACACAGAGACCCGGCATCAATTACGATGAAACCTATTCTCCTGTGTTGAGTGGAATAACGTTCTGATATCTAATATCAATGGCAGCTGACTTAAATTTAGAAATGCAGTTGATGGATGTGGTGACCGCATATTTATATGGGTCATTGGATTCAGACATTTATATGAAAGTCCCTGAAGGAATAAAAGTCCCAGATCCTAATAATCGCAATATGTATAGCGTCAAACTGCAGAGATCGCTATACGGATTAAAACAGTTAGGAAGAATGTGGTATAACCGGCTTAGTGAGTACCTCCTGAAGAAGGGATACTCTAATAATGATGATTGTCCCTGTGTGTTCATAAAGAAATCCCAAAATGGATTCAGTATCATCTCAGTGTATGTCGATGATCTGAACATCATCGGAACCACAGAGGAGATAAAGGAAGCAAGTGCTTACCTCACGACGGAGTTTGAGATGAAAGATTTGGGTAAAACCAAATTTTGCTTAGGCCTACAGCTAGAGCATCTCCCAGAAGGAATTCTTGTTCACCAGTCGTCCTATACCCGGAAGGTATTGGAAAGGTTTAATATGGATAAATCACATCCCTTAAAAACCCCCATGGTCGTAAGATCCCTTGAAGTGGATACAGACCCTTTTCAGACCAAGGATGGAAGATGAGGAAGTCTTAGGACCTGAAGTCCCATATTTAAGTGCTATTGGAGCACTCATGTACCTTGCAAACTGCACAAGGCCTGATATTGCATTCGCAGTGAATTTGCTAACAAGAAATAGTTCAGCTCCAACCAGAAGACATTGGGCTGGTGTAAAAGACTATACTCAGATATCTCCAAGGTACTCAAGATCTTGGATTGTTTTTCCAGAAGAACTAAGACTTGACCATGGTGGGATATCACGGATCTTTGGCTATCTGTCTGATCCCTCTGATGCCAAATCTCGGTGGTTTTGTGTTTCTCTGCGGTGGTACAGCCGTTTCCTAGCGGTCTTTGTAAAGCAGACCTGGTAGCAACTTCTACCAACCACTCGAGATTATAGCCTGTATGAAGCCTCACGTGAATGTGTTTGGCTGCGGACGTGTGATTAGTCATATCCGAAGTCATGTGGCCTTAACACTCGATACCCCCACAATTATCTATGAAGATAATGCAGCTTGTATTGCACAAATGCAATTGGGTTATGTAAAAAGCAATATCACGAAGCATATTGCTCCTAAGTTATTCTATCCTCACGAACTCCAGAAGAGTGGTGAGATAAGGATCCTGCAAACTAAGTCATGTGAAAATTTTGCAGATTTATTCACCAAGTCCTTGCCTAAATCCATATTTCAAAGATATGTTAAAGGCATTGGAATGAAAAGACTTAGAGAAATGCAAAGCTCAGGGGGAGGAAACCCTTGAACCATAACCCTTATTGCGTTCCTGAAGATCGTAATAAAACCCTGAAGGTTATAAGTTGTACTCTTTTTGCCTTTGTGAGTTTTCCTAAAGTTTTCTCACATAAAGGTTTTTAATGAGACAACTAGTGCAACATAACATGCGAGTGCGATGTGCTCTTTTCTCCATCTCCTTTTTCCCACTGGGTTTTTGAGTGGAGTTTTTAACGAGACATATGCATTACGCGGTATTCGACCAAGGGGGATTGTTGTGAGATAAGGAAACCTAAACCAAATATGGTTAGGACTCTATCTCTTCCTAATGTGGTCGAATCCGAACTCTCTCTCACACCGCTATATATAGCGGGTGCCCCCTCATTGTAAACGACCGAATCAATAAAGCGAGAGAGAATTCCACCCTATATTGTGTGCTTATTGTTCTTGTTCTTAGATTGCATCTACGAATTGGTGATTGATCGTTGGCGTTCGACGACGTTTTACAACACTTTCCTTACTGCTTGTCATCTAGTGTGCGCGGCCATGTGGGGGCGCATACGTGTGTGGGAGGCTGAGAGTAGAAGCACGTCTTTTAGCACTCACTCGCATTGCCGCAACATCAGCCTTCTTCTGCGCTCTCTAAGCGTGGCTAGGGATAAGTGTCGTCTATTACGCCTTCCATGTTGGGGGTGGTCATTTTGTCAAATTCATTCGCAATGGGTAGTTTTGCAAAAAAGAGTCACAGGGATTAGATAAGCACAATGTTTGCAATCTAAGGCTTGTTTATCTAGATTCTATTTGTCTAGGATTAAGTATTTTGATTTATAGATTAAAGCTATTTTTTTACTTAAACAGTTTAAAAGCATATTGCTTTTATACGTGGTAAAAGGGGTTAATTTACCCTAACTTCGTTGAGATTTGTCTAAAACCAACTTTCAATAAGCCAAAAAAGCAACTTTTCGGTAGCTTTTATCTTTTAATTATATAGAGGGTTATTGCTTTTAAAAAGCAAGATTAAACAGGGCCTAACTTAGATTTTTTAGTTTATAGTTTTAAATCTAGCTTTTTAGTTTAAATAGCTTAAAATCAGTTTATTTTTATATGCGATAGAGTTGAGTAACTTTATCCTAACTTCAATGGTTTGGTCTGAAACTAATCCTCAATAAAGTTAAAAAAATGGGGACTATCTATCGATGAGCTAAAACCTCAATAAATTTTTTGAGTCGTAGGATTTATGTCCGATAACTGCTATGTTTTACTCACCCTTTGTCTCTACAAAATACAGAAACACAAATAAAAAAATTCTAATTTAGACAAAATTTAAGTAAATATAGGTGAATCTCTAAAAAAAACAAAAACAAAAAAATTCTAATCTAGATAAAAATAAAGTAAACCAAGGTGAATCTCCACAAAACACAAAAACAAAAAATTCTAACTCAAACAAAAATAAAACATACCTAGGTGAATTATATAAATACAAAAAAAATAGAGCTCAAAATTGAAGTAAGGTGATACTAACATTGAACATTACTTAGCGCTGTTATTTTAGACTTAGCCTTATGCAATTTTAGGTGACCCGGAAATAAGAAAATTTCTAGCAACCGAGAATTAGCAAACCCGAAAAAAAATTTCTTAAGTAGTTTTTGGCTATATGAAAATTTATGACTTGTAAAAGCTTAATTAAAAACCACGCGGCCTGATTTTCAAGCTGAAATAAAAACCAATCAAACATTTCCCTTAATTTAGGAAACGCCGATTCAAATTTCCCCTGATTTCGCCGACGCGAAAGCCAACGGCCGCGTCCACCTTTTTCCCGCCCCGCGATTCAAACGGCACCCGCGGGCCCCGACCCCCCGCTCCCCCATCCCGTCGAGCCCCAATGCACGTAACTCCACGCAAGCCTCTCTCACTGACACGTCGACCGAGAAACCAACGGGGCCCGCACAACGGTGTGACAACCCGACCGCGCGGGGCGCGTGGGTACGCCTGTCAACGGTGCAGCAAGCCTGTATTATTTATACGCTCTCTTCCCCCGACGGAGAAACGAGAAATCGATTCAATCGCATTCTAAAACCGAATCAAAACCCTTCTCTCGGAGGCTACAATTCGCGGTGCCGATTTCTTCGGTTCGTGGTGAAGGGATGGCGACTTCGGCGGATCAAGCGGCCAGCTGCGGTAAGTGGGAATTTTTCCCCCTTGGTTTTGATGGGGTTTTTGTCGAGGTGAAATGAGTACGGTGTTGATCTGGGTTTTGGTTGTGCAGGGTCTGCGGCGAGGGCGTCCAAGCTGCGGTACCCGCTGCGGTCGGCGAGCCGGGGGAAGGCTGCCGCGCCTGCGGCGGTGGATGCTCCTCCTAGCGCCTCCGCCCCCAGGAGGTCTGTTTTCTTGAGCTGTTGTCAACTAATCCCGTTGGTAACGAGTGAAACACGCCCGCTGTAAGCACTATGTTACAAGCAACGAACGCCGTGCGTTATACGCGGCTGTTTAGACGACAGCTTTCCAAATCTTATTATCTTTACATTTACTTAATAAATTTCTATGCAATTATATACAGTTACCAGGCGGCTATCAAACAGCTGACAGATGTTTATCTTGTGAAATAGCTGATAGATCTGCAAATGGTTCACCAGACCTGACCTACTTATTCAAAAAGCAACAGTGTCAAAAGGAGCTTACATGAATCCTATACTCCCTAGATACAAAAATGTAGGGTACCCACGAATTTCGACGTTCATAGTGTGTAAATTTTGACCAACAATTGGTAACACAATACACACACACACATACATACATATGATGCAAAAGGGATACTGTTGGACTCATATTTAAAAGCATTTTCGTATGATTACGATTTTATAGCTATGAACAAAGTTTTGTAAAAGAAATTAACGATCAAACTAAATTTTGGAGATTGCACCAAGTTAAATCGTGCCTAGTTGACATGTGAAAGTTACGTGGTACCATTCCTACTAAAAAATTGTTATGCACAGAATCAGCTTAGTTCTCTAAAATCAGAAATAGCTTTACTAATATCCAAGGTGGGTCCTTTAAGTTTATAATTGGCTGTTATGCCTGTTGTTGAAGAACTAAAAACAGCTAAAGGAGATTAAAAAAAATGCACATACAGTAACTAAGAAGGCCCTACATGTCAGCCCACTTGTCATAATATAATTTTGTTTGTTGGGTGAGATGCTGAGCCTCATGGTCCATATTAAAAGTGCATCTAAACTGGCTAATTTAGAAACATTAATCATTTGGTTATTGTTATGGGGCTTGGTTAACACATTCTTTATGGTGAGTTTGATGATCAGTACATTTGGTATAACAACATTGTATGTTCTAACAAACAAAGTTAACATATGGAAGTATATGTGTATATGTGATTTTTATGTATAGTATTGTTGCCTGAAATCAATTTAAAGCGACCAAGTTACATCTAAAGTTGAATGAAACGTTTGCACGTTCATTTTTTTATTTAATATCTATATAGCATTGCTGGCTAAGTGCAAGGCAATATTTATGTCATCTTTGTCCTCACATGGATCTGGGTTTCCTTTGCAAAAGTGATACTAGGACTCATTGACTACTATGACTTTTACTCTTTAAGTAGTGTCTTTCCCGGTAGCCCCACATTAGTTTGTTCTGGAGGTTTAGCCATCACAAGGCTGAATTACCAATATTTCAACAAGTTTCTGTGGGAAAACAATAGGCCAGCATACAAATGTGTAGATGTCCATGTTATTGCTTCAAAATTAAGCATATGACTGTTTGGTGCTATGTCAATGCAAAATTGACTAGCAACTTACATTGGAAGCCTCTCAGGTTCCAACTTTAAAATTGCTGTGAACTAACTTTTTTTCACTTCCAATTGTGTTCCTCATACAGGGCAAGACCATCTTCAGATGTCAGCAAGAGCATGTGTGTTCTCGATCTTTCTTCAGTGAAGGATAAACCAGCCAAACCTCCACGGAGGCACTCAATACAAACCAAGCCAGGTGCTAGCCCGAGGCCAACTCCTGCTGGAACTATCACTCCGGTGTCAGGGGTTAGGTTAAGGAGGTCGGACAATCTGTGGAAGTTTGATACTCCGACATCAGAAGTGTCCATGTCCACAGCAAGGCGCAAGTTCAGCACATTGTCCTCAATCTCATATTGGATGACACAGATCAGGCTTGCGGAGGCTGCTTCCAAGCACTCTGTCTCTCTGGGCTTCTTCAAGCTTGCCCTTGAATCAGAATGTGAGGTGAGTATCAATTGATTGCTTGTCATTTCTAATTTGTTCAGTGTTTTTCATTGGTCGTACTATTGTGATGTGTACTTTTTTTCCCACAGCCTGTGGATCGGATGAGGGAAGAACTCAAATCTTATCTAGTTCGGCATGGCCTTGCAACAGAACTAGAGGAACCAGTGAAGGACATTCTTCAGGTTTATGATATCGTCGAAGATTTTGACAAGCTGAAGATCTCTGTAGACTCCTCGCAGCAACCAAAAAAGTCAGACAAGGCTGCTCGTGGTACCACCAATGTGTCGCCAAAGGGTAATCTGAAGCCAAGGTCACTGAATTCTGATGCAACTCAAAATAAGGAAGCAGTCAAGAAAGAGGACATTCAGAAGGAGAGGCCTGATGCAAGGGTCAGAGGTTCCAATAAACGGAATCAAGCCAAAAATGTTCCTGCAAAGGAAGTAGTTGTGAAAAATACTGGTAAGAAAACGAGGAAGCAGGCCAAGGGGCAGCAGGAAGATTGCAATGCAGGTAGTGATGCTTTGCCAGTTGGTCTGGACCAACAATCTGGTAAGTGCCATCGTGTATTCCTGAATTTATAATATAAATAACAGCCCTCTGTGCAAGAGTATGGGCTTGCTAATGGCAAATTTCTTTTTCAGTTGATGTGGTGAAGGAGATGATTACACATGAAGATAAGGAGAACATGGTATGAATGTATACTGTGTAATAGCTTGAGACTTGAGAGCATTACTACATTAAATAGGTGCCAGGGTAATTATTTTGTTCTTGCTAATGGAAACATTTATGCTTGTAGGGGGATACTGAAATGCCAATGGATGTTGACATAGCCCAAGAAGCCTAGAACAGCCGGACCTACTTCAGATTCAAACCTTTTGTATTGCTGAATATGAAGTGTGTGGTGCTTGTTTTCTTTTACCATTGTCGATATGTTACTGGAGATTGTCTTTCTGATTGTCAAACCGTAAAGAGGTCTTTAAGAGTGTATTATGGTTTGCTGGGTGATTGCTTGCTTGCATTCGCTTTGTTAAGTCAGCTTTGCGTGTATGGGTCGAGCATCTGAATATAGTTGGATTCTTTATTTGTGTGATCAAATCCTTCCTGATCTTTGTGTTCTCATGTATTATACTTGAACTACACGATATAATTCTTCAATTGCGTGCTTAGTAAATTGTAATCAGGGCTTGCGTTCTATGCACGTGTGTGCACGTTCTATGCTGCATGGCCGTAGAGGTTTGTGCTGTGTGGTCATGTGGTTTTCCTTGTATTATTGGATCTCACTGAATCCAGACCACACGCGACGTCGGTTTTGATTAATCCAATTTGTAAGCCACATTTTTCTGCAGTCTAGTTATTATGCCTGAGACCTAGATTTTCATGCTCAAGTTGTTTCCTTCATCTGTATCTCTTCACTTGTGTCCAGTATTTTTTTTGTGTAATTATTTATATTTGAATTTACGGCTTAAAGATTCTGATGTGATTAAGGTGTTTCAACAGCAGAAGATGCTGAAAAGATGCCCATCACCTCATGCAAGGCCAAAACGCACATTGCAATTAGCTGTAACGTCACACCCACAGAGAGACCTACACCTAGTAGAGAATAGACTTGTGAAAGGAACATGATAAGTGCATATAGAGGTAAGGTAGAGAAATCACAAAATATACAGGTAGTATAAGATTCTGACAATTGTACGAGCCAGGCAATGACAAGGAGAATAGGTACCTTTCTACACAAAATGACACATCTGATAACAGAGGGGCGCATGGAAGCAGGTGCAGGAGTGCAATGCTGAAGAAGAGAACAGATTTAAGTTAGGTGGAGTCTGAACAGCTATCAGTATTCAGTAAGACAACGGCGAAAGCAAAGAGAAAGCAACCGGTGAAATCTTGTGCAAGTTTAATCTTAATTTGCAGGTGGCTCTAGTTGTGCAGAATTCAGGCTATTTATGCTATTATTTCTTTGCTTTTTACACTCCGTTATGTTCGGTTGTTCATATATGGCTGCTTCTGATTTTTTCTGCACCTGGGAGCCCACCATGTTGACACCAAGAGACGACATGTCACATTGATGGCATGTAGAGAGCTTCTGCCAACGGGTCCAAAATGGCATGTGTACTAAAATCATCACTGATTTACTCTAGCGAGTCCTGAGCTTTTGCCACTTCTATGGTCAGGTAAAGTGGTAGCAGTCATAATGCAGTCCATTTTTACTGCTCAGTTTAGTCTAAACTATCCATATTTCAAAGGCATTGCACAGATGAACACATCAGACTGCAAGGGCATTACATAGATAACGAGACAAAGCATTACCACGGAAAATGGGATTGGGTTGCACATCAACATCGACACTACCTCAACCCATCTCCTGAACTTCCTGTAGCATAGCCAAGAGGGGATTAAGGTCATTGCTAATTAATTAATCTAGCACAGCTGTCTTGGAGAGTGGCACGCATGGCATCCAGTGCATAACTGCATTATGAGCTTGGAGACGGGAGGAAGAATCAATCCATCCATATAAAGCTTTGGCATGATGATATATGAATACATTCTCCCTTATGAGATGGATGAGGGTCACTGTAGGCGCGGGCTCCACTGCATGATCAGGATCCAACAGGACGCAGAAGGAAGGCATCGGTCCACGTCGCCACCGACACAAAAACGAAGCACTTTCCTCCATGATCGGAAACGGACCACAATTCCACGAACAATGGTCTCGATCGCCACTAGCCATTGTGGGTTTCAGTGCACCTGGCGAAGAGTGACCTACATCCTAAGGTAGACGACGGATGCGCGAGTTTCGGAGCGAAGATATCGACCGCTGACTTTATTTTCTTCTGCTTTGGTGTTAGTTTTTGTTTGTGCTTGTTCTGAACCTGTAACGAAACCAGTTGTGTCCTTGGTCGTAGTTGCTGTACTAAAATGCCGGATATTCATTTTTTCCAAGCCTAATTCGCTCTGGAAGCCTTCAGTCAGTCAGACAGAAATAATCCACTCTGTTTACATCTCTTGATTGGAAGGCATCTAACAGCAAAACAATGGACTTTCTAGTTGTACTCTTGGTTTCGATAACCATCCTGGTGCCAAAAGCTGGAACCTGGTGCGCATTGTTTTTCGCCTGGGAATTGCCTTCGTGAACTTGAAAATCTTGCAAACCGATCTTTGGAAGTTGCAAAATGGAGTCCAACGTTCACAACAAACAGCGAGACGGGAGGTCTATAGGGGTGGGTGAACCGATCGATGGTTCGGTTCTCCCTGTTTTGGGAGCACTGATTGTCGAAGAACGACTGTAAGACTAGGCACATCTAAACCAGAATACTTGTAGTGCATTAAGGGTTTGTTTGGTAGAACTCTAGATCTTAGCTTTACTTGAGATCTGAAACTTATAGGCTAAAATAAAATGAATTAAGTTTATATTTTTAGTCTAAAATGTAAACAAAACGATCCTCAGATCTCAGCTCCAGCTCAGATCTGAAACTTATAGGCTAAAATAAATTGAATTAAGTTTACATTTTTAGTCTAAAATGTAAACAAGATGATCTACCTAAATATTCTTAATGTACCCACAGCTCCAACTCCATAAATTTCTAGAGTTAGAAATATCCTGCTCCACCAACTCCATAGATTTTGGTGAAGCTAGAGTTATCCCAAACACCATGTACTCACAGTTTCAGCTCCACGAATCTAATGAAACTAGAAATACGCAACTAAGCTGTGATCGTTGACACAGACAGAGAAGTTTTTTATGGTAGGTTCAGAAGTATTCTAAACCAGAGATTCACAGAATCAAAACGCCGATCAGACGTACAGGTGCTAATTAATTAAGAGTAAAAAACAGCGATGGTTTGACGGATGATGTCCCGTCTGTACTCTTCAACGTGCTACGAGGATTTGGAATATTCACGCCAGTTTGTACGGCCTCAAACTGCAGGAGTATATTCGTCCGTATGATCACAGCGGCTCAATATTCATTAGAACAGCTCTTAATTTAGTTAAGGTACATTTAGTACTACTATAATGCATGTATTTTAGAAAGTGGAAATTGATGATTTGCCCTAAATTTGAGAGGCTACTGCCAAAATCCTCTCTATTAAATTAAGGGGGACATATCCAGTGCAATTATCATGCAATCCAACCAAGAAAAGTTTCAAAAAATTCTGAAAAAAATCGTGGATGTACATCTCATCTTACCCTATCTACATATAAAATTTCATAATCAAATTCGTCCTATGCTTGAAGTTACAAAAAAGACAAATTTAGGGTGCATTTGAACTATTCAAGTTTGTCAGAAATTTGTCTTTTTTATTACTCTTAACATAGGATGAATTTGATCATGAAATTTTATATGTAGATGGAATAAGATGAGATGTACATCCACGATTTTTTTCAGAATTTTTTGAAACTTTTCTTAGTTGGATTGCACAGTGATTGCACCAAAGTGCTGATTGCACTGGATATGTCCCCTAAATTAAGACAGTTAAAATGCCCTAAGGTTGAGAGGTCAACTGATGACTTGCCCTATTCCATTTTAAATCAATTTCTGAATAGTTTTCTTCATAAATGATCAACATATGCCCCTCCCCTTTCCTTCCACTCCTCTCCTCCTCCCAATGGCCACCACTGCCTCCCTCCTCACCCCCCCTCCCCAAAGCCAGAGCGACTGCGAGGGCTCCCTAGACATCACCTCCTCTACCGATGAGCTTGTTAACCGCACCACATTGCACTAGAGTGGCCTCGACGATAGCCCTTTATGGCAGATCTCACGTGTCATCGACATTGATTGGTGACTCGGCAAGATTGAGCGTGAGCGGTTGCACCAATGTGGGAGTGAGTCTAGATGGCCACCCACAACCATGATGAGGACAACCCTCTTCCTATTGGAGATATGCCATAGAGGCAATCATAGAGATGATTATATTTCCTTATGTTTACAATTTATTATCTTGTTCCTTGAATAATATCATTATTATTTATTAGCATGTATGTGACTTTGAAAGACCATATGAAAGTCTATCCATGTTTGTGATGAGTTATTGACAGTGTTTGAGCATGTGGTGCTCAAGTTTGAGTTTGTTTGAATTCCATTTTGAATTTGAACCAATTTGAGGTGCTGTCAGGTCAGAATGGCACTACCGCCCTGGGATGGTAGTAGTGCCAGCCCTGCGGAGTTACTGGTCTAGGTCTTTTTCCAAAGAGGGGTCTCTCAGGTGTTTCTAGGGCAAGCGATATTACCGACCACCAGGGATCGGTAGGGGGGGGGGGAGTGGCACTATCGGCCCAAAGGTGCGATAGTTATTTTTCAGAGATGGTTTCTTGGGGAATTTATTGGGCGAGCGACACTACTAGCCAACTAGGACTAGTAGTGCGGGGGTGCGGTACTACTGACTCTGGATAGCGGTAGTGCTGATTTTACTATGACTTGAGTTTAATGTGTGCATTAATTATTGATTAATGCATAATATTGTGAATAGTGCCATATGATGTGTTTCTTGTCTGTGTTGGTTGTAGGACTCCGGGGCTAGGTCATGGGGAGGTGAAGGCGAGACCGGAACAAGGTTAGGAGAGCTGAGGTCCAGAACAGTCAAGAGACGACAGAAGATGATTGAGGCCAGAAAGTGGTTGCAAACCGGGAAGGCAAGGAATCGGAGCATGATGCACTAGTGATGGATATGGCGAGAAATGATGTGGACCGAGACTAGGCTCAGAGAGGAGTTGAGATCTAAAATGATCAAGAAAGCCGATGTCGCCATGGTGAAGCGAAAAAGGACACACATCGGTCAAGTGACTTGGGTCCGTTTGTAAGCGACGATAGTTCGGGGGAGTCCGGATGCGCGAGAGGCTTGGCGACAAGTCATTGGGGCCACATGGAAAGCGCGAAGCATGGACGGTGCTTCAAGGAGAAGAAAGACCGATCCTTGGGGTAAATTGGTAATTTATCCAATACCGATGGTCGAGGCAGTTTGGAAAACTGCGGTGGTGACCTAAGTGGTTTAGATCACGTCAAAGTGAAGTTTGATGCAAATTTAGGCTCGTGGAGCAGATTTGGTGTCAATACAATGGCCACTTTGAGAAGCATACTTGTGTGAGTGGAAAACCAGGTCGTTAAGAATATTGGATTTCGGGTTAACCCATATAAATGTACATGGTATCCACTTGTAGTGTCTAGATTTAGGGATAGGGTTGCCTCCACTATATGAAGAGATGTAGTGGGAGAAGAGACTTGAGACTTTAAAATTGGGATAGGGTTGCCTCCACTATATAAAGAGATGTAATGGGAGAAGAGACTTGAGACCTTAGAATTAAACTTAGTCCTTAGGAGTTTTAGATTTTCCACAAGATTTTGTATTCTTGTGTGGTTTGTGTGTACTCCTTGAGAGTTTTGCCCTCAGGTGAGAGGCTTTGTAAAACTCTTTTCTTGATCTGAATGCAAATCATCTCTTTGCTTAAGTGTTTGCCTCAAGTTTTAGTCTTCTTTGCTCGTGATCTTTTCTTGTCATTTCTTTCTTGCTTAATCTCATGCTGCTAAGAATGTATGATTAATAGATGTATCCCTATAGATTATCTCCTTAATCATCTAGGCAAGTTTCTTCTTGATCAACCAAGTTTCACCAAAAAACCGGTTTTTGAGTTGAGATGGAAGTTCTTGAGATAGATCTTGATCTTTTTGGTTGGAGAGATATTTCTTGAGTGTTCTTGCTTGCTGTGACATATGGAAGACCATCTAAAGTCATGTTGACTATTAAATCCCTACTAGCAAGCATAGGGTGAAGATTTGAGTTTGATCCGATTTTTGTGCACTCTTCCTTGATTTGGAAAAAGGTCAAAACTTAATTTGGTGTCAATCCTTGTGATTGAAGGTTGAAATAGGTTTCCAACATCTATAGGAAGGTGTTTACAAAGTTTCACAAAGTTTGGATCAGCCAATCAAAAGTTACATGATTTTTTGTCCTTGAACTCGTGTTGATTTTTTTACTGTTTATCTGGCACTATCACTACAGTAACCCAGTAGTACTGGGGTTACTGTTCATCCCAACACCATCGGCCTCTGTAGCATGGTAGTGCCATCCTAGAGCTGTTTTTTAGGAGATCGTCTTCTCCCACTTTCTGATGTTTTGGGAGGTTTTGGTTGGATCCTTTGGGGAGAAAATTGTTATGTGATCATTTACCCCCCTCTGATCATCATTTTCGGTCCTTCATACTTGTTTGAAACTCTATATATGACCTTGTGATGATTATTCTAAAAGTGATCCCTAGTCGATAAATATATAAGAAGACATTGATAAACTAGCATATGTATTGGTTAATGACCATGTTTCACAAGTCATGAATATAGAGATATCAAACCAATAATATGGATACATGTTATAGAACATGGAGTTAGATCAACCCAAGACACTGCAAGAGTATTGTAATCTTACTTGTCATCAGTTGATCTCATATACAATGTGCATGCTATATCCTTAGACTTAGGTTGACTCTTGTACTCCAGATGTGTAATGACTTACTTAGGGGTTGCCAAATACTACTTCGTAATTGGGTAGTTATAAATGTGGCTTTCAGTTTGTTGTGAAACATGCTGCGAGATATGGTCAATCAAGATAGGATTTGTCCCTCCATACAATGGGAAAGATATCTCTAGGCCTATCGTGTGGTCGGATTCTAGAAATTCATGGCCATACTACTAGTAGTTAAAGAGTTAACCGTAGTCAAGAATTTTGAATCACGTAATCAAGAAAAGAGTGGTCAAGCTAACTAAATAAGGATGGCATATACACACCTTGAGTTTGACTGATATCATGAGACAAAGGAAAATGCATATAACTAAGCATGGTTAAAATTTGTCCGATATGATCTTTACATATATTTCCTTATATTCATGATTTATTTTTTTGTTCCTTGAATAATATCATTATTATTTATTAGCAAGTATGTGACTTGTTTGTGAAACTCTATATATGACCTTGCGATGATTATTCTAAAAGTGAGCCCTAGTCGATAAATATACGAGGAGACATATGAATAGACTAGCATATGTTTTGGTTAATGTCTATGTTTCATGGGTCATGGATATGAAGATATCAAATCAATACTATGAACACATGTTAGAAAATATGGACCTTGAGGCACTACAAGAGCATTATAATCTTACTTATCATCAATTGGTCATATATACAATGTATATGTTATATCGTTAGACTTGAGGTTGATGCATGTACTCGAGATGTGTAATGACTTACTTAGAGGTTGCTAAACGCTACTTCGTAACTGCGTAGTTATAAAGGCGGCTTTCGGGTTTGTCGTAAAACATGTTGCGAGGCATGGTCGATCAAGATAGAATTTGCCCCTCCATACAACATGAGAGATATCTCTTAGCCTATCATGCGACCAGATTTCGGAAATACATGGCCATGCTACTCGTGGTTAAAGAGTTAAAGATTGTCAAAAATTCTGAGTCATGTAATTGAGAAAGAGTGGTCGAGCTAACAAAATAAAGATGGCACATACTCGCTTTGAGTTTGATCGATATCATTAGGCAAAAGAAAATGCATATAACCAAGCATTGTTAAGATTTGTCTGATGTGATTTTTACATATACTCAGGAGTTGGCACGTCCTACTAGGGACTGCTACCTATTAATGGTAGAATAAGAGTACGCGGGCCATTTCCAAGTATACGTGAACCTATAGGGTCACATTTTTGAAGGGTTCCTACTTAATTTGGATGGTGATTCGTATTATGATGACCTTTGAGTTCCTAAGTGGCCTGTAATGTAGAGACCCATTGTGGAGCATCTATATAAAGAGAGGGGGTGGTGACTTTAGGGTTAGAGACATCATAGGAATTCGGAATTCCCGAAATCCTAGCCGCCACACCTCCTTCACCCAAAATAGCATAGCCACCGCTAGCACTCTAGTGCATAACGTTCCTGTCCCGTATGTGTGGATACCTTGGAGGCGTTGTTACAAGACTTCAACGTTAGAACGATCCGCAACTTGTGATGTTCACAAGGAGCTATTAGAGAAGGCGCGAGGCTAGTATGGCTACAATAGTACTAACACGCTACATCAACTCTACTTCCGATATGGATCAGCGCGTCTAGTGGTAATTCCATGATCTATAACTTTTGGTGCTTCCTTACTTACGTAGTAGAAAGTTTTGATTTATGCTAGAGTAGCCTACCTGTTCCCCTTCACTTCCTCCCCCTTTGGCACCCTCCTCATGCTCTCCCTCCCTAGCAACAACCTCTCTGGTCTTTGATGTGTAATATCTCGACCTGGTAATGTGATGGCCAATGTAGACTAGTGGTAGGATTAGTCCCATATTACTTGCATAAAGTGAGCTATAGTAGTATATAATACCTGCTAGATCCAAACATATCATCTCTAGATTAACCCTTTTACACGAAGTCAGAACAAAAATGTAGGTAAGGTTAACATGGACAAAAGAAATATGCACATTACTTAATAAAATCTACTTCTATCTCAATGCATCGGTTGATGTACCATTCAAAACTTACATACATCATTTCGCCGTATCAGCTAAGCATGCATGGTGGATCCTCTGCATTGGAGGTCAAAATGCAGGGTGTTACGGTGTCGTGCATCGGTAGTGTGTCCTGTCATCCAATGAAAATCTAAGGCCCGTATGGCAGAGCTTCATATCCTAGTTTCACTTCAGATCTAAAGCTTATAGGATAAAATAAAGTGAATTAAATTTATATTTTTAGTTTAAAATATAAATAAGATGACTTACCTAAATACTCTTGATGTATCCACAGCTCCAGTTTTATAAATTTCTGGAGTTAGGAATACTCTGCTCCACTAACTCTATAAATTTTGGTAGAGTTGGAGCTATACTAAACACCCCCTAATTATCTGAATCTACTGCCACAGAACCATCTCACTACATGCGAAATGAAGCTGCATTGCTAAAAAGCAATGCCCTTTCAGAGACGGTCTTACCTTCAAATTTAAACTTTGGCTTCGTTTGCTTGTGAGAGAAATGTGTTAGAAATCGACAAGACAGATAATGAACATAATCAAAGAATAGGAAACACTGAAATTTAACGTGAAAAACTCTGTAACGAACCGCCCTTTTCAGGGGATGTGTATAAATACCCTCGCAGCTACCCAGGAATTTAGCTGCAGGTAACCAAGTGTACATTGCTTGATACAAGAACAAATGCGAATATTTTACAGAGAAAATAAGGGCCTAACGGCCAAGGTTTTACAAAAAGTGCGGTTGGCACAGAATACATTACAGAACACCCACAAGAAAAGCTTGAGCAGAGAGATCAAGGCCTTCAAAAACCAAATAACATCGTCATCTACGGTCTTCTGGAACTCGCCAGCTTCATTTGAAATCTAAAGAGAGGGGTTGGGAGCAAGGGTGAGTACACAACCGTACTCAACAAACCACACGAAAATTCTGAATATTACATGCAGGGATAAACAAAGGTAGACGCAGGTTTTAAGTAGCGTGGGTGCAAGTTGTAAATATCACTTTTCATTTTACATTTGAAATACAAACCATAAATAGCAATATAACATGGGGGGGTTATTTGCAAAGTTCACCTTCACGCCAGGTTTTAATTATAAAAGCTACAGGGGCGCAGTTACAGGAATCACCCTACATTAACTCAGCTTCATTAACCGGAAGAACGACGTATTCGAATACCCTTGATATCACTCTGCAGAGGTGCTCAGCTTTACCCATAAGATATCATCGACCATTGATGCCATGCGCACGTAACATGCAACTTTAATGCATGCGGCCAGGCCGGGATAATCATAGCATTTCGTTGAACTTCCCTTCTTTAGCTCCTACCCAGTAGGTTTATCCAAGATCCGCAATATTAAGGACTCACTGGCCAAAGCGGGAGACGCGATCTGAATATTGTGGATACCCACTGTTGCGTGAACCGGTGAATGATCTCTCCATTCCCGTTCCGCCCCGATCGCTACGCGATCCATTGCCTTACTAGCACATGGTAGCTACTTCCTATAGGTATTAAAAAGGGAGGTACAATGTACTGAGCTATGTTGGACCAAGTCAATAGAGTTGGTCGGCCCAACTTGTGGTTGAGCGGGATCTGAAGTTATTTCTTTGCCCAAGACGTCGGTCCTTAAATGCCAAAGACTCAGCCAAATGACATTCCACAAACCATTGGTACCAACTGTACCACCACCTCACCACAACCTGGCTTCGTCATCGGTTGGGGGTTGGGCCAGCAACCACCTTCCGTGGTCCGCCCAACGCTGTCCCCCAAACCGTAGTAATTTTTGAAAACCAACCGAGCCATCACTCGAAGGTTTAAAGCAATTTTAACTAAGGGTGAAATTATATCCACTGCTAGTCTATGATGGTTCAATATTTTATAGCCTAAGGTTACAAAGGAATCTTAAGACATAACAACAGGTTAATCATTGGGTTGTATCTAATCATGTCATTCGAAACTACCACATTTTCTAGTTTCGTAAAATACTAAAATAATGCAATACAAAAATATATACATACTATTGTAACAGTACTGGGTTCAACATGTTCAAGGAGTGTGGCTTGCCTTGTGGAGTTGAAGGTTCGTCTAAGGAGAAAGTGTCGACGTCGTGTCTGGTCCCGAGCGGCTCCTGCTCCAGGTACGGCTCCAACGTCTGCTCTTGCCCTGAGATTCATGCCAACGGTCGCGTCGACGTCGGATCTAGCGCGAGAAAATGCAAACAATAAATAAACGAATAAAACAAAACAAAGAAAGAAAAACGAAACAGAAATCTGAGAGAAAATGGCCAGGATGGAGCTCAGGGGTATTTTTGGAATTTTTTGGACTTGGTATGGCGAAACAGAGATCATTTTTGGACTCTGCGGCTCGAACTGATCAAGAATATGTATTTTTGGGCATTTTTGGATTTTTGGGAATTTTTGGGATTTTTTTGGAGATTTTCTAGAATTTATAAATGATTTTTGGATTTTAAATAAATTAAAAACCGAAACGGAATTTAAAAGGAACACTGTGCGAACGGGCCGCACAACGATCACCAAATTGGCCCACGGGCGCGAGGGGGCGGACGGCTTGCTAGGCCTGACCCAGCGGTGAGCAATGGCCCGACAGTGCCAGACCCCGTTGGCGATGGCACTAGCATGAGGCAAAGTGGATGGGGCCAGCAGCCAGCCCAGGGAAGGGGTGACAGTGGGGACCGGTGGTGTGAGGCCGAAGAACAGAGGCACACGGGGAAAACTTGGCACAGTGAGGGAAGAACGAGGGAATCGGTCAAGTGAGCTCGAGGGCAAAAATGGACTGGCGGAGGAGGTAGAGGGGTCCATGGCGAATCCGAATGTGGTTGAAAAGGGGGAAGGGAGAAAGCGAAGCGGCCGGGCGGCGGTGGAGACCGGAGGTGGGGAAGAAGCTGCGCGGCGCGGCGCAACGAGGCCGTCGGAGGGGAAAACGAAGCCGGGAGGGGGAAGGGAAGAGTGCGGCGAGGGAGAAATGGATGCTCACTGGCTCAGGGCAGGGAGGAATGGAGCTTGGGGTGGATTTTATAGTGTCATGGGGAGGAGAGAGGAGAGAGGCACAGCGGCGGAGCGAGGGAGGCAAGGAGCGGGTGGCGGGGTGTGGCGCATATGGCACGTGGCTGTGCACTGAGGAGGCGAGGAAGGAGTAGGGCGGCGGCGAGGTGGTAGGCTGACGGCCAAGACGCGCTGAGCGTGGCAAGGGCAAGGCGGGCAATGGGGGGCGGGCAAAGAGGCGAAATCTTTGGGCAGGAAGAGTTGGGCAGGTGAAGCGAAGCGGCCATGTGAGTCGGGCGAGCAGGGAAGGAAGGGAGGGAAAACCGGCTGAGCCAAAAAGGGAATTTGCCAAAAAGGGGAAGGGCCAAAACCGGAAACTTTCCCAAAAAGGAAAGGAAACAAAAGAAAGCCGACTAAAATTCAAATAAATTCGACAAAATTCGAATAAAATCCAAATAAATAAATCAATAAATCAAAATTTTGAAATTTTGGGGTGTTTCAAACTCTTGCAACAAAAAACCATGGGCACACAATTAATGCTGATCACTATACGAGGAGAGTTACAAAGTATGAGACTTTACAATAAGTCATCTGTTCAATCTCATGAGGCTACAAGGGTATACAAGAGGTACAAAACGACTCAGGATCGATAGGAAAACAAATTCGAAGGGATAAGACCGATTTCCAATACCTGATTTCAGTGGCCGTGCCTATCTGCTTTCCGCTACCACATGCAGTCTAATTTCCTTTGACGACCAGAATTCGGATCACATAAGCGCATCTCCAACAGTTCCTAATATTTAGACTCTCAATATTCTTAGATTGGGACCTTCCTAAAAAATTTTAGGTCTACAAAATACCTTGTTCTCCAACAGTTCTATATTTTCTCCCAAAACACCTTTGAATTGGTCCGTGGGCCATCCATGCCGAAATAATGTTGATTGGGAGCAGACAGAGCGCTTAAAAATGAGGAGTCGGGGTGTTGTTTTTGGGCGTGCCAAAATTTGAGGAGTTAGAAAGAGGAACTGTTGGAGTACTTTTTTTTGCAATCAAGCCCAAAATCAGGTTTTAGGAATGGATTTTAGGCATTGTTGGAGATGCTCTAAATCAACAAAATACAGGGCTTTCACCGTAAACTTTCGCTAGCAACGGTGGAGAATGGATGATTAGGTCCCTAAACAAGATGTTACCAGCCGTAAAAACGGGTCTATGATCTTTCGAAATAAGGTCCTTGCCAAATCGGCCTAATCCGTTGCCTGTCACTCTTAACGATATTTGCCATTCCCCGATGCATGACGAACACATGTGTTCTCACCAAACCCACTCAAAGCTTTCACCTGTCTTCACGCGCCAATGGCCGGCAACGTTTGGACTGGATCGATTCGGAACTACTCAACCAGCTTTGACCCCAGCACCAATCGCGCATGCGTTGCAGTACTCCACTAGCCTACGTTTTTTTTCTTGTAAAAGGTGGCGATTGAGACTTGAGAGAGAGCCCAACTCCAGGCTGATCTACTCGATTGACTCGTAGCATGGAAGTTTGGTACACTCCAAGTTAGACCAATCATCATGGGTTGTGGACTCTTTTGTAACCTTTTGTAAGATCAATCTGCTATTGCAATCTTTTGTAAGAGAAAGCCCGGTAGATTTCCCAACTTGGCTAGTAAAATCTCGCAAATCTCGTCCAAAACCACTGTATACGTTTCCTTTTCATTAAGATGTATGCATAGCCGATTAGGAGGTGATTCAATGTTGATGTAGCTGCCTAGCTACACAGAAAAAACTAGTGATGTTGCTACTACCGTAGCGAAAACCACCGGCAGCCGCAGCCAAAGATATAAGCGTCCTAGTGCATTTTAGGGGGGACAAACAAATTGCTCTCTTCTGTCAGTAGGTGAGCAGGAGCAGGGCAATGGCAGATATTACCCGGCCCGATATGCGGCGGCGTCGTCCTGCCCTGCCTCGTCTTCCACACCGCCCCCGGCGACTACTACGGCTCACGCATCGCCATCGGCGTAACTACGCGGGCATCGCTCCAATTCCTTCCCAACCACTGCCCACCTCCGTACCTGCGCAGCACCAATTCCGCCGCTTTCTCCTGCCATTATAGTGGCATGTATAATAGCATGTCTTTTAATATTATCTTTAAAGATTCTAACTCACCCGGATTCTAGAGACAACACTAAAGAAAACCTATTCAGTAGTTCGTCTTTACATCATTTCTCTTCATCATATTTTTCCTCTTACACTCTATTACTTTTTGTATTGGTTTCTCTCTGTGATCAGGTTGTCTTTTACATAAGAGATATTATATTTTCTTTCCTCATTTCCTCTCTCCTCCATATAGGATTTTGCTGACATGATATAGTTAAGAGACAGATGAAGTGACACTATTGGAGATGCTTTAAGAGGGATTTGGATTCACCTATAATGAGATAGGGTCTGTTGACGCTAAAAATGTGAAGAGGGGGGCAGCACCCCAGCCCTAGCAGCCACCACACCTCCTCCCCATCCTTTCTCTGCCACGCCGCTGCCGGAGCGAGCTCGCGGGAGGCCGTACAGCTTCCGAGGAAGGCGGCGGCGGGGCCAATCACGCCCCATGGACTCGAGTGCCCAGATCCGCGAGGGGACGACGGGAGGGTGCCATGCATGGCATCCCCCTCCACGCGACGGGGGTGGCCAAGGAGAGGGGGCCGCGCTCGGCTCGTCACGGAGGAGACTGCATCCGCCGATTGGAGTCAAGGCTCGGGTTCCGGTGCTGCCGGGCTGGCGGGGGCCGGATCTGGCGCCCCGCGGCCAAATACACCACCTCTCCCGCCGGTGGTGGCCAGCATGACCTGGGCGCTTGGTGGAGGGGGCTCCCTTCCCCCACCCCTCAATCCCTCTGTGGTTGCGCTCTCCTCTCCGGCGGGTGGAGTTCCGGTGGCCTGGCGGCCGGATCTTTGGTGCCCCTCTTCGGATCCGTGCTTTCGACCCCTGGATTTAGTTGTTCTTGGTGGGAGCCTTGCCGGCCGGATGTCAGTCGCTGTTCCCGGGTGCGACGCCCCACCTATGCATCGGCTTGAGGGTCGGCGTCTAGTCCTTCACGATGGCGGCAATTTGGGTGGCTTTGGCGGCGGTGGCATTCTTGGCCCCTCGGTGCCTTATGGTGGTTTAGGTTGGATCCCCTCACTTGTTGTTGCCAACACTGGTGTTGGTGGCTGGCTTCGGCAACCCGTGGATGATGGGCGATCTAGGTGACTACTCTTCACTTCAGCGTCTTCATCTCTTACTAGCGTTGTTCATACATTTCTTTTGACCTATGTCATCTTAGCATCGATTCGCGGATTTGCTTTTCTTAGGCGACACAACTCATTTTTTAGATGCACTCTATGGACTTGATGATTGTGTGCCTATTGGCTAGCTCGCGAATCTGTCATCGTAGAGTCGAACATCTAGAAATTGTTTGTCTGGCCTTGAGAAGGTGGCCGTTGCTATTGGTTAAGATTAAGTGGTATAGTGGCACTAGCTTGGAATGAGGGTGGTTGCAACACTGGGATCTCCGGTACTTCGACTTTAGGGAGAAATCCGTAGGTCTGACCTTAGTTGGTTGTGCCTACAATGGCCTTGTTGAAGGCATTGTTTTGTAGTCTGAGGATTTACTCTTCGAGGTGAAAACCTTTGGTGCAGCCTTCCTTGGTTGGATCATGGCAATGGCGGTGTCGTCGCGTGTCGAGTCCTTCTTGGAGGCGTTGTCATTGGAGAGTTTTTATCGCGGTCCAAGTGTTGCTATGATGGTGGATAGCCTTGAAGTCAATATTGCGTGATGTAGTTTGCCACAACGGTTCCTTTGTCTTTTCTTGTGTGTGTGTGTGTGTTTGGCTATGTACACCCTAGCTGTGTAGAGGCCGGGAGTCTTCTTAGTATAATTGTATCACCTTGATGTAATTTACTAAGATTAATAAAAGCTTCCTTTATCGAAAAAAATGTGAAGAGAATTTCTGGCTTGCAAACACCAGATGAACGCTGGGTTCAAGTGTGAGGCGTGCCAATCGATTTGACCCTGCAATCGATAAGGAAAAAGGGCGTGAAATTCACTCAAGCCGATATTAGAAAATAATCGGCTAAAATCAGAATCAGCCAGAAGCCGATCGAATAGGGTAAATAGATTAGCCGATTAAGGCTGATCTGAAGGTAAAGGCAGATCGATTCTGAAAAGGCGATGCGTAGCAAGACAGAACAAATCTGACCTGGAGAAATCGAAGACGATCAAACAATCGGCGATACGCAACTTTATTTGATCGATGTCGACTTACAAAAGGGAGATTACAAAGCTAGAAGACTAAAAGCTATAGAAAACGAAAAACTGGCAGATGTGATTTTGTTGTGGATGCCCCTCCTTAAGCAGCCTTGGTGCGCCTTATATACCCATCAGCTGATCCGAGTCCTGATCCAATACGACAACATGATCCGAGTCAGCTATAGTTTCCTAATTGGACTCCTGCTTCCAAACATTATCCGTACGCTATCCAAACTTTCCAAAGGTGCTTCGTGCTTTATCCAAACTCGTGCACTTCTGCCGATTTCTTCTCGTACTTTCTAAAACTGGTGCAAGCAGGGTCCAAACGTATTTGAACAACTAGGACGAGGAGTCCTGTTATATCTCAATACTCCCCCTTAGACGAATACTGTGTAATGCGCATGTCTCATTAAAAACTCTTCCTAAAAACTCAGTGAAAAAAGAGAAAGAGAAAAGAGTATATTGCACTCACACACTATGTTACACTAGTTGCCTTATTAAAAATCTTTATTTAAGAAAATTTCAGAAAAACTCACTAAGAGAAAACAGGTGTAACTTATAATCTTCTAGATTAAAGTAGTATATTAAGGATTATGCTAAGGGTCATAGTTCAGGGATTTACGCTCCTGAACTCTACAAATCTCTAAGTCGTCTCATTCTAATACCATGAACGTGTCTTTGGAAACTGGATGTTGAAAAAGCTTAGTGAATAAATGAACAAGATTTTCACATAACTTAATTTGCAAAATCTTTACCTCACCATTCTTTTGGATTTCATGAGGATAGAAAAGTTTAAAGGTAATAAGCTTCGTAATATTGCTTTTTGCATAACCCATTTGCATTTATGCAACACAAATAGTATTATCTTCATAGATAATTGTAGGGGTATCGAGACGGTGTTACTGTCATATGACTTCTCGATATGGCTAACCACGTATTTTAGCCAAACATATTCACATGAGGTTTCATATAATGATATAACCTTTGAATAGTTGGTAGAGATAGCTACCAAAGTCTGTTTAAAATATTGCCAAGAAATAGTTGTACTACCATAGAGAAACACAAACCTAATGTGGGATTTTGCATCATGGGGATCAGACAGATAGCCCGCATCTATATATCCTACCATGGTCGAGTCTTAGTCCTTTCGATAAAATAAGCCAAGATCATGTGTACCTTGAAGGTATCTGAATAAAGTCTTGATACTAGCCTATACTTTCTAGTTAAAGCTGCACTATGTCTAGCTAACAAATTGACTGCAAATACAACATCAGGCCTGGTGCGATTTGCAAGATACATAAGTGCCCTATAGCGCTTAAGTATAGAACTTCAGATCCTAAGACTTTCTCATTTTCCATCATTGGTCTGAATAAGTCTTTATCTATTTCAAGGGATCTTACTATCATGGGGTCTTTAAATGATGAAATTTATCTAAATTGAATTTTTCCAATACCCTCTTGGTACGGGTAAATTGGTATACAAATATTCTTTCTAAGAAATGCTCTAACTGCAGGCCAAAGTAATATTTGGTTTTACCCAAATCTTTCATCTCAAACTCTATCATATGGTAAGAATTTGCTTCCTTTATGTCATTTGTGGTTCCGATGATATTCAGATCATCGACATAGGCTGAGATGATATTCAGATGATACAAAATTCATTCTAGAACTTTTTTAGAATACATAGGGATAATCGTTATTAGAGTACCTTTTTTTAGAGGAACTCATTAAGTCAGCTGTATCATATTCTCATCGATTGTTTTAATTTGTATAGCAACATCTGTAGTTTGATATTATACATCTTGTGATTACTTTTATTAGGATATAGAATTTTAACTCTTTCAAGGACTCACATAAATATCCATATCTAGTGACCCGTATAAATATATGGTCACTAAATCCATCAATTGTGTTGATAAGTTCAAGCTAGTTGCCATTGATATCAAATATGGGAACAATATTCTACTCAGTACAGGAGAATAAGTTTCATTGTAATCGATACTAAGTCTCTGTATGAACCCTTGTGCTTAGGGGTGTAAACGGGTCGGGTTCGGGCGGGTAGTAGGTCATCCCATACCCTACCCTATTATTTTTTCTCCGCATGGCATGCAGACACGGGTAGTAAAAATCGGGTAGGGTACGGGTAACGGGTAGCATTTTCTACGGACGGGTAGATATTGGGTTCTGGGTAGTGTGCGGACGGGTATAATACAGACAACGGGTATTTCATCGGGTAATACACGAAATATCTAGAATCGAAACATAAGATGAAAACAATCCAACTAGGCAACCCAGCAGATCTACCTTGTAACTATCTAATAATGAAGATCTACACAAGGTAGCCTTAGGTTTCTTAAAGGTCAAACTAGGCAACCCAGCAGACCTAGTAATATCTACCTTGCAAACTAACATATCATGCCACATTCTTAAAAGTAAACCGGTAATCATCATAACTTCAGCTCAACGGCTGCATATTACCCCCTCCTTTCTTTTTTACTCGTCATTGTATAATGCACACAGTCAACTTTTTTAAAACTTTGACTACAAATATACACAAAAGTCCTCAGATTTGTCACATAAAATTTGCACTAGTAGATTTGTCAGAAAGAGTACTTCCATGTCATTGTATTTTTAATATTTTTTCAAACATATAATCAGAAAAAGTAATGGTCAAACAATTGTATGATCAAGTCCAAAACTACAAGTAAAAATGAATGGATGTAGTATGTTTTCATCATGTTCTTGACGAATTGATCCGTAATTCCCAGCATAGAATTGAATTCTCAGTGTCTCCCTAGAGATTATGCTACAGAACAAAGTTTCAGACTGCGACATTGAAAGCAAGACAAGAAATACTATGTGCATTCTAGAAATTGAAAGCAAGACAAGAAATACTATGTGCATTCTGGACAAAGACATGTAAAAACACAAAGCAAGCAACAAATATCGCAAGGATTGCACAATATAGAGTCCGTGTATGGTTCATTCGCATACTGCCATATATGTCTGAACGCTATTTTAAACAATAAGCACTGACAGCATTCATTAAGAAACAATATGACTTGAATGATTTCTCAACTAATGATAATACAGATAGAACTTTTGGATAAACAAGCCACATACACATGATGTACCAGTGAAGAACTGAAAACAGAAATCCTGTGCATGCTAGCTATTTTCAGATTTCAAAACCTGGGAGCAACCGAGCAAGAACACACACCTCGGAGGCGAGGGAGCTGGGCGGGCGGGGCGGCGCCAGCGGAGGTGGGGCTGGCGGAGGCAGGGGCGGCGGCGGCGCGGGCGGGCGAGGGCAAGCGCCGGTGAGGCGAGGCGGGGCCGACGGATGAGGTGGGCGCCAAGGGACGGGTGAGCGTGGTGAGGCGGGGCAGACGGAGGAGGGCGGCAGGCGGCAGGCGTGCGGGCGAGGGCAAGCACCGGCGGAGGCAGGCGGGGCAGACGGATCACGAGGTGGGCGCCGTGGGACGGGTGAGCGCCCGTGAGGCGGGGCGAGGGCAAGGCAGGCGGAGGCGAGGGTGAAATCTAGCTAGGGAGCACCGAGCATCCCAAGCGAATGGGGCTAGGGTTTCTCTTTGCTTTGAGGCTTTGACTTGATGCATTTGGGCGGTGGGCGTCGACTCGGTTTGGGCGGTGAGTTGTAATTATATCCCGCACCGGTTGGGAAAATTATTCGGTGCAACCCGACCCGCATACCACCGGGTATCGTGATATCCGTGCAGACCAACCTGAATCAAATCTACAGGTACTACCGTCACTGTGCAGACGGGTAGTGTAAACTAGATTTCCATTAGGGTACTTTTGCATCCGGGTACGGGTACGGGTCGGGTATTACCCGACCCATTTACACCCCTACTTGTGCTACACGACTCGCTTTTTATCTCACCACTGCTTGTTTTCGTATATCTTACATAATAAAACCCATTTGGATCCTAAAGGGAATACTTTAGAAGGTGTTCAGTCAACGGAACTGAATACTTCCTTTTGTTAAATGAAAGCAATTCCGCCTCAACTGTTTCTTTCTATTTAACCCAATTTGAGCACTTCTAGCACTTTGCCATGTGGTTTGGTTCTAGATTCACATAAAGAATTTTAGCAATTTTTTAGACAAAATATATGTCGATAATTGTAGTCTTTCTTTTATACAACTCTCATAAATTCACAAAATTAGAGGATATTTCTTCATTAATTTCTTCCAGCTCCTCATGATTTTTCACAACGATGGAGTTTGGGTGTTTCGACTTTTCAGTGTTAGATTGTGCGTGCAAATATTCGCTAGGGTTACCACCTTTAAGATGGCTCATTTCCAGGATTTTTTCGATATCAGGTTGAGCTTCTTCCACAATTTCAGGGAGTATTCTCACTTGTTCGATTCTCTATTTTTGTAGACGTCTTTGCGGAATTGAGTTCCGTGCGCCTAAAGGTCTCCCCTTCTTATCATGAGGGGTAAAAGTGGATTTAATATCCTTCAAGGATATTTCCACTCTTTTCGATCATTTATTACATATATATGAGATTTTATAACTTTTTTACGATCAGTGAAGGTATTTGGCAAATTATTAGCTATTTGTTGTATATTTATTATCCTTTAAACTTTAAATTCAGATTATTTAGTGCGTGAGTTTAAGGACTGAATGACTATGATATTCTATTCTCTTTCATGGTATTCTTTAGTGTGGTACTTATCTCCCCCTGATGCTAAGAAATTATCCTTAATAAAGATACAGTCAGTGTGCTAAGCTATATATAGATCCCCTATCATAGGCTATACGTATTTAATAATTGTCCACAACTTCCGTTGAGAGCTTATGGATGTGCGTTGTGGTGGTGATATTGGCACATATAAAGTACAACTAAATTTTCACAGATGGCAAATACTTGGTTATTTCCCATGCACTATCTGTAAAGAAAAATTCTCATAGTATACAATTAGTCTGAATTGAATTAATACAACAACGTATAACACTGCATAGCCCAACAACTATGAGTAGTCTACAATCCTTCAAGAGTGTCCTAACAATAATTTTTTCTTTTAATTAATGATTCTGCAAGACCATTTTACTAGTAGACATAAAGTATTAAATACTCTACATTAATACCTAGTGCCATATAATAATCATTAAATATCTTTAAGGTAAACTTGTCAGCATTATCCATTTGGATGAATTCGATCCTTCTCTTAATGTAATAATTTTGGTAATTAATTTAGCAAAAATATGGTTCCAAATAGATAATAGACACACATAGGATCATTTTGTAAAAGCATCTATCATTACCATAAAGTATCTAAAGGGGTCCGACAGAGGCTGTATATATCCACAAATATCATCTTAAATTCTCTCTAGTATTTTTGGTGATTCTTCCCTAACTTTTAGATAAGAAGGTCTATTTATGAATTTTCCTTTAGCACAAGTAGGGCATAAGATTTTTTGTAGGTCTAAGAAAGTCAATAGTTTTAATGCTATGGTCAGTACAATTATTGATGATTTTTTTATCATGTTCAATCTAAGATGACCCAGTCGATTATACCAGATTTTAAATATTTATGGGCTTTTAGGTATAGCTTTCATCGCAATATTTAAGATCCTACTGTTAAAAAAATATGTTTTAAGATCGCAATATTTTCACAATTTTTTCTTTTAGGTGTGGATATGGACATCTATGTCTTTTAAGATATATAGCTGTGTAAATATTTAAGATCCTACCATTACAAAAAAAAAAGTTTGAATAGACTACTACGCAACTTGCGTTGTACTTAGGAAAAATTGAGGCCGAGTGAACCAGTTAAGACTATTACCGATGGGCCTATAGGGGCAGTATAATTTACAGGATATAATCATATAACATGATTAGCGTTGCTTTACCATCTTGGGATTCTTGGTATTACCCCTTCCTCCAAGTTTATAAGACGGTCTTGTCTCTAAATAAATGGTGTATTTCATATTTTAATACAAAATTAATGTAAAGTTCTCTCTATACCCCTAATAAATATCTATATTTAATTTATATTCTTTACATACATGCATCGAATTTATATTGCATGCATCGAATAATTAAGGGTAATCTAATCATTCTTAATATCTCATTGGTCCACTACTAGATTTCCAACTTTTACCGAGTGGAAAAATATGTCGGCCATTGCAAAATACTGTAGGCCATGTATATGGCTGAGCGTAAACCGTCGGTAACTTCCCCTCGGCCACTCATGGTCGGCCATTCGTGGGATTCCCAACGGTACCCTTGGTTATTAGTTTAACGAGGGTTTTCATAGCACTCGGTAAATACATGAGTGAAAGGTTTTTTCTTCCTGACGGGGTATAGAAACCCTCAGTAATTTCTCACAACTATATGTGGGATTTTTTGTGTAAAAAAATGTAAAAATAATTTCAAATCTAGGGATTAACCTCACACAACTTGTTTGCACCACAATGCCTTAAGTCAAACATTTTTTATCTTCAAATTAGAAATACGTGATGCCTAGGATTCAAACTCATAGCCTCCTGAACACAACCTCTCCCTCCTAACCAACTCACCTCAACTGTCTTCTTGCTTTCTTCTTTTAACTCTTGTTCTCATGATGCTTTATCAATTATTTAGTCAAATATATGACTTTAAATGGAAAAGTTGTTAACTACAAAGTTGTAGATTTCAATAACGATTGCTATATTTTTCATATATACATCACCTTCATTCAGCCTCGTATGAATTTTGCAATAGCCTAGTGTTTGATTTGTACCCTCGCTAAAAGTTGTACCCCGTCGGCAAATCATTGCAATAACTGAGTGTTATTTTTACACACACACTAAATATATTTCCACTTGGTGATTGTTTGTAATGGCCGACGGTTAACATTGCACTCACAGTAATTGTTGTACCTTTCGGTGATTTCATACTATGACTGAGGGTTTTTCACCAACCGTCAGTTTGTGGTAAGCTCCATCGGTAAATCTTCTAATAGCCATCCATTTTTGTTCTACCGTCGGAAAAAAGATGCACCGTCGGCCACCTTATTTTTTCCCGACGGCCCGTAGGCCATTACATTTCACACTCGGTAAAAGTTAGATTTCTAGTAGTGGTCTATATGTCAAGAAGGAATATCTAAATATGTTTTATAAACTTGGATGGAGGGAGTAGTATATTTATTTTTAACCGTTATACATATCAATATATTTATGAAACAAACCTAATGTCATTCAAATTTAAGTCTTTATTAGAGCCACGTTCCCACAAATCCCCATTGGCGATGGGGAGTTGGGAACGATGTTGACGATTAACCGTCGTTCTTACAATGAAAAGAGGAAGCAACAAATTAAACTCGGGACTACTTTATGTATATATTGCTAGAAAGTATTGCAGAGGATGTTCAATGATCAGGAAGAACAATGTGCACAATACGAGCACAATGGCGAGGTAACAGATGGCAGGGCACGTACGCTCGATTTTGTATAATTAATCATGCAACTAAAAGAGTTGGCGATATATGTCATGCATTTTCAGGGACACTTTCCTTGGAAGGTGAAATTTCCAGTAGTAATTCTAGACATATCGTTATCGTCTTGTGCATACATGTGGAAGACAAAATCACGTGAGTGATCTCATGATAAGAAACTTTATCAGAAAAAAAGAAAGCAAGAAATAATTGCACTGCTTAAGATCGATGGCTAGCTTGTTTAGTTGCTTTAAAAGAGAATATTTCAGGCGCGTGCTTTGCACCAGCCTTATGCTTGGACGACATGCATGTTCAAATCAAGATGCGTAGCTATGCCGTGGAATCACTACTACAGATCCGACCTTTTCTACCGGCCCATCAGTACCGGTTAGGTACGAACCGGGACTGATAGTTAGATCAGTCCCGGTTCAACGGCTACAAGCCTTAGGGGGGCGATCAGTACCGGTTCAATACACCAACTAGGACTGATGGTCTCACATCAGTACCGAAACCGGTACTATTTAGCGGGAGCTCACTAGTACCGGTTCGTGACACGAACCGGTACTGATGTGAGACCATCAGTACCGGTTGGTGCCTTCAACCGTAATGATGTTCGATTTAAACCTCTTCCTCCTCCGCTCTGCGGACCAGATCATTTCTTTGCGTGAGAAGAACAATGGAGCTTGCCAAGAGCTTCAAGGAGGGAGGTGCTGCCCAAAATTTCAAAATTTTGGTCATTTTACCCACAACCAAGGTAACTAAGGTTAGTAATATCATTCCTCACTTCATTTGGTGTTAAATGGAGCATCTTTTTTGCTTGAATTATGAAGAAAATTTGATCTTTTCCCAATGATTGATGAAAGATTATGAATGTAGAGAGAGGTGCTGCCCAAATTTCAAAATTTTGGTCATTTTACTCGCAACCAAGGTAACTAAGGTTAGTAACATCATTCCTCACATCATTTGGTGTTAAATGGAGCCTCTTTTTTGCTTGAATTATGAAAAAAATTTGATCTTTTCCCATGATTGATGAAAGATTATGAATGTAGAGATATATCTAGCTTGATCTTTTCAAATAGGATACAAAAACTTGTTGTGTAAGCTTAGAATTTTCTTGGATTATAATGTAGCTCGCATTTAATGTGTGGATCTAGCTTAAATTTAGGTTTTAGTTCCATCGATCGATGAAGGATGAGGTTTGGTTGCACGTAGTTGGGGGGAGAATGGTGCATGGAAATCATGGAGTTTGGGATCTTCAAATGGCAATGGTTATGTGGAAAAGAAGAAATTTAAATTCACTTACAAATTAAAATAATATCAGAAATATGAATGGCTTTATAGAAAATATAAAATGAGTTCAATATTTGAGAAAAGTTTTCAAAAATACTTTGGAATATTTTAAACTTAGAAAATTACTTCTAGTATAATTTTGGTTTTAATTTCCATCGACAAATTATTTTTGAAAACATCATTAATTAAGTGCTAGAGATTTAGAAAAAATAAAAATAAATGATTGAATAATAATTTGGAAATTTTTAGGGTGTTACAATTTCAACATAATTTGCAAACAAAGTCATCGTGAATTTTGTTCGAAATTTTGAATCCGGACTCGATCGACCAATTCTTTTTGTAGGTTGCAAAAACTTGTTGTGTGAGTTTATATTTTGCTTGGATTATTATTTAGCTCGGATTGAAGGTGTGGATCTAGCTAATATTTAGGTTTTGGTTCAATAATTCATTATCGGAAAATGAGCTAACAATTATCTTGATGTAACATAATGTAGATGGACCGCGATGGATGTACATGGATCGGCGCTCCGGAGTTCTTGCGGGGTTTGCAAGATTTTCTTCGTCTTGGCCGATGCACACCTGACGTCGGGCTACATATGTTGTCCATGCATAGACTGCAAGAATGAGAAGGAGTGGCCAAAATCCAGCCACCTTCACTTTCATTTGCTCACAAGAGGTTTCATATCAAACTATACCGCTTTGGACCAAGCACGGTGAAGAAGAGATTATCTGAGGAAGGCGGTGAAGAAGAAGAGGCGGACAACAATATCCGGACTATTTGGTCAACACGGTTCTTCGAAGATACATTGGGGAGTGTGGTGATGATGACCTAGACCAGATCTTTGCGTGATGGAGAGGAAGAATACATCGATGAAAGACATTACGAAAAGTTCCAACGCCTATGGGAGGACCACGGAACCTTTGTTGTACCCAAAGCGTCGCAGGGCCATAAAAGTTGCGTACCACACTAGAACTGATGCAATGGAAGGCGACCAATGGATTGTGCGATAAGGGATTCGATGAGTTGTTATGCCTCATAAAGAAGTTACTTCTAGAGGGAACACCTTGCCGAAACTACGTCGATGCCAAACAAGTTGTCTTCCTTTGGGGTTGGAAGTCTGAAGATACATGCATGTCGTAATGATTGTATCCTTTATCGCAATGAGTATGAAGATTCAAAGCTTGTCCGGTGTGCAAAACTTGCGGTATAAGACCAAGCGTGATGACCTAGGTGAGGTAGAGGCGGCGAAGAAGAAGAGACCTCTGCTAAGGTGGTGTGGTATTTCCTGTAATCCCCGGTTGAAGCGTTTATTTGCGAACAAAGTGCATGCCGGATGATGCGCTAGCACAAGGAAGACCGTAAGGACGACGGAAGGCTAAGGCACCTTGTCGATGGCTCCCGGTGGAGGAAAGTCGATAGAACATACCGGACTTTCTTTGAGGATGCAAGGAACATAAGGTTTGGGTTGAGTACGGATGGGATGAACCCGTTCGGCGATATGAGCGGCGATCAAAGACTTAGCCCATGACTCTATGTATCTACAACCTTCCTCCTTGGTTGTGTATGAAGCGGAAGTACATTATGATGCCATTGCTTATCCAAGGCGAAGCAACACAGAAGCGACATTGATGTGTACCTCAAACCGTTGGTTGAAGATCTGTTAACAACGTGGAGCGATGGTGTACGTGTATGGGATGAGTACAAAGAGAGCACTTCACTCTCGTGCATTGCTATTCGTAACCATCAACGATCGCCTGCACTTGGTAATCTATCGGGCCTATCTATCAAAGGATATAAAGCATGCATCCTTTGCTTAGAGGATACTGGATGACAAGTACCTAAAAACTCTCGAAAGGTTGTGTACATAGGCCACCGTAGGTTCCTCCATATGAAGGACCGTTCACGGAGGAAGGGTGAGAATTTTGATGGGACAAGAAGAAAGCGTAAGAAGCCCGTGCATCGCGATGGGGACGCTTGTATTTTCTTTGGTAAAGGATCTGAAAGTAGTATTTGGAAAAGGTCTGGTAGCAAAAGCTGTCACGGTGAACAAGGTCACACGAAGGCCATTTAGAAGAAGAAGTCAATATTTTGGGACTTACCTTCTTGGAAAGACTTAGAGGTCCGCCACTCACTTTGGACTTCATGCATATCACGAAGAATGTCTGCGTGAACCTACTAGGTTTCCTAGATATGTACAGTAAGTCAAAAGATACACTTCAAGCACGAAAGGACTTACTGACTATTGGGACTCAAGAATGACCTACATCCAGGAAAAAGAGAGAAAGGACAACATTACCTCCACCCATGAGCTACACTCGAGCAAGGAAGAGAAACAAAAACATGATTAAGTTCTTGAGCATTGTGAAGGTCCTTACGGATACTCCTCGAACATAAGGAGACTCATAAACATGAAAGAGAATAAAATCGTACACATAAAATCCCATGATTGTCATGTGTTGATGACCTGATTGCTCGATGGCGGTCGCGAGGTATTACGCAGATTAGGTACGAGGACAATCATAAAGGCGTGTTCGTTCTTCAAGCGGTGTCAGAAGGTCATCGAGCGAATAAGGTATCTAGTCGCATGATGACATGGTCAATAGTCCGGTTAGCCTTGAGATGATCTTCCTCCATCCTTCTTTGATATTATGGTCCATCTCATGGTCCACATTGTTAAAGAGATAGAAATTCTCGGACTGTGTTCCTCCACAATATGTTCCCTTTCGAGAGGTACATGGGTATCCTAAAGAAGTATGTTAAGTAACGGTCTCGCCTAAAAGGTTGCATTACGCAGGTGTCAAGACAGAGGAGGTGATCGAGTTTTGTGTTAGTTACATTGATGATCTGAATCCGATTGGCGTCCTGTATCACGCCATGAGGAGGCTACGGGAAAAGGGACTTTAGGAGAAAAGAATCCTATAGCGACGATCTACTTGCATTTAAACAAGCACATTTCACGGTATTGAAACAAGTAACTGTAGTGGCTCCATATATCTATGATCACGAAATGAGTCTACGAGCCCAATACCCAGAGAAGTCGATAAGTGGATCGCGATGGAGCAAATGGATAATTTCGGCGTTGGTTACAAAAGCAAGCTGTTGGGCAAGCGAGCAGACGATGAACAATTGAAACTCTTGGCTCGAGGATCGTCCACAATAATCATATCATTTCAAGGGTATGAGATAAATGGGTACACATTTTACACGACAACCCGGGATAACAAGAGCACCAACCAAAAGCAATGGGCGTCGTATAGATGCCTTGGACAAAAATGGAAAGATGGACACCTACTATAGTTTCATAGAGGAGATCTGGGAGCGGAGTACGGACCATTAAAAGTCCCTCTGTTTGGTGCCAATGGGTCAAACCGCGGTAGTGGATATCGATAAGTATGGTATAACAACTGTGGACCTCAAGCAAGTGGCCTATAGGGACGAACCGTTCGTGCTTTCGCTAATGATGTGACACAGGTATTCTATGTGATGGACATGGATGACAAACCGAAAAGCGAATGAGAAGACTAGCGAGAGCGATCGCCAAGGCGCCACGTGGTTCTTCGGGTAAAGAAGGATTGTCGGAGTTGAGGCGTCGCCAGACGAAGAAGAGTATAATCGCCGACGAAGTTTGCCTCCTTTCACGGTGGGCGTAGACATTAGTGTCTGAATGATCTGAGAGGAATCTCCTCGTACGCCGTGGTAAAAGCATTTTAAAAATTATTTAATGAAGCGATAGTTAAAGCAGTAGATTTTAAAAAGAAATCTTAAAAAAGGCTAAATGAATCTAAAGTGGTAAAAGCATTTTTAAAAATTATTTAATGAAACAATAGTTAAGCAATAGATTCAAAAAAGAAATCTAAAAAAAAGGCTAAATGAATCTAAAGTGGTAAAAGCATTTTCAAAAATTATTTAATGAAACAGTAGTTAAACAACAAATAAAAAAAGAAATAAAAGAAAAGAAGGGCTATGGGGCACGAGCGGGGCTCGAACCCGAGACCTCCTGATCGGAGAGCTCGCAGACTCAAGCGCCTCGCTACGGGGAGATTTCTTGTCGATTAGTATGTGCACTAAATTGTTTTGTGTCTTTTAACATCGTCCGGTTGGTGTTTTCAACAGGGACCGATAGTGCCTAGGGCTCCGAGGTGACCCTCAACCGTCTCGATGTGAGACATCGGTCCGGTTGAATCCACTTGGGGACCGATGGTGCACCTATAAATCCTCCCGCCGCCTCTTTCCCAATTTTGCTACTCCGCCATTGTTCCCCAATCTCCTCCTCCTCCCGCTCGTTTGCAAAGACCTCGACGCGGCCGGGCGCCTCCAACGACCCACCACGCTGTAGTCCTCCTCGCCTCAAGCGACCCCACGCCGCCATCCTCGCCTCCGAAGCCTTGCCTCCGCGCCTTGCCTCTGCCGCTGTTCCCCTCCGGCCTTCACCAACCCTAGGGTTTGTGCCCTCCTTACCCGATGAGATCACTTGTCACTTGATTAGTTTTGGTTGCGCTGCTGCGTTTGAGAAGCAAATTTAGTTCAGTTTATAGGTGCACTGTTCGGATTAGTTTTGGTTGCGTTGCTGCCTCACTGTTCGGATTTGGTGGCTTATGAAAAATCCATGCTCTGTTGCTCCTTAGTTGTTCTAACTGATTTCGTAGCTTCCTTAGGGTAGTATCTGCAGAAGGGTTCTGTTCCATGTATGGCATTTGTGCTCATCGAAGTGATGGGAAGGTTTTGAACTGTGTGAACGCAAGAAAAACTGTCAAGGTGACAATACGGCCTGGTTGCTATTCAGTGAACCGATTGAGAAATTTGAGGGCTAGCCATCGAGCTAGAGGCTGTATTTCTTGATCTGGAGGCATTACTTTATCTGTTGGTGTTGATTCAGTGAACCGATTGAGAAATTTGAGGGACTAGCCATCGAGCTAGAGGCTGTATTTCTTGATCTGGAGGCACTGATTTTATTCTCTCTTCTTTGCTCTCGATGATTCAATTAAATGAGGCAATATTAATCTGTTAGTTAGTGATTTCCTCGTGATTGACCTTTATTTAGATCATTGTGTCTAAAACTACGACTTGGTTTTATTCTTCTTTGTATATGTGACATGCTATCATGTTATTAGTTCTGTTATGAGGCTTGGTTCGCGATGATATCACGATCTAATCTGGAACTTAGTTGTGAATAACTTTGGCTACTCTGTTTTAGTCCAAATTGGTCTTTGTCCTACTATTCAAGTAGCTTTTCATAGTCCATTGTTGAGTTCTAGTGAATCAAGTTTATTAAACAGTCTTTGAATTGTATAGATTCACTAATTTGATTTGTATACCTGTGATATATTGCTAAAATTGGTGTTGGAGGACTCATTTGGAGCAACCCATCAATTTATTAAATCTGAGAGCAATAGTTGTATGACTCCATTATTGCTCCTTGTTATCTTGCATTTGATCCTTCTTTGGTGGAAGGAGAGGTATTGCTCTGTGATGTTATTTGGGTTTCTTAATGAACATGACGTTTAATGAAATGATCTAAGCCTTGAACTGCTAGACTTGCATGATTGAAATTATTGGTTATTTTCAACATTACGTACAATTTGGATTTCATGTGGTAGCTCGATCCTGTCATTGTAATGAGTGATTGTGACATGAAATTCTGTTATCTTGTAATGAGTATATAGCATATGGTCATTCATTATCCTTGTAATGAGTATATAGCATATGGTCATTATCCTTGTAATGAGTATATAGCATATGGTATTCATTATTTATCCTTGTAATTACATTATCCTATAATGAATATGTATCCCGTAATGAGTATATAGCATAGTAATGAGTATATAGCATATGGTCATTACTGTTATTCTGTTATCCTTGTAATTACATTTATCTGTAATGAGTATATATCATGTAATGAGTATATAGCATAGTAAGGTGTATTGAGTATATAGCATATGGTCATTACATTATCCTTGTAATGAGTTGATTGTGACATGAAATTCTTGATACTTTACTAGACTATTTATAAATATACAGTATATACTTTCTTTCTATGCAATGCATCATATTGACAATGTTATGGGCCAATGTTATGGGCATCATTCATTATCAATATATACTTTCTTTCTATGTATGTGTGAGATTTCTATGTCTTGTTACAATTTTCTTGTGCATGTTAAGGTGGTAAGAGTTCAAGGCTTAAGTCACTAAATTAAATTGTCTAGCCCATTTGTGATTGAGGTGAAGATTCTAAATCTTCATTTAAACCCAATAATTTGAGAGCAATCAAACTAGAGTTTTTGGTGAGATTTCTATTTTTATTGATCAGTTTCTATGTATATGTGAGATTTCTATGTATGTGTGAGATTTCTATGTATATGTGAAGTTTGAAATGTATATGTATCATGTCAAATGAATATGTATCATGTGAATTATTCTAATTTCTGATGAATTTTGAAATTTCTATTTTTATTGATCAGTTTCTATGTATATGTGAGATTTCTATATATGTGTGAGCTTTCTATGTATATGTGAAGTTTGAAATGTATATGTATCATGTCAAATGAATATGTATCATGTGAATTATTCTAATTTCGGTGAATTTTGAAATTTCTATGTATATGTGAAGTTTCTACGTATATGTGAGATTTGTATGTATATGTGTCCCTACAAGCCGCACAAGACTAGGTACTAGCTTAAACTTATGCGTATATGTGAGATTTGTATGTATAAAATTGTAGGTTCAGATTCATTATATTCCGAGAGTTGTAAAAAGAAAATTCGACAAGTTTAAGCTCTTTAAACTTGTAGAATTTCTTCTTTGTAACTCTCGATATATAATGAATATATTCTTAATAAAAATAATGAATTATTCTTATTCCACACTAAAATGATTTTTTAAAAATAAGCCCTGCAAGTTCAAGAAGCATGGATGTCACGAGGCGTCCAGATATCGAGAGGCGAAGCCATGAGGAGGCGAGCTCGCTTGAAATGGACTTGGTTCTTTGTCTTCTTGGCGTACCACCGTCCATAGACTTTCTCCGCTCCTCTTCTTCATTGATCGTTCTTTGTCTTCTTGGTACCACGTCTATAGGCTTTCTCCGCTCCTCTTCTTCATTGATCCTCCGGGATCAATGAAGAAGAGGAGCGGAGAAAGCCTATGGACTGTGGTACGCCAAGAAGACAAAGAACTAAGTCCATTTCGAGCTGCCTCCTCATGGCCGCCTCTCGGTGTCTCGGACGCTCTCGTGACATCCATGCTTCTTGAACTTGCAGGGCTTATTTTTTAAAAAATCATTTTAGTGTGGAATAAGAATGATTCATTATTTTTATTAAGCAAATATATTCTTAAGTATATATGAATTTTTTCTAATGTATAAGTATCATTTTAAAGTTACATGTGCACACGTTTGTAACATGAGGTCACAACATCGATCACTTGATTTCCTCTCAACTCTAGCAAAATTACCATCATATAGTATTTGGCCGATTTACATTAGGAACATCTTCGGCGTCGCCGCACATCCTCTCTACCGTCTCTTCCTCACCGTCTTCCACGCCATTTTAGAGTAGTATCATCAGCTTTATATGAAATGTGATCTATTTTCATTAATTTTCAGTGCTTCTTCTAGCCTAAGAAACGACGATGGATGACGAAGAATTTATGAGAAGTTTGATTGCGGGATGTGATGATCATGAGACGGCGGAGCCTGCACCCGCCACCGAGGCCAATGAGGCTGCAGAGCACGATGAGGCCAGCGAGGTAACAATTAGTCACGTTCATGATTGTCGGTTCCACTACTATGCTAAGCCAACATCCTGACCCGTTCATGATTGTACCATGCTTTCAGATCGGTCAACCAGGCAGGCAATCACGTCAGCGAGGTCCAAGCAAGAAGAAGAAGGCAAGACATGTTATCACCGAAGTCGGCGAGGACGGCCGACCTCTTGCACCCTCGGGGCACTTGGAATTTATTCAATTGGCATGCGGCGCCCACGTTAGGGACCACGTGGCAATTAGCATAGCAAAATGGGATCAGTCCTCAAGATCGGAGAACATGCTTTGGAGCGATGTGAAGGAGACATTCACCTTCCCCAAGGGACCGAAGAGAAGGTGAAGAGTTACACTCTCAAGAAGATGGCGGTCGTATTCCAGACTTATAAAAAGAAGTGAACACGGACTATATCAAGAAGAATCGAGCGCCTGACTTCAACAAGCACCCAAAGTTGCAAGATCACTGGGATGCGTTTGTGAACTACAAGACTTCGGACGAAGGTCAAAGTTTGAGTGAGAAGAATAAGTTGAATGCACAGAAGAAGAATTATCACCACCGACTCGGCCCTGGTGGTTACCGCCATGCAATACCAAAATGGGAGAAGAGGAACAGGACACGCTAGCGAAGGGTATCGCACCAGAAACAACGGATTGGCTGACAGAGCAAAGCATTGGTTCTATGCTCACGGCGCCCTTGATGATAACGGCAATCTTTGTGTTTGGGGAGGTGCTAAGAGATGTGGCGTAAAGCTTATACATCCATCGAGGAGTCATCAAGGGTAGCTTTGTGCCAAACAGGAGAACGACGAGCTAACAAGGGCCTTTCAAAATCGAGCACCACAGGACGTACACGAGGCGTCGGCGTTGTCCGTGGAAGGTTGGTTTCGCTCAGACGCCGAGACCTATAGAGTCGAGGCGAGAGCAAGGCTCAACAGACACAATAGCTTAGTGCGCTTGAAGAACGCTGAATCAAACAAATGAGAGAATGCAAGAAGAGATCCGAAGAGAGGTGCGCTAGCCTTGAGCCAACAAAGACGTGGCGGGCCAAGAACCTCCAAGTAATCCGGACATCATCGGCCCTCCGGGCGTGAAGCATTGCGCTTCCGTTGAAATTTGTGCGGACTTGGACAAGTATCCCAGAGCGACATCAGTGGCGGACACCTTGTGAGCTGCATATCCAAGCGCAGAACCTTACCTTCAAGGCGGCCGATGGTATAGCTCAAAAACCGGTACTAAAGGCAGTTTTGGATCGGGACTAAATGCTCTTTCCGTGGTAGTGAATACTACCGGCAACTAATTAAGCTAGCAATCTTGGCATAAACTACATGGTAACAACATTATCAACTAGCAAGTATGCTGACTGGATTATTTGGCGCCAAGCTTGGGTACGTCAGTGCAATTATGGCTGGCGCTGAGCACCTGACGACACGGGTAAGATGGCACTTAGCTCAGCGGCAATTGAGCTGACGCTGGAGACATTAAAACTAAACAACATTCGTGTTGGCCTGGCTCCGAGCAGAAAGAGTTATCGCTGGAATTAGTTTTTTATTAGGCTATTTCTGAAAATAGAATAGAATAAGAGCCAAAATATAAAAAAAATACGGTGGGCCCACGATGCCACCTCGGTCTCACTCGCCGGTGGCACACAAGCATCGCGGATACCGCTTCGATGGTCGGTCAGGATGCAACAGATCGACGCCGCCGTATCACCGCCCCGCCACGTGCGCTGGGGTCCAGACCAGCACGTCACACGTGACACGTCTGTCCCACTGTCACGGCCCGCTATGGTGGGACCAACTCGTCAGCGAAAAAGAATTCAACCGTGAAATGGCTTGTAAACTAAATTTTTTTTAAAAAAAATTTGGCCTCTATGTGATAAAATTACAAAAATAGTCTTCTCATTAGGTGCGGAAGAGCTGACAGGGATAGCCATGCTATAGAATGGCGGTAGGGCGCTGAGGCTTGGACTGCGGTGTCGCCGCATTTGTTGACGCTGAAGGAGGCTGCTTGCAAGGCGAGAGGCAGTGTCTTACCATGCATAGAAGCAAGCTCCAGCGCTCCTCAACGTTCTTCCGCGCTACCATATCGTGGTAGGTGATACGCATCACTTGCTGGGTTTTCTATGCTCAGGCAGGTGACTATTTGTATAAAAACTGGTAGTACGAGGCTAGTTTTGAAAAAAAACAAATGGATGACTAGTTAAGTACTCCCTCCTGTCACAAATCTCTACTACTTCCAATTAGGAGTTAGTGACAGTCGTCCGTTCTCCTCCAGAGTACCTGATCTGCTGGATCTGGCACGAACAACTGAAATGGAAAGGGATTTTTTTTGTTCCGTTCTAGTGTTCCACGACTCGCCCTATTGTCCCATGCTCGCTCGTCGCTTCCTCCTTCGATTCGTACTCTCTCGCCTCTCCCCACAAAATGAAACCCACACAAGGAAAAAAGATCTCACCACACCACGACCAAATCTAGAGTTGCTTTGCTACCCATGGATGACTCGCCCCTCCCGGATGCGTAGCCAGAGTGGCCTGCTATCGCCGTCGACAAGCCCAGTTGCGCCACAAATGCCGAAGCATAAGGAGGCGTGCATAAATGGAGGAGGGGATGGAGGAGGAGGAAGAGTACATGAGACACCTTGATGACACGCCGCTCCTGACGGTGCGGCGCTGAGAGGCTAGCAATGACGAGGGGTTCTAGCAGGGGAGGTGCCTGCCCAGGGTGTAGATCGGGCCCGACCACAACGATGATGGCCAGGGCACCCCGAAGGTGTACGAGGATTAGGTGGATGATGAGGAGTACTACGATGATTTAGAGGAGGAGGAGGTGGTGGGTGAGGGTTTTGAGGAGGAGTACGATGGATGAGCAGTGCCACCCAAGGAGGTTGCGACGGCCAGGGGGACGAGGGTGAGAAGGTTGGGTAGGAGGGAGTAGAGCCGGAGGTCCAAGAGGAGGGGAAGAAGAAGGAGAAGGAGCATGAGTCGTACGTGGTGCCCACGTCCGACGCCTACTACATGCACGATGACCACTTCCAGGAGGAGAGTCATGGCCGATGTAGGTGTGATTTCCTAAAGTCTCTATACATTTACTTCTAGCTTATAGATTTTGTAGAATTGTAGTTCTCATGTAGTTTGAGTCTGGGGATGCCCGAGCTTTGTTAGACTTTCGTAAAGGGGGCTAAAAGTTAGCTAGACGGCTTCGACACTAATGGTAAGCGAGAGAGGGTTGAATTTGTTTCATCTGTAGTTAAGACTAAACAAAGCGCTATCATGAGTGCAAACATCCCATAAAAAATTCAAGCTTCAGCTTTGGTGAAATATAACGCACTAGATCCTAGAATCAAAGATATCAATTATGAGCTATCATCATCTCAACTTACTTATTGTATATGATGGGTGATTGTGCTCCAAATAATAAATCCTCATTGTGATTGAGATGAAATTTTGAATGAGATCATAATGTCAAGTACTAATCCACGGGCCAGAAAAAACCAAAAGAAAAATTCTAGATCAAGGAGTCATGCATGAAATATTTTCTAACATTCAAAACTAGGGACTTTCTCCTAAACACTTGTTTGCTGAGAGGTGATGCGGGCATCTGCTCCACCTTGGCGCTTATTACTACACACTTATACTATTTCTCTATTTGATAGTTTCTTAGAATTGTTTGTTGTTTAATTTAATTACTTAGGATGCTGGGATGGTAGTGGAGAGTAGCTATTCAAAGCCAGCAACTGGCCATTAGATTTCATTCATTTTGTAGTGCTTTGGAAGTCACTCTGGCATAGTGTTGCTGAGTAATCACTTTTGATCAATAGAAATATGAGAAAAAAAGCTTATGTTGGGTAATCACTTTATCTTATTACTTTGTTCTACCATTTACTAATTGTGCTAATCAGACTAATCACTCCATCTTGTTGTTTTATCCTACCATTTACTATGACACCCTGTCACTATTTTTGCCTTTAGGCCACAATAGCCTGGAGGTCTGCTTATCCTGAAGTTCTTAGATGTGTCATCAATTTCATGGCTATGTTATAGTCGTGTGAATGATTTAACAACAAGTGTTCCAGATGTGTGTTTCCTAGCTTCAGTTGGTTATGTTACCAATGTAATATGTGTCATAGTTTTCATTGCCTTTTGCATGACCAGACTATTGTGCTTTGTCGAAAAAAATACAGTTCAATAAGACTGAAACACATTCTCTATTTTTTTCATTTGAATTAGCTCTTGGTGATATTATTTTTAATTGAATACTTGTTGTTTCTTTGCATTCGAATATGAAATGATGATCCTGATCAAGATATGGTCATAGCTAAAACTAATTTATGTACTTTTGTTTTTAGAATTCTTCTTATTTTTATGTCAAAATATATAAACTGCAATGTGCCTTCCAATGATGCAGCTCCTGTGCCAGATGCAGGTCATGTGTATGGCATGCAACCGACTTATATCTTCAAGAGCTCATTGCCATGGTTTTGTTCATTATGCTTCTTTGCATAGGTTGCACATTTTGGGGTTACCTCTAGAGGTGGCCCACTACTGTAGAGAAAACACTGATATTCCAAATCAGCAGTTAAGCTATCCACCCAGGTCGACATTGAGACATGAAGTTTTTTTAATCTTAGATTCCACATGTTTCATGTTATGTCCACTTGATCAATACTTAAGATTTGGTTTATTTACTAGCCATATTACTAAATGTGCTGAAAAAAATTTGATGTTCATGGTACGGTTTTGGGTCATGTTTGATGATATGTTCATTGTACAGTTTGGGAATTGCATTGTTTCATATAAAAAAATCATACATTTCAAATGAGATTTTTATATAACATTGTTTACTGTTCATTATGTTTGTATGTAAGTAGTACTTTTGTGTATCTTTACGTTGCAAAGTATTTTGCAACGTAAAGGCCTTAAGATTGTGAATTAAAGATAATTTTAAGCACGAGTTTGTAAACAGGTATTTGGAATTTATATGCTTTGATAAGTTGATTTAAACATTCAACAATTACACATTCAGACAGGGTTAGTGCTTTTTGCAAATAAATTTGTTATCGCAATTAAGTTTCCGTTGCAACGCACGAGCACATAACTATAGTTATCGTTTTGGACATCGACACGATCTTCAAATTTCAATTTTGATCACTAATTTCTATTGCAATATATTTTAAAATTAAATAAAAATTATAATATTGTAAAAGTACATTTCCGACAAATCTATGCATGTAATTTATAAATCCAATTTAAATATTTTTAAAAATATTAATAGTTAAAATTTTAAAAGTTTAATCGCACGTATTTCAAAAATAAGTTTATTAGTTTTACCGGAGGGAGTAAAAACTTCAGCGAAAAACTAGGTCTTGTGTCCAACCCAGGGAAAAACACTAATGACACTGGCCCTGTAGTACACTAATAACTCTTTTGACAGCCAACTAGCAGTCTGTCTAGTACTAGTAGTAGTGTCCACCCCTACAAGTTTGGCTGACAAGCACCGGCACTCGTTCCTCGATCGTCCATGGCCACTTGCCTACCTCTCACGCTGACGCCTTCCTTCTTCTACCTCCCAATGACCCACTAATCTCTCTCTCTCTCGCTGGCATCGTCATTGCGCCATTCCTACCTCGCTTCTCGGCCATCGGCACTACAGTACAATGGCTTCCTCCTCATCCTTGCACAGAACCGGCACTCTGCTTCCCCTGCTCCTCCTATGCATTTCTTCCACCCTGGTGAACTCCCAGCCGCTAGCGTCCTCGCAGGCCAAGACGCTCCTCCGGGTGCGCCGCCTGCTCGACTACCCGACCGCGCTCGCGGCCTCCCTGCGGCGCCCGACCCCTGCGCGCTGCCGCTCACACCGGCGCTCACCATAACCTGCGCCGGCGGCCAGGTCACGGCGCTCTCCGTGCGGGGCGACCGCGAGCCCGATCCGGCGTGGCGCACCGCGCTGCCCTCCAACTTCTCCGCCGAGGCGCTCTTCACCACGCTCACGAGGCTCCCGGCGCTCTCGCGCCTCGAGCTCGTCGCGCTCGGCGTCTGGGGCCCGCTCCCGGGGCACAAGCTCCGCCGCCTCCAGGCGCTGCAGGTGCTCAACCTCAGCTCCAACTACCTCTACGGCGCCGTGCCCGAGCATGTCTCGCGCATGTACTCACTCCAGAGCCTCGTGCTGCCCGGGAACCACCTCAACGGCACCGTACCGTCCCTGTCCGGGCTCGCATTCCTCGAGGAGCTCGACATGGCGCGCAACAGGCTCGGCCCGGCGTTCCCGCAGGTGGGGAATGCGGTGGTGAGGTTGGTCCTGGCCGACAACAACTTCACCGGGGCGATTCCGGCGGAGGTGAACTCTCTGGGGCAGCTCCAGTTCTTGGACGTGTCCGGGAACCGGCTCCAGGGTGGATCCCTTCCTCCATCTTCGCGCTCCCCGCGCTGCGGTACATCAACCTGTCGCGCAACCAGCTCGCCGGGCAGCTTCCGGCGACCACGGCCTGCGCGGAGGCGCTGGAGTTCGTCGACGTTTCGGCCAACATGCTCACCGGGGCGCGCCCCGCGTGCATGAGGGCCAACTCGACGGTGCGCACGGTTCTCGACGCGGGCAATTGCTTCGCCGACGCGAAGCTGCAGCGGCCGAGCACGTATTGCAATCCCGGAGCGCTGGCCGCCGTGCTCCCACCGCCGCTGGTGAACGGAGACGAGCAGGGCAGGGGAAAGGGCGGCGAGGTGGGTATGGTTCTTGGCTTTGTGGGCGGCGTTGTGGGAGGCGCATTGCTGGTTGCACTGGTGATGGTGATGGTGCTGAGGAGGGCGAGGAGGCGGCATCCGGAGGTGAGCGTCCTGCCCAACTCGCCGGTGGTGACGCCGGCGAAGAAGGCGGGCGGTGACAAGGCTCTGGCTAAAGTGACCCAGAGGATTATTACTCCCGCCGATAAGAGTAAGAGGATAAATGCATTTGCATAATTTCATTGCTTGCTTCATTTTTTTTTTTTTTTGGTTATGTGCTTAAATTGGCAAGCATGTTTGTACTCTCAGTTCATTAAAGAAGGGAACACAAGATTTTGGGCAACTAATTAGAAATAAAAGAGTAATCTATGATTGGTAGTACGAAGGGGCCATTACAGAATTGAAGCATTACTAGTTTTGAAGAACTGTCGCTTTAATTTTCTTCTGCATTTTTCTTCTTTTGTGAATAAAGTCCACTGAATTTGGTCAAATAATTAGGAAGCTTTGCGTATGGTGGCTAGTGTAGATCTTGCTTAGACGAGTTTTGAACATGGGATGGATCTTTATTCCTTACTTCAAACAAGACTTGGAGAAAGTAAAAGCTGAAAAGTCAATCAACCGCAAGGGAAAAATAAAAACAGTGAGCAGAATTGCCTAGTGATCTGTAAACAATTAGCAAGGTATCCTTTTGAGATGTTGTGTCTCTTGCCTAACATGATCTCCATTTTCACAGGGCATGCGTCACAAGCTGCAAGGGTGAATACAATTGAAGTACCAGCGTACCGTGTGTATACGCTGGAGGAGCTTGAAGAAGCAACCAACTACTTTGACTCGTCCAACTTGATCAAGAATACCCCTCTTGCACAGGTATGCATTAATGGAACCCTTTTAGCTTCAATGGGGAAAAGGTAAACAATGAATGTGCAAATAAATGTTCCACTGTTCATAGTAAAGGATTTACTTCCTTTGTAGATGGTTATGCACTTCCGAAGTTCATCATACAGACAATATGGTCTGTCTCAAAAAAACAAAATGAAGATAATATGGTCATGCACATGTCTCTTCCTCTTAGTGAAGTTTAGGTTAAACATATTGAGCTCCACTTGTATTCAGATGGGATCTTGTCAAATGGTCACTGAAGCATCTCCACTCATAGTAGAGTACAACTGTGGGCTGCCAATTGTCAATTGTTGTCCTGTTATGCTAGTTGCATTTGGTTCACCACTTTATACATTTGATAAACAAAGACTTTCCATCTTAAAAGATAAAAAAGGTTGTGTGTTATAAAAATGCACAACAAAAATAGATGACCAAAGGAATAGGAGACATGCATTTAACATGGAAAACCCTTCTGGAAAAAACCACAGACGCACAAAGGTGAAAATCACTATACAAGGAGAGATATTACAAGCACGGGGAACTTCGGCGCTCCTAAACTGTGCAACTATAGGGTTGCATATAAGCTAGGGAACAAGAGTCCAGATTGGAGAAGGAAACCTAATCAGAGTTGGATACGCCAGCTGTTGCCACGTCTGACACGGCTTGGTGCATGAGCCGCTCGGTGCCATGTCTGGTACAATATCTGAAAGGACAAGATGATGAATTCAGATCACACTTTAACAATCTTCACCTTGAGATGAATTCACTCTTGTAGCCGAAATATCAAAATCTCCTCCAAATGTCTTTATCAACAAACTTTGTGCCTCAAAAGTACATCGGACCAATCTTCAACAAAAAAGGCTACAAGTCTCTTATCCAAACGCTTTTTGTGAAGCCAAATCGAGCAAACCATCAGCAGGACTAAACACATAGCTATCAACAAAGCAAACAAAAAAATCTAGGTCTTTTAACAATTCATAACCTTAGCAAAAGTCTAATTTTGTGCAACTGATCTCTTGAAATAAATACTCAATCATCGAACGGCATAAGCCAACACATCACCTGTGATGCTGGATAGATAGCAAAGAACCCATAAATGGAATCTGACATGCTCCGTGTTTGATGTGACCTTAGAAGCTTCCTGGTAGGCTTCATCAAGTCCGTGTAGTAATTGAAGCCGAAATCGAGTTTTTCTTGCTGAGGTCTGCTCATCATCAGATTCAATGCTAAAGCCAACTTCATCCTTTCTCTGACACGGATGCACACATCAATTATTTTTGTTTTTTTCTTTCTACATCAGACATAGGCCCTAGAAACAAATTGATGTCTGCATTTTTTTCCTTATTCTAGTGTCGGAAGTGCCATGCGTCTCCTCTTTTTGTGGAGTGGAACAACAAATATGAAAGTGTCTTACAGGAAATTAATGTGCTGCTTCAGTTTGTTCCGACTTTAGGACGTGGCTTCAACTCAGATTGAATCCATTGCCCTGGCTGATTTGATGTTGCTTAGCGAGTTAGCTCCTTGCTTTGATGAAGCGCCTTCGCCTAGGACGTGAGTTGTCAAGCCGGATGTCAACTAAGGAACGCCATGCGATGACTGCCCACCGGAATGCGCAACAAAATAGATGATCGAAAAAGGGAGATACAGATTTAACATGGAAGCCTTTGCGGGGAAAAACACAGACGCATAAAGGTGAAAATCACTATATAAGGAGAGATATTACAAGCACAGTGAGTTTCGGCACTTCTAAACCGTGTAACTACAAAGGTACATATAGGCTAGGCAAAAAGAGTCCCGAATGGAGAAGGAAACTAAATCAGAGTTGGATACGCCTGTTGTTGTCACTTCTGACACAGTTGGCACATGCACCGCTCAGCACCACATCTAGCGCAGTGTCCGACATGGTCGCGATGATGAATTCTGATGTATTATTGGGGACTTTACAACATTGCAATTGGGGACTTCATACCCCTAATTACTTTCCATAATGGAGCAAATGTGTTCCTTTTTTAACTTACAATATAAGATAAGTATTCAAATCGAAGCAATTTGACTCATTATAGTTGGGATTAACAAGATTCTTTTCTTGGTTTATTGTGAATCAGACATCTGCTGTCACCTTAGGCATCTTTTTCAATCAAGTGAGATTGCAAATCTAGTGATTTATGGCTGTTTTGTTCGTTCTCTTCTGAGTACTATACCAATTTTCTTTCTAGCACTTTTCAATCAAGTGACATTGCAAAGTTAGCAATTTTATAGCTTTCTGCTAGAAAATTTTGTCGAGACTAATTTTGTCATTTATCTGTGCCCTATTCTCCTTCCCGCTTATAGCATTACAACGCCCAGCTTCAAGATGGTTCTAGTGTCTTGGTGAGATGTCTCAGACTAAAGCCCAAGTATTCTCCTCTGAGCTTGGCCCAATACATGGAGATAATTTCTAAACTTCGCCACCGCCATTTGGTTAGCATCATTGGTCACTGCATTGTCAATGACCAGGAGAATCCTACTGTTGCTAACTTGGTATATCTTGTTTCTGAATGCGTAACAAATGGATCTCTAAGAAGCCATCTTACCGGTAATTATAGTTGAAGACATATCATGTATACCATTCTATACCTAAATATCTGCAAGATATCTGAATTTACTCTTTGACTGGATTCGCAGAGTGGAGGAAACGTGAAATGCTGAAATGGCCGCAACGGGTTTCTGCTGCTATTGGTGTCGCTAGAGGGATTCAGTTCTTGCACAATGTGACTGCTCCGGGCATTGTACAGAATGATCTCAAAATTGAAAATATTCTGCTGGACAGGACACTCACTTCGAAAATCAACGACTTTAATCTTCCAATGATATCGACTAGCAAGAATGGCAAGGTGAGTTCAAATGTTTAGTGAAAGTTCATCACTTGCCTCCCAGACAGTTAAGTTGTAACTGTTCTTACCTTTCAGACATTCTCAGAAACCCCTTCGCTGTCAACGAAGAAAACGATCTTGGAAGGTATGGTGTACTTGCAGAAAGAAAGTGACATTTCCACTTAATAAACTAGAACTAGATGTAGTTTATGATCATCTAAACAGATATGAATCTAATGACTGGGTGTTGGAACTCGGAGATACCAACCAACCTTTCAGAATGAATGATAATCTGATTAATCTTCTTACCATGGAAACTAAAATAATTATGATTCTTTCTGCCCCCAGTGCTCAAAGTGCAGAACAAGGGCACAAGGATGACATATACCAATTCGGCCTAATTCTTCTGGAAGTGATGACGGGCAAACCAACAGAATCACAGAGAGAACTGGACTCCCTTAAAGCTCAGGTAAATCTCAAGCTTCATATTCACATCACCACAGTGAGTTACACCAGCAAAAACTTGAAACATTCAATATCTCTTAACAAAGTTGTGATTCTAAATTTGCTCCCTTGCGTCGGTTCGCAGCTAAGTGAGGCCCTGGCTGAAGACCCAGAAATGCTGAAAGACATGGCTGACCCGATGATCCGCGGCACATTTGCGGTGGACTCTCTAAGCACGGTGACAGAGATTGCCCTCAACTGCACGGCCGGCGACCCGAACAACCGGCCTTCCATTGACGACGTCCTCTGGAACCTGCAATATTCCATGCAGGTGCAGGACGGGTGGGCGAGCAGCGAGAGCTTAAGCTTGAGCATCAAATCGCAGGCCTGAACAGCGTGATGCAATGCTTTTGTACTGATGCATCTTCACCCTGTGTCTCTTCTAGCTTGTTTGGCTTTTGTTGTGGAAGAGAGGTAAATGTTGTTCGTTCCCAGTTTATAGAAGTGGATTTTCTTCTTTTTTGCGGTTGAAAGCTGTAAAACTTAGGCGCTATTAAGACAAAATTTGTCATCAAACCAAACTGGCCCAAAATCTTGGTCTGTGCCAAATGAAAGAGGCTGCTGAGCCAAAATGCTATAGGACTGGAAGAGGAGGTTGTCTGAGTTTTGTATAATCAACCCTTTGCCAATTGATTCTGACTGTTTTATATAATAATATAATAAATAAGAAGTAATTTTGACAGAAAATATCGTGAAAAAATCATGGATCCATTTAAACACATCCTTACCATCTAGTGGCGGAGCCAGAAAGTTTCAAAGAGGGCGGCTCTGCGTGTTTGCGTGAAAGTGTGACTGCAGCGAGGTAAGGCCACCATGGCATGAAAAACAATCTGCTATGCGCGCCGCTACAAATAACCAATCATATATATATATATATATATATATATATATATATATATATAAGCCTTTTAAGTACTCAGAGTACATACTCCCACCTCTAATATACCACTTAAATAAATGATTTATACTCCTTTATCACTTTCGGTATACTCTAATAATAATTCTAAGATACTCCAATACAACATGATTAAAAAAATTTCATCAGACCCTCTATTTTTTTCTACATACCCTTTTCCATATGTATAAGGAATATGTAAACAAATTATGCTGTAAAAGGTGGATTTTAATGAAATTTTTCATGGAACTCCCTTTGGAGTATCTTATAATCAGTATTAGAGTATACTCAAAAGGATAAAGTGGTATAACAACATCATTTAGACGGTATATTAGAGGTGAGAGTACATACACCCAGGAGTATGGAATTATTTTCCTATATATATATATACATATATATACATATATATATATATATTAGAGGTGAGAGTACATACACCCAGGAGTATGGAATCATTTTCATATATAAAAGGATAAAGAGATATAACAACATCATTTAGACGGTATATTAGAGGTGAGAGTACATACACCCAGGAGTATGGAATCATTTTCCTATATATATACTCTAATACTGATTATAACATACTCCAAAGTGAGTTTCATAAAAAATTTCATTAAAATCCACCCTTTATAGCATAATTTGTTTACATATTCCTTATACATATGGAAAAGGGTATGTAGCAAAAAAATAGAGGGTCTGATGGAATTTTTTTAATCATGTTGTATTGGAGTATCTTAGAATTATTATTGGAGTATACCAAAAGTGATAAAGGAGTATAAAGCATTTATTTAAGTAGTATATTAGAGGTGGAAGTATGTACTCCTGGGACTACGGAAAAGGCTTCCTATATATATATATATAGGGAAAATATTTGGTGGAAACCCACCATTTGGTGGAAACCTGAAAACTCTCCTCCATAATCATTAGATCTCTCTTGGATGGCTTGGATCCAATAAGGTGGAACCCTCCTCCTCACTTATATACTTTTGCAGTTAACCCCCTAAAAATATTACCCTAATCCCCTGTAATCCCTTCCCTCACGTCTCCTCTCCTGGCGCTTCACGTCTGGCGGCGCTTCACGTCTCCTCTCCTGGCGGCGATCTCCCAGCGCCGGCACTTCCTCTCCTGGCGCCGGCACTTCACGCCTCCCTCTCCTGGCGACGCCCAGCACCGGCACTTCCTCTGCTCTGTCCAGCGACGCCCAGCTCCGGTCCAGCGACGCCTAGCGACTTCCTCTGCTCTGTTTGCATTTGTGTTAATTCTGGCAAGTTGATCATTATGGTGATCCTGCTTCCATAAATCACGCACAATATTTGTTTCCATACATTAGACTATTTAGTTTATGTATCAGTAGTCATTTTCTGATTGGCAAGAGTAATCAAAAGAAAATCGCCCCAAAACCGATCTCTTGCTGTATCGTTCTTGCCCTTGCTCTGTTCATTTTCGTTTCCTCTACAGTAGCGATCGAACTGAGTAGTGTCTGTCCTGGGCATATACCAACAACTAGAAGTTCGGAGGAATGGGCGGGGAGGAGACGTCAGCGAGCTCCAAGGCGCAGCTCCTGCAGGAGAACAAGAAGCTAATCGCTTGCTAGATGCAATATTTTGGTTAAGTTTTGAAGTATCTCCAGGATGTTTTATGGTCATGACTTGAAATTTTGTAACTATGTTTTCCTTGCAGTTTTCACTGCAAGTATGTGGTTACTGTAGTTTTAGATCTTCCTGTAATATATGTAGAGTTTTGCTTACCGTGATTGGAAGAGACCAGGATATGGCGCTGTTAGGCAGTTCTTTCATCTTATTTAGTTATGGTCTGCTTCCCTGTAATTGTGCTGAATCGATGGCGATAACTGTACTTCTCAGTGCTAATTGATGTCAGTTTGCAGCCCATTTCTTCCTGTGTATCATCCATCGTGTTTTAGAAACAAGTAGTCCCAATATATGACATAGCGAAGTTAACATGAATGAATCACTCACATTGTTTTCTCTGCATTCTGTATGCTCTTCTCTAGAATCCGTACTTGTCGTTACCAGTGATAGTTCAGTTGCTCATTGAGCCATATCACTGATAACTAGAGTTTATGTACATGCTAAGCTACTGACTTTGAGTTGCAAATTGCAACTCAAAAACGATGTTCTATTACTGGTGGCTGGAAGCTGCGAGAAGCCATAAACCATTAACCAGTGGTTGTAATGAATGGATCACCATAAAATTTTTAGGGGTATGATTTTCTGGGACATCTACTTGCAAAGTAGAAAGAAGTGCAGGAACAAGTTATGCTCAGAACAATCAACAATGATCAATGAGTCATGTTATCATTTACATGTTAAGAGAGCAATTTGCCACCATTTCCTTGGAACAATAAGCATTGTAACATAAAGGCAATCTGACAATGAGATTCTACTCTGACAATCCTCACTTCCTCACCCTTCCTGTACTTGTACAGGAAGCCTTCAACAGTCTTGCCGTTGGGGAGCCCCTTGGTGCACACACATGGCATCTCCTGCATCATAACCCTCTCCACATCTCCCATGCTGTTAGCTCTTGCTGCAAGTCTTCCTGAAATATGTTGTTGCTCTCCCCTGGAACCAAGGGTTGCTGCTCTCACTGCCAAGGTAGAAACAATGGAATAAGCACTAAACGCTTTGAACAATTGCATCAATAAAAACAGTTCAGATCAGAATATAATGCTTGATTAACAAGAAATTTTTGTCATATTGTCTAACTTAATGATGCCACAAACCAACAAAATATTACCTTTTGAGGCTGAATTCGGCATTTTTGGCATTCCTGACAAACTGCTATCCTGTGATGTAATTTTTTGGCATTTTTGGCATTCCTGACAAACTACACAAGGAAAAATAGGTTAACTCAGACTATAATGTTTTAGTATTAGAGCTATAAAGCACTGAATCAAAAAGGCAGAAGAGGTGCTGGTGTAAAAATAAGAAGACCTTCAGACGGCTGGCATCACCCACCAAGTTTACACAGTGTAGAGAAGAGGCATAATGTTCCAACTGTTTCAGCACTAACTTCAGTACATACTAACAGGCTACCAGGTAGCCATACTTCATTACTAACTTCAATACAATAATTCAATATGAATATTGCAGCAAATTTCACCAAACAAAAAAAAAGACAATTCAACAGAAAATTATGTAACCCTTTTAGGGCAATTGCGCTTGTCATGAAACACCAACTCGTTGCATGACTTGCACAAGCGTGCGACCCTCTCATTCTTCTTTGGCTTCCTCACTCCCTTATCGGAGTGCCCTTTAATTCTCTTGGCTCGACCCTTTGTGTGGACATTGGTCGGTGGCAATATATCGATATGGGTTGGAACCTGGCTACCGATGAACCCTTCCATCTCTTCAATTGTACTTTGTTGCTTACTAGGAAGTTCATCTTTCACTTCAGCTACAAACTTATCAAATTTACTTTTCACATTCAACAGTTATCCATGGAATCTCCAAACTTGTGGGATGATGTCTTCCAAGTTCTTAAGCATTTCGAACACACTTTTTAGTCTCTAATTCCATTGAGGTATTCTCATTTTCTTCTAACACATATCCATCTTCATCAAATATAGTTTTTCTTTTGCAAGTTTTGCTCCACCTTTGCAATATGTAGTGACTAGGCAGCTCATTCAACTTTGCACCTCGTAATACATGTATAATATGGCAGCAAGGAATACCATGTGTTTCAAAAAGCATGCAAGAGCATGTGCCAATCATTGTGATAGTGTCTAAACGAACTTCTCTCATCTTAGAAGTATCATCAACTATGTGGCAAGTTTTTAAATTGCCCTCTTTATTAATGGAATCAACCACACAATGGTCTCTACTATGAAGGACTTGCTTCTGAAATTCTAGGAATTTAGCATATGTGAAAATCTCACTGCCATGCTTCTCTATGAGCCACCCTGTCTTCAATAGAGGCAATGTATGGAGGCTATCATTGTCATCCTTCAATTCTTTCTCTCTTTGCTCTTCTACTGCTGTGTCAAACCGAATCCAAAATTCAACTAAAGCATGCTTGTAACCAATGAAGTGATTGAAAAAGGAATTCGTACTTTCCGATCTTGAGGTCGTTCTAAGAATCCCTCCTAAGAATATATCTCTGAAATAAGCTGGTATCCAAGAATCACGAATGCGGTACCGATTAGACAACCATTCATTACCTTCCAAGTTGAAATCAACAATAATTGAAGCCCACTCAGACTCAAATTCCTCACAAGTCTCGAGGAATACACACAAGAATTCAAACGCTTGTAAAATCTTTGGATTTTCCTCACTTGGGGACCTACTTTTTCCGGTACCTTCTTCAATATGTGCCACATACATAGTCTGTGCTTGCTTGCTGGAAATACATTCACAATTGCCACCTTCATGCTAGGATCTTCATCTGTGATGATAAGCCTAGGTCTGAGCCCTCCCATTGCTTTCAAGAATGTACTAAACAACCATGTGTAGGTTTCTATTTTCTCATTAGCAATTAATGCACCCCGAGCGTAACACATGCACCATGGTGATTCACTCCGATGAATGGTGTAAAAATCATCTTTATCTTGATTGGTATTGTATGTTGCATCAAATGATACCAAATCTCCAAAATGTGCATAATTCTTTACGCATGTAACATCTGCCCAAAAGACATGGACCAATCTACCCTTGTCATCAACAACATAGTCAAAATAAAATCCTGAATTGATAGAGTTCTTTCTAGCAAGGGTGTCAACAAAAAGTTGTGCATCCGATGACTTGATACTATTTCTCAAGCTAGCATGGTAGTTTTGAAAGTCCCTTCGGGTGCATCACACATTCTGAAATCCGCCATCACTAATACGTAGATATCTATATGCCAAAGAAGTGCCAATGCTAGCCTTATGACAGTCAAACAATGTCATCTTAGCCTTCTCACTTACTTGCCTATTTGACCGTATCAAATGCTTTTTGCTAGGTGAGACAAGAACATGCGAATGCATAGGCTGAAAATACTCAACTCTCTATGTATTTTCTTTAGTTCGCTTGATCGTAAGCATGGCCTCACATCCACACCTGGTGAGTTTCTGATCATATTTTCTTTTCTTCTCCATATCCAATTTGGGAGCTTCGTTCAAATTATTCCCACTATTTGTACTAACATCACGGAAGCCTTCTTTTGAGCAATAGTACCGCTTCCACATTACCTCACCATTCACTTTTTGTCTTTGTCAATGCGAATGAAAAACCGGTGAGATGGGCATAATCCTTGTAGAACTTCTCAACCGCTATCAAATCTGGAAACATCATGCCAACAATTGGTTTAACATGATCAGGCAACTCCGGTGTACACATTATTCCCTGCATTGAATCATGACTATCATCGTCAATTACTAAAGCCATTAACATTGTAAACATTTCATTTCAATTTGATTTGCACTTACACAGAATGGGCGTTCACATTTTTTTGGAGTGCACGATCCATCTGCTACTTGCAGTGGTTTGTCAGACCATCCTTGGACTTCCATTGTAGGCACAGAGGAGCTATGTGGGGAGGATTGATCAGGCGCCACCATCATTGCCAGGCAACCCGCAGGTCTAATCGGGCTGTTGATGCAGGGAAGCATTGTACTTTCATCGCCCATATCATTGGTTGTCGTCTGCACGGTGACGATGTGATGCCCAGAAAAGTTTGAGGTGGAGGCGTTATGCAACGAGCAGCCGAGTGAACATGTCGCCTGAAGTTGGCCATGGGTGCAGTCGTCGGAGCCGTCATTTGAGCAGTCGTTGCGCAGCGCCGAGCACTTGTTGAATTCGGCGTCCTTCTTATCCTTGTTCTCCTGCAACAATTGCACTACTATCTTAGGCTAAAAGCAAACTGTTGCATTCTCAAGATTAAGCCCACAGCACATTCAATTTTCTGTGTCATAGTGGGAATTGGCAGAAGATACCTCTTTCCTAATCCGATCAAGCTCATCTGCGCTGCAGCCAATGATCCTCTCTGCATGGTCGGCGTACTCCTTCTTCTCCTTGTTCTCCTGCAGGAGCTGCGCCTTGGAGCTCGCCGACGTCTCCTCCCCGCCCATTCCTCCGCAACTTCTAGTTGTTGGTATATGCCCAGGACAGACACTACTCGATTCGATCGCTCTTGTAGAGAAGCAGCAAACGAGCAAGGGCAAAACGATCTGAGAAGAGATCGGTTTTGGGCGATTTTCTTTTGATTACTCTTGCCAATCAGAAAATGACTACTGATACATAAACTAAATAGTCTAATGTACGGAAACAAATATTGTGCGTGATTTATGGAAGCAGGATCACCACAATGATCAACTTGCCGGAATTAACACAAATGCAAACAGAGCAGAGGAAGTCGTTGGGCGTCGCTGGACCGGAGCTGGGCGTCACTGGATAGAGCAGAGGAAGTGCCGGCGCTGGGCGTCGCCAGGAGAGGGAGGCGTGAAGTGCCGGCGCCAGGAGAGGAAGTGCCGGCGCTGGGAGATCGCCGCCAGGAGAGGAGACGTGAAGCGCCGCCAGACGTGAAGTGCCAGGAGAGGAGACGTGAGGAAAGGGATTACAGGGGATTAGGGTAATATTTTTAGGGGGTTATCTGCAAAAGTACATAAGTGAGGAGGAGGGTTCCACCTTGTTGGATCCAAGCCATCCAAGAGAGATCTAATGACTATGGAGGAGAGTTTTCAGGTTTCCACCAAATGGTGGGTTTCCACCAAATATTTTCCCATATATATATATATATATATATATATATATATATATATATATATAATATATACTTCAAAACCACAATTTGCTCCGTGCTCCAACCAGATTTTGCGAAAATTCGTGACAAAAATCTTTGATCCGAACCGTTCATCTTCTTCATCTTGTTGAAATGTAACCACAGACAAAATTTCGTATTTTTTGAATTTGTTTACTATTTGTTTTGCATTTTCTAAAATCAGCCTTTCTAAATTTTGAAAATGGCTACATTTCAACAAGATGAAGAAGATGAACGGTTCGGATCGAAGATTTTTGTCACGGATTTCAAAAAATTGGCCTGGAGCACGGGGAGGATCTGTGCTTTGAAGCTGACGGTAGCAAAACTCTATATATCCTCGAGAAGACAAGGTTGATGCAGGCCAAAATTGAAGACTTTGTCAAGAAAATGTCAGACCTTCTTCATAGAAAGAGATGCAGAGTTGGAATTCACTTAGAAAGAATTGAATGCCACCTTATCAATAGATAGTAAGTCGAAGCAGCTGTTCAAACCTGTCGAGTACTTGGTGACCCATGGTCAGGCACAATAAGAGCAGTGCGACACCATTTGCAATCTAAGTGTTATAAGTAGTTCAACTGGTTAGTGTGCTTTACTTTTTTTATGTTGTTAGCCGGATTAGTTATTACAAATATGATTGTGAAGGGAGTGATGTTTGTCAACAGAGTTCTTTTGCTAGGCACCTGGTTGGGTGGGGCCGGGTAGGCTCCAGCCCCACTTAGCCCCACCAACGGCTCCGCCTCTGTTACCATCAACAGATAATAGTGCATCGTCACAGAAAACGTAAAAAAAAGAAAGTGCACAGCCTTAAACCATAATCCAACAAATCTGCAGAGGCAGCCAGGCAGGTATCAGAGAAGGATACTAGGCATGTCCAAAGCAGCACAAAAGCTCGCCGCTTTCCTCTGCCGCAGAGCATCCATGGCTTCACCAACCTTGTCCCGGAGATCTGCACACTCTATCAGGCGAAGGACCCCGGTCTTGTCTAGTTCAAGCAACATTCCCGTCACCTTGCCAGCGTTTTCTCGCTCAAGTCGTTCAACCAGCGGGTACAGCAGCCTGTTGCCCAGAATCTGCAAACCAGAAAAAAGAAAAATCCATGATGGAAATCTTATTAAGGCTCTGCTTGGCATCTTGGTGAATTTTGAAAGTCACTTACTTATTTTTACATTGTATAGAGCAGTTAGCTAAAAGCGTTATTTTGGAACTGTAGAAAAAAACCTTGATATAATTAGCAACAGTTCCCCTAATTGGCTAGATTCCACACCACATCATAGCACAGCAACTGCAAAATGGCCCTAGGATGTTAATAATATAGTGTACATTAGCACGTAGCAATTTGCGAGCATCTTCAAGCACCAAAAATAGAGTAGAACGTCCTTACTTCTTGTTGCTGGGCTGGCTCAGCAGAAGCTAAAGCAGTAGGAAACGGTGCCTTGATCTCAGCATGTTGTACGGCATCACCATGTTGGGGCACTAGGCCTCGTTCCTGGAAAGAAATGCTGCTGATACCCAAAGCCTGCAGCTTGTGGTGGGATCAGGTTTCAAAAATCGATGAAAATCGTTTGAAAATTGTGATTTCAACCGTATTGAGCTGGTTTGATAAACTATATTGGTCAATAAACCGGTCCAATTCAAAAAAAATCAAAAAATTTTATGTGATGTAAATCGGTTGAAAATCGGTGAAAATCGCTCGAAAATCACTCAAAAATCAGCTGCAATCGGTCGATTTTTTTACCGCCGAATTCTAAAAATTTAACTTCGAAACAATTCGACTTCTAGAGATTTTCGAGCAAAAATCGACCAAAATTGCTGCCGTCCTCTTTTTGATTTTCCAGTTTGAATTGGTATTGTAAACCCTGGGTGGGATTAGGCCAGGCGCCCCCTGACCTAAGTAAAACCGATGGGAGAAATATTTGCTGCTACTGTGGGTGTCATAGTTCCTAGGTTGTTAACAGGAGCAAAATGTGCCTAGCCAAAAAGAAGTCAACATCAAGCATTCTGCTGTGTCTCGTAGAGAGTTCTCAACACAAAAATATTGAAACAATGTAGACATTTCTAACAAATAGCATTTGAAAAATGATTATTCAATGCCATTTGAACATCAACATCTGAGAATATATAGCTAGACTCAGTAGCAGATGAAATGATAACACCAAGAAAATTTATTTTATCATTACTCATTTAACTTTATGTGCAATATTAAATATAAGTATTATGTCATCACTCATCAACATTGACCCACACTTTAAAGGCTCACTGATTTTAGCACAAGGTATACACAACCACACAGCAAAATCAATTGTTATATGTCATCCGTTGTTGATTTATACAAAGAAAAGGTATACCAAGATCAAAGCTTTAGACATCCTCAAGGACCCAGGGCTATGTTAAAGCCACAGAGTTTGCTAAATGTAGAAGTGACTCGGTTAGAGCTAAGGAAGTGACTAGCTATCAGCAAAAACAACCAATCCTACAAAAACCAAATTCCTTACAAAAGGCAGCGTTAGCACTTCATTAGCATTGCTCTCATTTTCTCCTTGCGTTGAGCTGAAGCAACATACAATGGTTTTCTGCCAACCATCTTCCCATTCATTCCATTAATCTGCCACATATTTTTTTAAACATATTTGAATAATCAGAACTATGAAAGCGGAAGCAAAGGGCACCGTCGCAACAGATGATCAATCAAAATAATGTTTCTTTAACTTACAGCATTGTGGGCAGCTTCAACAGTAGTAAATGGCACAAATCCTGAACCCTTGCTCCTTCCTTGTGAATCAAGCATGACCTGAAGAATTGTCAGCAGGATGAATAACAATACTAGGCACATAGACTGGGCTGTTCTGTCAGCGCAACGGCTCTGGAGCAGAGAGAAGGTGAAGCCAAGACCGTTTCAGGTGGGAAGGCGAAGGAGACTTCGGGAGTTTGATCGATCGGTTTGGATGCGCTAAGTGAAATCGAACGGTGTTTAGTGCTCAGGTGATGGTGAACAGTGTTGTCAAAAAAAATACTGTAGCGGTAACTTGTAATGGTTGATTGAGCGGTAAAATTGTGAGCACAGAGTATAAAGCTTTGTAATCGTGAAAGAGACAGGCAGCGAGAAATAGAAATGAAAATTCCCCTCTCCTATCTTCTCCTGGATTCTTTCTTCTCACTCAAGTCTTCTTCTGTTCTTCTTCCTTGCTGCTTCTTCCTGTTTGGATTTGCCTGTTGATTCGTTCTTCGGCTACTTGGGACCGAGATCATCACAACTTGGTATCAGAGCCGGCGATCGGGAATTTTTTTTTCCAAAGGAACTATAAAATCCCAACAAGGTGAGCGTCTTCATATCCCTCATCTAAGTTCGCTTCTCTGTAGTTGGTTGGTTCCTGTTGCTTTTCATCACGGCGCCACCCAAGCCCTCCGAGCAGACCAAGCTGGTGCTTAAAGCCATGGGAGAGGCAGCAGAGCAAGCTGACGCGAGATGGGAACAAATGGATGACCGATGGGAATCCATGAAGGCAAATATGGAGTTTATAGTGGAGAAGATTAAACCGGTGGATGCGATACCAGTAATACAAGCACAGGTACAAGAACATAATACTGTGATCATGGGGTTAATGGATCAATTTCAGAAAATGATGGACTCAGTGAAGGAGACTCAAGGAGCACAATCCTCGGTTCGGGCAGATGAAGATGCCAGGATGAGCACGCCGCATCACATGTATACAACTCCACCTCATCCCGTCGGAGATCTTACTGCTCCTTCGGCGGGTCTGTTGGGCAGATGTCCGGCACCACCTTGGAGGTTTGGCACTGACCTCCAGCGATCAGATCTGCATACGACAACTACAACGAAGGAGGGTTGTTATTCCGAGAAGAAACCACCCATTCCGAAGTTGTCGTTTCCCAAGTTTGACGGGGATGAACCACGTTTATGGACAAACCGTTGTTTACAGTATTTTAAGTTGTATGATATTGATCCATCATTGTGGGTCACAGGCGGCTGCCATGCACATGGAGGGCAATGCTGCTATGTGGCTCCAGCTTATCAGGATGAACATCCAGGGAGCACATGGGAACAATTCATTATGGCAATAGAAACTGAGTTTGGGGCTTTCGACTCCAGAAGATATATCAGAGAGTTGCTTCGAGTTAAACAATCTGGAAGTGTGTTAGAGTACAAAATGACTTTGAAGCTGCCATGTACAAAGTGAAGGCATATAACAAATCATGTACCGAGGAGTTTTTTGTTAACCACTTTGTTTTGGGACTGAAGGATGAAATCAGGTATGAAGTAGAAATACAATTACCTGAATCGATTCAGAAGGCCTTCCTTCTGGCGCAGATCCAAGAAGAGAAATGGGAAAGGCTACGCACTAAATATCAGAAGTCAGCTTCCATACACCGGTTCGGGATTACTCAGCGTCCCACTGGTGTGCCGGAGCAAGTAAAGTAATTCCTGACGATTTGGCCAAAGCTCGTCAGCTACGAGAATACCGAAGAGCCAGAGAGTTGTGTTTCAAATGTGGCGATAAGTTTGAGAGAGATCACCAGTGCAAACCAGTGCCTCAGGCTCAAGTGCATGCTATCACAGTTTTAGATCAACCTGAACACATTAGTGAAGAAATACTTACTGCTTTAGAAGAAGCAGACAAAGCATTTGAACAGGAGCAATATCAATTGTCTTTACACGCCTTGTCTGGTATGGAAGATTTGGAAACTATTCGCATACAGGCAATGGTGGGAAATCAAGTGCTTCTGGTACTCATTGACTCGGGCAGTTCTCACAGTTTTCTGAGTACAGCGTGTTTGGACCGGATTAAATATAAGACTGAGCAAATTCCGGCTGTTCAAGTTTGTGTGGCAAATGGAGATACACTAACATGCCATAAGTATATTCCGAAAATGGAATGGTGGGCTCAGGGTTATACTTTTTGGACTGATATGAGGATTATTGATTTGGGGGCTTATGACGCTGTCCTTGGGATGGATTGGCTGCAACAGCATAGTCCGATGACTTGTCATTGGAAGCAATGAACATTGGAATTTCCACATAATGGGTTGTTGGTCAAGCTCCAGGGTGTTTCTGCCACACATACCACTCGGCAGTCTGAGCAGCCCATCAAAGAGCTATATAAATGGCGCAATTAGAATGAAATCTGGTCCATTACAATGCTAAAATATTCCATTCCATCTGAGCTTACACAGGAGGTTTCAAGCGCAATTCAAGGCATTCTTGATCGGTTTACGGCTGTGTTTGCCGACCCTACTTCATTGCCACCATCCAGAGTATACGACCGTGCAATTGCATTAGTTCCTGGAGCAATCCCAGTGAATAGCCGACCATACCGATATTCTCTGATGCAGAAAGATGAAATTGAGAGGCAAGTGTCCAGCATGTTGCAATCTGGTCTCATCCAACCGAGTACTAGCCCTTTTGCATCTCCCGTTTTGCTTGTTCGTAAGAAGGATGGAAGTTGGCGCTTTTGTGTGGATTACCGCAAACTTAATACAATCACTATCAAGAATAAATTTCCCATGCCGATTGTGGATGAACTGTTGGATGAATTGGCAGGCACTCAATATTTCTCCAAGCTGGATTTGAAGTCGGGCTACCATCAGATTCGGATGGTAGAATCAGACATTGCAAAGACAGCTTTTAAAACTCATCATGGCCACTTTGAGTTTCGAGTGATGCCATTTGGTTTAACTAATGCCCGACAACTTTCCAATGCTTAATGAATTCAATTTTGGCTCCATATTTGCGTAAATTTGTGCTGGTTTTCATGGATGATATTTTAGTCTATAGCCCGACGTTGGAAACTCATGTTAAGCATCTGGAAACTATTTTGTTGCTGCTACAACAGAACCAATTATATGTGAAAAGAACTAAGTGTAATTTCGCTAGGCAGAGCATCACTTATCTAGGTCATGTCATTTCGGCACAAGGGGTTGCAACCGATCCGGAGAAAACACAAGCCATGAAGAATTGGACGCAACCAACCAATGTAACGGAGTTGAGAGGATTTCTGGGTCTCACTGGATATTACCGCAAATTTGTCAAAAATTATGGTATCATCTCCCTCCATTGACCAATTTGTTGAAGAAGAAATCGTTTCACTGGACTTCAGAGGCTACGGTGGCTTTTGAACAACTCAAGCAAGCAATGACTCAAACCCCGATACTAGCAATGCCCGATTTTCATCAAACATTTGTGGTGGAAACAGATGCTTGCGATGTAGGCATTGGGGCGGTTCTTATGCAAGCCGGCCATCCAATTGCCTTTTTGAGTAAAGCTTTGAGTCCTCGCCATCAACAATTATCCATTTATGAGAAAGAATTCTTGGCACTTATCTTGGCAGTGGATAGGTGGCGTACTTATTTGCAGAGGGGTGAATTCATCATTCACACGGACCACCGTAGCTTGTGTTACTTGGGCGAACAGCAATTGACATCGGAATTGCTGCAGAAAGCCATGACGAAGCTTATGGGTCTTCAATTTCGTATTCAGTTTAAAAAAGGAGCAGCCAATTGCACCGCCGATGCTTTATCCCGAGTTGGACATTTGATGATGTTGCACGCCGTATCTGATGTTCAACCGACATGGATTCAAGAAGTCCTAAATACTTATGTGAGTGATTCCAAAGCTCAACAACTCCTCGCTGAGTTAGCAATTCATAGCCCTAGTGACCACGGGTATGAATTACACCAGGGGTTGATCAAGTTCCATGGTCGCATTTGGGTGGGACAAAATTCTGCACTACAGACGAAGATCATCAATGCATTCCACGCCAGTGCAATTGGGGGGCATTCCGGCATATCAGCAACATACCAACGCGTGAAGAAACTGTTTATTTGGCCGGGCCTTAAGCAGGATGTGGTAGATGTTGTGACTCAGTGCAGCATTTGCCAGCAGGCCAAACACGAACACAACAAGTTACCTGGCTTTCTTCAACCATTGCCAATTCCAGAGGGGGCATGGTAGGATGTCACCATGGACTTCATCGAGGGCCTACCGTGCTCGGATGGATGCAATACCATCATGGTGGTGGTTGACAGGTATTCGAAGTATGCTCATTTTATACCTCTTAAGCATCCCTTTACAGCCCCGCATGTGGCTCGTTTGTTCTTGGAGCATGTCATTAAACTGCACGTGATGCCTTAGTCCATTGTGTTTGATCGGGACAGAATCTTCACGAGCCTGTTCTGGAAGGAATTATTTGCTGCTATGGACATCAAGTTGAAATTTAGCAAGGCATATCATCTACAAACGGATGGTCAAAGTGAGCGTGTTAACCAATGTCTCGAGATGTATCTTCGTTGTGCAGTCCATTCTTCTCCAGTGAAATGGCGCAAGTGGTTGGCCATGGCTGAGTTCTGGTACAACACGAGTTATCACACTTCCTTGGGTTGTTCTCCTTTTAAAGTGCTCTATGGTACTGAACCTCGGTATGGCCCTTTGTTGAAAGCTGAAACAATAGCCAGTTCTTCAGTTCGGGACTTCCTGGACGAACGGGAGATACAGACTTCAATGTTGAAACAACACTTGGCTGCAGTGCAGAATCGCATTAAGATGCAAGCGGATCGGAAAAGGGTGGATCGCCAATTCTAGTTGGATGAGCAAGTCTATCTCAAGCTTCAACCATATGCTCAGTCCTCTGTCGTCAACCGACCGTTCCCTAAGTTGGCTTTTAAATATTTTGGCCCTTACCGTGTTCAGGAGAGGATTGGACCAGCCGCTTACAAACTGGAACTACCGCCTGGGAGCCAAGTGCACCCGGTTTTTCATGTGTCTCAACTTAAGGCATATGTTCTAGACTTTACTCCTGTCTTTCATACCATACCGGCTATTGCTGACTTGAACATGGAAAATGTTGAACCTGAGAGTGTGTTAGAGAGGCGGTTGGTCAAGAAAGGCAATTCTTCCATTGTTCAAGCATTGATTAAGTGGACTGGTATTCCTGCTGAAATGGCGACTTGGGAGGATTTGTCGGTGATGCAGCATTGTTTTCTGGATGCTTGTGCTTGGGGGTAAGCAGATTTTCATGGCGGGAGTGTTGTCAGCGCAACGGCTCTGGGGCAAAGAGGAGGTGGTGCCAAGACCGTTTCAGGCGGGAAGGCGAAGGAGACTTCGGGAGTTTGATCGATCGGTTTGGATGCGCTAAGTGAAATCGAATGGTGTTTAGTGCTCAGGTGACGGTGAACAGTGTTATCAAAAAATTATCAGAGCAAAGAACTTGTAATGGTTGATTGAGCGGTAAAATTGTGAGCGTAGAGTATAAACATTGTAATCGTGAAAGAGACAGGCAGCAAGAAATAGAAATAAAAATTCCCCTCTCCTATCTTCTCCTGGATTATTTCTTCTCGCTCAAGTCTTCTTCTGTTCTTCTTCCTTGCTGCTTCTTCCTGTTCGGATTTGCCTGTTGATTTGTTCTTCGGCTACCTGGGACCGAGATCATCACATGTTCTTTTTGTGGGATTCCCTAGCAATACTAGCACGTTAGCACTAAGCATATAGAGGCGAAGTACCTTGCATGATCCTATCTCACCGAAGACCTCAAGCAACCTACTAAGGTGTCCATCATTTATATTATCATCCAAATTCTTCAAGTACAGATGGAGCCCTTGAAACTTCTCAAGATTCCCATTTCTCTCATGCTCAAACTTTGCTTTCAACTCGGTTAATTAGTCTTTCTGCTCTTTTCTGAGCTCTTCCAACGAAGAAGACCATACCGTTGATCAACTTTCCATTGATATTTGTTGATTGAATTGATTTCCACCTTAGTAGTTTGAGATTTTAAAGACCTTAGAACTAATTGTATTATACTTTTAGCAAATTTTAAATATATATGTTAGATTTATGATGGTACGAAAATATTGTACAAGACTATAGAGTTATACGTGTAAAATGTGCACTCCATCAATGTTAGGGTTTGTGTCGAATATGTGTACAAGTATGATTACAATTGGACTCTGTGTTGTAATAGGCAGGGGGAGATAGAGTAGGAGTCGGACTCTATGTCCTTGTTCTCTATATAAAGGGCGTAACCCTGGTGTAATCGTAGTAACGACTAACAATAGTAGCATAGGCAAAGAAGGGGGCGTGGCGTGCTATGGTCGTGCTCCATGTAGCCGGTATGCTACGGTATTGTTGATTGGGAGGGCGCCCATAATCGAGCCCCGCAGATGTAGGCGCAAGTTTAATCGCATTACAAACATCGTGTCTCCTTGTGTCATTTCGATCTTACATTGATATCGGCCCCGCTTTTTCCTAATAAGTGGTATCAGAGCTCAGGTTGCAATGCGCAAGATCAAGGGGGAGGCACGAGGATCATGCTCGACGGGTGCCAGGAAAATTACTCGATCTGGTGCAAGGTGGAGCATGGCGGCGATCGGCGTTTCGGTCGGTGGAGTCAAACACTTTAGGCAGGAGGCTTGAACCGTTCGATGGACTACAGTTGGCGAGGATTGATCAGACGTGATAATCGGGCCAACATCGTGGTCGGCGAGGTTGTTATAGGCGGCGACCGACGCCTCGATCGATGCGAGATCGAGCAAAGCGGGGAGCGATGATGCGACCGGATGTTACAGGATAAACATCATGACACGGCGAGCAATTATTGTGCCATGGATGTTGTGCGGTGTGACATGAAGTTTTGGCGGCGATTGGCGAGGATTGGCGTCGGCGATACATCGCGGGTCGGCGAGGCTTGGTCGGACGGGCCGGATCTCGAAACATCAACACCGGGCGAGGCGTTCTTCGAGTCGCGTGGGAGACGAGGCGGCGACAGCCGCAGGCCGAGGCGCGAGGCGGCGGCGTCTGCATGCGCGAAACCATGTGCGCGCCTTCTGGCGGTCTTGCGCGGCCAGCGAAGTCCAGCGGCCGGGCGATCGAGCGACGACGCGATTTCGAAGCGCGAGGCGGCCGGCGCGGTGGTGCCGCCGAGGCGGTGGCCAGCGCCGGCTGTGAATCCGAGGCTTCGGCGAGTGGTCGGCGCGTCGCATGAGGCCGCAGACGCGTGGAAGGACGGCTCCGGCGGCCGCAGGCATGTGGAAGACCGGCGGCGGCTGACCTCTCCTCCCGATTGAAGGCGGATGCCAGGAGTTCACGAGAGAGCTTGGTTCTTCACGTCTTTGCCAGCGAGCGTCGTGTCACGCTTCGGTCGCCGCCGCTTCGAAGCGATGGCGCGGGTCACGGTGTGAGCAAGCTGATGGCTACGGGCTCCAGAGGACCGTAGGTGGCGGTCATAGCGCGATCGGGAGGAGCGGCCGTATGGTGGCGCCGGTACAAAGGCCGACGGAGGAGGCTCGGGAGGTGCTCCGTGAAAGAGGATGGTAAGGCTGTGTTCAGGATGGACACGGTTGGGAATCAGAGTCGAACAAGGAAAGTTTTTTGGTTTCCTTTGTGATTTCTGATTTGGATACCAGGCCAGGACGGGGACATGGGCAACACTATATAATCAAAGCCAATGAAGCCAAAGGTGTCGGGACCGAATTTGCAAATCCGAACCCTCGTGTATTCAAAGACTAGTCCAGATCACGCTGGTGCACCACAGTCTCAACATTGGTACATATCACGGTCATAACCAACGAAATAATAAGTACTTTGATTAAATACTCAAACTAGTTGATCGACCTTATGGTCAAGTTACAAAGATCGCCTCGCAGCTAAGAATTATTATAATATCCAAATGCGTGGAAATAAAATAAACTCGTGGCGCCAACCAATTTGCCACGAGTAACCGATCGGGCTCGCTCCCTAGTTAAATCGCCTCCTCGATACTCCTCCTCTGAATGGGTTGCTTCTTCTTCAAGCTGAAGTTGTGTTGTTGTGGGGTGAGTACTTTGAGCACTCAAAGCAAGTTATGTATGTAATGCAATGCTAATATACTATATGCATGGCTTAGTACAAAGGATAGGCTATGGTTCAAGTGCAAGAGATTTCAAATAAATAATAGATTAGATTGCGAAAAAAGCGAAGAGTAGGAATAGTAGCTTTCACAAACATTTCAATTGTAATTCATTTTTTCATCCTAAGTCAAATTCATCATCACCAACCCAAGCATTTTCCATAAACAAGGCATTTTCATGAAAATCTAACCCTTGACCAGTAATCACCGAGCGATGCTCATTACCGTGAGCACGACTATTGAATAGGTTGTACACTCTGCAGAGGTTATACACTTTACCCACAAGATACGGTCAAATACCACTAAGGCAAATAACCGTAACTAAGCCTTTCCAAAGTTCCATCTAAACCAGATCTTGCCGCTAAGGTTTCAACACCTGGAGGGTGGTTACCACACCCAGGCCCCCTCTTGCGCCATGTGAGTTCTCATCCGCTTCTCTGGGATCTCACACCACCACGACAAGATTTCAAAGATTAGATTTCCCGGTTTACTTAGCTAAGCCCGTCCCATTCACGGAGCTTGTGGTTGTATGAAAGACTTCGGTTCAAATGCTCGCAAGGTTAAGTCCTTAGTTGACCGAGGCAAGACTAACCAAGTGTGATCTCAATTATCCAAAACCAATAAAAACCAAACACGACCGCCCAGATTGCCACTCTTGGCCCACTGAAACAATCTTGCCAATTGCCCCAGTCTAAATCATTTTCCCACCCCGGTTCTTGACCATTGCACCACGTGCCATCATTAACTCAATAACACATGTCTCATTCACAAAGCATGTTCCATATCTCATTAAGTCAGTATTTACATTGGTATTCCAAAATCATGAAATGTCCACGTGGTAGGGCTAAGCATTCTACTTCGGTCTACTCAACCCATGTTGGCAAATTATTAATGTCCAACTATTAATCCATAACCTAGGGTGACAAAGGATTCATGACCTACAATTATATATGACAAGGTGGCATACAAAGAACTAGGCATTTAACTAATCCCAAAACTTATTCAAAGATCATTTCTATCAAATTAGCATGCAATAGTTTAAATCAAAATAATTTGCTCTAATAGGTTCAACATGATCAAACACAACTTGCCTTCAAAAAGTGCTTTGATTACGCTCTGAGCTTGCTCCTAGGTCGGAACCTCTCCTCGAAACCGTCGGGGACTTCAACGTCTCACGCGAACGTATACACAAAATAATAAAATAAATAAACAGTAGACAAACAGTGCTAAAAATTCAATTAAAATTCATAAATAGAAAGATCACAATTTTACAAATTTATAGAAATTGGAATCACTCAAATCGGAGTTAAAACGCGAAAGTTATAAGCATTTGAAGTTTCAAAATACATTTAAAATCAAGAACCCGAATTAAATAAATATTTTTTTTTCGAAAATTAATTATTGCGTCATCTATGACATGTGTCGCCACCACGTAATCCACGCGTGGCCTAGCCGACGCCACCGACCGGCTCGTGATGACGCCAAGATGACGTCATCGTGACGTCAAGACGACTCAATCAACTCATCGACAGTGGGACCCACCGTGACGTCGACTTTACGTCACGGTCCGGCACGGTGACATGCGGGTCCGTCTTGTCGGCGACTCATGCGCCACAGCGGGCGCGGCGGCGATTGACATGTGGGTCCGCTTTGTCGCCACGCGTGCGATGAGAACGGCGACGCGGCTCTACTACCCTCGGATTTGCATCTAACGATGGAGATTAGAAGATGGGGTTTATCGTTTATGGGCCGCGTGGCGAAATCCGGTCGCCGATTGAGATCGGACGGCCGATTTGAGCTTCGAGCGACGGGCGATGGTGCTGGCGGCGTGGTCCGACCGGAGACGGAGACGACGACGCGGCGCGGCGCGTTCCGTGGTCCTCCGCAACGTCGCGGTGATGCTTCCGACGCAGCGCGACGAGGTGAGTTCGGTGGTACGCAGGCGGCGGAGAGTGGACCGGCGATTTAAACGACGCAAGAAGCGGCGGACGGCCGGGACTTGGCGAGGTCGCGGCGAGGCGAGCGCGCGTCTCGGCGGCGTGATGTACGGACGGTTGCGGCTCGAGGTGGGGATCACGACACGAGTGGCGGCGCAATAAATAGCCCCTCGACGTCCGTGAAAAGCGCGGAGATCGAGGTTTCGCGGTGGCGGCTATGAATCCAATGCGATTCGGATTGGGTGACGTGGCACAACGATACCGCGTCGGATGAAGATCGAACGGTCATCGTGATAGGGTTTTTCCGGAACGGGCCGCACAGTACTCGGCCCAGTACTGTTCATTTGGGTTTTAATCCTTTTAGAATAAAATTAATTTCAAAATAAAATAATTTGTTTGGGGTATTAAAAATATCAGAACAATTCTGGAAAAATTCCCAAAAATATTTTAGGACATTTGTGACTCAAATAAAATATTTTCAGCAAAACTTTACTTTATCTTTTCCATTATTTAATTAATTTGATAAATGGCTTAATTCAAAATAAATCCAAATAAATCCAAATAAATTCCAGAAATTCCCAAAAATTCAAAATACCACTTAAATGCAAGAAAAGCAAAAATTGGGGTGTTACAAACCTCCCCCCTTAACGGAATCTCGACCCCGAGATTCTGTATGATAATGAATAGGTTAGGGAATTCTTTCTTGAGTCCTCTTGGCGCCCAGTGTTGCTTCGCTTTGAATGGTTACTCCAATCAACTCGCAAAAGCGGTCGACTTGTTTCTCGTTTCTCGATCTCTGGTGTCCAAGATTTTCACGGGTACTCTTTATAAGTCAAATCCTCCTGCACTACCGACTCTAACTTGACATCTGCTCTTCCGCACTCGGAGACATTTCTTTAATTGTGACACATGGAACACATCATGCACACACGCTAAAGGCTGCAGTAGCTCCAATCCTGCACGCTACCTCACCTCTACGACTTAGGATCTTGAATGGGCCGACATATCTTGGCGCTTAACTTCCCTTTAGTGTGAAACCTCTTAACTCCTTTGAGTGGGGTAACTCGAGATACACAAAATCTTGAGCTCAAAGCTCAAATCCTGCGGCGATTATCAAGATAACTCTTCTGTCTTGATTGTGCAATTTTCAACCTTTCACTGGTCATGGCTACCGCTCTTGACTTCTCGAAGAATATCCGCCCAAACATATGGCGTTCTCGGTCTCATTCCGGTTAACGGCGTCGATAGGGTCTTGCATATAGCGCTTCAAATGGCGACATCGCAAACTTGCTCGGTAGTCGTTGTTATAAATTTGAACTTCGGCGTCTGACAAGCACTTGTCCCACTAAGTTGTATAAGCCGATGCACATGCCCTCAACATGTCCTCCGATGTCGATTAACTCTTTCCGTTTGCCCATTTGTCTGCGGGTGATATGCGATGCTTGAAGTTGAGACGGGTCCCTAGAGCCTCGTCTGCACCTATCCCAAAATCTTGAGGTGGCCGAGTACCTCTGTCTGATACAATTTTCTTGAACTCCATGCAAACACACAATCCTTGACATATACAATTACGCTAAGCGTCCCCGAATAGGTAGTCTTCTTGGTATAAAGTGGGCGACCTTTATCAAACGGTCCACTATAACCCATATGGAGTCATACCCTGTCTGGGTCCTTGGTAAACCGGTAATGAAATCCATTCCGATTTCCTCCCATTTCCACTCAGGTATCCTTAGTGGCTGTAACAATCCCGCTGGCCTTTGATGCATTGCTTTGACTCTTTGGCATATGTCGCACAACGCAACATGCTCTGCAACCTCACGCTTCATGCTTGGCCACCAAAATCTTTCCTTCAGGTCTTGGTACATCTTAGCGCTTCCCGAATGGATAGAGTACTTGGAGTCATGAGCTTCCTCCAGAATCAGCTGTTTCAGTTCCTTCTTGTGCGGTACGCAAATGCGATTCTTGATCCATAATGTACCTTGCTCATCCAGCTTGAAGTCCTTCGCATTGCCTTCCTCCATTTTAGACTTAATCCTCTGAATCTTGACATCATCATACATTTCCTCACGAATCTGATCTTCGGTAGGCTTCACCTCTAAGCGGCTAAGAATCCCTTAGGTACAACTTCCAACTTGACGAAATTCCTTGCATAGCTCGACTGACTTGCTTCCACCAACATATTCACCGAATGGCTTTTTATGCGTGCCCCGAATTCCCACGGATTCGGACACTCTGGTATTCTCAGACTAGTCCGGGATCACGCTTAGTACCACACAGGATAAGCAGGTTGAAGTACCACAATCATACAATGTGAAATAAATAATAAGTACTTCAAGCATAATATAATCGAGTTACATGACCTTATGGTCACCTTACAATACCGCATGCAGGCGATAAATATCATCGATATCAAGTTCATTCATGGAAGCAAAATACGATAGCGAACCCTTCTTAACCACGAGACTCTTGAGTGCGGCCCAACCCCTTAGTCCTCGACCTTCAATGAACTCCTCCTCCCAAGTGGTACGGCTTCATCTTACGAGGTTTTTGTCGATGCAAGGGTGAGTATACAACATACTCAACAAGTCATGCACAAATCTTGAGATCTATTACTACATGCATGGCTTATTCCAAAGGAAAGGCTTAATTGGTTATTTTGCATAAAGCGACATTTCTTTTAACGGTAATCCTATTAGATTAAAAGCAATAAGATCATTAATATTTAATAATTAATTTCTCAATTCTTTTTTCAAGAGTTTGGCACCTGACCTAATTTCATTCACTGACTTTTTGGCACACACCACCCATTCCACATTTTCATTTTGAAAATCTAACCCTTATTTGTAATCAAGAGCAATGTCGATCATGCGGACACGGCTATTGAATAGATTCACACACACACTCAGAGGTACACTTTACCCACAGGATCTGATCGTTCACCACACGAGCGATTGATTGTAACAAAGTCTTTGAGAGACTAACACTTAGCGATGATCCTCCCGATGTGCCTTCCTAGCACTTCCTCACAGAGCCAAAGTTTAGAACGATGCACATACCGTTAGATGGGTACCAAGCGCATGACATGATACGCTCCCCGTCTGAGTTACATTTTTGGTGTAATTGTCACCGAGTATCAAAGGAAAGATATTAGAAACCTACTTAACTAGGTCCGTCCCATTCCGGACAAGTGGTTGTACACGGAACTCAGCTCAAAGGCTCGCAAGGTTAAGTCCTTAATTGTCCGGGCAAGACAACCATTTTATACATCTCGCACCTGACCTTCACAATCTTTTCACTCTGACCCATTGCCACACAGCCCACTTGCACAAGCCTTCTGCCACTTGCCCCGGTTCAAATCATTTTCCCACCCCACTTTATACTTAAGCAACACATGCCATTTTCCACATCGGTTCATGAATAGCACCACAGTCACTATCCGATTCAATTCATGACATCATCGCATTTTCCAAAATCGTTCCATAAGTGTTTAGTCAATATTCATTTGATATTTGAAAGTCATTCCACGCATACAAGCAGGCTAAGCGACTAATCACGGTCTAGCCTCGTGTTGGCATCATATTAGCATCAACATATTTAAGCATCTTAGGGTGGACAAGGTTTGGGGCATATAAACATTATAATCAAGGTGGCATGACAAGTTTGGCTTTTAACTACCATTTCCCAATTTAATCAATAGTGGTTGTACTTAACATAGCATGCAATATGGAAATCAAAATATACTTTTAAAATCTAGGGCAATATGGTCAAAGCATGACTTGCCTTGAAAAGGAGTTGGTTCTGAGTCGAGGTTACTGACGGGTCTTCAAACTCTCCTCGGCGAAATTCGCAACTCGGGGTCTAGTCGATACAAGCAATCACTCAATAAACATACAATACAGATAGCAATATAAATTCTAAAAATAAAATAAAAATCACCAATAAATAGTTCACATTTTTACAAATTTTTGGGCTTTGGAATCACTCAAATCCGAGTTAAAATCACGAAAGTTATAGCATTTTCAATTTTGTTGAAATTCATAAAAGAATAAACCGAATTATTCATCTATTTTCTACCGATTTTCGGTTATTTTCCTCGGCTCGACGCGTCGGCACCAGAGGCCTCCACGTCACCCTCGGCCATCGGCAGGTGGGCCGGATGACGTCGTCTTGGCGTCGGCCACGGCCGTGATCCTCCCAGCGACAAGTGGGCCCGTGAATGCTTTCGACCCCACATGTCGGACCGACCGACAGCGTCATGAACCAACCGCCACGCATGCACGATTTCCGACCGTTGGATTCAAATCGACGCGCAAGTCTAGCAAAGCGATTCACATTACTCGCCTTCACGTGGCCTTACCTCGGCGTCCGATGAAGATCGGCGGTGAGGTTGCACGCGAGAGTCGATGAAATCTTGGCGGCGTCGTCGCCGGACTTGGAGAAAACGCGATGGGCGACGGCGATTCCGTGTGTCTCCGGTCGGAAGAAGTAACCACACGGTGCTTCCGGCTTGGGGAACTTCGATGAGGGTCTTGGCGGCGAGGAACGGCGGGCGGCGGCGACGAGAAAACCGAGGCGAGGAGAGAGCTAACTACGGCGAGCTCCTGAGAGGGCTAGGGTGGACGAGAGCTAACGAGCGAGAGGGGGAAATGAGTGGGGTGAAGTGCTGCACAGCGCCGCCTATTTCACTTTCGCTCCGACAGCCTCGAGACGCGTGAAGAAATCCGACATGATCTGCGGCGGCCAATGGTGATGGCCTTGATGACGATCGCCTCATCCAAGGTCGTCCGGTCACATCGGCCGTCGATCGGGAATCAGCAGCAGCGGATTAATGGCGTCGATTAAGATTTCAGCGCCCGACGGTGTTGGGCGGCCCAACTTTAATAGCTAAGGATTTTTAAACTTTTCTAATTACAATAAATGCCGAAATTCAAAGTAATTATTTAGGGCACTAAAATATTCAAAAATTCTAGAAAAATTCTAGAAATTATTTCAGAGCATTTTGAGCCTAAATAAAATATTAGTTTTAATTTTTGATAATTATATTTTCTGGCATTTAATTACTCAAAGGAAAATGATATAAATAAATTCCAATTAAATCCAATAAATCCCAGAAAAATTAGATAAATTCAATTAAATGCAATTAAAGGTTGATTAATTCATAAAAACTCAAATAACTCCAAAATTTAAAATCTGGCCAAAATTCGGGACGTTACACTTTTAGGCTCAAAGCATCGGCCACCACATTGGCTTTTAAGGTGATAATGAATCCCAGTTGTAATCATAATTAATTCCAACCACCTCCTCACGCCTCATGTTCAGATCCGATTGAGTAAATATATATTTAAGACTCTTATGGTCAGGTGTACACCTCACATCTGTTTCCAATCGAGATAGTCGCCATAACTTCAAAGCATGCACTCACTACCGCTAACTCCAAGTCATGTGTTGGGTAGTTCTCCTCATGCGGCCTCAATCGCCTTGGCGCATATCTGACGACCTTCTATTTTGCATTAACACGCAACCAAGCCCTTGGCGCGATCGTCCAAGATATATCTTGAAACTACGGCTTAAATCCGGTAGAACCAACAGGTGTAGTTGTCAAAGCGTTTCTTCAACTCTGAAAACTCCGCTCACATCCGCCGTCCATGCAAACTTCTTCTCCTTCTTCAATAATTGCGTAAGTGGTCTCATAATCGTGGAGAATCCTTCAATAAATCGGTAATAACCGGCTATTCCAAGGAAACTACGGATTTGAGTCACCGTCTTGGGTGGCTCCCAATGCAACACTGCTTCCACCTTACTTGGGTCAACTGCGACTCCTTCGGCGATCACCACATGTCCAAGAAATTCCACCTTGTTCTTCCAGAAGTCACACTTGCTAAACTTAGTGAAAAGTTCTTCGCTCTCTTAACTTCTCCGAACTAGCTTCGGATGTTCAAGATGCTCTTCTCTCGTCTTAGAGTAGACTAAAATGTCATCTATAAACACAACAACGAACTTGTCTAGGTATTCCATGAAACCTTGTTCATCATGTTCATGAAATATCACAGTGCATTTGTCAAACCAAAAGACATATTTGTAAACTCGTAGTGCCCATATCTTGTGAAAAGGCGGTCTTCGCACATCCTCCGTCGAATCTTCATTGGTGATATCCTCGATCGTAGGTCAATTTTGGAGAAAACTCGGTTCCTCTCAACCGATCAAATAGGTCATCGATCCCGGTAGTGGGTACTTATTCTTGATAGTGACTTCATTAGTAGCTCATTAATCCACACACATCCCAGTAACTTCCGTCCTTCTTCTCGACAAATGTAACGGTGCTCCCCATGGCGCACGAACTAGGTCCGATAAATCCCTTATCCAATAATTCCTCAATCGCTTCTTCATTTCGACCACCTCATGGTTGACATCAATAAGGTCTCTTAGCTATCGGGCGTTCCGGTACTAACTCGATTACAAACTCTATGTCCCGTCTGTGGCATCCTAGGTAAATCCTCCGGAAATACATCCGGTATTTTTCGACAAGCCGGTACATCTTCTATGCCAACGACCTTCACACTATTGACCATCAATGTCCATCCCGAGCGGCGGTTGCTGAAACTCTATTTTTCTCCCACAAGGACTCTCGACTGATATGACTCTTCGTCCACAGTCTAATACAACCTTGTGTTTAGACAACCAATCCATTCCCAAAATAACATCTAGGGTCCGGGTATCTAACACCACTAAGTTTGCTAGGAACTCTGTTCCATCTATAAACAACTTTACCCCGAACATCCTACATCGGATCGGAGTTGATCCGGGGATTGTACTAGCAATACATGCCTAAGGTTCACCATTTTCAATCCATTGTTCACAGCAAAATCCGAGATATAAGCGAATGCAGGCTCGAATCAAATAAAAGCTGTTGCAGTCTTGAGTTGACAAGTAACTTACCCGATCTGACGTCCGATGTATTATACCTTTGCATCGGCGGTGACATGATTGACTACGCCTCTTACCACGATGCGTGTGGCGGCTCAGTTAGTAGCTCCACGGCTTGCTCTCGGCGGGTGTCTTCGTTCGATAGTTCCAAGATTGAAGCGGCGGTGTCCTCCTCCTCCCTTCTTAGGACAATAATTGGCGAAATGCTGCAGCTCGTGGCAGATAAAACAACGTCTCCACTACCGATCTTTGGCTCCTGCTGTTGCATTCCTCAACCGGTGTTGGTGTTCGGAAATTTTGTCCGCAGGTCTTGGTATCGTGGTGGCGTCGTCATCACATTCCTTGGCTGGAACACGAAGAAGCGGTTTGGTGCAACCCTCAAGCAGCTGCGCTCCCTAAGCGTGCTCCTGTTTGTGCCATCTCTGCGCTTCCGGTTGTCCTCCGACTTCTTGCGCTTGTCCTCCAATATCGGCGTCTTGTTCACTAGCTCTGAAAATCGGGGAAGGTGTGGGTTATGAGTCCCACTGCAGCCCTGAATTGATCCTTTCATGAACCGAGGCTGCACGGCCTTATCCGTTGCTACGTCCTCGAAAGGTAGCGTGCCGGTATGTGAACTTATTGAGATACTGAGACATCGATTGATTGCCCTGCTCAGGTGCCTAAACTCCTCCTTTTTCAGCTCCATGATGCCTTGAGCAGTACATGCTTCTTGAAAGCAATCGTGAACTCCTCCCGGTGATGTCTTGTGGTTGCTCATGGCGTATGATAGTTTTCCACCATTCATTGCAGTTCCTTCAAAGGCGATGAGAGGCGAGAGTACCCTCTCATTTCCTTCACACCGGTAATGTGCAACTTTCTCTATCGTCCTCACCAATCATACGCCTCCAATGGATTGGCATTCCCGAAAAATGTAGGCGGTTGTGTCCTCATGAATTAAGCTGACCTCAGTGTGGCCTCTGCACTAGGTTAACTGGTTAACTTGGGCGAAGTACGCGTTTGGTAGTGACTCACGATTGCATCTGCATCATGGCATGCGTGCTTGGAGTGCTGTGCAGCAATAAAGGCTCCAAAGTTACGCATATCAACTGGTGGTCTTTGGTTGAGGTCCTTGTCCTTCCCCATCGATGTTTCGGTGGCGTGAACCACTCCCATTTCCTCCCCGGTTTCCACAGTGTTCACCATCATCGATTGCGCCATGGTTTAGAGGCGAGAGGGAAGTAAGAATAGACAAGTAATGGAGTACTTATGGGACAGAGGTATAACATAAAATCTAACTTTATTACTTTATTAATATCGAGGTATGGTTGCTCACAATGCCTATGGGCCATGCAACACATACCGATCACTCTACAAGCATGAAAGAAACAAATCGAACTAACACTCTAGAGTCAAGCGCCTCTAAGGGTGACTCTTATTCCAAGACGCGACTCATCGCAGTCTCAGCTGCTAACCTAATGCTCCTCCTCGAGCCAACCCCCACCGAACTCCTGGTGGATACACAGCGCGGTGTCTTGGTCTTTGTACAAACCTATCCCAACGATCCTCCATTTGGATCGCCTCCTGCCAAAGCTCAACCTCCACTTTGGTTCTGCTTGACCTCCATAGGCTCGGGCTTCACTTCCTTGGCTCAGACTTCACTTCCATCGGCTCGGCTCAGGCTGCGGCTCCTTTGTGGCTCCTCGGGGTCTGGAGTCGTGTAGCGCCCGGCCTGCTCGGCTCCGTCAAAGGCAGTCTTGTCTCCAGCTCCCAATCCTCTCGGATAGAGTGGGCCAAGTACTCACAAGTCTCAGAGATGAGCCCTCACCGTGAACTCGTCACAAGACCTCTGCAGCTCTGAGCCGTCTGTCGATAGTATCCTCTTGGCGATGACATAACTTCGCCAGTGGGTGATCGTGGCATACTCCTCTTCTATGGGCTCTCGGTTGTAGCGAGTGTCTCTGCGTGGATGGTGACGAAACACTGTGCCATCCAACTCCAGGGTAGAGTGCGAGCAATCGACCTCATCGCCCGACGCGATGTCTCTGAATCTGACATCAAATGACAACCTTCGGGCGATGTGCGGATGGGGGACGACGCCTCGCCCTATTCCGGCGTGAGCTCGTGATGGTGACATCGGGCAATATCGGTCTGCCCGATCCTGATGAGTCCCCGGTAGATCGGCTGTCATATCCTCCCGGTAACCGCGCATCATCGCCAAAGCTCATGGCGTACCCTCGATCGCTCACCAAAAGAGTGGATCATCCTCATCTCGCCAAAGGGCACTCACGTGAAACTTCGAAATTTTAAAACAAAGCGTAAGCGTGATAAATTCAGCGGGGTATGAAAGGAGAGAAGGGGTAAGTCGAGATTGCATTATCATCTTGGCACATTTAGCTTTTTAGAAAATAGTTTTATCCTCACTTGACCATTCTAACTAAGGGCGGTCCTACATCGAAGATGGCTCGATACCACCTCTGTCGGGACCCGAATTTGTAAATCCGGACCCTGTGTATTCAGCACTAGTCGGGATCACGCTAGTGCACACGATCTCAACATTGGTACATATCACCGGTCATAACCAACGAAATAATAAGTACTTTGATTAAATACTCAAATTAGTTGATCGACCTTATGGTCAAGTTACAAAGATACGCCTCGCGAGCGAAGAATATAATATCCAAATCAGCGAAATAAAATAAACTCGTGGCGCCAACCAATTTGCCCACGAATCCAGTCGCTCGCTCCTAGTTAAATCGGCTCTCCCGATACTCCTCCTCTGACGCAGGGTTGCTTCTTCTTCAACCGAAGTTGTGTTGTTGTGGGGTGAGTACTTTGAGCACTCAAAGAAGTCATGTCTGAAATGCAATGCTAATATACTATATGCATGGCTTAGTACAAAGGATAGGCTATGGTTCATGTGCGATCTGACATTTCAAATAAGCGGTAATAGATTGCAAAGCGATAAAACAATAGTAGGAATAGTAGCTTTCACAAACATTTCAATTGTAATTCATTTTTTCATCCTAAGTCAAATTCATCATCACCAACCCAAGCATTTTCCATAAACATGGCATTTTCATGAAAATCTAACCCTTGACTCAGTAATCACGAAGCGATGCTCATTACAGTGAGCACGGCTATTCGAATAGGTTGTACACTCTGCGGAGGTTATACACTTTACCCACAAGATACGGTCAAATACCACTAAGGCAAATAACAATAACGAAGCCTTTCCAAAGTTCCATCTAAACCCGATCGCTTCGCTAAGGTTTCAACACCGAGGGACTGGTTACCACACCTGTGGCCCCCTCTTGCGCCATGTGAGTTCTCATCCGCTTCTCCGGATCTCACACCACCCACAAGTACCAAAGATTAGATTTCGGTTTTAGCTAAGCCCGTCCCATTCACGGAGCTTGTGGTTGTATGAAAGACTTCAGTTCAAATGCTCGCAAGGTTAAGTCCTTAGTTGGCCGAGGCAAGACTAACCAAGTGTGATCTCAATTATCCAAAACCAATAAAAACCAAATACGATCGCCAGTTGCCACTCTTGGCCCACTGAAACAATCTTGCCAATTGCCCCGGTCTAAATCATTTTTCCACGGTTCTTGACCATTGCACCGTGCCATCATTAACTCAATAACACATGTCTCATTCACAAAGCATGTTCCATATCTCATTAAGTCAATATTTACTTTGGTATTCCAAAATCATGAAATGTCCACGTGCCAGGGCTAAGCATTCTACTTCGGTCTACTCAACCCATGTTGGCAAATTATTAATGTCCAACTATTAATCCATAACCTAGGGTGACAAAGGATTCGTGACCTACAATTATATATGACAAGGTGGCATATAGCAACTAGGCATTTAACTAATCCCAAAACTTATTCAACATCATTTCTATCAAATTAGCATGCAATAGTTTAAATCAAAATAATTTGCTCTAATAGGTTCAACATGATCAAACACAACTTGCCTTCAAAAGTCTGATTACGGCTCTGAGCTTGCTCTCGGTGAGAACCTCTCCCTCAGAAAGTCGGGGACTTCAACATCTCACGCGTAGCGTATACACAAAATAATAAAATAAATAAACAGTAGACAACCAGTGCTCAAAAATTCAATTAAAATTCATAAACAGAAAGATCACAATTTTACAAATTTATAGAAATTGGAATCACTCAAATCGGAGTTAAAACGCGAAAGTTATAAGCATTTGAAGTTTCAAAATACATTTAAAATCAATAACCCGAATTAAATAAATATTTTCTTTTTCGGAAAATTAATTATTGCGTCATCTATGACACGTGTCACCACCACGTAACGGCGTGCAGCCTTCTTGCCGACGTACCAACGAAGCTCGTGATGGCGTCGCCAAGATAGCGTCATCGTGGCGTCAAGACGACTCAATCAACTTCGGCCGACAGTGGGACCCACCGTGGCGTCGACCGACGTCACTGATGCGGTGCGGCCGACATCTTGGTCCGTCTTGTCGGCGACATGCGCCTGATCTTGGCGGCGATGCGGACCGACATAATGGGTCGCCTTTCGTCGTCACGTGCCGATGAAGCGGCGTCGTGGCTCTACTACCGCCTCGGATTTGCATCTAACGGTGGAGATTAGAAGATGGGGTTTCTTGTTTATGGGCGGCGTGGCGAAATCCGGTCGTCGATTGGAGATCGGACGGTCGATTAGACTTCGAGGCGGCGGCGATGGTCTTGCGGCGATGGTCCGGCCGGAGGCGAGACGGCGACGCGTCTGCGTGTGGCGTTCCGTGGTCCTCCGACAGCGGCGGTGATGCTCCGAAGCGCGCGCGACGAGGTGAGTTCGTGTACGAAGACGGCGGAGAGTGACGTGGCGGCGCATTTAAACGAAAGAAGTGCGGCGGACCTTCGGACTTTAAGCGAGGTCGCCGGGCGAGGCGGTGGCGTCTCGGCGACGTGATGTGTCGGACGGTTGTGCGCGAGGTGGGGATCACGACACAGTGGTGGCGCAATAAATAGCCCCTCGCCGTCTTCGGTGAAAAGCGGAGCCGAGGGCCACGTGGCCGTGAATCCGCGGCGATTCGGATTAGGTGGCGTGGTATAGCAACGGACCGTTGGATGAAGATCGAGCGGTCACGCGCTTAGCGTTTTTCGAACGGGCGCGACACGATACTCGGCCCGATCTGTTCATTTGGGTTTTTAATCCTTTTCAGAATAAAATTAATTCCCGAAAATAAAATAATTTGTTTGGGGTATTAAAAATATCAGAACAATTCTGGAAAAATTCCCAAAAATATTTTAGGACATTTGTGACTCAAATAAAATATTTTCAGCAAAACTTTACTTTATCTTTTCCATTATTTAATTAATTTGATAAATGGCTTAATTCAAAATAAATCCAAATAAATTCCAGAAATTCCCAAAAATTCAAAATACCACTTAAATGCAAGAAAAGCAAAAATTGGGGTGTTACAAAAGGGGATCAGTCCAAGGTGCAGAAGAGAATTTTTCAGGAGAGAAAAAATTGATCTACACAAGAAGCAAGCAAATCGTTTGAGCGCAATTTTCTAGCTGTCGAGGAGGTCATGTGGTGATCTGTCCAAGATATCGGGGAATCTGGCGATAAAGCAGCAAAGTCAAGGGGGGTTGAATCATGATCGATAGAGATGAGGCAAGCAAGTACAAATTTGATGTCTGGTGAAGTTCGACTGTTCGGCAATTTCGGTTTGTGGCGAGATGAGGTCAAGGATCTCTTAGTGCAGCGAGGATTGTGATGGATCTCGGGGAGACTAAGCCGGGAGAAGGTAGGAGGCGATGGTGGGAGGATATCACGAGATCTGACGGTAGCTACCATCTGGTGTCTCTCGAATCAGGTCATGTACCATGTCATGGGGTTATCGACAGAAAGAAAATTTGGGATAATGGCGTCAGTTCATGTCCAAAACTCTTACCGAAAGAATTTGTATTCTGAGCGAAATTGTATGGGCTGAAGATGCATGAGGATCTTGATTTGAAGGAGCACGTGGATGTTTTCAATCAGTTGGTCACGGATCTAGGGCAGCTAGATGTGAAGATTGCTGATGAAGACAAGGCTATTATTCTTCTATGTTTCTTAGTTTTGCCCCTAGCCTTCTGCAGCGCACTCTAGTTTCTCAAAGTTCACAAAGCCAAAACACTAGATTTGCCATCAATGTCTCTCATGACTATATCACTAGTAATTTCACCAAAAGTTGCAAGCTCACGATGCAGGTCATCATCAGTGAACTCTTCAGGCAAGTTCATTATATACACACTTGCAAATTTGCTGGCTCCAGCAATGCGTTCTCTCTCCTGGCGACTCATGAAGAGACCAACGAAGATTGAGGCTGTTGATGGCATCCTTAGCAGATTCCTCACTTTTAAACTGTACAAAACCATATCCTTTCGATTAGCCATTGAAATCAGTGGCCACTTTTAGCCGTAGTCATAAATTCGCCTATAAAGCGGCCTAGTTTGAATTTTAACATGAGCCCGGTAAAAGCGAAAAAGCCCACTTACTTGGGCCCCACGATACCTCTGCCGATATATACCTACAAGATATACGCCGTAAGCATAATACGATTCGACTCCCCTAACGATCGCCTCCGGATCTCGTTTACGAAGAGCGTAGTGCGTTCTTGAACCACTCTCGCACTTTCGCTTCGTGTGACTACCGTCCGCTTTTAGGGTTTCGTTAGCGTTTTCGATCGCCACCGCTTGCGTTCAAGGCGAGGCTTGGCGATCATGGGTAGCACGACCGCCGCCGCTTCTTCCGCCATTGCTTGCAACCCCGCCGAAGGACCCGTGCTAGGGCCTCTTCCAACGCCACCGAAGAGTTGCTGGTACCCTTTCGCTTCTCTTGCGCCATCGCGAGTGAGCGGCAGGACAAGGGTAACAAGAAGCCCTACCGGCGTCGTCTTCTAGCGAGGCTGGATCAAGGACAAGACCGTCGATAGAGCTTTGTCGGACAAGAGCTGGAATAGAGGAAAGGTCCTCGAGCACGCATCTTTGAGTGAGTGGGTGAGGACAAGGTGCTCACCCGCCGTTGGACGAGAGCGAAAGCGTGAGTGCGTCGTGATCGTGTCTCCAGTCGAGCTTGAACGATGCAGAAGAGAACCGCAAGCTATTTGCTGGCCCAACCTTCATCGTGTCAGTCAGTAGGCGAGCTTGAGCAGCGATCGGGTCTGAAAAGAAAACGAGGCACGAGACGGAGGCGGACTTAAGCGGGCGCGACTATTTGTCGCCCAACCTTCATCGTGTCCCACGACCCATGCGAGCTTCCCATTCCGTTGCCGTGAAGGCACACTAGCCTCCTTAAAAGTCTTCTACACAGAGCTTGATCGGGACCAACCCCTAACGAAGATTGAAGTGACCATTTAGTTAGTGAAAGTACAAGTAGCACCATCAATCATTTTATTGTTTCATTCTTTTACTCGATTCAACGTCTTTGTGAAGGCAAATTGTCATCCATTTCATTTGTTCTCTCCTTATGCAATGCTATTATGGCGAGATCTTCAAATGGATAATAATATAAACTACTTTTATTATGAGCAAATCAGTATCATGCTCGAGTGGCTCTATCCGGGCTTGAACAATGTATGTGACCACGGCGGAGTAGGCATGGACCGGAGAGACCTCCCCCTCTCGCATTTCCTCAAACATTTCGTGGGCATAGCCCACGCCGTGTGACGACCCTCCTCCCTCGCGCTCCACTAACTCCGCCACAACCTCGGCCTCCGGGAGCCTCTTGCCACCAGTGCGGAGCTCAAGCCTTGATCGTCCCGCCAAAGACGCCACCGTGTCCTCTACTCCGTGCTCGAGCGCCGCCTTCTCCCCAACCACCAATGATCTCCTCGGCCGAAATGGGCGTGCACGCCGCCATCAAGCGGTGCATGTAGCTCACTCCGGGACAACCCCTACACTATGGTTCTTCCCAAGATCAAGCTTTTGTGTGACCACGGCTACTCGACGCCATCCTCATCAAGCCGATCGCCACGCACCCCTGTGGTGCTCATGCACGAGGCCTTAAGCCCGGCGAGCGGCTTGGCGCCATGGCGGAGCTCGCGGTCAGACCATTTCCATCCTCTGGTATCTTCCTCTACGCCTTCCAGGTGTTTGCCAAACTGCATCAGCGCGAATGGAAGCGCTCGATGAAGCATGTGTCACCATGCTCCACAATTCTTTCAAAGGTGCACTGGTCTTTGGACACATTGGCGTCTGCCCGCCGAGAGGCGCCATAAGCGAGTGGCATCCAAAGCGAACCCTCGATGTTGGTGGAGAATAAGTTCATGGAGAAGCTTGTCACCGCTAGGCGATTCACAGGTACTAGAGGCTTGTAGAGGCTAGGAAAGCGGTCTTGATCAAAGCAGTGGCATGCAGATGAACTATGTGATCCTGGTGCTCATTGGAGAAGAAATTCAAGGAGAAGCATGTCACGATCTTCGAGCCTTATAGAGGCTAGGATAGCTGGCTCTCGAGTACCGGGAAGCAATTCCTCGCATCGAGGCTACCCTAGTTAGTCTTTGCAATCTACAAAGTAATCGGAGGAGTTTACCACGCTTTACCTTATAACATGCAATCGCTTCTCCTTGGCTTGAATTGTTTAATGTCCTTTCTTCGCTTCGTTTCTTTCAAATCAAGACATGCATTGCACCAAGTCAAAGAATCTTGAGTCACTCTGCTTGTTATGCTTTGCTTTGAGCTTTATGAATAACTAGGCGCAGGATGTACTGTTGTCCCTATGAGTACCTGGCAACTTCGGTAGTCCTCCGGCCGTGCCTAAGCTGCTCTCACGCGTGAGGAAGTTGAAATCAGGGAAGGGTGGGTGGAGCAGCAACTGAGGCATCTCTCCTCGTATCCTGGGCTTGGGGAGGCATCACAGGCGGCGGATGAAGAGCAGGAGGTGGTACAGCAGGCTCGAGGGTTCGGTAGGTGGTCGAGGCCTCGATCGAGTGGCGTGCACAGGATGGAGGAACAAGAGGAGGGAAGACCGATGGAAGCGAGTGGCACGGTGGTTCTTGGGACGCGGATGTAACCGGAAATCGCGACCGCGTGGATCGTGGGGGTGAGGGAAAGTGACAGCGGCATTGGAGGTGGCGACGGCGGCAAAGGCAAAGAGGAGCGCGATGGGGGCGGTGGGCCTTGAAAGTGATGGCGGGGCGGGGCCGGGCGTGAGGAGTGAGGCTGAGCAGATTCGCGCGGGCTTGAGGAGAGGAGCGACAATACTCCAGAAGCGATTGGAACCGGGAAAGATGGAAGCCTCGGTCTTGCAAGAACCATGACCCGCTACCGACCATCGTGTCATTGGGAGGAGCCGCGTGAGATTTCAGAACTCGCATGGGGGTGTACGCAAAAAGGGTGACGTGGAGGCCCTGGTTGGCCGGCAATCTTAGGCGCTTTATATAGTACTAGGTAGAATTGCGCGCTACGCTGCGCCGATTGGATTTTGGTAAAGTGAAAGCATGGTGCCATAAACAAATCATTGGCATTAAAAAAATAATCAATGAATAATACGGTCGGTTAGTAAGTTGCTTAGCTAAGGGCTACATTTTAATCAAATCGGCAAAATATTACCGGTATGAAAATATGGCAAACAAATAAAGTAAGAAAATTTCTGACAACCAAGAAAAAATATCTAGTTTACTTGGATTAGCACTACCAAAAAGTTTTTTCAGACTATGCTTTTACAGATCTACCTAGCTTATTTGGATTAGCACTACAAAAATTCGAGAGTGCTTGCATCTACATTGTAACTAAGTATCGAGCGACAAGCGATTAGCACAACATTGGAATTCATACCTATACTCTAGATTCTAGAACAGATCATCCTAAAGGTCCTAGCGAAGAAATGGCACACAGAGAGAACAAACTACTTAGCTTGTATTGATAAGCAAGCTTGGTTGATTCGAAGACTTCCCTTGCACCAAACGTTGGTACACAGTGCATTTGGGTTAAATAAATGCTGTGCGGCTTGTTTGAGGCAAAATCAACCACTGCTACAAAAGTAAGAATTTTTAGACTTGAGAGAAATGCGGAAATGCATCTTGAATTACATTGAAGTTGCTATTACGCAGATAGGTTGAGAAAAGATAGTATTATCTTACCTTCGAGGCCTCCAGAAAATAGTGCAGATGATAAATATTCCCTCTGGTTGATCAACTCAAGCATCCATTTCTAGATTATAGCCATCATTTTCTAGTCTTGCAATTTGGTACTGCAACGAAGATCGGGAAAAAAGAAAGAAGCCAATCAGAGCGATCATATCACATAGCCTGAATCCTAGCAATGAATTATACTTGAAGATCAATTAATTGGAACAATGAATTCACCAACCTTGATAGGTGCTACACATAGCACCGAGGATCTTGGATGCATTTTTAGGTACATTAGATTGCACAACCGAGAATTTCAAACAAGAAACACGTAATCAAACCTTATGGCTAACATTTTAGATGCACTGAAAATGCCTAATTGGATTGACTCATGTGGCAATCAATTTGTCTAAATGTAATTTTTCCAATCTGTTACCTAAAATTGGCAAGAGAGAACATCAATCCAATTACCATTGAGGTATCTAGATGGAAGAACTCTACCCATCATTGTTCGGCCTTGGAGCATCACAATCCACATGTGCCCCCAAAGTATCATCATTAAACCATCATTCTGCGACCATTAAACAACAATGGTGAGAATTGGGGCTAACTTGTGGACAATGCATATCGCCCTCTCGACCTCATACACCTCACAAAAGTCTGAAAAATTGCTAACCGAGACAGCAGCTCGAAGAAAAAAATATTAAGAGTACAACACTACCTGAAATTTCAAACCAATTGTGTAAATAATGGAGATAAATACTAAGGAACAAATGAAGCAGTGCCAGCGGAGGCAGCATGTGACTATCTGTTTCCCCTACCAGGGAAAATCAAGCGCAAAAAGCGATGAAGAAGATTTTAGTGAATGAGGTGGTGTCTAGTAGTAGAGCTTGGGAATTTGGAAGGCAAAAAAAGATTAAGTGAGGCCATGAGGAGCAGAGTTGCAAGATAAAAATCCAAGCGTTTACCCTCCAGAAGAAGAGATAGAACCCTAGCCAAACTCAACTCGAACCAAATCAGAACATAAGCTCTTAATAAGACTATTATGAGCGCCTTTTGTAACATATTAGCGAAGACATCGACTACTAAATCAGAAGAATAGGGGACAGGGGATAACCACTGTCTTAAACCTTGCCAATCTTAAAAAATGACTTTCCACATTGTTTATCTTAATCCCACAGAGCATTTCCAAAACCTCTCTCTAAAAGGATCTCATGTAGAAAATTCGGTTTATCTTACCATACACCTTCTCATAGTCAAGTTTGACAACGAGACCATCTTTTTTTCTCAATATGAATCCTATGGATCGATAATCTCATGAGCAGCGTATGCGTACACATTCCAAGATGTATCTATTTTAAGGAAAAAGTTTGGTTTGAAAAATAACACAAGAGCATTTTATTGCACTAAGCTCAGAGACTATGTATTGCCATCTTTGAAAATGGTTGGAAAAAGCAAGGAGGCACAACACCAGAGATCGCAGTCTAGTCAGACTCTAAAAGTAAGGCAAGACATGAGTTGCACCTCTATTGATGCAACATGAAGTGGTGTCATGTTTTGAGCACTTCCTATATTTACATCAACTCCATTTTCAAAATAATCTATCACTAAAATTTAAAAATATCAAAACAGAGAAGCGATACTAATTTGACAAAGAAGTACTAATGGCTTGTTTAGTTGTGAACATAAAACCTCACAAAGATGACCACATCCAATTGTTGATGAAAGATTCAAAATTACATCATGCTTCTATTTTACAAAGTGACAAACACTGCTTTGCTACCTATATAGTTACATTTTCATTTGGCAAGAATCCTTGAATATGGGACTTAAAAGCGAAAAACCCTAATACATGTCAGTAACAATAGCTACATTGCCGAAAAACCTTAATACATGTCAAGAACAATAGCTACGATTAAATCTCCCAAAGATAAAGTAGAGAAGTTTGTGAATAAATATGACATAAAATGGGAAAGGAATCACTATTTATGCATAACACGATAGCTGAAACTTCTTCATAGCTAACCCAAAAAGACAAGCACATCCAAGAAACTAAATCAAGAAAACCTCGAGGCTAATCTACAATATGGACATGATGATTCATCTATAATGGAAGTTTGAGCTACGCGAACAATTTAACTTTCAAAAGGAATAAACAATACCTAATGATCCATCTATAATGGAGAACTCCTAATATAATGTGCTAAAGAGTAAGAATCCAATGCACCAAAGATCACCTAACCATGATAGGAAATAGCGAAAGCTTAGAAAATGAGAATTAGCCTAACAATAGAAGATAAGCGAGGCATTGCTAAGTATATCATCACAGGTGGCTGCCATAATATATACTCGGGCTTATCGTATTCTATGTACACAATATAAAAATTAGTCTTACAACAAGAGAGAATTGTACCTTTCTCTTCATTTACCTAAGCATATCTTGAGGACCTGCACCTTTGCGCTCTTGGATTTTCATGTTGCCTCTGTGTTGAGAAGTCAAATTAGTTTTTCTAAGTTTAAAACAAGGCCAGCTAAATGCACGTCGGGTAAGAGAAAATAATGCACATACCAAGCTTTCTTTAAGGGTTCTAGCAATAGCATCTTCACTCCTATAAAAAGACATGATAGACATTGGCATACTCGGAAGTGCAGATTCTATTTGTGACATATAACAGCGATAACTATGCAGAGATAGCAATAAAAAAAAGCAGGTTTGGGGTTCAGCTGTGATGCAGATCTAAATGGGCGATCTCCATCACATGACTTCAAGTGGGCAACAACTCCATGCCACACACTGCCAAACATAGAAAACACACGAAAGAACACACCGTCCATTGGTAAAATACTACTCACCATTGTGAGATAAGATTAGCATATCCCATATACTAAAGTCTAATTATTTTTATAGCATTGATTAAAGCGAGCATTGCATTGTTTAGTCTTTGGAGAACATACCATATGGGAATTCCTTGTTCCTTCTTCATGAATCTCGTGCTATCACCGAACCCGAGTTTGTGTAACCAATATAATTATCAAGAGAAGACTTATGAGCCAAACACGGAGTAACGTTTAGGTAATAAAACAAAATACTAAAAAAGTTGCATCGAACTTACGAATCTGGCCTGAATTCGCTATATCACATCATCCTAGAAAATCACACTCATTCTATCATATGTCAAATCAAGGATTAAGGGGCATACAGTTTCATAGAAATCCATGACAACTACATCTACATAATTTGGTTGCGGATGGCTAGATAGAGCAGATTTTGCAAGTTGATAGTCTATTCCTATTGAAAACTATGAAATGAAGTATCATAAACAAATATGATATCGTCATCTAGCAAATCAAGACAAAGCTTTAGGAAACCCCCATGTATGGTGCTTATAGCATACCTTTTCACATGCTAAGCTTAACAAAATAACTTCGAATATCACAGGTAGCACAACCCTATTCTACATTTTCTTTTAGGAAAATCCTAATAGGAAACATCTAGAAGATATATATATATATATATATATATATATATATATATATATATATATATATATATATATATATATATATATATATATATATATATATATATATATATATATATATATATATATACTCCAAAATATTGAGTAAATTTCAACTTCCATTTTGAGGCTTCAAACTCCTCTAAACATATATCCTCTACAAAGAGGAAGTGTTAAAGCTTGCTGAATATGGCCGATGACAATAGAGAAAACCATATACAGGTTGATAATCTCTGTAAATATGGCCACAAATAGAATAGGATCAGGCTAATATAGTTGATGACCTCAAGTAATAGAGAGGAGAAAAAGGATAAATTGGATTTACCTTAAGATCTATGGTGTTCTGAGATAGGCCTTGGCGCCATGTCTGAGGATTGATCGATCTCTTCCTATGGAAACAGACCTTCTCTTGGTCGATGGCTTTTGTTGGATAATGTTCGGAGCACTTATTGCCATGGAAGTAATATGTCGATGTTTTATGCTAAACGATCACAACAATAATGTGCAATCTGAACATGTATAAGGGTATAAACTTGTTTTGCTTTCGGTGGCAACCAAATCATTGATGGGAGTGCATAGTGCCAACTTGAGTTTAGATTACGATGTAGCATCCATAGGTTATGAAGGTGGGATATTAAATGTTATTCCATTTGTAAATTTGTAGTTAGCAAAGATGATGTAATGACTAAGGTTGCTGACCTCAGTTATCATAAGCTACACGGATTGATTTCAAGCCCATGAGAGTACTGAGATAGACAATAATTTTCAATTGTTTCACCTAAGAATCAAATGGAAATTATTTACCGTAAAAGAGGCACTAATCTGAAACCCTAAGCATGTGATTGATCACTTACATGATAAAGACAAGAATTGCCAAGCGAGCATACTACCGCCAATTCCGGCAATAAGACCGATTGTCTCCACCAAGCACAAGATACTAAGACGGCAATGGACCCCGACGAGGGCCAACCAAATGAACGAGGCCGTAGTATAGCGAATCAATGGTGCATTTTCAAGCAGAAAACAATGCTAGCGACAAAACACGTAAGATGTGATCGAGCGATGAAGCTTTCCTCGAATAACAAGTATAGCACTGGTATAGCAAAACAATGCATTTAAGTTTCAATTGTGCCACATTGCTACTCGAGCTAGATCTAGATTGCAAGAATATTTTTCAAAATTGCAGGGACGTGATGGCATAGTGGAAAAATTAGTATTAGGGGTTTGTTTCAGTAGTCAATACTCCTCTTAAAGTCTATAAATTTCCAAGCGAAATAATTAAAGATGTCGATTATATCGAATAAATAAAGATATAATCTTGCTGAAATATATACCGAACAATAAAGCACCCCAAGATAAACCAAAAATAAACTACCAAAATCAAATGTAACACATAAAGAGCTAGTCATGCAAGATCAAATTTGTACCACATGAAAATAGTAAACATCTCACAGTTTTAGGAAATAAGAACATCCAATGTAACAAGTGCACCATAAAAAGAAATAGCAGATTGCGAACACCGAACTCTCTTAGTCGGCTAATCCTCTCCATCTTCACCACGAACCACTGGGAAGCAACGAAGTAAAAAAGAAATACCCAAAGGGAAAAATCATTGGGCATTCCATCGAGCATGTGGAAGGCATACAACGCAGACGTGGTGGGAGGCCCAGAAATCCAGCCGCTGGGAGCGAGGTCAGGCAAGGCGGAGGAGGCAGCTGGTGGACCGAGGCTGCAGATCACGCCACGGAGGGCGAGGGCAACACACTGGCGGAGCACTCGAGGGAACTCTCTTAGTCGGCTAATCCTCTCCATCTTCACCACGAACCATTGGGAAGCAACAAGTAAAAAGAAACACCCAAAGGAAAAATCATTGGGCATTCCATCGAGCATGTGGAAGGCATCTGTGTGGAACATGGTGGGAGGCCCAGAAATCAGCAGCCCGTGGAGCGAGGCCAGGCGAGGTGGAGGGAGGGCGCGACTGGTGGACCGAGCTGCAGATACGGGCCACGGAAGGCGAGGGCAACACACCGGCGAAGCACTTGAGGGACGGAGTAGGCGGAGTGCGCGAGAAGGTGCGGGGGATGAGAGGGCTGGGAATCGACGCCTCGCAAAGAACCAGCAAGAGGAAGTTTCGGGCACAAGATCGTCGCAACAAGCAAAATAGCGATAGTGATGCAATGGATGGGTGCCGACGGATAGCGCCATCGCGCGGATGGACGGCCACGAAAATGCAGGTGACGTGGCCCGGCTGAGGAGGCTCCAATTCCACCGGCTTTAATAGATAAGTTATCTATATACCACCAAGTTATAACAATGTCAATCTCAAAATGCAGTGAGGCAAGATAGCATGCATTTTTATTTTTCGAAAAGGCGAGCATGAAAAAAAAATAGATTGATCGTTGCGTGTAACATATATTAATCAAATGAAACAGTACAAACGTATATTAATTGACGAAAAAGGAGATATATTATCCTTCAGAATTATTCCGATACAGCTAGTCTATCTCTTAACCTGCTGCACGCTTGGACAATGGACACATGCTCAAACATTCGGTAAGCTTACACACTTAAGACAAATAGGGTCGTATCATGCAGGGTAACTAGTACAAAATAGCACGTTTCTACACCATCTGCATAAGAAAACTCTGAACAAAGCTAAGGCAAACGCCAAATTCTCTTGTGTTCAAAATTTTCCTAATCATTAGACACAATATAATCGTCTCAAATCCTAAATCTGAAGCCATAAACCAGATAGACAAAACAGAAAATAGGAACAGCAGCGGAGCAGGCTAGCCCGTCCTTCTGTTCCATTACTCTCCAATCGGAAGGCGTGCATTTCTAACCCCTAATGCACTTTTTTTTTCAAATTTGATCCTGTTCCAAATAAATTTGTAAAACTTATCTCTTTATCGATCGCAAAAGACACGGCAGGTGACATGTATCATCTGTTATACTCATACGTCATAGTAAAATTCCTGTCGAGCTCCCCTTGTCAACACATTCCAGCGGATCAAAATCCACTAAATAATCAATTAATTAATCACATAATTAACCATCTAATTAATTAATTAACTCACTTACCTAACATCAACCAATGTATGGGAGCTCGGCAAGTCCTATTGTCGAGCTTAGGCTCGCGATAGCTTTGCTGCACGACAAGTGCTGCCGCGCATGACAACACGATAGGCTGATGGTTCAGCAATTGAAGAGAGGCTATTTTTGCAATTGTGTTCGTACAGAGTTAGATTTGCAAAAAAAAAAATCGAGGACTATACAAGAGTTGCCCTCCTCCGATTTTGGGTTGTACAAGGAGACACGCTACGACGCGAAATTAGGTCCGTTTAGAATACAGGAATTTGTAGTGATTTTAGTGAGGATTTTACGGAAAGTAGCTACAATTCTCCATTTTTCGGAAAGTAATTACAAGTCTCGTTCAATTTTCATAGAGATTGAAAAAAATTCCTCGTTTCGAATTAGGGATGGTAATCGGGTGTAGAGGGCACGAGTAGTTCTCGCCTATACTTATACCCGCTAATCAAAATCTCTCATACGAGTATACCTGCAAAGGGTGGCGGCAAAGAATCTCGTTCATCCCCGTAGCCCGCAGGTACTTAATATCCATAGTCATACCTGTTTAGCCACTATCATCAATAATCCTTCCAACTAAATGGCACTAAGAGCTAATTAGCTATGGTACTGATATAGTTATTTTGATGAAATTGTCGAAATCAGGTATATTATGTAGATTGAAGAATGATTATCAATGATTCAAAATTTCAAATGAACAAGGGAATAAGAATTAAAATAATACATGAAAACAAAGGACGCATAGATACTCAATTTCAACAATTAAAATGGAAACAGTTCATATCACACATACTCAAGTTCAATAATTAAAATAGAAACAATTTATTAGTCATCACACACATCACCAATCGTCTATCATGCCATCACCAATCACAAATTGCTAATATGAAATACCATAAATTAGGGATCAAGGGGCCAGCTGGGTACCTGTTGTGAACCACATATCTGTAGAAGGTGGTGGATAATCAGACGTAACGGGTACGAATGAGGCTCCTCTATATCAATACTCGTTTACCCATCGAGACAAAGTTTAGCTCACATAAACATGTAAGTAGGCAACAAGAAAAGAACACGTCCATCTCTATTAGTATTTTTACCGTACGGGTAAGATTGTCATCCTATTCCAAATGGACCTTATAGCTGGCATCAAGTTGGGACGATGACGGGTTGGTTGGTCTCTCTTGCTGTCTTCTCTCAGGGCATGTATAATGGTACATGTCGGTTTGTATGTAAGACCACACCACTTAGGATTTTAGATGATGTGGGGAGAGAAAGTTGTTGTCTACTATTTAACAGACGGTCTTATAGACTGACTTTCTATTATATATACCATTGTATAGATAGTCTGTTAATTGGATGAGAGACCATTACAGACAACTATATAGATGATCTATTATATGAGTTATTTTTAGTACTGTCTATAGATGATGTAGAGATATAATATAGACAGCTATCGTCTATACCACTGTACATGCCCTCATGCAACGGGCGGTTCCAACTTGTTCTGATCTCCTTTTCCCCGCTTCGCACGTGACGGGAAACAAGAGCGCGGTTACGCGGCGGCGCTGGCGGTTGCGCTCTCCGATCCGGCGCCGTTTCGACGGGGAGGCAATGGACGGCGCAGAAACGAGAAACGGGCTCTTTGGTGCGTGGTAGTAGAGCAGTTGCAAGTGAAGGACCGACTGTACGGTACTCTGTAAACCCACAAACATGCATGCTAGTACAAATCATCTTGTGCAATGCAACCTCCGGACGGTGCATGCTGTACGTAGCAGTAACTGATCACCGCATCAAAATTCAGACGGTACATACAGTCTATCCTTCTTTGGCAGTCAGCGTGCAGGAACTGATCCCACCCACCCAAAACATCACATGCATTGATGATTGATGCATACATTTCCGTAGTCGGCTGGCTATTCGATCGGCGAGTGGCAGGCAGATCGAGTGACAGACAGCGAAGTGACCCGGTCGGAACGACTACGGATTACAGTGGGGACGGCGTCTTTTGTCTGCGAACGCGACGGCGCGCATGGTCACTTCCGTAGTTCCATTCCATGCATGCTCGTGAAGGAGGGGATAGGGCGCCGGGGCAGCACGGGAACGGATGGAGAGCTGGGGAAGGCATGGGCAATTAATGAACCTGTCTGAACTCTGTCTACTACCGCACCGCGTCTGTCTTCTTCTCTTCCCATCCCAGACAGGCACCGCGGAGCAGAGCTGAACGGTGAATCTAGTGGTCGTTCCATTTGCATGCAGCTAGTGCGCAGGTGCTGGCTTCCAATGCCCCGTGGGGCCCTGGTACAAGTGGGATGGCACTCTTGTCTAATAACTTGCAAACCAGTCGGAAAAAAACTCTAATAGAAATAAATACATTCTTCCTTTATTATTTGCAGGTATATTCATGTGGGCAAATCTTTCTGTAACAGACAAATAAGTATAGGAATGAGAGAACTTCATTCGTGTCCGTTCTACCTGATTACTTAATAATAAATGTTGACAAGTAGACCATGTTTGAAAAACCCTAGAGGCACCCCACAGTTCTACCCCTCCCGCCTCACGATTTCCGGCCACCAAATTCATTTTTCTTCCTTTTTCTATCTTAAATTCCAATCTGTTGCTTGTGATTTGTGTTAAGCACTCAGATCTATGAGCTATATTACATATTTCTCAGATGTCGATTCCGGAAAGTAGTAGCCAACCTAGGTTGAACTACTATTTATCTTTTAACATGTTCATTACTATTATGATGAGATGTTGGTTGCATGAAGTGGCGGTGGGTACATGAGTATACCCGCAGGTATCAGATACCTACGAGTGACAGGTATGGCGAGGTTTTTTGCCCGCCACCTTTCGTGGGTATACCTGTGGGGAAGATTTTGGTTAGTGAATATGGGTACAAATGAGCACTACCCGTACCTGTCGCACCTGATTGCTATCCAAATACAACTACTATTGCATCTGAAATCTAAATGGTACGAACGAGGACGGTATAAAGGAAGCTTTTGAATGACCTACTGTGCTCTTCTATCTCAGCAAATCGTTGGTACCGTAGCTTTCCTAAGAAGTGTGGTATGTGATATGTGTTATCTGTTGTGCTTTTACGGTTGAAAAAAGAGTTAGATTTATAATTTTATTTAAAAACAGCCAAAAATGAAAAAAATTGCAAAAGGCCCGAATACACCGTGGCTTCCGTGTACAAGTCTATGCTGTCCCATCTTACCTGAGAATGCCACGTGAGGGAGATGCACTAGCAAAGAGACAAATGCACTTGATGACTTGAGCACTTCACCTATTTGGAGATAGGCTTGTAGGGATGAACAGCCTAACCGGTACAGCCCTGGCCCAAAGGAGCTAAGACTGTCTCCAAGCGTGTCTCTTCCCTCTTCCCGTTCTCTTCCGCATGGGAAAAGCCAGCCGAGTGAAGCGATCGCGCGGCTCCAACGGCGCCCTGTCCCGGAAGGGAAGCCGTCGGGATTGGAGAGCGGAACCCCCCGTCGCCGGGCGCACTGTGCCTTCCCTTCGTCGCCTCGCGCATCTCGGGAGAGCAACGGACTCCATCTCCCGCGTCGGGACGGAAGCGGCGAGGGCAACAACCGGACTGCGACTTTTCCGGCGACGGAGCAGATCCGGCGCGCCCACCGGAGCGGAGGTTGAGGAGTTCGGTCTGCACTGGCTGAGGTATCCCCCTTGGAGCACCTTGATCTGGGTTCGATTTGAATTTTGCGAAGTGGTAGATATGGGGAAATGATGGGATTTGGGGGTATTTGTTCGGAATGGACACTAGATCGTTGCTGTGTAGTGTGGATTTAGCCGATTTGCTATTAGGGTTCTAGTGTGGATTATGCGATTTGGTACTACAAGCCAGTCACCAGCACAAAAATTAGGAGGTACAATTAGTTCTGGGCTTTGTAAAATTAGGAGGTACAATATGTTGCCAGTAGAAGTTGAATTGTAATCACCAGTAGAAAAATTAGGAGGTACAATATGTTGCCAGTCACCCAGAACTGCCCAGAACTGAATTGTAATCACATGAGCTTTGTAATAACTGAAATGTGATTAACAGAAACTACTGAAAGGTACAAATAGTAATAACAGAAACCTTTGTTGGCTGAGGGTGAAACTATTCTTAATTATCTTTGTGTTGCTGCATCACTTTGTAAAAAGCTGGAATGTCTATTTACCATTTGGTTCATCACTTCATTATCTTTACAGTGCCTGCTACCATTGCACTTTTCAATCTTGTAACCTGGGGTTACTAGTCCACTGGGGTTGTTCCTAGTCACCTGGGGTTACTAGGCATCTGTTACTAGCATAGAAATTTTGATACCTGCTAAGTCCAGAATTGCTTGACACTGTGACTGGAAATCTTGTGAAATTGCTTGACTGAAAATTTTGATACTGTGACTGGAAATCTTGTGAAATTGGTTGACAACTTCATTTGCCAAGTCCAGGGTTTACTAACAAATGTATAGAAATTTTGTTCCTGCTAGCATTGCACTTGTTACTACTCAGTTCGATGCTGTCAGTTACTACTCAGTTCAATCTCTTGAGTCTGCAAGCTTGTTACTACTCAGTTCGATCCTGCCAGCAACTACTCACTTGTTACTACTCAGTTGTTCCTGCTACCATTGCACTTGTTACTACTCAGTTCAATCTCTTGAGTCTGCAAGATTGTTTTACTACTCAGTTCGATGCTGTCAGTTCGAATTGCTGACATGTTACTGACAATATTTACGTGTGTGACCATACCAGGGAAGAAGTTATGGATCCATTCTTCACGGACTACATGCGGGATGAGTCCGATCAGATTAGTTGGGATTCTCCAGCACTTCCTGCGGTGAACAACATTGATGATGGCAGTGTCCCCCCTCGGCCAGCTGAGACTGCAGAGCATGCACCTACCATGGATGGCTCGCGAGCAAGGCCGCCCGTTAGGAGGAAGGGTAAGCAACCAATGTCCAAGACCGACAGGACGAAATGGACTGCTGACGAGGATGAGGTCCTAGTCAGCGCTTGGTTGAATGTGAGCCAGGACCCCATTGTGGGCAAAGACCAATCAACTGAAACCTACTGGACTCGGATTGCGGAATATTTCAAGACGCACAACACGAAGCAGGGCAACGAACGCTCGACAAAGGCTATGGTGAACCACTGGGCGTTGATCAATGAGGCGGTCAGCAAGTTCTGTGGGTATGTCAGTCAGATTGACGGGTTGAACCAGAGTGGTACCACCGAGCGTGACAGGGTAAGCACTCTACGCACTTCATTATTTTTTGGACTTTCCCACTGCAATGTACTAATGCACTGTTGTACACATGACCTTCTCAATTTCATGGACAGATGGCCCATGCGGCGAGGATGTACCAGGACTGTGAGGGGAAGGCCTTCGCATTTCAGCACTGCTGGGTGATTCTAGCCGATCACCCAAAGTGGGCTGCGCACATGGGCAGCAAGAGGAAAAGAACACTGCGCGACGGACCTCATGGTGATGCACCGGGGGGGTCGAACAATATTACCGACCCGCTCGACCCTGCTGGTTCATGTGACGAGTCGACAAGACCCGTAGGCCGGGATGCAGCCAAGGCGGCAAGGAAGAGGGCCAGTAGCGGCAGTGCGTCATCAGTGGGTGTCTACACTGAGCATTTCGAGAAGATATCCCAAGCCAAAAACGAGATGGTGGACGTAAAGCGCCGACAAGTACAATTGATGGAGAAGGACCAGGACGAGAGGATTATGAACGTTGATCTTAACACCCTGACAGGTCCGATCCGTGAGTATTATCGAAAGCGCCAGGAAGAGATATTGGGTAGGCTGTAGACCGACCTTGCTTGATTGATTGCTTATCTGTGCTTGTTTGGTAGCCTGGTCATTACGATGGTAAACTGCATGGAGTATTATCTGTGCCTTATTGTTATCTGTGCCTTATTGCTTATCCGTGAGTATTATCTGTGCCTTGTTGTTTCATGGACGATGACATTTTATGTACGGACCTTTTGTTCTGATCTGTTATGTTATGACACTGTGCTTTATGAGATATTGTGTTGTGAGATGTTGTGTTAAGTTATGACTTGTTCTGTTATGAGATGTTGTGTTATGACATGTTGTGTGAACTTATCAGCTGTTGTGTTAACTGATTACATGTTCTGTATGCTCGGTCCTTGTTGGTACATGTATGGAACTTTTCTAATTCTTGTGTGATATGGAATTACACATGGACAGCATAGTGACAAGCTGAATTTATTATTAAAGCGGCATGCGTACATGACACCTTGACACAAGAGGGTTGAGCAATACATGACAAGCTCACATAAAAGGGTGCATAACACGATCGAGGAACAAGCAACGACTTCACGCTTAGACGATAGTACCTCTGGCGTGGTGTGCCCAGAGGTGTTCGACAAGGTCCGGCGCAACCGATGGTGCGATTCGCGTCTCTCCGTCTTTGAGTTGCTTCGATCTGATGCGGGGACCGACCCTGCGGGTGGCGTCCCTACCACGGCGGGTACCCATATAGTCGAAGGACTCTGCTGAGGTGGACCGTCCCTCTCGTCCTCGATGATCATGTTATGTGTCGATGCATGCAGTCATAATGTACCAAAGTGTCGTCTAATCCCAGCAACGACCGGGACCTCGTACGATGGCAAACACGGCTTGCAAAGCACTCCAAAAGCTCTCTCCACATCCTTCCTCGCTGCGGCCTGCATTGTGGAGAAGTGGATGCGCTTGTTTCCCATCGGGGCAGCAATGGCCTTCACGAAGGACGCCCACTCAGGATATATCCCGTCGGCGAGGTAGTATCCCATGTTGTACTGGTTTCCGTTGACGTAGTACGTGACCTCCGGAGTTGAACCATCGTTATCCCTGGAAAATATATTAGAACGATGCAACACATTAATATCGTTCAAGCTACCAGGCATCCCAAAGAAGGCGTGCCATATCCATAGGTCGTACGAAGCCACCGCCTCCAGGACTATGGAAGGCTTCGGGTATGCCCTGTGAAGCCCCCCTGCCATGCCTTAGGGCAGTTCCTCCAAGTCCAGTGCATACAATCGATGCTACCAAGCATCCCAGGGAAACCCCTCTGCTCCCCAACTTGTAGGAGTCTAGCCGTGTCAGCTGCGTTCGTGACGGAGGTCTTGCTCGAACACCTCCACCTTCGCCTGTCTGAACTTCTTGAGAGATAGGAGCTAAAGATGCTTTCCCCAATCCGCAGGTACTCGTCCACACCGTCAGCAGGGACTCCGTACGCTAGCTGCCGGATAGCGGCCGTCATCTTCTGCAGAGGGTTCAAGCCGAGCTTCCCGGTGGCATCCCTTGTTTGCGTGAACCAATCGTCGTGGCCCTCGACGGCTTCGGCTATGCGTGTAAACAGGGATCGGCTCATCCTAAACCTGCGTAACACAATATCATACAAATTCAAAGAACAACAGGCATGACCTACGCGTCATCCATTTTCGTGAGATGTTCGGGTTTTAGTACCTCCGCTTTGAACAATGTGTGCCCATACGGGGGAGTTAAATGTCGGCATAGAGTCTAGCCGCTCCTTCACGGTGACCTCTGTTAAGTAACGCATGTCCGGAACCGACCCCTTCGACGGATTCGGATTCCGCCTCCTCCTCCTCCTGCTGCGTATCATAAGGAGGACCTCGTCGTCATCGCTCGAGGGCGAAAGGTAGTCAAGACTCAATGGATTGAAAGAACTCATGGTTATGCTCAATGCGTGAGTTCCTGATATTGGCAATGGGGTTTGACTGAGGAACATGAAGACTACAACTCCTCATTATATAGAATTGCTGTATGGGATGAGAGAGGATGAGGAAAGTTAGGTACTTTTGGGAAGGGAAGGGAATGGGGAAAGGAATCTGCTGCAGTGCTTTGCTGTGAAGGGAATGAAAACTGGAAAGGGAATCCCTTCAGGGGCTGGGAAGGGAATGAGGGGAAGGGAAACCCTTGGAGACAGTCTAAGACCAGCCTTTGCGTATCAGTTCCAGCTGCTGACGAGGGTTTACAAAATCTATTTCAATTCAAAAATTGCTATTACTAGTAGAAAATCATTAAAAATTGCTTAAAAAGCACTTTGAACTTGATGTTAAAAAATTTAAAATTTGATCAATTTTGTCGATAATCGAGCGAAGCAATTGAAATTTTCCAACGAGATTTTCGAACGATTTTGCAGCTATAAAAATAAAAAATCGAACGATTTTCATCTATTTTCCAACGGTTTACGTCACATAAAATTTCTCAATTTTTCTAAAAATAAATTAGTCGCAGCATTTTTCATGCCACATTTCAGGTACACATGTTGACAGAATTTGCAAACGGAAAACACACAGGTGGCTGGTGATGTATATTGCAAGAGCGATGATTAACTGATAAATTTTCCATTCAGGTTCGCCGAAATGAGTTGCAACGCACCATTTGGGACTGTACAATAATTACCTAACCAAAGCTAGCTAGGCACTTTTTTTTTATCAAAATCCTACTCTTCCTTCCCCCACTCATCCATCTCATCTCCCTCCGTTTCTTCTAAGCAATGCCCTGCCTCTGCTCCAACGAAGTGAAATCCAAGATGAAGCTACCGCAATGTCCATGTTCATGTCAGCCTTGCTGGCTCCCGGGCTTGATGAGCGGCTGCTGCGACGTCTTGCCCCACTCCTCCGGCGGGCTCTTCACCTCCCTGAGGAAGGCCACCACCTCCTTCATGGTGGGCCGCTCCGCCGGCGACGGGTTCACGCAGAAGATGGCGATGCCCAGAGTCTGCAGCATCTCCTGGACCAGCTGGTCCGGCATGCCGCGCAGCTTCGGGTCCAGGATGTTCACCGCCGGCTCGTAGCTCCCCATCTTCTTCTTCGCCCACTCCACGATGTGGAGGCTCTCGCCGACCATCGGCTCGATGGCGCTCCGGCCGCTCAGGATCTCCAGGAGCACCACGCCGTAGCTGTACACGTCGCTCTTCTCGGTGATGTTGCTCGTGTAGCCGTACTCTGAAACGAGAAAATTGTCAAACCGTTGTGCCCTGACATTAATCATCCGTAGTTGAAAAATGCATGCCTTGAGTATTGCTACTTCTGCAAAATTAAGCAAGCCAACATAATTTTGTACTAAGCATTGGAATTTGGAAGCAACAGTATCAAGTCAACATGCTTCAATGGCCAAGAATGCTTGTGACGTGGGAAACTAGCAGCTGTGTAAGCACAAGGTCAGTTAATATATGAGCTCTTTTACAGTGGATTAAAATCAATATAAGCCGTTCATTCTTTTGAATCTAACAGTTGAAATCAATTGAGATCTAGTTATATTACCACCGGTAGTATTGATAGTAAAATTCAGAGAAAAGTAAAAGGATAAAAAAATCTGTCATACTATTCGTTCTCTATGGTAAAACACGTCCTATGATCTTAATGAATGGCGGATGAATGGATAAGAAATCTCTGAAGATCACCTGGTATTCAGTGAATCCAAAACTACGAACGAATTAGAAAAAGTCTAAAATACCCTTGAGGAATGAATGGTTAGATTTAATTTCTACTATCACTGCTTACCACATGTGTTATCCGTTGTAAAATTTCTCTAATATATACCACTAGTCAGTGATCGGTTTCACCTGCTTAAACTACAAGCAATCAACAAGTCATAGTCATGGATGCAGAACAAGGTTTACTAGAAGCAACTGCAGGTCAAAGATTCTTGCTTTGGCAACAGCATGACCCAAATAATCATTGAGCTGTGGCATTAACTCATGTTGCTGGTCTTGTACACTGCATGTCTAAATGTTCTAGAAACATGGACAGCTAGATGTGGTTTAGTAGTAGAAATCACTTGCCTGGAGCAATGTATCCGTAAGAACCGGCGATGCGCGACATGGCATGATGATAGTTGGGGGAGTTCATCAGCTTGGCCAGCCCAAAGTCAGCCAAGTAGGCCTCATACTTGGAATCAAGCAGTATGTTGTTGCACTTGACATCCCGGTGGAGTATCGCCGGGACGCAATCATGGTGCAGATAGGCCAGCCCCTCCGCCGCACCGACAGCGATCTTGTAGCGGGTATCCCAGTCCAGGCTCCTGTTCTCCTTCAGGAGCTGCTGCAGATTGCCATTGGGGATGTAATTGTATAGCAATAGCTTTACAGACTTGTTTGAGCAGTAACCGAGCAGCTTAACGATGTTCCGGTGCCTGATGTGACCCAATATCTGAATCTCAGCAGCGAAAGCGTCGATCGGCTCCTCCTTTGTCGATTTCCATAGCTTCTTCACCGCGATGGTATCCCCATTTGGCATTTCAGCTCTGTACACAACACCTGAGCAACCTTTGCCGATCACATTCTCGTCCCTCAAGCATTCCAAGATGTTATCAACGCTGAAGCTCAGCTTCTGGAATGGCGTGAACGTCCACGGGTACGAGAAGTCATCGCCACCCGCGGCCGATAAGCTCATCGCCTTATCGCCTGCGAGCCTCCTGCTTCTGTTGATCAGGATCCAGACCACGACTAGTAGCAGCGTGATCGAGCCCAAAACGGCGCAGACGAGGATCACGGTCTTGACCGTCTTCAGCGCCGTCCTGCGGAACATGTCCGACGAGCAGGTGTGCCCATCCAAGGACTCGCACAGGTTGGAGTTGTCGATGTAGGAATTCGACGACAATGTCTTGAAGAATGGCGTCACTGGGATCGCGCCGGAGAAGTTGTTGTACGAAATGTTGAGCGACGTCAGGCTGGTGAGCGCGCCGAGCACTGAGATGCTACCGTACAGGCCATTGATGGAGAGGTCAAGGGACTGCAGCTGCGTCAAACCGGACATCTCGTCCGGTAGCTCGCCAGTGAACCTGTTCGAGCTCAGGTTTAGGCTGATGCTCAGGCTCGACAGCTCGCCAATCTCCGGCGGTATCGGGCCAGAGAAGCTGTTCTTGCTCAAGTCCAGCATGGTCAGCTTCTGCAGGTTCCGAATGGACTTCGGCAATGGGCCGGAGAGCCTGTTCCTGCTGAGGATGAGCTTGTTGAGGTAGCTGAAGTTGCCGAAGCTCGCCGGTATCTCGCCGGTGAGGTCATTCATGCTCAGGTCGAGCTGCTCCAGATTCATGAGCTCCCCGAACTGCGGCGGGATGACCCTCGTGAAGCTGTTGTTGTGGACGTCGAGCAGCTCCAGCACCGTGATGTTGGCTAGCTCGGCGGGGAGTGCGCCCGTGAACCTGTTCGAGTACAGGTCCAGGAACACCAGGTTCTGCAGCTTGCCTATCTCCCTCGGTATATCGCCGATGAGCTGGTTCTCGCCGAGGCGGAGCCGGACCAATGACACGCAGTCGGCGACGCTAGGCGGGAGCGGACCCGAGAGCGCGTTGCCGAGGAACAGCAGCTTGCTAAGCTTCTGCAGCCCGAACACCTCGTCGGGAATGCCGCCAGCGAGCCGGTTCTTGGATAGGTCCAGCGCGTACAGCTCGGTGCAGTTGCCCAGCGACGGCGGGATTGAACCGGACAGCGCGTTGCCCCAGAGGAACAGCACCTGCAGCGCCTTGAGCTCCCCGAGCTTCGGCGGTATCGCCCCCGAAAGGCCATTCTTGTCGAGCTGCAGGGCGGTGAGGCTGCTGCAGTTGCTGAGCTCTAGCGGTATGCGCCCCGTGAGCTGGTTGTCCGATAGGTGCAGCTGCTCGAGCGCGCCGAGTCGCCCCAGCGCCCCGGGCACCTCGCCGGTGAGCCGGTTGCCCGACAGGTCGAGCACCACCAATGCGGAGCAGTTGGACAGCTCCGGCGGGATCTTCCCGGACAGGGCATTGCCCCAGAGCAGCAGGCTGGTGAGCTTCTGCAGCCTCCCGAGCTCCGAAGGTATCGGTCCGGTGAGCTTGTTCATGTGGAGGTAGAGGTTGCGCAGCTCGACACACCCGCCGAGCGCGGCTGGCACGGGGCCGGACAGGCTGGTGTCGTACAATGCTAGCGTCTGGAGGTTGACGAGGTTGCCAAACTCCTCCGGGATGGGGCCGGACAGCGAGGTGGCCGCGCCGCCGAAGACGGTGAGGTTGGAGAGCGCGCCAAGGGAGGCCGGGATGGGCCCCGAGAGCGCCGGGTTGCCGCCGATGCGGAACTGCTGGAGCGCGGTGAGCGCGCCCAGGGACGCCGGGATGGTGCCGTTGAGGAGATTGTCCTGGACGCAGAGCACCTGGAGCCCGGAAAGGTTGGCGAGGGAGCGCGGGATGGCGCCGGTGAGCCGGTTCGAGTTGAGGAGGAGGTACTGGAGCCCCGACAGCGCGCCGACCTCCCCGGGGATCGCGCCGGAGAGCGCGTTCGACGAGAGGTCCAGCACGCGGAGCGCGGCGAGCGACGCGTAAGACGGCGGGATGGGCCCAGAGATGTTGCAGGTGGAGAGGTTGAGCAACTGCAGCGACGAGAGCGTGGCGAGCGGCGGCGGCAGGGAGGAGAGGTTGAGGAAGGTGTTGGGCAACGACAGCGATACCACCCGGCTCTGCGGCGAGCACGTCACCCCCTGCCACGAGCACGGCGTTGCGGTCGAGGGGTCCCACGAAGGCAACACCGGAGACGGCGCCGCCGGGAGCAGCGACAACAGCGCCTTCCCGTCCAGGGACAGCGCCGCGCCCGGCCGGACGACGAACACGGCCACCAAAAACACCACCGCAGCTGCCACCGACAAGAAAGACCTGGCGCGCTGGTGCGCCATTCTTATTCCAGCGATCAAGAAACCGTGCGAAAACGGGAAACAAACGTCTTTTTTCTCCACAGCGGGCTCACGGCATGGGGAAAGCTTGCTTGCTAGTGGGAAGAGGCGAGGCGAGGAACAGCAGCACGACGAGGAGGATGGCGAGGCATGTGGGAGTGTAGTGTGAGGAGGGAGGAGCAGGAGACGAGGCAGTGAGGTGAAGAAGAAGCTTGCTTCAAGCTGGCGTTGCTTGAGCCGCACCCAAGACGCATATGGAGGAAGCGGAGGCGCTGCTCTCTGTCTTCTTCAGTTATGCTTTGAATTAACCCTTGCTTTGTGTTAGTAAACTAAAACCTCGGTTCTTTTGGTCTTATCTGCAGTTCTTGGGAGCGGAAGAGAGTATTTAATGGCGGCTAGCTATGATAGGTGTTCTCGGGCAGGTCGGGAGCTAGTAATGTCACTATTTCACTGTACTAATCTCTTCAAACGCCATCTCCAATAATATTCCTTAAATCTATACCTATATATCTCTATATACAGAATTTTTTAAAAAGATTTTTTTCTTATATCTCTTTCCTCTCCAACGGCATTATATAAATCTCACTCACTATTTTCTCTATCCTATATTATAATAATATTTCATAACCACCGTATGAGCAACATTTATTTTTTAGAGGGAAAAATTCGAATGGCTATTTTTAAATACAAAAATTTTAAATTAAAAAATTATTCTAGCAGGAATTTAAAGTTCAAATAACTATTTTTAAATATGAGAAATTAAAATTTAAAATTTGAAACTAACCAAAAAATGCTGTGCTTGTTTGTTGCATATGACATAGAAAGGGTATTCAAACTACATCATTGCTAAGGCTTGAATATGTACCAAATAGGAGGCCAAGTATACTGTCGCGCTATATGATCAAATGACACCATTCACATATGAAACTAGAAAGATAGGGATGATTAGCAATAAAATAAGTTGAGAATTATATATAGTAGTTTATACATCCTAGAAAGATGTATTACAAGTATGTAACGAACAAATTATGAGCCGTCATATTTCTCCGAATCCTTATCCATCTGCATCTGCTCCATCTATAACAAATTTCTTGACATAGTGCTTGATCAATACAGATCCAGTATACATTTGTTACAGTCAAGACAAAAGCACTTTGCAACTTTCCAGAACCAGTAGCTGCTGAATTTGCTACGATCGAAACCAAAACAAAAATTAACCAAGCATAATGTCAAGTTAACTAGCTATAAGTGATGATCTGAACAACATTTTAGTGCAAGCATGGGCAGTCAAATTAGGTAAACAAAAAATTCAGGTATGAAACATGTCATATAAAAAAATTGATGTTCAGCTGATCCTTTAAACTTAGTGGGGAGAAGCACTTGCCATTAAAATCATACAGATTTACCTCTCCATTAGTCCATACTTAGATTTAACATATTGATCTATGTCATCTACCTTGCATAACTCAACACTAGCAAATGTACTGAAAATTGAGCTCACCTGGCCCCTGTAATTCCTAAAGGTTAATCTCAACACCGGATTCAAGCAACAAAGAAACAATCTGAACATGAAAGCAGCTAGCGAATGTGAATGCAACTCCTGTGTTCATACATTTAAACTAGGGATGACAATCTTACCCAATTACTCATGTGCCCGCAGGTAAAAATGCTAATAGAGGTGAGTATGTTCCTCTTTTATTACCCGCGGGTATGTTTATAGGGACCAAACTCTACCCGACGGGTAAACGGGTTTGGGTATGAGGGAGCTTCATCCGTACCCGTTCCGCCCGATTACCCGCCACCTTCTATTAACATACGGGCTAGTACAGGCATCTAGTTGGCCCCCTAATCCCCAATTTGTGGTGCCTCATTTCAGTAATTATTGAACTTGACTATCTGTGTAGTATTTGTCTGCATGTATTATTTTAATTCTTATTCTTATGTACATTTGAAATTTTGAATCATTGAAAATCATTTTTTAATCAATAGAATGTTGCTAATACCCATAACTTCATCAAAAAGATTATATTAGTACCATAGCTCATTAGCTCCTAGTACCATTTGGTTGGAAAGATTGTTGATGGTGGTGGGTAGCGGGTATACCATGGTATCGGTACCATGCAGCGACGAGAATGTCTTGAGATTTTTTCGCTCGTGACTCTTCGCGAATATATTCGTGGGGAAGATTTTGGTTTGCAGGTATGGGTATGGACGAGTACTACCTGTATCCGTCGCACCCGATTGCCATCCGTAATTCAAACGCTAATACTTAAGTACACAAATGGCATTACCTCATATACATTCAAACATATGCAAGAAGCAAACATGAACTAGTATAGCAACAGCAGAAAAATGAGTGGACTCAGGCCCAACCCAGAGCTGCTTTGATAGAAAATTTTGCTGACTAGTGGTGTGGGTTGTCAAACTACCTCACAGTTTCATAATATTTGTGCTATAGGATATTACCCTACCTAAGATCCAAATCAAGCTAGGGTTCATGCCAGATCTGGCGGGAGGGAAGCAACCTCCACGATAGAGTGGACGGGGATGCGCACCGGGTTGAGCATGAAGAAGTCGGAGCGACGCCCGCGAATGAAGTGATGCGGACTGGGTCAAGGACGAAGCCGCCTCCGATGCAGAGCGGCACTCCCGAAGCACCGCAGCGGCTCGCCTCCTCCCGCCCCCAAAGCGAATCGGCAGCTCGCCTCCTCGAGGCTCCTCACGGGCGTGGGAGGGAGCAACGGTTGGTACCTCGCGGATGGGGAACGCGATGTGGAAGGCTGCGAGGATTTTGAGATTTCGGAAATCAGTCTCGCATACCTAAAGATGGGGAGCGCGATGAGGAAGCTATTGGAAAGTGTGTTTTCGGTGCTGTTTGTACGGCTTCCTCATTTTCACGGGAAGAGAACGGGAACAGGGAACCTTTTGGAGATGCTTGAAAGCATCTAGGCCCCCAAACGGTTTGGTTTTGGTAATTAATGACAAATTGTGAGAAATGTCTAACGCTTTTCGTTGAGATTTGTTTGATACAGGATTATGCGTATGATTGAAGAAGTCATGTGGAGATGCTTGTGATTGAAGAAAAAGTAAATGGATGCTTAACTTCGAAGGTATAAATATACTTTAGGAGTTTTTCATAGTTTTTACCGATCTCGGAAGTTCGAAGAAAAAGATCGGATTTCTAGTTTTAGTGCCGTACTATTAAGAGGGGCTTATACTGCTGTGCTTAAGGTTGAAAAGGGTGTCAAGGCTCAAATACTATTTGGTTAGGCACTTGCACAAAAATTCATCTCAAAGAAATTACTCAGCCTGTGAAAAATGGTCATGGCCGGTTTGACCGGGCATCGGTCGGTCGGACCGGACCATTGGTTCAACCGGGCGGCCATCGGTGCGTTTTCTCCAGAAAGGGGGTAAAACCCCATTTATATGGCCGGTGTGACCGATCCTCTCCCGGTCGGACCGGATGGCCGGTGCAACCGCACCTTAGGCAGCGTGTTTTTCACAGAGCGAGTGATTTCGGTGTCTCCGGTCCTTTTGTATGGGCGGTGTGACCGGGGGGAGTCCGGTCGGACCGGAGGTGCGGTCGGACCGGCCGTTGAGCGGTCGGACCGGCCATTGTCCAACGGTCACTGTCCGCGCATTAAATGTACTGTTCCGACCGTTGGACCGTGAGGGTCGGTCGGACCGGCCTGGGCCCGGTCGGACCGGCCTTTTCGGCCGAATTTCAGTAAAAAATTCCAAACGGCCAGTTTTGGTTGGTGAAGGCTATAAATACCCCCTTACTGTAGTGTGAGGGGTTCTTCTTGACCACATTGAATACCTTTGAGCTATAGAAAGTCTTCTAAACACCTTGAGCACTAGTTTCACACATTTGAGAGGTTTAGAAGCCAAATTGAGTGTGCATTCATTGATTGAGCCTTAGACACTCAAGTTCAACCTCAAGCAAGCGTCGAAGCTTATTACTCTTGGAGGTTGCCGCCTCCTAGACGGCTTGGAGGCGATCGGGTTTGGTGATCTTCTCAAAGGAGGTTGTGAGAAGACCCAATTGTTGTGAAGGCACGAAGCTCGCCTACCCGGAGCGGGGAAGAGCTATCAATAGTGATTGGGGAAGGCTCAAGCAAGTGGAGCCGGCTTGAAATGTTTCAAGTCACCTCAACGTGGAGTAGGGGAGACCGGCAAGTCTCCGAGACCACGGGATAAAAATTCACGAGTTCATCCTTTGTGTGGTTTGCGTTGTTCCTACTGTTGTTTGATTACTAGCACTTGTTTCATTACAGCGCCCAGTACTGAACCAAACTCGGTCTGGAGACTCCGGGCCTGTCAGGTGGAATATGCCGACAAAAGGAAACAACACACTAATTTGTATTGAAAGGTAAAATACATTTTTTTTAATATATTTATAGGAGTAGATAGAGATAATGTGTTTACTTGTTTAATTGCAATTTTGGACCCCTGCTGATTGGCTCTGGTGTTTTTTTCTTTTCCTAATAACCAACCAAATAATATCTTTCATCCTCTATTTTCTCGTGACGATAAGTAGCCCAATGGAGCTATTGAGCGTGTGTTTTGGGACGATAATGTTTAGTTACTGGTAGGAAAAAAAATCTTTAGCCGGAATTATCGTTTTTCTTGTAATAGTAAGTGGTAACTCTCTCGAAATCCGTTTTTTTTCTTTTTTTAGTTGGTCTTCAAAAGAATCTCTTGTTGGCAGATGTTATATGTTGGCCAGTGTAACATCTTTCCTAAAGTAAGTCCGTTTCATCGTGTAAGACCCTTGCGAGAAAGCATGACACAAAACACACATGAAAACGCAGCTTAAGAGGCTCCCAAATTTAGGTAATTTTAGCAAATAAAACATCCGGGTGATGCTTATCAAAATCTTAGGTGTGTCTAGGAATCATTTGGATGTTTTTTCTAAAAAAATCAGCCAAATTTTGACGCCTCTTACAACATTTTTTTAACGCTTGCAATATTTTTTTTGTCGAAGAAAAATGTTTTAAGCATTGAAAAAAAGTGCAACATCTATTTCATTACCGCAACAGAGAAATGCCGAAGAAAAATGTTGCACGCGTTGGTAAAAAATGTTGCAAGCGTTGAAAAAAAATATTACAAGAGGCTCCTAAATTTAGGTGATTTTAGCAAACAAAATATCCGGGTGATGTTTATCAAAATCCTACCTCTAATATACTGGTGATGACTTGCATTGACTCCTTGCTTGCGATACTAGCGATGACTTGCATTGACTCTTCTTGCCTGCAAAGAGAAATTCAGCCGGATCAAGAAAAAAAAGGAAAAAGAAATGGTAGAGGAGGTGTTTGATATAGTAGTAGTTACTCCGTTAACCAGAGTTTACGGGAGAGAAAGGCCGAGATTACGGGACAAACATGTGAGAACCGCGCTAGTGACAAAAGCCTTGTGGGATTGTGTCAACTCGTGCGTACCTAGGCGGAGCCGTGCTATGTGACGTAGCTTTTGTTTGGAGTGGCTTTTAGCTTTCGTTTCCCTTATCTAGAAGCTATATACTGTTTTAAAGGATTGGCTTATCTATAGACAGAAGTTAAAAGCCAACAATCTATTTGTATCAGGAGAGTTGAAAGCCGAAAACTGATATAGGTAGTTTTCTACGACTTTGGTGGGGTTGGAGTTCTGACTTTGTCACTAAAGTTGAAGAAAATTGTCTCTCCTTATCAAGCATAAAATCCTAAACCCCACCGTTCTCACCCCTATTTTCGACCCACACCTCTCATACCTAAAAATCAGGCTGTTAAACACTAAATATCTTTAGCCCCAACTATGCAGCTCTTTAGTCATACAATTTAACCGAAAGTTACTTTTTAGAAAAGCTACAACCATATCAAATAAGGCCGCGGGGCTACACTCCCTCATCCGTTTTCCAATCCAATGGTAGGCCCCACCCATCAGCCCCCTCTCTTCTCCTTTCTTGAGTCCTATTATTTTATATCCCCTTGCTTAATTTTTTTTGAAAGTTTGGTTCTCATTGGAACGAAATTGGAAAGTTGGTCATTCTCAACCGCAACATGCATTTACCGTACTCTTATACTGTGACAGATGGATTTGTCGTGCTTAAGTACCGTGGCAGATGACATTTGTCGCCTCTCGATCCTTTTGAAGTTAAAAAGGAAGTCAGATTTACAATTTTATTCGGATGGAGGGCAAATAAACAAGAAAAAAAACACTCCTTTTATATGACCTGCTTCTCGTGGGTTTTTTTTATGACCACTTAAGTGCCCTTCCCATCGCGACCGATCACTAGAACATGTCAAAAATGCCTTGCTTGCCTGTCTGGAGTAATTATTGACCATAGCTAGATCACACAAAACATGGGACTATGGGAGTACTAGTGGAGTTTTTAGTAGGAGCAGTGGAGTAGTATGATTGATGATTTTTTTGGACAACATTATAGTACAAGGAGCTCCCCGGAAAATAGGGGTCGTATCGGTTAAGCAGCATACAGAAAGTATTTGATGCTGGCCAGCAGTACAAATGTACAGAATGCCATTGATTCTAAACAGAAGATGAGTAGCTTGCTAACCAAAAGGAAAACGGCATTTGATACTCGAGTTCTTAAAATCTTTCCGGTTTTAAGAACAATCTAAAAGGCAGCTTTGAATCCCTTTGATAGCAAGAAAAAACATCCTCATTCGATTCGTACGCGTGATAGTAGTAGTACAATATAAAAACGAGAGATTTTCCCGGACATGGTTTTCTTACACGTGCATGGGTGTTCATGCATATTCCCTACCGTTCATTTGTTCCGAGATTTGCGCCAGCACTTCGAGAGGTGATCAAATACATCTGTATGTACGTATTGTGCAACGTCCATCTCTCTCCTCGCTCTCGTCTCCATCTCACCTCTCCCAACTCTAGGGGTGCAACTAGCTTTGCTTCAATCAGATATCGTTTTTTTTATATAATAAATTATTTTTTTATCGAATTTGAAATCAAATACGGATAGTGTTGGATGAATACAGTATGAATAGTATCAGTGACGAATTCGAAGCAAATACAGAGCAAAATTGATACGATACAGAATATTTTTTGTCGGATATCGTGTGAAACAGATACTGCGTATAGTACACATATGGCAATTATTAATCAATTGTATTAGTTCAACATGCTACAGGATTATCACAATTTAATAAATCACTTTATCGGATAGTTCAACAAAGTTGTAAAAGTATCAAATATTTCTTTATATATTGCAAAAGAATACCAGTTATTGTAAGATTAAAGATAAACGACTAGAGGGGGTGAATAAGAGATTTCTAAATTTTCCAGCTCTAATTGCGATAAATAAATTTACTGCGTAAGAAATACAATTTTTGACAATTAAAGTCTAAATGTTCTAAGTCTCACTAAATGCACCAACAATCTATTTTAAGCAGTGATACTATCCTAGTTACGAGAATACTACAAAAAGGACTAGAGATATAAATTGCATGCAAGAATTAAGAAATCAAGCCACAAAAGGAGAGAGTGACATAAGAATTTATCCTGTGATCTCGGAGACTTGCCGGTCTCCCCTAATCCATGTTGAGAAAGTTTGATCACTTTAAACCGGATCCAATCACACAAGCCTCCCTCGATCACTTGGTAGTTCTTCCTCACTCCGAGTAGGCGAACTCCGGCCTTCACAATCAATCGTGTTTTCTCACAAACTCCTTTGAGAACGTCATCAGTTCCTTCACCTTCAAGTTGTCTAGGAGGTGGCAACCTCTAAGAGTAATAAGTTTTAATGATCGCTTGAGGTGTATTAAGTGTCTGAATTGTTCAATTTAATGCTCACATTTGATTTCACTCTCAACTACTTACAAAATGTAAATTGAATGCACTAGAGTAGTAGAGAAGCATGCAATGGCTCAAGAATATGCAATAAGTGTCCAGAAGTTGCACTGTGATGCATATGAGGTGTATTTATAACCCTCAACAATAATTCTAACCATTGCTATCAAACCCTTAAAAAATTCAGAGAGATCGGCACTACCGCCTATCTGGGGCTGGTAGTGCCGACCTTAGGTCTAATGGTCGACTATAGCATTAAATGCACTTACAAACTAGCCATTGTTATTAGCCTGGCAGACCTTAAAGACACCCCTTCTGTAAAATAACTATCAGCCATTTGCATGAGCATTGATTAAGCCATTTTCACTAAAATCACATCAAACTACTAATCAAGAGTCCCTCTTAATAGTACGACACCTAGTCTAGCAATCTAATCTTTCTCCACCATGCCGAGATCCGTAAAAGCTATGAAAAGATTCTTAACTTTATACCTGGCTCTTTAACTTAATGCATTTATCTTCTTTTGCTTCATTTTTTTGTTTCATCATGTCCCATGTGTAGGACTAACCTATTTTCAATTATTTTTAAAGAAAATATTAGTCATTTAATCACGATTATCATTAATTACTAAAATCAACAAAAATTGAGGGTATAGATGCTTTCAGTTATTCATGTAGACAAGTGGAAGTACATCCTTGTATGTCAAGGTTTGTTGATAGCCAACATCGATAAGTAGGATGGCGGATAGGAAGGTGGTAGGTGGGTGAAGCAATGGAGGAAGGGTTTAGTTTGGGCTATGTGGTTGGGCCCAATTGAAGCTGCTATAATATTGGCTATAAATATTCGAATCTGAATATATGAATAGAGTTATTCGGAACTATCCAAGAATATATTGGAACATCTCGATCCGACAGATAGTGGTCTCCTAAATCTAATGTTGAATCCAAAATTGACTATCCGAAACCAATACTGAATCCGACAAATATTCAACACGATTATCCGAATTCGATTCAAATAGATCCGATCAGATGGTTGGTCGGCATTTATCCAATCTGATTGCATCAAACCCAACTCTCTTCCTCCCGGCCACCATTTCGTTCATTCCCTTTACTCTCTCTTCCTTCTCTCTACCATGGCAAGGTTCCTCCCTCTCGGTTGCCATTCCATCTGCTGTCATCGTCTGATCTACTCTCTGCCTCTCTATTTTCTTCACCATGGCAACTATGGAGCTTGAGAAGAACGAGGACGTGGCGGCAACGTGAGGTAGTAAGGGAACGGATTCAACGAATCTAGTTTGTTAGCTTCCTCAATTTCTTGGTCCCACCGCTTTTTGACAAAGATCGTCGCTACGGTAATCTTCTTCATTGCCAACCAAGAGGTGGTGGAGAGGGACCAAATCTAGTGAATCCCCTTACTGACAAAAAGGAAGGGAAGTGGTCTGGATATGGCGGATCCAGTTCTTCTTGAATTCGATTCTTACAGTATCAATCTGGTTCATACAATTTCTTGAATCTGAAAAAATCTTAAGGGAAATTTCTTGATTCACGTAATTTGTTTTGTTCCTTGCAAATTCCTGAAGATGAAATCCAAAGCATGCAATTTCTTGAATCCAAATTATCTAAAATGAGATTAATCTCAATTCCAAATTCTGATTTCTTAAGATCTTCCAAATTCTGATTTCTTAAGTCTGAAAATCTTGAGCAAATTTCTTGATTCGTGCAAGAGAGAGAAGTTGAATGATTGGCACACATTGGAGGTGAGAGATATGTATTTGACCCATCACAAATTATTTTGGACGGTGTTTCTCCCTTCCATTGACCATTGCACCTCAAAGCAAAATGTTAAATGTTTGGTGAGGATGATAATGTACATCCTTGTAGGTTTCACTTTTTATCGAAAACCGCTCAAAATTCGTGAAATTCGTTTGTACCACTCTAGTTTGGAAAAGGATTTCATTCGGTTTACCACTCAAGTTCAAATTCAAATTCAAAAAATTTGAAAAAAATTATCCAAAAGTTCTCTAAAATTAGTATTAATAACTTTATGACCTCTGATGTAAATTTTTTTGAAAAAAAAGAAAGTTTAGAATTTTACAACATTTTTTGTAATTTTTCCTGATTTGTTTCCCAATTTTTCAACCTGTCGTACAATTTTCGCTAAAACTAGTCGAAATTCGCCACTTTTTGACCTTTGCATTCGAATTTCGCTCACGGTTTGCCCAAATTTCAAATTCGTTTAACTTTTAAAACCATTCGGTTTTTTGTGAATTTGGTTCGGTTTTTCACGAATTTGGGTACAGCCAGCTTGTCGAAATCCAAGGTTGAAGCGGCATTGTTAATCTGCATCCTTGTACATGTGGTTTCGATTTTACCTCTTTTTTTCCCTCACATTTTCTCTTTAAATATTCCGAAAAACTAATTACTAGGCCCGTTGGGCCTGGATGTGTATGGGCCGAAAACCAATGGGATTGCCAACACCAAGCCCGTAAGCCCGTACCCTCCACCCAATAACCAAAAGTCGCTTATCCTCATCGCTAATCCCAACCGTGCAAATCCCTAAACACACTCCCCTAACACCCACACCTGCCCCCAAACCCTAGGCCATCGTCACCAACCCCTCCCAAAGCCCCAGGGGCGTTGTCGCCAATTCACAACACCCAGGTTCAGATTCCTTGGGAAGGGCACAAATTTGATGATATTGGGAGCTAGGCAGGCAAGCAGCCAGGCAAGCTGCTGCTTGCTCATCTCATGGGGGAGTGTGTTTAAAGTAAAAGGGCTTAATCAGAGAGAGAGAGAGAGAGAGAGAGAGAGAGAGAGAGAGCAGAGGCAAGCAAGCGCCCATTTCTAAGTTTTGGGATTCTTAATCGGTGCTTAAAATTTTAAGGACCCCCCTCTCTCTCATGACCCCATTGGATTGGTCTAAAGTGTCACATTAGGCATGGTGGTGAGGTGGATGCCTTTGTTTTTATTTACTGTGCATTTTTTTAACGGAATTGCTACCGTTCGAACGTCTGAATTTTTCAGACGCGTTGCAATATTTTTTTTCTACGTGTGCAATATTTTTTTTCTATGTGCGCAACATTTTTTGCCAACGCGTGCAACATTTTTCTTCGACAAACAGTGAAATACGGCACAATAAACGGGTGTTGCAAACGTTGAAAAAAATGTTGCACGCGTCGGAAAAAATATTTCAAGAGTTGAAAAAATGTTGCAAAAGGTGTCCGATAGAATAAACAGTATCGGACGTCCGAGCGTTGGTTCTGTCCTTTTTTTTTAATCTCACTCTGTTCTTTTCCTGCTTCTTCTTCTTTTTTACCGTGGTGTGTCTGTGTGAAAGAGGGTGAAAAGAGATGAGGGGTTATATTTGTGCACAGGAGTCTGGGCGGTTAAAATCTGTGGTGTGGTGCTGGTCAGTTGGTGGGTGGGCTTTCCAAGGGGGTGGAGGTGGGTGGGTTTGGGGAATTGGGTTAAAGAAAGAAAAATGCAGCAATCTGTACTTGCAAGTTGCTGCTTTGTGTTGAAATGTCTCAGCTTTGTGTGAAACAGGCCATAATTACCGAGGAAAACTTGCTCTGTAAAATACTTAATCACAAGTTTAAAATTGGCCAAGTGGTGGGTGCTCAGATACGAGCCCAATGGCTGAGAAATCCGTGGCCAAACGAAAAGGCAGCTACGAAAATTTTAACTCGAAATATTATGTACATAACGTACGATTACTACTAATATCCGTATAATTATGTTTCAACAAACATCATAGTAATATGCTTAAGATGGAAGGCATGGCCACTACGAGAGAAGAGCATGATGGAAAATACTGACCGAATGGACATTGAAAATAGAAGTATTTTTTGAACAGGGCCTGGCTCGTGGACCGGTGTGTAAGGCATCTGAGGTAAATATTTTAGCTTGAAATGACTTTTTATATGGTTGTTTTTATCCTTTTTTGACTGCACTCGCACGAGACGTCATCTCGGGGCACGGGATCGGTATTGGGCCGTCCGATTAGTGGGCCGGATTACTGACTCATATTGACGCCACCATATCCGACCCGTCTAGAGCTATCGGAGCAAACATTTCTCGTTCAGAGGTTCAGACCATGCCGTCTCAAAGGAAAAAAAAAGTAGTTTTCAAACCACGACCCCAACATTGGCAACACAGAAATCATTCTCGTGTTCTTGTGAAATTTGTAAAACTCTTGTGAAACTGAACATTCGACTGACACACGAGACCCTACTGATAATGGAATTTCGAAAGGAGAAATTTGTTGGTAAGCCAACACCTTTGGAGAATACCGTGTGTGTTACTTCGGGTGTGTTTGGCAGGGATTCGAAATCTTGATTCATGAATCTGGTTTGAAAAAAAAGCTTCATCAGATTCAGAAGTTTTCAAACCGTGAGTACATTAAGAGTGTTTAGATTAATCATCTTGTTTACATTTTAGATCAAAAATATAAACTTAATTCACTCTATTTTAGCTAATTCACTTTATTTTAGCTATAAGTTTTAGATTTAAAACGAAATTGAAATCTAGAGCTCTACCAAATAGATCATTCATCTGTATGTATTGCCAGCATCGGAGAGCCCTGAAACGCACTCAAGAAGAAGAAGAAACTTGGCCACCCAATTGGAGGATCCGAACCCGGCGGAGTTTGGGTTCTACACGAACCAGGCTGCGGTCGGTGATCAGGTTAAGCTCGGAGTGGCCCGTCCGGAAAGAGCATAAACATCGGGGCGTAGTCGTACGGTAAAAATCATTGGAAATCCGGAGGCGCACGTGAGGGGTGCGTGCGTGGTCAGATTACTCATTCACTCCGTCTGAAATTATAAAGCATGTTTTCTTTTAATAGGTAGACTAATAAAATATTAAATGTAACTAAACTATCAATTGTTATCTCTAAGTATTAAATTCAGTTCATATATGTAGAGTAAAACTTGATATTTCTTATAGATATAGAGTGGGGCATCGTACTAACTTTGTATTGGAATTAAATAAATTTTTGTATTTGCGGATAAGAACAAAAAATATGTCATGTATTTTTTGGACGATGAGTAATACTCTATCCGTTTATTTTTATGAGGCTTATTTTTTGAATGATCTTATTCATAAATATAAAGCTTGCATGTAGATTTACTGAAACCTTTTCTACTATATTTCTATTTATTTTCTCTCATCAATATGCATTTATTCATACCCAGTTAATTACTATGCTCCTGCCCGAGGAAGGAGGGACAATGACGCCTCGCTCCCCTCCCCCTCCCCCTCCCCTATCGGCTTGACTCGCCGGCGTCGCCGCTGTGCTAGCACGAGATTTGATGCAAAGCTTTTACCGCAGCAGCTAGCGTGTAGTCAAACGATCAAAGTAATTATTGCAAAGCAATTAGAGCGATGATTCGTTCATTGCCATGTGAAAGTTGTAAACTACTCAAGGACAAAGGAGTAGTAACGTTGAACGGTCATGAAGTAGCAGAAGCGATGATGCAAGCGTGTCAGCCAGCGTTAGGCTATTTTCAGTGTAAGTTTTATAAAAGTTTCATTTTTATTAAATATGATGTCATATAGCTAAAAGTGGTGATATGACAATAAATTTATGAGAAAAGGGAAGAGTTGAGTTTCATAGGGATGAAATCTAGTGTACACGGTTACCAAATGCTTTGAAACTGGGATGAAACCCCATTGAGAATGATTTGTTTCATCTTCACATCTTTTCCGGATCCCGTGTGGCCATATTGTAGTGTGTTAGATATAATTGCAAGTGGCTACACAATTTATGTAACACATTTGATCATAACACCATGCAACAATTAAATGTTATGTCATGCCTATGAAACTGTAAAATGAAAATGTGCATTGAGAGAGATTATTTCATTTATCAACCCAAATATCTAAATATGACGTGGCACTATCGGAAACCGTGTAACGAAACTCTCCACTGAGAATGGCACTATCGCAACGGTTCACTTAGCTAGTTGTCGTACGCACTCCGGGCAGACTGTAACAGCGACAACCAGGGACCTTTCATGGACACAGCTCGTGATCACTTGATCATCTGACAGGGTTTCATGCTGTTTGAGCGAGGATTACAAATTAAGCAATCTCTATGTCTTAGAGTCGTCTGATCTAGTGAATAAATGGTTTAGATCGTTCACAAGCGTTCGCTACAGCAACATACTATAATGCGCGCTACAACTAAAAAAAATCAGCACAATGTTTTGCTACAGTACTCTAGAAGATGATGAAGACTGCTAACTTACGGTCTCTATTCAACTGTGTAGGGTCGCTGTCCCATGACCATCATAGACGATGGAATTGCACCCTACACCCATGTTTCAAAATAGAGGATTTTGGGGTAAAAAAGGGGGAAATAATCACCTTTCAGCTAATCCTCAAACAGCTGCTACCTCAAATCTCGATGCAATAAAGTACCTCGATCCCTTGTGTACCGGACAACGCAAGTAGTCAGGATTCAGGAACAGAACTCGGGAATAGCCAAGTGTTACCACAGCAACACATCGCTACTTTTCTACGGTAGGAGTACCAAACAAGTCCACAAAATGTACGAGTGCTCTAGACCTCTAGTACAAGTAGCTTCAGGCGCACGAAGCCCTCATCAAGTCACTACTACGAGTCACGGCCGGGAAAACCGGCAGACTCGACCGAACCGTCCTGAATAATATAATCAAAATACAATTAAGGCAGTTTAACAGTTAACTTACCGAATAATCCGATTAATCATCTATTTTCTAATTAATCATATCTTTTCCCAATAATGAAAATAGAATATTTTTACTCACTAAGTACATAAACTAGTTTATAATATTATTTTTATATCTTTCAACTTCTAAGATAATTAAGTGGAGGCATCTAAGTCATTTTCTTTTGTACCTTTTTCAATTTCAACGCAATCTTAATCTTTGTGCAAAATCAAAATACGCCTTATAAAAATGAACGGAGGAAGTATTGTATAAACTAATTTTAGTGCTTATTCTAAATGACACGGATAAGAGATAGAGGAAGTAGTAGGTTTTAAATTATACTTGCTCTAATGAGAGTACTTGGGGTACTTGGCACTTGGCTAAAACGACTTAATAATTTGGCAACTTAAGAAGAAACACACTAATTATAGTACCGCTAGAGTGACAGGATCAGTAGGAGACACAGTACAGCGCGTCGCGGCTAGCACCCGACTGCGGGCTGCTCGAACGGCGCTAACAATAATTATACGGCCCTAATCGCACCGCAACGTGCATAATTAATTCCCCTTTTCCTCCTCGCCTTCCGATATGATCATTACTGTACCGACGTGGCAAATCCGATTTTTTTTTTCAAGGAGGCCGGGAAGAAACCAATGACGGCTTTCTTATTAATCTCTCGTACTCGAGTACATATAGTTTTAGCTTTCAAATTTCATTTTAGAATCTTAACGTAACTTTGGACTATTTTTTTCTTTTATATTATTCTTTTTAGCTATTTATAATATTATTTACTATTATATTTATAAGTAAGATACATCATTTAAAGATAAAATAAAGAGGAGTGAGATAGTGTTTCATAGATGTTCCTTTATAAAAATATAATAACTTAGCACGATATCTAGGCAACATATTCTATGCATACAGGGTTTCCCGTGTACACACCAACTAATAAAAATCATGAAAAATTCTGAAAAAAATGTAGATGTACTTTATAAATTACTCTATCTATGTATAAAATTGTAGGTTCAAATTCATTATATATCGAGAAAAGTTTAAACTTGTCAGAATTTTCTTTTTTTTTTGTAACTCTCGATATCTAATTAATTTGATCTTGAAACTTTATATATAGGTAAAGTAATCTATGAAATACATCTACAATTTTTTTCAGAAAACCCTGTGTGCATAGGATATATTGCCTAGAGGTGGGCATTGGTCAAGACGAGGCACACGACCGAGATGAGGCACGAGCCAAGACGGTATCGTTTAAACGGGTAGGGCAAAGATCTGGTTGAATCCGGTAGCTTGCCCGCCAACCGGCACGATGGGTGCCTGCCCCAGACGACGATCCGGGCAGATTGGGTCATTACGGCTCAAAACAGCATGCACTGTGTTGTATGCGGTGGATGAGCAAATTAAGGAGTAAATGCATAGCTGCATGCATGTGACAAGAAGGAGCAACTGAATCAAGGAAATCGAGAAGAATAAACACAATAGAATTTTGTTTCGACCGGAGAAAAAGAAAGTTCTAAATAAATAAAAAAGAAATCAATCCGTGATCATTTTCTCTTATAGTAATAGTATAAATGGGCCGGACCGACCGCACGGCAAGCAGTGTGTCGGCGCAAATGGACCGTCTGCTCGCCAAGGCGAAGCCGGGCCACCAACCAAGACGGCGAGCACAATGGGACGTCACGGTCCTGCACGGTTTAAGCCCGAAGCACGATGAGTCTGTGCCGTGCCGGGCCCGGCCCAGCACGACGCCCACCTCTAATGTTGCCCGACATCTATCTAGAAGCGGATAGAGTATATATATTCTTATGACAGCAGAATAGAATAGGATTAATGCGAGTACCTGAGGCATCTGTGAGAGCAAACCGAGAACCCAGCCCTACTACAGTACTACTATACTACAAGATAGTACTGCTACTACTAGTATAATGTGTGAGAGGGGCAGATGCTTAGTCATATTCCCTAACTAAGCTAGGTTAATTAAGCTAAACAGGCATCTGCATGTATCTGCCTGGCTTTATGTGTAGTAGTAGCTACCTTACCTAGCTTTGGTTTGCGAAATAAGAAATGGCCTTACATTGGACAAAAGCTATAGCTAGCTATCATTTTGGCCATGGCCAGCATGGAGCCCCAAACCCTACTGCACGCATGTTATGTATCGAAGTTTCTTGCCTGTAATTATGTCGTCAGTTTGAAACCATTTAATTAACGCACGTTAAGGCTTTCTTTACCTGAAGTTTATGTATCGAAGTCACAAACAACGACACGTTGATCGGAGCGTGCAGCGAGCAGAGTACACTACGCACACTATGTTAAGGCATGCAGGAAGTACTAGTAGTACTACCTCCGATTAGATTGCAAATGTAATTAAAGGTGTGAACTCGTTAAGTTTTTAAACCGCTCGCCTGCTAATTAGTCTGAAAGTCGTAATTAAGCTCTCACAGATGAGACAAGCTTAGGCAAGAACCATGCAAGTGATAGATGAACTATGCAAGCAAGGGACAACCATTTGAAGCCTATTTAAAAAATAAATAAATTTGGAATATGTTCTTTCAAGTTGGTTTGATTCCCTAAAAAATCGGTTATCTCACACCTCTACTTGCAATACCAGATCAAATTCCTTAGCAAATTAGATGTGTCAGTGGTTCAGAGCATAGATAGTGGTGGCTTGAGCCAGCTTCACTGGAGGCGGACGTGACGGTGGTGAGGGAGGTTGTTCTTGGGATGGTTTAGGGCGAAGCTACGGGTGGCGGTGGTGATGATGAGCTAGGTGGCGGCCATAGCGATGATGGTGCTAGGGTTTACTGCACGCTCACTCTGATCTCTCTCTCAAGTGCGTTTCTCACAAAACCATTCATGTCAAAAAGTGTTCTATCCATCCCTCGTTCACCCCTAATGAGTTAATTTCATTTTCTTGCTCCTAGTCGATGGCAATCAAGGTTCTTTTCCTTCATCTTCGATTGAAATAATCACCGCCATATGCCTTCCTTGGTAAATATCCACCCAATTAGTTCACACCAGACTAAACTCCTCGCATTCTACATTTTGACATGGTCACATCTCTTCCCTGGCAACCCCATCACCGTTGCCACGTGCATCCTAACCATTGTTGCTACCTCGAGCATCGCCAATGTGTCCTCAATGTGCTCTATGCCTGAGCTACCACAAACATCATGCTTGTCTCGTTACCCTCATTTCGATTTGCCAATTCCTTGGACCCCGTCGCCATCTTCCCACCATCGCCATCTGTTGATGATCGGGACCCAGGGTCCTTATCGAACTTACGTAAAAATAAAATCTGAGGGCACGTTCAAGTAGGTATTTTATTGCCATGGATAGAAAGAATATTACATGAATAAATTTAAATTAGAAAATAGGTTTCTCACTAAAGGAGATAAAGATTTATTTCGAATCGTGGTCGTAATAATCATTATGTTAAGTAGGCCCTTTAATATGTGGACCTATCCTTTGAAGAGACTTTAATCATAAAATATTGACTTTATCAATAATCTTTATCACCAGCCTTGCTCAACCGGCCGTTTCTCTACTAGAGACAGAGGGGAAGAAGGCCCTCTTCTCTCTCTCTTTACATGCGGCCCCCACCGGTTGAGTTACCCCTTTCTTTGGCCCATTGGATGAGTTGGACACTATGTTATGTCCAAAACTACCTTTCAGGCTTCTAGGGAGGGTTTTATATAGTATTACAAGTATGGAATGTTATGTAACCGGTTTTATAGTACACGGGATGAGTCGAATCAACTTGAAAATACATGTACTAATTATGGAATTTTTTCTTAAAAAAAACCAAACTTACGGCGAAAAATCGCCGCAAAGATCCGAAAGTTATCAACGCTGAAGGAAGAGATCTCGCGAACGGCGGGAGCTCGTTATGCATCCGAGCAACCTGCTCGGGGACAAAGCGCCCAAATGAGCCCGAGCATACTTGGTCGAAATCTAGGCCAAATAGTACTCACGAAGCGAGCGCTGAAAACCCGCAGCGGTTCCTTCCCCACGGCGCCGCGCGTGACTCGACATTTTCGAACCGCTACCACAAGCCTCGCTTGGGACCGGACCGCCATGCTAAGCAATCGACTCTTTCATTTGCCCATTCGCCTTCTCCGCCACGTGATATCCGCTGGGAGCGTTCAAAAGCCCTTTTCCTTCCTTCATCTTCACCCTTACGACAATCACTCCGCCACAAACTTCCTAACTTCCTCGACTTCCAAACCTCCAACTTCTCGCTTCTTCTCTCGCGGCGCTTCATCTTTCCGAGTCTCCCATGGCGCGGTTTGGTGCGAGCAAGATCACGGCGGAGAGGCTCAAGGAATCTGCAGGATTACGCGTACCGACCCCTACACTGGAGGATCCCGAGGCGAGAAGCCCTGGCTGCCAGGCGACGACGAGATAGTCTCGGCGAAGCTCTACACCGCCAACGGGCCCGATCGCCTGAGAGCGAATTCTTGGGGACGGTTTCGAGCAATGCCGCAGGCGAGGTCACCCATCCGAACCCCTAACTCCATCCTTGTCTTGAACATCTTCGCCCACCTCTGGCTTGTGGGCGCCCTTCCCACGCCAAGTCTCTTTCTTCCATTTCTACAACCTTTCCGCGACCGCAGTAGTGCTTCCTCCACCGGCGGCTCCAGACTTTTGTTGAGAAGCGCCGCCTGCACGAAGTTCCCCATTCACACCTCAAGGACTCCGCTGGGCCGGGTCGGGCCGATCACCGGTTATACCCGCAGGTTTGAGGGGAGTTCTTCGCGCTATATCGAGAGGCGACGGGCGCCGAGACACCGCTACCGCCACCACCCCGTGAGAGGAGCGGGTCCCGATGACGATCCATGGGCTCACTGGAGATGGGGCTTACCGGGCGAGATGTCGTTCGCGAACTTCCTCCTAATAGATATCTCCGCCGAGGAAGAGGGAACACACTTTTTCAAAGCCGGCGGTGGGACGACATCACCCGCCAAGGCTTAACTGCATGCCTCGCGACGGCGACGATTTTGCCTCATAAGTTTTGCTTGAACCCTGCGGTTGACTTCCCGCGCAACACGGTGATGTACTGGCTACGATCGGTGGAGAAGAGGGTCGGCGAGATGTTCGGGACCCTCAAGGGCAAGGAGCTTGAGCAAAATGCCAGTCCCGGCGAAACGTTTCGAGCGGGCAAAGTGGTAAGCATCTTCGGTGATTCATGCTCGGGAGAACATCCAGCCTTACAAAGTGTTTGCGCACGGAACGACATCCGAAGCTTTTTGATGGCATCCTGTCTCTCTCGACAGAAAGCTTGCCCCGAGTTGGCCGTGATTCGAGCTCAAGTCCCGGCGGGTAAGCAGGACGTGTTTCCTTCCCGCGGCCAAGGCCAAAAGGGAAGGGCAAGAGGTCGGCGCCGCCATGAAAGCACCCGGGCGCCGAAGAGGCACGCCAAGGCGCCTCAAAAATCTGACCCAAACGCATATGGAGTATGCCGATCGAAAGGAGAAGGTAAGCCGCCCGAGGCTTTGGTCAAGAATTACGACTTGGGAGTTCAAATCAACAAATCAAGGCGGAGGGTAGATCGATCAAGGAATGGTGCGAGCGAGCGGGAGGCGCTGAGAGGAGCTCGCCGACACGGGATCAACTCGCTGAGCTATCAAGGCTCGAGTTCGGGATCATCGGTCGAGCGCAGCCCTCAGAACGGAAACCGGCGCACGGAAAGACGCGGTGGGGGTTGACATGGAGGAGGTCGAGCCCCGGCTGGCGAAGATCACCCAGGCCGCCGAGGAGAGGGCCAAGCCCGTGGTTGCGGTGGCGGCGAACCCTCCTACTAGCGGAGAGGAGGACCTTGCCAGAGGTAAGCTTCAACACTTGCTCGTCTTGATCTTTGATTTTGTGCATGTCAACCCGAGCTAGCCCCACCTAACCGACGGGCGACGAGCTCAGAGGTCCCGCCGAACTGCCGTCAGAAGATGATTGATGAGCTCCCCGATCGCGGTCAGAGAGGGAGATCGCCCGCATCCGACCTTGTGATGACGGAGGCCGGCAGCTGTGGACACCCTCGTCCGCAGATGACTAAGGCGGGCGGAGTTTTGGTTCTCCCGAGCACGACGGACGCGGTAAGGGAGAGAGGTGGTCGAAGCTTCAGATTCGGGCGAAAAGCCCGCCCAAGAAGGCTTGAAGCCCCGAAGGAACAAAGATGTCGGTGACCTCACGCCACGGGCGAAGAATATGCCGCGAGGATAGCGAGGAAACTCCGAGCGGATTTGCTCAGAAGGAGCGAGGCACTCGGCTAATCTCACGCCCGGGGACGCTTGCCGCCCTCGAGTGACCCGCCTTGTTCAAGGATTCCGGCTTGTCCGCACACTCGCCAAGCCTCAAGATATTCAGCGGCGCGTCTTTGAGCAATACGGGAGAACATGCGCACTCAACGCTGCTCGTAGGAATGCTCCGCTACTGCGGTGATTTTTCTTCTTCGGATCTTGTGGGGGAGTTTTACTTAGAGCTTTTCTGCCCGCAGCTTCTTCAAAAGACCTTGGCCGACTTCGAAGAGGTGTTGATCGTCCCCGACGCCGTGAACCGCTTTTACAAAGAAAGCGCAGCCCGGGTCGAGAGGCTGGAGGAGAAGTTGAGCGACTTCAGACAAAGGAAGCTTTGCACACAAAGGTGCCGAGAGTCTGAGCGGAGCGTTGCCGAGTCCAAGGAACGGATCCTCGGCTCGAGTGAGAGCTTGAGCAGAAAGGTCGGGCCCCGCCACCCAAGGAAGACGCCATGCTACCGAGAAGAAGGTGCTCAAGGCCGAAAGAAGAGTTGGTGCGCTTGAAGCAAACCGCTAGCCTCAAGTGAGAAAGATCTTGCCCTTAGCTGAGCAGCAAGGTTCAGGCTCGAGCAAGAGCTTCAAGAGGGAAAGCAAAGATGCCCGCATTCTTGAGACCAAGGTGGCTGAGCTTGAGGAGTCGCGCCTGTGCCAAGGACGAGCTAGAGCAAGGAAGTGGATGTCGCCTGCTAGAGAAAGATCTGCCTCAGCCAGAGAAGGTTCTTGGCTCGAGCAAGACTTTGAACAAGAGAGACAACAGGTTTTGACCATCGAAACCAAGGTGGTCGACCTGGAGTAGGGCAACATGAGCGCCGGCCGCCCTTGCCGCACCAAGACAAAGAAGAGGTCGAGCAGTCCGCGAAGAAGCTCACAAGGTCGCGACGCCCGCTGAAGGTGATCGATCTTCGTGCCAAGATCACGATTATAGGCAAAAACTCTCCGCGGCGCTTAGGGGAGCAACGCCCAGAGCTTAGGGTTGCACTTTTTTTTTCTTTTTTTACTTTGGGAAACTTTGGCGAATGATGACTTGCGATGTGAATTTCTCTTTGCTTTTCCTGCAAAAGATAGCTGCGAGATACACATGATGTAGGTCAGATCGACGCATGGGCAACATGAGCCCGGAGCAAGTCGAAAATGAAATGACTTCGCGAATGCAGATAGTGCTTGAAAGCGAGCAATGTTTTGTAGTAAGTTGTGACTTAGCGATTTAAAATACTTTAGCGATAGCTCACTCGCCCCAAATCCCGCCGCGTAATAAAGCTCGTGCACTGAGTTGGCGAAAGCGCGAGTTTGTTCGCAGGAGAGATGAGAAAAGCGCGCCCTCCCGACCAAAACAACGGCTTATCCGAGCGACGAGCGAGGTTAGGTCGGTGGAGGAAAACGAGCGTTGTCCCAAAAGCTCTTAACACTTAGAATGCACGTTCCCAGCCCGCGAAAGCATGGTCGCGCCAAGGAGAGCGCGACGTTGTTGATGGACATGGTGCACGGCGACTCAACACGCATAGTTGGCTAAATTCTGACCGAATTAAAAGGGTGTTGCTTATGACTTGTATCGCAATGATAGCTATCGCGAACCAAGGTCGTCGCCTATCAAGACCGGAGCCTTTGGTGGTGAACTTTAGCGCCCGTGTTAGTCGCATGACTTTGTGGCATCGCGGTGCGCCGCCGATTTCGATCATGAGTGAAAAGAGTTTAGACGAATCTAAAGTTGCATTGTTCCAAAAGGTCTTGAATTTACAACATGATGTAAAAAACTAACACGAGCTTAGACATAGAACTTATGCGAATCGGTCGATGTTCCATGAGCCGGGAGTACGCGTGCCCTTCTTCGCTGTAGCAGGGCGTTTCCGGGCGTGACAATTTAAACGATCAGTGAATGGCCTTTCCCATTTGGGGAAAGCTTGTTGGCCTTCGACATGTCCCTGACTCCTGCAGAGGACAAGGTCGCTAACTTGCGTGGTACGGGGCCAATTGACTTGGCCGCTGCTTTATGGAAGGGTTTGTGGTAGAAGATCGATAAGTCGTTTAAGGCGGCTTTTTCGGCGAGATCGAGGTCGAGGCGACGCCACGCACCTGGTGTATGTCTCGGCGCCATAGACGAAGCCGAAGGGCGTTCACCAGAGCCCTGCTCGCAGCAGGCGCAAGAGTGGACCAAAGAACTAAGGGAGCTCGCCCACCCATGAGCCACCTTTGCCGAGAGGTCTTTGAAGACTCTCTTTTTAACCCCTTGGAGTATTTGACCGTTGGCTCTCTCGGCTGCTCCATTGCTCTGCAGATGAGCTACAGAGGCGAAGCAAATCTTTGTTCCAATGTCTTCGCAGTAGGCTTGAAACAGTTCGCTAGTGAATTGAGTGCCGTTGTCCGTGATGAGGCGATTGGGTACCCCAAAGCGCCACCACGCTGTCGCAAAAAAACCTTTCGTCGCTTGAGCCGAAATGGTTGAAACTGGCTCGGCCTCGATCCACTTAGAGAAAGTGTCGATGGCCATGAGCAAGAATTTGCAACCCTTTCGACCACGGGGGAAAGGCCCGAGAATGTCAGCCGCCCAGGTCGAGAATGGCCATGAGAGTGGGATGGTTTGCAGCATGTGACGCTGGCGGTCAGGGACTTACGGGCGTGGAATCGCACGCCATACAAGTTGCCACGACGCTCGAAAGGCCGCCTAGTGTCATGGCTCAATAGTATCCCAACCGAATGCCTTTGCTCACGAAGGCCCCGAAGGACAAGTGGGCTCCACACATTCCTTCATGGATATCTTCGAGAAGGAATTCGCCTCTTCGAGATATGCACTTGGAGAGGACCCCAAGTGCCCTTTGTAAGACAGGCGCCGCCTCACGAGCTTGTAGATGATGACCGCTTTTGCAACTGAACGCCGGCCTCTTTCCTGCAATGTCCTGGGCAAGATATTGATGAATGGCGCCATCCAATCTGCACCTTGCTCGAGGAAGGAGACGCTACAAGACGCCTCTTTGTGCCTCCTCTACAGAGGGAATGGAGGGCTTTGCAGATGCTCACTAGCGCCTGCCTAGGCTGCATCCGGTGGTGCCTCCTACAGAGGGAATAGAGGGCTTGTGCGGATGTTGACGAGCGCTCGGCAAGCGGAGATCCGGAGGAACCGACCTTAGAAAGTTGGTCGGCCAGGAATTATCCTTCCAGGGATGTAGAGTACCTCAAACCTTTCAAGTATCATTTAACGAGGGTCAAGGCCCTTGACTACGAAACACGGCTAACGGACCCCGAGCTCGGGCGGCCTTCGACCACGACTGGTGCGGCGGGCGCCGACCTAGAGCGCCGGCCTTCGAAGACACTTCGCCGACTCTGCCTCGAGCTGGCTCCTGCCCAGGTGCCGTTGTCCGCCTCTGGATTTTGGATCAAGCGCTTGACCCATGCATGCTCAAGGAGCGGTCGTGAGGCAGGGGCGAGGTACGCAGCAAGTCCGAGGCGGTTACACGTCGCCTCAATGTGCATGAAGGCCACTTCCTCGAATCTCTCCCGTCTGCTATGCGGTAGGGAGGTGTGAAGGCTATGGAAGCATAGTCTTTAAAGAGACACAAGTCCACGAACTCGGGGACACACCCCAAGAGCTTGAGCATTAGCTATAGCCATTGTCGAGCTTTTAAGTCAGAACACCCCATCAGACTCAATCAATAGAAAAGAACACCACCGCAAGGCGACCGAGTAGAGCTATTACTACGGGGCTCAACCAAAGATAAACCCCCTCGCTCGGCTCATTATCGCCGAAGCTTCGACCTTCGACGACACGACTTGTCCCCTCGCTTGAGCCAAGCCCGATCCGGGTCCCTAATCACTTAAACCCCCCTTTCATTTCGCGGTCACGATCCCGGTCGTCGATACTGGCCCCTCACCGACGAGGGTCGGAATGCCCTTGACCGGCCAAACACTCTGCCAACGGACCCCGAGCTCGGGCGCCTTCGACCACGACTTGGTGGCGCGGGCGGGCGCTCGACCTAGAGCCAGATTGGCCCGAGCACGCCCGCCGACCTCGGCTCGAGCGGCCCCGCCTCAGGTGCCGCTTGTCCGCCCTGGATTTCTGGATTGCCGCTTGACCGGCGGCTGCTCAAGGAGCGGGTCGTGAGGCAGCGCAGGCACGCAGCAAGAAGTCCGGAGGCGGTTATCGCCGCCTCAATGTGCATGAAGGCCACTTCCCGAATCTCTCCCCCTCACAGGCTAGGTGGGAGGTGTGAAGGCCATGGAAGCACAGCTTTTAAAGAGACACGAAGTCCATTTAACCTGGGGACACACCCCAAGAGCTTGAGCATTAGCCATAGCTATTGTCGAGCTTAAGTCAGAACACCCCATCGTGACTCAATCAATAGAAAAGAACACCGCCGCAAGGTGACTGAGTAGAGCTATTACCCTCGCTTGGGCTCGAACCAAGATAAACCCCCGTCTCGTGCTCGTTATCGCTTAGCTTCACCTTCGACGACACGACTTGTCCCCTCGCTTGAGCCAAGCCCGATCCCGTCCCTAATCACTTAAACCCCGTTTATTTCGCATGGCCGGCGATCCCGATCGCCGACATAATGGGCGCCCACCATGGGGCTCTGATTGGCTTTTGCTTTTCGCAGGAAATCACTAGGTCTTGGGAGCATGGCGCTTCATCAACACACGCTCAATGTGCACGACATCGACGCGACTCGACTCCACGCCCCTTATTCTCACCTCGCCGCCTTCCGAACCGCACGCTCTTTGGCGGCGGACGCCAGGGCGCGAAAGTGCCGCTGGCGGATGACCGTGGATCCGCAGACTCTTAAGACGCCACCGATGGTGGAGGTTGCCATCAACTCAGTAATAATCGCTTCCCATGAGAGCACCAGAGAAGGCCGCGCGCCGTCCGGAAACCCCTGCCTCTTCGGGAGCGCCGCTTATCGCCTGGTCATGGCCGACCGATAGGGTGAGGTCGGAACTTTGGCCGCAAGCACAAGAGCTCGACGGTCAGATCCGAGGCCGCGTTATCGCCACACCAGGCCAGAGCCGGGGAGCTACACCGAGAAGCGATGGCAGTATCATCGCATCACACCGACGCGCCAGAAGACGCCGCCGCAGGCCGCGCGCACGCGGCAATCCCGGCCAGCCTTGACCTCGCCTCGCCGCCGTCCCGAGGGCTCCGCCCGACAAGGGCCGGCGCGATCAGTTCCACTGGCCGCGGCTTGGCCAGCTGATGGATCGCTGGGTCCTCGGACGTTGCGCCAGCGCCGCAGGTCTGTGATCGCCGCTATTCGCCGGGCGATTTCGAGCACGCGCCCGTCGTCGGCAGATTCGATCGCTGGAGGAGCCTCGACTCGAAGTCTGGCAGCAAGAGGGACTTGGTCGGCGGCGCACACGACGGCTACTTCCGCCCGGCTTTACACGGCCGCTGACTCTATTCGACGACTTCGCAGGCAAGGCCAAGCCGGTTTCGCTTCAAACTGTCAGCCGAGAACGCTTCGACGGGACTAAGAACCCGGACGAAGTTCTGCCCATTTACTCGACCGCCATCCTGGCGTCGGAGGTGACGAGCTCGTTATGGCTAACTATCTCCGGATCCGATCGACGGGCCGCGAACTCGCTCTTCAATCAAAAGCCCGGTTCTTCCAGTCGATGGCGCCAGTCCAGAACGCCCGCCCAACTTTCGTGAGTTGCTACGAAGCGCCCGGAGGAGAAAGACTCGATCGCCATCCAGGTAGAACGAGCCGCCCGCGATTGCGGCGGCGATTTATTCGCGACGAGGAATCTGATCCCGAGCATCTCCGACGAGGCCATCATAAAGGCCTTCAAATTAAGCGTCCGCGATCGGGCGACCTCCGAGATCTGGAGATCGCCTCGCGCTCTCCGTCAACAAACTTTTTCGTATGGCGAACGATATGACGACGCGACGACGCCGCCCTCGCCGAAGCATGACTCGACGCACCAGCTTGGTCCCTAACCGCCAGGCCGCCATCTGCTCGAAGGACGCCGACGCGGGCGCCGCCTCCCAAAAGCGAGCGGATCACGGAACGGGCGGATCGCCACGGTGACGGTGTTGGCGACGGCGGCGAGGTCCTGAGGTCCGAGATCAAGCTCGGGAAGGACCCCTTGTCGCGCTAAGGGCGACTTCGACCACGCTAAGCGCAAGGCCAACCTCAAAGCAGCAGGATCGACGACCGACCGGGACGGCCGGGCGCCCGACCGCAAGAGGCCAAGGCGCCTGCCACGATGAGTCGAATTTTGCTCGCTCCCATTGCAGGCGGGCCACGACCATGGCTTGGTGGCTTGGCAAAATAAGCCGGAGGCCTTCTACGATGGCCGGAGGAGATGCCCGTAGCTACCAAAAGACGACGCCGGAGGATGTGGTGAACGCCAGGAGGATCGCGACGACCTCGACACTGAGTTTCGATGAGGGCGAAGCGCCAGATCGACGCTCTTCTTCGCGGCTCATCGGCTTATCAACACGGCGGAGCTCAAGGCGCACACGGACCATCTACCAGTCACCACCGGAAGGCAATGAAAGAAGAAGCAAGTGGGCCGGGCCACCATCACCTTCTCACCGGAGGACGACTCCAAGGTATGGCCCGAGATCGAAAACCGCCTTTAGTCGTGACCTCGACCATCAAGAACACCACTACGCTTGGTCGGTCATGGTCGACGGAGGTAGCTCCTCAATTTGTCAGCAGTCGAGCGCCAATCGGATGCAGATTCCCTTGGTCGAAGGTCAAGAACGTGGCCGCCCCTTCTTCGATCGTCCCCGGAGCTCGACCACACCTTCAAGTGTGGTCTTGCCCGGCCACTTTTGGCAACTCGCCAACTTCCGTGACGGAGCTAATCACCTTCGAGGTGGTCGAGGGGACCTTCCGATAACGCCATCCTCGGGAGGCCACCCGGTCAAGTTCATGGCGGCCAATCACTACGGCCACAGGTGCATGAAGTTGCCTAGACCCAACGGTGTCATAACCATGCGGGCGACTCGCAGCGGCTCACGGTGCGAGACCAAGGCCTCAGCCCTTGCTTGCGATTACTACCCCACGAGGCCCGTGAGGCGAGGGAAGGAGCGCCCGCCGAGGCGGTAATCCAGGCCTGGGTAATAACGAGCCGTCTGGCCGAGGAGGACGACCCGACCAAAAAGCGCCCACATCTCACGGGTCAATCCCAAATAGGAACTCGAGCTCGTCGCCTTTCCTCCGCGCCAACAAGGGCATCTTTGCTCGGGAACCCGCGGACATGCCTCTGGCCCCGAGGAGGTGACCGAGAACAAATCGCAGTCAAAGCGATCGCCGCCGTCAGACGGGAGAGTTGCGCCCTTCTTTCCCGGAGAAGGTGGCGATCATCAAGGAGAACCTCGACAAGCTCTTGAAGGCCGGTTTCATTCGTGAGGTCGACTACTCTCAATGGTTGGCGAATCCGGCCATCGCCCGTAAGAAGGGCGTAAGTGGAGGATGTGCGTGGACCACACGGGCTTGAACTCGCTTGTTCGGCGACAACTCCTCGCCTCGCGCCTCGACGACGAGATTGCCGACTCCACCGCTGAACGCCAAGATGCTAAGCTCGACGCCTATTCCGGTACCACCAGATCAAGCTAGCAACGGCGACGAGAGCAAGACGGCGTTTCATCACGCCGCTCGCACTCTATTGCTACACGACCATGTCGTTTAGTGCCGCGCAATGCCGGGCCACTTTTCGCGCCCGATGACTAAGACGTTCACCCCGTGATCGGGAGAAACCTTGAGGTCTATGTGGGCGACATCATCGTCAAAAGCCTCTCAAGGCGACCACGTTCGAGACCTCGAGGAGACTTCGCCAACGGCGAGTGCCTAGATTAAACTCAACCCCGAGAAGTGCGTGGTTCGTTGCGTCGCCGAAAAGTGCTTCGGCTACATGATCGGGGCTCGGGGTTGGTCTGAACCGAGAAGATCGGCGATCAAGAAGATGGCGCCTCGACCTCGGTCAAGCAAGTACTGAGCCTCATCGCCGCATGGCCTCAAGAAGTTCATCTCGAGGCTCGGCGGCTGGGCTCCGTTCTTTTCGATCTTCGCGGAAGCAGGGGAACTTTGAGTGGACCCGGGAAGCATGTGGTCTTCGGCGACTTTGAAGGTATATTTGTCCACCCCACCCTCGCCTTGACCCTCGGCATGAGAAATTGCTGCTACCTCGCGGCCACCTCTCGGGCCGTCGGTGCCGCTGTCTGGTGGCAGAAAAGGGTCCCAAAGCAGCACCCAATCTACTATGTCGACAAAGTCTTGCGGCCCAAAGGCGCTACCCTTGGTCTGGCGTCAGTATGCTCTTCTCATGGCTCGCATAAGCTTCGCCATTACTTCCAGCGCACTTTCGGTGGTGGTCGAGCAACTTTCGCTCCGGGACATCTTTGCGAATCGAAGCGGCGGACGGACGCAAGTGGGCCATGGAACCTGGCGGCGTTCGACGCCCGTGTCGTGGTAAACGGCTATCAAATCACAAGCGCTTCGCCGACTTCGTGGTCGAAAGCAGACTACGAGCCGCACCAACCCGAGGTCGAGGAAGAAAGGCCCCGACCATGTTCTTCGACGGCTCAAGGTCCTTCAAGCCGCTCGGGCCGAATCCTCATAAATCACCCAAGCGCGACCACTTGAGGTATGTTATTCGTTTCGGGTTTCAGCGACCAACGATGTGGCGAATCACGAGGCCCTCTTGGCGGTCTGCGGGCTTACAAGGCATTGGGTGTACAAAGGTTGGTCGTCAAGGGCGACTCTCAGCTCGTCGTCAACCAGTACAACAAGGAGTACCAGTGCTCGAAGGACTCTATGTCAAAATACCTAGCCGAGGTACGCAAGATGAAAAAATGGTTCCAGAACCTGGAGCTCAAGCACATCCTCAGAAGGACAATTCAGTAGCGGACCTCCTCTCCAAGCTTCGGTTCCTCCGACGACAAGCTCCCGCCCGACGTCATCCACGAGACACCTTTGGCGGCCGCCGATCTCCGACCAAGAGGTCCTACTCGCCACAGTGGAAGGTACCCCTTCATGGGCTGAGCCCATCTATAATTTCTCGCCAAGGGTGACCTCCACTTTCGACTTCACGCCGAGAGAAGCAGGATCAAGCTACCGAAGGCGAGTTTGTACTGCCTTCGTCGATGGGGCACTATCTGAGCGGAATGTCTCGGTATTCTCACGGCATGCGTCTCTACGAGGAGGGTAAGTACCGCTAAATGACATCCATTCGGCCTCTGTGGGGCACACTCTTCATGACAGACGATGGTCGGCAAGGCTTTCCGCGATGGGCTATTAATCGCCTTCTAAGGCTTCAGATGCCCGTGACATCGCTTCGTACCGCGAGCATGCCGCCCACGCCTAAGTCGCATCAACCGCCTACGCGCTCCAGACCATCCCGCTCCTGGCCTTTCTCGACGTGGGGGCTTGACATCCTCGGCCCTTTTCCCCAAGCAACAGGGGGAAGAGGTTCCCTGTTTGTCGCCATTGATACCTTCACCAAGTGGATAGAAGTTGAACCTGTCTCGACCATAACGGCTCGAGCGGCTCGTTTTTTTTTCACTTGTTTGTGGTCACGGTATGGGGTTCCGTAAGATTATCATCGACAGCGGTACCACGCTTTTACCAATGAGTTGTTCCAGAATTTTTGCGAGGAACTCGGCATCAAAATATGCTTCGCCGGTGGCTCACCCCGTGAGCAACGGAGCGGCAATGAACGCCGCCAGCGGGCAAATAGTCCAGCGCCAAGAAACGAATTGTAGATGAGCTCGAACGATTCGGCAAGACCGGGTGGATGAACTCCCCACCGCCTTATGGTCTATTCGCATCACAGACAAGCCGAGCCACAGTGGTCCACACCTTTCGGCTAGTGTTGATGCAGAAGCCGCCCGCCTCCCGAGGTCACGCTTCGGCTCTGCCAGAGTCGGCTTAGTCGACAAGGTCGACTTCCGAGCATGAGAGGTCTCGACCTTGCCCTAGCGAAGAAGTAAGATGTCGTGCAATCGCCACGATCAACGCACTACACGCAAGCTCTTCGCAGACATGCGTCTCGTCGCAGACGACTTAGGAAGCTCCTTGTTGGGGACTTAGCCCGAGACGGATTCAGTAATTGTCCAACACCAACAAGTTATCCCCGATGGGAGGGCCCCTATAGAGTCGCTTTCAACAGATCGACGGGGCTTACTGGGCTAGCGATGCGGTGGCGAGAGCTCTCTAGCTCGTGGAACATAGATCAACTTCAAAGTTTTATGTGTAACCCTTTACCTCAATTTCAATAAAGTCTATTTCGTTCTGTTTCTCTCGTTTATGAATATCGTCATTGTTACCCGATGCCTTTCGAACACGACCTTCGTACGCTACGTACTCCCTCTTGGTCTTAACATCGCGAGATCCACACTCGCTCCTGGTGGTCGGGCTAACCGTAGGCCCACACCTCGCAACCCAGCTCTCTCGCACTCGAGCTCGAGCCGTAGGTCGCGAAGTTGTAACCATGGGGCAGTACACGGGCTCGAGGTCGCAATGCGAAACGTCAGTTCAGGCAAGTCTCTTGCTTGTCATGTTCTCTGGACAATTTCTTCACTCTGCAGGTCGCGATCGTTTGCTCACGTCTAAGTCTTGTGCCCAAGGCCGACATTACTCGACCTTGGACCCAACGGGGGCTGGATAAGGGCAGGTAGCCGGCAAACGACCTAAGGAGCGCGACCAAAGGCAGAACGGATACACGCCATGGAACTTCGACTAAATGGAATAACGCAAAAAGGGTTTGTCCTCCCTATGTACATTTTACCCCACTAGAATTCTACGTTGGGCACTTTCTTTACAGGTCGGCCATTTCGCGGTCAAGCTTCTCCTGCTTTCGAGCTCGGCAATTTTGGCGGTGGTCGAGAGGTCGCCTGCTGATTGAAGGTTTTTTGAGGCGTCATGGCTCGGCGGCGTTAAATCTTGGAGCTGGGCCATGGCTTTCGCCGCCGAAATCTTATTAGCGCGCTCAAGCCTCCTTCGAGCTCCAAGACCTTGGCCTCGAGCAGTGAAGCACCCTCACCGAGGAAGACGATTGACCACGGCGGCCTTCTCCGCGCCTCGACTTTGGCCCGCTCGTCCTCAACCGCCTTGCCCGGCCGCTCGAGCTTCTCCTCGAGCTCGGGACCTTGGCCTCGAGCTCGGAGGGCGACTTCAGCTGAGCGGCGTCCGCCAGGGCGGCCTTCTCCTGTGGCTTCAACCTTGGCCCTTCGGTCTCGGCGCCTTAGTCAGCAGCGCGCTCTTGCTCCACGACCTTGAAGCCGTACTTTCGTGCTCGGAGGTCTGGCCTCCTCGAGCTCGGCGTGGGCTACCTCTGCTCGCGTCATCGTGCGGAAGCAGGTCGTCGAGCTCCCGGGCCTTCTGCTCGAGTTCCCCCTGCTCGACCTCAATGGTCCTGATGAGCCTGGCGCGCTCGACCTCCCGCGCCTCTACCGCGTTCAGAAGCCCCCTTAGCACGTCGGCATGCTCTTGAAGGCCTTGTAGCCCTCGAGAGGCATGGGTGATCACCTTCACGACAAAGGGGGCGGCCCAAAGGTGAGAGACGGAAGAAACCAGACTTCAAACTACGAGAGGCGCAGGAAGACCCTTACCTCGCGTAGGTGACCCTCCAGCGTCGGCGCGGAAAACTCCTCGCGGATGCGTCGATCTTGTTCTTGAGATCTCCTCCTCTCGTCGACCGCCTTGGCCGTGTCGAGGTCGACCTCGGCCACATTGTTAGCACTTGGGGCGATACCTTGGGCCCCGTCCCCGGCGGACCTGGTCTCTCTTTATCTGCCCCGGTGGGTTCGGCTCGTCGACGGGAAAGCGTGGCGGCAGTGCTAGTCTGGCCTCACTGGCGGAACCCCTTCGTCTCCCGGGGCCAAAGGGCGGTGGCGGATCGGATCACCATGCATCCCGGCCTTCATGACTGAAACTGCGGCCTCGGCATCACGACCGGCCGCATCTAAGCGGTATGTAGGGCCCTGCGGTTCGACCATCTTCGGGGGCGGAACGGCAGCCTCGGCCGGAGGCGTCGTGGTCGGGAGCTGGTTGCCGCTCGCGCGATCATGAGCTCTGGCGCCTCCTCTGCGGTGGCCGGGAAGGTCGTCGTGGCCGGCTACGTCATGCCTCGCCGGTCTTTGAAATCATGCTGATCGCGGGCTCGATCTCCTCCTCGTCCGGGTCGTCGACCCCCTGGTAGAACTCGCCATCTGGGGCGGACTTGGCGGCCTGTAGGGGTCCGGTCGGCGTGAAGGTGGCGCGGACCAGGCTCGGCGTCCTCCTCGGACTCGGACTGCGCCGGACAACGACCATCGTCAAGACGGGCAAGTCTCGAGCATCGTGCTTTCGGCCCTGCGATCAAGAGCAGGCGCTAAGCTAAGAAGACACGAAGAGGGCAGGATGAGTCAGGAAGTCGAAAAAAAGGGGCTCACGTGGGTCGCCAGCCTTCGCCTCGTCGAGGGCCGGTGCAGGTCTTGTTGCCTCGACCTCGGAGGGGCACTTCGTTCAAAGAAAGCCCGATCCGGGTCCTCGGGTCGCCCGAGGGCCCTTGATGTCCACTGCGGCAACCCCGAGAGCCGAGTCCCGCACCCGAGCCGGTGGGGAGACCTAGCGGCGGCCGCCGCTCTGGCCGCTGGAGGGGAAAACACGTCGGCGGCTAAAGACCCGAGCATGGACTCGGGGGCTTGGCCATGAGAATCCCTTACCTGCAGTACGATCCCCCACTCGGCGTGGGGTTTCTTTGCCTCTCCGCTGTCCGCTCGGGGGGAGGCTCTTCTTCCTTCTTGCTCTTGCCCATCGGGCAATGGGAGCATCCGCTTTGCACGTGTCAAGCGGCTCCTGGTGGTCTGTAGCGGAAAATGTCATTGCGGCCACGGGTCGTTCGGTCGGTCCGCTGGTGGGATGGCTTACCTCGGCTTGCGGCGGAGCATGTTCTTGACGGAGTCATCCATGGAGAAGTTGTCGCGCCAGCCCGAACATCTCGCTCATCTGGCGGCCACCCAAGATTCCTTCGCCAGCGCAAGAAGGAAACCATTCTCGAGAAGCGGCGGCGGGACTCGAGCAAGACCTCAAGGCAGGGGCGAGGCGTGCAGACGTACCCTCGTGGGTCGAGTCGTCGCGCCCCTGGATCTCGAGAAGCAGGTGCTCCCGCCATCGCAGGGAGACACCCGGCCGCAGAAGTCGACGGCGATCGCTTTGCCCGGTGAGGCAGCTGTAGCAGAAGGTGGATGGCGGCAATGGCTTCTTCGTCGGCCTCGGGTCGTCTGGTGTCCGGGTCTCTTTCTTCCCACCGACGGCTTCCCTCGAGGGACAGCGTGCGAGCTCCCCTTTCTTCGAGTAAAACCACCGCTCGGACCATGGCCCTAGGGAGTCGGGCTTGGATCTTGGGGAAGGACCACTTGAGCCCCCGTCATTGGCGAAGTAGAGACACCGATCGCCGGGTCCTTCCCGGAGCGGAAGAGGCTGAAGTACCGAAAGAAAAGCGAGGGAGTTGGGAAGGATTCCCAGGAACCCCTCGCACAGATGGGAAAAGATGGCGAGAGTGAGAATTGAGTTTGGCACTGTGTTTATGAGCTCTATCTACATGGTGGTGAGGACTACGGAGAGGAACTTCGCTCTGGGTCCATGAGCGAAGAGGACGTAATGCTCTGCGAGCGATCTCGTCCTCCTTGGGGCATGGCTCGGTCTCGTTGGCCGGCGGCCGCCATGTGAATGGATCGAGCGGCCCTGGTGGTTTCGAGCTCCTTCATCCTTGCGGTGACAAGTGCTCCTCCCAAGCTTAGCCATGGCAACGCGATTTCGGCCGAGGGGAGGAGGAAGTTTCTCGCTTGAGCTCGGAAGTTTGAGGAGACAAAGGAAGCCGTCGGCGGACCCTTCAACAGACGCCTGTGGTCTCGATTATAGGCCGCGCCGACACCGAGTCGATCCATGGGGCTTGAAGGGCATCTTGGCGCGATTTGACAGCGCAATTAAGGCCCGGGCGGCGGTTTCGAGAAGGCAAGCGTGTGTCGCCAACCGTTCGTGATCCAGATCGTGGTTCCGGAGATCAAGAGGCGCCAGTGTCGATCATCCATGGCTCTGGCGCCACGTTTCCGAAACCTCGACCTCGGTGAATTCCCGAGTCGGTCGGCTATGGAGCCTCAAGGTCGGCCGCGCTCCGCCACGACCTTAAGCCTCGAGGGCTAGCCGACGAGGGTCAAGGCCCTTTGACCGTCGAACACTAGAACGGACCCCGAGCTCGGGCGACCTTCGACCACGACTGGTGCGGCGCGGCGCCGACCTAGAGCGCTGGCCTCGAAGACACGCCCGCCGACCTCGGGCTCGAGCGGGCTCTATCTAGGTGCCGTTGTCGCCCTTGGATTTCGGATCAAGCGTTTGGCCGCGGTTGCTCAAGGAGCGGGTCGTGAGGCGGGCGCAGTATCGCAGCGATAAGTCCGAGGCGGATTCATCGCCGCCCTCAATGTGCATGAAGGCCACTTCAGGGAATCTCTCTGTCCGTTGCGTGCGAGGAGGTGTGAAAACCATGGAAGCACAGATCTTTAAAGAGACACGAAGTCCACGAACTCGGGGACACACCCCAAGAGCTTGAGCATTAGCCATAGCCATTGTCGAGCTTGTCAGAACACCCCATCAGACTCAATCAATAGAAAAGAACACCACGCAAAAGGCGATCGAGTAGAGCTATTACCTCGTCTGGGGCTCGAACCGATATAAACCCCATCTCGTGCTCGTTATCGCCTAGCTTCGACCTTCGGCGATTACGACTTGTCCCCTCGTTTGAGCCAAGCCCGATCAGGGTCCCTAATCACTTAAACCCCGTTTCATTTCTGCGGTCGGCGATCCCGGTCGTTGACATGCTCCATCTTCCTCACTTCAACCAAGTAAAGCACCATTGAGTGATCGAAACACTGATACTCCTTGTTGACTTGGTTGATGACCAGCTGTGAATCGCCTTTCACAGTTAGTCACCGACTCGGCGCCACTGGGCGCTTCGGAGTCCGACTAAGAGGCCTTGATACTCCGCGCATTATTTGTTGCAGGAAGTGTAATTGGATGACGTATTGGAGCTGGTCCCCTTGAGGGACACGAGACGATCTGCCACCCGGCGTTCGAAAGCTCGGGACCCGTCGAAGTACATGGTCCAAATGACCGCCCTCAGATTCGTGGCCCTTGGTGGCGAAATCGGGAAATTTGGTTTGTCCATTCCACCACGAAGTCCGCTAGAATCGAGACTTGATCGCGGTCTTGAGAGAAGTGGACTTGAACTCTGCGAGTTCCATGGCCCACTTCGCTATCCGGCCGCTGGCGTCCAAATTTCTTAGGATCTCCCTAAGTGGAAAGCTGGTCGGGACAACGACCTTGTGAGCTTGGAAATAGTGGCGCAGCTTCCTCGAGGCTACGAGCAGCGAGTACAAGAGTTTCTGGACCTCGGGGTAACGCTCCTTTGGTCCGTGCAACACTTCGCTGACGTAGTATACCGGACGCTGCGTCCCTTCTCGCTCTACCGCCAGGACCGCGCTTACGGCCTGGGGTGTCGCTGCGAGGTATAGCAAGAGTGGCTCCCCCGACCTTGGCGTGGCCAAGATCGGAGGGCTGGACAGGTACCGCTTTAGCTCCTCAAAGGAGCGATTAGCCTCATCCGTCGAACCGAAACCATCATGCTTATGAGCGCCTTAAAGAAGGCGAGGCGCGCTTCTCGACCAGAAATGAAGCGGCTCAAGGCGACCATGCGCGTCGGTCGGTCTGAACCTCTTTCATCGAGCTCGGGGTCGCATCCTTTCGATGGCCGATCTTCTCGGGTTGGCACCGATGCCATGCCCAATGATATACCGAGTACTTTCTCGCTTTACACAAAAACACATTTTTCGCGGTTAAGCTTTATTTGATGTCTACGGAGATTACAAAAGGTCTCCTCAAGGTCGGATACATGGCCTGAGGGGATTTTACTCTTAACTACGATATCATCTACATATACTTCCAGGTTCCGGCCTATCTGCTCTTGGAAAGTTTTTTGCATCAACCGCTGGAAGGTCGCTGCAGCCGCATGACCGAAAGACATGGTCGTGTAGCGTAACGCGTCAAGGGCGTGATGAAGGAAGTCTTCCTCGCCCCTCGGGGAACAAGCTAATCTGGTGATAGCCCAGTAGGCGCCCAAAAGCTCATTACACAGGATTCCGCCGCCGCGTCGACCACCGGGTCAATCGCGCAGGGAAGTTGTCCGGCAGGCGGGCGTTTAAGTTGTGTGGTCAACACATGCACCACTTGCCCCCTTCTTTTTGCGATGACCGGGTTTGCGGCCATTCGTGTGCCCACCTCCTTGGACGGCCGGCCTTAAGGAGCTTGTCGAGTTCCTCGGGATGATCACTGTTTCTCGGGAAAACCACTGAGCTTCCGGACGACAGTGTCTTTTGCCGGTGGGACGGCTAGCCTATGCTCAATCACCTCCTTGGGACCACAGGCATGTCGGACGGTTCCCGGCGAACACGTCTGAAGTTCCTCCTGAGGAAGGTGTGAGCTTGAGTTCCTATTTGGGGTCTAAAGAAGACCCCAGATAGAGGACCTTGGTCGGGTCGGCCTCATTGAGAGGGACCGCCTTAGTTTCTCCTCCGGGTTGGAGGGTAACTTTTGGTCGGGAAGGCGCCGGCGTTTGGTCGGGCCCACGCTGAGGCAGCTGCCCGACCATGTCGAGACTTCGTTGCGATTGAGAACGCCTGCGTGGTCGCCTTTGACAATGATTGCGCCCGCCGGTCCGGGACCTTGAGCACCGATAGGCGTGATGCGTGGCGGCCATGAACTTGGAAAGGGAAGGCCTGCCCAGAATGGCGTTGTAGGCTGACTTGAAGTCCACGACCTCGAAGTTGACCATTTCGGTCCGGAAGTTCATGAGGCCCCGAACGTCACGCAGCGTCTGATCTGCCGATAGGCTTGATCGAGGTGCGAGGGCGATCCGAAAAGGGGACGGCTATACTCGATCTTGGAGCGAGGACTGTGATCTCGTCCAGACCGCTGGCGGATATGAGGTCGAGGAGCTCCCATCGTCGATGAGAACCCGGCCGACCTTTGCGTTGTTGATGGTCGGGCTCACGACCAGCGGGAGCCTCTGGGGTTTGGTCATTCCAAGGGGACAACCGTCCTTGGAGAAGGTGAGGGGTAGCTCGGACCACTTGAGCTGCTGCACGGGGGGCTTTCCTTGAGCAATGTGGCCGACCTCCCGTGCGGCTTCCTTAAGGTCCCTGCGAGACTTGTAGGCCGAGGAGCCCCCGAATATGACCGCGATGTGGTTTTGGGGCTCCTGATAGTCCATGTCGTCGTCGTCGTCCGCGGGACCCTTGCCCTTGCTGCTCTCCCCCTTGCTCGGGAGAGTCGGCATGGGGCCTTCGCCCTTGTAGAATTTCTCCAGGCGATGCCTGAGTCCTGCGATTCTGGGAGGTCGTGGCCGGCCACTGGTGGAAGCGGGCAAGCGATCGTCATGCGAGGCGCCTTCGCCCGATCTGGCCGTCGTGATCTTGGCCTCGCGATCCTGGTCTTCTGGCCTCGATCGTTGTCGTCATGATGCGTGGCGATGCAAGCGCGCCGGCCGCCCAGACGGGCAAGCGCGCGGATCGTCCGCGCTCCACGGCCGCCACCAAATCCGGTGCACGCGACTTCTTCTTCTTCTTGAACTTCTTCTCCGCGGAGCCCGAGGGCCTTTTGCTCGAGGGGCCTTCCAGGCCGGGCTGGGGCGGCAGCTTGCCCTCGTCGAGCGCCTTCTTCCATTGTACGGCCTCGTCGGCGTTAGCAGATCGGCCGTCTGGAACAACTCGCTACGGCTGCAGTCAGGTGGATCTCCAAGTCTTGTGTGAAGCGGACATCGCGGACACCAAACTTGAATGTCCGGACAACCGCCTCGTCCGAGATGCTCGGGATGGAGTTCCTTACCTTAATAAATCTCTGGATGAAGTCGCGCAACGTCTCTTTGTCCGTTTGGATCAGTCCGTTTGGATCAAACGCTCGAGGTCGCGCTCGTTGCCCGGGCGAGTGTAACAACTCTGGAAATTTGCCCGGAGTGCCTCCGAGAGCTGCCTCCATGAGCGGATCGACCCCTCCTTTTGGTTGAAAAGCCATGTCCTGGCGGAACCGTCGAGGACCGTGAGGAGGTAGTTAGCCATGACCCCCTCGTCCCCGCCGGCCGCCTGGATGGCGGTGGAATAGATTGAGATGAACTCGTCGGGATTCTGGGTCCCGTTGAAACGTTCGATGTGGCCGGGCTTGAACTTGCTCGGCCACTTAACATCACGGAGGGATGCCGAAAAGGCCCGGCACCCGAATGTCGGGCCGTCGTGGCGACCCCCTCGGGCGTGGCGATCGTGGCGGCCGGGGCCCAAGCGGTCCTTCGCGCACGACTTGAGGCGAGAGAACACACTATCATGCCGGCGCGACGACAGCGGGTTCGAGGTGGAGCAGATGGAACGCTCGTGAGCAGGCGAGTCGTGCCCGCGAGCCCGTGAGGTCGTTCGGGAAATGCTCCGAGCGTCCTCACGATGCGGTCTTTGCTTCCTCGGTCCTCGAGCGAGGCTCGGAGGCAACAGCGGGGAGTGGTGCTTATAATCCCGAAACACTCGGTCGCAGAGTACCAGCGGTCTGGGAGCCCGATGTCGGTGGCGAAGTTTTTCGTTTCGCCACGAAGCGCCCCCATAGCCGCTTAAGTTCGCTTGGATCGAGAGATTAGGAGGCGCGCGACGCATCGCCGCCATAGTGCTTGGGCGCTCGGCGCTCGAGGAGCGACGAAGCGCGACTCAGTGGCGGCAGCTGCGTACTCTCGGGAGCGTATTTTGGGATCTTCGCGAGTTTGGTCTCCAGCCCCGACACCCATTCCCCGCTATGTTGGTGGTGGGCGATTGCGGGTCCCCTTGAGGACAACTCGTGAACGCCGCCAAGATTAGGCCGGGCGATGGGGGAACCAGCGGAGTCCGCCGCTTCTGATCGCCTTCCTTCCCGCCATGCGACGCTGCGGAGCACCAAGATGTGGCTGGTGACGCCAAGCGGTGTCGACGACGCGTCTCGTGGCTGAACTCGAGACGGTCGGGAGCGCCACGACGCCACGGAGGTCGCGAATCCTCCTCGTGAACGAGGGTATCCGCCATGAAGGAGGAAACGCTCGCGCGCAGCCCACGGGAAAAACTCCGGTTTGGTGTGACCTTCGGTCGGCCAGACCACCCACGCCATCGCCGGGCGAGTATTCGTCGCCGTCCTCCACATCGTCGAAGATGCAGAGGTCTTGATTGTCTTGTGAGTTCGGCATCCTCAGGGATTCCTCGCGAAAGGACTTCAGTCTCTCCCCATGGACGGCGCCAGCTGTCGGCGATTCGGGACAGGGGTCCCCCGCCGAGCTTACTTGTTGAATGAGGGATCAACTTGGGCCCCTTTTCCGCAAGGGTTATACGTCTGAGAGTATGCCGAGCAATGGAACGAAGGTATCCCGGTCAACCGTAAGGCACAAGGGGTCATTTTTTTATCTGGTTCGGGCCTCTCACGGGGGAGATAATAACCCTACGTCCAGTGATTTGCACTAGTATGCGAAAGTGGGTTACAATACGCTTGCTCGGGAGGCCCTGAACGACCCTAAGGACTCCCGTAGGCAAGCGATGTGTGTAAGTGTGTGTAGTACAGAAGGTCCAACCCTCAATCCACCGTGGGAGGGGGTATTTATAGGGAATTACAGGAGACAAATCATTTATTATAGGGCGCGCATCTTGTAGAGGGCGACTGTGAGCAGCGGCAGCGCCACCCGCCGGTACCACGCGCGACGCAAGACAAGCGCGGACCAAGTCGGCCAAGGACCGTGGCGGCGCGGATCCTGGGCGCGCAATCCTTGGGCCGCCATGCATTTAATGCCACGTCGCCTTGTTGAGGACCCTCGAGCTGGCTTGCTCGGGGCCGGGGTGCACGAAGGTCGGTCCTGCACGCGCGGTCCGGGCGAGGGCATGGTCGTCTTGATACAGTGTATCCAATCCCCGACACTTACTATTTTTTTCAATGGATTACACAACACAATTGCCGGGGGTATCATGGTCTATGTTGGCCTTCGTAAAGCTTTACCCCTGGTAAGTGTAGTGAACAATAACACTGATAAAGATACTCCCTACACGTATAGTATGTTTTACACAAATTTTCTCTGTGTATCTTCCCATTACGGGGTATGCTTCAGCATACCTCTTTTAGAAGAGTTTACAAACCTTAAAGCAAAGTAATAAAAAATTTAGTGGAGGCAACCTAATAAATAAATAAAAAAAAGGCTTGCCTCATTTAATACTCAAATATATATCTATATCTAATCTTCAATTTAGTTTTTTTGTGTTAGTACAAATTTACCCTATCTAATATTAATCATTTTGCTTTAAGCTTTGTAAACTTTCTATAAGAGGTGTACTGAAGCAAGGTCCTCCCGTTATACAGTATGGTCATAAGGTTTACAGAAAAGTCACTGTAATTTGCACTAGTTCTCCAAGTACAATACTTGGTCCCTTGCTGTATAACAAGGGCATCGATTAATTAGTTAGGCCCATACCCATACTAGGCTCAACAGCCCACTACAAATGGCACAGGATTCCTAATTCTGCCGTATTTTGCCCAACCAAAGGCCACAAGATCAAACACGGGTCATGGGTAAGGTGTGTTTGATTGGTGACCTGTGACCAATTTGGTACTACGCAAGTTTCGTCGTCAATTTGGTACACAAATTTTTATGAGAAATACATGTGAAAATTGTAATGCCTGCTCTCATCTCTTTCGATCATTGAGCTATTGCCATGATTCTTGGTGCTTGATCATGTTTATGTCAGTTTTGCCATATGTTCTTTTAGCAAGAAGATGTTAGATACCAATCTGAAAATAATTAGTACGTGTACTATGTGTAGGTTGCTCTCAGTTCATTCTTGGCATCGTTGAGCTTATATATCTATTGCTTAGATGTACATTCTCTTGCCATGGTTTTTGTCAGATAGATACGAGTACTTAAGTAGGAAAGTAACTAGCATGGATAAGATAAGAGTGATTACTGTTTTCAGTTCTCATCAGTAAAAGATCATGTGTAGAAATTTGAAGCATAAAACCAGGCCAAGACTAAAATCTTGAGTAAAGTTATCACCAGGCTCGGATTTAGTATTATCTCCTCGTTTCCATGCTACAAGAAAGTAGACCACGCAGTTCTTGTTGATTCAGGTCATGTCTTATGGGGTGCTATTAAGGATCTTCTCATTGCGAAATTTAGGGTGTTTTATGTATAAATACTTAGTATTTTGTATTTAAACAGATAAAAAATGTACATAAATGCTTGAATGATTTTTTCATATTTTTCTCACTTTCTCTAGCCTCAGGAGACCATTTTACAATTGATTGAAAATTGCCTAAATTTCATATTTCAAATTTTCTTTTTAAATTTAATCCAAAATTCTAAAATCTCACTGAAAATTTGGATTTTGACCGCCTCTAAGATGTGATCCAAAAATAAAATTTGAAACCTTGATCGAAGCTACAGTTCACCTCGTCTGCTACTTTTCTTCGTCATTTGTTTGCTATCTTAAAGTTCGTCTTCAAGTTGTCTTGTATTCAATGTCGTGTATGTACTTCTGATACAATCGCTTACATGTCATGAACGTTGAATTCAAACGCGGATGTCACTAGTACAACTGATGTGCTCACTCGTAAACACACGGTGCTGTGTTTACATGCTTTTACTTCTAGTATAAGTTGTATAAATCTTCAAGTAAGCGAAGGAGTAAGTAATCATCATTTATCATTCGATCATACTTTAATATTTGTGCAACGTTAAAAAAGAAAACATGGAAGCACCTCTGAAAAAAATCAGAGCGAGCTAGAAAGGCGTAAACTGAAATATTTTGTACAGAATTCGAGTCTTCTTAGACAAAAAGATAAAAGATTGGAAACAGTAGGTTTCCAAATGCAACAGTCAGAACTGGAGAGACGAATTAATAAGTTCCCAAGGATACAATCTTTATGTGATCAAGGCTATTCACTTGTAATATTTCATGTAAACCTTTTAGGGATTTGATGGACAAATTGAATTAAAATGTTTGGACCTGCTACTCCATTTGCAAGGGAAATTTGAGAGCTAACAGCTTTGTGCTATGGCATCCCCAGGAAGCAAGCGCCAACAGACGTACCACCTTAATTACACCTGTACTTTCATGGTTGAATGATCTGCTTAGAACTCATACCTTCAGAGCATGGAACACTTTTGAAGCCATGAGATCTCTGTATGAATATAATAATATATGCCCATTAGCCACCAAGCATGTTAGGAAAGGAAAATAAAGTGGCTCGGCATGCATGCAACGATTTACGAGCAAGGCAATCGCCTGCTATACCGGCCTGATTAACAGACATGATGTGTCGCATTGTGTTGCAGTGTTGAACCATGCAGTTGGCTCTGCATCTGTAGCACATCATATCGCACATCACTGCTGAAGATGCAGTCGTTGGTTCAGTGACATCCCCATTAAAATGCAGCCGTGGAAGCTTCTTTTGCGGTTCCTCTCAACCCTAGAATGCGCTGGTTTGGCCGAGGAATGTATGGATGAACATGGATAGTAACCACAAAATGGTGTTGACAACAAGTTTAGGCGATTTGTTGCTAGTCCTCTCACATGGTGGGCATTTTTTTTCGATAAAGGAAGCTTTTATTAATTTTAGTAAATTACATCAAGGTGATACAATTATACTAAGAAGACTCCCGGCCTCTACACAGCTAGGGTGTACACAGCCAAACACACACACACAAGAAAAGACAAAGGAACCGTCGCGGTAAACTACATCACGCAAAATTGTCTTCAAGGCTATCCACCATCATAGCAACACTTGGACCGCGATAAAAACTCTCCAATGACAACGCCTTCAAGAAGGACTCGATACGCACACGCACCGCCATTGCCATGATCCAACCAGTGAAGGCCAGACCAAAGGTTTTCACCTCGGAGAGTAAATCCTCAGACTACAAAACAATGCCTTCAACAAGGCCATTGCGTGCACAACCAACTAAGGTCAGACCTAGAGATTTCTCCCTGAAGTCGAAGTACCGGAGATCCCAGTGTTGCAACCACCCTCATTCCGAGCTAGTACCGCCATACCACTTAATCTTAGCCAATAGCAACGGCCATCTTCTCAAGGCCAGACAAACAATTTTTAGATGTTCGACTCTACGATGACAGATTCGCGAGCTAGCCAATAGGCACACGATCATCAAGTCCATAGAGTGCATCTAAAAAATGAGTTGTGTCGCCTAAGAAAAGCGAATCCGCGAATCGATGCTAAGATGACATAGGTCAAAAGAAATGTATGAACAATGCTAGTAAGAGATGAAGACGCTGAAGCGAAGAGTAGTCACCTAGATCGCACATCATCCACAAGTTGCCGAAGCCAACCACCAGCACCAGTGTTGGCAACAACAAGTGAGGGGATCCAACCTAAACCACCATAAGGCACCGAGGGGCCAGCAGCTGCCACCGCCCGCCACCACCGGCGGCGGAGGTGGTGTATCTGGCCGCGGGGCACCAGATCCGGCCCTTGGCAGCACCAGATCCCGAGCCTTGACTCCAATCGGTGGACGCAAAACACCCATGCATTATCGCCGCGTCTCGCAGACGCCGTCGCCGTGCTCGTAGCACGCGCCGCACCACCGGCATGGCATATATGTTCTTCACGGTGGCTGATATACTGATATTAGCTTCTCTTGTGATTTGTGACGCTTTAATTTGGTACCACTACTACAGGAATATACATCACAATTAATTCTTTTTCGTCGTCATGATCAGTTTTGATAGCGATACAAAATCATTAGACAGTGACAAGAAGGCGCTATCATAGTCGGTTTTCATCCAATGGTGCTAAATGGTAATCACAATCGGTTCTACCTTAGAACCGATCGGTTTTGGGCTCATAATTGATTGTGATGTGGTACCCCTCATAATCATTTCTGAGCTAGTACTGTTGTGATGTGGTCAACATCACAATTGGTTCTAGATTGGAACCGATTGTGATACGGAGGAACATCACAATTGGTTCCAGATTGGATTGTGATGTGGGTGTTGGTGTTTGTTTCTTGTACATCCACTCGAAAACAACATAGATTACACACAGAATGCATATCTAATTCACAATATATATAGAACACAAACACTTTACAATACAAATATCACATTCATTCATAATATAAAATACAAATATACTTAACAATCAGTACATATATTACATTCACAAGATATAATATTACTTACATATAGACTAGTAGGAGTATGTCGGATCTCTAAACCTACCGTCCTCCGTTATAACTTCTGTCCAGTACCGTTGGCAAATGTGGTCTCGTAATTTATTGAAATCTTTGTTTAGTAAGCTATAACATCCCAATTATTAGCTTATTTAGATTTAATATGGTTTTATAGATTTTTTGAATTTTTGAGATTTTTCTCGAATTTATTTGGATTTATGTATTATTAATGAATATAGCCTATTATAGAAATTATTTAATTTGAGAAAGTTTAAATAAAGTTTTACCAAAAATATCTTATTTGAGTTCCAAATATCTCAAAATATTTTTCAAATTTTTTGATATTTTTACTATTTTATTTGAATTAGTTTAATTTCTAAAATTATTTTAATTGAGAAATATTTTAAAAATCTAGTGAATAGTGCTTGGCCTGAAGCCTTCTAAAGCCCAACCCATTTCCTCCTGCACCGTAGCCCAGCCTGCGTCATAAAACCCTAGCGTCGCCACTGTTGGATTTCAATCGAACGGTTGTGGACAATCTTGAAACCCTAGCGCTTAGGAGCTGTTAGATTGTGACGTGTGTACGCCGTGATTTCATTGTGTTGCTTACAACGAGAGCTGATGGATGGCTAACACATGTACAATTGGGATTTTGTCTCCCTCGTAAAGTTGCCGCCGTCTCGGAGGCGAATTCCTCCACCGTGTCTGTTTGGATTCTGGCCCGTGCACAAAAGCCGAGGACCCTATTTAAGGTGCTGCTTCTCTCCCGAGATTCCTCGTGCTACGTCACTTTGTTTGCCATAGCTAACGTCGCTAGAATCGATCTCAAGCCTTCGTTCGAGCTCATCGTTGTTGCTGTGAAGCACCGCCATGGTTTTTGTGTTTGTGCGCTGTCGTCAAGCCGTGTTCGAGGGTAGATCCGAGGATGTCATGATGAGCCACACCAGATCTGGGTGATAATGTCACCGAAGGAGCCCTGCATCGTCGTGGCCGTGGTCATCATCCCTAGTACCGGTGAGTTGGGCCGCCACACCATTATCGCCATCCCTCACCGTGTATCAGCCATCGAATCTAAGATTAGCTGTTGAGATCTCATCACATTTTGTAAGGAATCGGATGCCCAAGAGGGGGGGGGTGAATTGGGCTTCTTCAAATTTTAATCTCTAAACCAATTTTATACTTGTGTCTAAATCTTAATGTAATGTGGAAGTTAAAAACTGATATTTGAACACAGGTTATTATACTAGGTGATGGCAAGCAAGATAAGCACCCTAGAATAAGAATTAACTAACTCTTGATTTGCAATCCTAGTGAGACAAGCAAGCAATTTAATTCTAGATATGAAGATGCTAGCAATAAAATTGCTCAAGATAAATTAGTTAGCACACACAAGTCAAACATGACAAGGGCATAACTAGTAAGGTGCTCAGATCATCATATAAGTCATAAGATGCATAATGGATAAATACAAAGTAAAACAATCCATAAAGGAGACAAGAGATACCACAAATGATACAAGTATTTTTATCCCGTAGTTCGGAGCCACGCTCCTACTCCACGTTGAGGCAAGCCCTTGCTCCTCACAAGGACCGACTCCCGCCGAGCCCACGCCTCGCTTCCACTAGGGTGACTCTTCCACCACAACGGTGAGGTGAGCCCCAACCTCTTACAAAGACGCTAGTTCCAAGAGTAAATAGGTCTTCCTCAAGCCACGTCTCTTTGGCTCACTAGCACTCGATTCGCGCCGGCCTTCTCACAACCTTCGTTGAGAAGATCACCGGCTCAACACCTTCCACACCGTCTAGGTGCTCTCAAGCACCAAGAGTAACAAGCCCGAAGCTTATTTGATCACACCAGATCAAACTCAAGAAAGAAGCACACAGGACACTCTTGATCACACACTAATCTCACTTAGGATTCTCTTAATCACACTCAAAAGATTAGTGTCTTGGACACTCTAACACATAGGAGTTCCTCTCACACACCTTCACTCAAAGATAATGAATGGGTTGCCAAAGTTAGTTCTCAACAGACCGAGGGGGTATAAATACCTAACACCCTCAAAACTAGCCGTTTGAACCAAAAACTAGCCGTTGGGAACAGTACCAGAGAATTTACATTTGCCACGGACTGGTCCTATGCGAAATCCCATGTATGACGGACCAAAAAATTTGGTCCGTCACTGCATGTACAACCTGCACGAAAACGGCGATATCTCTCTCGTCCGAACTCGGAATTGGGTGATCTTGGACTCTATAAAAAGCTAAGAACAAGAGCTATCCATCTAGTAAAGTCTCAGCACCAAGATCCCAAAGGATGAGTACAAAATTCACAAGGAATCAGAAGACACCCAAAACCTCACATTTTTGGACACCACTAGCTTCTCTCTTTTACTAAACACTTCTAACACCCCAAGACACCTCACTAGGCTCACTTAGGGGCAAGAAGACTCAATGTGCATCACTCGAGAGCTTGGAAATGGTCCAATCAATATCAATCCGGACTCCTCTTGATAGTACGACAACTATCCTATCAATCCGGTCTTTCCACCAACACCAAGACCGTGAAAGACTAGGAAACATCCTTAGTCCTATACTAGCCATACCTTGGCCTTGAGCATCTTTTAGGTTCACTTCTAAGCTTCATGCTTTTTACTTGATGTGTTGTGCATGATGATCGTCATAATTGTTGAAGTCTTCGTCTTGTCAACATTGACTTGATCACCTCATGAGGCTCTTCCGTCCTATCGACTTTGATTCGATCATCCTCCCGATGATCCTGTCATCAAATCGATCTTGACTAAATCCTCAGCTCTTGGTGAATCCTCATCTAGTTGATCTTGACTTAACAATCAATCCTTTATCACATCTTGGTCATCACACATGCTCTTGGAACCTAATTCTCTTCAAAGCATCTCAAGAAAGACATTAGTCCTAAAAGCTCAATAGATTTGCATGGATATACTTGATAATCATTAAATTTTAAGCTCAACAAGTGTTTGATAATGAACCCCAATATATATGAAACACTTGACATAAGAATGCTCCTACTAAGTGCACCGAGATGTATATGCATTTGATTCATACACTTAGTGAGAATAATACCAAAAGGTATTTAAATTAATTGCAAGGCAAATCAATTTAAATTACTCAATTAATCTTTTATATTCTTAATAATATGCACATGAATGAATTTGAATTAGGAAGACATGTGCATTGAAAACTATTTACAATTCCAACACCAAAGAACATAAAGATTTCTTCACAACACAGCAGGCAACTTCAAGAATTTTTATGAATTTTTCAGTTGCTCAAATGAGAAAGTTGTCAACATGAAAAAGATTCGTCTTGAAATTCTCTATAACTTTCATATATAAACTTTATTTTTCTGAGCACGAAAAGATCCTAAAAAATGTAAAATATCAAGATCCTGTCAAAAGCATGTGTATCACGGACCAAATAATTTGGTCCGTCCCACACATAGAAATTCAGTCCACTTCGTGAATTTTTATAATTTTTTCGATTGATCAAATGAAAAGGTTGTCAAAATGAAAAAGATTCGTCTCGAAATTCTCTACAACTTTCATGTAGACACTTTATTTTTTCGAGTACGGGAAGACTTCCAAAAATGCAAAATACGAAACACTGTCAAAAGCCTATGTATGACGGACTAAAAATTTAGTCCATCATACATGTATGCCGAACCAAAATATTTGGTCCATCATACATGGGAGTTTTAGAGAGTTTGGTCCGGCTCAAGAGGGAAACTTGCTGTTAGATTGAGTGGATGATCCAGTGCATATTCTAAGCACTAAATCCGGTCCGTTCCCCATGAAAGGACTTCCGAAAAAGTGTCAAACATCCAAATCCAAATTGATCACAATCAAATTCAATCACCAAAACACAAGTTATCAAATACCCATCATAAGCTCACTTAAAATCAAGGCATGAAGATATATTGATCCAATGAATTAAACACACAAAGATACATGGATCAACATCGAAACAAATATTTAAACCAAATTAGACTCCACGAAGGTTGTGCATGATAGAAACATTCATAGTGAGCTTATATGCACAAATATGATCAAGCATGGTGAAGTCTATAAAGAAGCAACCAAAGGATCACTTAAAGAATAGTCATATAAGATCAAAGATCCAAAGACAAGCAAACCACGTTCATGCCGGGCTAAAAAATTTAGTCCGTCATAGATGGGTGTCGCGTCCGGAATTTGAATTCCGAACACTCAGTGTGATACACCAGTCCAGGATCACGCTGGTGCTCACAGATACAACAGAGATGAATACCATCACACATACACGGCGGAAATAATAACAATAATGTATTTATCTCAAATCAAACTATTAAGACCTTAAAGTCAGCCTTACAATGTTAAGCCACGTAGGGCTGAGTTTAGAGTAAACAAATAATAGCAGCGGAAATAAATCTTTGTGGAGCCCGGTTTGCCATGTGCAACCGACCGAAACTTTTCCCTAGTTAGCCGGGTCGTCATTCTTCTCCTCCTCAAACGCTTGCGGTTCTTCATCTTCTGATGTTGTGATTATAGGGGGGTGAGTACACACCATACTCAACAAGCTATGCACAGAATACAACCTAATATACTACATGCCAAGCTTATTCCAATGGAATGGCTTAAAGGTTTATTTGCAATAAACAACATTTAACAAATAACATAAGTAGATTCGAAAGCAGTAAAAACAAGTAGAATTAACAATAACTTTTCCAGAAGTTAAGTAAAAGCATTTCCACATCCTAATTCATACTTCCATCAACTTCATCTTTAAACCCAACCACATTTTTAATAAAGTCTAGCCCTTGACTATAATCCCCGAGCAATGTCCAATACCGTGGACACGGCTATTCGAATAGTTTGTACACTCTGCAGAGGTTATACACTTTGCCCACAAGATACATCAAACACCACAAAGGCGAGTAATCAGTAACAAAGCCTTTCCAAAGATCCGTCTAAACCCAAGATCGCCGCTAAGGTTTCAACACTTGGAGGAACGGTTACCACACCTGTGCCCCCTCTTGCGCTTGTGAGTTTTACTACCCGACACTCGAGACTCACTCCACCACGACAAGATCAAGAATAGATTTCACAATTTGCTCAGCTAGGTCCGTCCCATTCCGGAACTTGTGGTTGTATGTTAGGCTCAGTTCAAAGGCTCGCAAGGTTAAGTCCTTAATTGACCGAGGCAAGACTTCCCAAAAATTCATCATGTCAACATGCCAATAAAAACCAAATCCAAATGCGACCGCCCAAATGCCACATCTGGCCCACCACTGAACATCTTTCCACTTGTCCCAGTCTAAACCATTTTCCCACCCGGTTGGTTACCATGCACCACGTGCCATCATCTTTTCAATAACACATATCTCATTCTTTCAAAACATGTTCTATAATTTAATAGTCAATATTAGACTTTATTCTCAACACTGTGTCATTGGTTCGGGTAGCATGGCTAAGCAAACTAACACGTTTTAATTACCCCAATCTGGCGACTAGTATAGACCAGTATGTAAAATCCAACCTAGGGTGACAATGATTTAGTGACATACAAATACTATAGACAAGGTGACAATATCAAGTGGTAAATATCTAATCTCAAATTACTTGAACGCTTTTTAATTAAATTAGCATGCATAATTTAAATCAACATAACATTTAAAAAAACATAGAAGCAAAATGATCAAAGCATAACTTGCCTTCGTAAAGCAGCGAGTCTTGGTCTGGAGCTTGATCCTCGAAATCCGCGTCCTCACACAGCTCAACGTCTACGCGTAACTGACGAGGGCTGGGAGACCCTTGGCCGGTCAGCGCACGGTCAACGGAGGTCCCTAGCTTAGAGACCTCGACCACGACCTGGACGGTTTTGAGCCGCGCGCCTAGAGCATGTACGGCCTCGAGGTCGGGCCCCGCACGACCTTGGGCTCGGGCTAGCTCTCGTTCGGGACGGCGCCCCCAGGAATTCCGGAACGTGCGTTTACTTAGCGGTTACCAAGACGTGGGATCGTGGAGCTGAGGCAGGCGTGCGTGAGGTGTCCGGGACGATTACTGCCTGCCATCAACACGCATGAAGACCACTACCCCGGGAATCTCTCCCGTCCGTTACAGGCAGGGAAGATATAAGACTAAGGATAGCGCAACCTGAGGGGACACGCCGCACCAGAGTTCGAGCATTAGACACCGTCATTGTTGAGCTTGAGCTGTAACACACCCTTGTACTCGAGAATAGCAAAGATCACCGCCGCAAGGCAACTGGAGTAGAGCTATTACCTTCATAGGGGCTCGAACCAGTATAAATCCCCATGTCACGCTCGCTGTCGCCTTGCTCCGACCACCAGTACGTCGAATCCGTTCCTTCGTTGAGCAAAGCTCAGCTCGGGTCCCTAGTATCACTAACCCCCTTTTCATCTCTACGGTTGGCGATCCCGATCGTCGACAGCTGGTGTCCACCGTGGGGCCCGATAGCTTCGCTCTCTCGCAAGAAAGACACCAGGATCGTGGGAGCATGGCGCACCTCATCGACGGACATTCTTCAAGCGTGGGTTCAGGCACGGACCCCGACTCCGTGTCCCTGTTTTCGCCCTCGCCGCCACCGCACGAGCAGCACGTCTTAATGGCGGACAGCCATGGCGCGGGCGCGGCGGCGAATGGTCGTGATCCGCAGACCCCTGAGGACGCTCGTCGGATGGTACATGTCACCATCAACCAGCCATAACGCCTCCGGCGAGGAGATCAGCGCGAGCGAAGTTTATACACGCCGCCGAGGGGAGGCTCTACAGCGGAATGTATCCGAGTGCTAACAAGGTGCGTCACCACGGAGGAGGGTAAGTACCTGTTAAATGACATCCACTCAGGCCTCTGTAGAGCGCGCTCTTCGTACAGGACGATGGTCGGCAAGGCCTTCCGCATGGGGTATTATTGGCCGACGGCGCTTCAGGATGCCCGCGACATCGTTCGCGCCTGTCGAGCATGCCAGTTACACGCCCGGAAGTTGCATCAGCCCGCCTACATGCTTCAGACCATCCCGCTCGCTTGGCCTTTCTCGACGTTGGGGTTGGACATCCTCGGCCCTTTTCCTCCGGCGATCGGGGGTAAGAAGTTTCTGTTCGTTGCTGTTGACACTTTTACCAAGTGGATAGAAGCCGAACCGGTCTCGACCATAACTGCTCAGGCGGCTATCCGTTTCTTTCGCTTGTTCGTGGTCACCAGGTACGGGGTTCCATGTAAAATTATCACTGACAATGGTACGCAGTTTACCAGTGAGTTGTTCCAGGAGTTTTGCGAGGACCGCGGCACCAAAGTATGTTTCGCTTCAGTGGTTCACCCTCAGAGCAATGGAGCAGCAGAACGCGCCAATGGACAAATCGTCCAAGGCATCAAAAAACGGGTTTTAGATGAGCTTGAACGCTATGGCAAGACCTGGGTGGACGAACTTCCCACTGTCTTATGGTCTATTCGTACCACGGCCAGCCGAGCAACAGGGTCTACACCCTTCCAACTCGTGTTCGGTACTGAAGCCATCCTGCCTCCTGAGGTTACGCTAGGCTCTGCCAGGGTCAACTTGGTCGACCAAGTCGACTTCGAGCACGAGCGGTCTCTTGACCTTACCTCAGAAGAAGTAAGATGTTGTGCCATCGCTACGATCAACGCTACTACCGCAAGCTCTTCGCAGACATGCGTCTCGTCGCACGACCTAGGGAGCTCCTTGTTGGGGACCTAGCCCTAAGACGAATTCAGGGCTCGTCCAACACCAACAAGTTATCCCCGCGGTGGGAGGGCCCCTATAGAGTCGTTTCAACAGATCGCACGGGGGCTTACCGGCTAGCGATGCCCGACGGCAGAGAGCTCTCTAGCTCGTGGAACATAGATCAGCTTCGGAAGTTTTATGTGTAATCCCTACACCTTAAGTTTCAATATAGCTGTTCTTCAATTCTCGCCCTTTACACTTTTTCCTCTTTGTTGTGCATTCTGTCGCTTTTTTGTTCGAGACTTCTTCGAATACGACCTACGTACAACGTGCACTCGCTCTTAGTCTGAATGTCGTGAGCTTAATGTTCACCCCCAGTGGTCGAGCTGATCGTAAGCTGAATCTCTTCGCAATCCAGCTCCTCCTGTGCCGGCCGAGCAAAAGTCTCATGATTTGAACCGTTGAGCAGTGCGCAAGGTCGTGGTCAGGATTCGCATGTTAGTCTGGGCGTGACCTTCACTCGCAAGCTTGTTTTTGTCACGTTTACTCCCCCTACGGACCTTTTCTCGACTTTGCGGTCGTAGTCGCTTGATAACGTTAAATCTTGCGCCCAAGGCGGCGTTGTTTCGACCTTGGACCAACGGAGAATTGGATGAGGACATACCATCGCGAGCGACCTAAAGCGCATATCTAAGGGCAAAAGAGGCGGCACCAAATATCCTCGACCAAAGAAACTTGAAACAAGATCGTTTGATGTCACCAAAAGAAATATAGCCCTATTAAAACATTTTGTCTTAGTGTTTTTACGGGTTATGCAAAGAGATCTATCTACAGATCGGCCATCTCGCGCAAGCTTCGCCGAGCTCGGCTCGGCGACCTTGGCCCTTAGGGTCGACAACTCGCTCGACATGGAGGGCTTCCTTGGAGGCATCCGCAAACATGGCGCCGCTAAAGCCCGGGAGTTGGGCGTCGCGCTTCTTTGCTTTTTGGCTCGCCCAAGCTTCTCCTCAAGCTCCAGGACCTTGGCCTCAAGCTCGGGGGACGCCTACGCCGAGGAAGAAGCTTGCTCCGCGGCGGCCTTCACCAGCTCTTCGACCTTGGCCCGCTTGGTTTCGAGCGCCTTGGCCGACCGCGCGCGCTCTTGCTCGATGGCCATGTAGGCATGGTCGCTTTTCGGTGGCTCGGCTCGCTCGAGCTCTCGGCACGTGGGCAACCTCCTGCGCCTTCATCGCCTGGCGCAGGTCGTCGAGCTCTTTGGTCCTCTGTTCGGCCTCTTCTTGCTCAATCTCCAAGGTCTCAATGAACCTGGAGCGCTCGACCTCCCGCACCTCCACCGCGTTCAGGATGCCCCTCAGCACGTCGGCGTGCTCCTGAAGGCCTTGTAGTCCTTGGGAGACGCTGCGGATCGCCTTCATGACAGAAAAGGTGGTCCAAGTAAGAGAAGCAGCAAAGAGAGCTCGGGCTAACATATTGCAGGATGTGCGAGGGGGTCCTTACCTCACAAAGACGGTTCTCAACGCGCGCGCGGGTGAACTCATCGCGCTCGCCGCCCGATGTTTCTGGGCCAGTGCCGACCTCGACCACCACCGGGACACTGGGAGCAAGACCTTCGGGCGCCACGCCAGTGGTGGCTTGGCGTCCTGCCGCCACCCCCTGGGGGCTCGTCTCGCCTCCAGGGGTGGGCTCGGCGGCGACACCGATCCCGACCTCCGTGGTCGGGGCTCCATCCACCCCCGGCGCTAAGGGAGCGCTGGCCGGATCCACCGCGCGATCTCCCGTGGCGCGGTCAACATCAGTGGCCTGGGGTGCCACGACTTCGCCCGCCGACGAACCGTGGCGGGCAGCTCGAGGTGCTTCCGTGGTCGGCCGGGTACCAGGCGCCTCCCTCGCGTCGACCTCGGCGCCCAAGCCGCCATTGTCGACCGCTGGGACACCTCGCGGAGGCGCCAAGGCGCCGCACCTTCTTCCGCGATCGACCCGGCGGGTCACGACATACGGCGTCCGCCTCGCCGGTGTCGTAGTCCTCACTGGTCGCGGGCTGGTTCAGCTCCCCGTCCGGATTGTCGACCCCTTAGTCGAAATCACCGGCCGGGGCCCAGCTCAGGGGTCCAGAAGGATTACGCGCTCGGCCAGAGGGACTGCGCGGGGCCAGCACGAAGACGTTCTCCTCCTCCTCCTCGAACTCGAGCTCGTCCTGGACAACAGCCATCGTCAATACGGGCAGGTTTTGAGCTCGGGTGCTCAAGGTCTGCGATCAAGAACAAACTCTAAGCCAAAAGGACGTAAAGGGGGCAGAGCAAAACGAGGAACCGAGGGCTTACAGGTTGTCGACCTCGCCGCCCGAGGGTCGGGCGAGGTCTTGCCGCCTGAAGTCTGGGGGGCACTACACTGTTGCTCCCGACTGGGACCTTAGAACCCACTGGCTGCTCCACGCCACCATGGGCGGTGGTCTGGTCTCGACCTTGGGACCCCTGGGTGGCCGAGGCCCCGAGGTCTGGCGCGCGGGCCAAGGCTGGCCGCGAGGGGGAGAGCGTGTCAGCGACAAGAAGACGCGAGCATGAGGCGGGGGCTCGACCGTGGGAATCCTTACCGTCGCGCGGTCACCCTACTCGATGTGGGGTTTCTTCACCTCCTGGCTTCCTGTTGCGTCTGGGGGAGGCCTCTTCTTTCCCTTCTTGCTCTTGCCCCGCCAGTAGCGGAGCATCCTCTGGTTGTCTCGAACAGTCTGGTGGTCGGTAGCGCGCAAGGCTTAAGGAGGGCTCCATAGACACTCAAATCAAGAGGCTTGGTCGGGATGGCTTACCTCGGCCTTCCGGCGGAGCACATTTTTCAGGACAGGGGCGTCGATGGCGTAGTCATGCGCCCCTTTCCCGAACATCTCGTTCATTCTGGTGGCGACCCAGGACTCCTTCGGCGCTGCAAGGAAAACGACCATCAAAGAAGACCCAAGGTCGAGCTCGAGGGAGGCTTCAAGATGAAAAAGGCTTACCATATGTGCCCTCTCGGGTCGAGTTGTCATGCCCCCTTATCTCGAAGAACGGGTGCATCCTCCTCCGTAGAGGGGACACCCGATTCCACAGGAAGTCGTTGGCGGTCGCCTGCCCGGTGAGGCCGCGCGTAGCGCAGATGTGTATGACGGCGATGGCCTCCTCATCGGCCTCGAGGTCATCCGCCTCTGGGGTCTCCTTCTTCGGTGACGGGGGCTCCCTCATACGTCAGCGCGCCGTGTTCCCCTTTCTTCAGGTAGAACCACCGCTCGGTCCACGGGCCAAGGGAGTCCCGAGCGTGGATCTTAGGGAAGGCCCACGAGATCCCCATCCGCAGCTGGAAATAGAGGCACCCAACCACGGGATCCTTCCCGGAGCGGAAGAGGCTGAAGTACCGGAAGAAGAGCGAGGGGGTGGGAAGGATTCCTAGGAACCCCTCACATAGGTGGGAGAAGATGGCGAGAAGGAGAATGGAATTCGGCACCAGGTTGATGAGCTCGATCTCGCAGCTAGAGAGGATGTCCACCACGAACTCGCTCTCCGGGGTCCGCAGGCCGAAGAGCGAATAATGCTCGGTGCAGACGATCTCGTCGTCCCTGGGGTGCGGCTTGGTCTCGCCGCCCGGCAACCGCCATGTTACCGGGTCCAACAGCCCCAGGGTCTCGAGCTCCCTCATCCTCGTTGACGACATCGTGCTCCTCCCAAACTTGGCCATGGCAATCGTCGCGGGCTTGGTCGAGGGAAAGGGAGAGAGAGACTTGCTCAGAAAGAAGGCTAGAAGATGAAGAGTGCAAGATCGGGAGTTTTTTCAACAGTCGCTGTGGACTCGGATTTATAAGCCGCGTCATCGCTAAATCCAGTCCACGACGTCTCAAAAGGCGCACCAGCCATGATTCAACAGGCGCAATTAAGGCCTGGGCCACGGGCTCGAGGCGTCGCAGGTGTCCGCTGGCCGTTCGCATCCGTATCAGCACCGTGAAGTTCGAAGGTCGCCAGGTGTCAAAGCCGAAGGTTCCCCTTCGTGCTCTCCGCCCGACCTCGGCCAAGGGTTCAAGACCTACGGAAGCTTTTTCCGTGCATCCGCGAAGTGAGGCTTGAGGTCGTTCCAGGTGTCTTCTTCGACCTTGAGCCTCGGGGGCTGGCTGACGAGGGCTGGGAGACTGTTGGCCAATCAGCGCACGGTCAACGGAGCTCCCTAGCTTGGAGACCTCGATCACGACCTGGACGGTTTTGAGCCACGCGCCTAGAGCATGTACGGCCTCGAGGTCGGGCCCCGCACGACCTTGGGCTCGGGCTAGCTCTCTCGTAACAGCGTCCCAGAATTCGAGCGTGCGTTTACTCGGCCGGTTACCAAGACGTGGGATCGTGGAGCCGAGGCAAAGCGTCTTGCGAGGTGTCGGGGCGATTAAGTATCGCCACCATCAACACGCATGAAGACCACTACCCCGGGAATCTCTCCTGTCCGTTACAGGCGAGGAAGATATAAGACTAAGGATAGCGCAGCCTGAGGGGACACGCCGCACCAGAGTTCGAGCATTAGACACCGCATTGTTGAACTTGAGTTGTAACACACCCCTGTACTCGAGAATAGCAAAGATCACCGCCGCAGAGCAACTGGAGTAGAGCTATTACCTTCATAGGGGCTCGAACCAGTATAAATCCCCGTGTCACGCTTCATTGCCGCCTTGCTTCGACCACCAAGACGTCGAATCCGTTCCTCCGTTGAGCAAAGCTCAGCTCGGGTCCCTAGTATCACTAACCCCCTTTTCATCTCTGCGGTTGGCGATCCCGATCGTCGACAATAACAGATAAAGAACCAATAAACACGTAAAACAACGTACAAACACATATTCGGAAAAATACGATAAATCAAACTAATTCATAACTTCATGAAAACTTCCAGATAATTCGTTTAGCATTTTATAAGATTTATAAAATTTATTTCGACATTTTTGAACGTATAGTTTAAGAGCTACAAAATTCATAACTTTGAACTTTCCATGAATATTTTAATAGTATAAATTTATTTATAAAATTTCATAAAATTACTGTGGCTAGGTATTAATATTTACTAATTTACAAAATTTGTTGCATATGATTTGGACTTATAACGAATTTGTAGCAAAAAGATAAAATCCACAATTTGGTTACAAATTCACGTACAAAAATTAACTAGCTATACATATGCATGGTACTGTTCACAGTGTATATGCATATACTACTTGTTTCTTTGTTTGCTTTAGTTCTGGTTACGTGCGAGAGAGACAAAGAGTAGTAGAGGCATGCAACCAAACAAGCGGCAGTAGCCAGGTGAGCGACGCCGGTCGGCCGAAGGCGACACCGGTGGGTCCGACGGCGGCGGCGGCGACGTCCGCAGCGAATGGCAAGGAAGAGAATAGCCAGGACACAGAGGTAAACGACAAGGTAGAGAACAGCCAAACATGCGGTCGGTGGCGCGAGCCTAGACGGCACAAGGGAAAACTGTTGGAAGTTAATCTTGTTGTTTAATTGTCCCTGTTCATCTTGTATTAGAGTTTGCATTTAGGAGTCTGCATGTTGTGTGTGCATGCGTATGCAGCAGCTAGCTGAGAGATATGAGCGGTACTTGCATGCGTGTGTGTTAGTTAGTGTATGCTGTATGCATTGGCCGAGTCCTCAGGAGTGCACAGAGAGGCGAGTGGCCGGAGTATACGCGCACGAAGCTGTGTTGGTTAGCCGAGGAAAGTGCAAGTGCATGCGTGAGTTATTATCGATTCTAACAAAAACGACACCAAAGACAACGGCGCGCACGTGGACGAGACCAATCGATCAACAGGGATAGAGCGCGCGTAAAAGAGAAGAGGAAGTACCGATCGAGGCCAGGCGATGATGACGGCAGACAGCGCACGGTGACGCAGGAGGAGATGTCCAGGCGACGACGTCGGCAACTGCGGCGACGGTTGATCGGTCGAACGTCGAGTCTGATCGGCGACAAGAATAGTGGTCGACGAGTGCATAAAGAGGCGTGGCCGGAGAGTGCGCCGGCGTTGCTAGTTCACGCAAGAGCAGGAAATGGAGAATTGTTGCTAGAGAAATGAGAAAGTGTTGGGGAGAATGGAGAAATGGAATAAGGAAACATTCATACGTAGGAAATGGAAAAACGGCTGCGTGCTAGAGAAATGGAAATGTGCATGCATGCATCGCTAGAAACTGAAAAAGAAAACTTTGGTAGAAGAAAAATTTGGAAAGGAAAACGTCCGAGCCTTGTGTAGATGCGTGCATACAAGGAAATTGGAGAATCGGCTGGAAGTTTAATGGATAGGTAATGACGTTGATTAAAGAAATAACATGCTTCATGCATACATGTGCTTGATAATGACAGCAGGATGCATACAAAAATGGAAACGGCTTCATGTGTGTGGAGTTCATACGTTGCTAGTTCATGCATGGAAAATGGAAAGGCTTCAGGCCGACGCATGGAGTGGAAAAATAGCTAGACATCATTGTGAATTAGTGGGGCTTAATCCCTTCTTTGATTGTGCATGAAATGAGCACTAATAGCACCAGTTGGAAGCTCGGTCGTGTGCTATAATGGTTGCAGCCAGAGCGTCGTGCACGGAGGAAGAAGAAGCGGCCGGATTAGAGCTATACTTAGTGGAGTTTGAATGAGTCGCTAAGGCTTAATTAAAGGAGTGGAAACTGCAGTGATTAAGGAGCTCCAAAATGTGGTAATGGCGGAAGGGAGAGAGACAGTTTGTCTCTGGACATGCACGATTGAAGAAGGTGATCTACAGTGCAGCTCACGTGTGTTCTTTTTCTTATGGATTTTGAATAGTACTGAGAGTAAAAGGCGTTCAAGGTAAAATAGTAGAATGGTCCAAAAATCTTGGAAAAATTCTCTAAAATACTAGGGAATATTTTGAACCTATCGAAGTTGGTTTCGTAATTTTTTGATATATAGTTTTTCTATAAGAATTCTTTTAGCTAATCAGACACTTGTACGATTATTTATAAAATCGACAAACTAAATCTATAAACAAGTTTTTGAGGGTATTTGAAAGAAACATCCTTATTTTTTAAATTTTATTATTTTAAACTAAATTTGAATTTATCTATAGACGCTACATGATCGTTCTTTTATATAATAAATTCATACGCTTAATTTAAATAAATTCCAAACAGATTCCGAAAATTTCAAATAATTCAAAAGTGCCATAGATATATTTAAAGTAAATTTTGGGATGTTACAATTGGTAAATAAGAAGTTTTGATCAGCTAAAAGTACAAACCAAGAGATTCAAGTTGGCGCTGGACTAAAGTATTTTGAATGAGAGATTTGGCGCCGAACTAAGATAAGAGTCAACTTGGGAATCACTAAAGAACTAAATAAGAACATGATCCCAAGAGCAAAATATAAACAGTGCGATAATGTTTATGCCCAAAATGAATATAACATGCATATGACAAATGCACTAACAGATAGGAGTGGAATCTGAGAGCACATACCTCAAAGTTGCATACTCATTCTTTTCATATATGATTTCCTTTTAAATAAGATGAGACTAAAACAATCTTCACGATGAACATATTAGTCTCATATCAATAAGCATATTAGAGGTTTGTCATTAAGCACATTGTCAATAACTATGTTTGTCATTAATAAACAAAATCATACAAGGGCTACCTTGAACTTACAATCTCCCCCTTTTTGGTGATTTATGACAAACCTTATATCAATAGCAATAAATGACAATATGGCAATAAAAACATAACAAAATTTTGTATTTTGTACATGACAAAATTCTCCCCTTTTTGGCTCTATAAATAATAAGGGGGGCAATTGATAATACATGAAAATTCTCCCCCTTTTGGCATTAATCATCCAAAAAGATTATTATCTATAATAAATCAACATGAATACCCCTGCTCTCTTATGAGATGAGTAAACAAGATAATGGAGAGTAAGGTATAATAAGGAGCAAAAGGTATATCATGAAAATCAAGCTCCCCCTAAATCTAGGCATGATATGAAAGCTATAATATCCAAGATTAATTAGGCAATAACAAATCATAAGTAGCTAATGAAGCAAATGTGTCATGCCATATGGATATAAGTGATGCTTAAACATGGCACATGAATATGATTTCACATAGAGAATATTTATTCTTTAAACATCAAGAACATATAGCAAATTTATATAATTTAAGTACATGCTCATGATCAAATTAAATTCTAACAATCAAGATCATATAGAGAAGATTACATAAGAAGGAATTGCTTATATGATCACAAGATGTATACAAGATCATGAATCAAAATCGTACAAGTAAGATGCACTTTCATGATCAAGAATTTCATAAACTTATCAAGGGCATACCTCTTTGCAATGTGTCACCCATATGTACCTTTTAATTCTTGATAATGCCAAATGCAAATTAGATGACACTTCAAAACAATTTAGGATTAGAGGATACCTCTCGAAAGATACCAATTAATGATACCAATTGAAAGATACAACACCATTTAGAATGACACAATTTAGCATAATGGTGTGCAAAGACATTATTGAATATGGTCAAAAAAGAAACACGTCCCTTTGTCGATTCTTGTCCACTGCATGTTTGAATCGGTCATGATCACCGCGCCCGGCCTTAGATCCCTCGGACTATGGAGCTCCTCTCCATTTCTTTCATCCCACCGTCGAAGATGACCCCTTTCCAATACCTTGAACATCAATAGACAAGCACACGATTTCCGGGAACAAATATCTTTTAATTTGACCCAAGTTAGTTTGATAATGTCTAAGTACAACATGCACGATATGGATGATATACAAGACAATACTCTTTGGACGCAATTTGAAAAAAAAAATTCAAGATATCAATTGACGATTTTATTACACCAATTTACAATGAAAATATTTGAAATTCATTCAAATTTAATCTTGACATCCACTTGTAAGAGAGACAATGGGTAAAACACATTCAAACTCACTCTTGAACTTACAAGGTAAATTTTCTCTTTTCATAATAAACTCGAGTTATGCAAGAGAGGAAACATTTTGAGGCTAAGATATAATTAAATCCAATTTACAGAAGAACTTAGCCAAAAGATGCACTTTCATTGGAATGAAAACTTAAATAGATATGCTCCACTTTGAAGTTTGGAGCAATGAATAAGTTCACTTAGTTTCCTTCTTGAAAGGCTTGCCAAGATTCCAATTTAAAACTCTCAAAATCTCAAAAGATACAAATAGCAGCCCAAAATCGATTATAGCTTTTAAACCATTACTCAAATGCAAAAATCATCAACGCGGAAAAGATCTATCTCGAAATTCTCTTTTAGGGCTGTGAAGGCCGAAAATTCATTTGAGCAAAGGAAAACTTCGAAAACTTGAAAATAGTGAATGCTGAACCGAAGGTTTCGGGAAAAGAAATCTCGCTTTGAAATGGTCCTGAGGATAAAAACAACAGCAAATGAGCTCCCAAATAATTTTAGATGAATCATGGAGCAATAAATTGAGTTACCTTAGTTTTCATCACAAGGAAATACTCAAATCATCTTAAAGGTAGCCAAGATTTCAAAAGTGCAATGTGCTGAAAAATTCAGTTTTGACATTCCATTTAAGCTTTTTGACAGGGCTCAAAGAAGGTTCAAACAAGATTCATAAATTCTAAAAAAATTAGACAATGAAATTCAACTATAGAGGATCAAAATGTATCAGAATACTTTCCTCTGATTATGAACCCATTTTGGAGATACAAAAATCACAAAACAGCCCCACAATTAGCCTAAACCTGAAATTTCAGCAAACTGAGCATTTTAAAATTGGCTCAAAGCTTTATCAAATGAAGTCCAATAGCCATGATATTTTGTAAAAATATTCCATGGATATCCAAGAGACTTCTCCAAAATGAATTTCTCAAATATCACCATCCAATCAAAAATTAGATCAAAATGGGCATTGGAAGTTTGATTTTGACACAAAGTCAAAAGAAGTCAACATTCTTGCAAATGAGTTCAAATAAATTTAAAAATTTTCAGATATGAACTCCATATGCAAGAGAAGGTTTTCCAATAAAATTTTTTAATAAATCAATTTTACTTTGAGAAATGTGGTGAAATTTGCATTTGAAACACACAAAGGATAAGAATCTTCACCAATTGCTCAAACGGGCAACCAAATGAGTTTTGAATGAAAATGTGTACTTCTATGGCTTCATGTAATGTGGAGAGATATTTATAAGCCAATTTGCATAATCAAATCCATTAAAATCGTAAAATCCAACTTAATGCGAGAGTATACCAAATAAGATCAAAAGAGAGAAAAAGTCATAACTTTTTCAAATTAAGTTGAAATTATTTGAAATTGTGCAAAAACATACTTTGGACTCCTAAGAAACTTTTCCAAAAAAAATTTTCAAAAAATAGTCCCCAATCAAAAGATATGCCAAATTTTGCTTTGTAGGTATTAGAGAAGTTCAATTTGCATCGAATGCTCAAAATGCAATCCGATTTGAAATTTATGGAGATTTGAACTTTCATAGCTTTGTATGAGCCAAAAATACTCTTTCAAGCTAGGATACACAAAGAAATCCAATTGAAATAGCAAAAATCACAATTTGCAAGAAAAGGTTATTTTGGGTTAAATGAATGATTTTGGCCAAATTCAAATGGCTATAACTTTTGAACGGTTGGTCGTTTGGAAAAACTTTGAACTAAAGAAATGCTTAAAATGACCAACCCTACAAGTTTTGTATTGACCACTTTTTCAAAAACTCAATAGATTTTAACTTATGAAAATATTACATTTAATCCCAAATCAAAATTCTATAAGATCCATTAGAGACCAGATTTGCTATTTTGTTTCTAAAATAGAAATTTTTACTTCGAAAGCATTGTAAAATATTTGAAATACATATTTGAGAACTTTTATAAAGATTTTCACAAATATGGACCTTTTAAACAAAAATTTTGACTTTTGACAAAATAGGCTCATTTGAAGGATATGCATGCATATGGTTTTCAATTTTATTCTAAAAAGTATCAAATGAAACAAATGAGAAGATATTTGATTGAAATTAGTATGTATGAGTTTGAAGTACTATTTTGAATCAAGATATGGCTAAGAATCTGGTCTAAACGGAGAAACTCACTAAGTGCAATAATATGACCATTATGGGTCAATTATAGTTTTTCGGTGAGTTTCAAAATCAAATAACTTTTGCTAGGTTGGTGTTTTAAAAATCTTTTGAACACAAGACTTGTTAAGAATGACCAACTCTAGGTTTTTTATTTTGGAATTACTTTCAAAATCATTTTACATATAATTCTATGAAAATTATAAGTTTAAATCCAAAACAAGATACTACTATCTAGATTTTGATCATGAAACTCATTTTCTTTTTAAAATAGATTTTATGAAGCCAAAACCTTTGAAAAACATTTCAAATACATTTGTATACATTTTGCAATTAGTTTTTTTACAAGAATACTAATAGTATACAAAATTTTGACTTTTGGCTAAATTGCTTGATTTTGAAAATAAATATTAGCACTTATATAAATATGGGCACATGTAGGGATGTAATATACATGGATATGAATTAACACTCCCCTTTAATGTGCCACTACACTTATCAAGCTCATAAAACAATATTGGAGTTTTGAATAAGAGCATGAAGGATAGAATAATTTTTCATGATATGTATTGAAATGTAATTACCTATACAAGGTAAAGTGCTTGAATTTAAATTGTTACCGAAGTGGTATTGGTACATGATGGTGGCTTGTATATCTTCATGCTTGGCCTCAAATGGTTGGTGGTGACTCCACCTCATTCATGCACGTGCCAAGTCCTTCAATGCCTTTTCAAAACCTATTAAGCACTTTAAGCACATTTGGGTACCCAATTCTTGTTGGGTCTATGAGTGTTAGTCATAATGTATTTGGGTGCTCGAGTAGATGTTTTGTTCTTAGTATCAATATGAGAATAGCAAGACTTACTACTTTTGTAATTCATTTTGGGGCACTTAGTAAGTTGGTTAGCCATGGGTTTTGAATTTTTAGTAAGGAGGCAAAGCACACCCTTCTTGACAAAATTCACTTTGAGGCTTATCCTACCACCATCCTTGGGTAAACTCCCAATTTCTTTCTTACCCAAGGTGTCCCCTTACTCCCCAAGAGAATTGTCATGAATTATGTGTTTTTGCCACCCAAATAGCCTTAACATTATTTTTGGTTGGGCTAACATTTTTAGCAAACAAATTGCCATATTTATCTCTCATGAGCATATAATGATCATGACAAGGATGGGCTTAGGAGTTTTACCATAAGGACACTCTTTACCAATGTGCCCTTTTTCTCGGCAATTGTAGCAAGTTGGCTTTGAGGTTTTCTTCTTCTTGACTTGCTCCTTGCCGGTTTGACTCTTGATGGATGTGTTCTTGGTCTCCACTTTGTTAGGACACGCTGAGGCAAGGTGCCCTAACTTATTGCATCCAAAGCACTGAATGTTCCTCATCTTGTCGGCTTGGGGCTTGGAGCAACTTTCTTTGTTCTTGGTGGACTTGGAGTGTCTTGTCTTGTGATTGCTCTTCTTAGGGATGAAACCAAGACCCTTCTTATCCTTCTCAGATTTTTGGTTGCCCAAGACGGCATTTAGGTTGGCTTTCCCTCTGTAGCATTTCTCCAAGTCCTTTCTCAATTTTTCAACTTGAGCCTTGAGCTCTTTATTTTTCTCTACAACAAGGTTAGTATAGCAAGTACTAGAGGAAATTGGAGCAATTAAGTTCGAGCAGTTAGGTACATTATTCATCTCATTACAAGACATATTTGAAATGGAAGTATTTGCACTAGTGCCAAGAATTTCATCAATCAATTCATCACATAAGGTGGAGCTATTATTGTTAGATGAAGTATTAGGAGTGGAATCTAAACAAGACACATCATCTAATAGATCACAAGTCATGTAAGCATCCACCTTAGCACTAGAGCAGCATGGTATGTCAAGTAAATCATCACAAGAAGTGGATATATTATTTCTAGATGATGTGGGTAGAATGACATCTAAACAAGACAAATCATCTAGAATGATGCAGCTTAAACCTACATCCACCTTGCTAGCATTAACACTCTTGAGGAGGAGATTTTCATGATCTCCCTTTAAGGCATCATATGACTTTTGAAGCAAATTGACTTTTTGAGACAAGTCATATGATTTCCTTATCTCCTTCTCAAGGGAATCATGGAGCCTACCAATCATATGTATCAATTCATCATGGGAGGGCTCATTGTCAACTACCTCATCATTACCTTGGTAGTGAAGCAATGAGGTGAAGTAGGAGATGAAGAGCACTAATCATCATCGGAGCTTAATGTGGAGAAATCATCACTTGAAGTCCATTCTTGAATTGCATCTTCTTGATCAATGGACTTGTTGTGGTTTCTTTGAATTTGCATCCACACATCATGAGCGTTCGTAAGATGGCTCACTTCTTTTGCTCATCTACGCCAAAACACTAAACAAAGCATCAATAGCAAGAGCGTTGAGATGCGAGTTTTTCTCATCCTCAATGGTTAGAACCTTGGAGTTCTTTGAGGGAGAAAAACCAACATCTACAATCCACCAAACACGATAATCCATGGCTTGGAGATAGCATGACATGCGAATTTTCCAAAGATTATAGTTCATGCTATCAAATAAAGGTGCATCACCTAGGTGCCTAAAATCCTCCATGGTCATCCGATCACTCTCAAGACGGTGAAGTCTATTTAGTGAGAGCCCTAGCTCTGATACCACTTGTAAGGAATCGGATGCCCAAGAGGGGGGGTGAATTGGGCTTCTTCAAATTTTAATCTCTAAACCAATTTTATACTTGTGTCCAAATCTTAATGTAATGTGGAAGCTAAAAACTGATATTTGAATACAGGTTATTATACTAGGTGATGGCAAGCAAGATAAGCACCCTAGAATAAGAATTAACTAACTCTTGATTTGCAATCCTAGTGAGACAAGCAAGTAATTTAATTCTAGATATGAAGATGCTAGCAATAAAATTGCTCAAGATAAATTAGTTAGCACACACAAGTCAACACATGACAAGGGCATAACTAGTAAGGTGCTCAGATCATCATATAAGTCATAAGATGCATAATGGATAAATACAAAGTAAAACAATCCATAAAGGAGACAAGAGATACCACAAATGACACAAGTATTTTTATCCCGTGGTTCGGAGCCACGCTCCTACTCCACGTTGAGGCAAGCCCTTGCTCCTCACAAGGACCGACTCCCGCTCGAGCCTACGCCTCGTTTCCACTAGGGTGACTCTTCCACCACAACGGTGAGGTGAGCCCCAACCTCTTACAGCACGCTAGTTCCAAGAGTAAATAGGTCTTCCTCAAGCCCTGTCTCTTTGGCTCACTAGCACTCGATTCGCCTGGGCCTTCTCACAACCTTCGTTGAGAAGATCACTGGCTCAACACCTTCCACACCGTCTAGGTGCTCTCAAGCACCAAGAGTAACAAGCCCGAAGCTTATTTGATCACACCAGATCAAACTCAAGAAAGAAGCACACAGGACACTCTTGATCACACACTAATCTCACTTAGGATTCTCTTAATCACACTCAAAAGATTAGTGTCTTGGACACTCCTAACACATAGGAGTTCCTCTCACACACCTTCAGCTCAAAGATAATGAATGGGTTGCCAAAAGTTAGTTCTCAACAGTCTGGAGGGGGTATAAATACCCAACACCCTCAAAACTAGCCGTTTGAACCAAAAACTAGCCGTTGGGAACAGTAACAGAGAATTTACATTTGCCACGGACTGGTTCTATGCGAAATCCCATGTATAACGGACCAAAAAATTTGGTCCGTCACTATATGTACAGCCTACACGAAAACGGCGATATCTCTATCGTTCGAACTCAGAATTGGGTGATCTTGGACTCTATAAAAAGCTAAGAACAAGGGCTATCTATCTAGTAAGGTCTCAGCACCCAGATCCCAAAGGATGAGTACAAAATTCACAAGGAATCAGAAGACACTCAAAACCTCACATTTTTGGACACCACTAGCTTCTCTCTTTTACTAAACACTTCTAACACCCCAAGACACCTCACTAGGCTCACTTAGGGGCAAGAAGACTCAATGTGCATCACTCGAGAGCTTGGAAATGGTCCAATCAATATCAATCCGGACTCCTCTTGATAGTACGACAACTATCCTATCAATCCGGTCTTTCCACCAACACCAAGACCGGTGAAAGACTAGGAAACATCCTTAGTCCTATACTAGCCATACCTTGGCCTTGAGCATCTTTTAGGTTCACTTCTAAGCTTCATGCTTTTTACTTGATGTGTTGTGCATGATGATCGTCATAATTGTTGAAGTCTTCGTCTTGTCAACATTGACTTGATCACCTCATGAGGCTCTTCCGTCCTATCGACTTTGATTCGATCATCCTCCCGATGATCCTGTCATCAAATCGATCTTGACTCGTCCTCAGCTCTTGGTGAATCCTCATCTAGTTGATCTTGACTTAACAATCAATCCTTTATCACACCTTGGTCATCACACATGCTCTTGGAACCTAATTCTCTTCAAAGCATCTCAAGAAAGACATTAGTCCTAAAAGCTCAATAGATTTGCATGGATATACTTGATAATCATTAAATTTTAAGCTCAACAAGTGTTTGATAATGAACCCCAATATATATGAAACACTTGACATAAGAATGCTCCTACTAAGTGCACCGAGATGTATATGCATTTGATTCATACACTTAGTGAGAATAATACCAAAAGGTATTTAAATTAATTGCAAGGCAAATCAATTTAAATTACTCAATTAATCTTTTATATTCTTAATAATATGCACATGAATGAATTTGAATTAGGAAGACATGTGCATTGAAAACTATTTACAATTCCAACACCAAAGAACATAAAGATTTCTTCACAACACAGCAGGCAACTTCAAGAATTTTTATGAATTTTTCAGTTGCTCAAATGAGAAAGTTGTCAACATGAAAAATATTCATCTCGAAATTCTCTACAACTTTCATATATAAACTTTATTTTTAGGAGCAAGGAAAAACCCTCAAAAATGCAAAATATCAAGACCGTGTCAAAAGCATGTGTATCACGGACTGAATAATTTGGTCTGTCCCACGCATAGAAATTCAGTCTACTTCCCGAATTTTTATAATTTTTTCGGTTGCTCAAATGAAAAAGTTGTCAACATGTAAAATATTTGTCTCAAAATTCTCTACAACTTTTATGTAGACACTTTATTTTTTCGAGCACGGGAACACCTTCAAAAATGCAAAATACGAAACACTGTCAAAAGCCTATGTATGACGGACCAAAAATTTAGTCCGTCATACATGTATGCCGGACCAAAATATTTGGTCCGTCATACATGGGAGTTTTAGAGAGTTTGGTCCGGCTCAAAAGGGAAACTTGCTGTTAGATTGAGTGGATGATCCAGTGCATATTCTAAGCACTAAATCCGGTCCGTTCCCCATGAAAAGGACTTCCGAAAAAGTGTCAAACATCCAAATTCAAATTGATCACAATCAAATTCAATCACCAAAACACAAGTTATCAAATTCCCATCATAAGCTCTCTTAAAATCAAGGCATAAAGATATATTGATCCAATGAATTAAACACACAAAGATACATGGATCAACATCGAAACAAATATTTAAACCAAATTAGAGTCCACGAAGGTTGTGCATGATAGAAACATTCATGGTGAGCTTATATGCACAAATATGATCAAGCATGGTGAAGTCTATAAAGAAACAACCAAAGGATCATTTAAAGAATAGTCATATAAGATCAAAGATCCAAAGACAAGCAAACCACGTTCATGCCGGACTAAAAAATTTAGTCCGTCATAGATGGGCAAATAAGAAGTTTTGATCAGCTGAAAGTACATGTATGCCGGACCAAAAAATTTGGTCCGTCATAGATGAGCAAATGAGAAGTTCAACCAAGAGGTTCAAGTTGGCGCTGGACTAAAGTATTTTGAATGAGAGATTTGGCGCCGAACTAAGATAAGAGTCAACTTGGGAATCACTAAAGAACTAAATAAGAACATGATCCCAAGAGCAAAATATGAACAGTGCGGTAATGTTTATGCCCAAAATGAATATGAGATGCATATGACAAATGCACTATCAGATAGGAGTGGAATACCGAGCACATACCTCAAAGTTGCATACTCATTCTTTTCATATATGATTTCCTTTTAAATAAGATGAGACTAAAACAATCTTCACGATGAACATATTAGTCTCATATCAATAAGCATATTAGAGGTTTGTCATTAAGCACATTGTCAATAACTATGTTTGTCATTAATCACCAAAATCATACATGGGCTACCTTGAACTTACACATGTAATCATCCCAGTATGCCACGTGTGCTACCACTTTGCATACCTGTGCTCGACGTCAACCGTTGAATGCAGATCGTGCACACTAGTTTTTGCCATGTGTCACTCATGGATCATGTCGCTTGTCACTACTCGATCTTGCCGCGTGTGCACGTGACGTCGGTGCATGCGTTATCACTTGTGTCAGCCAGTTCACGAAATAGTGGATTGCGTCCATGGTGCACCATCAAGGTTTGATGGACCAATTCCATGGACCGTGGCGACATGTTGGCTTCCAATTGGTCCAAATCAGGTGCTAACACAATAAATCGGATTTTTAAAATAAAAAATAATTTGATTAATTCAACAATTTCTATTCTCTGGATTTTTCTATTTATCAAATCACTTATTATTGTTATTTTTTTGCTGTAATTTTAATCTATTTATTGTATTCATTTATAAATATTTCTTTATTACAAAATAGACGTATCAGCCATTCATTTGGAATAAGCCTTGCATATAGTTATGTTAGACTTGTATTATGTGCAAAACTTATTGAGTGGTTTATGTACTCACCCTTGTCAACAACAAAATCACCATTTGACGAAGAGTCTACACCAATTTTGGAGGTGGAGTATAAGGAAGAAATGAATGTTTAGGGTGCGAACTTTGTTAGTTGCCTGTGGTATACTAAGAAGTTTGTCTACGTTTTCATTTCAGCTGTATTTTAATTTACTCTCTAAAGTTTAGCTATGTGTGGCGTATTCATGTAAGGTCAACCATAAGGTCAGTCAACAAGTTATAATTAATATTTGAAGTCTTTTATTATGATTTCGCTGTGTATGATTGTGATATTCATCTATATTGAGTTTGTGTATACTAACGTGATCCTAGACTAGTACGATATACACAGAGGTTCGAATTTACATATTTGATTCCCAATATAAGCTCTTGAAGGGATATCGATTTTTTGCAAAATAGAAATGAGTGCACTAGTTTAAGTTTTTAAATGTGTATATAAAAGACTGAGCGTATTATGTATGTACATATACCTTAGGGAAAAAGTGTGAGCCGCGGACCAGGGTCAGCATGTGATGCATGACGTTGAAACCAAACATATCATCGCACCCCTGTTGATGACACTGTGAATAAAAATAATTAAATTAAGAGATGAAGAATAGATGTTAGAAAAATTAATCATATGCTAGGCACTTATACCATGAAGCGCTTCCACTCCTAGCTGGTCGCTTTGTTTGTCGTCATGTCACTTTCCTTCAACAACGTAAGACAAGAAAGCCCTACATACATTGGAGAGATACCATTGAGGCAAAACAATGAATATGGTTAAATATGAAAAGTGTTAGGTTAGAGGAATGTACTTACTTGTGCAAAACAGGCTTAATCATGTAAGCCATCGGTCCCTTCTCGATTGAGTTAAAAGTGTAAACTTTGTTTTCATTTAGAGCAACTACGAGTAGTACCCAATAGATGCTTATTAAATGGTATGCAATGTATGAAAATAAGTTTATATATGGTTTAATTGTGTACAAGTAATTAAAGAGTAAATTAGTACTTACTCCTCTTGGTACAGGAATAGAATAAAATCCTTTTTCACCTCAGACTGCAATGCATGCTTGATGTAGTTGGCAAGAAATTCCGATTGAATCCTAGCCATGGTTGCAGACACCATCTTTGGGTCGACGAACCCAACTAGGTGTTGACCCGTCATGACTCACTGCCTCATTATCCCGCAACTCGTATGAAATGTTAAAAATATAATACAAAACCCTATTACAGTCATAGGCTCATGCTATATTGTGCGATACTCATAATGTTCAATATTTTACAATAGAAATATCGATGGCTTTCAGGCTGTACAAACGGAATAGATCTTCGAAACTCACTGGGAATGTTCCATACTCATCGTGGTGGAAATGTCCCCTTGACACCTCACATTGAAGTCGACGTGATGCTCGGCTTCATTTGCCTTGTTAATGTATTATCCATGGAGCAACTGAGTGTACATACCTAAAGTATTCAATTCATTGCTAAGTACAAGGGACTTTCTATATTCGTATCCCTTATAATCTTGAGGGACTCTGTGACATCTGTCAACTTTGCTTTCTAGACAGAAGAAGTCTCCGAGGTTAGGACAAAGGGCTTTCCATGTATTTGAGGGTGCGTTGTGGCCTCTGTCAATTTTGCTTTCTTAACAGAAGGAGTCTTCGAGGTCTCCGGTGGTTTTTTGACTATCGTGCTAGTCATTTTGCGCATCAGCTCTGCACTCTACATAGGAGTCGACTTGAACGGAGGACTTGTCATGGTGGTGGGAGCAGAAGCAGGAGTAGGTGCATGTATGATAGGAACCTATGAAGCACATACATGTGTAACGTGTTGCGGTATTGGAATAATCGAGAAGACGCGGGATTTTTACCTTAAGTAGTATGACACCCGTCATGGGAAACTTGATGAACGATGTCGGGACCCGAGTATGCAAATCCGGACCCTCTGTGTATACTACACTAGTCCAAGATCACGCTAGTGCCACATGCTCAATATCGGTAAATATCACAATCATACATAACGGAAATAAGATAAAAGACATCATGTATTAAATATTACTAGTTGAATGACCTTATGGTCAACTTATATGGCTATGCCTCGTAAGGCTAAATAACAAATTAAACTGCAGTAGAATGAAGATGTAGATAAACCCTTCAGTATACTATATGCAACTGACAAGGCTCGCACCCTAAACATTTATCTTTTCTGGTACTTCTTCTCCAGTACTGATGTAGACTCCTCAACTGGTGATTTGTTGGTAGCAAGGGTGAGTAATTAAAACACTCAACAAGTTGTGCACAGAATCCAATTCTATCTTAACTATATACAAGACTTATTCTAAAGGAATAGCTAACATGGCTATTTTGCAATAAAGAAGTATTTGTAAATGAATACAATAGATAGATTGAAAAAATAGTAAAACAAATAACAGTAATAGATAGATCCAACATTTCTCAAGTAAATTAAGTTTCTAATCCTAAGTCAAATTTCTATCCTTCCGTATGGCAACCTGCCATCCCAACCAAGTTTCTATTTAATTAAACTAACTCTCAACTGTAATTCTCGAGCTATACTCAATATCGCGAGCACAGCTATTCAAATAGATTTACACTCTACAGAGGTTATGCACTTTACCCACATGACATGATCATCTCTTGTTGCCAAGTTATTAACACATTTCATTTGGTGTGTTGGCAGAGAGATCATGACAAAACCTTTACAATGCACTGCTTTAACCCAGTACTACTCACTAAAATTTCAACACTAGTGGGTCTGGTTACCACATCCAAGGCCCCCCTCTTACGTCATATGAGTTGATCCATAACTCGGGACTCACACCGCCATTAATAGTACCATAGCTAAGACATTGTAAATTAATCAGTTAAACTGTCCCATATCAGTTATGTGGTTGCATGGTTGACTCAAGTCGAAGACTTGTAAGGTTAAGTCCTTAATATGATCGAAGAAAGACTTTTACATACCCTCTGCCCATCAGGCCCACCTTGGCATACTTGCCCCTTGCCACTTGCCTCAATCTAAGTAATTACCACCCCAGTTGATTTCTATGCACCACATGCCATCAACAATTCAACATCGTTGTGTAACATCCCTCGCTACTACAACTCAATCTCATTGTATAACCTCACATGACACACAAGTTCACATCATTGTTCCAAATTTCATTAGTCAAGATTAAACATTGGTGATTCAAGTACATGTGATGGCGTGGCACAGCTAAGCAACTAACACGGTCTAACCATCCCATGTTGATTTTATTATTAATGCAACTATAACGAACCAATCTAGGGTGATAATAGATCATGGCATACAAATGACAAGATAGGGTATAGATCAAATTGATAGATTAACTAAGTCCCAATTTAATTTGGATCCATTGTATACATGAAATAATATGCAATAGGGTAAAACGATATAGCGGTTTTATAAATATGGGTTCAATATGATCAAAGCACAACTTGTCTTAGAAAAACCCTTATTCTTGTTTTGGACCTTGGTCTTGAATTAATGGATCCTCCACCGATGCGTTGCACAACTCAACGTCTACGTGAATCGAGAAAGAAAACCATGTAAACATAAAAACTGAGAGCAAATGAACTTAAAAAAATCAAATAAAACTCACCATTAAATAGATCTCAATTTTACAATTTTTTAAATTTGAATCACCTCAGTCGGAACTTGTATAAGGGAGAACGGGCTCTCGAAAGATTCAAAAATTCTAAAAATCAGAAATTTGAAAATAAAATAATAAACCAAAATATTTTTATATTAAAAAATCTTATTTATTGTGTTAGCGTGATGTTATGTTGACGTTAGCATCGGGTTGACTAATACAGAGCCGCCACATGGCATGATCTATGGACTGGATCCAGGGGACCTCCTTTGGTCCACTGTAGACACGGTTCACGGTGCCTCGGACTCTGCGCGCCATGCGTCGGGACTCCATTGGCTCATGGTTCGTTGAGATTCGGACCATACATGAGATCCGATGGTTGCGATCTAACCGAGCGGCTTACTGTTTAATGTGAGTATGTGGCACTATCTCGAGCATTAATCTAGAGATCAATGGCCACAGACCAGCGAGAGGTGCGACGGTGAAGTCGGCAATGCAAACCCACGGACGCGAGGAAGACAACAACGAATGTGGTGGTTCTGGGACGGATCCGAGACGGCTTGACGCAGATCTGGTAGCTCTTGCTCTTGCGAACACGCTGATATCCTCAACGTCGGCCACGACACGGCAGAGTGGTGAGCTTCAACAAAAAACGGCGGTGACAAGGCTTCAACTTTGGCGAGCTCGCGAGCTTCAACGCCGACCTCTCTAGCGACGGTGCTTGAGGGAAAAGATGCGCGGCTGATGGCAAACCTCGGGGTACCCACCTCCCCTTTTATAGCCTTGACAAATGTGCACAAAAGGAAAACCTAGATCTACGTGGTGACAAAATCCAGCTCCGACAAGGCGGCGGCACGCTCCTAGTCCTTTGCGAATATGACAATCCACAACCGTCCGATGATGATCCATCGGTTAGAATCAACTCCTAACGTGTCACGATCCTAATGGCTTGCAACAAACTAACGGCTAAGATCGAATAAGATCCGATCTTCCCTGATCTATTCTGCATCACCCGATCTCAATCCGACGATCACGATTCCTTAGGGTTTATGATTGCATTATCCAATCTCCACCGCTATATCAACATCCAACGGCTAACATTGATGCTTCTAGAAAGCAGGCCAGCGCATGCACAGGATATGGGCTTGGCCCAATACTGTTCACAACAATTTTCCCGTGTTTTCTTTCTAAAATAAGTCTAGAAATTAGTTTAATTATTTTTAAGCAACAAAATCATCACGAAAAATACAAGAAAATTCTCATAAATACTTTGAGATGTTTTGAACTCAAATAAAATATTTTTAGCCAAAATTGATATAGATTTTATCTATATATAATTAGTTTTCTTAAAAGACCAATATACTTAATTTAAAATAAATTCCAAAAAAATCCAATAAATTTAGAAAAATCACAAAGTACCCAAATAACAATAAAATAATATTAAGGTAAATTTTAGGATGTTACAAATGACATCCGTGTTTTCCCAAAAGTAGTGATATCTTCGTTCAATGGGAACTCCAGCACAAGAGATGGGAAGTCTTTGTGGACATAGTCCACCTTCATGCTTATGTAGCCCTTCCCCAAAGGGTTACCATACACCGTGTCAGTCTTCTTACATAAAAATACAACCTCACGTCTAGCTTCAACGGAAAATCCGTCTTCCATCACGACAAGCTGGCACTTGGCAGGCACCTGCAAGAAGTATGTAACTTGATCGGAAATATTGTTTAGCTTACTCTTATATCTTTAAATCAAAAAGAATTATTACCTTCAAGTAGATAAGTGGATGTGTGTTTGTCAAATAAAGGGTGTGAAATCTGATAGGATAAACACGATTCCAGTGTAACCTAAACTCTCTTTGCGATATATCGAATTGCCTAGTAAAAAATTGAAGGAATTTAAAGAAATGCTCACATTTTGAAGAAAATCACAAATGAGGGAAGATTGAGGGGAAATATCCTTAATCTAGGGCATCAATTTTACCTTTTAACACCCATCTTTAAGGATTTCATAATTTCTCACTATAGGTTCCAACCAGAATATGTTGTATTTTTTGTGGTGGCGGTGGTTTTTTGTGCCTCTAAAACAACAATAGTGGAGATTTCAGCTTGAGGGTTTATATGACCTAGCAAGGCACATCGCAATTGATTTTAACATAAGAACCGATTGTGATTTACCATGCACATCGCAATTGGTTTTTAGGTAGGAACCGATTAAGATGTGTATGCAATCGGTTCTTAGGTGAGAACCGATTGTGATGTGTCTAATACTATATCATAATCATTTCTAACTTAAGAACCGATTGTGATCATTCCCCACCAATTAATTATTATACCCTCGCTGAATCATCTATCATAATCGATTTTTTCCTAAAAAGTTAGAAACTGATCCAGATAAAATGATAGTGTTGTACCATTCTGCAGCAGTGTACCTAGTTTGGGTTTCCTATATTTAGTGTCATAGTACAGTAGTAGTACGTTTGATTTCAATTCTGGCATTATGTTGCACGTTACTCACTGATATACAAACTTAAGGGTTTTACATATAGATACTGTGTTTACTGACACATGGAGAGTCGCATTTGATATTGTCAAAAAAGAGTTTTTACTGTACTTGAGAGGTACTGAGTAACTCTATTAAATTAGAGTTAAACTTTCAGTACCTCTTCGTACCTTTATCCTCTCAATTTTTGGTCCAAATTTATAAGGTTTATTTTTTAAATGATCTTGTTTATAAATATAATAATTACATGTGGATTTAATGAGGTATTTCCTTCTATACACCTATTTATTTTCTCTCAATTATATGTATTTATTCATTATCACCTACAAAATATTATATTTTATCTTTCAAGAGAATTAAATGGAGACATCTAAGTCATTTTCTCTCATACTTTTCTTAATTTCAATACAACATTAATTCTTATGCAAAATCAAAATACACCTTATATTTTGGACAACGAGGGAGTAGCTCCTGAGGATGGTTTGTCCGATTGCTTAAGTTTTTTGCTTACTAAACAAGACATCTCGAAGAAACCTATTGCAAATTAAAGAGAGCTTGAACTTACCAGTGAATCCAACTGAAAATTCGGACTTTACCATCTCTGTGACTGCTTAATCGTTCAAGATGATTTTTTTGTGTGTGTGTGTGTGTTAAGATATGCAAGTTTTCCAAAGAAGGTTTTGTTCTTTATATCGTCCGCTTCTTTTTAACATAGAAAATAAGATCCTATTAGTTCATAACATGGAACTTTCCTGTGATCTTCACGTGACAAGATTGAAGGCTATTCACTCCAGGAAAAAAAACTAAAAATGTAAAATCTTTGAGGATTTGAGGGACAAAAGAAGATTGCAGAGCATTGCGCAACACCAGTTAGCAGTCAGAGCACTGCTGTATCAATTGGGAGGCTATGGTACACTGCACACACCTTTAAGAAATCATCTGCCTCCTTCAATGATTGATGATGAATGAAGCTTCACGGAAAGTTTCGACTAAAATGCTTGCACTTGCAATCTTTGAGGGAAGTTTGAACATTGCTTGCTTGTGCAGTTGTGCGCAGTTGTGCAGCAAGGAAATACAAGAAACAAAGACATGTGCTACAAATTTGCCAACCATAGAAAACGCTGGATGACATGGGATTTCAGTATGAGCATATATAATGATCTCTATTCGCCACCAAGGAGGAAATAAATAAATCTAGCTGCAAGAGCAATAGAATCCGCTCATAGTGATATCCCCTGCAGTTACTAGTTCAGAAGAGTTTGTTTCAATCCCGTCATTGTTGATAGTACCTCCTGTGATTGCGACTCTTGCAAACATGAACTATGGAATTGGCTCCGCATCTCCAATTCCAACACCACAATGGAAACAGTCTGTCTGGTCCTATGTTATGGTGGAAACTTCATTCCTGAAGCCTCCTAACCCTAGCTACCATGCACTGGTTTCGCGCGGAATCTCTGCACGAGCATATATAGATGATCGTAATATATGGAAAGGTGTTGAACATAAAGATAACGTTGTGAGGTCTCATATGCTGGCCATGTATATGTATGTGGAGGTTATTCATGTTGAGATATAATCAGATTCTTGATCCTCATTGTAGAGATATATTTGGACTCTTGGTTTTAGTTGGCGAATTCCAAAACTATCAGTGAAGTGTTATGGGTATAAATAGGACACCCCTTTGTCAAGAGAAACAATCTATCAATCAATAAAGAGAAAATAGTTGATCTCCATATATGTGATGTTCATCTATTGCGATTGTTCTTCGTCTATTCTTGATTGGTATTGGGTTTGCTTTGCCTTCTCATCTACCACCTTTCTTTAGTGTGCTTGCTCTCCTTCCAGGCTTCCAGCCAACTATGAGGAGAGTGGGAAAAGTATGTTTGGTTTCAAATAGACCCCAAGAACTAGAGAAAGTAGTCAGAGAACAAGCATGGGAACTGGGAAGACATAGAGTACCAAAGGCACTTTTAGAATGTAAACCTGTAGTATGTATGAATACAGATCACAGGATGACAACCGGATCAAAAATGTAAATTGCTGGGTCTGGCACGTATGGGAGCGTATTGTATGTTCTAAAATCAGATTCTTTTTTTCTCCTTTTTGGCACCATTAACATATAATGAATTTGAACTTGAAATTTTATATATAGGTAGAGTAAACCATGAAGTACATCTATAATTTTTTTTGAATTTTTTCGTGACGATGTTTAATTATTTGAATTACACCTCCAAACTATATTGTATACAATACGTCATTATTTCGCTTACAGCTACTGAAACCAAGTTTAATTTGGTGAAGCTCGACGTAGATAACCAGAGATATATATTTAGACCTGCATGCATGAATGCATCCAGATTCCAGAGCTAGCCACTGTGATGCCCAGCGGTGTCCTTGATGAATGCTGCTGGAGGCAGCAGGGGAAGAAGGAACATCTCCCGTTCTCCCTGCCCCTGGCACCAAGAGAGGATGAACAACATGAGGTGCTTTTCAGCGCGCTGCAAGAAACGGGCACAATGCATGCGTATGTAATTATATATTCTCTCAAAGATCAAATGGTAACTTAACTGTGTAGTATGTGCTTCTAGCTAACCTCTTAAACTTTGCTATGAGATCAGGTAAATCCTACCGAAGGAACACCAGTCACGCTATCTCGTTGGGTTTTACTATGTTATACTTTGATACATCTTCTTATGTGCAATAGTTCTCGTATTCGATCAGAGTTTGTGAGATATTGTACGAGCGTGCATGGTATCAAGAATAAAGTAGATGAATCTTGTAGAAAGGACTAAAATAACGGCAATAAAACAACTATAATGTGAGAGAAAAAATCGGCGAAACCGATCGCAAATTCTTTAAGCACAACCTTAAAAGAATATAAGTAATTGTTGCTGCCTTACAACTCTCATAAACTTTTCAGGAGACCTTGGATCCTTGCTCTATGCAAGAATCCATTGCTAAATAATAACTTAGCCTCCCCTTGCACCGTGGTGGCGTGCAACGCACAAACCAACATGGCTACGAGAACCAAGCAGATGAAGGAAGCAGAACCGTATTGCGTTTGCTTTGCCATCTCGGTCGATCTCCACTAGACTGCTGCCTTTTCTGCTGCTCCAACGCGTTTGCACGCTCCCGCTCCCAACTTGTTTCGACTTCTATTCTTTTATATGTGTAGCGTTCCACACTGTTGTTCTACGATGAAATTGGCAAACAGTGCACTGTAGGGCTGGGCATTTGTTTTTTTTTCGGTTTTTGGAAACAGTTAACCGAAATTCTCAAAACCAAAGGAAAAATCGAACCGGATTAACCGAAAATATTTGGTTTGGTTAATTCGTGTTTTTTGTTAACCGAAATATGACATGTTAGAAAGCAGCACAGCATAATCCACAGCATAAACCAAAGATAAACCCACAACATTTAAAAGTTATAAGATAACAAGGATGTCAATAAGCCACATCTCGGTTGCATATACAACAAGAATGTCAATAAGCATCTGGTCCTTCTCATTTTCTCGTCATACGGTCTGCATTCTTTCCCCAAAATGAAAATGGCCAGCTGCCCAGCTGAATGAAGGAAAAGAAAATCAATCAGCTAAAATTCTAAACAGAAGTATCTTAAAAATGGTACTAGCTATAAAAAATGTCTATATCATCTATAGATAGCATATAGACAACCTCTTCAATAGATTAGCTATAGTATTATCTATAAAATTAAATATTAGCCCATATATAATAGATAATAAGTGCTTTGGAATCAATTATAGTTTGATTATACATTAGTAGCTGGTCTATATCTCTCTCCTCATTTTCTCTCTTCCACCCAAGCAAAATGATGAGATGACACCCTTATAGCTAGCTGAAGTAGCACCATTGCACATGCCCTTAATTAGTCCTGACTCCTCATGTGTTTGTTGAAGTATAAGTGAATTGGCCACCTTTCCTCATCAGCTTAAGCTTTTAGGTGAACAGGTTGGTGCATGCAACTCAATATGGTATCAGAGCCAAAAGGTCTCGAGTTCAAGATCCGGTTGGCGCAATTAAAAAAAATAATTACAGCCCACTTCTATTCCACGTCTTAGGCCTGAGGGAGCCTACACATGAGGGGGAGTGTTGAAGTATAAGTAAATTGGCCACCTTTCCTCAACAGCTTAAGCTTTTAGGTGAATTAGCTGGTGCATATAACTCAATAGTGTTTACGTGAAGGCAAAATAACTGGTGAAAAGAGAATAGACCTTGACATCCCGTAAAAATTAGGAAATGAAAAAGGTCGGTCTATGCCACTGGTTATTTTACAATTTTGTATTGTGCCACAAATGTTCGGCTAATTGGTACTATGGCACTAGATTCAAATATTTCTTTAGAAATTGCCGTTCCGGTAAAATCAATGCCATAAAAAGATCTTTTCTTGTTTTTGTTTGATCACGGTATTCCTCGGTTCTTTTGTGATGAGTTTGATGACATATGTTTCAAATTCAACATATTTGGAAGGACAAAAAAGTCCTTTCCGCTCAGTCAACGTGAATTGACCTTGTTAAAATGGCTTTTTTCAAAGAAATTTCAAACCCACAGCGGCATAGTACCAATTAAACGAAAAGTGGTGGTATAATTAAAAATCACAAAACAACCAGTGCCATAGACCAAAATTTTTCATCAAAATTAGGTGTGTGTTGTAATATTGTGGCTGATGATGATCGATCGATTACTCAAACACAAGAACAAAGTAGAAACTAGATGTAGGCCCGAGAGCCATTTCTTCCCTTATTGATATCTCTTGGATGCGGAGGGAGAAGAGTTTCTTAGTCAAACAAGTAATATAAGAGTTGTAATGGGTCTAATTGGGTCTTTCCATAATTTTTAGAAATACTACTCCCTCAATCCCATAATATAGGGTGCCTAAGTTTTTTCATGCAGTTCCATAATATAAGACGCCTCTTGATATATGATGAATATTTTCCCTATCTACCCCTGTGCTCACACGGTCTATGTGGCCCATAATTAGTGGCACACATTAATTAGTGGTCGGCGTGCATGTCCTGTAAACTACTCCAACGATTCGTTCTCCATAGAGGCCGCATATGGCCAGTATTTTTCCATAGCGATTACATCTCCATGATTTACTCCAACGATTAGGGATATTGCACAGTTATTAGCGATATTGGTGAAAACAATTAGCCTGCCATCTCATGCCTAGGTATTGGTGAAAAAAATTAGACGCCCTATATTATCACTACAGGAAAAAACAGTAATTTCGACAGCCAAAACCGTCCACCCTAGAGCCGAAACCGTCCACTATAACTAAGGTCGACAGCTGGTCGTCCACCTTAAGCCGCCGAAAGTAAGTGGTCAACCATAATATTAAATTCGACGGGCTGGCTGTCCACCCTATTAGGGTCGACGGCCAAATATAAGTCATCACCATAATAACACTAAGGTCGACGGAAAAAGCATTGTCCACTCTAGACTAGGGTGGGCGGCCTTTCCTAATGTCGACCATAATAAGATAAGGTCGACGGCACATTGTTCACGTGGCCGTCCACCCTAAGTTATGGTGGGCGGCCACGTGGAAAGGCCGTCGACCCTAATCTATTAGGGTGGACGGCCACGTGAAAAATGCCGTTCACCCTAATTAATTGGCATTTAAAAAAAATAGTCGCCCGATTGGCAGTGGCAGCATTCAAAAAATATTCTCTGAACTGAATTTGCTTTATCATAACATGATGCAACAACGCATAATGTTTTGTTGAATCCTCCACTCATCATTGAGTATATGAAAATATGACATTATGAAATGAGCAGTGAAGAACGAACATCAACGGCTTGAATGGCTCCATTGCATTGACAACCCAAGTGGACAAAGGATATCTCACAAAACATACTACGTATAATTCGGGAATCTTATTAGTATTTCTAAACATTGTGTGCAAATATTCAACTAAAAGAAATCTTGTTACACAGTTACTAAAGGAAAGCAAAAGATTGGATATATGTGGGCACATCCGCACATGTAAAACAATTTTGAGTGAATAAACTATTAACCCATGGAATTAACTTGAGGGCACATGTAAAACAATCTTAAGTGTACAACATAAATGTGGGCACATGTAGAATCAACTTAAGCCTAATAGTTTCATAGTGGCAAAAGAACAACTTAAATTGCTTTAACAAACTACTAACCTAAATGAATATAAAAGAAATCTCAAGTTTTCAGGATGATAAATCTGGTATTTCAGGATGATCACCCGCTCATCATCCAAATGAAATCTCAAGTTTTCTTGGTCTGACCTTCCACAAGGTCGCACAGATCTTCAAGTTTTCCACTTCCACACCATTCACCTTCGTTACGATCATATTACGTGACTGATAGGTTAAGAGAACTATAAATGCTTGGAGTGCAATACTACTGAATTTAAATTTACGCTTGTGTAGTAAGGGATTTTCTTATAGCAAAATACTGCGATTAAAAAGCCTTTCGTAACCAACATTAATATCATCCATTAGGACCTGAAACACAAATTGTTTAGTAAATAGATTTAAGGGAATGGTGTGATGCAAAGCATTTCCGAGAAGATCCTGAAACCTGGCTGTAACATGAGTAGATAGTGGATTAATGGAATAGTACCGAGATAGGATAACTAATTGTTCACCGGTCTTCTTTGGAAGCTCTCGCGATGCCCATTCACATAGTCGGCGTGGTGAAGTCTTGTACCATCTTCTCCAAATTCATGAAGATAAAAATTTGGGTCGATGGGATAAAAACAAAACCAGCAAAGATTGCTTTAACAAACTACTAACCTATATATATATATATATATATATATATATATATTTTGCAGACCAGACCTATCGGAGAGGCTAATTGGCATTTTTTTAACATTTTTATGTGTATGTAATCATCTCACATGCAGAGATTGTAATGGAATCAATGAAGGAAATGGCTGAAAATATATAAGAAATATGGCGACTATAAGCACAACAAAACTTCATGAAATGGTTACTACTACAAAATGATCCACAAGTCAAAGCTTGCAACTATTTCTATGGTACTACTACAAAATGCTAGTACAATGCTATGACAGACCAAACTAGTGTTGACAATAAGCAACAATAAAATATCATTTCAATTCTGCAACCATAACGGCAAGAGTTCATGGTTAGCTTCCTTTAATGAAAATTAACTTGAGTTTACCCAAGCACCTACTACACTTTTGAGACTGATCCAAGTCTTATTGGAACATTGAATGATCCAAATTTTACTAAAGTTTGGAACGTAAAACACATGCCACCAGACTAAAAGATCCTGAAGTTCAGAGTTCATATGCTATATTCATATCCATTGAGCATGGTGAGTACTGACAGAAAGATAAACCCAATTCATCATTTCACACAACAAAAGGAATGGTAAAAGACAGTAGATACATACTTCCTTGGCTTTAACCAGAGAATGCAACACAATGCCATAGAGATCACTCTTCTGATAAGGATTCACGTTCCATAAGACATTCTCAGCTACATTCAAGTACCTCATCATTTCCTATACCATCCTCTCAGATCCAAAGGCTTGTATCTGAAATAGCATAAATAAACATCAAGATTTCAAAGCACTCATTACAGTAATCAAGATATTACAGGGAATGTTGGAAAGGAAATAGAGAAGGTTAAGACAAGCATAAATCAGCTCCTTTGTTGGAGAGGCCATCATGAACAAACAACAAACCATTTACAAAAATAATTGGTGTGCATAATCATTAATTTACCACGATACGCTTTCGGTGGTGGATATATCATAAGTGACCGCAAACTATCAGTAGCATACCACTTTGATGGCATGTCAACTCCTTTCCCAGCAATCACAGTCTTGATATAACCATCCTATGTAAATATTGATGGTCGCAAATCCAATCTTGTGCATCACGGGAATAAAAGTTTAACATTTCACATAAACATCGAGTTATCGATGTGAAATATAACAAGAAATTTCTGGTCTTCAAATTAACAACAAAGTTTGTACGTGTTTTTACCTCGGGGTGGTGGCGGCGGCGATCGGGAGGCGGCGGCGGTCGGGTAGCGCCGACGGCGGGGAGGCGGCTCTGCTGGGCGGCGGAGCGCCAGCGAACAGGCGATGGGTGGGCAGAGGCGGCTTCTGGCGGAGGCGCCGGGCGAGCGGGCGATGGGCGGACGAGCGAAGGGCGGTGGAGCGCGGGAGGAGGGTGGCTCTTGGCGGCGAGGCGTCAGGCGGAAAGCGGTGGCGGAGGAGGCGGCTTCACGGGCGAAGCGGCGGCGGCGGAGGAGGCGGCTTCGCCTTTCGCAGCGGCGGCAGCTTCGCACGGCCACCGGCGCGGCGGAGCGGCTTCGAAGCCACCGGCGGCGGAGGAGGCGGCGACCGCCACCGGCGGCGGAGGCGGCGCGGCCAGGCGCGGCGGCGGTGGATGCGCTAGATTAAACGCCGATCGATCGATCGAATGGGGATTCTGGCGAGGTATATGCCATCTTAGGGTCGACGGCCCGTGTGCGGCCGTCGGCAAAACCTATGGTCGACGACTAGATGCGTCCACCCTAATCGATTAAGGTCGGCGAGCATATATAGGCATCGAGCATAAGCTATAATCGACGTCTTAAATATATCCTGTCGACCCTAATTTCCCCATTCCAGGGCGGGATAGATGGCGCGCTTTTTTTACGTCTAGGGTAGACGGCTGTCCTTTCGGCCGTCCACCTTAATGTGGTTTTGGTCGACGGGGTATTTTGACCGTCTACCATATTTATGGCCGTGGAGAATAAATACTTTTCCTGTAGTGTATGGGATGGATGGAGTAAAGAACAGTACACCATACATTCCAAACCAATAGCACAATTAGTATCTGTCTGATCCTGCACTACGAAGTCTTATCCCATCCAACTTATGTATGGTATTTATCCATTCAACTCATTTGCATTCACACGTCCATTCCTCTCCCCCCTCCCAATGCTTTCCCATCTGCAGCAGCAAGCAATTGAGTGAGCTCGACAGTGGTGGTGATAGTAGACGAGAAGGAACTATAGTAGTGACATGCTTTACCCATACCTCTGTCTCTTTCCTCATGCCTTGAATTTGTGAGCAATGGTGGCCTATGTGTAAGAGTTGCAAGCAGTGATCTGGAGGGACCATGGTGGAGGTAGCATGGTGGGAGGAGGATGTTGATGATAGGATCCACTGGATCCGGCCGTCTTCCTCATCGCTGAGGACAGGATATACCGGATCCGGTTGTCTTTCTCGTTGCCAGCAACAGGATCCACTAGATCTCGTGACCCTCGCCTGCTTCCTAACCTGGGTCGCAGAGTGGTCGTCTATCGAAGACTGACGGGGTGGCGACTGATAGTACGGAGGCGACATGACGTGTAGAGGAGGGCGGCTATCGAGCGAAAGCAACATGGTCGGAGGAGGACACTGGCGATGAGATCTGCCACATGCCCACATCACCTGCCTCCTCATCTGGGTTACAGAGCGGTACAACGTTGACTCTACCCACGCCGCCTTGTCTCTTAACTTCGTCGCCGCGCGTGTCATGGACAATTTCGAGCTCTAGCTTCACCCCTTCAGCAAGTAGAGGGAGGAGGCGGTGGAGCTGGATAGTAGCAAGGGTGGGATGGAGGCCACAAGTGAGCATGTTGGTTTTTTTTTCTCTTTTTTGTGTTGTTTTTTCTAATGAAATTTATTTAAGCTTTAGTTGAAATTTGCTAAAACTTCTTGAAACTTTTGAGTTGAGACCTGGTGAAACTTGAGTTCCAAAACCTAAAACTCATTGAAATTTTGGCCTAAAATTTTCTAGAAACTTCTAAAAATAGGCCTAACTCACTGAAATATAAAACTTTTCAAACGTTATCCTAAAATTTGCTGAAACTATATGAAACTTGTTAATACACTGTTGCAACGGTATATCATTTTTTGGTCGATCCCATAATTTTAGGCTAAGTGTCTACACAAAACAATCCATGTTACACAAACGTAGAAAGTTTTGAAAGCTCTAAAGGAAACATATGTAGTAGAGAGCATGTTTTACAGACTATAGCCATGAAAAAATTCGTGGTCTAGCTCAAACACATCTGCAAGATTTGAAGAGTAAATCTTTCAAAGAAAATCCATAGAGTTTTGGTTTTATGGCTTGTGACGCATAACTAAGACTTTATGATTATATGGTATAAAAACCCATCTCACTCGAGTTGACATGGCTGTCCATCTTGGCGTGCCCACAACGAAAATAACATCGCTAATCCATCAACCCTGCATGTTGGATCAACATGTTTGCTTGGGTAGGATATTTGGTTAGGATAGGGTTTTTTAAAGGGACAATTGATTATTTGACACACTTAAATTGGTATAATTGATAATTTATCATGCCATATCTTACTAACATATAGCCCTAGGTCCAATTGTCAGTGAGACAAGGTGTGCCAAATCATCAGATTTACACATCAATTTTGCGGCAAATAATCAAGAAGAAATATCCTGTGCAATCACCCTGAAATTTGCTGAACACCCCTGCCAGCAGCTAGCGTTGAATATAGATTGGGTGCTCTAGATTGCTTGATTGCACGCTTGCACACATACGAGTGATTGCACAGGATATGACCCCGATAATCAATTGTATCTTTTAAAAAACCCATATACCATATTACCTGGGATTACGTGCCAAGGCTATAAAACTCATGATTTTCTACAAACACGACCATACAAACCTTGTGTTTCTTTGAAATTTAGTCAAATGTGAAAAAGAGAAATTTTGCAAAGATGTATGTGTGTAACACCCTTCCCTATATTTAGCCAATTTTCACTAGATATTTCTGCGTACACGAGTTCCTACCAAACATGCCCCGAGGGCCCCATTAACATAAATGATTTTTTATTCTGCCACTAAGAAATAATCCATTCTCCAATTAACATTTAACAGAAGAATGGCAAAAACAAAAATGCATGTAATAGAATAGTGACAAAAAATGTGTAATTTTTTTAGTGGCAACGTGAAGAATAGATTATTCCTTAAATGGCAAGAACAAAACTTTCAACTTAACATAAAACTAATATTGTCTGTTCTGATAGGGAGATTTTGATTCACTCAAAAATTTCAAAGAAAGCACCCTCATGAAAACAGCCATCACGACCTGATCCATTTGCAACCCAAGTTAACCCAGCACCCAAAATTTGTCCCAACCAAAATTAGACCCAGAGCATTCGGAAAAACTCACGAGGATTTGCGATCCCGGCCCGGCCCGGCCCGGCGCGGCTCTGCACCAACGCCAACGACACCGTGCCGGAGCCGGAGAGCAGAGGTGCTCTGCCATCTCGCGCGGCGGAGAATCGGCCAGCGAGGCGGGTGCTTGACTCTTGTGCCCCTAGGCTCTTTTCTTCTTCCCTCCCCTTCGAGGCTAGGGAAAGAAAGAAAGAGAGAACAAACCGCTTGGCCTTGGCCCTGCGACGAAGCAACATTTCTTTTCCGTGCGGAGGCCGGAGGAAGAAAGAGAGAGAGAGAGAGAGGAAGATGTTTATCCAGAAGGTGATGCTGTTCCTAATTGTTATCTTGCGCCATTAATCCGCGAGTAGCATGCAGATTTTTTTTCTTCTATATGTGGGTAATTTTGGCGGATTTTGGTGCGGGCGCAGGCATGGAGGTCGGCGGCGTTTGGTCTCTACGGCTTCACCCAGTTCACCAAATCCGGTTTCGTGTAAGCCTTATTCCGCCCAATCATCGCTCAAAATTTCCGCTTTTGTATTCAGTAGCTTGTGCTATTTTGCCATCCGATTGTGTCTCCGTCGTGAAATGGGAGTTTCTGGCAATCCCGGCTGAGCTCGGCCGTGTACGAACCGCTGTTCGTTTTGTTGATTTAGCACTGCAAAACCGAGCTGTTCCTCCTGTTAGGAATCAATCTTATTTTATGGGATAGGATTAATTTGCCTGTTGTTGAGATATGACTAAGACCACAAGAACACTGTGTGAATTGTGAACCAATACCCAAACGTCCTTTTAGCTGCTGCGAGTGTAGTTTAATGATATCTGGACTAGTATTGCGAAGATGCAGAACCCCTATATGCAAATTGCAAGTAAAGGGATTATGCATTTCTCACAGGAGCAGATAGGAAGCTATTTGCAAGCAGCGGGGGCTTCTGGGTAGCAATTTTGGCACGGTTTGGCATTGTTCCCGATACTATCAAAGGATGCAATTGTCAGCACAATAGTTGCTTTCCTTTTTTTTTTAGTTTTTAATGTTCAAACTAATGAGGCTTCAATTCCTCAGGGAACACGCCAAGAAATTCAGAGAGGAGGATATGCAGATCCGGTTGGATGGGAAAAATTGCCTAGTAACTGGAGCAAATTCCGGCATAGGCTTTGCTACAGCTGAGGGCTTGGCTTCACAGTATGAATATATATTTGTTTCTGACAGCGATGATTTGCTCTGAAAGAAAAAATTTAGGCTCTTTTCATCATGTGTGAATATGTGATGTCGCTGGAAACATTGTTTTGTATTCTTCCAGTGGTGCCACTGTTTATATGCTTTGTCGTAACAAGGAAAGGGGAGAGACTGCTCTGAATCAAATAAGATCCAAAACCGGCAATATGAATGTTCATCTGGAGGTATGGTACTTCAACACTGATTTTTCCTTCTTGTTAAACTGCAAGATCCAACTCTTGTTGATGCTCTATGGCAAAATTATGGGTGAGCTAACACTTCAATTATTATCATGTCACAGATATGTGACCTTTCATCTATTAATGAAGTCAAATCATTCGCAACAAAATTCTCTTCCATGGACAAACCACTCCATGTCCTGGTGAGCTTTGATGCCTCAAAATATTTTGTGCTTTGTGTTTCCTATATCTCTTGCTGCAGCTTGTTTTTAATTTCTGTTACAACCAGATAATTCAATGAAGTTTCTCTAGACTTACATTAATGTTGAAATAAATAGATATTACAGATAGTTTGTTATTGTAGGTTAACAATGCTGGCTTACTAGAGCACAAGCGTGTGATTACACCAGAAGGGTGCGTGATACTCTGTAATGTATTATGCTTATTTATTTTCCCCCTGGTTATTTTGAAATTGACCTGAATTTGTAAATCCTATACACCCATCATTTATCCTGCTAACCTTTACAATTGAAAATTTTGTGCTCCTTTTTCTTTTTTAAAACATAGGCTGGAGCTCAATTTTGCTGTGAATGTAGCAGCAACATACACTTTAACAGAGCTGGTGATGCCATTGTTGGAAAAAGCAGCACCTGATGCTCGTGTCATTACAGTTGCATCAGGAGGAATGTACACTGAGCCATTGAACAAGGATTTACAGGTAAATTTTTTGTTCTCTGTGCCTATTTTATTGCATGGAAGCAGAATGTGGAAAAGTAGGTATGAAAAGAAAACCTGACCCTTAGCCTGAAGTTCCAAAATTGCATATTATGATGGGGGAGAAATAAAAGGCCCTATTTTTTGAAGTTTCTTGGTCTAGGAGAAAAGAAGTCTGCGATGTAATTTTCCAAGAGGGTCCGGTAAGGAGAAGTTAGAAAGATTGAAGAAAATACTAGTGCATGGAGAAAAATGAAGCCCTCAATTTCCTCAGTTGTGATTTATTTAGTTGTGCAATTCATTTTGGACGAATATTGAAGCACTTCCCATTTATCCAGTTTCTACATTGATTGTCACTGAAAATTAACTAGTGGCGCCTAGTGGTTTGCCAAGAGCTTAGCAAAATTGCCGCTTTCCTTATTTGATGCACTGCAATGTTATTACTGTCTTTTATGTGTGTCATGGAAACAGAAACCATGGAAATGTTCAGTGTTTTTGTCACTGAAAATGAACTGACCTGTGAAAACTACATCTTTTATTTCTCATAACGAGCTGTTGCAGTTACAGCCCTTCTCAATATTGTTTTAAACTTCAGTTCAGCCAAAGCAACTTCGATGGGACACAGCAGTATGCTCGAAACAAGAGAGTTCAGGTTTGTGAACCTTCAAGTCTTGTATTCTCTCCACCTAAGTCTACATGAGAGCGAGAAATTAATGACCTCGGAACTTCCCTCAGGTTTCACTTACTGAACGGTGGGCTGAGAAATACAGCAACAAGGGGGTCGGTTTCTATTCAATGCATCCAGGATGGGCTGATACGCCTGGAGTTGCCAAGAGTTTGCCCGGATTTTCAGAGAAGTGGGCTTTCTGCTGTCCTAATTGCCCCTCTCGGTTCATTTATGTTTTGTAATATCAACCCGCTAATTTGTGATTTACTTTCTTGGTGTTATTATTACTGTCAGAATGTCAGGCAACCTGAGATCAAACGAGGAAGGTGCAGATACAGTGATCTGGTTGGCTTTGCAACCGAAGGAGAAGTTAGTCCCAGGGGCTTTCTACTTCGACCGAGCTGAAGCACCGAAACATTTGAAGTTTGCTGGGACTGCGGCATCCCATGCACAGATAGGTTCTATTGTTGATAGCATTCGCTCCATCTGTGGTCTCGCTGCAAACTCATAAGCTTCTTGCTGAAGTGTCGGTGAACGCATGATGCATGGACAGGGACGGGAAAAACATGGTTGTGAATCGAACCCAGGTCAGTACCGTGGCAGGGTACTATTCTACCACTAGACAGACCACTGGAGCCAGCGATGATCAGTGCTTTAGTTCTTATACCCTATCACTGTAAACAGTCCTTAATCCCTGAATTCCAGATTATACAGGTACTGTTGTAGGGTAGCCTAGACCGATACGGCCATTGGGATCCAGGAGCTGAAATACCCCAAAATTTCAAAAATGGGTTTATTTGAATTTCTACCGAATTTTTTTGAATTTATTTGCGCCATTTTTGGAACCTTTCCGTTTTTGGTAATTCCCCCGAAAACCCGCCTTCCTATTCTGGATTTCCGCCCCCCTCCCCTTATTTTCGGCCTGTTGGCCCATTTCTCTTCCGGCCTTTGACCCGACAGCCCGCTCCCCTGCCTCGCCTTTTCCCCTCGTTGGGCCGCGCCCGTGCTCCGGCCCAACCTTCCTCTTCGCTTGCTCGGCCCGACTCCCCCTTGTGAATAGTGCCGTCTTCAATCGCCTTGCTTCGCTATCTGATCTCGTAAATCGCCCCTAGCCTCTGCGCCGCCGTCCTCGTGTCGACCCTATTCCCCCTCTTCCCGGTGCACCTCGAGCCCTCCCCTCGTCGCTCTCAGTCGCCGCCGCAATCATGCCGCTCCTCTTCTCTCTCCCTCGCCCGCGTGGCTATATAAACCCCGCCAAGCCCCACTTCTTCCCTCATCGAGTTCGCATTGAGCCCCTCATCCTTCCCCGCCACCTCCTTTTTCCTCTCGCGCACTCCACCGAAATGCCACCCTTCTTCCTCTCCGGTGCGCCCTCGCCGCCGCACGCCTCCCCTCTCGCTACCGTTTGGGACCCACTCGTTAGCCCCGCTTCTCCTCACTCTTGGCCAGACCTCGCTATCAATCTCCCATTGGCCTTGGTGGGCACCACCTGACCACGTGTCTTTGCCTAGTGCCCGATCGCTTGCGCCAAGAAAGTACGCTTCGTATGGGCCGTCTTTGTGGGTCGTCATACTGATGCATAAAATAACGGGCTGATTCTTGTCTTGCCCAATCTCAATTTTCGGTTTAAATTTTTATTTAAAATCCAAAAAATCATTTAAAAATTCAGAAAAATCCCCAAAAATTTTAGAAAATTCCCAAAAATTCCCAAAAATCCAAAAATACATATTCTTGACTAGTTCGAGCTGTTGAGTCCAAAAATGATTTCTGTTCCGCCAGACTAAGTCTGGGAAAATTCCCAAAATGCCCCTGAACCCTATTTGAGCCATTTTCTCTCTAATTTCTTTTTCAATTTCTCTTTGTTTGATTGTTTTATTCGTTTATTTATTGGTTGCATTTTCTCACGTTAGATCCAACGTTGGAACAATTCCCGGAGCCGTACTCAGAGCAAGAGCAAATCTTGGAGCCGGAGCAGGAGACGTTCAGGATAGGACAAGACTTCGACCACTACTCTCTAGGCGAACCCTCGACCCCGCAAAGCAAGCCACACCCTCTTAACATGTTGAACCCAGTTTTCATTACAGTAATATGTATATTTTCTGTACTGCATTATTTCTAGTATTTTAGAAAACTACAAAAGGAGATAGTTTAGAATGACATGATTAGATATAACCCAATGTTAAACCTGTTGCTATGCCTTATTTCCTTGTTAACCTTAGGCTATAAAATATTAAACCATCGTAGTTTAGCAGTTAATATAATTTCACCTTTAGATAAATTGCTTAAAATCTCTGAGAGTTGGTTCTGGTGATTTTCAAAAATTGCTACAGATAGGGGGGACAGTGTTGAGCGGACCACGGGAGGTGGATGCTGGCCCAACCCCCAACTGATGACAAAGTCAAGATGTGATGTAGTGGTGGTACAGTGGGTACCAATGGTTTGTGGTATGTCATTGGCTGAGTCTCTGCCACTTAAGGACCGATGTTTTGGGCAAAATAAATAACTTCAATCCCCGCTCAACCACAAGTTGGACCGGTCAGCCCCGTTGACCTGTTCCAACATAGCTCAATACCCTGTACTTCCGTTTGGAATACCTATAGGAAGTACTACCATTCTGGGAGGAGAATGGTCCGCGAAGCAATTTGGGGTGGAATGAGAATGGAGTGGCCATTTGCCGGTTCTCACAATAGTAGGTATCCACAGTATGATCAGATCGCGTCTCCCGCTTTGGCCAGTGGGTCCTAGAGACTTTGGACCCTCGTAACCTACTGGATATAAGCTAAAGAAGGGAAGTTCAACAAAAGGCTATGATCATCTCGGTCCGGCTGTATGCATTTAAGTTGCATGTTAATCACGTGGTACTAACGGCCGAAGATATCTTGTGGGTAAAGCTGAGCACCTCTGTAGAGTGATATCAATGGTATTCGAATACACCGTGCTTCCGGTTAATGAAGCTGAGTTAATCTAGGGTGATTCCTGTAACTGCGCCCCTGTAGCTTTCATACATAAAATTTGTCGCAAATTTGAACTTTGCAAATAACCCCCCAATGATATGATCTTATTTATGGTTTGTGTTTCAAAAGTAAAATAAAATTGGTGTTTAATAACTTGCATCCACAATACTTAAAACCTATGCCTGCATTTGTTTATCCCTGCATGCAATATTCAGAGTTGCCGTGTGGTTTGTTGAGTATGATTGTGTACTCACCCTTACCTCCTACCCCCCTAGATTTCCAAGAAGACGACGAATTCTAGAAGACCGTAGATGACGATGATATTTGGTTTTGAAGGCTTTGATCTATCTGCTCAAGTCTTTCCTGTGGGTGTTTTGTAATTGGTGTCAGCCGCACCCTTTTGTAAAACTTTGGCCGTTAGGCCCTTATTTCACCTATAAAATATTCGCATTTGCTTTTGTGTCTGGCAATGTACACTTGGTTACCTACAGTTAAAATCCTGAGTAGCTGTGAAAGTATTTATACGCACCCCCTGAAAAGAGCAGTAAGTTACAGGAGCCCTAGGAAATACATGCACGTGTATTTATCAATTATTATACTGTACTAGAGGAAAGTACCTAAATTCCCTTCCTTTAGATATGTGGGCAAGTGGCAAAGGTAAGAGAATTGCCTCTCCTCTCTCTCTATATATACTAGCCATGTGTCCATGCGTTGCAACGGAAACTCAATTTACGATAAAAAAATTATTTGCAAAGAGCACTAATAATGGTAAAGGTGGGTAATTAAAGAGCAGTGGTAAATATGAGTAGTTTTGCTGAAGTGATGCGGAAAAAAACTTTTGCTTTTATATAATAGAGATATATGGCCTCATGAGCATCTGTAAAGAGGTTTCTTTCCTCATTTTTTTACTCATTTATCACCTTCTCAATATACATGGTACTCTTGGCTCCTCTCATCCTTACTTGGCTTCGAGCTCAAAAACAACCGGGTTGGCCATCGTATTATTAGCCTTTTTTTTTTGAGTGGGTATTAGCTTCGCTTAGCCGTACGTGCAGCCAAAGCTCGGAGCAAAAATTTTTGTTACATGTTGCGGTTGATCACTCGTAGCGGGGCGTGCGCCCCTGCCACACTTGGATATTGGGTTTACGTGGGTAGCACCGTACACGGATAAAGACAAAATAATTGAAAATTTGCCACTTAAAAGATTGACTTTTTAGATATGATGTTACTTGAGTCAATAACATATGAGATCATTTGAGTCAATAAAATGTAAGTCCAGTGACAAATTTACGAAGTTACATATTTGAAGTGGCAACTATCCAAATATTTCGATAAGGATAAGGCGATAATACGCTAATCACACCACTCGAGCTACAAATTTCATTACATCACACTGAGCAGTATTTTACTTATGTCACTACACATCATAGTTGATTCGAAAAGTCCAAACATTGCTATTAGCCAGACTATGTAGCACCTTCTCAGATCAAAGACTAAGTTAATCTGTAATCTGTTGGAACCGCAGGTAACATCGAACTATCTCGCGTCACGGCCTGACTTCAGTGCGGAACGCAAAGCCCACACGACGTCGCGGGCCAGCTTTGGTGAAGCCTTCACCTTACTAGCCTCCTCGATTTTTTTCCTTTTACAAAACTAGGCTAAGTTTAAAATAATTTTCAAAAATAGCCCTTTGACCTCCTACCATACCCAGATAGTATGGAAGGTCTGCAGTTCTGCACTACATGAGCGTAGCAACGCGCTCCCACGCAGCACCCACGCAGCAACACATTGCGTGCCCGCCTAGTCGGCCCCGCCAGGCCGCCACACACCAGCACGCCCTAGGTGTGGCCCCGTTCCACGCTTGGGAGCGTGGGAGCTTTCTTCCGTGCTATCACACTGTGGAAGGTTGTTACCGCACTATTTAGACACAGTAGGATTGGATCAGAAGTTATTTTTGTAAATTATTTTGTATGGGAGCTAATTTTGTAAAAAAAAAATCGAGGGAATGATGGAGTGAAGGCTTCAGCTTTAGTATGGGCCATCACGAAATCCAAATCGAGGGACCTAAACAATTTATGAAGCTTGATCATCATTTGAAAATTTTATGAGAACATTAGTTATGCATCATAACCATGCACAATTTTTTTTTAAAATTTTCTAACATGGTTTGAACCATTTTTCATTCGGTTCAAACTTACCGGTCAGCGTTTTATCAGGATAGTAGCAATATTTGAATTTTTAAAAATTTCTCAGACATGATAATTGTCTGAATTTTTTCTGGGAACATCACTGATGTGTTAGGAATCTCCATAAAAAATTTTAAAACTTTTTGACATTGTTTGAACTATTTCTTGTTAAGTTAAAATTTGCCAAAATTTTTGCAATTTTGCCCAAAATTTCTGATATTTCGTCTGACGTTCGGTCCAAAATTCCGGATTTGAATTTTTCTTTTTGAATTTCATCCGGATTTTGTCCGAAATAACGATATTTCACCGAAATTTCGGATTTTGGTGAGGAGCGAGATATAAACCGAAAACGAAATTTATCACAGACGATTCTATTTAAAAGTCGTATATAATAAACTTATATCACAGACAGTTCTAATTACAAACCGTCTATGATAACTTATATTACATACAGTTCTAGTTAAAAACCATATATGATATGAGTTTTCACAGTCAGTTAGCCTCGTTGATTTGTTCCAACATAGCTCAATACCTTGTACTTCCTTTTGGAGTACCTATAGGAAGTAGCTACCATTCTGGGAGGAGAATGGCCCGCGAAGCAATTTGGGGTGGAACGGGAATAGAGTGGCCATTTGCCGGTTCTTACAACAGTAGATATCCATAATATGACCTGATCGCGTCTCCCGCTTTGGCCAGTGGATTCTGGAGAGTTTGGATTCTCGTAACCTACTGGATAAGAGCTAAAGAAGGGAAGTTCATCAAAAAGCTATGATCATCTCGGTTCGATGGCATGCATTTAAGTTGCATGTTAGTCGCGTGGTACTAACGGTTGAAGATATCTTGTGGATAAAGCTGAGCACCTCTGTAGAATGATATTAATGGTATTCGAATACATCGTACTTCCGGTTAATGAAGCTGAGTTAATCTAGGGTGATTCCTGTAACTGTGCCCCTGTAGCTTTCATAAATAGAATTTATCGCAAATTTGAACTTTGCAAATAACCCCCCTCCCATGATATGATCTTATTTATGGTTTGTGTTTCAAATGTAAAATAAAATTGGTGTTTAATAACTTGCATCCACAATACTTAAAATATGTGCCTGCCTTTGTTTATCCCTGCATGTAATATTCAGAGTTGCCGTATGGTTTGTTGAGTATGATTGTGTACTCACCCTTACCTCCTACCTCCTAGATTTCCAAGAAGATGACGGATTCCAGGAAACCGTAGATGGCGATGATATTTGGTTTTGAAGGCCTTGATCTATCTGCTCAAGTCTTTCCTATGGGTGTTTTGTAATTGGTGCCAGCCGCACCCTTTTGTAAAACTTTGGCTGTTAGGCCCTTATTTCACCTATAAAATATTCGTATTTACTTTTGTGTCTGGTAATGTACACTTAGTTACCTACAGCTAAAATCTTAGGTAGCTATAAAGGTATTTATACGCACCTCTTGAAAAGGACGGTTCGTTACAGGAGCCCTAGGAAATACATGCACGTGTATTTATCAATTATTATACTGTACTAGAGGAAAGTACCTAAATTCCCTTCCTTTAGATATGTGGGCAAGCGGCAAAGGTAAGAGAATTGCCTCTCCTCTCTCTATATATATACTAGCCATGTGTTCATGCGTTGCAATGGAAATTTAATTTGCGATAAAAAGTTTATTTGCAAAGAACACTAATAGTGGTAAAGGTGGGTAATTAAAGAGCAGTGGTAAATATGGGTAGTTTTGATGAAGTGGCGTGGAAAAAAACTTTTGCTTTTATATAGTAGAGATATATGGCCTCATGAGCATTTGTAAAGAGGTTTCTTTCCTCGTTTTTTTTACTCATTTATCACCTTCTCAATATACACGGTACTCTTGGCTCCTCTCATCCTTACTTGGCTTCCAACTAAAAAACAACCGGGTTGGCCATCGTATTATTAGCCTTTTTTTTTTGAGGGGGTATTATTGGCTTCGCGTAGCCATTCAGCCAAAACTCGGAGCAAAAATTTTTGTTACATGTTGCGGTTGATCACTCGTAGCGGCGCGTGCGCCCCTGCCACACTTGGATACTAGGTTTACGTTGGGGGTAGCACCGTACACGGATAAGGACAAGGCGATAATACGCTAATCACACCACTCGAGCTACAAATTTCATTACATCACACCGAGCAGTATTTTACTTATGTCACTACACATCATAGTTGATTCGAAAAGTCCAAACATTGTAGCACCTTCTCAGATCAAAGACTAAGTTAATCTGTAATCTGTTGGAACCGCAGGTAACATCGAACTATCTCGCGTCACGGCCTGACTTCAGTGCGGAACGCAAAGCCCACACGACGTCGCAGGCCAGCTTTGGTGAAGCCTTCACCTTACTAGCCTCCTCGATTTTTTTCCTTTTACAAAACTAGGCTAAGTGTAAAATAATTTTAAAAAATAGCCCTTTGACCTCCTACCATACCCGGATAGTATGGAAGGTCTGCAGTTCTGCACTACATGAGCGCAGCAGCGCGCTCCCACGCAACAACACATCACGTGCCCGCCTCGTCGGCCCTACCAGGCCGCCACGCACCAGCACGCCCTAGGTGTTGCCCTGTTCCATGCTTGGGGAGCGTGGGAGCTTTCTTCCGTGCCATCACACTGTGGAAGGTTGCTTCCGCACTATTTGGACACTATAGGAATGGATCTGAAGTTATTTTTGTAAATTATTTTGCACGGGAGCTAATTTTGTAAAAAAAAAATCGAGGGACTGATACAGTGAAGGCTTCAGCTTTAGTATGGGCCATCACGAAATCCAAATGGAGGGACCTAAACAATTCGAAATCCGAAAAAATTCAAAAAAATCGAGGGACCTAAACAATTTATGAAGCTTGATCATCAACTGAAAATTTTATGAGAACATTAGTTATGCATCATAACCATGCACAAAAAAATTTAAAATTTTCTAACATGGTTTGAACTATTTTTCATTCGGTTCAAACTTGCCAGTCAGCGTTTTATCAGGATAGTAGTAATATTTGAATTTTTAAAAATTTCTCAGACATGATAATTATCTGAAATTTTTCTGGGAACATCACTGATGTGTCAGGAACCTCCATAAAAAAATTAAAAACTTTTTGACATTGTTTAAACTATTTCTTATTAAGTTAAAATTTGCCAAAATTTTTGCAATTTTGCCCCGAAATTTTGGATATTTCATCTTACGTTCGGTCCAAAAATTTCCGGATTTGAATTTTTCTTTTTGAATTTCATCCAGATTTTTTCCGAAATAACGAGATTTCACAGAAATTTCGGATTTCGGTGAGGAGCGAGATATAAACCGAAAACGAAATTTATCATAGACGATTCTAGCTATTTAAAAGTCGTATATGATAAACTTATATCACTGACAGTTCTAATTACAAACCGTCTATGATAACTTATATTACATACAGTTCTAGTTAAAAACCATATGTAATATATGTTTTCACAGTTAATTTTCAAACCGTCTATGATATATATCGTATTATTACTAATATATGATTACAAACGGTCCAGAAAACCATTTTCTAACTATGTGTAGTAGCCTTATGAGTAGTAGTGCTTCTCCGATCTCTTTTCGGCGTGCGGCTCTATTCTCGTCCCGAGTTAGGAGCTACCGGGTGCTTGGTTCGTGGAACTGGAGGTGAATGGCCATGAGATCCTATAGCTCTAATCTAACCTACTTATTTGGTTTGAGCAATATAATAGATAGATTGATCTATATATCACCGCATCATCCATTGTAGGCACAAGCTGGTATAGAACAAAGGTTTGAGCCATCCACCAAATTTGATGGGATCATCCCATGATGAATGAATTCATCTTAGGATGAGGCAAGCCCTTAAACCAAACATCACGTATGTAGTGAGATTAACGATGTTAATGTGCAATCCGAATTCGTTTCGGTTGTGTTTCCTATTCCAATTCAGAGCTTTCTTATATGGAGTTCTTTATATTTTACTATAAATATATACATATAATCTATAGAATAGAGTAAAGCAATCATAAGGAGAGAGAAGAAAAGATTATGTTATTGTAAACATCTCCTTATATAATAATATTTTCCTTTATGCATCCGTGGTTTTTTCCGAAAGAGTTTTCCATATTAAATCTCTGTCTCCCATTCCATTGATTCTATATTTTTACCGTGTGTAATATATGTAACAAGTGATATTAGAGCTTTAGAGTTCGAGATCCGAGTTGCTGTCTCTTGAAGGAGATTCTCGAGGACGTCATCACATGGCATTAAAGGCTTACAGTGGCAAGACATCCACCTAGCATCAAGTCAGCGACAATGCTGATCGAGGAAATCTCATCCGTTTCCATTGTGAGTTGCGTGTAGGGTTCGCAAAATTGACGATTTTTGAATGAAAATTGTGAAAATCGAGTGTTTCGAGCCGACTCGTCTAACAAAACTGATCGGCAAACCGACTCGGCTAGCACATATAACTAGATCAGAAAATACTGCTATTGAACTGTGTATTAGCATGGATTTCTAGCTGATATTGATTTCACCGTTAACATACTAATTAGTCCATGTCCTTCTGAAGTGGTGCCAAACCACACTTACCGATGGCATCCCTTTTTTGCTAGAACCAATCGTCGTGTGCTTCCACAGCATTGGCTATGCGTAAAAATAGAGAGCTACTCATCTTGAACCTGCATAAATGACTTGCACTTAATAATTAATGAACAAAACAAACATTAGCATTGCATCATTGAAATATATAAGGTCTTCGGTTTTAGTACCTCTGCCTAAAAAATGTGTGGCCATAGACAGGGAAACTAGCGAAGTAATCGGCATAAAGCCTAGCCGCACCTTCAGGGTGACCTCTGTTGATAATCGCATGTCCCGAAATCGAGCCCCGACAACGGATGGTCACGCAGCTATCTCCTCCTCGGTGATAGCGAAGAGAACGGAGTCCTCGTCATTATCACTTGAGGATGAAATGTATAGAGTACTAGATAGATTGAAAGAACTCATGGTGAGGTTGGCACTGAGCTGTGGGTGAGCAAGTAAATGACTGCTACCCCTTAATATATAGGCTGACTTGCTTGGTTTAGAAATTGTTGGTTAGAAGAGGATGATAAAATAAATATTTTTTATATGGGAAGAGAATAAAGAAGAAAATGCTGTTAGAGTATTTTTTAAGAAGAAAATGAAATATGAGAAGAAATTCCCTTTAGAGATGGAAAAGGGAATAGAGTGCTACAAACGGTTGAAGATGGTCTAGGACTGAGAAGCTCGGTTTTACAATTTCACCGCCGAGTCGGATTCAATTGATGCACACGGAAGCCCTGGCTCCAAAGTTGCACGAATCATAGAGCAGGCGTCAAGTCAGGCTGTCAGGCCCCGGGACTTCTACTGTATAAAGCACAAATTTGATTTGGCTAAGACTATCTCCAACGAGCTCCCGTCCCGTCCCGATTCCCTTCGTGATGGGAAAGCAGCGCGGAAGGGAACGAAATCAGCTCTCCAACGAGTTCTCCTCCCGGGCGCGACTCCGAGGATAGGGGAGAGAATCCCGGGCGGGGGAGATTCTCTCGCCTTTCCTTCCTCGACAGCGGTGGAGGAGGTCGCTACTGGGGTGGAAGTATCCGGAGGAAGCTTTGCGGAACCGGCGAGAAGGACTTCGCGATGGCAAGGGCGGCGACAGCAGCGGCAGCGGCGATGGTGGCTGAAGAGGAGGAGCTGGGCTTCTTCACCGGCGTGCACGGAAGCCTGACAAGGCGTCGAGGCGAGGTACAAAATTTCCCCCAAATTTCGCTGAATTTTTTGTTGAATGTGTGCGAACACGGATTTTGGAGTGAATGCTGGACCACGGTGCTCCGATGTATTGCCGTGTTGGTGGATTAGGGTTTTGGCGGCCACCATGTCCGTAGCCGATCTGAGACTACGAACTCTTACTCTTAATTGTCGATTTGTTTAAGAGTTCGTGATGGGAACTCGTTCCTACCTCCAGCGATTGTCTCCAGTGATTTCGCAAATAGATCTGAAAGCCAATGCTATGAACAATTAGTCAAGTTCTCCGAAAGTTGTAATTTCAGAAGTAAAAGTTTCTATTGTCAAGTTCTAGCGATTTCCCAAATAGTCTTAGATCTGAAAGCTGTAATTTCAGAAGTAAAACTTTCTATTGTCGATTTCAGTCTGAAAGCTCTAATTTTCAGAACTAAACTCTGAACACTTAACTAAATCTGAAAGCTCTAATTTCAGATCTGAGTACACCATGTAATTTCTGATTAACCTGTAATTTCTGATTAACCTACTATGAACAATTAGTCAAGTGAATACGTGCTATGTAATTTCTGATTAACCTGCTGTGAACCTGCTATGTAATTTCTGATTAACCTGCTATGAACCATGTAATTTCTGATTAACCTGTAATTTCTGATTAACCTGTAAGCTGTAATTTCTGATTAACCTGCTATGAACAATTAGTCAAGTTCTTACAAATAGTGAATTTTCAGATTTAGCTCTAACAAAATGGTCGATTGGCTGCTTTAGGGTTAAGCTGTAACAAATAGTTCAGTTTCAGATTTAGCTCCAACAAATTGTCGATTTGTTAAGTTTCAGATTTAACTCTAACAAATAGTTAACTTTCAGATTTACCTCTAATAGATTTAACTCTGTTAATTTGTCGATATGTTAAATTGTCGATTTAGCTCTTATTGTCTGTGCAATTTACTCATTCAGTATTCGTCTCCAATGCGTGTAGTTATCTCTGGATGCAGCCCAATATGTGGTGAGTACGTGACTACTCTTGTTTTTTTTTTGAACCAGAAACAATAGGGGAAACCCCTATTGAGATTTTATTAACGAGAAGAGAAAATACAGAACAGGGAGGGCTGGTGAGGGACCAGCCAAGACGAAACAGAAACAAGAGAAACAAACAAACAAACAAACAAAACGACAATTAAGAGAGTTTAGCACTCCAGGCTAACAGACTATCCATAGAAGGACCAGGATACCTAAAGGATTGGAGCTGAATTTCGGCAATTAACCAATCTTTCCAATTTCTAAAACTAGGAGGCTTGTCCCTAAAGATTAAGTCATTCCGGCATTTCCAGATGCCCCAAGAGGCCAGCATGAAGATATCCAGGAAGACTGGGTCACTAGAGACCGTGGCCGAGTTAGAAATCCTCTGCATAAATTCCAAATTAGGATCCTATGAAATGGACAAGGCAGACCAGCACGTGATGGCAAAAGGGCATGCAAAGAAAAGATGTTCCCTAGTCTCTTCAGTGTTAAGATCACAGAGAACGCAGTTGTAGTTGTTTCCTTGGATAGAGCAGTTTTTCCGCTTAAGGAGATGCCGAGTGTTTAAACGGTTCAAACACATCAACCAAGTGAAAATTTTGATCTTGAGGGAACATTTAGCCTTCCAAATCCGAAGAATAGGTCTTGGAACAATGATGTTGCTGAATGTCCACTTATAAAATTTTGCAGGAGCGTAATCTTTCGACTTCCAAATGTAATGCCATTCATCTGACGAGTCAGAAGCCATTGGTAGAGAGGAGATATTGGAGTACAATTCTTGAAGCTCCTGAAAGGCTAGGTCAGAGAGAGGTAAATGGAAGTGCCTGGAAATACCCGGATGATTGAGGAATGAAGCAACACTAATCTGATCATCTCTGACAAAAGAGGCTAGGTGATGGAATTTAGACCTCATGTGCATATCATTCCAAACATCCTCCCAAAAAATAGCAGTATCCCCTCGACCAATGTAACAATTAGCAATGCCCTTGAAGCAATCTATAAAAGATAAGACATCCTTCCACCAGAAAGACCCCTTGGGAAGAGAAGCATGAGGTAAATGAGTTTGATAATAAGAAGACCAAACCATATGCACCCAGGGAAGATCTTTTTTATTGTAGAATTTGTGCAGAAATTTGAGCAATAGCGATATGTTAAATAATCTCAGATTAATGACACCTAGACCCCCTTTATTTTTGGGTAAGCACACTTTCTGCCAAGAGGCTAACGATTTACTCCTTCCATTAATTTCATTTTCCCCCAAAGACAAATCTTCCTAGCTCTGTCAATTTTGTTGATCCTTTGCATAAGGAATTCTCGAGAGCACATGGAATAAGTAGCCATCGAAGAAAGGACTGAATTCACCATCTGCGATCGCCACCATAGGAGAGTAAAGATGAGAAAGAGGTGATTCTTACGTTGATCCCGATGATCAAGCTTTCAAAATCTTTATCTACGGGTCTAGAGGGCCCATAGGGAGACCTGTAAGTAAAGGGAAAAGTTTCTTTCTTGCAGCCGAAAGTGCCAGCCAGAAGGTCTAGGTCGGCGTCTAGAACATTAATGGGTAACATTCCAGATTTAGAATAATTAATTTTGAGCCCCGTGGTAGCCGCAAAGGATTGTAAAATGCATTTGAGTTTGAAGACCTCCTTCTGACAACCCTTGATGAAGATAATTGTATCATCAGCATATTGAACCACCGGGAAATCAGCTTGAGGACCAATGCCCAAAGGAAGAGATAAAATGCCCATTTGTCTCGCTTTATTAAGAATATGCTGAAGAAGATCGGCAGCCACCGCAAAAAGGAGAGGAGAAAGAGGATCACCTTGACGAACACCTCTGCAACATTTAAAAGGGGGGCCCGGAACACCATTGAGTAAAATAGAGGTGGAAGCAGAGCCTAAGATTTGCTCAATCCATAAGAGCCACTTGTCAGGGAAGCCTAAAGCTTTAAACATGCTTATGATGGCAATGTGCTCAATTGTGTCAAAAACTTTGGCGAAATCAAGCTTTATGAGCACAATTTTTTTCTTTGGAGTAATGGCACAAATGAATATATTCGAATGTCCAAGCCAAGCAGTCTTGAATCGATCTCCCTTTAATGAAACCATACTGATTCTTGTGAATAACTGAGGTAATGACCGAGTTGAGTCTTATGGACAGAATCTTTGTGATAATTTTCACACTTTGGTTAAGAAGGGAGATCGGTCTGAAATCACTAGGCGATTCCGGGTTGCTACTTTTAGGAATTAAAACAATGAAGGAGTGATTGATGGTTGAGAGGATAAGCGACCTTCTTGAAAATCCGAGCAAAGTTTGTAAAAATCCTTCTTAATAGTGTGCCAACAAGTTTTGTAAAATTGACCATTGAAGCCATCGGGACCGAACCTTTGTCGAGGTGAAACGCGATATCACTTCATCAATTTCTGCTTGGAGAAAGGGGACACCAGGAGTCTAAACCGTCAATTTGATGAATAAGGTTACGGAGATCAAAAATCATAGCAGGAAATTCCGAAATCCCCATTCTTGAGAAAAAGGTGTTGAAGAGTAGATTGGCCTTAGCATTGTGGTCATAGAGAATGTCACCATTTTCAGTGGTAAGGGAGGTGATTAGGTTGTGGTGGTATCTCTCAGTAGCTTTAGCATGGAAAAATTTTGTGTTTTCGTCTCCAAGTTGAATCCATCGAGTGACCGGTTTTTCGATAATTGTTTTGAACAGCAAGAAGATGCATGAGGTGACTTTTAATGATAATCCTGAAGTTGCGCTCTTGAGTAAAAAGGGGTCTAAATTCCTCAATTCTGTCAATAACTTGAGTGGAAGAGTTGCAATGTTGGATCTGTTCCTTAAGGCGGGACATGTTAATCTTCCATTTTTGGAGGTGAAGCTGCAGATTGTGAAGTTTAACCTTTATATTAGAAGCAGCACAAGATTCTGAGCCAGAAGAGATACACCAGGCTTTCCCCACAGTCTCATGAAAGTCAGCTCGATCTAGCCAAGAATTTTCAAATCTAAAGATGGAAGCTTTTGGGATTTGGGTTTGAATCAGGGCAACACAAGGAATATGATCTGACATAGTTCTTGAGAGTGGTAACCAAAGAGTGCCAGGGAAGGAGATTGTCCAGTGAACCGAGGTGAAGCACCAATCCAATTGCACTAAAAGCGGATCCTTTTGCATGTTACTCCAAGTATATTTCCTTCCTTTGAGCGGGATTTCAATTAAACCAAGAGAATTAATAATATCATCAAATAATTGGGCATCAGAACTCCTCCCAGCACTTTTGTTTCTATTAGCGAAGATCTATCTGATTGAAATCACCCATTATGATAAGATCTTCATCATCTCTCGTGTTAAGGTTGGATGACCAGTTGAGAAATTCAATTTTTTTCTTGACCGAGCAGGGCCATAGACCGAGGAAAGAAGCCGGACTTTGCCATTGAATCTCGGCGTGAATTGAATCGTCAACGCAAAAAGGAGGCTGAAGGTAACCTCACCTTTGAAAATAGAACTCGTCCAGCGATGAGGATACCACCTGAAGCCCCATTAGAAGGAGAGAAAGCAAACTGGTTAAATTTCCTAGGAGCAAAGCTTTTAAGAATGGTGTGATTGATCTCTGTTCTTTTGGTTTCTTGGATGCATATAATCGAGCAACCAGAATCCAGGATCTTGGCTTTGAGAAGTTTGCATTTATGAAGATCATTTAGGCCCCTGACATTCCAGTTGAGAACACTCCAATTTCTTCTAGAGTTTCTATAGGCCATGAAAAAAGGGATAGATAGGCAGGCAGTAGGAATCAAACCGCAATCGCGGCCGGAGGTGAACGCAATAGCGAAATAGCAAGGCCTTCCTATGAAGCCGAGATTTTGTTTTAGAGGAATTATGAAGGCCAAAGATATCAGTGATCCATAGGCACCCCAGCAGGAAAGGTCTCAGGAAGTCCCCCCAAATAGAAGACCAATCTGCAAGGAAAATATTAACAGCAATCATCAGGGCAAGAATCATGAGCCAAGACCCCAACCAATTTGACATGAGCAGACACAAGACCATAGCATACTTAGATATGAGATCACAGCAGTAGCAACAACCAATATTGTCAATGGTATACCCATACAAAAGGTTCAGAACTTTAGCAGGACTTCTTTTACAAAAGATGAGACCAAGCAGGAGATACAACTTTCTATTGCAACTACTATTTTTGCAAAAGGACCTCATTTGTTAGCCACTTCTCTTGTCAGCTTATCTTCGGCCACCTCCTCAGGGGGAAGCCCGCAATGCTCCATTCCAAAATACTGCATAGCATTTATGGAAATTGGGGGAGTATTATTTCTGAGTCTATCAACTTCAGTTATAGTCGAAAACTACTGTAAGGGCTGAGACTTAAGAGAAAGACAATGTAATTGTTGAGTACCCTTTGAGTTAGCTCGATCACAAGAAGCTTTATGCTACGTCATTCGCCGGTTCTTCAATAAAGAGGATACGCTTGGCTGTCTTATGCCCTTGTACTTGACTTCCAACCTCTTGCTCCTCCTGAAATTGGAGGAGACGATGTTATGAATCGGGACATCGACCCAATTAGGATCCAACAGGATGTCAGAGAAAGAATTGTTAAGCACCTCAGCCGCTTTCCTTTTCCTCTCATAGACCACGTTAATGCGATTATGAATCTCAGGTAACTCCAAGAAGCAAGGTTGTTGGATCATATAATGCAATTGTTTTTGGATAGTCCTTTGGGAGAGCCTTTGGAGCCAAGCCTTTCCTTGGTGAAGAACTGCTTCAAAATTGAAACTTGGGTAGAGAATAGTTGGCGTGATCAGAGAGATGTTAAGAAGCCTCGTTAACTCAAACGATTTCATAAACTGTTGTAGGGAGGAGTTATTGGAGACAGAAACTCTGAAGCACGATTGTCTGCGTCCCACACTGTTAGAAATCTTGACTAGAAGACTGGCATTAGAGGTCTTGCGGATAATAAACTTCAAAGCAAAAAGGAAATACTTGAGTGTTTGTCACGAGGACCAGTTCATCAAAGACTGCAATAGATAGCTGAGAGTTTTCCTGATGAGGAACCATCGATCCCCATCCATAGCTTCATCATCAGGAAAATCCAAGTCATTGAGTTCTTCTGTTGTTCTTTGGTAAGATGCGCTAAGATCATTTCAAGATTGTTAGGGGCGCGACCTCAATGTTGTGGTTCGGTTTTGCCATCCTGGTCTTGATCGACCTCATTCGAACCGGCACATCCCAAGCGGGGTCACCTTGAGCAGAGCCATTGGATTCGAAAGGAGGTTCCATACCATGTTCTTCTTTGTAAGTCTTGAAGAAGAGGATGAGGGTTTCCCATTTAGGGAGGACATCCTCGTCAGGAAGCATATTGCCATCCATGAGTTCATGAGCTAAGATCACAATTGGAACAGTCCAGGATGAAACAGCATACGAAGTCCGAACCCATCCTAATGACTAAGCTCCTTGGGACCACAATAGGATCATCAAACAGGCACTGGACTAAAACATGAGACATAGTTCTATCATCTAACCTCCATCGAACTAATCTTCCGAAAGCAGAACAGACTTGATCAAGGAAATTAGGGGTCCTTAAGTCCAAGGGAAATCCTAACAGCATGAACCAACCAAGTCTGAGGTAAGGAGCATTACGAGCATTAATGGCTTGGTCATGGACGACAAAGTGAACTCTAATCCCCTCGATAAAGTGATCCCCGATACCAATAAGTCTGTCCCGGTTGAAAATACTACTGAGTTGAAGTAGACCCAAACCATGGGGGCTTCGGCAACATCGGATAACTCTGATATTGAATTCATCCTCAATGTAGTCTCGTACCTGGATCAGGAGATCATCATAGTCAGCTTCATCCACTTCTCCGTCCCTATCCACAGCGATAATCCACTCATCATGCATACAGGAGGATTGCCTTGACATGAACATGGGTTCTTGCGAGGCATAAAGGACTCCATCGTCCACCGGAACATCTTGGGGAAGGAATCTAGCGGGAGATGGGGAAATTCGCCATTGGTGAAGCGGCGAATTTCGAGAAAAAGGGGTGAAAGAGAGTGTTGTGTTCAAGCCGGAGAGACGGGAGGCACATCGAGGAGGCGAAGTTTCTGGGAAGTGGGCCCTAGGATCCATAGAGAGATTTGTTTCTCGGGAAGATATGTGAGAGCTTTCTTCATCCATCTGAACAGATTGATTTAACCTTTTTTATAACATCTTTGGCATCCTATGGCCATAATTGAAACAAAAGGACATCTGTTGGGCTGGAGCAGTAGAGCCGCATGGCCCATACCCAGCAGCGGAGGCGGTGAGGAGAAAATCTCATGCAATCTTAGAGGATTGGCGGAGTCGGATCGCTGCATTGCCAATTTCCAAGGAGGCTAACTCTGCCAAGGGACTGTAGGTGTTCATTACAATTGGCTGTGAGAGCCTTGGGACTGTACAAAATCCCGGAATCCTGCGAGGAATAGATCTTCGGTTTTGAATTTAAAATATCCTTTTGATTGAAACCTTGTGAAGAAGAATCCGTCGGATAATAACTGTTAGGGTTCTTGAGGATCGGAGAATTGAACCGAGGCATGCTAACTGGCGAAAAGCAACAGGAGATTTCCCCCACTTTGAAGGAGAACGAGGAGCCGACCGAATCTTGCTCGTGAGGATGAACTTTACCATCTTCAATTGCTTGGGAATAGGCATTAGAGGAAAATACTTTTGAAAATACCACTTTTTTCTTGGCAGAAGATTTTCGAAGAAGATGATTCTGACCATACCTCATCTGATCATTCAGAGCCTGAGAGGCTAGAGTAAAATTATCCTTATCCATTCTCCAAAACGGATCGCTATCTCTCCAATGAAAGAACTAAACATCAAAGTGTTGGGAAATGATCCTTTTTAACGAGCAAATATGTTGACCCACCAATTTGTTAGCCACTGAAATACGATAGCGTTTGTTGATAATGTAATGAACATGAAAACCTTTAGGATGCCCTCCAAGAATCGAATGAAGAGCTAATCCAACTGAATCCTCATTAAGCTTGAAAGAGTGCCTGCGGAAATAAGCCAGCAAAAAGAAAGACCCTTTTGGAGTGGGGGCAGCATGATGCACTGCTGATTTAAATTTCCTTTTGATTTCCTGTTGCAAGAATTTTCCCGTATTGAAATCCAGCTTTAGCTCCTCGATATTAGGACGAAGATCAAGGTCCTCAGAGAGACTGAAATTTTGGGAAACCTGGATCCAAGAACTTTGAGGTGCGGAAGATTTCTTGCGGATCAAACGATTTGGCCAGGACCATGATTTGTCTTCTTCCTTAAGCCACAGATAATAATCTTTTTGCCAATTAGGACCCCCGTCCCTCCAGAGAAAAAAGGAAACATCAAAAGAGCTAGACACCACTCTTTTAAGCTTCAAGACCAACCATGCAACCTTTTTGGAAGCAACTGAGAATCAAAAATGAGAACTGGAGGCTTGATGAACATGGAAGCCAGCAGGGGCTCCCCCAAGAATCTCATGCAAAGTACGAGCCACAGAAACAGCTTCCAAACGAAAAGAGAATCTCTTGAAAACACCTAGCAGAAAAAAGGAGCCATGCGGCGAAGAGGCAGCATGATGGACCGATGAGCAAACTGACCGGAGGACGAAGGATCTGAAACGATTACCATGATCCGGAGACCAAGTAATCGGGGGCCGAATATGATCCATCACCGCTTAGCTTGTTGTTGCCATGATCCTCTGGTGCTCATCCCTTGTGACTGCTCTTGTTGTGAGCAGGCTGTTGGTGTGGTATGTGTATAAAGCTTTAGGATTGGATCGATGGGTTGGAAATTCTTGGTTCGTTTGCTACCATCAGATGGATTTACTTTTCGATATCAATCTTCTGAGTGATGATTAGTTGTTGCGAAAACCATGCACCATTTTGAATGGTCTGATCTGTGGTGAGCCTACGAGATTTCAGGCTGTTGTTCTTAGATTTTAGCTTTCTCATGAACTTCTTATCAATAGCCTGGGTAATGGTCATGGATGTATGATTGTTTGTACATGTCTTAACTATATTCATGCATATAGTTTGCTGCTGAATTGAGAGATTCATGTTTATCCTAGGCCTAGCGTCTATTGCTGGTAACTACACAGTGGAACTTGCATGTCTGTCTGTACATAGGAGTTTAATATGTTTGTGTCGACATCTCCCTCGTCAGTATCCTTTGAATTCCTGTTTTCTGAACCAATTGGCATGCATGCAACCCATATTCCGGCGGTTTCCCTACAGGTCGATGAACTTGACAAGGTTTATATGGTATCAAAACTTACTTGTGAAGTTCTTCTCATGAACTTCTTATCAATAGCCTGGGTAATGGTCATGGATCTATGATTGTTTGTACATGTCTTATATTCATGCATAGTTACTAGTGAAGTTACTTGTGAATATTCATGACAGTTCTTCTCGTTATTGATACGTATCAGTTATTTAGCTTTAAGGTTGCTCATGTCTGATTCAGAATATCAAAACCATTCAGTTATTTAGCATGCATATAGCCGTTCTGGTTTTACCAAAACAATTATGTCATTCAGAATATCAAAACCATTGAGATACTTTAAGCTTTAAGCTTGCTCATGTCTGATTCAGTTATTTACCATGAATATAGCCGTTCTGGTTAACTACCTCTCAGTTTTGTCTTAGCTCTCAGTTCTGAGTTATGGTTGCACCCTTTATAGCCGGAGAAATTAGAGAGCAACCAAGCAAGCCACCTGTCACCTTGCATATTTGCGAAAAAGCCCCTCCCTTTCTCCGAAATTACGGATAAGTCCTTCGCGATTTTTTGTGAGACAAAGATAATTTTATTTCTTCGCGTTTAGGTCCCTGACGCCGTATTTTACGAAAAAAAACTCACGTTAAATTCAAATCGCGAACAAGCCCTTTTCTAATTTTTCAAGGTAGCGAACAGGTCTAAAAAAATAACAAACAGGTCCCTGCTTCTTACGTTCAGGTTCTTTCTCTGTTTTTCCAGGAAAAAATGTTTTCGCCGAAATTAGAGAGCAACCAAGCAAGCCACCTGTCACCTTGCATATTTTGAAAAAGCCCTCCCTTTCTCGAAATTACGGATAAGTCCTTCGCGATTTTTTGTGAGACAAAGATAATTTTATTTCTTCGCGTTTAGGTCCCTGACACCGTATTTTACGAAAAAAAACTCACGTTAAATTCAAATCGCGAACAAGCCCTTTTCTAATTTTTCAAGGTAGCGAACAGGTCCAAAAAAATAACAAGCAGTCCACCTTCTTACGTTCGAGTCCTTTCTCTGTTTTCCGGGAAAAATGTTTTCGCCACAAAAAAAACACAGATTCGTCTCCGTTTTTCCCCAAAAAAAAATATTTTCGCCACAAAAAAAACACAGTTAAATCGAAGGTTTATAGCAACTTATCGATTTGCGATCCGTTTTCTGGGAAAAAATGTTTTCGCCACCAAAAAACACGTATTTCGAAAAAATGTTTTCGCCACAAAAAAACACGTTTTCGAAAAACTGTTTTCACCACAAAAAACACGAGTTCTTGAAGGTTTATAGCAACTTATCGATTCATCGACGGGTCTTAGCCGTCGTTTTCTAAAAACGCGGATTCGTCAAAGGTTTATAGCAGCCCAAGGATTCGCTTAGCAGGTCCTCTGAGCCTCCATTTTTCCCGAAAAAATGTTTTCGCCACAAAAAACACGCTTTTCCGGAAAAAATGTTTTCGCCATAAAAAATACTGATTAAATCGAAGGTTTATAACAACTTATCGATTTACCAGCGGGTCTTAGCGTCGTTTTCTAAAAAACGCGGATTAAGTCAAGGTTTATAGCAGCCTATGGATTCGCCAGCGGGTCCTACCGACCCATTTTATTTAAAAAATACGGACATCGAAAATTCAACCAAATTTTCCATTTTCTAAAAAAAACACAGATTTGATCGAAGGTTTATAGCAGCCCATGGATTCGCCGATGGGTCCTATCGACTTTACAAAACGGCGCAGCGTAGCGCGCTATTATTGCTAGTTTTAATAACGAGCTCTCAGTTTTCGCGTACGCAATGAAGCCGTCGACTCTGCTGCTCCTGGCCGCCTGGGTACTCCACCACACCGTGTGCCTAAAGAATAGAACACCGCCTGGGTACTTCACCACAATTCTGTTATTCAGAATACTCCACCACACCGTGTGCCTAAGACTCAGTTCGAAGTTTCAGATTGAGTTTCTGAGTCTTGAGTTTCTGAGTTTACAGTTTCGGAGTTTCTGAGTTTGTTGGGATTGCTTTCGAAGTATAAGATTTAGTCCATCATGAGTAAGGAATCTCATACTGATATGCGTAATTTCTTAGCATTGTACAGGCATACTAAAATGGCATGTTGAGTTGAATAAACCTTGACTAAATGGTACCACAGACATACAAATGTGCTAGCGCAGCTAAGACAATGCATTTCCGAGTTGGTGTTCTTACTTGAACTGCAAATTATCTTATCATGGTTTTTTTTTTTGTGACGCATCATAGAGATGAGCTGGCACAACTCAGCCAACACAAGGCTGAACTAGTGGATCTATGGCGTCGAGAGGTATCCATCATGCAGCGTGCAGAGGAGGACAAGATAATGGCGATGGATCTCAGCAGCATGGATGAGGCTTCTCGGCAGTACTTCACGCGTCGCAAGGAGGAGATTATAGCCAGTAGGTACGGGCCGTGATGATGCGGACATTTGGGTTGTGCTCCCTACGATTATTGTGTTTTGGACTGTTCGCTTTCACAATGTGCTTTCGAATGTAACTTTCACTATGTGTTTTGGACTGTGTTACTTTCAGTACTTCTGCAGAACTCTGTTACTTTCACTACTTGTTATGGACTCTGTTATTTTCACTACTTGTTATGGACTATGTTAATGACACTACTTGTTATGGACTGTGTTACTTTCATAATTTGTGTTGTCATCATTGTGTTGTGCACTATGTTACTTGGACAATGCGTGGCGATGATTTATTCCATTACAACATGCGGACACAAATACAACATATAAAAAACTGAAACAACTAGCTTAACGTGTACGACATACAGACCTGAAACAACTAGATTAACGTGTACATCAAACTAGAGAAGTCATTGACATATCGACGCCTAGTCCCCACCATGAATGGACCAAAGGTGCTCCACAAGGTCGTTCATAAGCAGGCGATGTTTATTCCTATCACGGATCTCTTGTATTCCCTCGATGAAATGGAGGATAGACGAACTAGACGGCCTTGATATTGTGACTGGGTTATCCATGAAGTCATATATGAAGTCTTGGGTGGGACCGTCCCTCTCATTCTCAATAATTATGTTATGCATGATGATACAAGCAGTCATTATGTCGTGTAGGGTGGATTCGTCCCAGAATCTGGCAGGCCCTTTCACAATTGCAAATCGAGCTTGAAGGACACCGAAAGCTCGCTCCACGTCCTTGCGCACTGAAGCTTGCACATTGCCGAAATGGACACGCTTGTTCCCTCGGGCCGCCTGGATTGGTTTCACAAATGTTGCCCACTCTGGGTAAATACCGTCGGCAAGGTAATACCCCGTAGTGTATGTGTTGCCGTTGATGGTGTAGTTGACATCGGGGCTACTGCCATCAGTTAACCTGGATAGAACGTTAGATCTATGCAGCACATTAATGTCATTGAGGCTACCTGGCATACCGAAGAAGGCATGCCAAATCCAAAGATCGTATGAGGCCACGACCTCCAAAACTAATGTGGGTTTGCGAATATGCCCTGTAAATTGACCCTGCAGTGCCTTCGGGCAATTCTTCCATACCCAATGCATACAGTCAATGCTTCCAAGCATTCCCAGAATCCTCGTATCACACCAACGGCAAGCAGACGATCTGTGTCTGCCTGAGTAGGGGCTCGGAGGTACTCATCCTTGAATATATTGACTACGGCCCTAACAAACCTCTTTAGAGCTTCAATGGCAGTGCTGGCTCCAATACGAACATACTCATCAGTAGCATCGGCAGAGGTACCGTACGCAAGCTGACGGATAGCAGCGGTCATCTTTTGAAGAGCAGACAAGCCCAGCCTTCCGACACCATCTCTCTTCTGCTTGAACCTTTCATCACGGGCCTCGACGGCAGTTGCAATCTTAACGAACAGGTTCCTGCTCATCCGGAACCTGGAAGAGCATAGCACAAATTAGTGAAATAACAGGGGTCATAGCCGGAAAGCACGACCTCTCACATACCTACGCCTGAAGAGTGCGTGACCGTACACAGGCATGTCGGAAAAGTAGTCATTGTATAGCCTTGTCGCACCCTCGAGGTGTCCTCGGTGCACCACCGCTCGCCCAGGAATTGAGCCCCCCACCGTGGGACGCTCTCTTGTGCTGCTAGTTCCTCCTCAATGGCAATGCGCACAAGCAGATCGTCCTCTTCCTCCTCCAGCAACATAAGTTGATGAGCACGCCGAGAAAAGCTCGGACCACCACGAAACCAACTCATGGTTCTTGCTAGCTCTCAAATGAGATGAAGTCAGAGCTACACACAACCTCCTTCAAAGCCAATGTTGTGTTGATGGTACCTCTTCACCCTGCCTCCCCTTTTTATGGAGGATGTTGGAGGTTGCTTCTCATGGAAGGAACTGGGGGCAAATGACAGCTCCTTCCAGGACAAGCCAGCTGTGGGCAAGTGACAGCTCCATCCAGGACAAGCCAGATGTGGGCAAGTGACAGCTCCTTCTAGGACAAACCAGCTGTGGGCAAGTGACAGCTCCTTCCAAGACAAGGAACATCTGCACATGCTACTTCTTTCTCCAGTAAGCAACACATATAAAAATTATGTATATACTATTTTTTTAACAATAATTCAAATTACATATTTTTTATATTGCGCAACCTCATTTATTACAAAATTAATTTTTTCGTTCAAAAAATATACGGAATACATCATAAACAAGTCAAATACACTCTCGTATAAAATACGGTACAAACTTTAGCGATTAAAGTATATGCTTAAAATATGGATGAAGGGATGGGAAGGGAATCTGGAAGGGATGCTGTTGGAGATGCATTATGGGAAGGGATGGGAATCTGGGAAGGGATTCCCGTCAGGGGGTGGGAAGGGATTCTGGGAAGGGAAATCGCTGGAGGTAGTCTAAGCGCACATGAAGAATGTACCCGGTGATAACGAAACATTTTGCTTAGTGCGGTCAACAAGTCTACCAAGAAAGTTGCTGCTTATTGCTAGATACGCACAAGAAATTGTAGCAGAGGATTTAAACTCGTCTCGACTCTGTTCCACAACTTGACTCTATATTGAGTGTTAATCCGTGCTCTACTCTAGCACCAATTTCACCAACACGACGTGACGACATGCTTAGGCGCTATTCTATGTCATCTCCATTGATGATCTTCTACACGATCGATAGTCATATTGCTTCATTTGGAGGTAGATTTTATTGCAATTTAGGTTGTTGTGTCTATTATTAGCGACATCCATGCGGGATCGATTATTGACGATTTCTTCGACGATCCATCGTCTACTATGGGTTATTGCAGCAAGGTCTGCACATATAGGGTCTAAGGTGGAGTTGCAAACTTTCAAACACAATGAGTTAGGCCCCGTTTGGTATGGTTCCAGATTCTAATAGAAACGGAAACGGTTCCGGATTTTTGGTAGAAACGTTTCAGGTAGAATCAGAATCCGGAGGAACGGGTTGCTAGCCGATCGACCACAGCGATGTAAAAATCGAAGCGATTAAGCTTTGAAAGCGTTCCGAGTCTTATTCCGTTTGGTTGGATTTATTTCAGATTCTAGGAGAAACAGTCCAGTTCCAAGTTGCCAAACGGGGCCTTAATTTAGGTTACGCTGCATCGAGGAGATTTTGAAAAAAATCAATACCAATTGAGAAGACAACTGAATTTGGTGTTCAATTACCGTTTGGATATGTTGTAAATTTTGGATCGCTTGCATGACTATTATGGAGGCTTTGGTAACATTAATTCTTAGAATTTGATGACACTTTGGTGATAACTAGCATGATGCTCTCTGGAGATTTACTGTTTAAAAGTGAAGGTTTTTACTCCAATATAAGTTTGAGATGAAAGATTGTAGGGTAAGAAGAAGTTTGCTTTTGCATGGGTACTATAATATTTACCCAGTTATCCTAGCTTTATATTAGGGATCTATTGAAATTTAATACTCCATTGAAGGCACAATAATTCCTTTCATTCAGGCTGTTTTACAGGAGTAGTTTTAACCACGTTATGGAATTTAATTACATTTGAACTCGGCTGTTTGACATACATGATAGTCACATATGCAAGTAGTTCTCTAATGGGCATTGTTTGCCTATTTTTGTGTCCTATGTGAAGCATATCAAATATCTATGATATATGTTTTTCTCTATCTATCAAGTGCTATAGGTGATGTTTTGGCTTATATTGTTAAATGGCTGAGCATTTGTTTTAAGAGGTCAGTTATCTGATTCAGATTTTACTAGATTATAAATTATTGAAGCACCCATATTCATCAATCTGCTTTGTTAATAGTTGTATGTTTGGATCTATTAGTGATTTGCTCAAATTTGCTTCGTAAGAAGAATTTAGATAAGACTGCTCCAATCTATGTTGTTTAGATTAGTCTGTTGGACTTTCGAGGAACAAGCTAGGTTCGTTGATGAAGACTTATTTTGAAGAGATTTTGATATTTGGTTATAGGAGCAAATTGGTCTTAAGGTAGAGATTGTTAAAGTATGATTCAAATTTGTTTTGGTTTTGTTTCTACTTTGATTCAGAGTTCTACTTTTATACAGAGTCCTTTGTGTTCTACTATAAATATGTCTTTGTAGTCTATAGGAGCAAGACAAGAGAAGAGAAAAGATAGTCTTATTGTAAATATCTTCTTGTTGTAAATATCTTCTCATATATTAATATTTGCCTTCGTGCGTATATAATTTTTTTCAAAAAAAATTTCACATTAAATCTTTGCCCCCGTTCATTTGATTTTGTATTTTTGCCGTGCGTTAAGCAATAACGCAAGTTTTGTCTCAAAACTGCAAAACCTTGGTTTGATCACTCCCAGTTAGCTTAATTCTACAAGACACATAGTTCCATATACGGCCAGAATGCATTGCATCTGCAACAATGCATAGATCGGCACGCGGACACACAGTCACACACTCATTTGGACGCTCGCACGCACGCACGCATGCACAGAGAGTATAGAAGTTCGCTGATTTACGGTTGATATTTATCAAATCGAGTGTATAGGTATCATCCGGATGTTTTTATCTTAACTAACATCCAAATTCACCGGGCCGTTGAATCTAACATCTAAATTTACTGGGCCGTTGGATCAAATCATAGGATCGGATGTAATCGATACTCCCGAATCTCAACAATGATCCAATGATTCTAAATTTGGATGATTTCAACAAAAAAAAATATCCGGTTGATATTTATCAAATGGGTGAATCTTGCATTGCACACACCACACGTGAGATGGGCCAATGTCGATCAGTGTCTAGTAAACAGGATTGAAATCCAATGCAGTCCCGTTACAACAGCTTTAACAGTTATGTGTGAATATTTGATCAAAAATCGATAGCACAGATCTTTCGGATGGCTCGCGAGCCGAGCGTGGTTTGCATTCCATTCCATCGTAAGACAAAGGGACATCCGGCGTGCAGAATTTGCAATGGCACAACTCATTTTGTACGCTGCAAAATCGACCATTCCATCCACCGTTGGTACGTGCTCATATCCATTGCACAGTCTTCCACAAATGTAAACCCCTCTAGATGAACACCGCCCGTGCTCAAATCCATTGTACAGTCTTCCACTAACCTCCCCCACGTTCCTCACACCAACATCATCACGGCAACATGGGCAGCCAAGGCCAGCAGCGACGCCCACCCCGAGAGCCGGCGCGGCCCGCCCACCGGCGCTGACGATCTGGATCGGGAACAGGCAGCCGCGCGCCGAGACGTTCTTGTCGGTGATCTTGGCGAGCCCTTCGAAGTCGCAGGCTCGCACGTCCTGGTCCTGCATCTGGAAGTACATGTTGAACGCGTAGGAGATGTTGCTCTTCTCGTCCAGCCCGTTGCAGGAGCACCCGTACCCGAGCGCCGTGCAGTCGCCGCTCGCGCACGCGTACTCAATGTTGCCCGGCAGCTTGGACAGGTCCTTGGCCTTGTCGTCGAACACGCACCACTGCTTGGGCAGGTATTCGATGCCCGACACGCCGGCGAGCAGCTTGTCGTGCCCCTGACCGGACAGATCCATCGGGAACTTGGGCTTGCCGTCGTACGTGAAGATGCCCCAGTGCCGCTCAAAGTTCCCCGGCAGGATGCTCTTCATGTCCTCGTCGAAGAGGCCGAACATGTAGACGTCCATCTTGCCCGGCCGGAGCGGGGTGCCTTCCTTCTTGGCCAGCTTCTTCAGGAGGCCGTCGTGGTACCGCCGCGCGAGCTTGAGGTTGGCGTTCTTGTTGCCGTCGGTGGGCCATCCGACCTCGCCAACGATGACCTTGAGGTTGGGCACGCCTGCCTTCTTGAGCGCGCTCAGGAGCGTGTCGTAGTTGGCGTCGAACACGTTGGAGTAGCTGATGCCGCCCTTGTCCTGGATGTTGCGGCCGCCGTCGAAGAAGGCAAATTCGAAGGGGAAGTCGTCGCTCTGGTACAGGCTGAGGAAGGGGTAGATGTTCACGACGAAGGGCGAGCCGTGGTCTTGCAGAAACTTGACGATGTCGGGCCGGAATATGGCGGAGGACGGCTTGTTGTCGGGGGAGATCACTACTACGGAAAGGGCTTTTAGTACCGGTTCAAAACAGCCTTTAGTATCGGTTTTTGAACTGGTACAGACTATTCGGGACTGATGCTCAAGGGCATCAGTCCCGGTTCCCTCACCCGATACTGATAGAGTATCAGTACCGATTGGAAGTCACACGTGGCAGCGCGTCGTGAACCCCTAAGGACCTTATCGATGCGGTTGGTGTCTCCAACCGCGTCGATGAACCCTCATCGATACCGGTTGGTGTCTCCAGCAGTGCGATGTTAATGTAATGTGTGTATATATATATATGTCTGTTTGTGTGTGTGTCTAGTAGCTATTATATATGTGTGTGTTAAATCACAACTAATTAAAGCACATATAATCAATCATGCACTTTGCCTGATAATTAAATCACTGAACATTCATTAACAAATTTAATTACATCTAATGTATTAAAATATGTACACATATTTGTTCTTCTGCTCATCGCCTAATGTATTACAATATATATGTACACAACTTTAATTACAACTTTAGTATTTCTTTTCCTTCTGTTCATCGGAATCTTTTACGCGCATCGCTCTTACTAGCCGTAGATGTCGATCCCGACAGTTCACCGGTCCTTATCGAAGGGCCCCACCTGTTTAAATTTGGTTTGTGAAACTCGCCTTTTGGATTTACGACCTCATCGTAAATAAAGCTGATGAGTTGTTCTTGGATTGCTCTCACTCGTGCCGGCGAGAGTTCCGAACCTTGTTCCGCCAAATATTAAGGCACTTGTCGTTAAGTCATTAAGTAATCAATACTTGAATTTGTACAAGATATAAGGAGTACCTATACATCATTAAAGCTAGTAATTATATTTACTCACCCCCTTGTTGCCTTTTAGCATGCGATCGGCGGCTCGGTTTGGGTGTGCATAAACTCCCATACATAGTAACCACATAAATTGTTGTCCGTGGTGACTCAAGATCTACGGTGGAAAAAGTTGAAAGCGTGAAATGGATGCAAGGAAATTAAGTTAACTAACTAAAAAGCTAGCATTATGATATACGTACATGAGAGGCAATTGTAATGTCAAATTTGTCCTTGAATATGCCCTCGTTTTAGCACGGAAACCGCGAATGCACTACACATGTGATTCTGAATTGTACATGATTAGAATTTGTTTCAAATTGAAGGAAATAAAACTAGTACGATAATGAAAGGAATAAAATTAATACCGGTTGAGCATATCGATAAAGTTTTGATACTTTTAAGCGGTCTCCTTTGCGAGTCCATAATTGTGATCGAGCTACGATCTAACTTCGATCATAAGAAGAATCCGATGAAAACTATACATAGATATGTCAGCGTAGATAACTAATTAGTTCTAACATCGTGTTATGAAAAAGAGTAGAAGCGAGGTGAATGCGAAAACACATACTCAAATGCGTAGGCTAGATATATCTTTGACTTATATTTTTGACCCATTAGCGCATTGAATACGTTAGTCTCTGTATCGCTTAGGTGGTCTCTAACGGTTGTCTCGTTGATAACTACTGGGTCCATGAAGCCTATGTCGAAAATACATTCCCTTCGGCATCTTTGAATCTCCATGCTACATAAGAAATTAGTTAAGCTTGCAAGTTAGTATAGTACAAGGGAGTGCACCATAGTTTTTTTGTAAATAATTAAGACACTTACAGAGTCCTAGCAATCCAGCAAGACCACGGCGAGGGCGTCTGTCTGGTATAGATCATATATGGCGTCCCATTCGACAAAAAATTCACCTTCACCGTGAAAAAAATCTTGTTGCTTGTACTTGACAGCGAACAACTGTAGACCATGCTTGGTCGCGTCCAAGTACCATTCATGAAATTGCCGCATCTTTGTCGTTAGTTGAAATTTGCTCCTCACCCGACCAACGATCCGCCCACTTTAAATGGCCATCTTACTTGGGCAAACTCAATCTTTGCCGTGCCTAATATTTGATTTGCGTCAAAGCCAGTTTCATTGAAGAATTGTAGCATCTCCTTACCCTTCCCCTCAGCTGACATCTTCTTCTTGGGGCATTCCTTACTCAATGTGCGCTCGTAGTTTGATTGGCGAGGTATTTCTTTTTGATCTTCAAATTTTTAATAGTCATCAAGCCTTTGTGAAATTGTTCTGTACCAGGTTGAACCTTCTTCTCTGGTGACTTGGGTCTAAGAAATTTAGTTACCTCGCCTTTTACTATCTTCTTAGTCTCCTCATCGGTCATATCATATGTCAGCTTCGGAAGTGGACCCAACTTCTTGGATTGGGTGGAGGACCCTGTCTTCTTGGGAGCTGCTGGCCGAGCTGGCTTGTTTCCCTTGGTCGGCGCCTTCTTGGGAGGAGACGGGTTTCTTGTGGCGCTTATGTGTGCGGGAGGTCGTGTAGGAGTCAACGCCTTCTTGGAAGGAGACGGGCTTCTTCCGGGGCTTATATGCGCAGGAGATGGTGTAGGAGACAGCGCCTTCTTGGGAGGAGACGGGCTTCTTGTCGGGCTTATATGCGCAGGAGGGGGTGTAGGAGTCGACGCCTTCTTAGGAGGAGACGGGTTTCTTCTCGGGCTTCTTCGCGAAGAGGACACGTTCATGTTATCTCGAAAAATTATGTACCGTTTGCGCCACAGGATGAAATTGTGTACTTCCTCTCTTAGCTTCGTAGTCCCGTCACCTCTAGGAATTTCGAGGTCAAGGTCCTCGTACCCTGGGCAGACCTCCTCCACCGAGACCTTGGAGTATCCTGACAGTATCTGTTGGCCATGGATAAGCTGCCTCGGCTCCAATGGGTGAGCTATGCCGTCGGCTGCCTTGAAGGAAAGGTTTCGCGCTTGGACGTGCAGCTCACAAGGTGTCCACTGCCTGATGTCGACTACGGGACACTTGTCCAAGTCCGCTTCTGGCAGCAATCCAAGCGCATTGCTTCTTGCCGGAGGGGCTGATGATGTTAGGATTACTTGGAGGTTCTTGGTCTGTCTCATGTTGTTGGCTCAAGGCTAATGCACCTCTCTTCGGATCTCTTCTTGCATTCTCTCCTGTGTTTGATTCAGCGTTCTTCAAGCGCACTAAGTTGTTGTGTCTGTCGAGCCTTGCTCCTCACTCGACTCCTATAGGTCTTGGCGTCTGGCGAAACCAACCTTCCACGGACGACGCCAGCGCCTCGTACGCGTCCGAGTGCTCTGGATTTTGCGGGGCCCTTGTTAGCTCGTCGTTCTCCCTGTTTGGCACGAAGCTATCCTGGGAAGACTCCTCAATGGACTGTACAAGCCTTCTGGCCACATCTCTTAGCACCTCCCCAAACACAGCATTGCCGTTATCATCAAGGCCGCCGTTGTGACCATAGAACCAATGCCTTGCTCTGTTGAGCCAATCCATTGTTGCGGGTGCGACACCCTTCGCTAGCAGGTCCTGTTCCCTCTTCTCTCATTTGGGTATTGCATGGCGGTAACCACCAGGGCCGAGTCGGTGGTGATAATTCTTCTTCTGTGCATTCAACTTATTCTTCTCACTCAAATTTTGACCTTCGTCCGAAGTCTTGTAGTTCATGAACGCATCCCAGTGATCTTGCAACTTTGGGTGCTTGTTGATGTCGGGTGTTCGATTCTTCTTGATATACTCCGTGTTCAACTTCTTTTTATAAGTTTGGAATACGATAGCCATCTTCTTGAGAGCGTAACTCTTCACCTTCTCTTCGATCCCTTGGGGAAGGTGAATGTCTCCTTCAAATCGTTCCAAAGCATGTTCTTCGTATCTTCAGGGACCTGATCTCATTTTGCTATGCTAATTGGCACGTGGTCCCTAACGTAGACGCCGCATGCCGAATTGAATGGCCCAAGCGCCCCAAGGGTGCAAGAGGTTGGCCGTTCTCGCCGACTTCGGTGACAACATGTCTTGCCTTCGACTTCTTGCTTGGACCTCGCTGACGTGATTGCCTGCTTAGTTGACCGATCTAAAAACGTGGTACAATCATGAACGGGTCAGAATGTTGGCTTAGCATGATAGTGGAACCGACAATCATGAACGTGACTGATTGTTACCTCGCCGGCCTCATCGTGCTCTACAACCTCATCGACCTTGGTGGCCTCGGCGACCATGAGGGCGCGTTCAGGCTCCGCCGCCTCATGACCACCACATTCCGAAATCAAATTTCTCATAAATTCTTCTTGATCAAATCCTTCACCGTCCATCGTCGTTTCTTAGGCTAGAAGAAGCACTGAAAATTAACGAAAATAGATCACGTTTCATGTAAAGCTGATGGTACTACTCTAAAACGGCGTGGAAGATGGTGGGGAAGAGACGGTAGAGAGGATGGGCGGCGACGCCGAAGATGTTCCTAATCTAAGTCGGCCAAATACTATCGAAAGTATACTTATATATATACATAGAAATCTCACATATACATAGAAACTTCACATATACATAGAAATTTCAAAATTCACCAGAAATTAAAAAAATTCACATGATACATATACATTTGACATGATACATATACATTTCAAACTTCACATATACATAGAAATTTCAAAATTCACCAGAAATTAGAAAAATTCACACTAATATGATTTTCAAAAAATAAAATAAGGTTATAAATCCACAACTAGTATGTTAGTAGTCTATTACACCAAAAGAAAGCAAAGCGATCATTCCATGCTCTCCATCACATAGCATTCGTCACAGAAAAATTAGGATCGACGGCCGTGTGAGTGTCTTCAGATGGTGTTGATCGAGGCACGATATGCATACTTGATCTTCAGCTTGTCGCCGTAGCTGGTGACGTTCTCTTTGACCCAACCCTCTGCATTTCTGTAGCTGCTACTCATCGTCTCCAGCATGTCTTTGGGAGTGCCGAGCATGACCTCGATGCCAGAGTCGACTAGCGCGCCGACGGGCCACGGGTCGGGCGTCGAACATCTTCACCTTTGAGATCCCATTCTCCTTCAGCATCTTCACCACGGACGCTGGCAGCAGCGGGTGTGACAGCTGCGAGCCCCAGTTCACGTGACGTCCACGGCGGGGGCCGTAGCCGCAGCCGCAGGGGACACGACGAGCAGCAGTGTGGCCACGCCGGTCAGTAGCCGCAGGAGCCGAGACATGCCGGGGTGTTCTCTGATTTTTTTCCCACCTTGTTTTGGATTAATCGTAGTTTTGAGATGTTAGGATTTGGCGGTGCTCATGAGCTGTCCCCCTCCCCTCTGGTGGAGGAATGGAGAGGAGAGGAAAACGGCGGGTGAAACGGTTGGAGTTTGACCAACATACAGGTCCGGAGGTGGGGAAAAAACCTTGTTGGTGTGGTTCATTAGCATGGTTTAAAATTGCTCTAATTACACTCATTCATTAGTTAAACTAGTCATGTGCCTGTATGTTGCAACAAAAACTTAATTTGCGATTAAAAGAAATTATTTGCAAATAGCACTAACTCTGTCTGAATGATCCTGTTCATTCTGAATATGCAATAGTTAAATGTTTAAATTAATTCATCGAAGCATACAAATTTCAAACACATGTTTACAAACTTGAGCTTAAAATTATATTTAATTTCACAATCTGAAGGCCCTCACGTTACAAAATACTTTGTAAATTTTAGATACACATAAGTACTACTTATGTACCAATACGTTGAATAGTAGACAAGGTTATATAAAAATCTCATTTGAAATGCATAATTTTTTCATATGAAACAATGGAATTTCCAAACCGTACAACATATCATCAAACATGACTCCAAACCGTATCATGAACATCATTTTTTGGCACATTTAGTAATATGGCTAGTAAATAAACTAAATCTTAAGCCTCGATTACGTGGACATGACATGAAGCATATGGAATCTAAGATTAAAAAACCTTTATGTCTCAATATCATTCTATGTTGATAGCTCAACTACTGGTTCACAATATTAGTGTTATTCTCTAAAGTACATCACGTGTAGCCTTGACACCAAGAATTAACTCACCATTCTCTACGAATATAGCATCTAGATATGTGTTCAGAAGGACACCAACAAACAATATAACCAGTAGAGATTTTCGATCTACAGGACCTGATCTCCTAGCCTACGGGCGTGGGCCCGCTCACCACTTGCGCCCTGTGCTACGGTGGAGGCGCGTACTGGTGAGGGGGTGGAAGCTCGTACTATTGCAATGGCGGGGGTGCGTAGTGCGAAGGAAGCTGCTACTGTAGCTAGCCCCACATCGCCGGTGGAGAAGTCTGTGGGGGATCTGGCTAGTAGTACTATGGCGGCCTTTGGTAGTCTTGTGTGCGGGATCGATAATCTTTGCGGTGAGGGGCCTCTCATTCGTTGGCGGTGCCCTAGGGACCTACAACATTGGGGCGTGCTACCCGTTCATCTGCGGCTGCATCGCGTCTCATCCCCAATGAGATGGTTGCAGTTGCAAAATCCTAAGACCTAGGAGAGAGGAGATGAAAGAGGATTTGGGGTTTTAACAACTCGATGCGTGGAGACTAGAGAGAGAGGCGATGGTAGAAAGAGTGGAACAAGTTAAATTCTCTTTCATCTTAGCCGTGCATGTCAGATTTAATGGATCAAATACTCTGAAAGAGAACGGACGACCGTCACCAACTCCTAATTAGAAGTAGTAGATATATGAAAATAAGTTAATTTCAAATGAAATTGGATTTTGCTCTAGCTCAGCTCAGTTTGACTTGACTTTTTTAGCTCTATTATAAAAAATACTTTCAAATTATAAATAAAATAGTATTAAATAAAATTATGTGATTTTCAAAAAATCTTGAAAAGATAAGAACTTGGCTCAATAGCCGAGTGGGACAGACATGGAAGCCTAAACCTGAGAGGAAGTAGGAAACTATTGAAGAAAGAGCTGGACTGTTGGAAGCAGATCCTGTTAGTTCCTATGGGGACTACAACTTCAGCAGTCTCTATAGGCGAGAACCGTTCGATCGAGGCATCAGAGATCGGCCAAAAATGAGATAAACAGTATATACATTACCATGAATGATACTTTTACACAGTAAAAAGATCTACACATTATTTTTAGTCGATCTAGACCATCCAAACCCCGATCGAACGATCCTTTGGGGACTACTTAAGTTACAATCCCTAAAGGACTGCACAGAATCTGCGTCATGGACCGTTTTGGGGCTTCAATCCTAGCATTCCTTCTATGTTGCCATTTGGCATTTTTAGCCACCATTTTATAAGCACTTTTAAGGTCTTCATAACTTTGAATTAAAACTGAGGGCTTAAAATTTTCGCCACAATTTACTTTAGGCAAATTTTGAACAAATCCATGTACATATTATTCAACAAAAAGAGTTTGTCATGGTTTAATATTTATGACAACATGTTATATGTTTATATTTATTACATATACTTTATCATTACTTGCTATCAAATATCAAATGCTCTTACAACTTTCCTTTTGCAATCTAATATTCGATATTGTGAAAGATGTTTGCTTTGTGCAAAATATAAAAACATGGTAGGATAGCCACTCTTTTGACATATCCTTGCATACTGTATACCTTTGTTTAAAATGTCTTGCGAAGTATGATTTTCATACTTAACCATTGCTTGTTGAATATATTCAGAAGATGTGGAAGATGACCTGATGCACGGTTGCTTTGATGATGCAGGTTACGGTAACGAGGACATCGATTTCTAAGGTCTCATCCAGTCTGTTGCCTATGAGCGGGCTAGACATGCTCGGACTCTATCACTTTTTGCTATCATTTCCGCGTTGCACTTTTGTTATGTAAAGTTATTTGGCCGATCGGCCCCTTCGTTCTCAAATTAGTCATGTAAGACTTAATTTCATATGCTTGTCACTAAATATTATTTAAGTTCTCGTTATGTATATATGTGGTATTTTAATGTTAGATATGTTTGCTACCGATAAATCGTGGGGCTAGTACAGTAAACACATAAAGCTTGAAAACTCAGTTTTTGAGTGGACAAGCAATTATTATTTATTGGAAAAAGTCTACTTGACCCCTAAACTGTGATGTGCATCTACTCTACCTCTTGAACCACAAAACTGTCTAAATAGCCCACTGAACCATGTAAAACTGTTTAAGTAACCCCTTAGATGGTTTTTGGCAAAATTTGAATGAAATTGAGATATACAATTGCCAAAAATGAGAGGTAATCTGAGTTCCTCTATCTGACACTGTCTTATTGAGTAGTACTCCATGAAGATTGATAATCCTTAAATGTACAATTATGTCAATTTATCTTCGGTTGTACGTCTTTGTTGATCAGTTATCGATGAAGGACCAGTGAACATAGAATTCTACGAGGAAGAGTACTACGAAGACTTCATAAATTAGTAGTGCATTTTCCTAGACTATTGCCTGTGGCATGTCGAATAGCCCATGTTATTTTATTTTTGGTGCAAAAGTTTTTTTCCTTAAGCCATATGAGGCATATTTGTGTAAACCTTGACCATAAGATCCGTTACTATTATTTAATAATAATTTGTTACTTTCTTAGTTATTTTGTTGAATAGAATAGTATTTCATCTATGTTGTCATTATGAGTATTAGTGTGATTCTAAACTAGTGCAATATATAAAGGTTTGAATACTGGGGGCCGGGCAAAATGACAAGACAAAAGTACAGTTTAAATGAAAATGTTATTATCCTTTTCTAAAAGCTTCAGTTTATTTACTTCTACGTACGATGTCCCTTCAGTTCAGTCTCTGTTTGTTCGAATTGTTCATTTGGTAGCCCCAGATTGATCATGAAAGTTATGCTACCTCGCCACTTGTAACCAAATAAGTAGTTCATCCATAACCATTTTGAAGTTTTGAAGCTAGTACCTAGCGGATTAGAGGTTGAACTAGGTAGAATGCAGCGATGCAGATGCCAGCGAAGAAAAAATCCGATATGAGTTTTTGCAAATTGAATTTGGACACCACTCAATCGGTCTATGGAAGAATAATCAACGAGCCTATTTGCGATTTAAGATGATAAATGTTTGCAGGAACCACGAGAGAGAGTTAGATTATTTAGACAATACCAAGAAGCTTCAAAGAGCATGGTAGAGGAAAACACGAAATTATTGTACCCAACCTTTTTGTTGAGCCAACAAGCTGCAGATATATACTAGAGCTCATGCAATGGAAGGCCAAAACATAGTGTCGGAAAGGCATTCAATGGTTTATTATCACGTCAAAAGTTGCTTCGAAGGTAACACTACTACCCGACTACGATGAAGCGCCAAAGAGTCCTCGCCTTTATGGAATGAAGTAGGAAATCAGACGTGTCCACATGATCTCAGTAACGCAATGAGTATGCCGAAAGGAGGTTTTCCAACGCGAAGAAAACATCGGATAAGGTTTGGAAACGAAGATAAGGCGAATGAATTAGATGGGAATCGTACGAAGAAAGAACGCAGCCAAAGTATTGTGGTATTTCGTGATCCCCTTGAAGTTCGCAACTACTAACGCAGGTCATGCCAAGATGATAAGGGCATGAAGAAGAGCGTAGGAAGACGATGTTTAGACACCCTACAGATGGCTCGCTCAGGAGGAAAGTCGATCGCTTAACAACTTTGCAAATGAAAGTCAAATGTAAGGTTTGGGTTGAGCCAACCAGGGATGAATCTCGGTTTTTTGGGAAGCAAGAATCCATAGCAATGACCCGGACGCTTTATCTATAACATTCCTCCATTGTCAAAGCACGATCAAAGGAGTACATCATGATGCCATTGTTGATCAAGGCCTCGGCAACACAAAGCGACATCGATGTTAGCAAAACCATTGGTTGAAGACCTTGTGAAGTTGTCGGAGGATGACTATCGGTTTGGGATGAGTACAAAAGAGTATTTCAACTGCGTGCATTTGTTTGTAAAATCAACGATTGGCCACCTCAAAAACTGGAAAAACGCAAAAGTTTTAAAGACATTCTGTGACCAGCATAGATAACGAGCATGTCACGAAAAATCTCGAATGTGTGTACATAGGCCACCGAGATTTCTTCGGCAACATGCTTTGGGGTGGAAAGCGATAAATTTACGAGACGATTTGTGTTAAGCCACTATCGTAATGGGCGACATGTGTTTGCTATGTAAAGGATCTGAAAGTAGTATTTGGGAAGGGTCTTGGAAGCATACGTGGCGAAACAAGGATGGTCATGCACCCACATGGAAGAAGAAATCAATATTTTGGGAAACTGAAGATTGGGAAGTTTTGGAGGTTAACACTCGCTTGACTTCATGCACATCACAAAGAATGTTTGCTTGAACACACTAGGCTACATAGATATGTATGCAAATCGAAGATAGTAACAACGCTTGTAGAAGATGCGCAGACAAAAAGAATGGCAAAGCTGCCGAAAAATTGACAGGGTGGCGAATTCAGAAACTCAAGGCTTTGCAATGTGCTAGGAGAGGAAGATCTTATCGAGCGATATGCACACGATACTTTTGAATATTACGTATGGCACTTCTCAGCGGTTGGTAATACTATAGCGCAAAATCCCTCATAGCGGTTTTAATACCAACGCTTGAAGGTGACTTCAAGTATAAGGAGATCACAGACCAAATTTTCTAAGTCGCTCGAAACAAATTTTCTAGTCATGGCTCTCGAGACCTCGACTCACATGTTTCACCTGCGCTTCGCTCGAAATCTCCTGGATCCTTCGTCTGCAGTGGCCTCGTCGCACACCCCATCGCGACATCCAACCTAGGCGCCACTCCACCATCCGGCGCCACTCGACCGCAGGCGTGACCTCGTCCAGCCTCCTACACCACCTCGAGCGCCACCAAGCCGCAAGGTTTTCTGGTACTCAGGCCGAACAGGCAAGGGGCACCACCATTCCACCGGCAAGTGATATAGCCCGGCTCTCCTCTTCCTCTTTATTCGCCCACAAGGTGTTCGACTAAATGCCCACAAGGTTTTGTGTGTCTTTGAAGTGCGATTTGATAACATGAGGGCTCTGGACCAATAAGTTCTGTGATAACATGATATTGGATAGCATTTGCAAATTGTAATTAAATTGTAACCTTTTCCCATTTTCTTTGCAAGCAAGCTAGTAGAAGCTAGATTTCTCATTAGCTAACATAAGTTTACTTTTCGTACATGAACAGTAGAATTTAATTTAACAATTTATTATCCTTTCTTTTTGATTCAGGGATGCTCTTTTAATTGGTCATATATTTAGTAGTGTAGTTTTCTTCTTAATGTGAGCAAGATAGAACCACTTTTATTGTAATGTTTTTGACAAGGTTTTCCTCAAGGAAGATGCTTGCTCTCTTTTTTCGGATTACATAGGACAGATTCCTTGAGTTTTAGTCTGGATCAAACATATATGTTCCACTAGCAAGAAGCCGATGCAAAGGCCTAAGCAAGTGCCTAATGTTTAGCAATGTTTGTATTGAAACTTAAAACTTAAAACTATGCAAGGGAGGATGGTAGGTAAAAGCGGACTTGAGTTTGCTATATTGCCCAAGCATATAGGGCCCAACTCATATATTCTTTAGAATATTAGTATTGCTCAATAAAACAAAATAATGAATCACAAGGTTTCATTGCATGTCATCATTTCAAAAATGAAATAAGGTTACAAATCACAACTATAATGGATTTATACGTTATTTCATTTTGTAAATGAATGATGCAAGAAATTTCATTAATATTTTATTCAATAAACAAAAATAATTATCAAAAGTATATGTATCATGTGAAATGTGTAAGTATATGTGAATTGTCAATTGTATCGATCATGTGAAATGTGTAAGTATATGTGAATTGTCAATTTGTATATATATCATGTGAAATGTGTAAGTATATGTGAAATGTATAAGTATGTATCATTCTTATTCACTAATATGATTTTCAAAAAACTGAGATATATTGCAATACTTGAGCAATTCAGAAAATTGGATAAGTACAGACTCAAGATCAAAAAAGCAGAAGCCATTGGAGAATATGAAGGTTCCGAAATAGACTAGATTGTCTATTTAGGCGTACGAATGTTCTCATAGGCTTCGTAGCTCACGCTCGCACATTCATTCATTGATTGAGGACTTACTCTAACACAATAGTTTGAGATAAGTACTCACGGAATGAGTCAGAGTGAAGGGTCAGAACAAGCAACAAGGTCAAAGAGGTAGCTCTAGATTGCAAACTGTGCATTTTCTTTGTTCAAAACAAATCATTAAGTTAGAAGCATGCATAGAAAACAATCGATAAAGTGGAATGTAAATGTATGTGAAGTTAGTCAACAAAAGTATTTCATTCTTGTTTCATTAATGAATAAGATGAATTAGTCAATTGTAATGAACATGTGAATGTGGTAAACTCTTAGTGTAAAAATATGAAGTTCACCACCATAAACACCTTGTCAAAGAGAGTTAAAATCTCAAAAATGCATTGTCTCATGGAATCACATCGTAAAGGCACAATCGAGATTGCTCACCTAGATGGCGTTCACCAACCAAGATATGGTAACGGCATTCGATGCGAAATAATCGACTTGTCAATGCCATTTTCATTGTAGTAGCCAGCCATGTAGCCTATTAACACTCCATGGAAATCGCATGTCTGTATAATCACAAACTTTGAGTACATTGATCGTTAACACGTTCTAAGGGGTAACGACAGATGTGATCTAGCAACACATTCGACTTGCCGATTAACTGCAATGTGCATTGACTAGTAGTACCTTACCCATTATGAAGCAAGTATCACCGTAAACATGTTAATTATTATAAAAACTTTCAATATTGTTTGTATCAGTCGGTACCATCGAAAAACAGTCGGAATAGAGGACCTAACAAAGACTTCGAAGGAAGTGCATCAGCGAAGTGCACGCGGAGTTGCTGCCCGAATCACAATTGTTTAACAACGCGCGTACCAATGAGGATCAGCACCAGATTAATCGAAATGGAGCATGATGTGCCGCAGTAACCATATGTACTCTGAATGGTTCAAGAAAATTTCAACTTTCTAGAACCGGTTTGATGCAAGGCCCAAGGATGGGCTTTAAGAAGATGGCAATCCTTTCAGCGTTGCGAAGTTCCCTACGCTAAACTCGAGGATGAAGCCGGACTCAACGAATATTCCTAGATGGCGATCATTGGGATGCTTACGATGCAGATAGCATGCGGTGCAGGATAGGAAGGCCCTAAGGCATTTCGAAGACGAAAGAAGTAATGACCGAAGAAATACCATTCACCGATCTCGGACGACGGTGGTTACAATCTATAAGTTAACCCAAAACTGAATGAGTGACAGAGCGGAAGTAGAAACTTGGAGAAGATGTGGCTATGATCATATGACGAGGATTAGGAGCCTAGCAATTGGGTTTCTTATGCTCACGCTAGTGCACAAATTGCTGGAGTACATGCTGATTTGTCAAAGCTGATCAAGAAGTTGCTGAAAAGGCATTGGCAGCCATTCATGTATTCAGTTCGAAATCTTGTAACAAAGGCATCCGAAGGAAAGAAAATAAGCGAGATTCGAATACATTGCCCTTCAAAACCTGGCACGGGGCCGGACGAGCATTTTGGAACGGTGTCCATCGGAGGCACCTGCCAAGACTCAAGTCACTATGGCAAAATAGAAATGATGGTCTTGCAGATTCGGGTAGAATTGTGGGCGATGGAGGACAAGCTTTAAGACTCTGAAGGCTTCCATTCATGTCACGTCACTAAAAGTCAAAATCAATCCAGCGTGCCGGATATCGTTAACGACCAAATGAAGTCAGAGCGCCGACATCACGCATCATCGAAAAGCAAAGACCTCACAAAGAGAGAATCTTCGTCCATAAAGTCACTGCCTGAGCCACACGAGCGAGAGCCGTCATCCGGATAATAAAGCAGTACATTCATTACCATCGGTCATTGATTACATGGTATGTAACCTCAACCTTCAAAGGATGCTTACGGCATGCTACCTCACAGGCTTGGAAGTTTTCAGGACATTAAGCCACTTCCTAAAATACCTTCCGGATATGAAGTAGTCAACGGTGGAAGAGGTGGTGGCACTGGACAAGATGCTCGTACTCGAGAGCATAAAGCATGCACATAAAAACCTTAGACTAGACATGTCATGATTCATCCTTGGCGCACAAAAGCACATAATTTCGAATGGTAGTGGACTAATCCCTATGCAAGGAAAGAGAAGAACAAATTGAGCTGTGAAGCAGAACGCTCTCTGCGAAACACGACTCCTCGAGACTGTGCGGAATGCAAATCCCGTGGTTGGCTCCTCTCCAAACTCGCTCCACAAATTAGTTGATTCCCGCGCCACCGTTGTAGGTATAATGATTCCAACGATCTGCAGATTAACTGCGGCATTCCAGGAAAAGCTGATTTGAAGGAATCGATTGATCCTTCCTTCCCACGCATGGAATCCTTGCGAAGAATGTCAACAGCCAAAAGTCTTGCATTATGTATCATTGCCAGGAGCGAGCTAATCTTTTTGCTCGTACAGCGGATGCTGGCGGGACTTCCCAAAAGCTAGCTAGCTCAACCTAAAATATATGAAGAAACTAAAAACTTTAGTCATTGTTGAGGGTCAACTCGTATTGTACATGGCGACTACAAATGGTCAATAACAAGAGGCACATCAAAAATACTGGCTCTTGAGAAAAAAAGCAAAGGAAATCAGTACTTTGAGGTACCTTGAAATGGCATTCTGAAGGAGAGACTACAAACCATTAGCGGATCTTCAATGGCACCAATTCAAGATTGTTGATTTAAGTATGTAGTTACGAAGCCTAATTGATCTAAAGGTATAGAATAGGATCTCCTCGAGACAAGATCGCAAATGCATGAATGGTACATGGATAAGGGCATCATAAAAGGATACAAATGTTCATCTGACGTTCCAAAGTGATATTTCTTCAAATAAGGGAAAACAGAATTATGTAAAGGAATTCGAGTATTGTAACCATGTGTACAAAGAGCGAGAACGTGTCTATTAATTCTAGCTGAGTATGCTTGATATGATCTTCTAATTTATTTGCTTCCTCCGACAAAGATATTGAAAATCTAATTAACTATATGTGTATCCCATTGTATGTAAATGGGTTAAGCGAATAGCAGTACCAGTATAAGGTTTCGAGCGTTGGTTCATGTCCAATCATTGTAACGAAAACTGGTCATAAAAAAAAAATCTTATGTGAGGATACTTTTATCAATTGAGCAATAACGAATCACTTAAACCGAATAGTCGCTTAAGTTCTCCTTCAACGTCATGTATCTAAAAACCTCATTGTTCATTGTATTTTTACCAATTGAAGTACCGTAGCTCTTACGCAATGTTGCAATACGATGAACTAGGTTTCACTTGAACTTCAGGTCATCGACTAGACAACGTGACACAGAGAAATTTAATAACTTTATGATCAATTGAAAATCGGTTCTCAAAAATACAGCATGGTTACATTGTCGTCTGAGCAGGACTAGCTTTGTCATAGTATCAAGATGCAAAGAATAATGAAATTCGAAAAGAATATGCAATCATAAGTAACTTCTAAGATACTACAAAACTACATTAAATACATCCATATCTTAAGTATAATCGAATATTGCAAAATTTGCTACCCTGAAGTTAGTCTTTGTTGCTGGAAACAAACGTTAATATGGCTACATTGTTCCACTATATTCAAAGTTTTACCATGGCGGCAATTGGATCACATATGCAGGTTCGATATATAGACACTGTACAAGCTTGTTAGCACAACACATTTTAGATTAATTGCATGTAGACGGATATTAATCTTTCCGCATTAATTATTGATCAGAGCACAAATCGAATGAACGTTAACGTAGTACGTTCTACGTCTGAGATCAAAACAGTCATGGTGTATTGTCGGCGAGTTGTATAGCTGAAATGGCGAGTTAGTAATGTTATGATTCAGTTGAACACGATGAGCTGGCGGCGCATCACGTCACACAAGTGTGCATCTAAAAAATCTTGTACAAAATATGAGTTGATAATCATTTTCAGTCATTCAAATCTACTGCGTTGGTTGCGCAATCATGTATTGGTCCAAATTTTACACTATTAAGTTGTTTTTTGTGTAGTGAGCTAGCTAGCTAGCTTGTGAACAAATGTCAGATATGCAAATGCAATAGTATATTTAATTCATAAAAATCCTCCCCTCATATTTAATTTTATGGTCAAAAGCGAAATATACAAAAAATACGTATTAGAACATATTCTAAAATACATATAATCGAAAACTCTGCTCCAAGCGGTTGGTGAACTACAACGTCGAATCTTGACTCTCCTGGCGGGTAAAGACTAACGCTTCGGAATATTCATATAAAACTCCTGGCGGTTTATAACCGAACGCTTGTGGACGTCCACGTGCGGCTCCTTGGCTCCAACACCTTCTCCAGAGCTTACGGTGCACGCACTGCGGTTGACCAAAGCTTGTGAGTACGGCGGGTACATACTCGCATTGATGAAGCATGTTGATAAAACCGTTTTAAAGGGATTCTGAACCTGCTAGTGCGGTTACGTAGTAGTGGGATTTGATAATCCGGATCCTAACGTGCGTGCATGGTGTGATTATGGGCTGATTTTGTTAGTTGCCTAAGTCATCAGCTGTATTTAAGTAGTTAAATCATTAGCAAGATAATAACAAAAGTAGAAGAAAGACAGCGCAAGGGCAGTAAGCGGCTCTACACGAAAGCTCTTGTGTTCATCTTCTTGTGTGTAGCAAAGAAGGAAGCCATGAGTGAGTTCTCTCCAGGCTAACTCCAACACTGCTCACCGCGGTGGATGACGGCACCAACCGATGGATTGGGCCGGCAAAGAATCGTGTTGGCCCACCGAGCGGTGGGGGGTTTGCAAGCCAGTGCGTGTGGAACTCGGTGATGGAGAGCCTCGCAGTTTACATTCAGATCTCTAACCCTGAATATCGGTAAAAAACTTTACATTCAGATATCTATCGTCCAAATATGGAGTGATCGTCCCATATCCGAGCGACGGGTGCCTATTTTTGCAAAAAAAATTTCCGTTGATTAGTTTTGAAAAAAAGATTTAAAATAAATATTAAATAAAAAATAATTCTGCTGGCGTGGCCATTGATCGCCGAACAGTAGCTGAACGTGAAGCACGTCGTGGACATCATCGGCGCCGGTGTCAAGATGGACGTCAAAGCCGCCGGGGCGGCGGCCGTCGTCTACGGTGGAGGTGGAGGAGAAGGTCTGGAGGTTGATGGACGCCGGCGGGAAGGAAGGGCAAAGGATGCGGGCGAGGGTCTAGTAGGCTCAGCAGGTGGCGAAGAGAGCGGCTAGAGACGGTGGCACGTCACGCGTGGCGTTGCAGAAGCTGGTGGAAGAGCCTGCCGGGGAGCTACGATGTCGTCAGCAAAGGGAAATAGAAGCAATACTGGGGGCCGGGCAAAATGACAAGACAAAAGTACAGTTTAAATGAAAATGTTATTATCCTTTTCTAAAAGCTTCAGTTTATTTACTTCTACGTACGATGTCCCTTCAGTTCAGTCTCTGTTTGTTCGAATTGTTCATTTGGTAGCCCCAGATTGATCATGAAAGTTATGCTACCTCGCCACTTGTAACCAAATAAGTAGTTCATCCATAACCATTTTTGACCCACTTGTTCACGTTACATGTGTGTTAAGCCAGGGAAATAGCATGTACCTTAGTATCTAAAAGGTTTTCCAGTTCAGAGAGCTGATGTTCACAATCCATATAAGAAGAGCCACTTGCATAGATGATTAAGAAAATTTCAAATCATTAGAGAGTGTCATAAATCTCCAAATACAAAGTGAAGACAATAACACGAATCCTGAGTTAAAGAAAGGTCCAGGTTATTAAGAGAGTGTTCATGCCTTTGCACTGTCCTCAATTGGATCTGAAAAACGTAGAGCCTGGTAAATACAGCGACATCTCAATCTTTGGATATCAATTGGAAGACCATTGTTAGAAAGCGCGAATCAGACCTGGGGACGTGAACCACCTGTAAAAAAAATGAGGTGAGTTCAAATAAATGAGTTTCATACTTCTTATCCACAAAAGTAAAACTTTTAAATAACTCAGATAATTTTTTTTCAGTAAATCAATTTTTCAACATAAAAGGGCAGCGCTGCTCGAAACAATTTGTATCAAGTTGAGAATCTCTAGCGCATGTTCCATATCATGAAGATGCTTTCATATAGAATAATGTAAATGACTGCAAATAGAATTAATGCTGCAACACTGTGAACTCTCTTTGCAAGAACTAAACACAAACTACCAGATCACATCAATTCAATATCTTGAAGGAGAAAAGGCATAAATAAAGAGCAAAAAGATAAAGCATGAGACAGGAACATCTGCAACTATTCTTTGTTTGTCTGCGAGAAACAAAAGCGTAAATAAAACATAAAGCTACAATGTTATATTGTTGTTGCGACTAATGGGAGTCGGTAAATCTAAATAGCTAGTTATCTGCGGATATAGTAGAACGAACATAGAACATAGTAGAAGCGGCATCAATTATTGTTTGAATCCAACGTATGAGACAGGGAACCTAAAACTTTGCATAGTTCGGTATTAGTATTTGTTGATGCAGTAGACCAGAGCAAGAAGTACAAATGAAGTAGCGCTAAATATCGTTTTAGAACTAATTGACTGTAAGAGATCAAAAGATTTTTGTAAGTGTTAGTATAAGGTACGGAAACCCAATAAAAGTAGAATGTGAAAGGTACAGTCAATAAAAGTATGTTTTTATGAGGATTCAGTGCATAATGTGATGAGCGCGACCGTACGACCGTATATCGATTCAGATAGTCCCAGATTTCTCATGAAATCTTGATATATCAATATACTTCATTCTTGTAAGATCAATTTCAGATATGCCGTATAGCATGAATCATACTATAATTTGCTGGCATATACAGGGTATGAGGTTATCAATAAGTATAAGTAAACGCATGGATAAGTTATAGGAATTGTAAGTATTCAGTAGACAGTGCGTTTGTACTATGTAATGGCAAAAGCAAAGAGATAGCAAAAGGATGATGGCTGTTACCTTATCTGGTTCAAAGGATAGAGAACATAGAAAGCAAAGCAGTACATCAGAAAGTGTGAAATATGTAAAAATATAGCAGTTATAAGATTACGTATTATCCAAATGTCATGTGCGTGAGTACGTAATTAGACAACCGGTACGGGAAATACGGGGAGTATAGCCTGTGCTGCCGATGAAGTCAAAATAGGATCGGATACTGTCCAAAGACTTGGTCTGCTGCGAAAAAAGGACGATCAAAGGAACAGCGATGAAAAATACTAAGCCAAAACATAAGTAACAAAAGCAAGCACCTCAGTTGTGATCACCTGTTTTACTGTGACCCGCTTTCACTGTCTAGAAACCGTCTTCTCTTAGTCAAAGCCCTTTGTTTTATAACGTTGGGATCATTTATGACAATAAGAACATTATGCTAATACTTTGCTATAGGTGACTATATAAGTAATGGACAGGTAGCTATTGATAGAAACATAACCCTGTGTCGCTTTCGAGAGTGGTGAGATTGGGGATCATCAGTGTGCAGCGATCTCTTAAGCGTAGGCCATGCTCCTGGTAACATCTACAGGCCATGGAGGCGAGCTCTGAAATAGTATCTACATCGTAGGGGCAAAAAATAAGAGATATGATCATGTAATGATTGGAATGACTAACACAATGGCGACGGTGGTGTTCCTTGAGGTGAAATAGTAGTCATGTTGTAATGTTTTCTGTCATTACAGTCATATATATTCATGTGAAGCTTAATTTGTAGATAAAAATAATCGAATTTTTCTAGTACGATGCATAGACTATAGTGTGCAGGATGAGTATAGGAAATGTCCTAGGTGCAATGATTGTTTGATTATGAATCCGAATCACAACATTGTACTTTTATGTATGTAAGTAACATTTTTCATACTAATTACACATGAATGCTCTATAAACATCAAGAAGGAAGAATGACGCAGGCTATATGTATTATTCAAATAAAGATATGTACATGTAGATAGGAATAAACACAGGTACGAAAATAAAGGAATGAAGTAAGAACATACCTTGTGAGTTGTAGGAAGCTCTTGGACCACATTAACAAAGACAGAGGAAGAAGATGTGGCAGGTTGAGGGCTAGCAAGTTGCATATCTTTTCATAGGCATTAAAAGCTTGCAGAAACAACATTCATATTGACAATAAAAAATCACGTTTATCTAAAAGAAGAGGCAAAGAAATTCGAAAAGGGCAGTGAACCTGGATTTTGAATTTGACAATCTGAAGGTCGTCATGGATCAATAGAAAGAATTTCATTTCTTTGGGTTGATTGACTCCCGCTAAATAACTGTGAATGTTGTTGTCTCCAATATAAACCTATGTAAATCCAACTTCAACAAAATAGCAAATTCCTAAAGATTACATTTAAAAAGTGCACATAGCAATGACATCACTACATGAAGAGATTGTAGCCTACCCTTTTTTGGTTGGCACATTTCCTTTCATCGTATGGCAGTTGCTTCCGCTGTCTCACAGTGTACCATTCATTCACGACCTAAAACATATTAGCGACCATTCATGCTATAGCGGCACGTAAGGAAAAATCGTCAGAGCCATACAACTACCAATCAAGGGCCCGATATAGCAAAGATCTACAAATAGTAAATGGCGAGCACAATAAGAATGCCATGAAAACAACAAAGGTAGAGTACAGAAGGAAGCTTACCTTGTGTGGGTGTGAAGGCTCTTAATTTGGAGGAGGCGGTGGCGCGAATCAACAGACGGAACCCGGCCTGCTCAGAAGGTAGGGAAAAAGGCTTAACAAACAAGGAATTAACAAAGGACAAAGTGGATTTAGGGAGGCAAAAAGCTGGGAAGGACACGCAACCAAGAGGGATACCAAGGCAGGGCGACATGAAATGGGGCGGAACATAGCGGAGTGACGACCGAACCGGACGGAGCAAAGCGAGAGCAAGAGCGGATTGGGCACCGCGGATTGTTGAGCAGATCCGAATGAAGAAGGGAAAAAGGGAGAAGAAAGCAAAGGCACGGGCAATACCGAGGTGTGGCGAGCGAAAGCAGATGCGATGATCGCCATGGGCGTGGGCGCGAGAAAAACGAACACCATCGGATGCGAGCAAGGCTCATGGCAATGAGGCGTTAGCTAACCGGGGTTTCTGAGGGCTTCATGCGGTGGCCTGGAACCTGGTCTCCTAGTCGGCAAGGACAACGAGCTCCTTGTCGGCAAGGCCAGAGAGGTCCCCGGAGAGACATCTTCGTGGGGCGCAACGCAGGAGCCGGAAGGGGGAGCACCGGCGGAGAGGGCCAGGTGGCTGAAGGGAGAAGTGGCGGAGGGCGCAAAAGGGAAGACATCGAGGTGCGACGGGATAAGCGTCGGAGGATGCGAGAGGGAAGGCGAACGGGGGAGCACCGGCGGAGCGCACAAGATGATGGCGAAGAAGGCCTGGGCGAGGGCGAGAGCGCGGCGTGGCGATCACTGCGAGAAAATGAAAAGAGGGAGGCGTGGAAGAGCACGCGCTAGGGTTTTGGTGCGGGAGCCGGAGGACCAGATCCGTTCGCTGGGATCCTACTGATCCGTTGACGATGCAAGATCCTGGCGACGCAAGACCCCTGAGCGCAGGATCCCGATCGGACAGCTGCAAAAATTTCGGATGACGTGGCTCAGCTGGCTGCACGCGAAATCTCCCGGCTTTAATAGAGTAGTTATTATTCGGCATACGAATTATTCCCTCCAGTAAAAAATAAGTGTCGTTTAAGAATATATACATTCAAGCGCCACATACATACATACACACACATATGTATATATGTGTATATATACGGCTACACTATTCTACGCGTGCGCGCTACCACTACTACAGATCAGACCTTTCATACCGGCCCATCAGTCCCAGTTGGATTTGAACTCGTACTGATGAGGGCTTTAGTACCGGTTCATTGACTACAGGATCGTTGGGCTTCGAAGACGGTTCGTAACACTAACCGGTATCGATAGTTACCGGTTCGTGTTACTTAACCGGTACTAAATGCGGGTATATTAGTACCGGTTCAGTAACCTAACCGCAACCGGCATCGATGAGGAAAGTTCAAAAGGAATGCATATTCTATGTATATCAGTACGCGATGGTGGGTGGGTTGGTTAGAAGGGTGAGGCTGGAGTCACGAGGTTCCAGGTTCAAGTCTTGGGTTCACCATATTTTTAAATACTTTCTAACACTAAAATCTATGACCTTCGATCCCGGATAGGAGGGCTTTACCCGGTTGAAAAACGATTACAAAACCGGACTAAAGATCTATGACCTTCAGTTCCGGATGAGCTGTCCCAATTTAACAACCGGGACTAAAACCAGTTGCCAACCGGGATGGCACAACTCGTGAACACAGAGCCCAAAAACAGCCGGGACGATTCCTAATGTTGCGAAAGCCCAAAAGCAATACGCGCAGTATTTAATGAATGCACGTAACTAAAAATGTTATTGACTCCGAAATGACTTGTAAAGTTCCGCTTTTCTAACCGTAATATAAGGAAGGAAGCACGATAGTAAAAATCATCAATGTGCGTCAGTAACATAGGATAAAAAATGAACAATGTACGTTCCTATTTACAGTAGTAAACTCTACTGTTGAGACTGTAAAATCATCAAAGATCGATAGTAAAAGGTTCCTATTAACGCTGAAGCTTATGCGACAATACCATACAACAAGAATACATGATAGTAAACTCTTCTATTTGAGTTTGTAAAATCATCAACGACCGTCAGTAAAACGACCATATTGCCTATGGAAAAAACCTGCAGTGTAAGCGACCAAACACAAAATCGGCAGTAAATCATTCTAAAACTATTAACGGTAACACTATGTACAATTCCGTAATATCTTGCTTTATATGTAGTAAATACAAATATATTATATCGGCCTACTTGTAATACTGTCGAACCTGTCCACTCAAGCCCAACAGACTAGAAAATCTTTCCCGTAGTTTGTACATAAATCTTGCTACCTTTTAATTAGCTAAATCCATTTTATTGGCATCTTCGATTTATGATCGGTTCATACCAATAGCTTGCTGATAATGACAACAACATAATGATACAAGTCTCCCTAATAAACGTCGTTTGTATAGGTAGTTCGATCTACATATACCAATAGTAAAATCTATATGTAGTCCATAAAATATCCTCTGCCCATAAAATGTAGTCGACACCGCCTTTTACATTCCCAAAAGGCACACTAGTTTCATACTTTTATCCATTTTCATGGCTCCTCTGTGCCACCATTTTTACCATCCAAATTGTATACGCCATGTAATCCTTCTTAAATATGAATTGCCATATTTCATCCATTCTGTGCCACCATTTTTACCATCCAAATTGTATACACCATGTAATCCTTCTTAAATATGAATTGCCATATTTCATCTATTCTGTTGTTTTACAACTTCAAACATGCAACGTGTGCACTAGTTGCAACAACAACATCAACGAATGTGACGACACATTTAATATAAACATGCAAATAACTGTGTACGGCACTGCAGGCTATGGGGCTATTTTCCAACTGTAGGGGGGTAATTATGTAAACAAAAACATTCTTTCAGCCTCAATTCTGTGCTACACATCTGTGCTTGATACAAAAAATTTAGTATGCATTTTCAAAAGTATTATGATTTTTATTGATGAAAAATAAACATTTACAGTTCTTTATTGCCGAACTAACTGGCGACAGAGACTTTGTCACCGTTTGGGTTGGCGACAAGATATTCTAGCCGTTTAAAATCGCGACAGAGAGTCTGTCGCCATTTCATCGTGTGACAGATGGGTCAATCTGCTATTTTTATTTTCAGCATATTATTTCTATAATTTTTCATTAAAAATATATTATTTAAAAAAATTCGCGTGCGCTTAAAGTAAATAAAGGGAACGCCCCACTGTGGTCGGCCGTGTTTTCTTCTGGGCTCAAGGTAAGTGAACGAACAGAACATCTTCTGTTTTCTATCGAAGTCGGGGCTGTCATCTATAGAAGCCGTGCTGTTCCGATATTTGAGCCGTGCCGGGAAGTGGGCTGCCTGCCTCTGCTGTTTTGGCAACAATCGCTCACTTCACTGCGCATTGGAAACGAAGATGGAAGGGGGCATTGCGTGTTTATGCAGCATAGGTTTCGAAAGGCCAGATAGCTCGTAGACACTATGTGGTATGACAATCAATGGGCGATCATATCAGATTATCAGTGGAGCACTATTTTCCTTTGCCTGTCTTACACGGTATAGTTGTGGCCAACTTTGACTAACCGGAGAAACTGACGCTGCGCATGGGCACGACGTGTGAAATGTGTGATAAAACCTTCATCAAACGCGCAAAAAGATATCAGGTTTTTTTTTCTTAGACAGAGTGCAAGGAGGACACACACGTCCACTAGGAAGCACCGATCTTGATGAAGATTCAATGGTGAGAAAATCTGAGCACTCCTAACCAAATAGGCACCTCAGCAAATTCCATAAATATAGGAAATTACCCAAAAATGCCTAGCAAAAAATACGGGAAATTAATGGACCAACCTGATCTTTTCCCCTAGGGATGTCTATAAATAAACGGCCCTCAAGACCCGCAAACATTCAACGAGTAGCAGGTTTACTCACAGTCAATATATGGCGTCCTTCACTAGAGCTATCCGTTTCCTCGTGCTCCTGCAGATCGCACTGTTCGTCGCCTCCGCGGTGATCATGAGCAGCTCCATTTGCCACGGAGCCCGCGACGGTCAGTGTCCCCAAACGGTTCCCTCCTCATCTTCTTCTTCCTTTTCTCTTCTCCTAGCATTTGATCGGTGAAGCACTAACTAAAGAACCATTCACATGGGTGGCTTGCATTTGCAGGATTATATGCCGGCGGCGACGATGGACACGACCGTAACCGTCCTGTGTGCTTAGAAGGAAACTGCCCAAATCGTGGTAATCCCTACGTGCGTCCCGGCGGCGGTAAGAGCATCTCCAGCAAGGGCCCTTAAAACAGAGTTCCTATTTTAGATTTAGGGACTCCCCCTATTTTTTGAGGTCCTGTTTTCAGAGTACAAGTCCAGCAACATCCCCTAAATCTCAGCCCCTATTTTACTTTTTCTCCTGTTTTGACATATCCGCTATGTATAATCATCATTTGACACCACTAAAATTCAATCAAAAATATTTGTAGTACATAAAACATAAGCATATTAACATTTACAATTTAAAAACATGATATTTAAAATTTAAATTTAAAATTTTCAAAACATGATATTTAAAATTTAAATATAAAATTTTCAAAATTTTAAGCAGCAGATGCAGATGCAACAGTTGCAACTCATCCAGCAAAGACACGCTCAGCTGCAGCGAACTAATGCAAGCCATCCTTCACTTAACTCTCTATTTTAAGATTTAGGGGCTGGTTTAGGGGCCCCCTGGGAATTGGGGCTGAGGAGGCAAATTTAGGGGCCTCCTAATTTTAGGGGCTGGATTAGGGGCCCAGCTGGATCTGTATTTTTTACTAAAGTTCCTATTTTAAGATTTAGGGACTGGTTTAGGAGCTCTGCTGGAGATGCTCTAAGTGTCCCCAAACTATTCCCTCCTCCTCCTCTTCGTTTGCACGTCTAATCCTACCACTAATTAACCATGCACATGGGTGGCTTGCATTTTCAGGATTAATACCCCCCGGATCACTAGAACCTAACCGCCCTGCGTGCGGCCCTACGTGCCCAAGTCATGGTTATCCCTACGTGCCCCATCCCGGCCGGTGGAGGTGGTTGGCGCCCTAACCCCTATCCTGGCGGTAGGGTGCCTAGTGGCGGTACCCCCAGTACACCCTCTCCTCCACAAAACGGAGAACTCCACCCTGACCGTCCTGTGTGCCTCAAAGAAAACTGCCCAAATCGTGGTGATCCCTACTATAATCGTGGTGGGGTTGGTACCCCCTCTACACCACAAAACGGAGACATCCCACGGCCTTGATGCCTTGACGATCGAGGCTTCCTGCCTGCCTGCCTGCCTCGGATCACAATGCCAATGCCAGGTTATGCCGTAGCTCCAGGCTCCTGGGTGCATATATGACTCTAAATTGTCGTGTACTGCTGCTTATTAAACTTTAAACTAGCTAGCATGAATAAAACTGGAGTCAGTGCAAATTAATGGCCGATCGACGGCCGGCACTACTTCTGTGTGGCCTGGGTATGAATTAAGCATATATGTGACTGTAAAACTGCACTACGGAAAATAAAGATCGAAAGGTGGCTCGGTGTTAATTGAGCCTCGCTGTCAGCTTCTCTATATATACTGGGTTCCCTTGTGCTCTCCTTTGCCATCTCGTGTTGTTTCACGAATCTCGTATCGTTTGAAGTAGCTACGAGCATGTACGTAAGCTTTGTATATATATCTTGCCATCGTTCCATTAGTTTGTGCTTCTCCGAAACTCTATGGAGGAAGGCGGATGAAACCACGGTTGAAGCTGTACTGTTTAACAAAACTGAAATTGGGGTAATCTTCATGCGTCATTGCAGCGTGTGAATGGATCAATGGAACGATGCTGTTGCTTAGGATGCCTCTTGTCTATTATTGCACTTATTTAAGGCAGCTGCGCCCGTAACACACTAAAGATGAAAGGCTACAGCTCGACAACGGATTGTCGCCGCTGGCCGCAGCTACCTAAATCCGCTGCCGGTTCCTCTCCCCTCTTCTCTGACGTTCTCATCTGCGTTGAGTGGTTAGGGGAATCTCACTTTCAGCTTCTATCTACAAGGCTAACAACTCCCTTGTGCTCTCCTTCGCCACTGACCGGGTGTTATTCACGAATCTCGTAATACGTTTGAAATAGCTGAAATCACGGCTGATCGATGTTGTGCTGCCTAACAAACTGAATTGAGAGAAAAACCGTGTCGTGCTGCCCTGTCTATATATAGAATGTTGTACTGGAGCCCACAAGCATGCGGCGGCAGCACGAGGTGGGAGAAACATGCAGAGACAGAAGAGAGAAACATGATCAATTAAGCTAAATTTTATCTGTTTTTGAGTTGCTCTCTGCTCGAGAGTGGCTATACGCTTACAAGGCTACAACAGTCACTGCAATTGTTTCTTTCGATGTATGGATAGTTTGGATTTCAATGTAGATGGAATTCTATAATAGCACGGGCGCTAAAGCTTCATCCATTCATTATTGATGGTTACTAGCTGAAGGCTTAGAACCGTTACTCTGCCGGTTTGCCAGTTGCATGTTTGCAATTGCAGGTTACTCCATGGCCTTGCCATTGCCTTGTTATCTCATTACCGGCGACATGGAAGTATGCAGTGTGCATGGAACAAGAAAACAAAAAATAGGGTCTCAGCCTCTTAAGCAGTGGCGGACCCAGAAAGAAATTATAGGTGGGGCAGGTTTGAAGTAGTACTAAAACCCCAATCGCAGCGAGTCAGTGACGGAGTCTCTAACCTGACTGCCTGCCCTACTTATAGGCCAAATTTGTTGGGCTATGTAGTATATACACATCTAGGTATAAGAGGCCTTGTAAACTGTAGGTGGGGCAGCAGCCCAACCTGCCATATTGTTGGGTCCGCCCCTGCTCTTAAGGAAAATGCTATAAAATGTTGGGTGTAGATACAAGGTGAGGAGAATTCAGTCGTAACACAGATAGACAGACCTGAAAAAATTAGTCATTTTGGTCACTAAATCGATTATGCATTTCAACTGAAACTTTGTCAAGCACCTCATTGAAGATCTCTGCATTGTAATGATGGAAGCAACTAACCATTTTTGTGTGAAGCTTTTCAGCCTGCGCATCGGCGACAAGCTCATCAGGAAGAGCGCCAGCATGGGCAACCTCGCGCAGCTCGCCGAGGGAAGCGGCGGCGCGAAGGACGAGGGGTTCGGCTCCGAGGGTAACGACGAAAAATACCAAAGGATGCGAGGTATTATCTCTAGCTCCTTGAAGTCTGAAAGCATGATCTTCTCGCCTATGGATCTGGCCGGCCGATCGCATCAGCCGATTGGTGGCGGGCTGGATCTATCTCTCTCTGTGAGGCCGTGCGGCGGCTGGTGGCCCGCGCCGCCGTTGCAGCGAAGGCGGCGGCTGGCTCCATGTTGGGCAGGTCGTGCGGATCGGGCAAGATCGGATAGTTTCTTCCAATTGGGGAGGAGAGGGGACGGATCTGGATGAGGCGACGCCATGGCGGTCGTGCTCGTTCCTTTCGGATGGCCTTCATTCCGAAATCTGTTTTGGATGAAAGGAGGTGCAATTCGCAGGGTGAGTTGATAGCGCAAGGTATCGTCTTTCTTCTTCAAATTTGGAGAAGATGTGTTTGTCGCGGAGATTTTCGGCCCCTGTTGCTGGAGGCAAATTCCAGTCCTCTTGCAGCAATGCTACCTTTGTTCCTGAGTCCAATCTCGGCGAAATGCAACCGGATGTGCTGCATATTGGGCAACGATGCTTTAAGAATCTATTTAAAGTTTGATGGATGGATCAAGTCATCGTGTTCTTCGCTCGGTTCCTGTTGTTTCGTCAGTCCCAGAATGTTCGCCTGTCAGTCATTCGAATTTGAATGGTCTTTGGGCGGTTGAAATTTGAGTGGGCCTCACGGCACGCGGTGGCGATCGATTTCAGGGTCGCAGCTATAGTGGTCAACTTCATCCTGTCCGTGGAGGTTTTCGTTCCCCAAGATTTCAAGGGCGTGGTCGTGGACGGTATGGAGTTCGTGCTCGCGTTCAATATTTTAGGGGCCGCGCTGATTTAAATAGTCGCGATGTTCTTGCTGGTGGTGCCCAGAGTGTTGGAAACACTGGGGGCTTCCGGACTGCTTCTGTGGCTAAGGTTCCTGATGATGTTATCGCTAAGCAATCCAATGAAAAGGGAGAGTGCTCTGCGATCTAGGCTGGTAGTAATAAAGGCTACGTTCAGGGGAACATGCTGGATGCGGTTTTGGCCTCTATTGCAGTCTGAGAACAACAGGAAGACCATTCGACTGGTTTGCAATGCATTGGAGGTTGTGGCGTTGGACATTTTTTCCAAGAATGGATGGAGAAGCAATTATAGAATTTGCTTTTAATTTTACACTCTCTTTGTCTCTATTATTCAATAATGCTATGCGGATGTGATATTTGTAAGAACTCGGTTGTGTGCAATTGCAGAGGCCGGATTTTAATCCTTTATCTAAAAAACCATTTTTGCGTGAACGTCTTGAATAGCCCCTATGTGGAATGTTACTATTCATATCTGGCGCTGGAATCTCTTTTGCCATCCAAAATGGCTCGTATCCGTATCTCTCAAATTCTGCAGTAGACTTTTGACAGACACAATCACAGTCAATTCATTAACTATTTTTTGATCCTCTTGTTGCAATGCTTGACACAGATCATTAGTTAAACCAAACACCTTAAGCATCAAATGTAAGATAAGAACAAATTCAAAGCCTCCCACTGATTTTACCAAACCTGATACTTTGCTTTTGCCGTGGGCACAAGAAACATCATGAGAAATATCCACTAGCAGATCCAGAATTGAATCCCACATTTGTTAGGGACGGATTGGAGTTATATGGTGTGATCCCCAACGCGTATCACCAGGTCTTGCTAAAGTTGTCTCTTGATTTTTTTGCCTGTTCCTGAAGAAATTTTTTTAGAGCAAAAGGGCATCAGAATGATGATCCAGTTTCAATTAAGAAACAAGCACAAAGTATCCATTAGTGATTACAGGCAGCACCAAGACCATTCAGGGCCTCTGATGAAAGACTGACAAAATCAGAAAAGCGAAATTGCCTTCCGCAACCTAAACAAGCATCCAGAGGCATAACTAAAAGAAAATTACACAAACCATTACCCAAAAAAAAAAACGCCATACTACTAATAACAAAGGCTGCAGCACCATGCCCAGATCAAGCCATCTTCTTTGTTTCGGCAAAAAGGAACACAGCCAGCTCACGTAGCAAAATACTCCCAGGACATGCTGATCCATTGTGGGCCTCACTCAGTGTCTCAGCACACGGTCCACGGCCCACGCCCAACTGGCGTTCCTCCACGCGGTCATTTCCGAGACCATCTTCGAGCTGCCTCCGGGTTCCAGCCTGAGCCTCCCATGGCGTCGCCGTCCGAGGTGTGGAGGAGGGGTCCCTTGGCCCCGCAGGGAGACCCGGGGCAGCTTCCCCGGCTTGTCGCGTGCAGGCAGAAAAGGAGGCATGACCAGCTGCAGACAGCAGTATTGCAGTAAGTACAAATCGAACGTGTCCGTCTCCGCACACATGGGCAACCGGGCTGAGCGATCTCTGCGGCACGCCTGCACCGATTCGGCCGAGACGAATCCGCCGCCGTCAATCTGGGCCGCCCGGGCTCCTCGGCCAACACCCGCTGACCGCACACCCGCGGAATTTTTTTATTTAATATTTTTTTAAATCTTTTTTGCAAAACTAATCGGCGGGGGTAAAAATTCGAAAAATAGACACCTGTCGCCCCTACTGGGGCGATATCTGCTCTTCGTAACGGTCAACTAACGGCTGCCGTTCGGACAATCGCCACGTGGCGGCCGTCGCCCAAGCCAGGGGCGATCGCCCGAACCAGAGGCGACAGGCTCCTTTTAAATCGCCGAACTCGAGCACTGTGCTCATTTGCTGGCCGAGCGAGAGGAGGGAGCACCAAGCGCTGCGCGAGAAAGAAGAGGAGAGGAAGGAGAGGAAAAAGAGAGGAAAAAAAGAGAGGAAAAAAAAGTATTCGTCGTTTTTGTGAAGGTAAGTCTGAAAATTTTATATGTAATATTTTTTGAAATTTTAGTATTGTGTAATATTTAGAAATGTAGAAATGTAGTAGAAATATTAGGTAATATTTAGAAATTTAATGTAGTAGGATTGGGTAGTAGAAATATTAGGCAATGTTTAGAGATTTAATGTAGTATTTAGAAATATTAGGATTGTAGTATTTAGAAATGTTGAGAATTAATGTAGTATTTAGAAATTTAATGTAGTATTTAGGATTGTCTAGTATTTAGAAATTGTATAATTGTGTAGTATTTAGTTTTTATTTTATGTGGTGGATTTTACGTAATATTTAGAAATTAATGTAGTATTTAGTGTTTAGAAATATTAGAATTGTGTAGTATTTAGAAATATTGAGATTCCATGTAATAGAAATATTAGACAATATTTAGAAATGTAATGTGGTAGAAATTTAATATTATTAATTTAACATGGTAGGTTAGCCATATGTTACGCGGGCAATGTTTCGAAAATTACGACGTAGAAATTAAAGGAAGTACGATACATCATGTATATATACAATTTTGAAGATTAGGACAAATGAATAATATATAGTAGTAATTCTGTAATGAAAAAATGAGTAGTCGAATTACTTATTTATAGTTGGATTTCTTAGTATGATCACCATTCGTTTTATACATTGTATTTTAGAGTATATTAAAAAACATGGTAGGCTAGCAACATATCGTCAGGCACCGTGCTACGCTAGAAATTAGTAGAGTAAAAAAATTTGGAAATATCAGGCACCGTTAGAAATTAGTAGAGTAAAAAAAATTGATAATACAATGTAACATTTATATAGTAATGCATGATGCGGAGAAATGGTGATTTTTTCGGTTCGATGTTGTAGGCAGCATGTCGGAGAAATTGTATTTTCAAATATTTTATGGAGATGGGGAGATAGCACAGGGGCCGGATGGAGTGGATTTGTCGGCATTTTCAACAGTCATACGGGGCATATCTAGGCCAAGAGATAGGACATACAGGGGTTTGTTGGAGTGGATGTTTTGGATGTTCAGTTTGGATGCCCAGAGTGTTCGGCTGCAGGTTAGAGCAGTAGTAAGCCGTGCGCAAGACTTTTTTTTATGGAGAGCTGATTCCTATTAACGCGACATCGTCATGGAGGAGCTATGTTGGGTATGCTTTAGAGCGGGGCTGACCGCTCATGTTGCTGGTAGAATGGTACCAGGTAACTCCATCGGTGTCGAAGGTTCGTGATGTCGGGGTAGATATTACGGAGGAGGGAAAGACAGATATGCAAGAATGCGATGATGAAGGTGGCGAGGACCCCGGAGAAGGGGGACACGAGGTTGGCGGTGGTGACAGGATCGGGAGGGGGGCGAGGAGGTAGTCGTGGAGGCGCGGGGGTGGCCGACGAGGGGGAGGAGGTGGAACTCATAGTTGACTTGATGGAGGAGGAGGACCGTGCGGATGAGGAAGTCCCTGATGGCGAACACTCGGACGAGGAGGACAATACTCCTAAGGTGGCTGTCCCTGGTGCGTGGACTAATTATAATTTTGAAGAACTAACAATGAATGAAGAGGACAGAGATGCATGGGAGTATCATGAGAACGAGATCGCGCAGGGGGCCATATATAAAGACAAGGAGGCTGTGATGGATGCGGTGAAGTACTGATCAATGTCTCTTCGGCGGCAATTCAGGGTAGTGAAGTCCAGCAAAAAAGACTACGACATGAAGTGCGTAGTTGATTCGTGCCCATGGCAGGTGCATGCATACAAGGGGAAGTGGAGGGACTACTGGAAATGTTCCATAGTGACGGAGCATAACTGCCAACTGGAGGAAGCGGAGCAGGAACACCGTAATCTGTCATCCACTTGAGTGGCAAATGTGTTTTATGGTCAGATCGTGGACAATCCGCACCTGCAGCCTCGATCCATTATCAGAGCCGTGGAGGAGAGGTTTCAGTACAAGATTAGCTATGGAAAGGCATGGAGAGCAAAAAGAACAGCTTTGCAAATACGGTTCGGGACATACGAGGCTTCTTACGAGAATATTCCACACTTGCTCAGGGCAATATCAAGTAGGAATCCCGGTACGGTCATCGACCTTGCGGAGTTTCCCGCGGATGGTGCGTGTGCAGGTAAGTGGGTCCTGCAGCGGGCTTTCTTCGCCCTCGGCGCATGCATAAATGCCTTTCGACACTATCGCCCGGTCATTTGCATGGACGGCACATTACTCACAGGGAAATACAAGGGCCAGATTCTAACTGCAATCGTGGTGTACGCCAACGACCAGGTTCTACTGGTCGCATTGGCCTTCGTAGAGGGCGAAAACACGGAGAGCTGGTACTAGTTTCTTCAGAGAGTCAAGCTGGCAGTTGTGTGCGCTCCCGACCGATGCACCAAACATTCGGCATAGGCCGAGGGCAAGCATAAAGAGTTTCACGGAGTGGATATGATACGAGCCGTTGGAGAAGTGGTCCCTTCTTCATGACAAGGGCGGTTCCCATTATGGAATAATGACAACGAACCTGGCGGAGATTTACAATTGGGTAATGAAAGACGCGAGATGCCTTCCGTTGGTGAGCATTGTTGAAGGTGTGTTACTAGGTACCCAAAGATATTTCATTGAGCGGTACAAGGACTCCGCTGCATGTATGTCGGACAATCGCCTATCCTACTCGACGGTTGTCTCTACGTACATGGCTAAGAAGACCCGCAAGGCATAGACACATCGTTTGATACCGGAGAGTGGCGTGGAACGGAGGTACCACGTGCACTGCGGTGACTAGGGTCGAAGAGGTGCCCACCGGGAGAGGATTTTCCATCTGTGCATACTCCGAGCTGCTGACTGCGAGTGCTCCTGCCAGAAGCCACGCCTGCTACACTTGCCGTGCTCGCATCGCATGATACCGTGGGTGTTGCAGTGGGACGACGTAGAGGCGGACATGGTCACCGAGACCCGGCCGTACGACCATGCCATGTACGACGATTACTTGGAGTGGTTCGTGCCGCGGACTCGTCTCAGGGTTGGGTACACACCAGCACCATATGTCGCCGCTCCGGCATCGGTGTCGGACACATACCCTTCACAGATGTCCCAGAGGGAGAACTATGCGGTAAGTGTCACCCCCGTCACCCTATACGTATGTTTTTTTATGTAAATTACCTCATATCAAGATGCCATTACATGCAGGCACATCTTGCAGGGCAGGTGTACGCGGAGGCGGAGTCCGTGTTGGCGGGCCTCGAGTCGGAGACCGCGCTCGCCCCCGTTCAGCAACGGGAATCTTTTACTCGGATCCGCGCCACGATGACTCGGATATGCCACCTACTCACCTGCCAGGGGGGCCGAGACGTCGTGCGCAGCGCACCACATCCCCGTCAGCCAGCACCTCCCCCGCCTAGTGGAGTCGTGCCCGCACCTCGCCCAGCCAGTCGTCCCCGACGGCCCGATGTCAGCCACTACGAGCCCTCGTGTCCTCCCGCACAGCCGCAGTGGCCACTGTGGGGTGACCCGGCCCAATCTTCGTCTCCCGCACAGGCGCAGTGGCCACGGTGGGGTGACCCGGGCCAGTCTTCGTCTCACGCCGCAGCCGGACCCCACGGTGCTTTCGGATACTCGGGCTACGATGACATTGACCAGGAGGCAGCTTTCGACTTGGACCAGTACCTATCCACCGAGTACCTCGGCCCCACTCAGCTCACGGGAGCACCATCCCAATAGACACCCGAGTCGCTGACAGACTACACTACCCCTGCGCCGCAGGGCCGGCCTAGGAGGGTCGTCCATCTGTCGTCGCCACTCACGTACCCCACCGACCAGATCAGGAGACGTGGTCGTGACTGAGTTATTGTACAACTGTACTTTTGTAATTTATTTATCTTCACCACCATGTTGTCTAACTATCTGAACTAAGTGCTTGCATTTTTTTAGGTTATCTTTTTTTAGCCATGTCTTACAACTTATTTTCCTGATTTTCGCAACTTCGTGCCGGAGCAACGCCTGGCTAGCTCGATAATAGATAAGTGGTAGCCCGCGTTGCGTAGGTTCCGTGGGCACTCCTCTTGGCTTCGGCTAAGAATGGAGAATGAATCTAATGTTGCTTGTTGTGCTCTTTACTGAGAATAAAGGAAGGGGGGTAAGAATGGTCAGATCGCCACAACTTTCTTGGTTTTGGCTAATGGATAAAGGAGGTGCATCTCAGATGGCTATTAACTCTATCTCGCACAAGCAATGGAAGAATCTTTACTGCTCCTCACTTCTACCATTTTACTGCCTTTTACTTTTACCACTCTATCCTTTACCACTTCAGTCACGCCTTGACTGATTACATAGATAAGTGCTAGCCCACGATTTCTCAGATCAGAAGTTACTACGAAAAATAAAGTAGACCACACTCTTCATTACGACATAAAGCTAGGATGCGCATCACGAGCAAGGAAAATAATGGTTACAACTTCTCGTCTACTGAGTGGATCGAGGCCACTTCCCTTTCGCCCATGCCTACGGTGGGGCTTCTCTGGCACGACGTGCCCTCTCTCGTTTCCTCTCTCTCTCGGCCTCCTTCTCCTCCGCTTCCTTTCGACGTGCCTCCTCGTTGCGCGTCACAAGGCTTGAAGCTGCCGTCTGAACTCCTCATCTCGGATGCTTTGATTAAGGAGCCTTTGGTCCTTCGGATCGATCTCCATATCAAACCACTGCTCAAATTCACACAGCGGTGAAGGCGACTGCGTGAAAAATAAATTAGCAAAGTTTCACGTACAAATATTACGAAACACGTATGATTGTTACCAGCTGGCGATTCTTCAGGCTCTTCTCCGGCGGGTCGAATTCGTAGTTGCAGCACATTCAATACCTCCTCTTCCAAGTTGAGGTATCCCAAGAGCGGACGAGCCTGCAAGGATCTCCGCACAGACACATTGGTGGTACAACCCCGACAGGTACGAAGAGGTCCTGGTACGCGATGTTGCGCGGCCATGCCGAAACGCCTAGCTCTTCCTTCGCCTTCCCCTTTCCCTTTCCACTTGCACGCCTCGGCATTTTGGATTGAACCTCTACTTATCTTTTCCTCCCTCTCCTTTCCTTCTCTCTTTTTTTCTTTCTTCTTCTCTCGCTGTTGGCTTTGTGAGGCCGCGAGCGAGAGCGAAGGTTATAAAGGGTAGATATCGCCTGGGTTTGGGGCGATCGCCCGATACTGGGGAGATAGGGCCCACCATATTTGTATTTAATATTTGTTTCAAAATTTTTTTCGTATAATAAACGAGGAAAAATTAACCTCTTGTGAAGAAAGTTAATTTTTTCTCGTTTATTATACGAAAAAAATTTTCAAACAAATATTAAATACAAATATGGTGGGCCCTATCCCCCCAGTATCGGGTGACCGAGGATTTTTTTTAAATTTTTGATAATTTCGCCGTCAAATTTGAAAATTCCACCATGAAGCGCTGTTTGTATGACATGCCATACGAAACAAGCAAATTGGCAGTCAAAAATTAGATGTTTCGTGCCCGCGATTGGTCACCCTTGATTTTTTCCATATTTTTTGGGCCATATCCGACCTGTCTCACGGGGCTACAAAAACCCCTAAGTGGCCACGATTTCTGTGGTTTCATGGCCGCGAGTGCCTTTTTCGATTTTCGCAACTTCCTGCGGGGACAACGTCTGGCCATCTCGCCCGTACGTAAGTGGTAGCCCGCGTTGCATAGGTCGCTCTTGATTTTTCCTGTATTTTTTGAGCCGTATCTAGCCTGTCCCGCGGGGCTACGAAAACCCCTAAGTGGCCACGTTTTCCATGGTTTCATGGCCGCGAGTGCCTTTTTCGATTTTCGCAACTTCAACCCGAGCCAACGTTTGACCAGCTCGCCCATACATAACTGGTAGCCCGCATTGCGTAGGTCGCTCTTGATTTTTCCTGTATTTTTTGGCCTATATTTGGCCTGTCCCGCGGGGCTACAAAAACCCTTAGGTAGCCACGATTTCCATGGTTTCGTGGCTGTGAGTGCCTTTTCTGGTTTTCGCAACTTCGGACCGGGGCAATGTTCAGCCATCTCGCCCGTACATAAGTGGTAGCCCACATTGCGTAGGTTGTTCTTGATTTTCTCATATTTTTTGGGCCGTATCCGGCCTGCCCCACGGGGCTACGAAAACCCCTCAGTGGCCACGATTTCCGCGGTTTCGTGGCCGCGAGTGCCTTTTCCGGTTTTCGCAACTTCCTGCCGGGGCAACGTCCGGCCATCTCGCCCGTACATAAGTGGTATCCCACATTGCGTAGGTTGCCCGTGATTTTTTTCGTATTTTTTCAGCCATATTCGGCGGACCCTACGAGGCTACGAAAATCCCTAAGTGGGATGCGTATCACTAACAAAGTAAAATAATTTTTCCAGTTCATTACATGACAAGAAGTTTTTTTTGTGATTTTTCCCGGTTCAATACAACAATTATTGTACAAACAATTTACAACAAAAATTGCAAAAAAAATTGCTACAGTAACATATCGCCCCAACCTGGGGCGATCGGTCTATTTTTTATTTTTTTTACCTCTGCCGTTACATTTTGAAATTTTGCCGGCAGGGGGCGTTAGTCAGAGCACCTATCGCCCCAGTAGGGGGCGATCGCCCCGTACTAGGGCAATAGGAGGGTATTTTTCGATTTTTTCCCCGCGTCGATTAGTTTTGCAAAAAAGATTTAAAATAAAAATATTCCACACCCACGATGGGCTCCGGCTGACTTCCTAACTGCTGTCGGTAGGCCGTTCATGAAATTTTTTAAATAATATATTTTTACAAAAAAATTTCAAAAATAATATGCTAAAAATAACACCTATCACATAATGAAATATAGACATAGAGTCTATCGCCATTTGAAACAGCGACAGATTCTGAGAATATCTTTGTTGCCATTTGCAACGGCGACAGAGAGCTATCGCTAATGGTTGAACTCTCTGTCGCCATTCTAAATGGTGATAGAGATAATTTATGCTGCGCCGGCCGACCTTCGCCCGTCGAGTGCCCCAAAATCACCAGCCGATGATCGAGCACGTGCGTAGGAGGAAAAAGAGAGGAGAGGGGGCAAGGAAGAGGAGGAAGAAAAAAGAGCAGGTGGAGGAGGGGGAGGAGAACGAAAAAGAGGGGAGGAGGGGGAAGAAGAAGAAAATGAGGGGAGGAGGAACAAGAAGAGGAGAGGAGGTGGAGGAAGAAGTGGGGCGGTTTGTCGTGTATTCAGGTAAATTTTGTATTGTTTATTTAAATTAAAATTTAGAAATGTAATTTAGTAATTAGATGAAATAGATTGGTACATAACTAGGTTTGTAGAGCAATAATTATTTAGAAAGACGATATAGGAACGAAATTAATTATAGTTGTATGTAATTGTCCTATAGAGTAGTAATTGTTATTTACGTAGATAATTTAAAGACCAAATTAATTAACTTTGTAACTAATTAGCTGTGTAGACTGTCAATAGTTTTTTACATTGATGAGTTAGCGATCGGATTATTTAAGTTTGTAAGTAATGAGTTGTATAGGGTAACAATAGCAATGGATATAAAAAACTATAAGAAGTATGGGAGATACAATGCTTGCAAGAATTATGCGAGATACAATGTGATACAAAAAAATTAATTTTGTAGGGTTGTAGTAGTTGTTTGAAGCAGTGTAGAGTACGTCATCGTGGTACATAAGTGTAGCAATATGGGTAGGTTAAGATTTAAAATGTTTTAGCATTATGTTGTCTGGACATTAAAAATTCATAAAATGCTTGACAGGTATGGATGAATGGGTACAATTAAAATACACTATAGAGAAGGGGTTTGGCAGATAGGTGCACAAAGGGTGGAACTTATTCATTTTCCAAGTATCATGGCTGGCCTGTCACGTGCCGGTAAGCGTTCATAGGGCACGGTTAATAGATAGTTGTACCACATATTCTCATTGGACAGTAAATTGCGTGATCTCAAACTGCACGGACTAGGGTGTCAAAGACGGGATTGCACGTACTGGGAGTTAGTGAAACTGAAGGGGTCAAAGTCCTAGAGCTCGAATGTAAAATTGGCGATTGAGAATGGTTGACTATTAGTGTTGTTAGCGCAAGCATTTGAGAAAAGCAACATTGGACATATGATATAGGAGGAGATTGTTGGTAATGAATCGAAGAAAGTTGGGAAGAGCAGCCGAACCAAAGAATGCTTAGAGAGGCAGGATGTCAGCTCGAGTCATAAAGGTATGCAAGGCGAGGAAGTTGATATTCCAATGCCAGATATTCAGGTACTATTGGGTGTGGTAGACGAGAGATAAAATATTAAATTGTTGGTTCAAATGATGGAGGTAGAGAGTTAGGAATACGAGGCTTTGAGTAACGATAAAGACGATAAGGAGCATTTTCCTGCGAAGTGGGATGCATGTCGGTTTGATAGGTTGATGGTTAACGAGGGTGAATACTTCACATGGTAGTCGGATCAAAATGAGATGAAGCAAGGTGCTATTTACAAGAATAAGTTTGAGGTTCAAGAAGCAGTGACAACATGGGCAGTGTCGCTTCGTAGGACTTTTAAGGTTGCGAAGTCAGATCAGCGGGTGTATGATGTCAGATGATAGATGGAGGATTGCCTATAGCATGTGCATGTGTACCAATCTAAGTTGGATACCATTTGGAAGTGTTTTATAGTCATTCCACATATGCATGCTGACGGAGTCTATGCAATCGCATAGAAATATATCTTCAGACTTTGTTGCGAATACAATGTATAGGGAGATTGTGGGCAACCTGGATTTAGAGCCACGCACCATCATACTTGCAATAAAGCAGAGTGTCGACGATCGGAATCGCCAACCGCAGAAATGAAACGGGGGTTAGAGGAACTTGGGACCCGAGCAGAGCTTGGCTCAACGAAGGAAAGGATTCGGCGTGCCGAAGGTCGGAGCTAGGCAACAACGAGCGTGAGACGAGAGTTTATACTGGTTCGAGCCCCTGTGAAGGTAATAGCTCTACTCCAGTTGCTTTGCGGCGGTGATCATTGCTATTCTCGAGTACAGTGGTGTGTTACAGCTCAAGCCTAACAATGGCGATGTCTAGCGCTCGAGCACTGATGTGTGTTGCCGCTCAGGCTGCGCATCCTTAGCCTTATATCTTCCCTGCACGTAACGGACGGGAGATATTCCCGGGTGGTGGCCTTCATGCGCATTGAGGGTCGGCAAGAATCGCCCGGACTTATCTGCGCTACCGCTTCACTCCCACGATCCCACGTCTTGGTAACCGCCGGGCAAACGCACGTTCCGGAATCCAAGGGGGGCGCCGGCACGAGCGGGCGCCGACCCGAGCTCGAGGTCGTGCGGACGCCACGTTCGGGGGCATACGCGCTCTAGGTCGTGCGCCTCGGCGTACGCCCAAGTCGTGGTCGGGCCCCCCGAGCTTGGGAGCTCGTTGACCACGCGCTGACCGGCCAAGGGTCGCCCAACCCTCATCACAGAGGTTTTTGTGAAATCATATGCTGAAAAATTGGCTGAGTAATGAAATTGGCATTGCATAGTGATTTTGGTTATGACATGTGTGGTGCTTGTGCATGTGCTGTTTGAGATGATTGTTTGATATGCTAGTGATAGCAAGATGATGATTTTGCTTGATGTAATGCACTCGTGTGAGTGGTTGCATGGATTGACTTTGAGTCAAGTCATAGACTTGTGCTCGGATTTGTTTCTTCATGTGCAAGTGTTGCTCGAAGGCGAACGTGGTCGATGACGGGACCAGAACTAGGTTCCTGGAGAAACTAAGGTTCGGGACTAGGTTCAGGGAGGAATCGAGGTCTTGGTGGTCAAGAATGTCATGCGAGATGTTCGGGCTAGAGAACATGCACATGGAGCCTGGTTAGTCACGTAATTACATCATGTGGGCTGTACATGCGTGCAAGAGTTGTTTTTGGCCATGTTGGGCCAGGTTGAGATGTATACAAACTCTTTCCATGTTGGAAGTGGAGTTGTATTCAATCTCTTTATGTTTGCTCAGTATAAATAGGGGGAGACGTCTCCTGTTTATGTGAGCCAGGTATTAGGGTTTGTATTCTTTTGTTTGGAGTACTGTTAGATAAAGAGAAATAAAAATCCTTCTTACGATCATTGCTTTTTGTTCAGCGGCTGGAACGTTTCGTAAAAAGGAAGTCCGAGCAGCTTTGTGTCTTGCGGCAAGAAAGTTCAGGGCCTGATCGTTGCATGCATCCAGGAGATTTTCTTGATTGGTGTTTGATTATCTCTTGGTGAATCTTCACGGCTAGAAAATTCTAGTGCATGCATGTGTTGGTGATGAAGAAGGCAACTAGAAGAATTTGAAGAGCTCTCGGCACCTTGAGTTGTTTTTAGTCCAGCATAGATTGGAGCATCGACTGAAGTTTTGTCCGTCACAGCAGTCACGAAGTTCATCACGGAGTTCGGTCTCTTGCAAAGGTATCATCTTGCAAAGGTAATATGTCGAGATCCATAGGTCTGATCTAGTTGATTCTTTCTAGGTTAGCTTCGGAATTGAATCTAGTTTCTACAGTTAAAATTTCACATCAATCCAACAGTCGGATCTTCAGGAATTACTATTTTTGTGAACTAGTCGCCAGACTGCTCGCCGATTGTGGAAACTGGTCGCCCGACTGCTCTCCAACTGTGAAAGTAGTCGCCCGACTGCTCTCCAACTGTGAAAGTGGTCATTCGACTGCTCTCCGACTATGTGAACTGGTCTCTAGACTGCTCTCCGACTGCGTGAACTGGTCTCCCGACTGTTCGCCGGCTGCGTGAACTGGTCTCCCGACTATTCACCGACTCTGTGAACTGGTCTCCAATCAATTTGAGTTTAAATTGGGGTGTGTTAGAAAAAATAATCAAAAATTAGATATTACCTTCCGTGCAATCATTCACCCCCCTTCTGATTGCTACGTTAGTGTATATTTCGATCCTATAGTTTTAGTACACCATTAGCTATATGAAGGTATGGAGAGTGAAGCAAAAGGCATTGAAAATTAGGTTTGGTACATATGAAGATTCATATTAGAACCTACCAGGTATGCTTGAGGTGATCAAGGAAAGGAATGTTGTAACTTATATCAATATTTGTGAGCAACTCTTGCAGCGCTTCCCTAGGAAAATGGCACTCAAGTGGGCATTCTTTACTTTTGGTGCATATATTAATGCATTCAGATAGTGTCGTCTATTATTATACGTGGATGGGATATTCTTGACTAGAAAATATAAAGGCCAGATATTGACTACCATAGGAGTAGATGGCAACAACCAGATTCTTTCTGTAACGCTCGCATTCGTGGAGGGTGAGAACATAGAAAACTGAATCTGGTTTCTAAGAAACGTGAAAGCCGGTGTCGTGGATCAGCGACCTAAAGTGTGTGTTATATACGATTGGCATCCTGGGCTGTTGAAGGCGGTCATGCAGTTGTAGGAAGGTGCAGAAGAAACACAACCCTGGCCTGATCTATGAAGTAGATGATGCAAGTAGCACATGGGTGCTAACTTCTACAAGCAGTTCAAGTCTTCAAGAATAAGGACCTTACGAAGCATTTTAAGAGGTTGTGTAATCAGAATTAACAGAGAAAGTTTGATGCACTGTGAAAGATATTGGATGAGCTAACATCAAGGCATACAATGAAGGCAGCGAAGAGGCCAATGTCTGGCATAAATGAGGCCCTAGTAGCGCTGCAAGTGTTACCCATGGACCCTCTGCACTTGGTCTAGAAGAACGGAAGTGCCACAAATGCTACTCTGAATGGATAGAACATGAGCCTAAGAAGAAATGGACACTACTTTATGACACTGATGGTGCCTGGTATAGGATCATGATGATAAATTTGGCTGAGATTTACAATTAGGTCATGCAAGGTCTAAGACCCCTTCTCTTGGTTGCTATAGTAGAGAGTATTCTTCATGATATTGCAAAGTATTTTGTGGATCGTCATGCTAGGGTTTTAACCCGCATGAGTAATCCTGATGTGAAATACTCTGAGATGAATTGTATATACATGGAGGAGAAAGATAAAAAGGGGGAGATGCATAGAGCATTGAAGATGGGCATGAGGGAGCTTTGTTTCAAGGTACTGTGTAAAGAGAAAGCTATCCGTGGGACAAACCGACATAAAATTGCTCATGAATGCAACCGAAATAGGAAAACATGTGTCTACAGTTGCAACAAGCCTTGTATATTACACAAGCCATGCTCACACATAATGGTTGCTGGCTTTACAATTCGTATGGATCCAGATATATTCTTATCATAATTCTTCAATAAAGAAGTGGTGATGGAAAATTGGAGTGGAGAAATTTACAACTTTTGGGTAGTGGGTTTGTTCAAGGAGCATCAGAGATGGGAAGATATATGGTAGATTCCTGATGTTAGCAGGCTGAAGGGTGTAGGGCGATGATAAACAAGATGTATAAAGAACAACATGAACACTTCAAAAAGTGGGTGTCGTGTGAAGAAATATTCAGTTTATAAGGAGATAGGGCATTCTTTCAAGTATTGCCGGACAATTCAGAGGCTGTGACATTATTGTATCAGCTTTGCATATAAAATTGATGTAGTTTACTCGCATGTCAATGTGATATGTTGAATTCCTATGTGTATTGTATGTATGGACATAGGATGTGTAATGCATGTATGGATTTCAAAGGTGTCAATGTTTGTATATTCGCAATTGTGGATTTCAAAGGTGTTAGCGTTTGTATATTCAATTGTGTAATCCTTTTGTTTTATTCAAATTCTATTTATAATTATTGCATTCAATTTGTTTGTGCATTTGATTTCATACTAATATTGTTTTATTCAATTGCAAGTATGGCGAACGTTGAGGAGTACGAGTTGCTGGACCCAGTGATAGACATGACTCACTGGAGTCGCTTAGCCACCTTGCCACCTCCAAATGGGACACAACCATTCGAACCTAGTACCATTCACTTGCGGACCCCGATGAGAGCATAGCAGGTCGATCCGCGATGGATTCAAAGATTAGTGCACTTTTCCCATACTTGCCTTACTATATCTTGTATGTGTGGAGCAATCATTCTTACAGTGTTTTTCATGCAGGCTGAGAGTGGTAGGATTACTGCCTATAGCACAGATGGTGAAGACGAATGTCGCTGATGCACAAGATAGGCATGATGCCTTGAGGAGGTTCTTGTACGACAAGAGCTTGCTTACCGCTTTATTAGTGTGATTTGCCAACACGCTACCAACAGCTTTCTCAAACCGATTGGACCACATACATAATAGCTTTCTTAGTGCGATTTGACAACACACTACCAACAGTTTTCTCAGCCCGATTTGACAACACTCAGCGCCCCACGAAGTAACAAAATACTGTCCATCTCAAACCGACAAACAACACACTGCTTATCTTAGAGCGAAGTGACAACACGCTGCAGCCCGCTTTTTTCACACCAAAGTGACGATAAAATCACCAGCCACCCACGTAGCCCTTCTTTCCCACCCCAACCTTCACTCTATTGCAATGACAGACAGAGGAGGAAGCTCAAGCCGTGGGAGGGATAGATGGGGAAGACTAGGTCGTAGATCACCTCGAGACCCTGATCCTTCATGGTTTCGAGGCCATGACTCTTACTTAGAGGTACTACAATCTACAGTCCGCTAGACCCCATTCTCTCCACCCCAGATTTTCCCATTTGAAGAAGGGACTCACACACCCTCCAAGATCAAATCTACAAAGGTCAACCACTCCGCTCCCTGAACTGGCCGAAATGGAAGTACGACCTTGACACCGTTGTGTAAGTTACTGATGCTAAGGATCCGAACCTAGGACGTCGTTTCTACCAATGCCCTCTATTCATGGTTATTGCTACAACTCTTACTTACCATTCGGCTCATGTCTCACTATACAACACATACTCTTGCTTGCAAATCGCAAATTGCAAATTCATTGAGTAGGTGGACTCACCGTATCCCATACATGTCCAATGCTACATCCATTGCTTGGTGTATCACCTCGAAGAAATAGAAGAGGACCTCACGGAGGTCAAGAAAGAAGAATAAACAACTCCACAAGTAGAACTTGGAGCTCTAGACCCAGAATGATGACCTACATCGTCAGAGGCTTAGGGGAGGAACAATGAGAAGATCGTCCACCTCGGTAGTGACTACCATACTTACTGTTGCTGTGGCAATCCAGTTGTAGTTGTGCTTGCCACTACCGTGACTAGCAGCCCCATCCACGCCGTCCTGACGATCAACACTCCCTGTGGATGCCGTATGATTACCCATTCATGCTTTAATGTCCACCCATAAAGTGTAGTCCATACCACCCTTTTACATTCCCAAAAGGGGCACTAGTATCGTACTTTTGTCCATTTTCATGGCTCCTCTGTGCCACCATTTTTATCGTCCAAATTGTATGTGCCATGTAATCTTTCTTAAATATGAAATGCCATATTTCATCCATTTTGTTGTTTTCCAACTTCAAACATGCAATAACTAAATCAGTTGCAGCAACAACATCAACGAATGTGACAATATATTTAATATAAACATGCAAATAACTGTGTGTGGCACGTGCGGGCCATGAGGCTATTTTCCAACTGTACGGGGGTAATTCTATAAACAAAAACATTCTTTTAGCCTCAATTCTATGCTACACATATGTGCTTGATACAAAAAATTTTGTACGCATTTTCAAAAAGTGTTTTGATTTTTATTGGTGAAAAGTAAACATTTGTATAGTTCTTTGTTTCCGAACCAACTAGCAACAAAGACTTTATCACCGTTTGGGTTGGTAACAAGATATTCTCGCCGTTTAAAATCATGACAGAGAGTCTGTCGCTATTTCAAGTAGCGATAGAGAGTCTGTCGCCATTTCATCCCACGATAGGTGGGTAAATTTGCTATTTTTATTTTCAGCGTAATGGTCTTAAACCGTAGCGTAATTATCGCCACGCCGTCATTATGGACCGAGCACGATCTTTTGATCATGCTCAGGATTTTCCCTTAACTCTAACTGACCGCTGCGCATGCCCGAGCAAGCATGCTCGGGGATTTATGTCACATGCTCAGGAATAAGCTTGCCCATGGTTGGGGCGGACCCACTAACTGGACTATCTGAGGGTATTCCTTGGGAACACAATCTAAGGGCATGTATGGTTGGTCGAAACTGACTGCCCGCGTATAATAGTCTTTATGGAAATTATCCAATACCCGACAGCTGTTTTTAAGATTATAAAAATTAATAATATATAGTAGTAATTCCGTGATGAAAAAAATAAGTAGTTGAATTACTTATTTATAGTCGAATTTCTTAGTTTGATCACCATATGTTTTATATATTGTATTTTGGAGTAATATTTGAAAAACATGGTAGGCTAGAATCATATCGTACGTTGTCAGGCACCGTGCTACGTTAGAAATTAGTAGAATAAAAAAATTAGAAATATCAAGCACTGTTAGAAATTAGTACAGAAAAAAATTGAAAATATAATGTAATATTTATATGGTAATGTATGATGCGGTTAGATAGACAACTGATGAATTTTTTGGTCCGACGTTGTAGGCAGCATGTCGGAGAGATTGTATTTTCAAATATTTTGTGGAGATAGGGAGATGGCACAGGGGCGGTTGGAGTGGTTTTGTCAGCATTTTCAAGAGTCGTATAGGGCATATCTAGGCCGAGCGATAGGACATACAGGGCTTTGTTGGAGTGGATGTTTCGGATGTTTAATTTGGATGCCCAGACTGTTCAGCTGTGGGTTAGAGCAAAAGTAAGCCGTACGTAGGAATCCTGGTACATTCATCGACCTTGCAGAGTTTCCCGCAGATGGTGTGTGCACGAGTAAGTGGGTCTTGCAGCAGACCTTCTTCGCCCTCGGTGCATGCATAAATGCATTCCGACACTGTCGCCCGGTCATTTGCATGGACGGCACATTCCTCACAGGGAAATACAAGGGCAAGATTCTAACTTCAATCGCGGTGGACGCTAACAACCATATTCTACCGGTCACATTGGCCTTCGTGGAGGGGGAAAACACGGAGAGCTAGTACTGGTTTCTTGAAAGAGTCAAGCTGGCAGGTGTTCAGGATCGCTCTGATGTATGTGTCATCCATGACCGACATGCAGGGTTGCTAAGGGCGATCGTGGATATGCAACAAGCGTTCGACGTCATGGGAGCAGCAAAGTGGCCAGACCTGAAGAGCAGGCGGTGCATGAGACACATGGTTGCCATTTTTTTCGTTAGTATAGGAACAAGGAGCTTATGAACATGTTCAAGAGGCTATGCAAACAAAACCAGCAGAGAAAGTTCGACGCACTGTAAAGGACATTAGATGAACTAACCAAGAAGCAATCACTGAATCCAAGGGATGCCGCTAGTTCATCAAGGAACCCTGTGGTCTACCATGAGCAAGGAGATGACCCACAGCCTTGTGTGCGCTCCCGACCGACACACCAAACATTCGGCGTACGTCGGGGACAAGTATAAAGAGTTTCATGGACTGGATACGACACGAGCCGTTGGAGAAATGGTCCCTTCTGTATGACGAGGGTGGTTCCTGTTATGGAATAATGACAACGAACCCGGCGGAGATTTACAACTGGGTAGTGAAAGGCACGAGATGCCTTCCATTGGTGGGCATTGTTGAAGGTGTGTTACTAGGCACCCAAATATATTTCATTGAGCGATTTACGAAGTCCGCTGCATGTTTGTCAGACAATCGACTGTTCTACTCAACGGTTGTATCTACATACATGGCCAACAAAACACGAAAGGCATAGGCACATCGCTTGACACCTGAGAGTGGCGTGGAACGGAAGTAACACGTGCACTGCGGTGACTGAGGTCACAGAGGTACCCACCGGGAGAGGACTTCCCATCTGTGCATACTCCGAGCTACTGACTGCGAGTGTTCCTGCCAGAAGCCACGCCTGCTGCACTTGCCGTGCTTGCACGTGATTGCTGTAGCCACAGAGACATACCAATCATGTCGTCCGTACATCTCCCACTATTACTACAAGCAAAGTGTTCTCAACACGTGGCATAACGAGGTGTATGGATACTGAGTGGATGGATCATTCACAGCAGCCCCCCTCTAGGGTATCGATAGTTACCGGACATCCGAATGTTGAAGCAGAATGTCGGGCGTCGAAGGACACGGCGTATTAGGAACGACATGGATGAGTCCGAAGCGCGTCGTAATTGTGGATAATGTAATTTTATTTCATGTATTTCTAAATGTATTTCTTTACTTCATGTACTTCAATATGTACTAGTTAATTATTGTTCCCGTCATGTAATTTTTGATTATATGTGTGAGATCGAACATATATTTAAATATACAACATTTCATTACTTTTCATTTAATTTTTCGTAGTTGTAATGTGTAACATTTACTTATTGTCCAATTTATTTTATTTGCTTTCTACATTTACTTATTGTCCAGTTAGTTTTATTTGTTTTCTACATTTACTTATTGTCCAGTTTATTTTATTTGCTTTCTAACCATGTATTTGCTTTGTAACTGTGTAGGCATAGGCGTTGATGGCGGGAGTTGGGCGTGCTGCTGATGCTTGCCCTGAGCTGCTAGACCAAACCATGGATTCGACCCACCGGTCTAGGTTGTCCGCACTTCAGAACCGACAGCTGGGGACACTGTGGCCTCGGGTGCGAACGAGTTGCTTCGCATTGACCTACGCTGGGTTCCACAGTAAGTTGCCAACTTTTCCTACTCTTTTATGTACATGTACTTACCTGTGAATGAAATTTTAACGATGCTACACACTGCGTGCAGGTTACGAGCAGCTGGCTTACTTTCGCTTTGTAGGATGGTGGAGTAGACCATTGCCCTAGCGGATGGCAGGCAGGTCCCATAGTTCGGGTACGACCGGTCCCTGCTGACCACACTCGTCAACTAGTGGAGACCAGAGACGCACACATTCCACCTGCCCTGCGGAGAGATGGCTCTGACGCTGCAGGACGTGTATTACCTCCTATGACTCCCTTGTGCGGGTCCTACAGTTGTGCTGCATGACGTCTCTGTCACGTGGCATGCAGAATTGTTAGCGCGGTTTGCTGAGGTGCAGCGACAACCCCAGGTGGGCCTGTATGTGACCCTTAGGTTGGGTGAGCGGCATGGACCGACGAAGGCGTGGCTGCTTCAGTACATGGTTAGGACCTCCTTCATTGCAATTTAACGAACACGCGCTAAGTTGTTGACAATATTGTACCAAATGCTGCAGGCTGAGCTTATCCACCCGCATGCCGAGGAGGACGTGGCACGCCACCTGGAGGCATACCTGCTGTTGTTGTTCGGTTGGGTGATGTTCCCGTTCTCGCACGGGAATACGGTGGACCGGCATCTAATCGAGTGCATCCAGTCAATCATCGACACCCCGGCGGATGAGGTAACACATTCCATTAAAATCTCTTTTGAAAGGACATGTCTAACTTTCTCATTGTAAATAGATGGTGCAATGGTCATGGGCCTCTGCCATGCTCGCGGCGACGTACAGAGGTTTGTGTGACGCTGTCTCTCGGGTAGAGCTGGAGGGGATGATGATGGGTTGAATCCTACTACTGCAGTTGTGGTCCTGGGAGCACTTCTCCGTCGGTAAGCCTCTTGTTGACACCGGGCCGTACTCACAAGACCTATACGACGAGGACCCGATGGATTGGCCTAGCAAGGGCCTCTACTGGGTTCGGCGACAGGTATGCCCCCTTATATCTTATTCCCCACTTTCACACTTTCATAACATGCACTACTTTTTATTTTTGCACAACGGTTGTACGCCCACCAATAGGTCAGGAGGTCCTACCCCCGAGTTCATTCGGGAGTTCGACAAATTCTAGGACAAGGACATGTGATGGACGTCGTACAGCGCGTACAACGTCCACATCCAAGCACCTTACGGGATCTCCGCGCTTTGCACGCGGGACGAGCAGTTCTGGCTCACCCGTAAGGTCCTCGTCTTCGACTTGTGGATGGAGGAGTACTCGCCACATCGAGTGTTGCGGCAGTTCGGCCTCTTCCAGTCTTTTCCCTTGCAGCCTCATCACGTTGACTCACGTGGTGCTCACAGGTACATCTCCTGAACACACTGCTTATCATTCCCGCAGAATGATTGTTGTATGTAAATTCCCGTTTTTGCATTGCAGGATGACCCAGATGGGGGCTACACCGGGCACTATGTTCGCACATCGCATGACAACATGGGCACTGCAGTGGGACGACGCGTAGGCAGACAGGTTCACCGAGACCCGGGCGTATGACCATGACATGTATGACCAGTACATGGAGTGGTTTGTGCCGTGGACTCGGCTCAGGGTGGGGTACACACTAGCACCGTATGTCCCAGCTTAGGCATCGGTGTCGGGCACGTACCCTTCATAGATGTCCGAGAGGGACAACTTCTCAGTAAGTGTCACAATCAAATATCTATACATATGCCTTTTTTATGTAAATTACCTCATATCAACCCGGCATTACATGCAGGTACAGCTTGCAGCAGAGGTGGATGTGGAGGCTACGTCCATGTTGGCGCACCTCCGAGTGGGCATCCAGATGACCACCGCTGAAGCCGAGGCAGCTTGGGAGCGGGTTCGCGACAAGGTGAGGTGAATATGTCGCCTAGCCACCTGCTGGGGGGTGGAGACGTTGTTGGACGTAGCGCATCGCGTCCCCGTAGGCCAGCACCTCGCCCTCCCACGGTGGCTCCTCGTGGAGCCGTGCCCGCACCTCCCCGTGGCTATCGTCCCCCACGGCCCGTGTCGACTACTGCAAGCCCTCGTGGCCTCCCGTGATAGCAAAGAAGGGGGACAAGTGGGGTCGACGAGGCGCTGCCTCACGCCCACCGTAACCCCTGTGTTGGGTTCGGCGACGCAGAGTACGACGACCGGGAGGAGGCACCGTTCGATGTGGAGCAGTACCTGTCCACCGAGTACCTCGACCCCTCTCAGCTCTCGGGAGCACCACACCAGGACACACTCGAGTCGCCAACAGACTACACTACCCCTGCACTGTAGGGCCGGCCTAGGAGTGTCGTCTGTCCTCTGTCGCCACTCACGTACCCCACGGACCAAATCAGGAAGCGTGGCTGTGAGTGACTTGTTGTACAGCTACACTTTTGTAATGCCTTCACCTGTTTGACTTGTTGTATAACTGTCTGAACTCAGTGCTTGCATTTTTTTAAGCTTATCCTTCTCATTTAGTAACGCATGTGCCTTTTTTAGATTTTCGCAACTTCGTGCCGGGGCAACGTCCGAGCAGCTCGCCCATAGATAAGTGGTAGCCCGCGTTGCATAGGTCGCTCGTGATTTTTTTCGTATTTTCTAGGCCGTATCCGGTGGGGCCTGTGAGGTTACGAAAACCCCTAAGTGGCCACAATTTCAGGGTTTCGTGGCCGCGTTTGCCTTTTCCAATTTTCGCAACTTCGTGCTAGGGCAACATCCAACCAGCTCGCCCATAGATAAGTGGTAGCCCGTGTTGTGTAGGTCGTTTATGATTTTTTTCATTATTTTCTGGGCCATATTCAGTGGGCCCCACGAGGCGACAGAAACCCCTAAATGGCCACAATTTCGGGATTTCGTGGCCGCATGTACCTTTTCCGATTTTCACAACTTCGTGCCGGGGCAACGTCTGACCAGCTCGCCCATGGATAAGTGGTAGCCCACGTTGCGTAGGTTGCTCGTGATTTTTTCTATATTTTCTGAGCCATATCTAGTGGGCCTCGTGAGGCGACAAAAACCCTAAGTGGCCACAATTTCGGGGTTTCATGGCCACGTGTGCCTTTTTCGATTTTTGCAACTTCATGCCAGGGCAACGTCCCACCATCTCGCCCATAAATAAGTGGTAGCCCACGTTACGTAGGTCGCTCGTTATTTTTCTCGTATTTTTTGGGCCATATCCGGTGGGCCGCGCGAGGCGACAAAAACCCCTAAGTGGCCACAATTTCAAGGTTTCGTGGCTGCATGTCTTTTCCAATTTTCACAACTTCGTACCGGGACAACGTCCGACCTGCTCACCCATAGATAAGTGGTAGCCCACGTTACGTACATCGCTCATGATTTTTCCTGTATTTTTTGGGCCGTATCTAGTGGGCCTCGTGAGGCTACGAAAACCCCTAAGTGGCCACAATTTTGGGGTTTCGTGGCCGCGTGTACCTTTTTCGATTTTTGCAACTTCATGCCGGGACAACGTCCGACCTACTCACCCATAGATTAGTTGTAGCCCGTGTTGTGTAGGTCGCTCGTGATTTTTCTCGTATTTTTTGGGCCACATTCAGTGAGCCCCGTGAGGCTACGAAAACCCCTAAGTGGCCATAATTTCTCAAATCAGAAGTTACTGCTTAAAATAAGGTAGGCCACACTCTTTATTAGGACTTAAAACTAGGAGGAGCATCACGAACAAGGAAAATAATGGTTACAACTTCACGTCTACTGAGTGGATCGAGGCCACTTCCCTTTCGCCTATGCTTCCGGTGGGGTTTCTCTGGCACGACGTGCCCTCTCTCATTTCCTCTCTCTCTCGGCCTCCTTCTCATCCGCTTCCTTTCGACGTGCCTCCTCGCGTGTGGCGTCACGCTGCTCTTGAAGCTGCCGCTTGAACTCCTCATCCCGGTTGTCTTGATCAAGGAACCTTTGGTCTTCAGGGTTGATCTCCCTATCAAACCACTGCTCAAATTCACACAGTGGCAGAGACGACTATATGAAGCATAAATTAGCAAAGTTTCATATACAAGTATTACGAAACACGTATGATTGTTACAATCTGGCGATTCTTCAAGCCCTTTTCCGGCGAGTCGAAGGCGTAGTTGCGACACTTCCAATACCTCCTCTTCCAAGTTGGAATTTCCCAAGAGCGGACAAGCCTGCAAGGATCTCCGCACATATACATTGGTGGGACAGCCCCACGAGGTACGAAGAGGTTCTGTTACGCGACGTTGCGCGGCTAGTCCGAAATGCCTCCCTCTTCCTTTGCTTTCCCCTTTCCCTTTCCACTTGCATGCTTCGGCATTTTGTAATGCTCCTCTACTTATTTTTTTCTTTCCTCTCTTTTTCTCTCTTCTTCTTCCCTTCTCTCTTCTCTCGGTTCTATCTTCACTCTCGGTCTCACTGGCTGAGATGAAAACGAAGGCTGGCGGGGTTTATATAGTGCAGATATCGCCTTAATATGGGGCGATATGTTTCCCGCGCACGGCCACTAACGGACGTACTCCGTGGATTAACGAAGAAGGGTACCTATCACCCATATTTTCAAAAAAAAAAGATTTAAAATAAATATTAAATAAAAAAAATTCTCACTGCATTGCACATCATCCCTATATTAAAGTTTGCAAGGTTCCGCTTCAACCAATACATCAACGTGTCATTCTCTTCGTTGGTGCCCTCAGAAAAACCAGTATTTATGTTTAGGTCCTTTTAGCGGTTTTTTTTACAAAAAGGACCTTTTGGTTCAGCAAAATCGCGAATTTTTCGTAAAAGGATCTTAAATAAATGCCAAAAAAAACATAATTACATTTAGATCATTCCAACTATGTTTCATGAAAAGAACCTTCCGACTTTGCGTAATCGTGACCAATTTTTTAAAAAAAACACCGTCGAGAAAAATGAATTAGTATTTTTTGCAGAAAGAATTCGCGTCAAATTTTTTTGAAGGGCACGGCATCGCGCGCCTTATATCCTCCCTCCGCGAGCGCCCTAAAAAAATATAGTTATATGTAGCTCTTTTCGGTAATTTTTTACGAAAAGGACCTTTTGGTTCAGCAAGATCACAAAGCTTTCGTGAAAGGATCTTAAATAAATGCAAAAAAGGGAGTAATTACATTTAGATCATTCCTACTATTTTTCACAAAAAGGACCTTTCGTTTTAGCGCAATCACAGGCACGGATGACGTGTCACGCCACGAAAATATCACTAGTTGGAAACGAAGATGGAAGGAGGCATTGCGTGTTTATGCAGGCCAGATAGCTCGTAGGCACTTTGTGGTATGATAATCAATGGGCGATCAAATCAGATTATCAGTGGAGCACTATTTTTCTCTACGTGTGAGTGCCAAGACGAAGACTTGATTTTCTGCATAAGTCGTCGTCACCAAGACACAATTCATCCTTTTCCTTTGCCGGTCTTACACGGTTCAGTTGTGGCCAACCTTGACTAACCGGAGAAACTGACGCTGCGCATGGACACGACGTGTGAAATGTGTGATAAAACCTTCATCAAACGCGCAAAAAGATATCTGGGTTTTTTTTAGACAGAGTGCAAAGAGGACACACACGTCGACTAGGAAGCACCAATCTTGATGAAGATTCAATGGTGAGAAAATCTGAGTACTCCTAACCAAATAGGCACCTCAGCAAATTCCATAAATATAGGAAATTACCCAAAAATGCCTAGCAAAAAATACGGGAAATTAAGGGACCAACCTGATCTTTTCCCCTAGGTATGTCTATAAATATACGGCCCTCAAGACCCGCAAACATTCAACGAGTAGCAGGTTAACTCGCAGTCAATATATGGCGTCCTTCACTAGAGCTATCCGTTTCCTCGTGCTCCTGCAGATCGCACTGTTCGTCGCCTCCGCGGTGATCATGAGCAGCTCCATTTGCCACGGAGCCCGCGACGGTCAGTGTCCCCAAACGGTTCCCTCCTCCTCTTCTTCTTCCTTTTCTCTTCTCCTAGCATTTGATCGGTGAAGCACTAACTAAAGAACCATTCACATGGGTGGCTTGCATTTGCAGGATTATATGCCGGCGGCGACGATGGACACGACCGTAACCGTCCTGTGTGCTTAGAAGGAAACTGCCCAAATCGTGGTAATCCCTACGTGCGTCCCGGCGGCGGTAAGTGTCCCCAAACTATTCCCTCCGCCTCCTCCTCTTCGTTTGCACGTCTAATCCTACCACTAATTAACCATGCACATGGGTGGCTTGCATTTTCAGGATTACCCCCCGGATCACTAGACCCTAACCGCCCTGCGTGCCCTGGACGCGGAACCTGCCAAGGTCCTGGTTATCCCTACGTGCCCCATCCCGGTGGAGGTGGTTGGCGCCCTAACCCCTATCCTGGCGGTACCCCCAGTACACCCTCTCCTCCACAAAACGGAGACAACCCACGGCCTTGATGCCTTGACGAGGCTTCCTGCCTGCCTGCCTGCCTCGGATCACAATGCCAATGCCAGGTTATGCCGTAGCTCCAGGCTCCTGGGTGCATATATGACTCTAAATTGTCGTGTACTGCTGCTTATTAAACTTTAAACTAGCTAGCATGAATAAAACTGGAGTCAGTGCAAATTAATGGCCGATCGACGGCCGGCACTACTTCTGTGTGGCCTGGGTATGAATTAAGCATATATGTGACTGTAAAACTGCACTACGGAAAATAAAGATCGAAAGGTGGCTCGGTGTTAATTGAGCCTCGCTGTCAGCTTCTCTATATATACTGGGTTCCCTTGTGCTCTCCTTTGCCATCTCGTGTTGTTTCACGAATCTCGTATCGTTTGAAGTAGCTACGAGCATGTACGTAAGCTTTGTATATATATCTTGCCATCGTTCCATTAGTTTGTGCTTCTCCGAAACTCTATGGAGGAAGGCGGATGAAACCACGGTTGAAGCTGTACTGTTTAACAAAACTGAAATTGGGGTAATCTTCATGCGTCATTGCAGCGTGTGAATGGATCAATGGAACGATGCTGTTGCTTAGGATGCCTCTTGTCTATTATTGCACTTATTTAAGGCAGCTGCGCCCGTAACACACTAAAGATGAAAGGCTACAGCTCGACAACGGATTGTCGCCGCTGGCCGCAGCTACCTAAATCCGCTGCCGGTTCCTCTCCCCTCTTCTCTGACGTTCTCATCTGCGTTGAGTGGTTAGGGGAATCTCACTTTCAGCTTCTATCTACGAGGCTAACAACTCCCTTGTGCTCTCCTTCGCCACTGACCGGGTGTTATTCACGAATCTCGTAATACGTTTGAAATAGCTGAAATCACGGCTGATCGATGTTGTGCTGCCTAACAAACTGAATTGAGAGAAAACCGTGTCGTGCTGCCCTGTCTATATATAGAATGTTGTACTGGAGCCCACAAGCATGCGGCGGCAGCACGAGGTGGGAGAAACATGCAGAGACAGAAGAGAGAAACATGATCAATTAAGCTAAATTTTATCTGTTTTTGAGTTGCTCTCTGCTCGAGAGTGGCTATACGCTTACAAGGCTACAACAGTCACTGCAATTGTTTCTTTCGATGTATGGATAGTTTGGATTTCAATGTAGATGGAATTCTATAATAGCACGGGCGCTAAAGCTTCATCCATTCATTATTGATGGTTACTAGCTGAAGGCTTAGAACCGTTACTCTGCCGGTTTGCCAGTTGCATGTTTGCAATTGCAGGTTACTCCATGGCCTTGCCATTGCCTTGTTATCTCATTACCGGCGACATGGAAGTATGCAGTGTGCATGGAACAAGAAAACAAAAAATAGGGTCTCAGCCTCTTAAGGAAAATGCTGTAAAATGTTGGGTGTAGATACAAGAGTGGCGAATCCACTGTAGGGGCTGGCTAGGGCGCCAACCCCACCTCCGGTCGGCCGAACCTCTCCTCCTTTTAATATCTCCAACGTCAGAAAAAAGCAGAGACATGGCGTCGTAGCGTCAAATTGACAGGTTTAGGAACTGGTAACTGGAGTAAGATGTAAGAAAAAAAGTAAAAAACAATACTGCCTGACAAGTAGGCCATCAAAATTAGTTATAGGCTCCCTTACTCTCATGGGTTTTCACTGGATACAGTACCCGGCATCCTTTACTATAGCACAACACCAAGAGTCCGAGAGACGAACAATGTCGATGTCGTCTCACAAGCGGCAGATCGATGCACAAGCGATTGTGGGTGGCAGACGCACCGGCGAGCGTGACCACGCGATGGGTGGCCGATTCGCGAGAACTCGCCGCGGCACGCCAACATCGACGGGCACTAGAGACCTAGAGTCGAGGGCGCCAGGCATGCATCAGGGCCAGGGCAGGCAGGTAGCTGATAGGCGGCAGAGACCAAAAAGAGTTATCGGCCACTCAGAGCGCGGGGCAGAATGCGCATCGCCAGAGGAACGCAGAACGAAATGCGCATCGCTAGCCGGAGCGCCGGGCAGAACACACATTGTCGGGAGTTGGGCGGAACGCGCATCACTAGGGGAGAGGAATCATCCACTCAGAGCGCCGTTTAGCCGACAGCCGAACACGCATCTCCAAAGCCTAGAGAGGAACTGAGGCTCGCTCTGTCCGGCCGACGACCGAATGCGCATCGCCAGAGCCCAGATAGGAACTGAGGCGATCGACAAGGAGGAGTGACTAAGGACAAGGAGCCTCTTAGCTTCATATTGATTGCTAGGACGATGACATCAAAGCCAGACTAATTCGCTAGCGCCACTGATTGCTTAGCTCGGTATAAAAAATTTGCCCTAACTCCTAATGCAATGCCTTATGCATGAATGCCTTTTGTTGTGATAACTGATGCCTGATTTTGGTATTCTATTGCCCCAAGTCTATATTCTATTGCCTAATTGATATTTTTGTCTCTTTGATTTAATATGTATGAATTTAGAATTTGGTTGGCAATAGATCAGTAGATATAATATTAGTATGCTTATATTGAGTTAGAGTTTCGATATAAGAGCCCCACCTCTACTTTTATCCTGGATTCGCCACTGCTTCGCTCCGTCACCCTCATCCTCGGCGGCTCGGCCTTCATGTCTGCCTCGAACGCATTCACGTATGCTACCAAAAAAAAAATGTTGGCAACGCCAATAAGGTTTTGTTGGGAGTCCAGAAACAGTAAGTGCGTGAATCTAGTAGAAGTTGTCAGTGGAAAAATAAAAGTTCAGAATAAAGATGGACAGTGATCGAGCACTCTATTGAGTCTCACTTTCAGCTTCTCTACAAGGCTAACAACTCCCTTGTGCTCTCCTTCGCCACCTGGTGTTATTCACGAATCTCGTAGTACGTTTGAAATAGCTGAAACCACGGTTGATGTTGTGCTGCCTAACAAACTGAATTGAGAGAAAAACCGTGTCGTGCTGCCCTGTCTATATGTAGAATGTTCTACTGGAGCCCACAAGCATGCAGCAGCACCACGAGGTGGGAGAAACATGCAGAGACAGAAGAGAGAAACATGATCAGTTAAGCTAAACTCTATCTGTTTTTGAGTTGCTCTCTGCTCGAGAGTGGCTATACGCCTACAACAGTCCCTGCAATTGTTTGTTTCAATGTATGGATAGTTTGGATTTCAATGTAGATGGAATTCTATAATAGCACGGGCGCTAAAGGCTTCAACCATTCATTATTCAGATGGTTACCAGCTGAAGGCTTACAACCGTTAGTCTGCCGGTTTGCCAGTTGCAAGTTTGCAATTGCAGGTTACTCCATGACTAGGGGTGGGCACTTTTAAACCGAAACCGAAAAACCGAACCGAACCGAACCGAATAAACCGAAATTTTCGGTTTTTTCGGTTTTCGGTTTGCGGTTCGGTTTTTATTTTAATACTGTTCGGTTTTCGGTTTTCGGTTCGGTTTTCTTCTTTCAAAAACCGATTTACCGAAAAACCGATATCTCTTCTGGTCACGGACTTAGAAGTCGCCACTCGCCTGTCCAGGGACTCGCTCGCCAGTCGCCAACCCGGGCCCGGCAAAATCGCAAAAGCCCAAGATGCCAAGACCAAGAGCCAGAGTGGGCGGCCAACCCTAACCCTAGTTCCCCAATTCCCCACCCCAGCCGCCAGGCGCCAGCCGACCAGCCCCAGGCGCAGATCAGTAGATCACCTCACCTCATCACCATTCACCAGATCCAGTGAGGCAGTGAGTCTTCGGTGATGTCTTCCTTCCCCAGGCGCCAGCGGATTGTGGTGAGTCCCGGCAGCTCCCGTCGACCCGTCCTAGTCCCGGCGCAACCCCAGGCGCAGGCGGCACCTTCCTCCCTCCCGGGCCCCCGGCACAGGCGCGCGGCGCAACCCCAGGCGGTGCCTCCTGTCCTCCCGGCGTGGCGGCGCAGGCGCACGACGCAACCCCAGGCGGCGAGCCAGCGACTCCCATCCTCCCGGCGCCAGGTGTGAATACCAGATTTCGAATCCACTTTGATTTGGTAGATGCTCTAACTATGATGCTTGATTTGTGCTGTTGGTTGTAGTTTTTTACAATCATTTTTTCCTTGTTCTTGAGGAAACATCATTAAACGAGAATCAGGCAAATCAGTATTTGATTGCTGGCTGTGGAGTGTGAGCTGTGGCGCTGCACTGCTGCTCCTGCTACTGCATGCTGGCTAGTGCTATACTGGAGTGTGGAGTCTGGAGTAACTGGACAATGTGTGATTGTGTGATGTGCTAATTGCTTGTCATTTGTATTGCTTGTATTGCTAGTGCTAATTGCTTGTCATTTGTATTGGTTGTATTGCTATACTGGAATAAGTCTGCTGCTGAGCCTATGTTGTTTGGATGTATCGTATAATCGTATTGGATGTATCGAATTGGTTGCTGCTGAGCTCTGTTTGGAAATTCGGTTTACCGAATAACCGAAAAAACCGAACCGAATTATTTTGGTTAATTCGGTTCGGTTTTTTCGGTAATTCGGTTTCGGTTCGGTTTTGGATCTTCAAAAACCGAATTTTTTAAAAACCGAAAAACCGAAAAAGCCGAAAAAACCGAATGCCCACCCCTATCCATGACCTTGCCATTGCCTTGTCATCTCATTGCCGGTGACATGGAAGTATTGAAACACCCCAAAAATTTCAAAAATAAAATTTATTTGGCTTTTTGTTATTTATCTGGAATTTATCTGGATTTTTCCCGAATTTATTTCGAATAAATCCGGTTTAAATTGAAAACTTTCCTTTTCGGGAAAGTCAACCCCGAATTCCCGCTTTCCCTTTTGGTCTTCCGTTTCGCTTGGGCTCGCGCCTTCCGTTTCCCGCTTCTCCGCCTCACTTAACGCGCTGCTGCTCATTCTTCAGCGTGAGCAACGCCAAGCCCAGGCCCACGCCAGCGCCTCCGTCCCGTCCCGTTCCTTGCGCCAATCCTGCGTTGCCGCAAAGATCTTCCCGTTGCGCCCGTCACCTCGTCTCGCAAGACTCACCCAATCCGTGCCACCGCTTATTTAAATCGATTCGCTAACGCCTCGTCCTCTCTGCTGGCCAAGGCCAAGGCTGGCACCCCACCGCACTCATTTCTCTGCCCCGTTGCATCAAATCGGCACTCGAGCACCCCTCCGCCGCTCGGCTGTCACGCTTCACCACGCCCTCCGCCCAACCCTGTCCCGCCTCTGCACCCAACCAGCGAGCCCTAGCATCACTGCTACGCCGCGCCGAACGCCCGCCCAATCCCGCGCCCGCCCCTCTGCTCCGTGGCGTCAAATCACCGCTCGAGTACTCCCTCCGCAGCACACCTCTCTCTCTCCCTCACCGCAACTCCCTCACCTCACCCCCGTGCTATAAAGAGACCCTCCGCCCTCCATTTTCATCGCCACGAGCCCGCATCACTCTCCTCTTCCTCCCCCGGTTACCCATTTCCCCTCCGGTGCCCTCCCCGCGCCGCGCCAAGATTGTCTTCCTCCTCTCCGGTGACCGCACGCCGTCCTGCCGCTTCGCTATCTCTTTCAGCCGATTCCGCCCACCATCGAGATCACCGTAAGCCACTCATCCTCCCCCGCCACTCCATTTTACCTCCCGAGCCACCGTTCGCCGGTTCCACTGTCTCCATCTTCGGCTCCGGTCGACCTCCGCCGCCACGCCACACCAATCCCTCCCCGAGCCTGCTTTCTTCGCCTCTGAGTCCACCACACCATCCGCTCTCTTTTTCTCTACTTCTTCCAAGCTCCTGTCTTGCTGTTTTCACGGAATCAAGACTCGTCTTCCTCGGCTCACTGAAGTCCCTCCTCGCCGCCTCCTCTTTTTCCTCCCCGCACCATCGACAACGAGCCCCCACTCGCCAGTGCCCTCCCTGAGTCTTTGCCTCGGCCCAGCAGATCGTCGCTTTTTTCCCTGCGCCGACACACGCTGACCCCACGCCGTCAGCCTCTCTCTCCACGCTGCGTTAGGCCGTCCGTCACTGGGTGGGCCGTTCGCCACAAGATGCATTTGGCCGATGGGCCAAAAGTGTGAAGCACTGTGCGGCCCGCTCGGGAAATCCTTCTTCCTTTTCTTTTCGATTTTTGATTTTCATTTTCGGATTTAAATACGTTTTAAAATCCGAAAATTCATTTTAAATCCCAGAAAATTCCCGAAAATCACCAAAATTCCAAAAATGGCAAAAATACATTTTCTTGACCAATTCGAGCCACTGAGTCCAAAAGCGGTGTCCGTTCCGCCATACCAAGTCCAGAAAATTCCCAAAATACCACTGAGCTCCGATCCGGCCATTTCTCCCTCGATTTTCCTTTCCATTGCTTTTTCTTTGTTTTGATTTGTTCGTTTATTTATTGTTTGCGTTTTCTCGCGCTAGATCCGACGTCGACGCAACCGTTGGCACGAATCTCGGAGCAGGAGCAGTACAAGGAGCTATCGCAGGAACAAGAGCCGTTCGAAGCCAGACACGACATCAACCCCTTCTCACTAGGCGAACCCTCAAATCCGCAAGGCAAGCCACACTCCTTGAACATATTGAACCCAGTTCCATTATAGTATAGATAAATATTTCTTGTATTGCATTATTTTTGTTATTTTAGAAAACCAGAAAATGTGGTAGTTTCGAATGACATGATTAGATACCACCAAATGTTAACCCTGTTGTTATGCCCTAATTCCTTTTTAACCTTAGGCTATAAAATATTGAACCCCCATAGATGTAGCAATTCATGCAATTATTACTTTTAGACAAATGCTTAATCTCCGAGAGATGACTCGGTTGATTTTCAAAAATTGCTACGGTGAGGGGGACAGCATTGGGCGGACCACGGAAGGTGGATGCCGGCCCAATCCTCAACCGATGACGAAGCCAATGGATGTGATGTGGTGGTGTTGGTACAGTTGGTACCAATGAATTGTGGTATGTCATTTGGCTGAGTCTTAGGCGTTTAAGGACCGAGGTCTTGGGCAAAGAAAATAACTTTAAATTTCGCTCAACCACAAGTTGGGCCGGCCAATCTCATTGACTTGGTCCAACATAGCCCAGTACATTGCACTCCCCTTTTGAATACCTACAGGAAGTAGCTCCTGATTCTGGGAAGAGAATGGGCCGCTAAGCGACCGGGGTGGACCAGGGATGGTGCGGCCATCGGTTCTCACAACAGTAGGTATCCACCGTAACCAGGCCGCTAATCCCGCACTGGCTCGTGGGATCCTGGGGTACTGTGGGCCCAAGCAGCCTACTGGGTAGGAGCTAAGAAAGGGAAGTCCAACGAAAAGCTATGATTATCCCGGCCTGACCGCGTGCATTAAAGTTGCATGTTGTTAGCGCTTGACACTAATGGTCGATGATATCTTGTGGGTAAAGCTGAGCACCTCTGCAGAGTGATATCAATGGTATTCGAATACGCCGTGCTTCCGGTTAATGAAGTGGAGTTAATCTAGGGTGATTCCTGTAACTGCGCCCCTGTAGCTTTTATAATTAAAACCTGTCGTGGATGTGAACTTTGCAAGATAACTCCCCCTGTTATATTACTATTTATGGTTTGTGTTTCAAATGTAAAATGAAAAAGTGATATTTACAACTTGCATCCACAAATACTTACACCTATGGCTACCTTTGTTTATACCTGCATGTAATATTCAGAATTTCCGTGTGGTTTGTTGAGTACGGTTGTGTACTCACCCTTGCTCCCAATCCCCCTCCATAGATTTTCTTGAAGATGGCGAGCTCAAGACGACCGTAGATGACGATGTTATTTTGTTTTGGAGGCCTTGATCTATCTGCTTAAGCGTTTCCTGTGGGTGTTTCAGAATGTATTCGTGCCACCAAGACCTTTTGTAAAACCTTGGCCGTTAGGCCCCTATTTCATCTATAAAATGTTCGCATTTGCTCTTTTATCAAGCAATGTACACTTGGTTACCTGCAGCTAAAATCCTGGGTAGCTGCAAAGGTATTTATACGCACCCCCTGAAAAGGGCGGTCCGTCACAAGTATGCGGTGTGCCTGGAACAAGAAAATAAAAAATAGGGTCTCAGCCTCTTAGGGAAAATGCTGTAAAATGTTGGGTGTAGATACAAGATGGGGAGAATTCAGTCGTAACATAGATAGACAGACCTGAAAAAATTAGTCATTTTGGTCACTAAATCGATTATGCATTTCAACTGAAACTTTGTCAAGCACCTCATTGATGATCTCTGCATTGTAATGATAGAGCATTGAAGATGGGCATGAGGAAGCTTCGTTTCGAGGTACTGTGTAAAGAGAAAGCTGGCCATAGGATGAACTGGCGTAAAGTTGCTCATGAATGCATCCTACATAGGAAAACATGTGTCTGCAGTTACAACAAGTCTCATCTATTACACAAACCATGATCACATGTAATAGCTATAGGCTCTATAATTTGCATGGATTAAGATATATTATTATCACAATTCTTCACTAAAAAAGCGGTGATGACAACTTGGAGCAGAGAAATTTACGGCTTTCGGGTAGTGGGTTTGTCCGCGGAGCATCAGAGATGGGAAGATTTATGGTGGATTCCTGATGTCAACAAGCTTAAGGACGTAGGGCCAGCGACAAGCAAGACGTATAAAGAATGACATGGACACTGTGGGAAGTGGACGTCGTGTGAAGAAATATTCAGTTCATAAGAAGATGGGGCACTCTTTCAAGTATCGCCCGACAATTCAGAGACCGTGGCATTGTTGTATGAGCTTGCATATGAAATTGATGTACTTTACTCGCATGTCAATGTGATATGTCGAATTCCTATGTGTAATGTATGTATGCACATAGGATGTGTAATACGTGTATGGATTTCAAAGGTATTAGCATTTGTGTATTCGAAATTATGGATTTCAAAGGTGTTAACATTTGTATATTCAAATGTGTAATCCTTTTGTTGCATTCAAAATCTATTTCTAATTATTGCATTCAGTTTGTTTGTGCATTTGATTTTGTACTAACATTGTTTTATTCAATTGCTGGTATGGCGGACATTGAGGAGTATGAGTTGCTGGACCTAGTGATAGACGCGACTCACCGGAGTCGCTTAGCCACCTTGCCACCTCCAAATGGGAAGCCATCATTCGAGCTTAGTGATCTTCGCTTGTGGAACCCGATGAGAGCATGGCAGGTCGACCCGCGATGAATTCACATATTAGTGCACTTTTCCCATACTTGCCTTACTATATCTTATATGTGTGGAGTAATCGTTCTTATAGTGTTTTTCGTGCAAGCTAAGAGTGGCAGGGTTACTACCTATAGCACAGATGGTGGAGGCGACTGTCACCGATGCGCAGGATAGGTGTGGTGCCTTGAGGAGGTTCCCGTATGACAAGAGCTTGCTTACTGCTTTATCAGTGTGATTTGCCAACATGCTACCAACAACTTTCTCAGATCGATTGGACAGCACACACAACAGTTTTCTCAGTGCGATTTGACAACACACTGCTAGCAGTTTTCTCAACCTGATTCGATAACATTCTGCGCCCCACGAAGTAACAAAACACTGTCCATCTCAGACCGACAGACAACACACTGGTTATCTCAGAGCAAAGTGAAAACACGCTGCAGCCCACTTTTTTCACACCAAAGTGACGTATAAAATCACCAGCTACCCAAGCAACCCTTCTTCCCCACCCCAACCTTTACTCTATTGCAATGACAAATAGAGGAGGAAGCTCAAGCCGTGAGAGGGATAGACGGGGAAGACTAGGTCGTAGATCACCTCGAGACCCTGATCCTTCATGGTTTTGAGGCCACGACCCTTACCTCGAGAGTACTACAATCTACGGTCCGCTAGACCCCAATCCCCTTACCCCAGATTTTCTCATTCGAACAAGAGACTTACACACCCTCTAAGATCCAATCTACGATGGCCAACCACTCCTCTCCCTGAACTAGTCGAAATGCAAGCACAACCTCGATACCGTTGTGCAAGTTACTGATGCTAAGGATCCAAACCCAGAACGTCATTTCTACCGATACCCTCTATTCATGGTAATTGTTACAACTCTTACTTACCATTCGGCTCATATCTCGCTATATAATACATACTCTTACTTGCAAACCGCAGATTGCAAATTCACTGAGTAGGTGGACCCACCATATCCCATACATGTCCAATGCTACATCCATTACTTGGTGTATCACCTCGAAGAAATAGAAGAGGACCTCACAGAGGTCAAGAAGAAGAACAAACAACTCCACAAGTAGAATTTGGAGCTCCAGACCCAGAATAATGACCTACGTCGTCAAAGGCTTAGGGGAGGAACAATGAGAAGATCGTCCACCTCGGCAGCGACTACCACACTTACTGTTGTTGCGACAATGCTAGTTGTAGTTGTGCTTGCCACTACAGTAACCAGTAGCCCCGTCCACACCGTCCTGATGATCAACACTCTCTGTGGGCGCCGTATGATTACCCATTCGAGCCTTAATGTCCTCCACCCATAAAGTGTAGTCCATACCTCCCTTTTACATTCCCAAAAGGCACACTAGTTTCGTACTTTTGTTCATTTTCATGGCTCCTCTGTGCCACCATTTTTACCGTCCAAATTGTATACACCATGTAATCCTTCTTAAATATGAACTGCCATATTTCATCCATTCTGTTGTTTTCCAACTTCAAACATACAACGACTGCACCAGTGGCAACAACAACAATATCAACGAATGTGACAACACATTTAATATAAACATGCAAATAACTGTGTGCGGCACATGCGGGCTATGGGGCTATTTTCCAACTGTACGGGGGTAATTCTGTAAACAAGAACATTCTTTTAGCCTCAATTCTGTACTACCCATCTGTGCTTGATACAAAAAATTTAGTACACATTTTCAAAAGTGTTATATTTTTATTGATGAAAAATAAACATTTGCAGTTCTTTATCGTTGAACCAACTGGCGACAGAGACTTTATCACCGTTTGGGTTGGCGACAAGATATTCTCGCCGTTTTATATCGTGACAAAGAGTCTGTTGCTATTTCATCGCGTGACAGATTGGTAAATCTGCTATTTTTATTTTCGTTCGTGTGTGTGCTCAAAGTAAACAAAGGGAAGCCCCACGGTGGTCGGCCGTGTTGTCTTCTGGGCTCAAGGCAAGTGAACGAACAGAACATCTTCTGTGTTTTCCGTTCGAAGTCGGGGCTCTGTCATCCATCGAAGCCGTGCTGTTCCGACATTTGAGACAGCCCACTTGGTCCGGCACTTCGGCCGCGGCGGGAAGTGGGCTGCGTGCCTCTGCTGTTTTGGCAACAATCGCTCACTTCACTGCGCATTGGAAACGAAGATGGAAAAGGGCATTGCGTGTTTATGCAGCATACACTACCTTGAAAAAGGTCATCAGTGGCGGTTCGAAACTGCCATCAGTGACGGTTTTCGAACCGCCACAGATTTAGTGCCACTGATAATGGAGGATTATCAGTGACGGTTCTAGAACCGCCACTGATAACATTATTAGTGACGGTTTTTGGCTAGAACCGTCACTGATATCAGGTATATCAGTAACGGTTCTAGCCAAAAACCGTCACTGATACTAGTACTATCAGTGACGGTTGTTGGCTGGAACCATCACTGATATGAGGTATATCAGTGACGGTTCTAGCCAAAAACCGTCACTGATGCGCTAGCCATGCCCTCTGAGCATAATGACAAATACCAGTACATAAAATAATCACAGATCATAATCACAGACAATAGTGTACAGAAAATAATCTAGCTATGTATCTGTTGGCTTGGAAAGAAACCCAATCAATAACTCTGGAAAGGAAGCAGTAGGTTGCACTTACGCTTCGCCATTGCTTGCAGCAACAGTGTCATTGTTCGGTGCCACCAATGCTTTATTATCGGTTCCACCACGAGACCAAGAGATAGCAAGCATTGCTCGAGGAGGGGTATGAACAAATTCATGGCTCGTGACGTATGAAAATGGCCATGCAATTATGTGATTGGCCAATTACTAATAGTAACAAAAAAAGGAACCTGCTCAATTGCAACCATAGGAGTTTCAACTTTTGCCTTGGGGCAACTTCTCAAGGTACCCTGAATACACCAAATATGAAGAAAATATAAGTAACTACAAGTCCAAAATGTCCAGAACCAACAATTGCAAATACAAATGTCAGAATAAGCAGTCAAATCTTGACATTGGAGACATGTTTATTGCCCAGAGAATCACCACCATTTTCTTATAGGATTCCTCCCACTATTAACTACAGACAATAACATCACAAGAGCACTTATTTACTACCACTAACACAATGGAAAAGATAGACTCCATTTTGCTTTTCATGTAGTAGTTTTTTCACCCTTTTCATTTATGGTTCGCCATCTAACTCCCATAGAAACCTCAAAGCATTTTTATTGAATTGTATTGGCATATTGCTAAGCTTTATGGCACAAACACATAACAAGGAGGAACTGAAAATTAAATAGAGGACAACATCAATGGCGGCATAATTGAATATAAGTATGTCTTCATGACTTGGTTGAAATATAAAATGAATTTTTATCCGCCAAGTTGCTACCACACATACACCATTCTCGCAAATCCAGTAACTTTGGGGCGAGATGACAAAACAGTCACAACCTTAACACGTGTCATGTGACACCATGACAACAAGCATGGTCTTAACACCATGTTGTGAAAAATCATTTTATAAATTGTAACCAAGCAATTCAATTCCACCGCTATCACGAATATTATGGTGTTTGCTAAAACATGAAAAGGAATAAAAGGGGTTGTGTAGGAGATGAAGACAAAGAAGGAGCATATTATCTATCGGAAAGGAAAAAAGAAAAACAATCCAGCGTGTTAAGCATGAGATTAGCAAAACACAAACATTCAGAATTAGCAAAACACAAACAAATGGATCAAACATAGGAAAAAATTTGGAAATATCTTCACCTCAGTGTAGTGTGGAACATACGACAGCATCATTGTGGAAAACATGTCAATGGAATAGTATCTCTTAGGAGCAAAAGGTTTCTGAAAGGTCAATTGTGATTATTAAAGAAAACAAATCTCCAGAATCATTCAACAGAACATAAAAGCAAATCGATACCAACTTCACTAATTTGGAGCAGTGTCTTTATCCCAGTCACAAATAGCAGTGTTTGAATCACTCTGGCCTTGTCATGCTTTGGTAACAAAGTAAACAACATTTTTACAGTCAAAATAGATTCTCCCACTGAAGCAGAACCACTAACAAGAGAAGTGGCATTGAGGAAAGAAGGGGCTCCCATTTCAAAGGTACAAAGAGTTATTTACACTTTGTAATGAAATAGAATTGAAGTAACAAAAGCCTAAACTAGTTTTCTAAACTAGAAGCCTATGGGTCTTCGGAGCTTGGAGACACGCGATGTGAGACATGAGTATGGAGGAGTGGATCGTTGTTATCTTCGTCATAAAACTCGCCTTTTTTGTTGAGTATTTCCTTCATGATGAAGTAAGCGGTATGCCCTGAACGGCTTGGATTTCAGCAAGCGATCCCCTACGTGAGCGGTTTGAGGTATCAGAGGTATGAAAAAGCAAATTAAGAGAGCATATAGAAATCGAGTGGGCGAATCGATGTGTCATGTCGGCATGAGTGACCTCCACGTCATTGTCTTTTATTGTGCAACTTAAGATTTCCGCATGTCTTGGCACACGAAGTACCCACATAGATTTGTTCCTTGCTTCTTGTGACACCGCGAAAATCGAATGAACTAAGATGTCGTCGAAGGAGCTATTTACTATGAAATACGATATAAGAATATTCCTTGCGTGCGTCTGGAAATTTAGTACGGATTGTAAGGGTTTTTACGGTATGGGCGGTGTCTCGTGCTCTTCCGACAATATCTTTTGAGCGCGCTGATTAAACTTGTCATCACTTCATAGTGCGCTTTAGGTTTATCCATTGGATCCATGATCGACATCTTGCTCTTATGCGGATGAATTACTACGAGAATCCAATGGAATCTGGATGCCATAGCCATTAGTCGTTACGTCGAGTAAATAATGAAACCAACGAGTAATTTAACTTCGCTAGTGAGGAACTTACTTAAAATTGTATGGTACAAGTATAAACTCCTTGTCTTGTAGTTTAAGCAAAGCTTTATATCGTACTCCTCGACCTCCTTTGGTACTCTCACGATTTCGGTTTGGCAAACCGTTCCGGTCGAGAATCCTAATCGCCCCTTGGTTCTTCGTAGTTCTGAATCTCGTATCTATATAACGAAATAGTTAGACATGACATTTATCGGTATTACGTGAATGTAGACCAAGATTGATATATTAGACACTTACGATTGTCCAAACATCTCAAAAACATATGTCGAGGCGTCATGATAGAACAAGTTGTGCATGTTATCGAATTCTATTAAGAAGTAGCGAGCCCTCGTGGTGAAAATGTTCCTCACGGAACACTGCGGTGATCACCTTCGGAGTAGTCTTGGTTGGATCGCTCCATGTACCATGCATGTAGACATTTGCATCATGGGTGTTAGGCTATTTAACCGAATCGGTGACTAAGGGCTTCCCAACCTCGAATTTCAATCTTGGTTGATTTTCTTGTTCATCGACTTCCCTTGCCCTTACTTTTTCACGGACGACATCATACTCGGTCTGGCTTCCCCGATCTAGGCGTACTGGCTGTCTAATGTGCCATTTTTGGGATCGGGGTTGTAGGTTTGTCCTTTGAAGTACCGGGTGTTCTGAGTTTCTGCGTTGGAGTACTAACGGGGCCATATTTATGGGGCCCTCAATGGATTCTTTTCTACCTCATGTTGCTTCTTCACCATTTCACTCTCGTGTCTTTGGTGGTGATCGCTGATTACACCGCAGAGAGGTGGCGATGCATGATCCAAGACGATGTCGAGAGAGGTGCCACTTGCATGGTCCAAGATGATGTCACGCTTGCGCCATTGGATGAATGAGTGGGCGGCACCTCCCGAGTTATTATCTCGTCATTGGCGGGTTTTCTAGCTTGATATCGACAAAGCGTGCAACTTCTACCGTGTCCACGGACCTTTGCATAACTGGCGCTTATCGGGGCATTGTGCAGACACCCCTTGTTGGCACGGATAAGCTACCTATAGCGACTCAGAGAAAGATGTTCATCACTGCACGTTGAGTGACAGGTGTGGGGTCATGTATGTAATCCACAGGATAATGGTTTAGGTCCGCTTGTCTTTGGCGTGGACCCATAGCTCGCCGCGACGACACAGTAAATTTGGAGAGAGTGTTTTCGACTGCGTCGGCTCAAAGCTTCTTGTACTTGTCGTTGAACTTGTTCGTGAATGGTGGGTTGTAATTTCGCAGAACCCTTTCCTTCATACTTTCCATTTCTGCTTGACTGCTCTTCTTTAGCTCTTTTCCGACTCCTATAAGAGTCTTCGTGCTCGAGAATCCCATCTTCCATGGAACCTTGACCCCGACGCCTCGTGTTCGACGGGGTGCTCTTTGTTTCGAGGGCGCCGATAGCTCGTCTTTCTCCTGTTTGGGTGGAAGGATCCTTGGGTGGACCGGGCGTACAAGCGATGAACTCTTTACGCCATCGCTTCGTCTTCGCCGCTCTTGAATGATAAACTCGATGAACAAGAGATCGCCCTCGCTAGCACGTAGTGCTTCACTCGTCCGGTAGTCCGACCAAGGGACTTGAGCCATCTGTTGGATCACTTGTAATTCTGCTGTCCCATTGAGCAATTTTACAGTGTACCCTCGTGCCAAGTCCGTGGGGTGAGTATTCCTTCTTGCGATGCTAATGTGGTCCTCACTAGACTTCCTTCTTCGCTTCAGATTGCTTCATCGCCACGAACTCATCCGGTATGGTCAGTAATCTTGGGTAGTCTCCGATGGTGACCGTTTTGCTTCACATAATTTACGTTCCTCGCCTTGAAGTTTCTCCACGCCGCATCCATGGTCATCAATGCATCGCGACGCGACGAGTTCTTCGACTCCTTCGGGAATCACGAAGGTTCCTTTGAGCTCGTCCACAGATCCTCTTTGGTGGCTTAGGGCACTTTATGCCAATCCAAATAGGTGATTGGCACTTTCTCCCTACGATGTACCCGCATGTTGACCTGTATTTTCTTCTTTGCCTTTTTCGGTGCAACAGGGGACCCAGTATCTGAGACCTCCGTGATGGTGTACCGGCCTTCAGGCTTCTTATTCTTCCCTCGTCCTCGGCGTGTTGCAACAGAAGTGGAGGCCTCGGGAACAGCGGTGGAGGCCCCGGGAACAGCGGTGGAGGCCTCGGCAACTTCGGTGGTTGGGTGGAGGGTAAGGTACCTGCTCGGGCTCTCCTCCATTATAGGCTCAGTTTCGGGCTCCATTAGAACTACTCAATAGAAAGGGAGATATTTCAGAGAGGGAAAGAAAATATGTACTAAGCGATAGAATAACTAAGTGTATCATATTGAATTAGCACCTTGAGGAAAATATGTACTAAGCGAGGAGTAAGATAGAAGATGTACTAACCGAGGACTATATTAGATCCTTAAAGTGCTCGTCCATGGCTCATTTCGAGTCCATGTACTAAGCGATGTACTAACAATGGCATGATCGGGAAGAAATTTATGATTTTTGCTTACCTTTCTTGGGAATTTTTTAAATAATATTATTTTCTTTTAAATCTAGTGGTGTTATTAAGAGTGGATGTTCTTCCTCTCCAACTTTTCCAATGTAAAATTTCATGTTCTATGAAGATGAGAACTACTTCAATAATTTCAGGTTTCACGAGGATTGCAGGTAAGGAGTACTCTCAGACTTAGGGTATGGATATATATATACATATATAGACACAAGATCAAGCACATACATAAGAATATATATATATAGACACAAGATCAAGCACATACACAAGATCAATACCAACATGATATTAAAGCACTCATACACACAAACAGAGATATCAACAATGGCATGATCATTAACAAATCAAGTAGCATCTAGCATCTAGTATTCAGGAACAAGCAAAGTCCCCAAGCAATCAACTGGCCCCAAAATTGGTACCCAAGTTGATTGACTAGCCTCTTTGCACAATAATTGACTCTAAGTAAATACAAAAATTACATCTTTACATGCACTTTTCATTTGGACCATGGAAATGCAGTTGCAGTAACTGTGCAGCTATTATGGAGGAAGCTAGCTAGCCAAGCCAACCCATATTCCAACCCATATTCTAGACAAGCATGTCAAATAATGCTACTATTGTGAAAGTCTAGCATAAATGACCACATACTGTGTATACTATGTCATGCTATGATGCGAGTTAGAAGCAAGAAACCAGTTTATTTCTTAATTAATTAGATGCCATACAGATGCTACACGGAAGCGAGAGAACGCCTAGACTTTCAAAGAACTTAAATTAATTAATGTGCAAAGTCAAAAGCCTAAGCAAATTAAAGAATTGAGATGAACTGACGATGGTGGAGAAAACAGATAACAACAACGATGATACACATATACATAAAGTAGGAGAAATTCAATGGAAGCATGATTGACATAACCATAGCAATGAAGCAATTCATAAGTCTAATGTCAATTGCTCTATGAATCATGTCTACAAAACCAATATGATTTATGATTTGTGCTCTCAGATTTTTGGGTGAAATTGAAGATTAGATCTTCAATCCAATCACAAATCGGCTAGACAATTAATTAGCAAGTTAGGCCTTAAACCCTTACCTTCCTAACATGCATAATGATGAGTTGATATTAAAGATTCTTGTTCAGGTTGCTCTAAGATCAAATTATATTCAGATCACCTCTGATTGCCGACAAGTAGTTCCAAGTGTCAAAGTTCAGATTAGTAGTTTAATTGTAAACTAGCCAAACCAGAGATCGCATTCAGATTAGTAACACATTAGTATACTAACAAGAACAGTATAACATTCAGATCGATGTCGAGACTATTATACTAACCGAACAAGCGAGAATCGACAATGGAATACAAGGCACTAGCAAATGTATCAATCTAATCAATTGATCTTAGATTAAGCAATCAAATGGCCACAGACAGACAACAACTTGCAGATATCAAATAATGTCAGACTATAGCAAAATAGAGAAAGAACCAGTAATCTCTAGCATGCAGGACTGTTAGTTCAAGGCCTAACTTGTAAAATTAATCATCATAATCATCTAACCCAATATCATCACAGAGCCACCCCTTTCTCAGACTCGCAGGCAACAAGAGAAGTAATATGAAATACTCACAGAGGGAACAACACTTCCTTTATATATTCACCACCATAAGACCGTCAGCAATCAGCTCTGCTCTCAGAGTCTCAGGTAAGGTAATCTCAGCCACAGCCAACACACGTCCCTAGGGTTCCTCTAAACAGATCTAGTGTTCAGCCAACAAGAACAAGTGCAGAACCACCAGGAAGATGAGCATAAAAGCAATAAATAGAAATGATTCATGTAATGCAAGGTAACAAACTACAGTGAGACACAATGTACCCATCAAATACCAATAAAAAATCACAGCCATTAAAATCAGAAAATTCATGATAGCTCATAGACTTCTCGCAAGGGATTACTTCATAGACGAGTAGACTTTTTAGCAGTTTTCACTACATGCCAATTTGTATAACTATCTCCTCTCATGTAAATCACATCTGTGATGATTGTATGCATGATTAATGGTCTTACACACATCTTTGCGAAGAACGATCTTAGGAATATGTTTAGCATCTCTTGATTAGGCTTGATGTACTAATGGTGGAACAGTTGGTTATGTGCACATCAGGCAAGTAATGTTGGTCAAGTAGATAACTGAGTAAGGTAGATAACTGAGCTATAGCGGAGAAGGTATCACTAGCTGTCAAAAACAGCAAGCATAGCAGATTCAGTCAATATTACTCCAGAATATTCAGCGAGCGAACGAACCCTAAGGATCAGACCAGCATAAGGACGGATGCAGGGGCAATGATGCGAGCGAACGAACCCTAATGAACCCTAAGGATCCTAGTACTCATAGCAAAGAAAGGATCCCCAGGACAATGATTCAGTGGCTTAGTAGCTAACCTGGGTAGGGTTGAAGGGGGCGGCGTCGGTGCGGGAGGGCGTTGAAGGGGGCAGCGCCGGTGGGGAGGGCGCGGACGGCCGGTCGCTTGGAGTGGGCGGCGCAGGACAGTGCGTTGAAGGGCGTTGAAGGGGACGGCGCCGGTGGCGGTCGCTTAGGTGGGCGGCAGACGGACGGCCGATCGCTGGAGCGAAGTCGCTGGAGGGGCGGCGCGGTAGCCGTCTGGTGGCAGGCTGGCATGCTGGTGCGGAGGGCGCTTGAGGCAATGTCATGGGAGCGGCGTGTGCGGCGGGAGTGGAGGGCACTTGGAGTGGCGGCGGGAGCTAGGCACAGGAGTGGAGGGCACTTGGAGTGGCGGCGGGAGCTAGGAACACTGAGGAGCGGAAGCGAATTTTGCGAAGTGCGTAAGGGCGTGGTGAGCTATATGTAGAGGAGTATCTGTGGCGGTTAAGAACAATAACCGTCACAGATAAACGTTATCTGTGGCGGTTAAGAACAATAACCGTCACAGATAACGTTATCTGTGATTGTTATTGTTCTTAACCGCCACAGATAACGTTATCTGTGTGACGGTTATTGTTCTTAACCACCACAGATACCCCTCCCACGCCATAGATATAGATTTGTTGCCTTTAGAATCCCATGACCAGCTTCCCTTTTGGATCTATTCGATGAAGGTCTTGAACAAATATAGCACCATGAGTTACAACAAACAAAAAAGGAATTGAGTTGTTGTTATGTTAAGTTGAAGTGGTTGAAATGAAAATAAAAATTTTAAAAGAAAAGCATATCACATATGGAGAAAGATGCATAGAATCAAGACATTAACAATATAAATATAGGCTCAGTCGGGTAATATTTTAAAGAAATGAAGCATGATTTGTAATAGAACAACAAACACAAAAACCAATGAATTACAATTGGTCGCCCTAATCGCATAGATGTGAAACAATCATTAGAACACAATATATCCAAGATGTGTCCTATATACTATCAAGATGCAAAAAAAAAAAGGCTTAATGAGGTACTATTTTCTTATAGGCATGTTAGTCGGATTGCCACACCTAGCTTAATGAGGGGTGCTCCTCACCCTTATAAACCACGCTAAAGCCCTCTCCACAACCGATGTGGGACTATTTCCAACAATCTCCCTCACACATCGGGCCGAGATTATCTAGGAACCACAGGCCGCCTAGGCTCGATACCAATTGTAGGCCCAGCACTTCGGAGAGAACTCGCACATTGCTCTCTCTCTGTGGAACACACACACTTGTGAAGATGAGCAGAAGAACATGAGTTTTGGCGGCGGCACAACTTGCATTTCCTCAGTAGCCATAGAAACCTGAATTCAATTGAACAAGACTCCACCATCGCCTAGTCGAGACTTCGAAGTTTCGAAGTTTTCTCATCAAAATCATGCATATTTATTTCCTATTAATTAACGTAAATGTACATTTCTTACATCACATTTCCATTACTCCATATAAATGGCGACATGTTGCCATTACTCCTAGCTAATTATTTTCTTTCACAATTTGGCCTTCGTTGTGATCATCGCGATGATAGGTAACTTCTTGAGTGGTTTCTTCCTCGGGCCTGATGCTGTCGCCTGCGAAAGGAGGCAACTCATCAAACTGGTTGTACTCTTCCTCATCCACGACATTCTCAACTCCAACGATCCTTCTTTTCCTTGCGTAACTACGTGGCGCTTCTTATCTCGCCGGTCGATTATGTAGAATACTTGTGCTACTTGATTCGCAAATACGAATGGTTAAATCTCAGATCCGACATGTTCGATGTCTCTGATGAGTAAAGCCGTACTTGTCCACCTTCACACCATTCGAGTCGTACCCAATGACATCGAAACACGGGATCTTGAAAATCAGAGTCCGGCTCCCAAATCTCCTCTATGAACCCGTAGTAGATGCTCTTCAGTCTTCGCTGTGTTGTTGTCGAGGCATCTATCACGGACACCATCTATTTTGGTAAGTGCTCTTGCTATCCTGAGCTCTCGTGTAAAATGTATATCCATTGATGTCATATCCTTGCCATGTCGTGATTGTACCTGAAGGCCCTTTTGCCAACCACCTCAATGTAACACTCGTTTCTTCACCAGACATGTGCTCCCTGAACCAATGACTGAACAAACGATTGTGCTCTTTTGTTATCCAAATCTCTGACTTTCCTCGATTTTCCCTCCTTAGCTTACCCTTGTGTATGTCCATATACGGGCACACCTCAAGTGACTGTTGCAATACTGTGAAATGGGCTTGTTCGAACAAAATATTATCGTAGGAATTTGTAGATTTCTTTCCTATTACACCTTTCCCACCTAGCCTACCCTCATGGCGAGATCTGAGCACTCCTACCGGTTCGACCTCCTCCATGTAATCGACACAGAACTCAATAACCTCCTCAGTTGCATAACCTTCTACAATTGAGCCTTCCGGCCGAGATCGATTACGTACATATTTCTTCAGAACACCCATATACCTTTCGAATGGGTACATCTGATGCAGGAATACGGGGCCGCAAATATTTATCTCATTGACAAGGTGAACAATGAGATGAACCATGATATCAAAAAATGATGGGGGAAAATACATCTCCAGCTGGCACAGAGTCTTTACCACATCAGCCTGAAGTTCGTAAAGTCCAACGGGATCGATGACCTTCTGTGAAATCGTGTTGAAGAAGGAACACAACCTCGTGATTACCTCTCGGACCTTGTCAGGCAAAACACCTCTAATTGCAACAGGGAGCATTTGTGTCATCATCACATGACAATCATGGGACTTCATGCCAATTAACTTCAAATCTTTCATCGATACGGTTTCTTGATGTTTGCGAATGCTTAGGACGGAACTTTCACACCATGCGAGCACTTGCGAGTTCATTTTCTCTTTCTTACTCAAAGTGTAGCAAGTGGGGAAGGTAAAGCCGGCCTTTCCGGTGTCTTGAGGATGTAGCTCGGCTCGATTTTCATGTCTTCCAGATCCCTTCGTGCCTTGATCCATCCTTTGTTTTGCTAGGAATATTCGGTAAAAGACCAACCACGTTGTCACATACATTCTTCTCTACATGCATGGCGTCGATGTAGTGTCGAACTTCCAAATCCTTCCAAAGAGGGTAAGTCCCAAAAGATGGATCTCTTCTTCCACGTGGTCTTCTCGATATGGGACGCGATGTATTACCGATACTCCCTTTCCAAGTACAACATTAAGATCCCTAACCATATCATACACCTCTTCCCCACGAAGCGCCTTGGAGCTAAACCGTCCTCCTTTGTCCCGTCAATTGTTTCTTCATATTGCAGTGCGGATGATTCTGCGAAGGAACCTCCGTTGGACGCATGTACACTATTTTCCTCGAGTTGTTGAGCCACACACTAGCGGTTTCATCCATGCTTTGGGGCATGCTTTCGCTCCTTTTATAATGCGGTAGGACAGGTTACCAAGCGCAGAAAATCATTGATGGTGCGAGAACAACAATGCGGCGTAGAGTGAAGTACTCTCGTTTGTACTCGTCCCATACCTGTACACCTTCGTTCCACAATATCACAAGATCTTCCACCAATGGTTCTAGGTATACATCAATATCGTTGCCAGGTTGTCTCGGCCCTTGGATAAGCAAGGACATCATAATGTACTTTCGCTTCATACACAACCAGGGTGGAAGGTTGTATATACACAGAGTCACGGGCCAAGTGCTATGAATGCTGCTCATGTTACCGAAAGGATTCATTCCATCCGTACTCAAGCCAAACCTTACATTCCTCGTTCATTTCGAAGTTCTCCTGAAGAGTCTATCGATGGTTCTCCTTTGGGCGTAATCGGTAGGGTGTCTCGATTTTCCATCCCTCTTATGGTCTTCCGAGTGCCATCGCATCAATTTGGCGTGCTTTTTGTTTCCAAATAAGCGCTTCAAGCGAGGTATTCTTGGCAAATACCACACCACTTTTGCGGAGCTCCTTTCTTCACCTCGATAGCCATTGTCATCGCCCTTACGCTTGTATCGCGGCGCTTTGCACCGGACATACATGAATATGCGCATAGTCTTTGCGATAGAGTATACAATCGTTTGGACAAGCATGTATTCTTTCTACTTCCAATCCCAAGGGACATACAACCTTCTTAGCTAGATCGTGGTTTTAGGCAACACGTTTCCTTGAGCGATATGTCCGCTAAGAGATGTAACAACGCCGTGAAACTCTTGTCGGACCAACCATTGGCTGCCTTCAATTTCGATGGCGAGAGCACCGTGTGCAACTTTGTGTATTCCTCCTTACAACCGGGAACAAAGGTTTCTCCGAATCCTCCATCAAACCCGTGAATTGATTAAACTCTCTCGACTAGTGTTGTTCTCTTCGCATCGCGCAACATTTGAGCAGATTAATGTCGTCATCGACGACCAACCTATCCTCATCGGATCCATAGCGATGTCATTTGCCACATTGCGGCTCGTCGTGCGCGTCGGCGTTATCACGTTCAAGTATGATCTCCTCTTCACCATGCCTTGTCCAACTTGTATAGCGGTACAAAACCCTCCGGATCAAGTGCAAATGGATATGGTTTTTGTTCGAAAACATCTTCTCATTCTTGCAATCAATGCATGGACGATTGTATGTACTCGTCTTCTTTTGCAAGTTGTTCTCCTCTACGCCCTTAGAAAAACAGATACACCGTCGATATATTCTTGGCGCAGCGGTTCGCATCGTACATCCATCTCGGTCCATCTACAGTTCATTAATTTAAGCAATTTATTAATATCCAAAAATCTTAATTAAATAAATTGTTATTGAATATTCAACAATATGCACTAACGGGACAACATTAATACTAAGTAAATGTTGCAAACTTAATTAATTAATTTTAATATATACTCATACGTAACCAAAAATTATATATATATCCTCAGGAAGATCAACATAATAAATTCCTCACCTCAAAATTTCATGATCACCCGACTACCATATTAAGTAAAATTTATTTATCATTCACATACAACAATCTTAATTACATAAATTGGGTTTATATGCTTCATAAAATTCACTAACAATACCCACTAATGAAGCAAGATGTATATACACTCTAACGAAAAAAATTAATGGTAACTAAGAAAAAATATTAACTACGTAATTTTTATACATATCCTTCGGAAGAGCAATATAATAAATTTCCTCATCTCAAAATGCATAGCAATTAACATCATGATCACCCATCTATCATATTAACTATAATTTATTTTTCATTAATATCCAATAATCGTAAATACATAAATTTGATATATGCTTGACAAAACATTCATCATCTAAACAAGGTAGACAACAATCTAATACAACAAGGTAATAAATTCATCATCTACAAATTGCTAGGTAAATAAAAAACAAACTAAATGTAGACCTTGCATCTAAACCTTAATTAAGCTAGAATAAACCATTAATGGCAATTTTAAAGTACAAATGAAGAGAGGAGACATATTTTACACACCTTGGAACAATTCTAGGAAGTAGAAGCACAAGATCTTGCCCAAACAAAATCTGAAATAAAAAAGCTAACTTTTCTTCTCAAAGGCGTGAGAGGAGGAAGATGACCAATGACGATGGCGGCGAGTGCACTACTACAGAACCGGCCTTCACAACGGTCTATCACAAGCGGTTAGGTGCGCACCGCTTGTGCTCTCGTGCCAAGCGGTTAAGTGGGCAGCAGGCGGGAGGGTCTCTAGAAGCGGTTCTTGACACGAACCCCTTTGGAGTCCCATCTTTAGAAGCGGTTCGTGTCTAGAACCGCTTCTAGATATCTAAGCGGTTCAAAACTCGAACCGCTTCTATAGGTGGAGATCGAGCGGTTCGTGTGTAGAACCGCTTGTAGAGACCCCAAATCCGCCCAAGCGCATTTAAACCCCATCTTCCTCCCGAGCTCTCACAGGAATGACAGTGGTGGGCGATAGCGAGTTCATGGGGGAGTCTTGCCAAAATTTTCAATTGAGGTTATTAGCTTGGAATTAATTGTTTCTAAGGTGAGTAATATGTTCTTGACATCCTTCTCCCCATATATATATTTTTTTTGTGCATTGGATGTTGAGAAATCATGTTTTGTTCTTGTGGGAATTATTAGTATTGTTTACATTGTTGGCTTATTTTTTTGTTCTTAAGGCGATATATTGTTTGGTGTATGGAATGAAATGCAATAAATGTGAAACGATGAAAAATTACAAAGGTGGGGAAAAGGTAAAAATAATTTTTATTTAGTAAAATTAAAATGCGGATGATAGAAAAGGTTTGCTGAACATGTAACAATTAGTTAGTTTTATTTTAAAAAATGCAGCGAGGATTAGAAATAATTAGTTGGCTTTAGTTAAAAGAATGCGAGAATGATTAAAAATACAAAACTATTAGACATAGTTAGCTTTAATTAAATATTGTGATAGATGTTGTTATTATTTTTATTGGTGTAGATGAACCGCCATGGATGTACAATGTGGACCGTCGGTCAAGAGAGTTCAGAGATGGCATGAAGGAGTTTCTCGACACGGCCGTTGCATTTTGCCTCGAGGAAGCTTCATCGTTGTCCGTCGTAGACGCAAGAATGAGAAGGAGCACTCGAGCGATGGATGGTTATGAGCCATGTGATCACGAGAGGTTTCATTGCAAACTATACCGCTGGACCCACCATGGAGAAAGCAGGCGATTCGACGGGAAGATGATAAAGAAGATGAAGAAGAGGAAGATAGAGCCAACAAATATGCCGGACACCACTCAATACGGGTCCGTGGAAGATCTGATCGGCAGTATGGCGATGATGAGTTAGATCGGATGCTCCGTGATGGAGGGAGAGTTCACGGAGGAAAGACAATACAAGAAGTTTGAGCATGGTAGAGGACCACAGGCGCTTTGTACCCAAAGCGTGGACGGGGCCACAAAAAGCTGCGTACTACACTAGAACTCATGCAATGGAAGGCCACAAGCGGTGTGTCGGACAAGGCATTCAATGGTTTGTTATCACTCGTAAAGAAGTTGCTTAGGAAGGTAACACTCTACGAATCTCGTATGAAGCGAAGCGAGTCCTCTGCCCTTTAGGATTGCAAGTCACGGAAGATACACGCATGTCCTAACGATTGTATCTGTATCGCAATGAGTATGCCGATTTGGAGGTTTGTCCGGCAGCGAAGAATCCGGTATAAGGTACGGCGTGGCGATCGGTGAATTAGATGGGAATCGTCGAAGAAGAGAACTCCGACCAAAGTATTGTGGTATTTCCTGTGATCCCCGGTTGAAGCGTCTGTTTGCTAACGAAGGTCATGCCAAGATGATGCGTTGGCATGCGTAAGAAGCGTAAGGAAGGCGGGATGCTTAGACACCTGCAGATGGCTCGCGATGGAGGAAAGTAGATCGGGCTTACGAACTTTGCAAATGAGGTCGAAACATAAGGTTTGGGTTGAGCACCGATGGGATGAATCCTTTCGGTCGGTTGAGCAAGCATCCATAGCACTGGCCTGTGGCGCTTTGCATCTATAACATTCCTCCATGGTTGTGCATGAAGCGGAAGTACATCATGATGCCATTGTTGATCGAAGGCCGAAGCAACACGAAGCGACATCGATGTCTACACGAAGCCATTGGTTGAAGACCTTGTGAAGTTGTGGGAGGATGGTGTACGGGTTTGGGATGAGTACAAAGAGAGTATTTCAACTGCGTGCATTGTTGTTTGTAACAATCAACGATTGGCTGCTCTCATAACTGTCGCCAAAGCTGTCAAAGGGTTTAAAGCACGCACCAGTGCATAGATGAAACGGATTGCATGTACTGAAAAACTCTCGGAAGTGTGTGTACATGGGCCACATGAGTTTCTTCTGGGAGTCATGCTTTGAGGTGGAAAAGCGATAAATTTAAGGGAACAGTCGTGTTAAGCCTCGGCATCGTAATGGGCGACTTGTGTTTGCTATGGTAAAGGATCTGAAAGTAGTATTTAGGAAGGGTCTTGGAAGCATACTGCGTTTAACGAGGATGGTCATGCACCCACATGGAAGAAGAAATCAATATTTTGGGACTGCCAGTATTGGGAAGATTTGGAGGTTCGTCACTCGCTTGACTTCATGCACATCACGAAAAATGTTTGCTTGAACACGCTAGGCTACATAGATATGTATGGCAAATCGAAAGATACACCGCAAGCTCGGAAGGACCTTGAAGACATGGAGGTGAGGTGACCTACATCAGAAAAACAAAGAAGGGACAAAACAACTTTTTCTACATCCTGCGAGCTACACTCCAAGCAAAGAAGAGAAAAAAGCATGATTGAGTGTTTGAGCAGTGTGAAGGTCCTTACGGATACTCCTCAAATGTAAAGAGACTCAGTAAACACGAAGAGAACAAACTCCAAGGCCTAAAATCCATGAGCGCCTTGTGTTGATGACACGATTGCTCCTTGTGTTTGTCGGTATCTTGCCCGAGTGGGTGCGGGGACAATCACAAAGCTATGTTCCTTCTGAGCGCCATTTCGCGAGAAGGTTGTCGAACCAGCTAAACTGTCTAAGTTGGAGGCGATGTGGTACAAAGTTTGGTTAGCCTCGAGATGATCTTTCCTCCTGCATTCTTTGATATCATGGTTCATCTCACCGTTCACCTTGTGAAGGAGATAGGTATCCTCGGACGGTGTATCGCACAACATGTTCCCTTCGAGAGGTACATGAGTGTCCTCAAGAAATACGTCCGTAACCGTTCGCGTCCGGAAGGCTGCATTGCCGAGGGCTACGTGGCGGAGGAGGTGATAGAGTTTTGTGTGGATTACATGAATGATCTAAATCCTATCGGCGTCCCCATATCACGACACGAGGGAGGCTACGGGGCAAAGGGACAATAGGAAGGCAATCGGTTGCATGCAATGATCTTGTTGCATTCAAGCAAGCACATTTCAACATTACGAAGCAATCAACTATAGTCGCCCCTATGTCCTTCAAAGACAAGAGTGTCCTCGCCACGAGTTCACAGGGAAGGCAGAGAGTTGGATAACCACGAAGCACATGGATTCTTTCGGCGGTGGCTCTGAAGTACATCCTTGAGGAAGGGTCAAGCGATGAACTATTGCAGCGCTTGGCTCGGGGACCATCACAAGAAATCGTGACATTCAAGGGTATGAGATCAATGGTTACACATTCTACACGATTCGGGATAACGGGAGCACCAACGGAATAGCGGTTATCGTATAGGCGCCAAGACAACGGCGGAGTTGGACACATATTATGGTTTCATAGAAGAAATATGGGAGCTCGACTATGGACCTCTGAAGGTCCCTCTATTTAAGTGCCAATGGGTCAAGTGACTCCAAAGCGGTGTGAAGGTCGACAAACACGGCATGACAACCGTGGATCTCACGAAGTCGGCTATAGGCGCGAACCGTTTGTTCTCATGACGATGTGATCGTGTCTTCTATGTAATGGACATGTCAAGCAAACCTAAGAAGCGAAGGACAAGCAAAAGGTAATGCCAAAGCGACATGTGGTTCTCCAAGGCAAGCGAAGGATTGTAGGAGTTGAGAACGTCACAAGCGAGGAAGAGTGTGGTCGATTCGACGAGCTCCCTCCTTTTACGATTGATGTCGACATAAGCGCCTGCGTGGCGATGATGTCGATGCTCCTTACATACGCCACGATCATAACGAAGGAACAATTGTAAAAGCGAAGACTTAAGATGTACTACTTGTATACAAATTATTCCATATGATCATGTTGATATGTTGATGTTTAACATTGCTTGTACATAATTATTTATACAAATTTTAAAATGAAAACAAAGCTTTTAAACCATTTGTACACATTTTAAAATGAGAACAAAGCCTGAAAATTTATATCCACTCTATGAAAGGACTGCGTAAATTTTACCATACAAAGAGAAATTCAGCTTAGCATAGTTAGCTCATAAATTCCCATACAAAAACCCCAAAAGCAGTGTGAAATTTATAACATTACAATGATAGCTATATTAACTAAAAGGAGCAACATTACAATGATAGCTATATTAACTAATTTCTTTAGCATGTCCTCTACTCTTTCCATCCTTTCTTCTAGCTTTTTAATACTCTTGTTGTCATCGAAGCGGTGGGATGTGCATCTCTCCTCTTATAGACACTAGTTTGTCGGATCTGTGAACTCTCCTTGGCGACAAATCTTCTTGTAATGCAGCAATTTGCATTGCAAGATTTTCAAGACTATGGTGGCTTTATCACTTAACGCCAATCTGGACATCTTGTGCCCTTCAAGCAGAAAGAATGGAGCGGAAGGTGAAAGTCAAGGAATATGAACAAATGAATAACTTCAAAAACTTACCGACATATTGAACACTTCATGAACACTCGGGATGGATTCTTGGATGTACGGAGGTGAACACATTCTGAGGATCTCGCGCCGAGGACACGATAGCTTCATCCGCAATGCCTCTAGTTGTCTCTTCGTCTCGCCATTTGATGAAGCCGTCGACATGAATTAATTGCTTCAAAGAGTGAAACAAATTACCATCAACAATATTTTCTTTACTCCAACATGAATATATCAACAAAACTCCTTGTGGGCATTTCATAGAACACCTTGTGGGCATGAAAAGCAGAGAGCAGGAGGGAGCGTCACGACGAGAGGAGGCGCTTGGGACTTAGAAAATTTGAAGGTGTGGGAGAGTGCATGCGGGGACTTAGAAGTTTAAAGCTCTACCAACTTCTACAAGCGGTTGGTAGTAAGAACCGCTTGTAGAAGTACGATCTACAAGCGGTTAGTAATACCAACCGCTTGTAGAAGGCCACAGTAAAAAAAGAATGGCAAGGGGGCGCGGCGGGTTGAACCGGGGTGGTTGAGCCGTACACTCAAGCGCCACGCGCTAGCGTGGGGAGGAAGAGATCTTATCGAGCTATGTGGGCACCGTATTGTTTTTAATATTACAGCGGTCAAGACGTTTACAAGCGGTTGGTATTACGAACCGCTTGAGAGCACCCTCTCACAAGCGGTTGGTAATACCAACCGCTTGCATAAAACCTTTCCTCGTCCGCCCATCCATGCGTTACGCAGCGGTTAGTAATATTAACCGCTTGTAGAAGTCCTCTTCTAGCGGTTGATAATACTAACGCTTGTAGAGACTTTCAAGCGGTTGTTATTACCAACCGCTTGTAGAAGTGGAGTGCCCTATATAAAGTTCATCTTGCCCGCTCTTCCTCACACCCCAAATTTTCTAAGTCCTTCCTCACAACCCAAATTTTCTCGGTCCGCCACCTCCGCCGAGTCCCGCGCCGGCGCCACCTGCCAAGGACCTCCTCTTGCCACCGCCGCGCCGCCCGCCATTCCACCCGGAGGACCGGAGATCCTAGGTACGCAGCAACGCCCCCTCTGCTCTCTCTGTTTTTATGCACACAAGGTGTTCGGTGAAATGCCCACAAGGAGTGTTTATGTTGTCTTTGTGATTAGTGGATGGCTATGAAGTGTTGTGATTAGTGCCCACAAGGAGTGTTGAATGGATGGCTATGAAATGGTTTTTTGTTCTGTTAGTGTTCATGTGTTATGGTCGGTGAAGGAGGGAGGGAGTAGTAGTCGGCAAGAGAGAGCGAGAGCCAGTAGAGTAGTACTCCTGCTCACATATTAATCTCTCCTTTGTCACATTCTAGCGGTGGAAGTAAAATTAATCCATGCAGATGCATGTGATGCGAAGACCATCTAGGATATATTTCCTCGATGCTGCTGACTAGTACTTGGATTCCATTCTCCACAATACATATTCCCTTCTCTCCATTAGAGTTATCACTCATAATATTGTTTATGAAAGCAATGTAAATTAATTAGCATAATTTAGAATTGAGTGAGACTTGAGAGAGATCAATAATTTCAACAATTCTGTACGGTGCACACCTCTATGGGGATTTTGCTTCTTTCGAAGTTGCTTTCTTCACAAAAATGTTTGTTTGATAATTATGCAAATTGGTTCTGTAGCTAGTTAGTAGATATACAATATCTTTTATATTAACGAAGACCTGATCGATACAATTAACAAGATGGTAGTAGTGAACTAGATGCATGGATCTCTATACATTGAAATTATTTCTTTTGAATTTGAGAAAGGAGACGGACTCAATTCGACCAGTAGTAACAAGATGGTAGTAGTGAACTAGTCAGTTTAATTTGTCTTGAAATGTTGACTTCATATCAATGTTCTTTAATGTTAGGTGAGTTAAGTAAATCAAGTAGAGGTATAGATCCAATTTGAACATAATTTTCAATAGATGTAGCCATGTGCGGCCTTAATGGGTTCAACTCAAATAATAGCCAAGTGACTACTAGTGTCAGCATTAGAAGTATATGTAAGTATATGTGAAATGTGTAAGTATATGTGAAATGTGTTATTATATTTTTTACTAGCATTTCATATATTTTTTACTACAATAGTTGCTAAATTGTTGTCTGATGATTTAGTTTTCCTGCTCTCCATCAGGTGATTCTTTAACATTCCTCTTTATTTATGCCTTGGGACGTAATCACAATCTATCCTTTATTCCAGATTGAGGCTGGTCAGATGAAGATAAGGACTCGATAAAATTTCTTTGAATAAAAAATAATGAATCATTCTTATTCCACAGCGATATGATTTTCAAAAAGCGAAGTAATGTTATAAATCACGACTAGAATGTTAATAGTCTATTACACCAGCGAAGCGAGCAATCGGTTCCTTATCAACCAAGCACGTCACCTCGTGGTCTTCTCCAGTGTATCGTATGCTCTCTGGCACCATGCTTTTGGAACTTGCGGTCTGGTCAATCGAACGAGGACCTTCTCCAGCAGTCGGCACCTTATATGGCGATGGGCTCATAACTGACGACAGCATAGCATAAAAGGCGTGGCGAGCCTATCGAAAGACAGCGTGTAGATATGAAAGTCTGATACTGGTGACGACCGTGAAAGGTCTGTCTGCTACAATTGATGAATTTGCTATTAAAATAGCTGTGTTATAACAATAATCATTTTTAAAATCATATTAGTGTGAATAAGAATGATTCGTTATTTTTTATTCAAAGAAATAAGTATATGTGAATTGTCAATTGTATATGTATCATGTGAAATGTGTAAGTCTATGTGAAATGTGTAAGTATATGTGAAATGTATAAGTATATGTGAATTGTCAATTGTATATGTATCTTGTGAAATGTGTAAGTCTATGTGAAATGTGTAAGTATATGTGAATTGTCAATTGTATATGTATCTTGTGAAATGTGTAAGTCTATGTGAAATGTGTAAGTATATGTGAATTGTCAATTGTATATGTATCATGTGAAATGTGTAAGTCTATGTGAAATGTATAAATATATGATTGCATGCGAAAGTTCATATATAATCTAAGCCTCGAATTGTTCTCAACAATCTTGTCTTCGTATATAATCTAAGCCTCGAGATTTGCTCTACTCTAGATGGCGACACCAAGGCGTGGTGACCCGAATACGATGAAGCGGAAAATCATTGTTCGAGACCATTCTTTTGGGTAGCGTCTTAGCCAATGAGGCCGTTATCACCGATGCGGAAAATCACGATGGTGTTCTTGACACTTGTCGATGAGGCCGTTAACACCGGTACCGAGGTATACTCTTACCCATTATAAATTCACCGTAAACATTTAATTATTCTAAAATCATTCATATTATATGTGTTTGTGTATCCAAATGTACCTCATCGCCACCCATCCGGAATGAACCGAGGACCTAACAAGAAGCCTTCGACAAAGTGCGTGATAAGCGAAGTCGGCAATGACGGAGTCTGCTAGCCGGATTCAGCAATTGGGCCTTTCAACAACGCTTGCGGCTACCACGTGAGGGATCACGTCCCAATCAGCATCCAGAAATGGGCAGAAGTCCCTGCAGCTACCAAGGAACTGCTCTGGAATGATATAAAGGAAAATTTCACTTTTCCGTATGGGTACGAACGAAGGCCAAGGGATGGGCTTTGAAGAAGATGGCAACTTCCTTTCGGCGAATGGAAGTTGTCCCTCACCCGCAAGTACATCGACAAAGGAGAAAGGCGGACTTCAATAAATTTCCTAAGCTCGCCGATCATTGGGATGCTTTCGAGGAGTACAAGCTGTCGGATGCAGGACAGGCTGCGAGAGAGAAAAACAAGGTGAATGCACGAAGAAGAAATACCACCACCATCTCGGGACGGTGGTTACATCAAGGCTGCAAAGAAATGGGACAAGCGGGAAGATGAACTTCGGCAAAGACGATATTATACTGGCGAATTGGGAGCCCGCATGCGCAATTGGTTATTGGGTCACGGGCAGCCTTGCGATGATGGTAGCTTGGTGATGGCACCGGATCCAGAAGTTGGTGAAAGGATTGCGAAGCAATCGGCGGAACTCGGTCAGATCCTTGGCGACGGACAGGAGAATGACGAGCTAACATATGCCCTTCAAAACCCCGAGCACCGGGGCGGACACGAGGTTTCGGGAAGGTGCCATGGAGGCACGGCTTTGCCAAAGACTCAAGCACTTACGAGTCGGGATGAAGCAAGAGGAGAGATCGGGGTAGAGTGAGCCGATTGGAGGAAGAGCTTAGAGCTACGAAGGCTTCCATCGATGACAGTCACGCAAAAAGTGTCGAAAGCAATGAGCGACCGAGGAGCACTACGTTCGACCAATGTTCGGCGGCGCGGAATCCGTGATCATCCGACCGCGCTTAAAGAGCGATTCTTGCGTCGCCGTGGCCTATAGTGACGACCCGCACGCCCGTCATCCGTGGACAGCATCAAGGTTCGCCGCCGGCGAGCTACACATTGATATCGTAACCTCTCCTTCAAGGTGGCTTACGGCATGGCTTATCCGGTGGAGGCGGGCGGACATTCCATCGCAACCAGATACCCTCCGGATACTCCAAGGTCACGGTGGAAGAGGTGGTGGGGGCCGAAGATCTCGTTCTCGATATTCACGGGGCGACGAGGTGACCAACCTTGGACAGCCCTCCATGGCACATTCATCCTATGGCGCAAAAAGTACATCATATTTCCAGATGGTGTGGAGGTTATATCTCCAAAGAAGAGAGGCCCATAATTTGAGCGGCTCGAGAGCAAGCGCCTCCTCCACATCGACAACCCACGACTCCTCGGCGTCGCTTGACGCAATGCTTCCCGATGGTCGAGCCACGCCTCCTTCACCTCCCGCTCCACAAAAAGCCCGACTCGCCGCCACCGCCACCGCCGAAAGTAAGAAGCACCCAACATCTCCGGTCCCACGCCAAAGCATCTCCCAGGAAGAAGCTCGATGTCAGAAGGAGAGATCCCACACTAGCACCTCCTCCCACGAAATCGGCATCCGGCAGCCAGAGAATGTCAAAACAACCGCCAAAGAGGCCATATGATCTGACTGCGGAGGAGCTAGCTGCATCCGTAAAGACGGATGTGGCGAGCAACTTCGCCAAAGAAGCGAGTCAAGCTTAAAATAGATAAAAAAGCGTGAAGCACTTTCGGTCATGCGGGCAGCGCGCCACTTTGTGATGGCGACTACAAAGGACAATAAGAAAGGCTACGATTGCAAAATACACGGGCTCCTTCAAGGGAAAGAAGAAGAAAGTGGAAGATCGCGAGTCTTTGAGGACTTGAGGATAATGGCATTCTGAAGGAGGCGGACTCAAATCATTAGACCAGGATATTCCAATAATGGCACCAATCAAATGGAAGTATGAGTTCTAACAAAGCGCTAATTGATCCAAAGGATATAAAAGATCTCCCAACCAAGATCGTCAAATGCATGAATGGTACATGGAAAGGGCATCTAAAGGATATAAAATGTTCCTCCTCCGTTTCCAAGATGAGTATTTCTTCCAAGGAACAACACGTAACTATGGTCGAATTCGATGACTTGTACCATGTGTACCAAGGAGACGAGGTCAACGTGTCTTTCATGTCCTCTTTGGTGTGCGTAAGTGTCGATCTACTAAGTTTACCGTTTGCTTCCTCCCGCACCACAAAATTTAAAATCTAATTAACTTAGTTATCCTTCTTATGTAGAATGGAGATACAACGATGTAAAAGGCGGGCAAAGCAGAGCGTTGGCTTCATCGACCCGAGATTGTCAACGAGAAAATCTGGTCATCTGGCGACAAGCAAAAACAGCTACTTGAGGAATACCTTTTGCATGCATTGTTGAAACAACACTACAAACCGCATATACTTCGCCCTTCAACTTCAAGTACGTGTTCTCACAAACCTCTTGTTCTTGTATTTCTTAAGCCATTGATAGTACGAGTAGCTACTTATCCATATGTTGCAATATACTGAATAGGTTTCTTTGGATCCTTCTAGTCATCGAGCTTGACAACAAAGCAGGATTACGAGTTTATGACTCAAGAAGGAATCCGGTCCAAAAATACCAATGGTTCATTAACATCCTTAACAAGACATTTGCAAAGTTTAAGAAGAAGCAAAAGGAGAATTCCGAGAAAGAATTGAAGTCATAGTAAGCACTCAGTGCACGTACTACAAAAACTATTATTAATATACATCGCCATATCGGTTCTTCATCGATATTCGAAATTTCTCCCGTGAAGGTTAAACGCCGACTACCGAAACAACTTATGTGGCTACTCGTGTTCCACTATATTCAAAGTTTTATCCATGGCGGCAATTTGGAACATTATCTTTGAGGTTCGTATTTGCATGTCAATTTGTTAGCTACAACTTACATTTTAATTAATTGCATGTGATCGGATATTTATATACTTCCGCTTAATTAATTGTCATTAACATCGATGAGCACGTTAACGTGCTCCGCCTCACCGGTCGCGCACTCCAAGAACAACTTATCGGCTTCCTTGTCAACGAGGTTGTATCTCCAAATGGCGAGTTCCATGTAAGGTTTCTGCGTTGGACACCGCTGAACTCGATGGCGACATCCACGTCGACCAAGGACATAAAGAGTGGCGCATGCAACAAATGAGTTCGATAATCATTTTTTCATCATTCAAACTTATAAACGTCGGTTGCGTGTATGTACTTGTCCATTTTTACACTATTAAGTTCGTTTTTTGTGTCTTGAGCTAGCATGTGAACATGTGTATGAGTATGCATATGTAATATATATTTAATTGCGCAAAAAACTCCTCCACTCATATTTAATTTCACGGTCAAAAGCGATATACAAAAACCTTTGAAGAACATATTCTATAATGCATATAATCGAAAACTCTCTCCACAACCGGTTGGTGAGTCCAACCGCTTCGAGTCTTGCTCTCCTAGCGGTTCGTAATACTAACCGCTTCGAATATCCTTCTCCTGGCGGTTTGTAACACGAACCGCTTGTGGCGCCCCCACGTGGCGGCTACACCGCCTTCTGGACACGTTCCCAACCGCTTCGTGCCACAAAGACTAAGCGGTTCGAGCAACCGCTTGTCATACCCGGCGGGTATCACACGCGGTTGCTTAGAAGCGGTTATAAAACCGCTTGTAAAGGGGGTTACGAGCCGCTTGTGATAGCTGGTTCTGTAGTAGTGGTGGCTTTATATAGAAAACATTATTTGTGGCGGTTTTAAATTAAAACCGCCACAGATAATTATATTAGTGGCGGTTGTAAAACCAAACCGCCACAGATAATTAATTATCTGTGACGGTTCCATCTACCAACCGCCACAAATAGTCACAGCGTTATCAGTGGCGGTTTCAAATATAAACCGTCACAGATAATGTATTATCAGTGGCGGTTTTTGGATGAAACCGCCACAAATGGTCCTCCCGCCAATTTCCACAAAGAACCGCCACTGATACATGTATTTGTGACGGTTCGAAATGAACCGCCACAAATAGGGCGTCACCTATGTGCTGTTTTGTAGTAGTGATAGGTTTCGAAAGGCCAGACATCTCGTAGACACTATATGGTATGACAATCAATGGGCGATCATGTCAGATTATCAGTGGAGCACTATTTTTCTCTACGTGTGAGTGCCAAGGCGAAGACCTGATTTTCTGCATAAGTCGTCGTCACGGAGACATGGTTCATCCTTTTTTCCTTTGCCCGTCATACACGGTTCAGTTGTGGCCAACCTTGACTAACCGGAGAAACTGACGCTGCGCATGGGCACGACGTGTGAAATGTGTGATAAAACCTTCATCAAACGCGCAAAAAGATATCTGGGTTTTTTTTTTAGACAGTGCAAAGAGGACACACACGTCCACTAGGATGCACCAATCTTGTTGAAGATTCAATGGTGAGAAAATCTGAGTACCCCTAACCAAATAGGCACCTCAGCAAATTCCATAAATATAGGAAATTACCCAAAAATGCCTAGCAAAAAATACGGGAAATTAAGGGACCAGCCTGATCTTTTCCCCTAGGGATGTCTATAAATAAACGGCCCTCAAGACCCGCAAACATTCAACGAGTAGCAGGTTAACTCACAGTCAATATATGGCGTCCTTCACTAGAGCTATCCGTTTCCTCGTGCTCCTGCAGATCGCACTGTTCGTCGCCTCCGCGGTGATCATGAGCAGCTCCATTTGCCACGGAGCCCGCGACGGTCAGTGTCCCCAAACGGTTCCCTCCTCCTCATCTTCCTCCTTTTCTCTTCTGCTAGCATTTGATCAGTGAAGCATTAACTAAAGAACCATTCACATGGGTGGCATGCATTTTCAGGATTAAATGCCGGCGGCTACGTCGGATCCAACCCTAACCGCCCTGCGTGCCCTGGACGACCCTGCCCAAGTCCTGGTGGTTCCTACACTGGCCGTCCACCAAAAAACGGAGACATCCCACAGCCTTGATGCCTTGACGGGGTTTCCTGCCTGCCTGCCTCGATCGCTTAATTTGCCAATACCAGGCTATGCCGAGGCTCTTGGGTGCATGACTCTAAATTGTCTTGTACTGCTTATTAAACTTTAAACTAGCTAGCATGAATCAAACTGGAGCCAGTGCAAATTAATGGCCGATCGACGGCCGGCACTGCTGTGTGGCATTCAGGGTATGAATTAAGCATATATGTGACTGTAAAACTGCAGTACGGAAAATAAAGATCGAAAGGTGGGCTCGGTGTTAATTGAGCCTCACTGACGGCTTCTCTATATATACTGGGTTCCCTTGTGCTCTCCTTTGCCATCTCGTGTTGTTTCACGAATCTCGTATCGTTTGAAGTAGATACGTACGTAAGGCGTTGGTTGATTATTTGGTTCGCACGAGCAAGTACGGAAGCGTTGTATATCTTGCCATCGTTCCATTAGTTTGTGCTTCTCCGAGACTCTACGGAGGAAGGCGGCTGAAACCACGGTTGAAGCTGTACTATTTAACAAAACTGAAATTGTGGTGATCTTCATGCGTCATTGCAGCGTGTGAATGGAACGATGATGTTGCTTAGGATGCCTGTTGAGAAATTAGACATTTTCCAGATTAAATCCTGAATATAAATCATGAACAGCATCATAGAAACTAGCATGTATATTTCTAACATACTAGATAGCACGAACATCATTATCATCTTGATAAACATGATTAGCCACGAGATTAAGACAGATCGAACGTACTGATCAGAAGAGGATGACGGCGCGTTGCGTTGCGGTTGCGGTGTTGACGTAATAGATGCGGATGCAGTGTTGACGAGGTCGACGTTGGTGACGGCGCGTCGCAGGATCCGCTAGCTACGACGACGTCCCAGCAGCAGGAACAGGAAGACGAGCCGTGGTGACGATCTTGAGCAGTCGCGCGGAGCGCTTCCCAAAAACCTTATTCGCCCTCTCCCGGTGCAGGATCTCGAAGACGAAGGGTTCCGGAGACCTGCTCTCCCGATTGCAAATGCACGTCGGCGCTCGGGATGGAGAAGATTACGACGGCGGCGGCGGCAGCGAGAGGTGGCAAAAACCCTAACGATGTGTGCTGTCTGTTTTTCCTCTACACAGGTGCACGACGCAGTATTTATAGGGTTACTCTGGTAACCGTGACCGAACGTGACTCGAGGACGTGCCACGATCGGAGTCCGTTACGGAGTCCGTATCTCATACTGCAAACACGACTATCCCGAGTAGCAAAAGAATAAACTGCAAAAGGAGGCTGCGTCTGCGCAAGGCTCTGGACCGGATTTCGGCGGACCATTCACGCAGTGCCGCCGCCGCGCCTCCGCCCGCCGGCCGTGCGAGCCCGGCCCGGCGAGGCGAGCGCGAGCGTGTGGGCCGTCTCCCTTTCTCCCACATGGTTCTACCATGGTGAAACACACTCCACTATATAAACTAGTGTTCACCACTTTAGGCTAGCAATGTGGGACTATTCATAGTGCATATGCCTCCTCATGAGTGGGCTTTTGAGATTTTCTAGGAATTATTTGTCTCAATTAGGTGGGCCAAGCCCAAATAATCCAACAATCCCCACCGGATCTCAAAGTCCATTTAGAGATTTGCCAATACTCACTCTTGTTTGATATACCAGCGTTTAGAGAGATTAAGTTGAACTTCGCCTAGAGCTCTAAGCTACACCCATCCACAACTTGAACAATGGACTATGCCTTGAATTGCAAGTTTTGTGTGAGCAGTTTCACTCAAAGTCATAAGCGATACTTGGCTGCAGTAGCCTTCTCCATGGTGGAGCATATAAGTCGTACTCCATGGTCTCTTCATGAGCTTACTAGAGATCACCCGAGTCTCATAGATCTGCGACTTTAGACAATCGGGCTCATATAGGTGTGTTTTTTCAAGAATGCTCAGAGAACAAACATCTTCGCTAGTTATAGCCAATAGAAACACATTAAGGCATATTGCCATCCCGCCTTCTGACATTTTGAGAGCATTGCATCTTCACATAGAGAGGGTAACAGATTACTCTCCTCGGTTCGCCAATAGCTTGTTTTACCGGGACCCAATTCACGGGATCTCCGATCACAAAGGTCGAGTTACCACTATTGCAACTTATATAGGTCTCATACCCATCTCCTCGATGCACCTTCTATCACATTCGTGATAGTCCCTTCGTAAAGGATCGCGAGTTTTTGTCTGTTTGAATATAAGTCACACTTATTACTCGGAGTTTCTCAATTTTACGAGACTTGATGCGTCTTTTAACGTGTCTTGATGACTTCGCATTATCCTTAGCACTGTTCACTTTAGCAATCACAGTTGATTATCACGATTCATAAGGATAGCGGTATCGGTTTTTCAACCACCGCAAGTCCATCAAAGCTCACGACCAATCTGCCTCTACAATGGTCAGTATCCAGCGATGAGCTCCGCCTCCATGGTTGACCTTGTCAAGATGGTGCATTTGCGCAGACCTCCATGACCTGCGCCACCACCAATGGTAAACACATATCCTTTGGTGGCATAGAGCTCATCTACATCGAAATCCGATTAAGTCCTTTGTATCCTCAAGCATCGCAGGTGCCTGAATAGTGAATCGCATAACTCATAGTACCTTTCAAATAGCGCATTACCCTTTCAAGTGCATGCCAATGATATGAACCGGGTTTGACATGAACCTACTCAATTTGCTCACATCAAATGATATATCGTGTCTCGTTGCACCAAACCAAGATACATGAGCGAACCGACAATCGAGAATATCTCAATTGGTTTAAGCCAATTCTCTTATTCTTTCTCGGTGTCACTTGGGATCATAAGGAGTGGGAGAGGGCTTGTCGTCCATAAAGCCAAACCGGCTCAAGACCTTCTCCACATAGTGGGATTGCGAAAGAGTAATCCCACTCTCATCCATAATAAGTTTGATGTTCAGAATTACATCAGCTTCTCCCAGATCTTTCATATCAAATTTCTTTGATAGAAAAGACTTGACCTCATTGATCACATCAATATTTGTGCCAAAGATCAGTATATCGTCGACATAAAGGCACAATATAACTCCTTCACCCCACCATAGCGATAGTATACACATCTATCGGCCTCATTAATGACAAAGTTCGCAGAAGTCAAAGTGGTGTCGAACTTCTCATGCCATTGCTTAGGTGCTTGTTTGAGCCATACAAAGATTTCAATAATTTACACACCTTGCTCTCTTGACCCTTTACTACATACCCATCAAAGTTGCTCCATGTAGATTTCCTCATCTAACTCTCCATTAAGGAAAGTCAGTCTTCACGTCCATCGATGAGCGAGAAGACCATATGAGGCAGACCAGGAAAGTAATACTCGAATGGTGGTCATTCTAGCAACAGGTGAATAAGTATCAAAGAAATCTTCGCCTTCTTTTTGGGTGTAACCCTTAGCCACAAGCCGAGCCTTGTACTTCTCAATAGTACCATCAGGCCTAAGCTTCTTCTTGAACACCCACTTACAACCCACAGGTTTACACCCATAGGGCCGTTCAGTCACCTCCCAAGTCCCATTGGCGAGAATCGAGTCCATCTCATTCTGGATAGCTTCTTTCCAATTATCTGCATCTGGAGATGCATATGCCTCTGCAATGGACGTGGGAGTATCATCCACAAGGTACACAACGAAATCATTACCAAAGAATTTTTCAATCCTCTGTCTCTTGCTCTTTCTAGGAGCTTCATTGTCATCCTCCTCTAGGATTTTCTCGAGTGGTTGCTCAGAAGACTCAACAGGTGTAATAGTCTCAGGAATTATCTCAGAAGAAAAACTAGAAGTGCTATGCATATGTTTCATCGGAAATATATTCTCAAAAAACGTAGTATCACAAGACTCCATAATAGTATCAACATACATATCAGGCACATCAGATTTAACTACTAAAAATCTATAAGCGATGCTCCGCTGAGCATATCCCAGAAAGACACAATCCACTGTCTTAGGCCCGAGCTTACGCTTTTTGTTAATCGGTACATTGACTTTCGCCAAGCATCCCCATGTGCGTAAGTAAGAAAGTGATGGTTTTCTTCCAACCCACTTCTCGTAAGGGGTCTTCTCCATGTTTCATTGGGAACTCTATTCGGGACATGACATGAAGTCAACTGACCTCCCCACCATGCCTTAGATAAACCGAAGGTGTCTAACATGGCATTCACCAAGTCGGTCAACAGGCGGTTTTTCCTCTCGGCAATCCCGTTTGATTCAGGTAGTAGGGAGGTGTCCTCTCATGAATAATACCATGTTCCGCATGAAATCATCAAAGATTTTGGGAAAAATTCGCCACCACGTTCCGACCTAAGGCGTTTGATCTTTCTCTCTAGTTGATTTTCAACTTCACTTTATAGATTTTAAAGTAGTCTAGCGTCTCGTCCTTAGTTTTCAACAAGTAAACATAGCAAAATCTAGTCGCATCATCAATCAATGTCATGAAATATCTCTTTCCACCCTTTGTCAACACACCATTCATCTCGCTGAGATCGAATGTATGAGTTCTAGAGGTGCCAAGTTCCTCTCCTCGGCCGCCTTGTGAGGCTTTCGAGGTTGCCGATTGCACACAACTATGGCACTTAGAACCTTTGGAAATAGTGAAATTCGAATTAAACTCATCTTGGAAAGCCGATTCATAAGACCAAAATTAATGTGGCATAAGCGAGAGTGCTAGGTACTCGCATCATCATTAACACTACCACATATATGGTTCACAGACTTATTATTGAAATCTGAAAGGAAAAAGCGGAACAAGTCTCCGTGACTCATAGCCTTTACCAATAAATAGTCCATGCTTGGACACAACTACTTTATTGGACTCTAACACTACTTTAAACCCATCTCGCATAGAAGGGAGCCACTAACGAGATTCTTGTTGATAGAAGGGACATCTTCCGCACGTTCTCTCACCGACGATCTTTCTGAAGTGAACTTGGATCCATTGTGCGGTGCCATGAGCGAAGCATGTGACCCATTCCCCATCGAGCGGAGGAATCCCGAATGACACGATAAGAAGAGAACATATTGATGTCGAACACACATGAGCGTTAGCACCGTATCAATCCACCAACTGGAAGGCGAAATATCGAGAATCTGAAGGTAAATTACCATACCTGCGTCTCGGCATTGCTAGCGGTCCTTGTGTTGTGACCTTGGACGTCATCCTTTGTTGGCTTTTTTCCTCGGCGGTGCGCACGATCGGGGCATTCCTTGGAAAAGTGTCCGACCTCACCACATGTGAAGCGAGGCAGCTCGGCCTTGTTCATCTTCTTCTTCTTGAAGTTGGTAGTCTTGTTAGGCTTATTTTTCCCTTTGTTCTTGCCGTAGTTCTTCTGAACCATGTTGGCGCTGGGTCGCCCTCGGCTCCTTTACCATTGAAATCCTTAGCCCGAGCCTTCTCTTCAACATCAAGGGACGCTATCAGGTTTTCGACTGATATCTTTGTCCTCTTAGGTTTTAGAGTTGTGCCGAAACTCCTCCACGAGGGAGGCAGTTTTGCAATGATGCAACCGACCACAAAAGGATCGGGTAAGACACATTCCAGGAGTTCGAGTTCCTTGACAATGCACTGTATCTCATGGGCTTGCTCTACAACAGAGCGATTATCACCATCTTATAGTCATGAAAGTTCTCCATGACATACGCTTCATCGCCCTGCATCCGATGCACCGAACTTGGCATTCAGTGTATCCCACAGCACCTTCGCGTCTGTTATGTGCATGTACACATCACACAGACGGTCGGCAAGAACACTAAGAATGCATCCCACGAAGAGAGTATTGGCATCCGTGAAACTCTTCGCCGCTTTCGGCAGAGAGATCACCTTCAGATTGCCTTTACTAACCCGAATACATTCATAGCCGTAAGCAGGCGTGACCTTGACTTGCCACCTCTTAAAGTGCACACAGAGAATTTCTCCGGCCTCGGTCGTCGGCAAATCCAGCCATTGTTAATCGGTAAAATGTCTACAATAAGGTTTTTGGATTGTTGAGAAATTAGACATTTTCAGATTAAATCCTGAATATAAATCATGAACGACATCACGAAACTAGCATGTATATTTCTAACATACTAGATAGCACGAACATCATTATCATCTTGATAAACATGATTAGCCACGAGATTAAGACAGATCGAGCGTCTTGATCGAAGAGGATGATGGCGCGTTGCGTTGCGGTTGGCGGTGTTGGCGTAGTAGATGCGGATCACGGTGTGACGAGGTCGGCGTTGGTGACGGCGCGTCGCGAGATCCGCAGCTACGACGGCGCCCAGCGAAGCGAGAACAGAAGGCGAGCGTGGTAGCGATCTTGAGCGATCGCGGAGCGCTTCCCAAAACCTTATTCGCCCTCTCCGGTGCGGGATCTCAAGACGAAGGTTAGGAGACTGCTCTCCGATTGCGAGATGCGTCGGCGCTCGGGATGGAGAAGATTCTGACGGCGGCGGCAATGAGAGGTGGCAAAAACCCTAACGATGTGTCTTTGTCTGTTTTCCTCTACAGTGCACGACGCGATATTTATAGGGTTACTCGCTAACCGTGACCGAGCGTGATTCGAGGGCGTGCCACGATCGGAGTCCGTTCTGGTCCGTATCTCATCCGCAAGCGTGACTATCCCGAGTAGCAAAAGAATAAAGCGCAAAAGGAGGTGCGTCTGCGCAAGGCCTGGACCGGATTCGGCGAACCATTCACGCGACCATTCACGCGGTGCCGACGCGCGCGCGCCCTCGCCTCGCGAGGCGAGGCGAGCGCGTGTGGGCCGTCTCCCTTTCTCCCACATGGTTCTACCATGTTGAAACACACTCCACTATATAAACTAGTGTTCACCACTTTAGGCTAGCAATGTGGGACTATTCATAGTGCACATGCCTCCTCATGAGTGGGCTTTTGAGATTTTCTAGGAATTATTTGTCTCAATTAGATGGGCCAAGCCCAAATAATCCAACAATGCCTGCCTCTTGTCTATTATTGCACTACGACTGACCAATATGTATTTAAATCTGAAATTAAGGCAGCTGCGCCAGTAACACAGTAAAGATGATAGGCTACAGCTCGACAACGGATTATCGCCGCCGGCCGCAGCTACCTACATCCCCTGCCTGTCCCTCTCCCCTATCCTCTGACGTTCTCATCTGCGTTGAGTGGTTAGGGGGCCTGTTATTTCTGTTTCTTCGTGGACCAAAGACACCCTTCGCTCCGTGACCCTCATCCTCGGCCTTCATGTCTGCCTCGAACGCATTCACGTATGCTACCCAAAAAAAAAATGTTGGCAACGCCAATAAGGTTTTGTTGGGAGTCCAGAAACAGTAAGTGCGTGAATCTAGTAGAAGTTGTCAGTGGAAAAATAAAAGTTCAGAATAAAGATGGACAGTGATCGAGCACTCTATTGAGTCTCACTTTCAGCTTCTCTACAAGGCTAACAACTCCCTTGTGCTCTCCTTCGCCACCTGGTGTTATTCACGAATCTCGTAGTACGTTTGAAATAGCTGAAACCACGGTTGATGTTGTGCTGCCTAACAAACTGAATTGAGAGAAAAACCGTGTCGTGCTGCCCTGTCTATATGTAGAATGTTCTACTGGAGCCCACAAGCATGCAGCAGCACCACGAGGTGGGAGAAACATGCAGAGACAGAAGAGAGAAACATGATCAGTTAAGCTAAACTCTATCTGTTTTTGAGTTGCTCTCTGCTCGAGAGTGGCCATACGCCTACAACAGTCACTGCAATCGTTTCTTTCAATGTATGGATAGTTTGGATTTCAATGTAGATGGAGTTCTATGATAGCACGAGGGCTAAAGGCTTCAATCATTCATTATTCAGATGGTACAAGCTGAGGGTTTAGAATCGTCACTCTGCCGGTTTGCTAATTGCATGTTTGCACTTGCAGGTTACTCCATGGCCTTGCTCTTGCCTTGTCATCTCATTACCAGCAACAAGGAAGTATGCAGTGTGCCTGGAACAAGAAAACAAAAGATAGTGTTTCGGCCTCTTAACGAAAACGCTGTCAAATGTTGGGTGTAGATACAAAGTGGGGAGAATTCAGTCATAACACAGACCTGAAAAAATTCATCATTTTGGTCTTTGAGTCTGGGATTATGCTTTCAGTAGCATCCAGAGCTTGCTGCATGTGGTGTAGCCATCGCTCTGCAGCACGGTGAGTAACCGGGAATGGTCGATGTCGTGCTATCAATGCAGGATGGCCTACAAGGAGAATCAGACGAAGAGATATTCTTAGATCAACAGGTAACTCAGATGAGTAAATCGGATGGACAAGTGTTTGGTGACATGAGGGAGGGCTCTTGTTACTATTGGTTGTCATGAGTACAAGAATGGTACATATTCAGATAAGGGCAGTGAACTGCAACTTATATATCAACACAGCAAGTTTCACAGATAAATCCAGTCTTCTGACAAAACCAAGCAATAATCTTAATGCACTCTCATCAGATGAATGGTAGATCAGTAGAGAGTCAATCGACTAATGAACAGAGTGTGACGACCCATATAATTAACCCCTGGTAACATCTGTCACCTAGAGTTAACTACACGAATCTCAGCACAGTAATTAGCAAAACAGCGGACTTTTCCGATGTTTTATTAATTACTATACTGTATACAGAGTATTGCAGCAGAACAATAATTAGAGACATACAATGGAATTCCTTTATTACATTCCATAAGCCACGCAGGGCTATTGTCCAATACATTACCTTAATTTACATAAACTTGATTACAGCAAAAGATATAGATAACTATTGTGACCTCCTATTTCCTGAGGGTCTGCTAGAGCTGGGGTTTGGCCTACTAGTCCCTCTACTGCTCCTGATAGTAGTAGTAGTAGTCACCCTCCGATACGTCCTGGTCCTGCGCACAGTCCTCACCCCAGACCTCGGAAGGTTGTCCATATGACTCACCTTCTAAGAAAGGGGAGGATTAAGCAAGGTGAGTACTGGGTACTCAGCAAACAGTATTATATATGAATGCAGAAGTGATTTTCCCCTTTTCTGTAATACTCTCTCTTACTCTATCCCATCCCAAAATCACCTTTATCAAGTATCCTTTACAATAATTAAGTTTGGATTAAAGGGTTGGTAAATTTTATGACTTTAGAAAACTCTACTAACACCGTATATGAGATAGCCGAAGCTTCCATAGTCTCTAATCCAAGAGACTGGCTTGAATTCAAGATTTTTACCCTGCGCAGGTTTGTATCACTTTACCCATAGTGACACCCACAAGAGATGCCCCAGAACGTTTATCGCTACTCTAGTATTAGTTCTCCACCCTGTACCTTGAGTTTGTGACACCTATCCCAGGCTGCCACACAACTCCAAGATACAGTTGTACTCCCTCTCAACCAGGGGTACTCCACTGGCTTCAAATATACCGCCGTCCAATTGGTTCTCGCTCCTTTGGGCATACCGGCCTTTCCCAAAGAGCACCCTTTATACTTACCCAAGGTGGAGAGCTCTAATACCTTTGTAGGACAACCCTTTCTGGCCGATTTCACACACCATGGTTGATACTAGATTTATGGCTCATTGCCCAAGTGTTAGTTTGTTGAAACTTATATCATAGCCTATGTAGAGGATCCCGCCGGCAAACATCCTTCTCATCGGCATCCTCTACCATCCATAGTAACACACGCCATTCCAACATTAGCTAAATTTATAACTCAACAGCAGCTCCAATTTATCCTTTCATAATCCAAGTCCAATCTCATGATCACTCACATCCAGTACACCATCATTTTATTACTTTCATTAAATTAACTTTTCCATGCAGTGAATGTTTGATAAAGAGATAAAACCGTTAAAACATTTTAATAACACATGGTCAATGGATTTGCTTGCCTGGAATAAACTCGGAATGTTCGACCTCGCTCGAAAGTAGGATCTGATTGTCGGGCAAGTTCTGTTCTTGTTCTGAAAATTTATAATCTATTAATCTACAGCAATTTATTAAGTATGAGTTAGGTGTCCAACTGGTCCAATATTAATATGCTCCTCTCCATGTTCTGATGATTTCTATTTATATGCCATGTATGCTCCAATTTACTAATTAGCTACTTAATTACTTAATGTCACTAATGTTGTTAATATCTATACTGATGCGCATGCATGCATGTATGGTTTCATGATTAAACGCTAATAGTCTTAATGCAAAATATGCTAATGTTGATAATCTGCATGCACTGATCTGCTCATTTTCCACATTTCTTCATTTTTCCCCTTTTCTCTTCTTTCTTTTTCTCCTTTTCTTTCTTCTTCCTATTCTTTCTTTTCCTTCTCTACTGCATTCTTCTTTTCCTTTAGGCACAGCCGAACTCCCCCACTTCTCCCCCTTCTCTCGGTCCTTCTCTGGACTGAGCTTCCCAGGCCCACTACTCCTGGCGACTCCACCTCCTGGCTGACAACATCTACTTCCCTCACGCTAACTACTCCCCCTGGTGACTCCCCTCCTGGCCGAAGCTACTACTCCCCCCTTTACCCCAATAGCTAAGTCTTTACTACCCTTTCTATTTACTCTAGCTAAGGCCTCTAGAATCTGCTGCTATAACTAATCTAGGCATGCACAGGATACTTACTTGCTTTCCTGTGATTTGGTTCTGAGATGGGTTGTGGCTAGGATTAGAGTTGAGTTGATGCAGTGTAGGGGTGGCCAAATCCTCTAACTCTCCTTCTTGCTTTGCTTCTTGGCTGCTTGAACTCCTCTTCTAGCTCCTTTTCTTGCTGGATCCTGGCTTGATTCTTCTCCTTCTTGCTACTGGATGGCCATTCTTGATTGCCACCTTTTCTTGCTCTTGATTGAAATGGACAAGGGGATGAACTCTAGTGATGTTCTGGATGTGTTTGTGCTAGGCTGTCTGGCTGCTTGCTTTCGGCTGGGAAGATAGAAAGAAATGAGGTTTCTGATGGCTATGCAGAAGAAAGAAGGGACATGGCTGTTGGCTGCTTCGTTGAGGAGATGAAAGAAGTAAAAACTCTGGTTATAGAGTGCTGATTTTGGCTGTACTACAGCAGTAGCAGCAGAGCTCAGGCACATTTTACTACTCTCTCTCTCCCTTTTACCAGGTCCCTCTCTGGCTGCCACCTCCTAACATGCAAATGCCAGCACACCATCTTTTGCCAGCACTCCCTCTCTTGCTGCCACATCCCAACATGCAGATGCCAGCACTCACAAGCAACTTTACTGCCTCTCTCTCCCCTTATCACTCTCCTGCATTGCCCACACGCCTCCTGCACTGCCAGCACACTTCATATACTGCCAACACCTCCTTTTGCATGCAGAATACTAATTACTATATGCTGATGCATGCATGCCATTGCATTAATGCTAATTAGCTACTAATGCCTATACTCATGCTTAATTGATGATCATGATTAAGACTAATGCTAATGATAATTGCAACATGCTTATGATTAATAATGGGATTATTTGGGGGAGGGTCCTCACACAGAGCACTTAATTATCGTTGCTTGCTCTCCCAGGCTTGAAGAACTCAACAGTCAATAGTACTTTCTCATAACTACGGTGAAAGAACAGGATGACCAGAAGGAAAACTGCGGTTACTGAAAAACTCTGCTGGCTATTAAGTAAAGCAATGGTGCTACAGAAGGATGACCTGAAATGTAAATCAGAGGGAGCTGAATTCTACAACCTACAAACTGCTTGTCCCACATTGGATTAACAACGAATACTTCCTCATCAAGTTGAGTACTGAAATACTGATCATCATTTCATTCAAGACGTGGAAGCTATTAGGGACCAGCGAGCATTTCTACTCAAAACATTAACAGTAGGTCCATATGATTCAATGTAAGCATCATCTTTAATGTTAAGTTATGATTATATCTGCAGGAAGATCACGTAGATGCTTTGGGGCTTCAAGCAACCATTGGAGATCCAGATTGTAATTCCAATTGTAAGACCGGACAACAAGCTAGCTCTCAGCTGTAATTCTGAATCAGAAACATAATTGATTGTCTAAGGAGATAGAAGCAAAGATTAATCTTCGTAATTCCCCAAAAAAATTCTCCTTACCCAACAATCAGTTGATGTACGCAACCATAACTTGGACTGGGTCTTATACATACGCGAGGAAGGTTTGTGATGGCTACGGTGGAACAACAGTTGCATTATTCTAGCCATCACGTACTCCCTTTATATAGCCCCTCGGTGGAACTCTACGTTAGGAGTCTAAGCAAGGTGCAAAGCCAACTAAGCCCACTTGGCCCATTAATGGCGAATCCAATCCAAACCAATGTATTCCAACCCATTAAGTGTGTGATCCTGTAGATTCATGCATATTCGGCTATGGCCCAGAAATTCCTTTAGGTCCAAAAGCCGGTAGCGGCCCCTAGCAGGACATAGCGACTCCCAAATATATACAAAGATCATATCAGACGAACCTATATGGTGCTCATGTACCGATCCCTTTACCTCATGATATCAAACTGAACTCAAGGCGAGAAACGTGCCATTCTATGATAGTTTGATCCTTCACTCATTATGTAGTATCTATGTATCACCGATACGCGATACCGATACGGGTATGGCGATGCGGCGATATGCAATTTTCTAAAAATATGAATCCGGCGATACGGCGAGTATATATGTATTAAAAATAAAAAATGTAAATAGGTCAATAATTTCACGATTTGTGGCATTGGGAGCTGGATGTTGCCTGAGAGTTCACGCTGTACAACGAGGAGAAGGGGGCTACGAGGGAGAGATAGATTGTTAGGGTTGGATTGATGGTCTAGAATGGATTTTTCCTTTGTTTGGGCTTTATGTTATGGGCTTGATGGTATCGGGGAGGATCGCAAAGTATCAGAAAAGGATCATGTCTTTTTTAATTAATTTTTGATGCTGAATTACACTGATCCTTGTCAATCCGGGATCGCAGAGGATTGGGGTATCCGATAAGTATCTGATACTGGTATGGCACCTTCACAAAGGATCGGTGATTCATAATGTAGTAGATTACTCACATGCAATTGACTCTTCAATCACATTCGTATGGCCATGTACTTCCTTAATCCAACTACATCGAGGGGGCCAGAGATATCTTTCCCGTTATATAGGAGAAGCAAATTACAGTTTGATCGCTCACATTCCTCTGCATGTTTCATAATAAACATGATAGCTACCTTTATAACTACCCAATTATAAAATAGCATTTGACAACCCCTAAGTATGTTATTACACATGCAAAAAAACATGATGATCTCAGATCTAAGGATCCCACATACACTCTAAATGAGACCAACTAATGACACTTAATAATATAATAATTCCCACAATGTCTTATGATGGGTCACTCTAACAGCTTGCTCTCTAACATATGTTTACATTATTGATTTGATATCTCTATATCCATGATCTGTAAAACATGATCATCAATCAATACATGTGTTGATCTATAATCACAATTGTCCCACACAATGATATAAGGTCAGGGATAATTCAGAATAATATCAAAATATGAATAAGAGGTTTCATGAACAAGTTGTTGAGAAATTAGACATTTTCCAGATTAAATTCCGATTATAAATCATGAACAGCATCACAGAAACTAGCATGTATATCTCTAACATACTAGATAGCACGAACATCATTATCATCTTGATAGACAAAATTAACCACGAGACTAGAGCAGATCGAACGTACTGAGCAGAAGAGGATGACGGCGCATTACGGTGCGGTTGCGGTGTTGACGAGGTCGGCGCAGGACGGCGCGTCGCGAGAGTCACCGGCTACGACGGCGCCCAAGCGAGAGGAACGGAAGGCGAGCCGTGGTAGCGATCTTGAGCGATCATGAGCGCTTCCCAAAACCTTATTCGCCCTCTCCCGGTGCAGGATTTCGAAGACGAAGGGTTCCGGAGACCTGCTCTCCCGATTGCAGATGCACGTCGGCGCTCGGGATGGAGAAGATTACGATGACGGCGGCAGCAGTGAGAGGTGGCAAAACCCTAACAATGTGTTGTATGCGTATATTCCTCTACACGGGTGCACGACGCAGTATTTATAGGGTTACTCTAGTAACCGTGACCGAACGTGACTCGAGGACGTGCCACGATTGGAGTCTGTTACGGAGTCCGTATCTCATACTGCAAATGCGACTATCCCGAGTAGCAAAAGAATAAACTACAAAAGAAGGCTGCGTCTGCGCAAAGCCCTGGACCGGATTTCGGCGAACCATTCACGCAGGTGCCGCACGCCCGCGCCCTCCGCCCCGGCCCAAGCCCGGCCCGGCGAGGCGAGGCGAGCGTGTGGACTTCTCCCTTTCTCCCACATGGTTCTAGGAAGGTGGAGAGAACTCTCCCTTATAACTTGGTCATCCTCCACCTCCACAAGCAATATGGGACTAATGTATGCACACATGTCTCCTCGTGAGTGGGCCTTTGAGATTTTCTAGGAATTATTTGTCTCAATTAAGTGGGCTAAGCCCAAATAGTCCAACACAAGTCACATACTTGTAGATCGATACTAATGATATTTATTAAAGGAACAAAATAATCATATTAGTGGACGTAATAAATCATCTCTATAATTATCTTAAGGGCATATCACTAACACCTATTACCTATAACAGTAGTAGATTGAAAAGCAGCATTGGGAGGCAGAAAGTGGCAGGATGAAGTTACCTCTCCTCTCGGAGAAGAGCGGCGGACCGCCCATGCGCTGCACCAAAAACTCGTACTGGTTCCGGATCGCGTCCTCCTTCCTCTACCCCGCGAATATCTCCCGGAACCACTCCTCATTGTCCTCGTAAACCCTGTTTAGTTGATTCAGCCACAATCACAGAACCAGAAAAGAAATCGGGGAAGAGAAACACTAGATCAGAGCAGACGGGAGAAAGCAATCAACAGATTAAATAAAGGCGGTTCGGGGGCGGCGGGGAACAGACCTGGTGTAGAAGTTGGTGGAGAGCTCGACGAAGGGCTGCGGGGTGCCACCGAGCGCCTCGAAGAGGTTGCCCTCGTCGATGGCGAAGGCGTCGCCGGCCGCCACGCCGCTCCACTCCGACGCCTTGTCCTGCAGTGACTGCATCCTAGCGCAGCGCTTGGTTGCTGTTGAGTTGACTCCGTTGGGACAAACGAAGGATGGGCGACCCCTCGCTTCATACCCGCGACGCTCCGCCGGCCAATCGGGTGGCGAGCGCGCGCGGCGGTGGTCCCGTGGGGCCTGGATGTCGGTAAGGGCGCGCGTGCCTACGTGGCATAATCGCCTACCACGTTGACAAGTTGTGTCACGCATGGCGGCATCTGATGCATAGTTCAAAATTCCGGCGTTTCGGAGATTTCGTCCGAGACTAAGAAATTTCGGTCGAAGAGGAGATTTAAAATTCTGGCTGGATAAAAAAATTTTAAAAATCAAATTGTTAAAATAATTTTAGCAAATTTTATCAAAATCTCGGGTATTTTGATCAGATTTTGACTTTTGAGGATTAGATTTGGGTCAATAAGCTTTAAGAATGTCATTTTCTAAGAATTTTTTTTGAAAAAAACCAAATTTTTATGCTGTTTTATAAAAATAGTAGAAACATTGTCAAGGTTTTATAAAATTATATAAGTTTGATAATGCTTTGAAAAATTTATGTGCCATCTTTAAAAGTCTAGAATTACACAGAAAATTGCCCAAAAGTATTGAACTTCATTTGTTATATTAAAGAACTAGGATAGTTTTCGCGACGTGGCACGCCACGTGTTGTCTTTTTCGTGAAAACAATTTCATTTTTTTCCGTTGGAGTTTTTTTTAAAAAAAATCATCGAGGAAACGCGTGAAATAGTTGAAAGAATACAAATGTATCCGCGATTGCGCTAAATCGAAAGGTCCTTTTCCGTAAAAAATAGCCGGAATGATCTAAATGCTACTACGTTTTTTCGGTATTTATTTAGGATCCTTTCACGAAAGATTCGCGATTTTTTCTGAACCAGAAGGTCCTCTTCGTAAAAAACCACGAGAAGGACCTACACGTTTTTTAGGGACCTACAGATGAAAAGGAAAAAACGAGCCAAGCCAACCGGACGTGCGTTGCTTTTTTTCATGGAAACAATTTCATTTTTTCTGTCGGTTTTTTTTAAATCGTGGAGGAAACGCGAGAAACGGTTGAAAAGACGCAAATGCATCTGCGATTGCGCTAAATCGAAAGGTCCTTTTCGTGAAAATAGCTAGAATGATCCAAACATCACTACGTTTTTTTTCAGTATATATTTAGGGTCCTCTCACGAAAGATCCGCGATTTTTCTGAACCAGAAGGTCCTTTTCGTAAAAAACTGTGGGAAGGACCTATACATAATTACAGATTTTTGGAGGGACCTAAATGCGAAAAAAATTTGAGCCTAGCCGGCCGGCCAGCCGAGCTGAGTCGCGCGGCCGGCTTGGCTCAAATGCACGGGAAGGCCGGAACTTTTCCAACATTAGTAGAGGTATTATTCACAAACAAAATGAATATAGTTGAAACAGTAACTGTGTTAGAATTTGTAAGAGAGCTTAAACATTACGGTCAATACCCTTCTCTAAAAGTTTTAAAAATTTTAAACTTGTCTTGGTTACTCAATCAATTATATGAAAGAAATACACGTAGCACTGTAAGGCTTTTATCAAGACAAGAGCACTGTCAAAATTTTTAAAAATTTATCAAGCTTGATCATCTTAAAATTTGTATGGGGACATTAGTGATGTATCAGGATCATCCATTAAAAATTTTCTAATATAGTTTATACCATTTTTCATTCTGTTGAAATTTGTCGGTCAGCCTATAGTACCAATTCCGAATGTTTGAAAATTTCTCAGGCTTGTTCATCATCTAAATATTTTATGAAAATAATATTGATACATCATATCCATTCACAAAAATTTTCAAATTTTTCTAACGTGGTTTGCACTATTTGTCATTCAGTTGAAATTTGTCGATCAGTCTTTCATCAGGATTGCAACATTGTTAGAATTTTTAAACATTCCTCAGGATTTATCATCATCTAAAATTTTTATGGGAATATTAGTGATGTGTCAAAACCATCTAAAACATTTTCAAAATTTTTAACATAGTTTCGAGCATTGTTCACTCGGTTGAATTTCACCAAGATTTCGACAATTTCGGCCTAAATTTCAGAAATTTCATTTCAAAAATTCTAGATTTCAAATTTGATTTTTTAATTTTTATTAGATTTCATTCAAAATTTTGGATTTCACCCACCTCCGAGATGTGAACAAAAAATGCAATTTCAAACCTTGATCTGATGGAAGTGGTATATTGCGAGTAGAAAATCTAAAGATTGCTACCGGGCTCTAAATCTCGACAAACTTTTAGATTTCAGCTGGCCAAGATTCCAATTCTCACTGGAATAAAAAATTAAAAATTAGGGTTGTTACAATAATTTCAATAAATTTCAGTGAGATTTCAAATTTTTTTACCAGTTTTGATGTTTTTTGGGTCTAATTTCATACCAATTTTTTTGTGGAGAATTTAATGCCTTTTATGAGGAATGCATGTAAAAAGTTCTGCTCCCTTCACCATGGTTCCTGAGTAGAATAACATCGCATGACATAAGTAGCAATCCATCCTTATTAAGAAAATTATGAACTCCTAGAAATGAGCTCACCTGATAATTCAGTTGCCATACACGTGCTCTTATCATAGGTCCTAGCCTAGTATCTTGTGGAGGAGTATTGTGCTTATCCAAAGAAGTGATGTCTTTATCAAGAGCCACTAGCTGTAGGGGAGTCTAAAAGAAAGACTAGTCTTCTTGATATGCAGAGATAGAAATAGGAAGCATCTTAAATGTACAGGGGACTGCATCAAATAGAATACCATCATCCGTATCATCCTTATCCTCTATAAAAATGGTCTTAGAGAGGAAACAAGAACCTGATATATCTAGTCTGGCACCTAGACTAGCCTCATCAAAGGTCACCTCATAGATCTCTATAATCTTAATTCTCTCACAACTCTAGACCCTATAGCTATGAGAAGAAGTAAAGTAACCTAAAAAGATACCATTAAAAGAATAAGACTAAAACTTATCTAGGTATTCAAACTTCACGATAAAACACTTGCAACTAAGCACACGAAAATTAGAAACACTGGGCTTTTGCTCATATCTCAACTTATAAGAAGTGCAGTGCAAATATACTCTAAAGAATACTCGATTTGACACATGACAAACAGTAGCTATAGCCTCAGCCGAAAACTTTCTAAGAGTATTGTACTCATCTATTATCGTCCTGACCATCTTGACCAAAGTCATGTTCTTTCTTTCCACTATGCCATTTTGTTAAGAGACGTATGGAGAGGAGAACTGATGCTCCATACCTGACTCCTCACAGAAACTCTCAAAGTAGGTGTTCTTGAACTCTATGCTATTGTCACTGCGTATAGCTCATAAGGTACCTGAGAGCTCAATAGATAACCTATGGACCAAACCCATGAAGTGGGTAAAAGACTTATCATTCGAGACCATGAAAAATACCCAAGAATATCTCCAAAAATCATTGAAAATGACAAGAACATACCACTTGTCACCCGCTAATTACAATCTAGCTAGATCAACAGTGTCCATATGTAAAAATTGTCTCGGTGCATCAGCCATCGCAATAGTAATTAGGGATGAGAAGTAGCAACCATCTTACCATATCGGCAAGGAGAGCAAACCAAGTCTATGAACATCTTGAGTTTAGGCAACCATGAATGAGATCATGACTGTTAACTCAAGTCAAATGATCAAAACTAATGTGACCAAGTCTCTTATGCTAGAAGGAGAGATCATGAGACTCAAAAGTAACTAGGCAACAAAGAGAATCACTAGAAAAATCAACAAAAATAGCACAAAAGATTATTCCAAACCTAGAAATCACACAAATTAACCCTCCAGAAGAATTGAGAATTTTGCAGGTATTACGCTTGAAGCTTACCTCGAAATCGTCATCAATAAGCTAAGAAGCAGAAAGCAAATTATAATACAGCTTACTAACTAAGTCAACATCGTTAAGAAATAATTTTTCATTAATACGCACAAAACCTTTGGTGATGACATGACCAAAAGAAGCAACCCCAAAAGTGATTAGCTTATCACTTAGGGCACAGGCTAAGGAAGAGAATCAACGGGAATCTCCGGTTGTGTGGCGAGAACATCTGGAGTCTATGAGCCAAACATCTCCTTTCCTAGCCCTACTCACCTGAATCAGTGAAAGCGAGAGGTTAATGACTCAGTACTAGGGCAAATAAGTGCAGATCTAGGAAACCAATACTGACAGTCAAAGAAGCAAAAGACTGAACTCTAACGTCCCTCTAGCGCTTAACTCTCACAAAATCAGGAATAGCACCTGCTGAAGATCTAAGAGCTAGAGCTGGGTTTGTCCACCAACGTACAAAGGCTGGACTATCCCAATAACACTACCTAGACCTCCTACTTGTGGGAGCAAACTCACACCGCAGATATCCGCCTCAATAGGAAAAATGTGGAATATCAAGAGGACAACAGAAAGACTGATCACGGACAGCTCCAGAATGAAAATTAGTAGGAACAGCCTAAAAACTAAGTCCTGGATGTTGCCTAAAAATAGAAGACTCTCTAGCCTATCTAGAAGCCATGGGTGCCTTGGGAGCACTCCAAGTATAGGGATGATCCTAAATAACCATAATAGCATGACCACGCTCATGCTGTGCAATCTTGACATGTCTAAAGCAAAATTCAACCAAATATCCATCCTTCTGATAGAAGGTGCAAGTATACTTTGCCTTACTAGAGGCAGAAACTATAAGAGGGGCTACCTTCACATAAGAAATCCCTTGGATAATACATGCTGAGCAAAACACCGTAGTGCTAGATTTAGGTGTAACCACAATCTAACTACTGTTGGAGCTACACACAATGATGGGAGGATGTGCCCGAGCGTGCTCCAACTAATAAAATCATAGACTCTAATTGAATCTACTAATCTTTGATGGGTCTAGAATCAGATTGAGTTTCTTCTTGCCTCTAACAAACTTCTCAGAATGCGCATGACGTACTCATGCTCCTAAAAGAGAGGCATATGAAGAACATGGGGGAGAGAAAGATGAAGAACTAGACAAGGAAGAATGACAAGCGCAAGCATTTTTCTCTCTAAGCATGGTTGGCTCAATCTTAAGAGTCTCACAAGATACGTACTTGACATTTCTAATTCTAGTGGCCTAAGCCTCTAGCTTCTTAAGCTCATCATTGATTTTACCCATGCCCTCCTCAATCTCAGCACATCTAGCATAGGCAACTTATGACTTAGCTAATAGATCCTTAGCAACTTGATCACACTTGACATTCAAGGCATTATTGTCAAGTTTTAGTTGCTTATAGCCCTCACATGAGCTGACTGGATCCTAAGTTCATCATTTCTAGTAAATAGCTTCCTAAGGTGAGTGCTCATGACATTGATTTTAGCAAGCAATTTAGAATAATTGTTACAGGAAGGACTAGTATGTGCTTGAAGAAAGCTAGCATCAACAAGAATAGCATGAGTAGTACTACACTAGCATTCTTCCCTCTAAGGACCTCTACTTCTGAAAGTACACTATCATGTATGGTTTTTAGATTCATAAGCTCCACAAGCAAGGCATCATAGAGAACACAATCAGCATCATAAGAGGAAGTAGATCTAAATGAAACTATCTCTCGTGACAGACTACCTACCTCCTTTAGCTCCGAACATCTATTTCTAGATCTAGCATAGAATTTTTCTAGCTTGAAAAAAGCATCATTGAGCTCTTCATAGGTAGGTACCTCCTCAGACTCGCTGTAGAGGTTGTCATCGTAGATGTCATTCTCATCAGCCATAAAGTACATCTCGGTAAAATCGTTGTTGCCCTTGGTATTCTCTTACGAATCATCCTCTCAATTTTCATTGCTCCATATCTCAGTGTTGGAGAGGGTGATATCATCGAGTACAGCGAGAATGCGGTGGAAGAGTTTCTTGTTCTTCATGAACTTGCAGTACTTCTTCTCACGCGTAGGATCACAAGCTGGATCCTTCTTGTTGTGGTTCTTGTCGGTTTATTTATTCTTGGTCGCATCGTGGTAGTCATTGTTACCCTTCTCTAGCTTAGAGTAATTTACCCGAATGTGTTTAGGGTCATCACACTCGAAGTAGATGATCGAACCACCTCTCCTCTTTCTCACCCTCTTATATGCATAGGAAAACTTTCTAGCTAAGTGGGAGAGCTCGCTTTTTAGAAACTTCTCCAGATGCTCATCGCTTGTCTCACAAAGAGCGGAGAGGGAAAAATCGGAAGGACTCTCAAGTCTCAAAAGTGGGATCGATGACTAAGGTCACTGACTGTGACTTCATCTTGTGAGAGATGATGTCAATCTCATGAGTCTTGAGCCGAGAATATATCCCGTCAAGAGTCAAGGTCAACAAGTTTGTGGTATTTTTTATGGAGGGCACCTTCATCTCCTAAACTCGAAGATCGAGTACCATCAGAAAATATCAAGCATTATCCAAGTCAGGGTATATGGTACCAATAGCTCGTAGATCGCTCAGAATCTTCATGAAATGACCAAAGAACTCATCTAAGGACTCCCCAGCATGCTGCTTAAACTTGTTGTGGTCACACTTGCACTGATCTTGCCTCACCGTCTTAATTTGGGCGGTGCCCTCATGATAAGCATCAAGGGTCACCCAAATCTGGTGTAAAGATCATAAGTGAGAGATCCTGTCATACTCACTATGGCTAAGCCCCTATATGAGGATGTTCCTTGCCTGCACATTCACCTCAACGTCAGCTATATTCGTAGTATTGATGTTATCATCAGCAGGAACAATATATGGGAGTTTCACCTTCTGCCAGATCATAGAACCTTAGGCAGTGATGTATGACTCCGTCCTGAATTTTCAAAAAGCATAATCCAACCTAGAAAAGATTAGAGGCTTGGTAGAATACTTCTCTAATGTCATGTCTCTTGAGACCGATCAAGATCTAAAGAGAGCAAAATTGGACTCTGATACCAATTAAAGGACCAAAAATAGTGATTAGAAGAGGTGAATGATCATAAAACAAATTTTACCATCAAAGAAACCAACCCAAAACCTCTCTACATCAAAGAAGTATGGAAAAGCAATTTTTTGAAGAATTTCACCCAGGAGTTGGTACTACCGCTCATGTAGGAGCGATACTACTAGTGAACAGTAAAATTAGGCGAATAAATAGTAAAATATGTTCGAGTTCAAATACAAAAATTGATGTAACTTTTGATCAGGTTATCCAAAACTCATGAAACTTTGTATGCATCTTCCTAAGGATGTTAGGAACCTATTCCAACCTTCAATCGTAAGGATTAATGTTAAAGTTTTGATCTTTTTCAAATTTACCGAAGGTTACACCAAAACCGAGTCAAAATCCAAAACTTTGCCTTGAGCTTTCTCGTGTGGATTTGATGATCAATATAACCTTAGATGGACTCCCACATATCACAGCAAGCAAGAACTCTAAAGAAATTTCCCTCAAACGTGCAAGTTCAAGATCTACCTCAAATCCTTTCTTCTCAAGCAAAAACCAGTTTCTTGAAAAATCATTTGATGATTACTTGAGAGCATGCTAGATGATTGGAATATGATCCACAAAGGATTTATCCATCAATCATTCATTCTTGGCAACACAAGATCAAGAGAAGAATAAATAACCAAGAAATATCAAAAACCTAAGAAGAGGGAAGATCAAAACAAGAACTTGAGCATGTATTTTGATTTTATTTCAAAGCAAGATAAATGATTACAAAGCCTCTCACCTGAGGGCGAAGCTCTCAAAGAGCACTTATACACCCGTACAAAAAAACTAAAATCTTGTGAAAAACCTAATCCAACTCCTAGGCTTAGTGAACCTCTCCTCCAACTGCATCTCCTTGTACAGTAGAGGCAACCCTAACCCTAACACCTGGACACATTTATGGATACCATCTACATTTACATGAGTTAACCCGATAACCCAACACTCTTAACGGGTTTTACACTCACACAAGCACGCTTTTCAAAGTAGCCTTCACTTTAATGCCCAATTCGCTCTATGAGCCCGAATTTGTGTCAAGCTCCACTTTGGCTTAACCTAAATCACATATGCCAAACTGCCTCAGCCGTTGGTATTGGATAAACTACTAATTTGCTCCAATGACCGATCTTCCTTCTCCTCAAAGCTTCACCCATGCTTTGTCACTTTTCACGTGGCCTCAATGACTTGCTGCTAAGCCTCTCACGCGTCAGAACTCCCTCGAACTATCCTCGCTTGCAAACGAGCCGAAGTCACTTGGCGTGCCACGTGTCCTTGACCGTTTCACCATTTCAGCACCGGGTTCTATGACCATTCTAGACCTCAACTCCTCCCTGAGTCTAGTCCTAGTCTATACTATTGCCCTCTATGTCCATCACCAGTGCTTCATGCTCTGGTTCCTTGTCTTCCTGGCTTGCAAACACCTCTTGATCTCAGTCATCTTTGGCATCTCCTGACCATTCTGGATCTCAGCTCTCTTGGTCTAGTCCCAGTCTCCTCCGTCTCATTATGACCTAGCACCGTAGTCTTGCAACCAACACAGACAGCCAAACCGTTACGTAGCATTTTTCACAATAAATGCAATTATCAATTACATCATCAAGGAATTAATAAAAAAATCCCTAACAAACCAGATACTAACACCCCCAAGACCAGTAATACCTCACCCCCGGTACTACTGCTCCCAGGATCCAGTAGTACCGCTGATGCTAAAAGACTAAGAGACCCATCTCTAAAAAAAACTACTGCCTACTAGGACTCGGTAGTACCACAACCCTGGTACTACCACCCCTACACCACCAGTAGTACCGCTCATGCCCAACCACAGAGAAATGCCTCTCTGTAAAATCACTAGTGCCACATATAGGCTGGTGGTGCCGCAGGGCCGGCACTACCGCCATCCCAGGATGATAGTGTCACCTGACCGGCAATACCACCATTACAAGGCTGGTAGTACCGCTCTCGCTTGACAGCCCTCAAATTCCTTCAAATTCAAAATAGAATTCAAAACAAACTCAAACTTGAGCACCACATGCTCAAACACTGGCAATAACTCATCACAAATATGGATAGACCTCCACATGGTCTTTTGGTAATATTCTATTCAGTTGCTGTAGAGGAAACTTTAATTAGAGGACTAGATGCTTGGCTTCCCATCTAAGATTGATTTTGTGACCTTCTGGTGTATATAGGTTTTCTAATTTATCCACTGCAACGGCTGCCACCAACAGGCACCCGTGTAGTTACCTGCTTTGGATGTGCGGTTTACCACATAGGTAGCCAGCTCCAGATGTGCGGTTTACCACACAGGTAGTAGATATTGCACTTAGCCTCCTATGCATCATTGTTTAGTCCTCATGGTTTGCCCATAACAAAAAAGAATTTTTACTGTGCACTACCATGGTAGTTGTCGGTGTTTCGTATAACCGGCAAGTAAATTTGTAGGTGTAGGGGTCGCGCGTCCCCTCTTCTTGAATGGTTAGACTAAGGGAGTCCCGGATGTATACTGGTTCGGGCGAATGTCCCTACGCCCAGCCGTGGTGGTGGATCTCATTACTCGAGTGTGGTGATTACAAGCGAGGTTAAGGACAAACCCTTAGCGCCGTCCGAACGAGGCAGCGGGGAGCGAAGAACGCCGCTCGGGCTCAAGGCACGAATCGGTTCGGAGTACAAGCGAGGTGGAACGAGAAAATGAATGAGTCCCTTTCTCGAGGGCCCCGCCTCCCTTTATATAGTCTGAGGGGCAGTTACACGGAATTCAGAGGAAAGATGTAGGGGTATGCTATGCCCGGGAGTCCCGGTCTTCGGTCCTGATGACGGTCAGGTTCCTGTTCGTCCCATGCTGGGTTGGTAGACACGGCCGACAAGGTTCATGGGAAGGTGCACACCTGCCTCGCCGCCTGTCAGTCTTGACGTTGCTTGCGCCAGATTCTCTTTGTTGCCTTGGGACGGAGTGCGCCCCTCCACCGTGTCTGGTGGGGCGAAAGGATGGGCGCTTGACCCAGCGACCCCCCGTATCACCCGGGAAGGGGCCACCTGCTCCAATATGCCCGTCATATCTATGGGGCGAGTGACCAGATCGAAGCCGACTGGCGTCGTGGCGGGGGTCGTTGAGGCGGAGTTTTGCCAGGGCTCTGACTGGAGGCCTGGTCGGAGACTACGGGGATGCCCGACCATGACTGGTCTGAGCGCCTGTGGGCCCTGACGAGGTCAAGATTCTTCGTGTCCTCTTGGGCCTTTAGCCGGGCCCAAGATGGTTCATCTCGTAGCCCAGCCAATATTTAGGGATAATCCCATCTTGTGAAGGACGGAAATTTTGGTAATACTCTCTCCAAAGATCGCGGCATCGCCGCCTTCTGCTTGCCTGCCGTGTCCGGACGACTGAGAGAAATACGATCTTGAAATAGATGTATACTTTGCTGTGGGGTACCCCTGGTATGAGTATTCGTCAGTAGCCCCCGGGGCCATCCTGAAACGCGTGCGTTCCCGGATGGACCCTTCGTCCTCGGTGGCACGGTCTCCCTCAATTGGCGTGACGACGCTTTGGCTCATCTTTGGAGTTCAGCCTTGGAGATGAAGGGAGGCCCTCTGTAGGATCGAAATATACTAATGTAGCAATCAGAGGGGGGGTGAATGATTGCGCGGAAGCTAAAATCAAAATTTTCTTGATTCACAAAACCCCCTAAATTAATTATGAAATATTGCTCTCGGTTTCAGCAAAAACAGATTAACAGAGGTTCACTAAAACCGTAATTCCCAAAGATCCAACCATCGGATTGACGTGAAATTTTAACTGTATAAACTAGATTCAAATCCGAAACTAACACAATAAGAATCAGCTCGATCAGATCTACGGATCTAAAGTTATTTTCTTCGCAATTTTACTGTATCAAGAATGACGAAAATATGAATCAATCTAGAAATAAAATAGGCATGTAAACGAAGAGTGAAAATGAAAAACGAAATTACCAGCACATCGATTTGTAAATCTTGAATTTTGTTGCCGAGATGTGTTCATAAGATACCTGCAAAATATCCTCAGATACTCTCCAAATCATCCAGAACTTCTTCGAGTCAAAAGACATGCATACATGCAACGATCCGTCTTTTGTCGATCAGCCGCGAGGAACAAAACGAGGAGCTCAACTTCTAGTCAACTTAATTATGCATGCATGCAGCCAAGGAACAACACGCTAGCAACTCAGGCAGTAATGAAACGCCAAGAAACAAAATCGGCTGGCGCAAAACTTCTGGCCGCCAGGTGCCGCTAGCAACTCCAGACGCAAGCCAACGCAGGATCTTCTCGCTACCAAGAAAAGCTCTTCAGCCGCCGGCCGCAAGACTGCATGCAACCGCACGTGTAGAACCAAGAATCGGTAAAGATAAAACCCACGAAGACGTCTCCTGCCGCACAGAAAAATCTCACGTATGAAAAACGGCTGAACCAGCCGCCGCAAAAGCAATCTTTTATTTCTTTTGTCTAACAGTACTCCAATACAAAAGAGTACAAACCCTAATTTTTGCTCTCGAATAAACAGGGACACCTCCCCCTATTTATACAGAGCAAACACACAGAGATTGAATACAACTCCACTTCCAACATGGAAAGAGTTCGTATCTATCTCAACTTGGCTCAACATGACCAAAAACAACTCTTGCACGCATGTACAGCCCACCTGCTGTAAATACATGACTAACCAGCCTCCATGTGCATGTTCTCTAGCCCGAACGTCCCCAAGACATCCTCGACCACGGGACCTCGATTCCTCCTCGAACCTAGTCCCGAACCTCCGCCTCCATGAACCTAGTTCCGGTCCGTCATCGACCACGTCCTCGAGCAACACCGCACACTAATAAACAAACAACGGCCCGAGCACAAGTCCACGACTTGACTCAAGGTTAATCCATGCAACCACTCACACGAGTGCATTGCATCAAGCAAAACCATCATGCTATCACCAAAGATAATAATCATATCAACATAGCACATGCACAAGCACCACACATGCTATAACCAAAGTCACTTTACAATGCCAATTTCACCATTCAACCAATTTTTCATCACATGATCTCACACCCTCCTTGTGGAACTTTGGGGTGACCGTTCTGGTCGGCCGAGTCCGTCCGACCCAGTCGTCCGGTCTTGACTGGGTGCGCGCGAGCGCACCCGGTGGGTGTAGCCCCCGAGCCCCGAGTGGGTCGAAGAGTTGGTCGGGGGTTGCTTTGGTCGGTGAACATCCGTCTGGACGAACTCCGTGGACCTGGTTGGACCCGAGCCCCCGAGCGGACCGCCTGCGGGGTCCGACCGACTTGGTCGGCCTGTTTTGGCTGGGTGCGCGTGAGCGCACCCGGTGTGTAGCCCCCGAGCAGGTTGGAAATCTGGTCGGGGGGTTACCTTTGCCAGGTGAGCCCGACCGACTTTGGTCGGTGCGGATGCCTCATGCAAGGTTTCGGTTCCTGATGCCTTCGCGAGAGGTTCTGGTTCCCGGATGCTCGTTTTTCGTCGTAGCTGGACGCGGCCGTGTCGGCAGGGATGTCCAGATGCCTTCGCGAGAGGTTCTGGTTCCCGGATGCTCGCTTTTACGTCGTAGCTGGACGCGGCCGTGGTCGGCAGGGATGTCTAGATGCCTTCGCGAGATTTCGGTTCCCGGATGCTCGCTTTTACGTCAGAGTCGGACGCCGCCGCCGTGGTCGGCAGGGATGTCCAGATGCCTTCGCGAGAGGTTCTGGTTCCCGGATGCTCGTTTTACGTCGTAGCTGGACGCGGCCGTGGTCGGCAGGGATGTCCAGATGCCTTCACGAGAGGTTCTAGTTCCCGGATACTCGTTTTACGTCGTAGTTGGACGCGTTAGTAGGGCTGGTTTAACGCCGCAGCCTAAGCGAAGTTAGTCGGCCGGTTTAGCCTAGGCGAGTTAGTCTGCCGGGTTTAACGCCGCAGCCTAGGCGAGCGGCGCCCGTCCCCAGTCTTCATCGCAAGGCTATTCTGGGAGGAGAGGCCGTATCGGTCCCACGTACACCCCCGCCCGCGGTGTGGGACCGGAGGGGTGAGCTAACGCGTGTTTACCATACGTCGGCCGAACACCGTGCTCGTGGAGCTACAAACGGGTTATCCGAGTGGGCCTGGGATCCCTGTCGAGGATCCCTAGCGGATCGTCCTCAGACGGCGTCCGACTACTGGGGCGACCCATAAAAAACCTTTCTTTACTCGATCCGTCTCGGACCCCGAGCCGTTCGTAACTCGGGGCGCAGCTGGCTGCTACCCTTCCGGAGGGCTCCGCGAGAGAGTGTGAAGTATGGTCTCGGACACGAGTCAAGACGATTGGGTCGTCCGCCAACCCAACTAGAGACCCGCTGAGGGTTCGCTTTGGACCCGCCCCTCACTCGCTTTGCCTTGCTGGGGGTGGCTAGGGATCCACTTGGTGGATTTTGCCTCCGGAACCCGCAGCCGGGCCTTGATCGCGAGGCACTCAAGCCCTCTCGCCACCTTGAGGCCGCGGCGGCCTGGTAGGCTTTTCATACCGCTTCGCTTAGCCGAGCCGCCCGAGGCGGGATCGAGGTCACAGGCGCCCCCCCGAGCAATGCCCTGGCGCTTCCCGCTAGCATTTAATGCGTGCGGAAATTAAATGCGAAGCGAAATGATTGGGAGCGATATGTCTCACCAGCGGGGCGGCGTGGTGGTTTGAATGGACGGGCGACGCTTCATCTGAGACGAGGTCTTGATCGTGTCCGCCGGTCGGCAAGCGTATTGCCGCTCGTTTTGGCCGGTGCTGCTCGGGCGCCTATAAAGTCGGTGCTGGGAGGTGCTAGGGCACGCTTCCGCCTTTGCTTTTTGCTGCCCCCTCGCCTTTGCCTTCCTCACCCCTTGCCTTCGCCTGAGACGAGGAAAAGAAACAAAGAAGTCGGGAGAAAGTTACTTACACTCTTCTCCTCTAATTTTCGATTGCTCGCGCACTAGAGATATCGTGGTCGGAGTGCACCGCTCAACCCAGCCGTGCGCTTGGCCTAGAGAGGAAAGGGTTCCTCCCACCGCAAGATGTTTCGAAGTGGAGGGTCCCGACGGGGGCTGCGGAACCAGCGCTGGAGGAAGGGGAGATCGTGGTGCCCTTTGGTTCTACGAAGCGGGTTTGGACTCCGCTTCATCCCTTCGTCCGTGGGATGCTACACCACTACGGGGTGGAGGTGCATCACCTCAACCCCAACGGCGTGCTCCACATAGCGATCTTCATGACGCTGTGCGAGGCATTCCTGGGGATCGAGCCCCACTGGGCGCTATGGAAGTACTTCTTCCACACCCGATTGTGGAAGGATAAGGCGGCGGACGCTACGGCGTCCATGGGAGGCGCGGCCCTGCAGCTGCGACCTGGCCGCGGGTCGGAGTACATCCCCTTGAAGCTGCCGTCGTCGAATTGGGGGTGGCATTCCGAGTGGTTCTACGCTCGGAACCTAGGAGGCAGCGCCCCGGTCTTCACTGGTCGTCTCCCTGAGTCAAAGGACGAATGGGGCTGGGGCCCCGATCAAAGGGAGAAGAAGAAGGTGGCGCTGATTCGAGAGCAGGTCAAGCTCCAGTAGGAGCAGGGCCTAACCAGTGAAGCTGTTGTACGTGCGTTCATGAGAATGCGCGTGCAACCCCTAATGGAAAGGGCGCGCCCGATGTACTTGTACAGCGGGGCACCTGACCCCATGAGGATGGTCGCAGCAGAGCTCACCGCGTCGGAGCTTGAGGCCAAGGTGGCCGTCGTGCTGGTCGGGAGCACCACCGTGGCGGCGGGTGGCGGCCCCGAGCCTTTCTCGGCGGGGAACCCCCCGGATTTGGTATGCCGAATGATTCCTTTCTTCTTTTCCTTTCACCCCCTTGGCCTTTAGCATGTGGTTTGATCGGTGCCTTTGTGCTCCCTGTGTGGTCAAGGTGATGGTGTCCCGAGCGGGCCGCCAGGGAGAAGCAAAGAGGGCCAGAGCCATGAGGCGGCGCCTGAAGGAATCCGACCGCAAAAAGCGGGAGGAGGAGAAAAGGAGGAAGAAGAGGAAAGAGCGCGCGATTAAGGTCGCGCGCGGCGAGGAGGCCTCCGTGTCGATTGCTGTCAGTATGGCCGATGCGGAGTCGTCCTCGAGCGACGGTGGTGGCGACAATTTCGATGATCCGTATGAGGCCCTCCTTGGGCCGCAGATCGGCGGCGAGCCCAACGAGGGCGGTGGTACAAGCGCCGCTATCGTTGGGTCCCAGGCAAAGGTCTCCCAGGGGAGACATCCCTGGGGAAGTAGAAGGGCGATTCGCCTCCGCCAGGGAGGCCGGCGAAGAGGACGCAGCTGCCGCTACAATTCCCTCGCTCGACGGAGGTCTGCTCTGGAGCGGCGGTGGTTCAGCGAGATCCGACGCCGGATCTGCCCCCGGCGACGGTTGGGGCGTTGAGCGCCAAGCCGTCGCTGCCAGCAGAATTGGGACCACCGTCGGAGGCTCCGGAGGGGTCGAGGCACGAGGAGATTCTAGCACCTCTTGACGGCCTCGGGTCCTGGCCGGAGGTCATGGAGACGAAGAGAGCTTCCGCCGCCGCCAGGGCCGGTGCCAGCCGACGCGATCTTGGCGCTTGTTGCGGTCCTGACGTTGGAGCCCAAAGGCCCAACAGAGAGGGCGATCCAGACGCCGGAGGCGGCTGATGCCGAGTCGCAGGTGGAGGCGGCGCACGTCCTTCCGCGACCCAGGGCCCCCTGGCCCGTGCTAACCTTGCCGGGCAGCGACCCGACCGGCAAGCCGCTGCTCGTGCTGGACATCGAGGCAGAGGCCAAGTCGTGGGGGACCCTCCAAGAGGGTACGCAACGAGTGGAAGCTCATCTGAGCCAGATTCGGTAGGGTCTGGCTTTCACCCTTGGCTCAACTGATGGTGCGCTGAAAGTCATCTCTGACATCACCCGCCCGACCAGCCAGGTAAGCCCGGTCGACCGCTTAGCTTCAGCCTTCGACTTGCTTTAGTGGCCGACAGGCTAAATGGAGTGCCCGGGCTTTTGCAGTTACTGAAGGCCCAGTCGGGAGAGAAGTCGGCGTCCCTCCATATCTTGCATGAGCGGATGATGGCCGCTGTGGAGGAGGACGGTCGCCAGCACTCCGAGTCACGCGAGGCTCGGGAAGCCCTGGTGCACGAGCGGACGGAGGCGGAAAAGGCCCGCCGAGAACTGGGCTAGATCACGCAGGTCTTGCTCGAGGAGCGCCGGACAAACCAGTCCTTGAGGACGAAGGTGTCCGAACTTGAGTCTCTCCTGGCGGCAGCCAACAGCGCCAAGGACACTGCCGTCGCCGCAGAAATGGCTGCGCGGTCAGAGGTGGTGCGCCTGTGGCGAAGCGCGACGAGCTCAAGTGAGTCGACTCCGCCAGGGGGGATGCCACGCGCGAGCAGGAGGCCCGGACCAAGGTTGAGGAGGACCTCCAGCATCTGGAGGCCTCCATGGCTGGTAAGCAAACCAACCCTAGCTCAACTTTCCACAGCCGTGGACCGCCGGGCCTTCCTTTTGACATTGTTTTGATCTGTAGTGCTGCGGAAGGATCTCAGCGACGCTGTGGAGGCGCAGAAGTTGGCGGTGGAGGAACATGACGCGGCGGTCACGTCGCGAGAAGTGGCCTTCTCGGCGAAGGAGCCTGGCGGAGCAAGACTGCCCCAATAATCGCCAACTAACGGCCCTTCATGAGGTCGGCCGAGGTCCGCGACGAAAGTGTTTGGGACCGCGGGCAGGTTCGAGCTCACTTGCCGCCATGGCTGCCCGCGTCGGAGCACATCGAGCGCTCAGTGAGCGAGGGGATCGAGCTCGGAGCTTGTTCGGCACTGGTTTTCGCCCTCTCCCACTATAACGGCATCGACCTTGCCGTTGTTAGCAGTGGGGTCGCAGTGAACCGGACCAACGAAGAGGTCGAAGGGTTCAGGAACCAGGTCGACCCGTATGCTGCGGTGATCGCCAGCCGGATACCGCCAGAGAGCCACCTCCACTGGAAACAAGAGGAAAGTTAGACGTTTTGATTTTTGTAATAACTTCGTTTTTGTAATGAACTGAAGTTTTGTTTTGGTCGAGCCGTTCCGTAGGCCTGATTCTATTTTTTCACGCTTTCCCAAAGATGATGAACATTCGATGACCATAGCTTTAGGAACCGCGGAGGTTGCGTAAGCGTGGGTCGACATGTTAACACTTTTTGGGGAAGGCTCAAAAAAGGACAAGAACCTAAGGAGCAAAACGCTCGCTCACACTTATCACGGAAGGAGTGTTCCCGACCAGCAGTGGCTCGAACCGCACGGGCACTTCCTTTTACCACAAAGCACTACTGCGAATCAGAGCACTTTGGGCGAGGGTCAGAGCACTTGGGTCGAGAGGGTTACCGCTAGGGAGAGTCGAGTGGCTGGTCGGGTCACTGACCCGTGTGAGTGTGCGAACCTGCGGCCCCCGAGCGGCGCGTGGGAACCAAGCTTGCGGTTTCCATGCGACACTTGAACTCGGAAGAGCAGGGAAACCGCACGGGAATGAGGAAAAGCTCAGGGAAAGAATTCGCCTTATCTTTTACTCCGCGAGGTGGAGATGCCGTGGTGTTTGGGCCCTTTGTTCGGCTTTTGGGCCGGGGCAGTTTCAAGCTAACGGGCCCTCTGCCAACTTGGGCCGCAGAACGGCTCAACAGTGATGCTCGCGCGCACGCAAGCGCGACCGGCTGACCGAGTCAAAATCGAAGAGTCGCACAGGCCTCCCTGGCCGGCGAAGGCTTTTCGCCCCATCAATCGCGTCGTATTTTAATGCGAGGTGGGGGCGTGGACAGGACACGTCTTGTCGCGCAGGACGTGGAGTTAATGCGCGTGCGGCGCGTCGCCCAGGATGAAGCCCGCTTCGACTGCTCCGCGCCGCGCCTATAAATACGGCACGGGGGAGCGACCACGCATAGCCATTCTTCTTGTCTTCCTGTTCTCCCCTTGCCTCTTTGCGAGAAAGGAGGGGAAGGGTTAGGAAACACGAGTGCCGATGGCGAGCGGGGGCGACGATCGGAGGACCGGCAAGCGGGAGGCGGCGGCGGATCCCCTGGGGTCGGACCCCAAGAGGTCCCGCACCATCGCCCGGTCGTCCTTGCGCACGAGGAGAGGGGGGCTCGCACTGCCCTTGTCGACCTTCCGCATCAGGGATCCTCTTTCGAAGTGAGTTTCTTTGCTTAATGTCGGGATGGTTTTGGTTCCGACTTGCTGACGTCGAGCTTTTTCCTTCAGACACCAGAGCTTCGCTCGAGATCGCCGCCATTGTCACCAAGGCTCGCGATGACCGCCTCGGCGGGGAGGCGGCACCACTGGGCCACTCCGATGCTCCTCCCGCCGCCGGCGGTCCCTCGGGAGCCGAGCACGTCTGTGGTGACGCGGCTAGAGGCCTCCCTGCGGATCCGAGCCAGGCGGCGCCGCCAGAGGCGGAGATGTCGCGGCAACGGGCCCGGGCCCGAGCCATGGAGGAGGAGCTCGCCGAGACGCGTGAGGAGGTGCAGGCGTTGCGGTCAAGGCCATGGAGGAGGAGCTGGCCAAGGTGCGCGAGGAGCGCTGGACCCTACGCGAGGATCTCATGAACGTGCTCGGTCCAGCCTTCGAGAGCATGGCGAAGCCGAGAGCCGGAGAGTAATGAGTCGCATTACGCCGGAGAGTAATGAGTCGCAGACACGCCGGCCTCTCCCCGACGCCAACGCTACTGGCCGACCGCCGCCGCTTTACGCTTAGCGCTCTGCTCGTGAGGGGTGGGGGATCGCCGTCGCTGTGGCGGAGTATGCGCTGGCCTGCTGTGCCAGCCGCAATGCCGCCTTTGACCCGATCGCGACCGTCGGCGGGGTCGAAGGCGATGCGGACCGGGTGCGGGTTAGGGTGCGGCCGGTGGCGGAGATCGTGGCAGGGCTTGTTGCGGTCGACGTGAGCAGCGACAGCTCTGAGGACGACGACTTCGCTGGATGAACCTCCAGGCGGGCGTGTCTAACTTTTGCTTTTGGGTGGCGCAATGTGTGTACATCTGATGTCATGGATTTTGGGGACTTTGCTGGATTCTTGGCTTTGCCTGTCTGTAATGAACACTCGTCAAACGACCATGGCCCTTAAGAACTACAAGGGTCGCTAGAGCGTAGGTCGGAGTGCTAATACTTTGAGGCAAGCGCGAAAAAATGGCAAAGGGCCTGGCGGCCCAAAAGATGCGTCCGAGATCGAGCATGGATCACCTCGCGTGGGCACCCCTTTCTTCCACAGGCACTACCAGAATCAGAGCCGCTTAGGGCGAGGTCGCAAAGACTTGGGTTGAGAGGGTTACCGCTTGTAAGGGATCTAATGGTCGGTCGGGGCGCCATCCTAACACGCGAATAAAGATGAAGGTCAGGGACAGAATCTTCTTAGCTTCTCAATATTCCAAGCGTTTGACACAGCGCAATCCTCGGCGCCATCAAGTCGAAAGGTGCCGAGTCGGAGGGCCCCCGTGGCGGTGAAGGGTCCTTCCTGGGGGAAGGAATGACTTACGCCGCCACATCGATCGACTCGTGCGGACCAGTCGTTTGTCCCAAGGGCCGCCCATACCGCGGCCCGATCCGGAAAGCGTCCGACCGTCCGGCAGTCGGAGCGACCGCATCCGGGGTTGGTCGACTGCCCGATTGACGAGTCCGATCGGACTGAAGGCACGTAGAGATCGGGGATGGTGGTTCCTGGTAGTATGCTGCCATACAAGCACCGCGAGGCTTCGAGGCCTTCGTGACTCGGTCGATGACGGGCTTGGAGTCGCCGTGCTCGTAGAGTCGGGAAGCGCCGAAGTCAACAGCGATCCGGAGCGCGCGAGGCTTGGGATCACTTCGAGGCGGTGGCGCCGGCTACGCCGGACCTTGCTGGTCCCGCGTGACGGCACGACTTGGGTAGCCCGAGGAGGCCCCCCAAGCGATGGGGACCGGAAGGCCGCATGTGCTGCACGGCAACGCGCTCTACCGTCACTCGGAGGTTCCGATAGGTAGCCTCAGCCCCCGAGTCCCCCGGATAGGTGACGCCATGGAGCAGTACCGTCGTTGCAGCGACGTTTCGGCTGGCGTGGGGAGAGCACAGAAGACCGTGTGACCCGTCGGCCAGTTGTTGGTGAACCTGACGTGCGCGCGTGCGCGCGCCAGGCGCATGCGAAGGCCCGGGCTGACTCTGCTCCAGATCGGCCTGGAGTTCGTCAGGCTTGGCCTTTTGGGCCTCCAGCTGTCCGCGCTACCGCCGAAGCTCAGTGCGGCAAGCCTGAGGAGTGGCGGGGATGAGCACAGACTCTCCAACCGGGGGGGTGAAGTCGAGGAAGCCAAAGCGAATCCAGCTCCTCGACGCAGACGCATCGCCGTTGGTGAAGAAAGCCATCAAGGAGGGAGATGGGAATCTGGAGATCGCGAAGATGACGCGCGAGGGCCCCTACCTGGCGCGCCAACTGTCGGTTTTTCGTATAACCGGCAAGTAAATTTGTAGGTGTAGGGGTCGCATGTCCCCTCTCCTTGAATGGTTAGACTAAGGGAGTCTCGGATGTATACTGGTTCGGGCCGAATGTCCATACGTCCAGTTCGTGGTGGTGGATCTCATTACTCAGAGTGTGGTGATTACAAGCGAGGGCTCAGGACAAACCCTTAGCGCTCGTCCGAACGAGGCAGCCCGGGAGCGAAGAACGCTCGCTCGGGTCGGAAGGCACGAACTGGTTCGGGAGTACAAGCGAGGTGGAACGAGAAAAATGAATGAGTCCCCTTTCCCTGAGGGCCCTGCCTCCCTTTATATAGTCGGAGGGGGCAGGTTACACGGGAATTCAGAGGAAAGATGTAGGGGTATGCTATGCCCGGGAGTCCCGGTCTTCGGTCCTGATGACGGTCAGGTTCCTGTTCGTCCCATGTTGGGTTGGTAGACACGGCTGACAGTGTTCGCCGGAAGGTGCGCTCGCCTCTTTCGCTTTGTCAGTGCTTGGCGTTGCTTGCGCCAGATTCTCTTTGTTGTTTTGGGATTGAGCGCGCCTCCACCGTGTCGGTGGGGCGAAGGATGGGCGCTTGACCCAACTGACCCCGTATCACCCGAAGGCCACTGCCCAATATGCCCATCATATCGTGGGGCGAGTGACCAGATCGGGCCCATCGGCGTCGTGGCGGGGTCGTTGAGGCGGAGTTTGCTGTGGCTCGATCGAGGCTCTGGTCTGAGCCTACGGATGCCCACCAGCACTGGTCTGAGCGCCTGTGGGCCCGACGAGGTCAAGATTCTTCGTGTCCTCTTGGGCCTTGAGCCGGGCCCAAGATGGTTCATCTGGTAGCCCAGCCAATATTTAGGGATAATCCCATCTTGTGAAGGACGGAGATTTTGGTAATACTCTCTTCAGCACTGTGCATCGCTACCGGCCTTGCTGCCATCGTGTCCGGACGACTGAGAGAAATACGATCTTGAAATAAATGTATACTTTGCTGTGGGGTACCCCTGGTATGAGTATTCATCAGTAGTATATAGCGGTAGTAGAAATTAGATCCGATAGTTGATTTGTCGAGGGCATTCTGGTCTTTTGGCTTTGAAAATATGAAGATTTGCAAGGGTATAAACGGCTTTTCACGTTGAATGTCATCTCTTCCGGTTCCTATCGTTTTTTTGCTGGTTTCTTGCCGATTCGTCAGGTTTGTTTGCGCCGCCGCCGCTGGTTCTTTTCGTAGCCTTGTGCCTTACCACTGGAGTTCATGCCTTTGCTGGTGGCTCGCCGCTCAAATTTGCTTGCTATCCTCCTCCCCGTTACTCTCGACGCCGCCGGCTGGCCCGGTTCCTTTTGACGACTCCATCAGCATGCATGTCCTTGCTGACAAGAATCGATCGACTAGATAATTTCCAAGTCCGGTGGCCGCAAGTTAATGATCCTGGCGACTAGATAATTCTATGGGCTGGACATCGTGGCCTCCTCGTTTTTGTTTCTTGTGCCTGTTGTTCTTGCGGCCAGGAAAGTGCTGAAGCGACTAGAAGTGATTGCGCTCGGCGGCACATGCATGGCGTTATTTCTCTCGAGGCGTGAAGGTTGTGACTAGAAAAACTTGCAGCCGGCGACTAGAACTTTGGCGATTGTAATACTTTTCATCATACACAATCTCCTAGTCAGTCGATTCCATGCAATCAGGCACGATGAGTCCCATTAGGTAATCAATTTCATGCCACGCAATGGGTTCCGTATTCAATTTGGACACGACAAAATTAATCAATGTCTTCTTCCTTCATATGGAAAGTTGGACACGAGATATAGGGTTGGGTGCCGGTTTAGAAATTTTTTTACCATTCTACTCTCCACGGGTTATACTACCCATATTACACATGGTAGTATAATCAGATCTAAACTAATCTCAACCGTTGGATCTAAAGAAATGGACTAACAAAATGCTTTCTTGAACTATACACCTCACAGACGTAACACAAGCACTACTATTCAAATCAGAATTTTCTATTTACTTTCTTGAATTTGTACACCTCACAAAGCACTACCACCACTATTCAATTCAGACTTTTTTCGTTTACTTTGTTGAATTGATCTATGACTGGATGACTAACTGAGAAGTGCTATATGATCATCCCTCTTCAAATGGTGAGACAGGAAAATATGAAAATATGGAACACATAAAAGATAAGATAGGGGGTAGAGGGATTAACCCTGATGACAACCCACAGGGATTCAAACCTTAGCTTAAGTGTGATAGCCATTTCAAAGTAAATTTTTTTTCATGTTGTTGTTGTGCACTGCACATTATCTTAGGTATAGCAGCTATATTTCCAAATAGCGGCAATTCCAATGAACTTTGGTTCATTTTTTAAATCTCATGTCTTCTAATATTACTATAATGCAAATGGAGTGACATATGTCAATGCTCTGATCTCTGAATTAACTTGTATGGGCTGAAATCTACAGTAATTGTTCTTGACTCTCCTCCTGTTCTAGACTGGATGGTGATGTTCTGATACCCAACTATGGCTTGCCATCAACACCTAGTACCTTCCTCATTATTTTCTTCTTGTGGTATGTCGATAGTTTTATTTATTTTACACCTGTGTTGAAAATGCATTTGTTCCTTACAATAATATCATTTTCATTTCTCTTGGTCATTATGTTTCACATCCATTAACTCCTTTTTCCCATTTGCATAATAATAGTATGTAACATTATTTTGTTCTTACGAAAAAAAGCAAGAGAGCGGTCACCAGATCCCTTAAGAGAAGGAAATAAACATAACATCATCTTTCTTTATCACTGGAAATGATGGCGTAGTCTTATGAGAAGACAAGCTGACATCCCGTGCTGGAGATGCTACTACTGAGTGGCTTGTGGCACTGTGAAGTTTTACATTCCTCTTGATGAATTCTTAAATCACCTATAATGAACAAAGCCACCTACAGTATATAATAAGTACTCTTAATGATTATGTATTTAAACTAATGATTATGTAAATCTTCTTCCAAGTGATTTTCATGAGATAAGAAAGAAACTGCCTGACTTTTAGGACCTACAAACTTTCAGAATCCTCCGGTGATACTGACCACACTGCTGGGAAGTATATAATTCATCTAAACTCTTTCTCTAATTAATGGGCTAGATTTGGTTACATTGAAAGCGAATTTTGTTCACAATATATATTTGGTGCAACAACAGAACAAATGTAGCTAAATGTCACAATCCAAGCAGCTTACAGATTGCAGCATTTCTTTACAAATAGAGAGATACATCATCTTCAAATCACAAATAGTTTATTTTGTTACGAGATAAGATATTCATAACCGTATTCGATTAGATTCTATCTCTTATATGTGGATGAATCTGAACTCATCTCTTGCAATTTTCTTTATATATTGGGCATTCCTCCTTGTACAAGAAATCAATCTAATAAAAGCAAGAGAACTTTGCCCCCCTACGTACTTTGTGTGTGCTCTGGTTCTTATTCTTGTGATTTCGTTGGCATGATGTTGATTGATCGTGGGTAAACGACTACATTTTACAACACATTTTACATAAAGTCTACTGGTTATAGCTTATTGGTTAAGGAGTAAGGAGTAAACAACAATTTTTTTGCCTGGCAGCCATATTTTCTTTGTGCTTATGCAAGCCAGTTTGTCTCCTTAACAAAGACCTGTATGTATCAATATATATATCCCAATCAATGGAGAAAAGTGCTAAAATGCAACACATTCTTTCCCAGCTATTACACTGCACACAACTTATAACCGGAGATTTCTACTAACTTGTATAATATATAGATAGAAAAGGTTGGCTTAAAATCAACTAGCCATTGCATCTGAATCTGTTATAAATCTCTCTCAAAGATTTCCCTTCTATAGAAAGGAATATTACAAGCCTCCCTTGCATGAGGCCGCTTCCTACGATTTCTTCTTCCCCGAGGATCTGAGCCTGCCCTTCCCTCAAGTCCGGCATGGAAGAAAGTTCTACCACCACTAATGCTAACATTAACCATTTATACGCGACCTGAAGAAAGTCAGTCAGATTGGCCATTGAATTAAGAAAGAGTGTAACGGTGTTGCCCTAAGGCTATAATTGATTATTGACACAATTCACAACAGGTTATCAATACAGGAAGATCCAAAAGAAACAATGGGCAATAAATGAATGTAGAACAAAAATGATGTCTTCTGTCTACTTTCATATGACTACGGTGCAGCCAAACAACACCGTAAGCTTTAGCCATTATAATTATAAACCACAGAAATGTAGAGGTAATAGAAAAAAACATGGTTGTAAATCAAAGGAACACACGAGACCCCTTAACACCCAAGGGGAGAGCAATAGAAAAACATAATACAGGTACCAACTCTTACTTGTAAGTATCGCACTATTTGTATAGCTAGGGGAAAATATTGATACAAACTTTGACGACAATGTTGTCTTAGAGTTTTCTGTGTGATAAATTCTCATGTAACGCAAAGAATATATGAATGATATTTGATTATGCCACTGTTCGTGATACTTTTCTATGTCCTTACAGAATTGACCGTGTACAGTATTGGTTCTTAGTCAACTACTCCTTTGGATGCATTGTTAGTTCCATTTGTAAAATTTATATTGTGATGATTAATTTGACAACAATTTAATATATGCGTGATGATTTATGTGACAACAATATTTATTATGAAACAAGGTACTGCGAGAGTTTGCTTTATTTGTGACAGGAGATGCAGCGCAGGCAACAGTAAGTGCAACGCAGGACGCGAGATGCACATTCTGCCACACAGAGCGTGAGCGGATGTACACTGCAGTCAAGGAGAATCTGCGCAGTGGCGCGTAGTCCGAGAGAAGCACTTGAAGGTCGCAGAGGTCTGGCGCAGACGCGAGGTCGCAGAGGTGCAGTGGCACGCTAAATCGCAGGGTCAGGAGGCGAGGCACGCGAAAGTCGCGGTGGTGCATGAGTTGAGATGCGTGAGGTCTACGCAGATTGGACGACGCAAGGTGACGGTCGATGGGCGTCTGACGCAAAGTGAATCATACGAGTGCGGCAGGTGGGCCGTTCGTATGGATATGTATGAGTTTTGGGCTGTGTGTATGTATTAGACCTTATGTAATTAGGCCAGATAATTAGGGTTAAGAAGTTAGGATGGAGTCGTGTCGAGTTATACTCGGTTGCTGTTTCCTTGGCCGAGTCCCGGGTGGATTCCGTGTTCAAACGGATGAGCGAGCACGCGAAGCGAGGAATAAAAAGGCAGCGAGCCGCAGAGAAAAGATGAGCCGCACAGAAAGAGAAAAGAAACAGAGCAGCAGGTGACGGCGGAAGAAAAAGAAAAAGGCGAGCGATGCTACAGTAACTTGGGGCTACAGTAAATAGCGAGGCTACAGTACCTCGCTTGAATGGGCGAGTTCTGGAGATGCGAGGCTACAGAGAAGCGACGATCGTGCGAGCGAAAGAAAAATTCGGTGTTATTAGAGAAAAACTTCAGAGATTATTTGAGGTTGGTGCTTTCATGTAACGAGATCTATATGTGTGTTCTTTGATGAAAATCAGTGAGTATAGATTTCGATCTAATAATTTATATTTACGTATAATTGCTTTCTAGTATGCATGTTTAATCTAGTTTCTCTTCCACAGTATTAGATCAATTATTTTAGATTGGTTTGTTCAGTTTAGTTATTATTTTGGTAATTTCCAGAATTAATAAAAACACAAAAAAATTAGTTTTAAGTGTTACTTTGCACCAATTCACCCCCCTCTTGATGCGCCTCGATCCTACAATTGAGTTGCGTGGTATAACTCAGGTTCTACTTTTTTCCCAATGCTCATTTAAACTGAGTCGTACTCTTTATTCATTGTGTATGACTATATTACTTACAATATTCTCTACTGATATAAAAGAGCAGTTTGTTCATTGTCCTTATGTCCCCTCAGGCATTCTCAGCACGCACCACCTGTCTATGCAGTGTTCAACCACCCCACCCTGAAAAGATTGTCTTGAAAAAAGCCAGAAAGAAAAAAAAAATCAATGAACATGTGGGCAACCATCGCGCCACCATGGCACCACCCATCTCTCTCGTGTGCAACCTCCTCTCCCAGATTCTAACCCCCTTACCCTCCCCTCCCCAGCTGATCTCTGCCATCTTTGGCCTCCTCCCTCTCCCCTTCCTTTGTGCAATCCAATTAGGTGATGAATTCGACTCTGCAGATCCGAATCAGGGTTTTGTGATGGATAACACGTAGCGAGTGGCAACAGCGACGGTGCACAACAAGGCATTGAAATAACCCAAAAATTTCAAAAATAAATTTAATTTGGCCTTTGCTATTTATTTGGAATTTATTTGAATTTTTTCCCGAATTTATTTCGAATTTATCCGGTTTAATTCAAAAACTTCCCTTTTCGGGAAAATCAACCCCGGATTCCGCTTTCCCTTTTCGGCTCTCCGTTTTCCCGCTTGAGCTCGCGCCTCAGCGTTTCCCGCTTCCCCGCCTCGCGCCCTGTCGTTCCGCCAGCCAACGCTGCTTATAAGCTTCACGCCAGCCGCCTCCGTCGCCCTCGTTCGCTTCCGTCTTCTCCGTTTAGCGCTTGTTTCTTCATGACATCACCGCCCAATCTGCAGGCCATCACCTCACCCAATCAACCGCGCCCTGACATCTCTACTGCGCCGAGCCGTCCCGCCGCACTCATTCCTCTGCCCCGTTTTGTCTCTTCAGCGCTCGAGCACCCTCCACCGCTCACCTCACCTCCGCCTCGCCTCGCCCCATCGCAAGCAGCTGGCTTACCAACCAGAGAGCTCAGCATGCCGCTGCATCGCCACCGAAGTCGACGGCCACCCGCATTTACTCCCCGCTCGGTCACGTCGAATCGCCACTCGAGCCCCCTCCGTCGCTAGCCTCTCTTCCTCCACCCTCACTCTCTCCTTCCGCACGCATACTCTATAAAAGCCCCCAACGAGCCGCCATTTTCATCGCTCCAAGTGCCCCAGTGCTCCCTATTCCCTCTCCGCTTATTCATTTCACCTCCGATTGCTTCTCCACGCCGCGCCCGAAGCTTCTTTCTCACCTCCGGTTAAACTCCGTCGCCAAGCCACGCCGTTCACTCCCTCCTCCATTTCTCCACTCCCCCGAACTCGCCTTAAGCCCCTCGTCCTTCTCCGCCACTTCATTCCTCCGCCCGTGCGCCAGATCGCCAGTTCGCACTGCGTCTTCTCCAATTCCGGCGCCGAGATCGTCGTCGCCTCACGCTCTCGCTGACAACGCGTCCCCACCGTCAACGCCATTTTCCCCTCTCTCTGCCGCGTGGTCTCCACACGTCGGCCTCGCCCGTCCCACTGTCAAACCGGGCCCGCATGCCAGTCGCCGTTTCCTCGGGCCCGCGTGTCAGCGTCGGCTTTCGATCACCGGTAGTTGCCTGCGTGGGCGCGTCGTCGTCGAGCCATGCTCTGTGTGGTAGAAATCTCGCACTCGTGCAGCCCACGGTTCGATTTTTCAATTTTCTTTTGACTTTTCGGATTTTAAATTCCAGATAAATCCGAAAATCAATTTAAAATTCCAGGAAAAATCCCAAAAAAATCCCCAAAAATCCAAAAATACCAAAAATGAATTATCTTGATCGTCTCAAGCCACTGAGTCCAAAAATGATCTCCGTTTCGCCACACCAAGTCCAGAAAATTCCCAGAATACCCCTGAGCTCCGTTCCGCCCATCTCTCTCGATTTTCCTTTCCATTGTTTTTTCTTTGTTTTGATGTATTCGTTTATTTATTGTTTGCGTTTTTTTTTCGCGCTAGATCCAACGTCAACGCAACCGTTGGCACGAATCTTGGAGCGGGAGCAGTGCGAGGAGCTGTCACAGGAACAGGAGCCGTTCGAAGCCAGACACGACATCAACCCCTTCTCGCTAGGCGAACCCTCGATTCCGCAAGGCAAGCCACACTCCTTGAACATGTTGAACCCAGTTCCATTATAGTATGTATATATATATTTCTTGTATTGCATTATTTTTGTTATTTTACGAAACTAGAAAATGTGGTAGTTTCGAATGACATGATTAGATACAACCCAATATTAAACCTATTGTTATGACTTAATTCCTTTTAACCCTAAGATACAAAATATATTAAACCAATCGTAGATGTAGCAATTTATACCACTATTACTTTTAGACAAATGCTTAATCTCAGAAGGTTGGTTTGGAGGATCTTTTAAAACTGCTACGGTTAGGGGGACAGCATCGGACTACCCACGAGAGGTGGCTACGGGTCCGATCCCCAACCGGTGACGAAGCCAATGGATGTGAAGTGGTGGTGGTACAGTTGGTACCAATGGATTGTGGTGTGTCATTTGGCTGAGTCTTTGGCATTTTAGGACCGACGTCTTGGGCAAAGAAAATAACTTCAGATCCCGCTCAACCACAAGTTGGGCCGGCCAATTCTATTGACTTGGTCCAACGTAGCTCAGTACATTGTACTTCACTTTTGAATGCCTATAGGAAATAGCGCCATTGAGAAAAATGGCTGCGAGGAGAGCGATCGTATGAACAGGAATGAAGAGGCCATTCCCCAGTTCACGCAACAGTGGGTGTCTACAATATTCGGGTCGCAACTCCCATGACGGCCAGTGGGTGCTGAATATTGCGGATCTTGGATAGCCCACTGGGTAGGAGCTAAAAAGGGGAAGTTCAACGAAATGCTATGATTATCTCGGTCGGGCCGCATGCATAAAAGTTGCATGTTGATTCCGGTGGCATTAATGACCGTAGATGTCTTGTGGGTAAAGCTGAGCACCTCTGCAGAGTGATATCAATGGTATTCGAATACGCCGTGCTTCCGGTTAATGAAGCGGAGTTAATTTGGGGTGATTCCTGTAACTGCGCCCCTGTAGCTTTTATAACTAAAACCTGTCGAGATGTGAACTTTGCAAATGACCCCCCCCCCCATGATTTATATTGCTATTTATGATTTGTGTTTCAAATGTAAAATGAAAACTGATATTGACAACTTGCATCCACTATACTTAAACCTGTGCCTACCTTGTTTAACCCTACACGTAGTATTCAGAATTTCCATGTGGTTTGTTGAGTACGGTTGTGTACTCACCCTTGCTCCCAATCCCCTCTTTAGATTTCAATTGAAGCCGGCGACTTCCTGAAGACCGTAGATGACGATGTTATTTGGTTTTGGAGGCCTTGATCTAACTGCTCAAGCGTTTCATGTGGGTGTTCTGTAATGTATTTGGTGCTAGCCGCACCTTTTGTAAAACCTTGGCCGTTAGGCCCTTATTTCATCTATAAAATGTTCGCATTTGCTCTTTCATCAAGCAATGTACACTTGGTTACCTGCAGCTAAATTCCTGGGTAGCTGCGAAGGTATTTATACGCACCCCCTGAAATGGGCGGTCCGTGACAAGTGGTATCAGAGCCTGACTTGACCAGTAGATCAAGACCTTAAGGTGGATTAGGAAATGCTTTTCAAAAAGGTTATTTAAACTTAAGCAAAACACATTACAAAGATATATAAGCATATTAGCTATCTCCTTCTTCTTCTCACCTCCGTCTGCCTTACCTAAATCTCTTTTTCCAAAAAAATTGATTTAAGGTTTCTATTCTCAACTAACTTCAAAATTTTCGTGTTAACGGATGACGCATAGATTTTTCTCATCTTTAGAAATGCTTAGTAGTCGCTTTAGGTGGTGGACCTGACCCAGCTCGTCGACGACAAGGAATTTCCGCCGTAGTAGATCGCTAGATCTAGATTGCGCCACTCTTATAAAAAGTCTTTTGGTAGTGTAAAATGGATCGTACCAGACCTTAAGACGGTACTGGGTATGACTCCATAATATATGAAAAAAAATAATATGTTCCCTAATTTCTGATATTTTGTGTTAAAATATCTGTATAACTCCACCAAACTCAAAAAAAAAAGCTCCTTCCCCTCATCTGAGCCTCTTACCTATTCATTCTGCTCTTATCCCCTACTCTACATCTTACTTACCTTCTGCTTGCCTAAAACCCAACTGTGAGCATGAATAAGAATCAGATTGAGCCAGATGGCAGGAGTCGGACCGCGCCAACATTTCAGTGAGGAAGCAGAATCAACAGAAAACCCGACCAACCTAACCCGAGTGCTAGCCATGCTAGAAAGGAATAGGCATCAGGCAGAGATGCGCCAGGCACAACTAATGGAAAGAATAATAGAGCAGCTCGCCGTTAGACCCCGAGGATATCCCCAAGGACAGTTTCAAGGACAGGATGGAAATATTGGAAGATCAAAATGGTCTGATTTCCAGAAGACAAGACCACCTATCTTTTCAAGTGCAGCAGAACCACTTGCAGCAGATGATTGGATCAGAAGCATTCAATGGAGACTCGACACAATTCAGTGCTCTGACAGAGAGCGAGTGTTATACGCCTCGCACCAGCTACAAGGACAAGCCGTCACCTGGTGGATGGACTTTCAAGCACAGAGATTCGGACGAGAAACCTCATGGTCAGAATTTGTGGAAGCATTTAGAAAGGCCCACATCCCTGAAGATTTAATAGCAGCTAAAAGAAATGAATTTTTGACTCTCCACCAAGGTAAGAAAACAGTTTTGGAGTACCTTCACCAATTTAACCAACTATCCCGATATGTCCCTGAAGAAGTGGATACAGAAACCAAAAAGATAGAGAGATTTTACAAAGGCCTGCAGAAAAATTTAAAAATTCATTTTGCAGCACTTGACTTCGAGGATCTGACCACAATGGTAGACAAGTTAATAATTACCGAGGAGACCCGAAACGACTTGGAGAATACTCGGAAAAGGAAGGCACAAGAGATGCAGAACCCAATGCTGCCAAGGATGCAAATGCCAGATTTTACTCCCAATTCCCCAGCTAAAAGACCGGCTGCAGGAGAGCAGAAACCGATACCTACTATGCCTCAACCCAAGAAAGGGAAGTGCTTCGATTGCAAAGGAAATCATTACGCGGAAGATTGCCCTCATAAGACCGCTCTGTTTTCAGCTCATGGACGAGATAGGACATATCCCGCACCGCTGCCCTAAGAAGCATATACCATCCCATGTGGCCAAGGCTCAAACATTCAACTTTACCTCGGCAGAGATCGACAGATGTGCCATGTCGCTGAGCAAAGAACAAAAAGAGGCAACAAGGAAGGGCACTATTCGAGACCGAACCAAACCCCAATGCCCCGAGAAGCTCGACAAACCATGTGTCCACCGGAGAAACTGCAGAGACCGCGGACGACGGCATCAGCAAGTCCCAAGCTCAGTCACAGATGGTGTAAATCTTTTAGTCAGAATGCCCCTACTTTTGTTTTATTTTGTAAGAATGGTTAGATACCCTTGTTATTGTCCTCCTCTTTTGCGTCTCGAAACCTCTGGAGACTTTGTTAGTCACTCGGTACCAGTGTGAAGATCTGTAATTGACCATTCAAGAAATGAAGATCAAAACCAGTTTATTGATGTTAAAAGGGATTGGATGTTGTCCTAAGAAAGAATTCACTATGCCAACATAAGGCAATATTGAACTGTTAAAAAAAAATCGCCCTTGTGAGTGACCAAGGATAAGAAATAACTGTGCAGACAGGCCCGAGTGAGTGAAAAGCATATACAGAGACACTCTCACCTCAGAAATAGCCAAAATACCGATCATTCAAAAATAACCGGACAAATTAGCTTGAAGAATGGTTCAACTTACCATAAGGAACCCGACAGAAATAAAACAATCTCGGAAGAATCCATAATTCCATGGGAATCCAACCAAATCTTGGAATCAGGTCAAGCCAGTCGTCAGTAAAATAGAGAAATTCAAACAATGACAAAAAGAGATGACAAATTATCAACCCTCTTGAAAGGTGAACCAGAATATACTACAGCTCTATAACTATATATGTAATAATAAGGATATAAGAGGATTGATTTTGACAAAGAAAGTGGCCGAGGATGTTCTGTGCAGTATGATATGCCAGAAGAGTTAAGAGTGACCATTAAAAGACCACCAGTCTACTGCAACCACTTCCGATCACGGACAGGAATAGGATAAGACCGAATTGAACTTCATCACAGGAATGCCTGAAAATTAAACCAAAGGTTTGATGATGATTAAATGACCGTTGATAGGTTGACCAAGATAGCCCACCCCATTGCAATTAGATAAACTTACGGCAGAAATGAAGTTCAGGAAGATATTTATGATAAGATTGGAAAGAAATTCCGAAGGACGTAGTGTCAGAACCAGAGACCCATGTCACCACCGAAAATTTTGGAAAGAATTTCCCAGAACCAAGGGGACAGAATTTACATTTGATAAAGACCTACCACCCGCAGACTGGCAGAATAAATTACCCCATTTCAGAGAGCACATCCGGATCATCAAGACAACTGAGACTCAACACAGAGACCAGAATGACAGGGTATGCCGAGACTTGTGAAAGGATTCTTTCTATTAAAGAACCCATCGGAAAAAGGAATCGAGATTGCAGCAGTTTTCCCCAACTTACGCCCCTAGGATGAGTAAATCTCGGGGACGAGATTTATTTTAAGGGGGGTAGGTTGAAATAACCCAAAAATTTCAAAAATAAATTTAATTTGGCCTTTGCTATTTATTTGGAATTTATTTGAATTTTTTCCCGAATTTATTTCGAATTTATCCGGTTTAATTCAAAAACTTCCCTTTTCGGGAAAATCAACCCCGGATCCCGCTTTCCCTTTTCGGCTCTCCGTTTTCCCGCTTGAGCTTGCGCTCAGCTTCCGCTTCCCGCTTCTCGGCGACGACGCACATGTTTGCCAGCAGCAACGCTGCCCAAGCCCACGCCAGCCCGTCTCTCCGCCCCTGCTTCGCTTCGTCTTCTCCGTTTAGCTTGCTTTTCCGCAAGAGATCACCGCTTCAATCTTCATGGCGCCGCCACCCAATCAAGCGCCGACATCTCTATCACTGAGCCGCCCCGCCAAGACTCATTCCTCTCGCTTGCTTTTGTCTCTTCAGCCGAGCACCTCCACCTCACCTCCGCCGCTTGCTTGGTCCCATCAAGCAAGCGCCGCCTAACCAGAGAGCTCAGCATGTCAAGATCGCCGCTGCCGAAAGTCGACGGCCACCAGATTTACCTCGCTCGGTCACGCTCGAATCGCCACTCGAGCCCCCTCCGTCGCTAGCCTCTCTTCCTTCCCTCCACTCAAGACTCTCTCCTTCCAAGACGATACTCTATAAAAGCCCCTAACGAGCCGCCATTTTCATCGCCTCCAAGTGCCCCAGGTTCTTATTCCCTCTCCGCTTATTCATTTCACCTCCGATTGCTTCTCCACGCCGCCAAGCTTTTTTCACCCACCGCCCCACATAAACTCGCCTCGTTCTACCATGTGTGTCTTCTCGTACTCACACGACCATAAGGGCTATCGATGTCCGATCCCACCTCCAATCAAGTCATCATTTCCGCCATGTCGTGTTCGATGAAACCTCTTTTCCTTTGCCGAGGCGCCCGCCTGACTCTCTAACTAATCTTGATTTTTAGATGAGTTTGATTGTCGTTGCACCAGCCATACGCGCCTATCATATGCGCCGGTTGCTCCACCGCACCAGTTCGCGTGTCTCTGGCGGCCCTCGCTCTGAGTCGCTGCGACGCCTCGTCGAGCCGCCCGCCCCACTCGCTGGACGCTCCGCCCGCTTCTCACCGAGCCACTCGCCTGGCCGCGACTATGTCCAGCCATTGTGGCGCCGATCACGGCGATGGGGCACTCACCATGCACGCCCCGCTCGGTGCCTCGCGTGTCCGTGGTCGCCCTCGCTACCTCTGTTGCAGCGTTGCACGGCCGCCAATCAAGACGCTCCGGTTAAACTCATCGCCAAGCCACGCCGTTTCACTCCCTCCTCCATTTCTCCACTCCAACTCGCTTTTAAGCCCTCGTCCTTCTCCGCCACTTCATTCTCCGCCAGGCGCCAGACGCTTCAGATTCAGATCGCGTTTTCCAATTCCGGCGCCGAGATCGTCGTCGCCTCACGCTCTCGCTGACAACGCGTCCCCATCGGTCAACGCCATTTTTTTCTTCGCGTGGTTCTACACCGTCGGCCTCGCCCATCCCATCACAAACCGCCCGCATGCTGGCCGTTTCTCGGCCCAGCGTGGTCGGCGGCTGATCACCCAGCAAGTTCGTGGGTCGTGGGCGTCGTCCAAAGCCATGCTCAGGTCAAAATCTACGCTTAATCGTGCAATTTAATTCGATTTTTCAATTTTCTTTTGACTTTTCGGATTTTAAATTCCAGATAAATCCGAAAATCAATTTAAAATTCCAGGAAAAATCCCAAAAAAATCCCCAAAAATCCAAAAATACCAAAAATGAATTATCTTGACCGTCTCAAGCCACTGAGTCCAAAAATGATCTCCGTTTGCCACACCAAGTCCGTAAAATTCCTGCAATACCCCGAGTCTGCTCCGCCCATCTCTCTCGATTTTCCTTTCCATTGCTTTTTCTTTGTTTTGATGTATTCGTTTATTTATTGTTTGCGTTTTGCTCGCGCTAGATCCAACGTCAACGCAACTGCTGGTACGAATCTTGGAGCGGGAGCAAAGGCGAGGAGTCACACAGAACAGAGCCGCTCGGGCCGCATACCGACATCAACCCCTTTCGCTAGGCGTAACCCTCGATTCGCAAGGCAAACCACACTCCTTGAACATGTTGAACCCAGCCCATTATAGTATGTATATATATATATTTCTTGTATTGCATTATTTTTGTTATTTTACTTAAACTAGAAAATGTGGTAGTTTCGAATGACATGATTAGATACAACCCAATATTAAACCTATTGTTATGACTTAATTCCTTTTAACCCTAAGATACAAAATATATTAAACCAATCGTAGATGTAGCAATTTATACCACTATTACTTTTAGACAAATGCTTAATCTCAGAAGGTTGGTTTGGAGGATCTTTTAAAACTGCTACGGTTAGGGGGACAGCATCGGACTACCCACGAGAGGTGGCTACGGGTCCGATCCCCAACCGGTGACGAAGCCAATGGATGTGAAGTGGTGGTGGTACAGTTGGTACCAATGGATTGTGGTGTGTCATTTGGCTGAGTCTTTGGCATTTTAGGACCGACGTCTTGGGCAAAGAAAATAACTTCAGATCCCGCTCAACCACAAGTTGGGCCGGCCAATTCTATTGACTTGGTCCAACGTAGCTCAGTACATTGTACTTCCCTTTTGAATGCCTATAGGAAATAGCTGCCATTGAGAAAAATGGCCTGCAGGAGCGATCAGGGCGGAACGGGAATGAAGAGGCCATTCCCCAGTTCACGCAACAGTGGGTGTCCACAATATTCGGGTCGCAACTCCCATGACGGCCAGTGGGTGCTGAATATTGCGGATCTTGGATAGCCCACTGGGTAGGAGCTAAAAAGGGGAAGTTCAACGAAATGCTATGATTATCTCGGTCGGCCGCATGCATAAAAGTTGCATGTTGATTCCGTGGCATTAATGACCGAGATGTCTTGTGGGTAAAGCCGAGCACCTCTGCAGAGTGATATCAATGGTATTCGAATACGCCGTGCTTCCTGCTAATGAAGCGGAGTTAATTTGGGGTGATTCTCAGAATCGCGCTACCAGTAGCTTTTATAACTAAAACTCGCCGAGATGTGAACTTTGCAAATGACCCCCCATGATTTATATTGCTATTTATGATTTGTGTTTCAAATGTAAAATGAAATCGATATTGACAACTTGCATCCACTATACTTAAACTCAGTGCCTACCTTGTTTAACCTCGCACGTAGTATTCGTAATTTCCGTGTGGTTTGTTGAGTACGGTTGTGTACTCACCCTTGCTCCCAATCCTCTTTAGATTTCAATTGAAGCCATGACTTCAAGACCGAGATGACGATGTTATTTGGTTTTGGAGGCCTTGATCTAACCGCCAAGCGCTTCTGTGGGTGTTCAGAATGTATTTGGTGCTAGCCGACCTTTTGTAAAACCTTGGCCGTTAGGCCCTTATTTCATCTATAAAATGTTCAGATTTGCTCTTTCATCAAGCAATGTACACTTGGTTACCTGCAGCTAAATTCCTGGGTAGCTGCGAAGGTATTTATACGCACCCCCTGAAATGGGCGGTCCGTGACAGGCATGGTCCACACCGCGGGTGGTGGAGACCGTCCTACACATGAATGTTTGAGAGCTAACATGAGAGCTCAAGGGCGGGGACACCGTTGACAATGCGGTGGAGGCTAAGGGGCCTAAGCTCAAGCACGAACCTAGATGGTTAATGCCATGCCAATGAACATGGTTTCACTTTTCACCGAAAACCGCTCGAATTTTGTGAATTTTGCTCGTATCGCACTAGTTTAGAAAAGCTTTTTGTTTGGTTTACCTCTCAAGTTCAAATTCAAATTCAAAAAATTCAAGAAATTTGAAAAAAATATCCAAAAGTTCCCTAAAATTAGTATTAATAGCTTTATGACCTCTAGTGTGAATATTTTTTGAAAAAAAATGAAGTTTGGAATTTTACAATATTTTTTTGCAAATTTTCCTATTTTTTACATTTTTTTAAAATTTTCAACCACTTGCCAATTTTTGAGAAAACCGGTGGAAATTCGACGCTTTTCGAGCGGTTTTCAACTTTTTCATTCAAATTTCACTCCACTGTTTGACCTAATTTCAAATTCATTTGACTTTCAAAATAATTTGGTTTTTCATGAATTTTGGTACCGCTGGCTCGTCGAAAACCGAGGTCGAAATTGTATTGTTAACCCTGCCAACGAAGGCAGCGATGATGAGCGAGACAAAGGTGGAGGGGAAGGCAAGGGCCGGAGTTGCTGCTGGCAGTGGTGAGAGGTGAGCAGGCAGTAGCATGACTGGTGGAGATTGGAGGAAGTGGGATTTGGGGCTAGTACTGGTGCTAGATAGGTTGAGAGAGGTGGGGCGGGGGAGGAAGCTAGCGCCCATGTGGTGACAAAGCCTTGTCCTGCTCCTTTGCGACTCCTCCCTCCTCTTCCTCTATAACAAGCCATCACTGAGGCTGCTGGCACGAAATGAGGGGTTGTCATTACTAGCTGACATGGTCGTGCTTCTCCCTGGTAGGTACTTATGCCAATCCTCTTCTAAATTCTAGGGTTAGACTTGCTCTTTTATTTTTGTGCCACAGATGAATAGGCTGGGTACAGAAAATTATCACTTTCATTGAGAATTTTAGTTTGTGAAGAAAGAGGAAATGTTGAAGTAACTTGTTCACAAGTGATTACTGCTGCTATGTGCGGATTGATTGTTCATATGCCAATTCTGTTTAGATGTTTCCAGTCAAATAAAACATGCCTGAGGCATAGTAAAATGTATTAGACCCAGTGCAAAGAGTTGAAGATTATGATCAGGAAATTAGAAACTAACCATGTAGGAGCAAAACATTTTTATTGTCTTTCTGCAGTCAAGTGCAAAGAGTTGAAGGATGACAGCATGTCAACATATGCATTAATAAAGACATGATGACACAGCATGGTATCATTGGTACTATAGTTGATCAGAGCATGGAAAATTATCCTGGCATGTCCACTATTATTTTAACGATCTGTAAGGAAGTAGCAGCATGAAGCTTGATGCTAATTTATATATCAAGAGGGATACATGCAACACTTCTAAATATATGTAGGTGCAAGTGTAAATATGACGATGCTTAATATGTTCTGTTCTTAATCTGAACTGTTGGTAAGAAGCAGACCTTTGAATTGGACGAGTAAATTAGTGGTGTGTGAGTTCAAGTTCTGAGTTATTGTTTTGATTGGTCTCCTTGTTTGGTTCTTGAATATGGAAAAGCAAAACGTCTTTTTCAAATGTTTGTTGTTTCTTGGACATTTAGGCGCTAGACCTGAGCAAACTCTGCTCTTATCAGCTCTGTGTCATATACGCTACCTTTGCTCTTGTTATTGCAAGTGAGAAAATTTGAGTCTTTTTATTTTGCTAATGTGATAGGAATTTTTTAGCTGATAACTCGGAATAGAGGAAACATATCACTGTTATGTTCTTTAAGACATGTGCACTAAAGTTTTGATTTTTAATTTTGTATAGTACATAATAATTATATTTCGTTGAAACGCACAAACACATTTCTAGTCTAGATGCAAAAGGCGAGTTAATGGCACCTAAAGGCGGCATGTCGCGCACCATGCACCAAACCCTACCGATGGCAACGACTGCTGTGCAATCAGGGCTCCCGTGCAATCACCGTGCAATCCAACTAAGAAAAGTTTCAAAAAATTCTGAAAAAAATCATGGATGTACATCTCATCTTACCCCATCTACATATAAAATTTCATGATCAAATTCGTCCTATGCTAGAAGTTACAAAAAAGACAAATTTGTACATCCATGATTTTTTTTTAGAATTTTTTGAAATTTTTCTTAGTTAGATTGCACGATAATTACACGAAAGTCCTGATTGCACAGCAGTCGTTGCCCCTTACCGATAGATCAGTATTCCAAACCCAAAACCAGATCAAGCACGTGTGATCGCACTGCATATACTTCACAGCCATCGCATTTGCTCTCGATCGCGTGATTGCAACAATGACATCAGCATCACAATAACTCACACGTCGTGACGGTACAAGGGGGATGGGCATGCAAGCACCCAATAGTATAGACTCTTCACGGTCATTCCCGGCCGGCGCTATAGTTCGGGGGCAGCATAGTCTTTAGAGCCTATTTGATTCGAAGCAAACTTTGCTGTAATTACCTTTAGACAAGTGTGATTTATCATACTGTAGCAAATTCAGTGTTATAACTATAAGTGCGGTGAAGTTCATAAAAAAAAATTAAGTCTGTGACGTGTAAGATATAAAGCTAAGAAAGTGTGGCAAATCATAACTATAACAACGAACCAAATATCCATTTAAGAATCTGTAGCACGTGTAAACTTAAACAAGACAAAATTAGCTTTAAACCAAATAAGCCTAAGGCCCTGTTTGTTTCGGCTTTTTACTGGCTTAAAAGCCAAAAAGCCAAAAGCTAAAACAAACAGATAGCTTTTTTCGAAGCTTAAAAAAGCCAAAAGCCTCCCATAAACTAAAAGCTAAAAGCCAATGTGAGGTGGCTTTTTTGGCTTTTATGGATTGAAATTTATATTTGCCATTGAAGTTGTAACATATTTACCCACCAATGCCATCCATATAACTTATCTACTGAAAGGGGAGAATTGGAGGCCAACCGGGGTGGCCACGTGTCACCGATTTTTTTTAAAAGCCCTTCATAAATTTAGTAATTTCGTTTAGGTCCTCTCGTAGGTTATTTTGCAAAAAACGTAGTTTGTATATATTCATGAATAGGTCCTCCGTTGGGTAGTTTTTGAAAACAAAAATTACATCCAGGCCCTTCTATCGGTAATTTTACAAAAAGAGCCCTATAGTTTCGTATATTCGTATATGGGTCCTCCACCTTTATTTTTTCGTTTGTGAAAAAAGCTCCATAGTATGTATATTCGCGGTTGGGTCCTCGTTGGGTAGTTTTGCAAAAACAAAAATTACATCCGACCCTTCTCTAGGTAATTTTACAAAAGAACCCTATTATGCGAATGGCGTGAGCGGGTTCCTATCTAGTATAAATGAAACTTCTTTTGTTTTCAAGGGCATCTCCCTCTCCCTCTTCCTCACAATCTAAAAGGGTATTTTAGATTTTTCAACAATAAGCTACACTATCCAACTCATAAAAAAGCCAAGGTACCAAACAACGTGCCTTGGCTTAAAAGCAAATGGCTTAAAAGCTCATTAAGCCAAAAGGCTGGCTTTAAGCCAAAAGCCAAAAAGCCTAAGCTGAAACAAACAGGGCCTTAGGCTGGAGCTTGAGCTTATTTGGCTAGAACTGGAAGAAGCTGCTGAAGCTGGATGAGGATGGTAATTTTTCGTAAATAATAGTTAAGTTGTAAAGGTACCAGGCAAGTGGGATTTTTAGAAACTCCAGCCACCTCGAGAAGCATCGTTTTCCTTGCTTCTTTCGCGTAGTGCAAATTAGGTTAGAAACTTCTTCTCTCCGTCTGGCTGAAAAAATATTGTTTATTTTGACTTGTGACTTATAGATGTGTAGAAGCTAAATAAACCCAAACTCAAACCAAAACAAATTGAGCCTAAGAGGAGTATGTAAGTACCGGTTAATATGTTTTTTCCTCACTCTTCTCTCTCCTCTCCTCTGCTCTTGACTTAGATGTATCAGGACTCTAGCTTCCAAACAAATCCTAAGCAATAATTACGCCACCATGTGGGCCTCCTACCTGCTCTAGAGTTTTTGCTAGGTTGCGCTCCTCTTCGCTACTATTCGCACATAGACCTGGCCAATATGTCGTGCTTTTTTTAACTATCCCTCAACATGATACGAATGTCTTTGATCAAGCCAGCATGGTATAAATAATGGATCGTACTAGATTTGGAAACTCAACATGATCGATGGCACAGCACGGTACAACCAACTAGATCGGCTCTGCACGAAAGCAGCTCTTTAGTAAAAAAGCATTATATCTACAGCTCAACTAATCATCAACTATTTTACTCCAGCGACCTAGGCTATCATTAAATACTACATCTCTCATTCGTCTCCTCCCATAATCCATCCAACGTAGTAGCCATCTCAGCGCGCTTCCATTGTCTCCTCCTCTCTCTCTCTCTCTCCCCTCCACCTCTGCTTCATCTCCGCTTATCTAGAATGCATGAACGATCTGGATATTAGAAAGTAATTAGCATATATGCATGTTGCTATAGTACTCTTTTTATTAACAAGAAACCATACTCTAAAGCATAAAGTTTTTAACGATGCAGTAACTTTGAATCTGTATCTAATGAATAAATCAATTTTAGTTCTTTTTTCTTAAATAATTGTATGTATCGGATTGACTCTCGCTCATTGTCCTTGATACCATTCACGGCAACGAGCTGACGGCGACAACATCCACGACTTTACATGTCCAACAGAACAAGGTCTAAACTGGCACAACATGATAGCGACACGCGTGCCCTTAACTGTGCCTAAATCTCATCGAAGATGAGTCAAACTAACATAGCATAACATGTTGCGGCCCAATACCCTTAAGACCCTCGCCTTGCCGGCAGCCCAACTCCCACCTCTACTCACACGTACCATCTCGCTCCACAAACGTGGAAGCCTAAGTCCCATCTGTGTTCCAAAACATAGCAGGGCCTGTTTGGCAACAAGGTTTTTTCATAGTTTCTAGACAAAACCATGGTTTTATAGAAAAACTCTGTTTTAGAAACCATGAGATGTTTGGTAGCCCTTAAAAAAACTCTGTTTTAAAAATCATGGTTTTCACAAAACCATGGTTTTTTCTCTGTTTTGGAAACTTTGGTCTTGGCCAAATTTTTCTAAGCGTTGACACCAAAACAACTCCCAAAACTTTGTAGTCAAACAGTTGAGAGTTCCAAGAAAAACCATGGTTTTAATGGGACTTGGTAAAATCATGTTTTTTATACTAAGACAATTTCCAAACCATGATTTTACAAAATCTTGTTATCAAACAGGGCCGCAGATACGTGAGCGGCGGCCTCCTTGGTCCTCTACCACGCCGACTTCCTTTGTGGCCAGGAAGCGGGCGGACGGGGCCAGCAAGCAGCGTGAGCATGGTGGCTAAGGGCGCCGGCGTGGATAGGGACATGGCACTCGGAGCAACCAGTGGCCGGCCTAGGACGACTCGCAGTTTCGCACGCCACGTCCTCGCATTGAGATGTTCTTTGATACTAGTTGGCAACCTGCTTGAAATCAGCATGGTCTTTCGCTTTGATGTTGATGCATTAACCATTAATTGACCCATGTTTTGTATCCAACCACCCTCGGGCCTAATCATGTAAATATTAGGGATATCAAGAATTCAGGAAACATGAATTCCAGGTTAGTGATGTAGTCAACTCGAATCCAATTAGATATCGCTTTTTCTATATCTTAACCATATGTCTTGAACTTGAGATCTGACATAATTAGTACTAGATTTTTTTTTTGAATATAGCGTGAAAACAGACACCGCCTATAACATATTCAACATACAACAGGATTATAGCACTTGCTAAATCAATTTGGTCTTTAGCCTACAGCTCAATTCCTATTCGTACTTGGGCTGGAATTAGTCATCAATCATCATAGCCCATTCGGCCTAACCAGAGGGCAGCTGCACACACTATGCCTAGTGTGTTCCAAATAGTCATACTACTAATACTCTAACCAGTGTTCAAAATACCGTGGTGAACCGCGCGTGTACCGCGTTTTTCACGCTAACCATTGCGGTTCGATAACTGAAACTAGCCAGTTTTTCGGTGGTATTCAAATTCAAAATTTTCAGAAAATTTTATCCAAAAAAATGCCTAAAATTAGTAATAATTGTTTGATGACTCTGGTGCAATTTTTTTGGTAAATGAATTCTAGACACTTTTTTAAGCCATTCAAAATCTTGAATATAGAAAAAGGAGAAAAAAAAAGGAAATGTTGCATGACCCACAGGCCACGCCGCGGTCACCGCTTGTGGGCCGCGAGGCGGCCCACCCGGGAGCCAAGAAATATCATGGAGGACCCAATGCTCCCGTGAGCTCTTTCTAGAAACAAACCTGACTCACACTTTCCCCACTCCTCTACGGTGCCGAGAGAGAAGCCGCTAGCCAGATCCCATCACCAAGCGTCGTCGAATCGCCAACCAAACATCGGTTTTCACTCGGTAAGACCCAAAAACCGCTCGGTTTGTGCGGTTTTTCGAGCTCCCGTTGGTTCTTGACTGTATCAATGACTTTCATAAAATAGACTCGGTTTTACACGGATTTCTCTCGGTAGTAAAAGCTAAGCTTTGTGTTGAATGTTGATGATAAGTCTTGCATGAAGTCATTTGACTTGATGCCCCCTTTGTTCACATTTTGTTGGCCAAAGAACATGAAACCAAGCTATATGTTGTTGATGAGGACTGCATGAAGTCATTTGATGCCCCCTTTGTCCACATTTTGCTAGGCAAAGAACACCCCCTGAACAGCCCTGTGAACCATGTTTCCCCGTGTAATTAAATCATTTTGCTTCATAATGTAATGTTATAGTAGACAACACTTTGGGAGATGAATCATGAATAGAATTTTCAATGTTGTTTGTACCTACCAGAAGAGCATCAACTTGGTGCATGTATGTGTATTTGTAGTACCACTATTAACTTCATGATCATACCCTCACTGTATTCACGGAGAAAATGATAACTATTTATTTCTTTAATTATATTTAGTAGCAATGGATGACACCCACAAATGGTATTATTTGTGTAAGTATCGATACTTTTATTGTGTTATTTTTACAGATAGCAGATATCGATGTGGTATGGGAGCACGGCGAGAAGGTGGGTGCTAGATTTCGATGCAAGCACTGTCTCAAAGAGAAAAAAGGAGGCGGTGCGACCCGATTCAAGCAGCACTTGGCAGGACGTGGTACGGGTGTCGTCCATTGTAGTAAAGTTTCTGTGGATGTTCGCGATTACTTTCAGCGTGAGCTAGACAGGACGAAGGATAAGAAAAAGGAAAAGAGAGATGAGATGCTGAGGAAAGAAGCAGCAGCTAGAGATTCTCCACCGAGACGAAGTGTATACTCAGAGTACACGAGTGATGCTGATGAGGAGGCCCAACTCCAGCATGCCATGGCTGCCTCTAGGGCGGAGGCTGAATTTAGAAGCCAAGTAGGTAGGAGCTACAAGCACGGTGGTGGCAATGGCAGTGGCTGTAGGGTCGAGGATGCGCCTAGAGGGGGGGTGAATAGGCGTTTTACAAAATTAATCGCTCACTAATCAATTCGCTCTAATACACCCCTAAGTCAAAACCTAATCAAAGATATATGTGGAAGCGATAAATAGGTTTTGACAATTAAGGCCTAAATCAACTAGGCTCACTAGTGCACTTAACTAAATTATGTCTCTACATTAGAATTGCTATATTGAATAAACAATTTACACCAAGCAATTCTAATTCAAGCAATCAATAATATATGAAGAATGTAAATGCTTGAATGTAAATGAGACAAGGGACAACCGATATTTTTCCGTGGTGTTCGGAAACTTGCCGGTCTCCCCTAGTCCACGTTGAGGCTAGCCCACACTTGGACCGGCTCCCGCTCGAGCACTTGCCTCTTTCCACTAGTCGTGGTTTTCACGCCGGCGAGGCTCAACCCGAACCTTCACAAACTTGTCGGGGCTTCTCACACCTCGAGAGCTCCCGCGCACGACGCCTACGCCGTCTAGGAGTCGGCAACCTCCAAGAGAATAGGCCGCTCCTCCGCTTGACCTTCACCGAGCACAACACATGCGCTCCGGCGATCACCAAGTGCAACACATGCACAAGGACCTCACTCAAGTGCAACACATGCACAAGAGCTCACTCAAACCACTCCTAATTGCAACACATGCAATTAGCTCACTCTTAAGCTCAAGAGGCAAAGGGAGAAAGAGCAACACATGCAAAACACTCCCACACACAGCCAACCCACTGCCCAAGCCCCCCAAGAGGGTATTTATAGCCCCCCACAAGAAAACTAGCCGTTTGGGGGCAAAATGGGCGAATCAAGAATTTATGGTCCAACCGACCTCTCCTATCCGACCGCTCCTCACAGGGCAACGGTCGGATTTCTGACCATTGCACGGCCGATCGCACCGCGCTCGGGCCGGTCGCACCGCACGGTCGGTCACACCGACCCCCATCCGGTCGCACCGGCCAACTAAAATCAGCAGAGCCCAAAAGCGACGCTCGAAAATACACGCGCGCTCCAAATGGCCGGATCAAGACGCACGGCCGCAGACCGACCACGGCCGGTTGCACCGCCCGACCTCCAGCCGCAGACGCCGCATATTGGAAAAAACACACCGCACTCGGGCCGGTTGCACCACATGCATGCCCGGTCCGACCGGCCCTCTGGCGGTCCAACCGCCAGCTCAAAAATCCGAAAAACAGCCGTCTGGAAAAATTACACCGGAGGGGGGAACGGTCTGACCGCCCGAGTGGTCCAACCGCCCAGGGGCTGGTCCGACCACCCCATGGCCGGTTGCACCTCCCCATGGTTGGTCGCACCACACGACGATTGGTCGCACCACCCCTATGGTTGGTCGCACCACACGACAATTGGTCGCACCACCCCTATGGTTGGTCGCACCACACGACGATTGGTCGCACCACACGATAGTTAGTCGCACTACACAATTTTGGATTTTTCACAAACTTTTTCTCCGAAGATCCAAATGCAATTCTTTGAGCCTCAAGATGATCAACACATGATCATACACCCGTACAAAACACATTTGCACCCAATTTAGCTCATGCTCAAAGAATTTAAACCAAATCACGAAAACGCATTTCGCAACCGACTCAAACTCTATTTGCAACACGTATTAAGCGAATCAAACTCGAGTTTATGAGATTAATCCCCCTAGCCATGTGAAGGTCAACACAAGACCCGGTCAACTTGCCAACACCCGTTGCAAGCCCCACTCACATGCTCTCGGGATTCCGGACTCATAAACCTCAGTTTATTCAAGACAACTAACTTGCAAATAACACATTAAACCAATATCATGCTTGAGCACTACTCTTTGCAACACATGCAAAAGTCTAGCTCCAAGCAACATCAAATCAAGAAGCATGAACTCTCTAATTGCAACACATGCAATTCTTTAGTTCCATGCAACACCAAAACCAAACTTCAACTAAAACCAAATCACATGTATGAGCTCTCTACTTGCAACACATGCAAGCCTCTGGCTCCATACAAACACACAAACATAAATTCGTGCTTGAGCTCTTTCCTTTTGCAACACATGCAAAACTTAGCTCCAAGCAAACAACACGGTTTTAAGAAAGATTTGTTTCGAACCAAAACGTGAAACTTCAATTAATGCAACACATGCAAAAGTGAACTCCACGCAAAAGCCAACGCATATAGCTTATCCTGTTTACAACACATGCAAATCAAAGCATAATGCGAAAACCAAATGCATACGCTCTTCCTTTTTGTAACACATGCAAATCGGAGCATAAACCGAAACAACCAAGCATAAGCTTAACCCATTCGCAACACATGCCAATTGGTTAACCTATATGCGAAAAACAAATCCAACTAAGATTTGAGCTTTTGAGTGAACGCGGATTGAGATCACCAACACATGATGAAACTCAAGCGAAGAGGCAACCCCTCTTAATAGTACGGCGATAAAAGAACTAGACTCAAAGACTACAAAAGTCCTTAGCCTATCTAGTTATACCTTCGCCGCCGCACAAGCAATCCCCTTTGGGGTCTTTATGATCATCACTTGATACTCCCCCGGGATATCCACTCGACTCCACTTCGGGATCCACTCTTGACGCCCATCAACTCATGATGCCGTCCTTGTCCCGTTCTCATCATCTCATCCATCTTTGGACCTAACTCAATCACAACTCATAAAACTTGTTAGTCCAAGATGCATGGTTGTCTCAATTATCTCTTGCACTCCATTAACACATAATGGATGCCTCTAGATCAATTGAGCACAACCTAAATCAAATTAAATGATTTAATTGTGTCTTAAGTACAATAATGCAACTCATGCTTTATTATACTTAAGAACTATTCATTTGTCCTTAATTAATCACGGAGTATCATCAACACATGATGAAATATTCTTTAATGATTAATAAGACAAATGAACTCAATTTAAATTATCATTTAAATTGACTCTTCAAGTTAGAGTGTGAACTCCCCCTAGATATGTGCATCCATGTAATATATGGATTGAGAAACATGATGCACATTTTGTGGTTAGTGTAATGGGGACATTCATACTTTAACTTGAATCCAAAGTATGCAACTAATACTATAATGAATATGCATACATACCTCGGGTTTTCCATTTTTCAATGCGATGAGACTAATCAAAGATATTCTTAATAAACAGGTTAGTCTCGATATAAGATTGTCATTAATAGCAATATCGCATTAGGGGATAAACATGATATTAGATTTATCATTAACACCAAAACCATAACTAATGAAGGTTGAACTTACAGTGGCTCCTTCAGGGGAGTTGGAGGAGATCACTGTGGTCTATTGTCGAGGATGTTTCGGAGTTCGTCGTAGTGAGAAAGACCGCCGCTGACAGTGGGGGATTACAACATTGGTACGACTCATACCCCCGTGCAATCATGGATTGACACCCACCCGTGGACATAGAAGGGAAAGGGTGGGAAGTAGGTAGTTGGCTCTACGTGGGCCAAATTCTTCCACTCTGTTGGTATTGTAGGGTGGAAAGCAGATAATCCGTACTTTGTTAACGCCGTGAGGGAAACACTAAAATACGGTAAGTGAGATTTAAAATATTTACTCAGTTGTACACTGATTTATAGCTAACATTTATGTTTCATTTGCAGGCAAGGGTATCCCGTCCCTAAGTGGCCTAGATATAGATGGGAAATATTTAGACGCCAATGAAGTAGAAATTAAGGAGAGCTTTGCAAAGTTCATGCAGCACTGGTCTACGTACGGAGAACAGTCATGTGTGATTCTTGGACAGGGCTAGCTGACACGTATGAGTATAATAAACTTCATGATTTACTGTAATGACACTGTGTTCTTCCACAAATCTATCGATGCCACCAGCATCTCTTAGGATACCTCGTACTTGAGGAAAGTAATTGGTTTTATTTGTATTCTTCTTAAATTGAATTAACGTACACATAACGTAATTGTTGTACTTGGTTCTGTTTGGTCACGTAGGAAATATATTCAGTGGTCAACAAGGTGGGTCTAATAAATGTAGTGCAGATTGTCACAGATAATTGTGCGAACTACAAGAAGGTGTGCAAGCTCATCGCATGGCAGTACCACAATATAGGGTGGCAGCCTTGTGTGGTCCATACCATTAATTTGATGTTGAAAGAGATTGAAGAGTTCCCAGATCACACCTCGGTCATTGATAGTGCAAGAAAAATCTCTCAATAGATATACAACCATTCCAAAATGCATGCTACGATGAAAAAGTATATTAAAGGCGAGTTAGTCAAGCAAAATGCAACTCGTTTCAGTACTAACTATATATTCTTGGACAGTTTCCTTCGGCACAAGGACAAGTTCATGAAATGGATGTTTGCCAAAGAATTTGTAAACTCTCAATTTGTTGATAACACCGAGGAGAGGTAAATGTATGGCTGCCTCTCAAGCTTAGACTGGTGGGATCATCTTCGATCTATTGTCAAGTTTGTGGAACCGTTGTACGACTCCCTGCGATTTGCCGATCAGGACAGGGTGCTCACGTTGAGCGAGACGATCCTATGGTACACTATAGTGTGACAGGAGTATGACAGCTTGTTATACGAGTCTCCAACAACAAAAGACATGTATATGGGCTTGGTGGACCAACGAATGGACGACTTAACATGCAACACTTATATGAATGATGGTAATATATTCTTCCCTACAACAAAGTATATTGTAGTTACATACTTGTACTGACATGCTTCGTTTCACATTATGCAGTTGCCGTTTTAAACTCCTGGACTGCCTACGCTTACGACACGAATAACACCTTCTTGCCAAATCTCCAGTATGCCTTTGAAGTGCTTGCTGATGATATTGAAACTGCCGCGCAAGCTCTTTATGACGCCGACCTTTTCAGAAGGAAGATTGGATCGTTTTCAGCTACTTTAGCTGTGAGGATGGCACAAGATGGCTAAACATCCTCTGGTATATTTCTTATATCGTGTCTAGGGGTGGGAAAAAAACTCGTTAGTGGTCTTGTTGGCTCGATTCAAAATTGCTCCAATTACACTTGTTCATTGGTTAAAAATTGAAACAAGTCAATTTTGAATGAAATTGGATTTTGCTCCGGCTCAACTCGGCTTGGTTTGTTAGCTCGATTCTAAAAATACTTTCAAACTATAAATAAAATGGTATTAAATCAAACTATATGAATTTTGAAAAAAAAAGCTCGATAAGACGACTACTTGGCTCGTTATCCACCCCTAACCGTGTCAAATGTAATGGTACTCTCATCGGTATTTACTATTTTATTCATTAATTTACAGCACATTGGTGGGATTTATTCGGAACGGAAACACCCACCCTTCAATGGTTTGTCGTACATCTTGTGTCACAATGTGTATCTTCTAGCGGTGTGAGCGCATTTGAAGTACATTCGCATTCATCTACACAAAAATCCACAACCGCTTGTCATACAAGAAGCTACATAAATTGGTGTACGTCAACTACAACCTTCAGCTTCAAATTCAAGTCGTAGAAAATCAAAAGCGCTCAGATGAAGACAATCCATTCCAACAGCATATGGAGCTAACACTATGCGACGATGCAAATCTGATCCGACAGTAGATGGAAAAAAGAAGGTCTAACAGTGACCCATTACTTGATGAGGGGAATACAGAGAGTGACACGCCTCTTCCATCATAACTTGTAACAGACCCGATTAACCCTACTGTGTTAAAAAAGGATATTGGGGCTGGAAGCATCCCTGAATGGGTAGACAAGACAGTTGGGGACACTCATACAGGGAAGAGAAAGCACCAATCAGTGCCAAGAAAGGATACATAAAAAAGGATAGCATCCTCTAAAAGGAAAAAGAGAAGCAGGCCACAAATGAGCCTCATTATGTAGGGACTGATGATTCCATTGAGAGTGAGGATCATCAAAGCCCGCCATACCAAGAGTCCAATGATAGTAGCTCGAAGACGGACACTGATAACAATGACAATACATCTATACCTCTCACCCATCAATCAGAAGAGCATCAACCCATTGAATTTATAGCGGAGTTGCACTTCACTCATGCAACACAGGATAGAGACCATGGCGCTCCTCAATCACAGAGGACGACTATTGTGGGGAAGGGAAAGGGCGTACGACAGGATAGCTGCACACCACAGGACAGCTCTAGCTCTTATGGCATCGCCAAGACGCAAGGAAGCTATGGCTCATATAGCAGCTATGACTACGCCATTCATGATGCTCATGCACAATCTTCCACACAATTAATCTACAAGTGGCACAACCCTGAGTTTTATGCCATATTGTATCAACAATAGCAAAGGACAAGCATATAGATGGGGCAAAGCTGGGGTGATTATAAGGTAGAGTTGCTAGCTACACGAGGATTAGTCTTGATGTCCACCGAGGAATACAGCATAGCCAACCAAGTGTACATGCAACAATACTACTCATAGCCCCGAAGGTAATGTTTCATTTGCATGTTTCATTTCATTGCAACTTGATATTATACTAATATATCGTTCATACAGTTCCAACATGGCAATTGTGTGGGAAGGACAACGAAAATATATCGACCTTACAATTTCAAATGAAAGATATCGAAATGTGAATGGTATTGATTTTTGAATGCCTATTTTTTGTACCTATTGTATTGATATGTGAATGTTATTAAAATAAAAGGTTATTTGTTCACATATTGCTAAAGCCTAAATGATGCCTATTTCTATTCCACAACTTCAATTGAAAGGTATTATAATATAGATGGTATTGACAAGTGAATGGTAGTGAAATTACGAATGATATTGCTATGTGGTTATGTAAATGCTTATTTTTGTACTTGTGTGATTGTAGCATTGCAATGATAGATTATTTATTAACATATTATTGCTAAATGCCTAATTTATAACTTTCAATTGTCTAAAATATAGCAAAGGTCACATTGAAATTTTTTTCATATTTAGAAGAGATTATATTGGAATTTTTTCATATTTTCATATACCTTATTTATATATTTATTACATTTTTAATAAATTATAGCCTTCCATGTTTTTTTACAAAATTTACAACATTTTTTGCAATTTTTTCCTCATTTTTTTGGATTTCCCCCATTTTTCCAACCTTATCGGTTTTTTGCAGCTTTCTCCAAAAACCGCTCGGTTTTTCACAAAAACAAAGCGATTTTTGCTCAAAGCACATGGTTTTCATGCGTTGGTTTGACCTGATTTCAAACTGGTTTGAATTTACAAACCATTTGGTTTTTCATGGTTTTCGGGGTTGCGGTTTTCGGCTCCAAAACAAAATTTTAAACCTTGCTCCTACCCCATGAATACAGACTACACTACTCTGCTTCCTATCCCCATTCCTCTGCTTCTATCGCAGCCAAATCCACCGCTGCTGATGGTGGACTCCAACTCCGACCATGGTGAACTAAGTCTATCTGAATTGAATCTGGGTTTGAAGTGAGGTGGCATTGACGTGGCGTCCACGTGCTACCATGTAGGCAACACGACGGCAGCGGCGCTCTGGAACCTAGGGTTATTGATGACAATGGCGAATGGCGGCGAAACTATGGCGAATGGTAGCAATTGCAATAGAGAGTTTCTGGATGTGCTTGAGACCTCTTCTAGAAGCTCTTGGCAAGGTGATGCTAGTGACGCACATGTCATGGTCGGTATCAACAGCTTCTTCGATGATGGCGAGATACAAGCATGCTCCAGCGACAAGAAAGTGAGCACCAAGCAAAGCACGCAATGGCGGTCACAATGGTGAACTCAATGGCGGTGGAATCCTACTCGTAGTGGCGAAACTGACCGGCGAAGGGACAATGGTGGAAAAGCCTCACTAACACCAACCTATGCGCACAAAGCACCAACCTTTGAACTGATCTCGTGAATAGGTAGAGGGAACAAAGATGCACCTTGTGATATGATCCAAGGCTCAAGAAACTCAGCGATGAGGCGAGGAACGAAGGAGATGTGATGGTCCTATACGCCGATCTTAGAGAAAACGATGATGACTTCCTCCAACTCGAGGGTTAGGACTTCAGGTGCGATTGGATGCGGAGAGGTGGGGCGATGCTTTTTATCCATAGAGATGGCATGATTTGCAAAATCTAGCATAGATATTGTGGTGGCGCAGAGTCCAACTCATAAACATGTCAGAGACAAAGAATAGTTGCCGGTTGACAAGTGGGTCCCATCTTTCAATGGCTTGGCGAGACGTGGGCTGCAGGGCGCGATGACTAGGCCAGCTAGGTTGGCTTGGCACACGAAAATTCGACGGAACTAGCCTGAAAAAATTTCAATTATTTTTATTTAGTTTTTCTTATTTAGAAAAATACAAAAATACAAAAGAGCTCAAATAAAATTACAAATATACTCAAAAAATTTATAGAAAAATCTAGAAAATACTTCCAAGCATAATAATGCAAATACATATTTTTGATAATTGTTCACTTAAGAATTAATCATATTAATTTATAAAAGTCCCATAGTCTTTACCCCTTTATAATTCACCAGTTCAATTTTTCTTACATGCACACAGGGTTTTGCCTCCACAGAGAATACTTTTCCTGTATCCACCCTGATATGTGCACCCAAAAAACCTCCTTCCTCAAAATCAAACGCTAAGATGTTTTCTCAGACCACTTCATCAAATCTGATGGCTCAAATCATTTGGTTCATCCACCTATCTATCATCTAAACTTCTAACTAAACTAATCTTTACCCCCCTCACGCAATCGTTCCTCCCCGCCCCGCATAGATCTCGCCGAATCCCCCCCCCCCAATCACGCCGCTTCCTGTCCCTTCCCATTCGCCCTCACGCCAGACAACCCTCGTCCTCCTCCTCCTCCCTCCCCTTCTTGCCGACGACGCCCATCCTCGCTGCCGTCCTGCCGCCCAAGAATCGCAACAGACATTCTTCGCAGAAGCCGCCATGACGCGCCTCAGACTCGACGCCGCTATCCCTCACCGCCGCTCCTCGCCGGCTCCCCGATGGCTCCCTCACCGCCAAGGCTCTCCCACCCCTCCCGCCTCGCCTCTCCTGCTCCCTTTTCGCGCTCCCCGCAGCGCTCCGCTCCAGATCGATGAGGACTACTCCGCCAATCCGCCGCCCCACCGCCGCTTCCACGCCCTCGACATCCTCCTTCCCGACGTCAACTCCCGCGTTCCACCTCTCGGAACCTAAGACCATCGGGAGTCTCCACCTCGCGCTCTCCTCCGACCTCGACGCCACCGTCAAGCACGATCCGCTCGAGTGACCATCCGCTTGCGGCTCGGGCTACCCGACTCTCCTTCAACTCCCACGGCCTCTTCGACTTGAGAGCTGCAGAATCGAAGCCAGGGAGCGAGACCTGGGAGGAGCACTTCCGGAGCCACACCGACTCGCGCCCCCGTCGCCCGCCGCAAGCCCCGCAGCCGCCACGCTCGCCAGCGCCAAGGTGAGCATTCCGCCGTGAGTTCTCTTGGTGATGATTTTTTGGGACAACAAAGCCTCTATATGCTGAATCACGAATTCCACTAGAAAACATGCAGGTGATCGGCTCATTAAGATCAGCCATTTGCTTGCCTCTCTGATTGCTTGTATCAACTATAGATGCTTTAACATTACATAAAAAAGGAAAGCTATATGTTAAGTTTCAGTTAGAGATTACTATGATTTGTTCCAGTTTGGTGCAGTACAAGTTGAAATTCACATGTTGAAATTCACTGAAAATATTTTAAACTGAGTACCAAGAAAAATAATAATAGTTGAAATTGACATGTTGTCATCAGCAACTAAATGAAGTGTACATATAACAGTTAACAACCTGTTAAGGTGCTAGCAAATATGTGACACATGCACAGCAAAACAGAAAGGTGATTCCACCTTCAGAAGAATGTCTTCATATGTGACATTTGCATAGATTAAATGAACTTTTGTGTTATCGTTAGGGTTCTCGAGAATTGCCCTTGCAACCTGTGAGAACAGAAAATAGATTGTTGGTCACTTGGTCAGTACTAACGGAATCAGCTTGTAGCATAATTGGCTGCAATATAGAACTTTGGACTATTGTTACTTGGAACATTGGAGTAATGCCTGATCCACCAGCTAGCATTCCGATGCTCTCACTTGCCCAACCTGGTACTTGAAACGGCCCTAGATCAGAGAAGAACTAGATCAGAGAAGAAATCACATTAAACTAATGCTTGAAAGGCAAATAAACCTGACATTGTGAATGTGAAATAATAAATAAGAACATTTAAGTTGGTTAAACTAGAACCCACAGCAAAAACAAAACTTCTGTTCAAATGGCTGATGCTTTTTTTCTTGCCTCGGTAATTGATTAATTTCTTTCTCTGCATCTTACAAATTCACACCACATATTTCTGTGTGGCGTTCATTTGTTACTTGCAGGTTTTAGTTGCCGCTAATGTGATCCACCAGTTAAATCTTTCTTACATCCACACAGTGTTTTACCTTCACATTGCCTCCACAGAGAATAGTTTTCCTTGCCTCTGTTCTTGCCTCGATAATTGATTAATTTCTTTCTTTGCATCTTACAAATTCACACCACATTTTTCTGTGTGGCGTTCATTTGTTACTTGCAGGTTTTAGTTGCCGCTAATGTGATCCACCAATCCATGTGCAGAGCAGGGGAAATACACAGGACCTACTAATAAGGATAATTTGATTACAAGTTAGGTCATGCTCAAGATTTGAAGTAGGTACAGTGTGGTCTTTCTTTCGCTATGACTTGTAAGCAACCATATTATACATTATATGCATGTTCTCTTTCGCGCTTTCAGATTATGCAGCAAAATCAGAAGTATATGATATGCAATAAGGAATATTTATGCATAAAGATGAAAACACCAGAATCTAATCGTAGCAGGTGTATTCATGAAGAAGCGGCCCTAGATCAGAGAAGAAATCACATTAAACTAATGCTTGAAAGGCAAATAAACCTGACATTGTGAATGTGAAATAATAAATAAGAACATTTAAGCTGGTTAAACTAGAACCCACAGCAAAAACAAAACTGTCAGGCTTAGCATCTCTCTCTTATGAACATAACACAAGTTGCTTATGAGTCTTGTTTGTGATTATAGAACTGTTCTAAAATAAGGCCATATTTGCACTCCAGCTAATAAAATGGAGAGGTAAATGAACCCCCTCCTCCTCCTCCTCAGTCAGATGATCGTGGGCTTGGAACTATTTATGTCTGCTAACTTTGTTCTTTTATTGTGATCTAGGTATGAAATTCTTAAGGAGGTTGGTGACGGCACATTTGGGAGTGTTTGGCATGCAATCAATAAAGAAAGTGGTGAAGTGGTATGCCACTCTACTTGCCCCAATATTTGCTTCGTTTATGCCTTTTTTTCAGTAGCTACATAGTGTAGCTGCTTGTTTTGTTTGGCTGGAGGGTAGCAAGCTAGGTTCCTATTCAATCCATATCGTAAGATACTGTGATCTGTTTACTGGAAGTAACCAATAATTTGATGTTTTCATTGCTTTACCTGGATGTTCTTTTTTCCCCTTGTTGACATTCCTGGCCTTCACAGGTTGCAATTAAGAAAATGAAGAAAAAATATTATTCTTGGGAGGAATGCATCAATCTCCGTGAAGTGAAGGTGCTTTACTGTTATGTACCATGTTACCATATTCTATTATGGCCATTACTTTGTTTTGAGTTAATTTATTTGTTTTGACAGTCCTTACAAAGGATGAACCATCCAAACATTGTGAAGCTCAAGGAAGTTATAAGAGAGAATCCTCAAGTAATTGATGGATGTGCTACTTTTTTCCGGAGGGACAGATCTTCAGATGTGAAAAAATATGAGGTACCTCTACTGCCTGTTCCAGTGTTCCTTGTAGTATTCTTAGTCTTTTTACCAGCCATTTAATACTTTCTGGACTTTGTTCTGTATAGGTTGAGTTCAATAAGGCTGCACAGTCTTTAACTGATGCAATTATTCCAACTGCTCAAAGAAAAGTGGCTCTAACTCAAAGAAAAGCTCCAAGGTGTTGTTTCTCTTGATTTTCAAAATTTACCGTGGATGTTTATGTTCCTGATATAATGACAACTCATCATGAATACTGATTTATCATGCTGAAAAAATGTTGTCACAAAGAAAAGAATCTTGGATCAAAATTGCTCATAACATTATGTTAGCAAAAGGAAATAAGCTTCAGATTGAACATTTACTTCAATGTTTTCAAAATTTCTTCAATGGTTTATTAGAATCTATTACAATTTGATTGTAGAATGTAATTTGTTTGTGCAATTTTGTTAACATGCTGCTGCATGGCTTGTTAATTGTAACTAAATTATCACTACTCCAGCTCTGGATATTGAGGTACTTGTGTATGGGGTTTCAATAGTTTGGATGTTAGTATGGTAAGGAATCACAAATGATGTAGTCAATCAGATGGGGTGGGGGAGTGATCCAGAAATAATTTACCACATTTGATCTCGAACTGCAGCAATCGTGTTTCAAACAAGTGTTTCCTATGATATTGCCCTTGAATGTCTTGATAACTATCATGGCTGCAGGGTAAGCATCAAGATAGAATGGCAGGTAGAAAAGAAGAATACAATGCTTTTTTCTACTCTCTTGTATCAACTGATACACAGGTGAGTACCACTAAGGTTTACTGTATTATGTTTTCATTTGGCATATTTTTGTTTCCTTTTTTGGAAATCCGCCATGGTGGAGAAATGCCCAACCCATACCTGTAGATTAGCTTCAACATGGCATTTTTTGCACAGATGCAGGAGATGTACTACTCAACAAAAAGGCAACAATTTCTTATCGACCAGGGATATAGCTTCAAGGTTTGACCTTTGGAGCATTCTTGTAACTGTTGGGAAATTTTAGATCGTTTTGCTTGATTCCTACTTGATGTAGTTTCCTCTGCATAAACCTACAAGAAACTATTCTTTTTGGCACTTCAGTGGTGATGAAATATTGTATTTACCAGGTGATCACTAGCTTGCCGCCGCCTGATGAAGGACCTGAGCTATTACAAGCTTAATGAACAGCTTGACCTGTTGGGAAAAGTGGGTGTTTTCCGTACCTTTTGTTTGTCAGTTTCTCGCCATTTGTTTCTTATTGTGCAATTACTCTCTTCACTACTACAAACAGGTGCTGAACGCAGGGGATGACATGATCGGTGTTGAGCACTTGGAAGAAGATTCTGATGGCAAGGCTCTCCTGAAAGCACGGCGCTCTGCTGGATCAATGAGTGCCTTTTCTGGAGCGGGTGGAATGGTCTACATGGAGTACAAGTGCTACCTCTCTCCACTTATGTTTTGTTTTCACTTCTGTGTTTTGATCTCATGATGATTTATTTACCCAATGCTCACCTGAGACCTATTCATCCAACACTGGGAAGGGTAAGGGTGGAGCTCACAAGAAGACCAAGGACCCATCAAAGAGACATCATCTGTTTAAGAAACGCTACCAGTAGGTTTTATGTGGTATATGACATCTGCAAGAAGCCAGCAACATGTAGTCTGTATAGTCTACCTTGTTGCAAATGGTATGGTTAATGGCCATCTTATTTGGCGTAAGAAGTGCGTCAGCGTTAACGCATCAGCCAGCTTATTTAATAATATAATTACTTTTCTTACCGAAGAATTCCCTCGAGTTTCTCCATGAAATGCATTTCCATATATATATATACCGCTTTCATGAAATTTGAAGATTGTGCTTACACGTCACCTTATGCAGGCTATGTTTATTGATTTTGGACTGGCTAAAGAGAGAAATGGTCATTGTTACCTGAGGTAATAAGATTTTCACTTGGAACCGTTTCCTCCTGGTACCTTAACATTTTTATGAGCTTTCCAGTCATGTCAATGCTGCTTTAAGGGTATTTTTGTATCAACTGTGCGTTGGAAGAGTTCCATTTCATCTAATTTGTTTTCTACTCATTTCATACGGACCATAGACCAAATGTTGTAGGCACTAGGTTATGCTTCATCTATTTATTATACATTTCCCTTTTTAATTGAGACTTTTGATTAGTTTTGCTTGATCTATATAAGTGGCTGAAGAACTTTAGGAATTTGTCACTGCTTCAGTGCTTTTATATTCTCACTCATGACATGATGACAATATAAACAAAAATAATTAATTGTGCATGGCCAACGAACCATCTCTTCGCGCGCATGGTCATGCGGAGTAATTAGCGCATGGAGTACGAACCATTTCGCGTGCATGCAACGAAGCTGAGTACTAATTAGCCATGCATATTGTTTTCTATGTTTATTGGAAAGTCGTATATGTGTACATAAGTTTTTTAGATTAAAAGAGCTCGTCTTTCACTTTTCCTGACCAAGGAGAGGCGGGGCACAACATAGAAAACGACTAGCCCTTTGTCTTCTTAAATTTGGCAGGCACTGTAGCTCAATGTTACTGCCTACAGGCTATAGAACTATAGCAACAGTTCCTCGTAATTTTGTTTTGCATTTCATTGTTCTTTCATGCTTCGCAATTAACTGCAGTTACAGTTGAAGCGATCTCTCGAGCAAACAAGACAATGCCATGTGTCAGTTTCAATTGTAATGGTTCTTCGCTTGAATGCAGTCATGAGTTTCCAACGGTTTTCTCGTTCATGACAGGCAAACATGTATAAAATAAATATTGGAGGTAGTAGTTTTGTAGCATCTAACATTGATTCAATGCTGATTGATTGTGCCAGGAAGCAAAGATGAATCATTCTTCGAGGCAAGACAGTGGTTAGATTCCGATAGTGAAGATGATTTCCACAGCGTGAGAGGAGGTAAAAACTGAGAAAAATACGTGCAACAATATCACTGGAGTCAATTATAGAATTTTAACATCTTTGTTTATCTGAATTCTGAAGACTTCACTCCTTCAAGAGGTAGCACCCCAGATCATGAGAGGCAAACATCGTTTGCTGTGCAAATATCCATGGACAGATTGAAGCCTTCTCTGATAGAAAAGAAGCAGAGACTCGTTGAGCTTCTCCAGGAGAAGTAGCAGTACGATGACGAGCACGACATCTTCACTGATCTCGGTAGCCAGATGGAGAATAGCACTGTTCATTATGAAGAACATCTGAAGTCTTCTGGGGAAGTCGAGAAAGCGAGGAAGTCATCCAAGGTAGGCTGCTTCCGTAGCGCATTCTGGAAGCTTAGCTTCAAGAGCTGCAGGAGGAAGAAAAAAAGAGCAGAAGGATAAGTGAATTAGCTTTCTGATATCGAATTTTGATTTCTTGAAAAATATTATTGCAAGAGAGCTGGGTTCATGTATATACCTTTTTTTACCATGAAATGCTACAACTGGAAAAAAAAGGGGTCTGGAGTGGCCTCATATTGTGCTGTAAAAACCAGTAAAGTAGAATATAATGTAGGGTAAAATATACATGATTAAGTTTTCACCTTACATTTGAAATGTATTACTAAATATATCGCCGTAGCGTTAGCACAGGCATTATACTAGTAAGCTTAAATTAGCAAGTAAAATAGTGAAAAATTATAGAAGTCCCCTATTAAGCTTTAATTAGCAAATAAAATAGTGAAAATTTTTAAATGGCTAAATTACACAAAAAGATTTTCAAAGAGACAAAAACTGAGATGTTAAAATGACTACCCATAAGTCACGAAGCGTTCACAACAGGGTAAATTTGGGTAATTACGGGCCACCCTTATTTTCGTTTCATGAGGTGCTCCGATGCATCACTTTTTTAAGTTGTACAAATATTAAAATATAAATAAATAGTAGATAGTGATTACTTATTCTTTCTTTGCTTTAAATTTTATACAAATTTATACTAAAGAATGATGCATAGAAATATTACTCTATTTTTTTCCTCTGTCACAAGATTTGCAGCCCTTTGTGTAAGATCCAGTTACGTGCGAAGACCCGATGCACACGGGCACGATCCATGGGGTGCTGCATCTGCATGGTTTTGCAGCTCGATCAGCCACCACATGCAGCAGGCCTCGCAATGAGGCGCGAGGACAGCTCCCTCGCGGGCCCAAGGGGACACGTGTGAACTAACCGTTGCTTCCACGCTACCTTGAAACGTCTGGAGTGCGGAGGGAGCACCAAACCGCGCTTGCTTTTAGGGTGCGTTTGGTTATATATACGAGAATGAATGGAATAGAATGGTATAGGATGGATAAAATGATCATAAATGAGATGGTATAGGAAAGATGTTTAGCTGTCTGAATGAAATGATACAATATTTTGTTTGATTGCTTAGATGGAATAATACAGGATGGTACGAGATGGTGTTTGGTTGAAGGGATGAGATTGGATTGAGGGATGAGGTTGGTTTGAGGGATGGTGCGAGTGAACGATCCAGTCCTAAACCGATTGGTTCAACCAAATTGTCCGTACGGGATGGTACAACATCTTTTTAGAATATTCCAAGAATCTGTACTATCTCATCCTGTACCAAATGGTTCCGTTCAGCCAACCAAATACAGAGACAGAATCAGATCCTATACGGGATGGTTCAGTTCACCCTCATACACCCAACCAAATGCACCCTTAGTATCTGTAATTGGATACTTGTTGTCGTAGCCATCGCAGAGCCAGGGTTCAAAATTTCGAGAAATTTTGTGAAATTTCGGTAAAATCTTGGATTTTGGCTGGATCTGAGATTCAAAATCACGGCGAAATGAAAAAAAATTTGAATATGAAGGTTTGTTATAGTGATTTCAGTAAATTTCAGTAAAATCTCATTGATTTTGACCAAAATTTCAGTATTTTAAACCGGTTTGCATGGTTTTTGGATGGGATTTCACACCACTTTTTTGTAGAGAATTGTAATATCCTTTATGAGGAATACATATGAAAATTTTACAAATAAAATACATATACAAATTATATAACCTAAATCCTAAATTGGATTTCGGCCTAAATCCTAAACCCTAACTTGGATTTCGGCCTTAATTTGTATTTCAGCCTAAACCTTGAACCTTAACGTAGTTTTCAACCATAAATGATGTATTTCAACCTAAACCGTAAACCATAAATTGGATTTCGGTCTAAACCCTAACTTGGATTTTGACCTCAAATTGTAATGTGTAAACCCTAAACCCCAACTTAGAAATTTTACGTGCAAATGCTTAATATTTTGCATTCAAACTGATAAAAAATGTAGATAAATACTTGCATGATTGTTTTCATATTTTTTTCTATTTTTGTCTAATCTTGGAAGACTATGTCACAGCCGGTTGAAAATCACCGAAATTTCGACCGATTTTGGCCAAAATTTCATTTTTTTTTGATTCAAATTTACATTTTTGAATTCGTCTGAAGTTCACCCGAAATTCTAAAATTTTGTTAAAATTTTGGATTTCGGCCATTTGAAATGTGATCAAAAATAAAATTTGAGACTTTGTGCGTTGAGCAAGCCTAGCAAGGCTGAAGCTCTTAGCGAAAGATCACCTTTTGTTTTCGAGCATGACCGCGCGAGGCATACGGAAGTTCTCTTTTTAGTTGAGTAGCTTAGACGGAATGAAGCATGTTAACTTACTATTAGTAACTAGATCAATGTCCGTTCGTTGCTATGAAAAATAAAATTGATAACGAAATATAAAGGTCAAGCAATAAAAGAAAATTGTGCTACAAAATCAAACATCTATTTCTCCCGATTACAAAAGATTTTATGATTTCTTTTCCCGTATGAATTAAAACCAAATATATTGTACGTAGCAATATATATTACCAACCTCAAAAATCAATCAATCATTTTTATCCCTTTTTGCAATTTATATTATCAGCTTGCGTTCCTTTTCCTCTCGCCATACCCGCAGCGCGCGCTCCTCAATGCCGTCGACCTCGTCTTCCTCGTTGCCTCGCTCGTTCTCGTCATCCACCGCCTTCGCAGGGACGACACGGGGGCTTCCCCCGAGCACGAGGCAATGCTGCCGAAGCTACCGCCATTCCGGACTACTGGCCTCTACGCAATCGCGCTCGAGGCGTCCGCCGTCCTCCTCGCGCTCGCGTTCTTCCTTCTGCCGAGCACGCCATGGCGCGCTGTGGAGTCCGCTTTCCTCACCGCGCACGCTAGGGGTGAAAACAGGACAGGAAATATCCGCCTGATCCGATCCCGAATCCGTTTAAAATCCGTACCGATGTTATCCGTATCCGTATCCGGAAAATCCGATGTAATATGGGTTAGGATATGGGAAGAGCAATATCCGACCCGATATCCGGTAAATATCCGACCTGATATCCGGATAAAATCAGTTATTCTTCCATTAATTTGATTCATTATTGGATAGATAGAATAGTTGTTTGATATTGGCACTAAAAAACACTACTTTGTTATTAAGCGTGAACTTCAACAAATCTATCAACAAACAAATAGAGTGATGACATAATGCTTTTACCTAAATTGATTTGTTCAACTTATTTGATAAACTTTTTTTCTATTCAAATTACTGGAATTAGTTGAGTCACTAAAATGCACCTCTAACTATACTACTATCCTACGTTGAAATAATTATGACTTGAAGCTAATGTTGTAAGGTTAATGTTTCATTCGTTCTTTTATGTACACAATTATATACTATATTACTATCCGATTATAATATCCGATCCCGACACGAATCCGTCGAGCATCTGCTCCGTATCCGAATCCCGAATAATCCGAATTCATATCCGGGACATCTGTATCTGACTCCGAATCCCCAAAAAATATATGGGTTAGGATACGGGACGAGCAATATCTGCCCGTATCCAACCCGGTTTCACCCCTAGCGCACGCCATGGCCGCGTGGTCAATCGCCTCGGAGAAAGGGGCCGCCGCCGCCACCCAGCCTTTGCACCTTGAAAGTGCATCTAGGCCCCTCAATGTGTTTTGGTGATTTATGGCAACACAATTTCGTATACTAACGGTGCAAGTGAGATTCTATGCAGCTATCAAGGAGATATCATCGGTGGAAAGGCGATTGGAGGTCCCCACCATATTTAAATTTGAAAAAGGCGGCATCAAGACTTTAGTTGAATTTCTTTTATTTTATTGAGTCTAAGGATAGTCGTACTATTAAAGGGGATACGACGGAAAATCGCTTTTAGGATATGCTTGTGCTCATAGGATGAAAATTTCATCTCAAAAGATTTTTAAAACAGTGCATTTCCTATTAAAGGGTACTCTTGGCCGAGGAGGTCAGTCCGGAGTCTCCGGACATTTAGTCCGGACACTCCGGGGAAAATGTCCGGAGTATCCGGGGATTAAATCCGGATACTCCGAGCTAGGGTCCTCGGTTGCTTTTTCTCTGGTAAGTCCGAAGTCTCCGGACATTTAGTCCTGACACTCCGGGGAAATTGTCCGGAGTATCCGAAGAAAATGTCCGGACAGTCCGGACTGTGCGCAGAACACTTGTAACGGTTGGATTTTGGGAGAGCTATTTAAGCCCTCACTCCAAATCTAACCGTTGCCTAACTCATTCATTGTTGCATTCAATTCCCAAGCTCACTCTCTCACTCTCTTGAGCCCTAGCCTCTTTTCCCCACTTGAATCTTTGATTTGGTTTGAATCTTTGGGGAGAAAAGACGGGATTTAAGTGCTTTGAGCTTGCTTTGTTGATTCTTGAGCACAAGTTCATCCTCCAAGTTGATTTAGCGGCGATTTGTTACTCTTGGAGTTTGAAGGGCTCCTAGACGGCAAGGAGTCACCGGAGCCTCCAAGACTTCGTGTGGAGAGCCCTGTTAAATGCAGGAAGGCAAGCCTCGCCTCCCAAAGGAAAGAGGCAAGAAGTGAAGAACCGCGAGTGCTTTGTGCAACACCGGGAGGAAAGAGGTCAAGAGGGACCCGGGCTTTGTGCCTCCTCAACAGAGGCGTAGGATTCCCCTCAAGAATCCGAACTTCGGTAAAAAATCATTGTCTTGTGTTCTTCATTGGCTTGAGCTAGGGTTTGGTGTTGTTGTTGGATTTTTAGAAGCCCCGATCTACTTACTCTTTGTGTTTGGCTCTAGATCCATATTTTTATTAGCTACCTGACATCATTTAGAGTATTTGCATTCAGCTAGATTATTGAAATCTTGCAAAGATTTAAAATCCTTCCTCGAGCTGTTCAGTCCGGAGTATCCGGATAATTAACCCGGACACTCCGAACAATTTGTCCGGACTATCCGAACTATTTGTCCGGACTATCCCAACAAAATCCTGACATCCGGACTCGTGTCTCGGAGATTTTATTTAATTGCAAAATTTCAATACGCCTATTCACCCCCTCTAGGCGATATATCGGTCCTTTCAATTGGTATCGAGCCAAATCTCCTTAGTTTGGCTTAACCGCCGGAGAATTAATATGTCGCAAATAGAGAAGACTATCAAGACCCTAACCAAACCAAGGTTGGGGACACCGTGTCGGGTTGCTATTCCATTTGATTATTCCTCTCTTGGTGTCTCAAGCTCCTCATCCTATGTCTCCGTGCCCATCGGTCGAGCGCCTCATTTCGATGGCACTCACTACGCGGCATGGAAACATAAGATGAAGATGCACTTGAGATCGCTTCACCCGTCTATTTGGAAGATTGTGCAAACAGGTTTCAAGCCCGTTGATCCGAACAATCTCACTCCCATAGAAGATAAAGATCAACATTTCAATGATTTGGCAGTCAATGCCTTATTCAACGCCCTGAGTGATTCCGAGTTCAACCGAGTCGATGGACTCGAGGAAGCTAAGGCTATTTGGGATAGACTCCTAGTCAGTCATGAAGGAGTGTCCAGCGTCCGAGAATCGAAGATAGAGCTCATTATTGGTGAGCTAAGCCGGTTCACCTTGGAAGATGGTGAATCATACACAAAGATGTTTGACCGCTTGATGGTGCTTGTAAATCAAGCAAAAGGTCTTGGATGCACTGATCTTTCTGACAATGCCGTGGTGAAGATAATACTTCGCGTGATCACTCCCACCAACCGCAACCTTGTTCAGTTGATCCGAGACCGGCCCAACTTCGACACTTTGACACCTCATGATGTCATTGGCCGGCTCATGATGGACGAGATGATGGTGAAGGAAGCTGAAGTTGTTGAAGAACTCAAGTCGGGCAAGAAGAAAGGTATTGCCCTCAAAGCCGTCAAAGTTGCTCACCAAGCCGAAGAAAGCACAAGTGAGGACGAAGAGTCTAGTGGTCCATTGACAAATGAAGATATGGCTCTGTTTGTGCGAAGGTTCAACAAGTTCTTCAAGAAGAAGAATTTCAAACAAGGAGGTCAATCAAGGAACTCGAAGAAAATCAAAAGGAGACACTCCACAAGAAGATGTTATGAATGCGCGAACCGCCATTTCATTGCCGAGTGTCCGTGATAAGGAAGGCAAAGATGAGAAGTCTCACAAGAAGGACAAGTTAGGGGCAAAGACAAGGAGAAGAGCAAGAAGTACAAGGGCAAGGGTCGTGCCTACATTGGAAAGGAGTGGAACTCCGACACCGACTCCAACTCTGACTCCGACTCCGAGTCAGACGAGGAAGGAGGAATTGCCTCCGTCACCATCGCCATGCCTACCATCTCAACAACGTTGAAGAGCCTCTTCGACAACTTGAGCGACGATGACGACAACGCTCCTATGTGCCTTATGGCAAAGGGGCACAAGGTATCATCTAAAGTCTCCACTCCCTCCATTGCTAATGAATGTCTAGATGAGCACGATAGCGATAGTGATGATAATGATATTAACACTGTGCTTAAATCTATGAAGAATTTCGACATTCACAAATTAAACTTGCTCTTAAAAGATATTGAAAAATTGGAGGAAGTTGTAGAACAAAAGGAAGCTACTCTTGAGGCTCAAGAGGATTTACTCATCCTCTAAAAGGAGAAAACCGTGAGCTAGAGAAGAGCTTATCTTTTGAAAAAGAGAAGAATGAGGAATTGGTTAAGAACTTAAAGGTAACCAAACCGAGGTGACTAGTCTTGAGATCACCCACGCTTCACTCAAGAGGAACTTGCGAAGTCGAAAGATGCTTGCAAGGCTCTTGAGTTGAAGCTTGTTGATCTCAAGAATAGCCTCCGATTATCTCAACTATTAACTCCAATTCTTCATTACCTTCAACTAGCAATGGATGCGCTTAGGTGCTATAATGTCAATATTGATATTTGTACCACTAACCTTGAGACTTTGCAAGTACTTGCTCATGAAAATGAGAAGCTCAAGGAATGCTTGAAGATGGACTACAAAAGTCCTATAAGGCTAGCAAGGGACTAGAGGAGTTTCTCGGTAAGCAAAGGTAACCCCATGAAGCATGGGCTTGGTTATGTCCTCCCAAGGGCAAAGGAAATCACATTGTGGTTGCGCCTTTGAACAAGCCCATTCACTTCAGAAAGGGGAAGCAAACTCTAAATATAAGGCTCAATCCATTTTCTTTGCTTCTTATGTGCTTAAGAGGACTAGCCTCGGTAGAGTAGTTGCTCATCACATTGGGGGTAAGCCCAAAAATGCTTCTAGTGTGCGATCTATTTGGGTTCCCAAATCACTTGTCACTAACGTACGTGGACATAAACAAGTTTGGGTACCAAAGAGCAAAAACTAAAGTTTATTTTGTAGGCCTACATCTCCGGTGGAACAAGTTGGATCTTGGATAGCGGATGTACGCATCATATGACCGGAGAAAGGGCAATGTTCGCGCATTTGGAAGCCAATGGATCAAATAGTGAAAGCATCATCTTTGGCGATAACGGAAAAGGTGAAGTGGTAGGTTTAGGTAAGATCTTGATTACCAATGAGTTTCACATAAACAATGTTTTACTTGTCGAGTCGCTAAGCTACAATTTGTTGTCCGTTGCTCAATTATGTGAAGCGGGCTACAATTGTGTGTTTAGCGATAAGGGTGTGGATGTCATTAAGAGGGATGATGGTTCAATAGCCGTTAAGGGACGGTTGAAAGGGAATCTCTATCTTGTAGACTTCACTACGGATAGAGTTAACCTTGAAACGTGTCTAATGGCTAAATCTAGCATGGGTTGGTTATGGCATCGCCGACTTGCCCATGTTGGTATGAGGAACCTTCACAAACTCATTAAGGGCAATCACATCCTTGACTAACCAATATCGTTTTGAGAAAGATAGGTGTGTAGCGCGTGTCAAGTCGAAAGCAAGTTGGAGCTTCGCACCCCGCCAAGAATGTGATGATCACTTCAAGACCGTTGGAGATGCTACACATGGACCTGTTCGCCCGATCGCCTACATAAGCATCGGAGGAAACAAGTACGGTCTTGTTATTGTTGATGATTTTCTCGCTTCACTTGGGTATTTTTCTTGCATGATAAAAGCGGCCCAAGGAAGTTTGAAGAAATTCATGAGAAGAGCGCAAAATGAGTTCGACGTCAAGATCAAGAAAATTCGGAGCAACAACGGCACCGAATTCAAGAATACGGGTGTTGAAGAGTTTCTCGATGAAGAAGGCATCAAGCATGAGTTCTCGGCTCCCTATTCTCCTCAACAGAATGGGGTAGCCGAGAGAAAGAATCGAACCCTCATCGAGATGGCGCGTACGATGCTTGACGAGTACAAGGTCTCCGACATATTCTGGGCGGAGGCCGTCAACACCGCTGTGCCACAGCTCCAACCGCTTATATCTTCACAAGTTGCTAAAGAAGATGGCGACGAGCTCCTCAGGGAAGAAGCCAAATGTATCCTACTTCCGAGTCTTTGGGAGTAAATGCTACATCCTCAACAAAAGGCTAAGTCTTCTAAATTTGCTCCTAAAGTAGATGAAGGATTTTTACTTGGTTATGGATCGAATGTTGATGCATATCGAAGTTTTCAATAACACCACCGTGTAGTTGAAATCTCGCGTGATTTAACATTTGATGAAACTAACGGTTCTCAAGTAGAACAAGTTAATTGTGATGAAATTGATAGGGAAGAACCTCCATGCGAAGCAATCAAGAAATTGGCAATTGGGGAGGTAAAACCGGTGGAGCAGGATGCAATCCCGAGCACCCCAACCCGGAGTGTCCGGGATAATGTTCGGAGTATCCGGACAAAATCTCCGGAGTGTCCGGACTTAACCCCGGACATTCCGGACATCAGTGCTCCAAATGTTGATCCTTCCTCTTCCATTCAAGCTCAAGATGGTTCCAACACCTCTCAAGATGACGGAGGTCCTATTCAACGTATAAATACAACAACTCCTCATCCGAGAGTTCATCAAAGCATACAACGCGATCATCCGGTCGACAACATACTCGGAGACATTAACAAGGGAGTATCCACTAGATCTCGACTTGCAAATTTTTGTGAATTTTACTCTTTTGTCTCTTCTCTTGAACCACTCAAGGTAGAAGAAGCTCTCCAAGATCCGGATTGGGTGATGGCTATGCAAGAGGAGTTGAACAACTTCGAGAGGAACCAAGTATGGAAGCTTGTCGAAAGGCCCAAGCAAAACGTGATTGGGACAAAATGGGTCTTTCGGAACAAGCAAGACGAGAACGGAATAGTGACTAGAAACAAAGCACGGTTGGTTGCTCAAGGCTTCACGCAAATAGAAGTTGTATCAAATGGACGTGAAAAGCGCCTTCTTGAATGGACCACTCTTCGAAATGGTCTACGTTGAGCAACCACCCTTCGAAGACCCAGATCATCCGGACCACGTCTACTTTTTACATAAGGCTCTGTATGGGCTTAAGCAAGCACCGAGAGCGTGGTTTGAGTGTCTTCGCGATTTCCTCCTCGATCAAGGGTTTGTAGTCGGAAAGGTCGACCCTACTCTCTTCACTAGACATATCGATGATGATTTATTTGTGTGCCAAATATATGTCTATGACATTATATTTGGATCTACTAATGAACTTTTATGCAAGGATTTTAGCAGGATAATGACTAAAAGATTCGAGATGTCCATGATGGGCGAGTTAAAGTTCTTCCTCGGATTTCAAGTCAAACAACTGAAGGAAGGAACTTTTATATGCCAAACAAAGTACATCAAGGACATGCTCAAGAAGTTCGGCATGGAGAACGCCAAGCCAATCAAGACGCCGATGCAAGCCAACGGGCATCTAGACCTCGACAAAGAAGGTAAACCACCATCCAAAAGGTATATCGCTCGATGATCGGCTCTTTACTCTATCTTTGTGCATCTAGGCCCGATATCATGCTTAGTGTGTGCATGTGCACGTTTTCAAGCCGCTCCAAAAGAGTGCCACATGGTGGCCAGAAGAGAATCTTGAGGTATTTAGTGCACACTCCTCATTTCGGGCTTTGATACCCTAAAGGTTCATCATTTGAGTTAGTCGGCTATCCCGATGCGGATTATGCCGATGTAAGGTGGATAGGAAGAGTACCTCCAGATTTGTCGATTCTTAGGTAGATCTCTTGTTTCTTGGTCTTCCAAGAAGCAAAATTCAGAGTCTCTATCCACGGTACCGGTTTAATATATAGTCACGGAGTCAAGTAGCGAATTGCTTTGGATGAGACAAACACTAAATGATTATGGCCTAACCTATAACCGTGTGCCACTTTTGTGTGACAATGAGAGCGCCATAACAATTGCCAACAACCCCGTCCAACATTCCCGTACAAAGCATATTGATATTCGCCACCATTTCCTAAGGGATCATTCCACTAAAGGCGATATCGATATCCAACATGTGAGTACAAACGATCAATTAGCCGATATATTCACCAAGCCTCTTGATGAAAAGAGATTTTGCGAATTGAGGAGTGGGCTAAATATTCTTGATTCTCGCAACTTGGCTTGAAACGTGAACGCTTTTGATTGATGCTTGCAAAATGTGTTGAAAAAGCTTATTTGGTCTTTTTCTCTAATCTTTTTGTGTTGGTCAAAATATCTGATCTTCGGATCGTGCCCAATGACATGTGACTATGGATAGTTTGATTTTGTGTTCGCTAGTCACATCATGCAAAGGGCCCTTAAGGACTTCTTTTCCCAATTCTTCAAGTCATTCTTTCCCTTCAAATCCTTGAAATTCCTAATCCGATCCCGAGCTGTCAGTTCGGACAGTCCGGACTAATTGTCCGGAGTATCCGGACAAATTGTCCGGAGTATCCGGACTAAATGTCCGGACTGAGATGGCTGTGGGTATTTAAGCCCGTGCGGGGGGCATTCTTTCTCTCTCTTCTCTCATTTGTTTCAATCGCATCCACCTCAAACTTTCGCCCTAGCCGCCGCCCTCCGGTTCTCCTCCATCTCCGACGTGTTTCTCACCTTTTGGAGCCTTCGGATCATCCTTGGAGGGCTTGGGGAAGGATCTCCCTCGTCATCTCTTCGTTTTTTGTGGTTCATCTTTGTGGTATGATTTCTTTTGCCCTAATCTTCTCTTGATCTTTGAAATACCTAGGGTTATGGCTCCTTTGTTAGAGTGCATTCACCCCCTTGGTTAATCCCTAGAATGTGCTCTTAGAAATCCCACATTGTTTGCAATTTAGGGTTTTGGGTTCGAATCTGTTCAACCCGGAGTCTCCGGATATTTTATTCGGAGTATCCAGACAAAACCCCGGACACTCCGGACTAAATCCCCGGAGTCTCCGGATAAATTGTCCGGACAGTCCGGACAAAATGTCCGGAGTATCCGAGTTGTACCTCTCGGCCCAAAAATATAAATTGTGAACTCTGCCTTCGTGCAACTCTTTTTCACTCCAATCTTTGTTTCCTCTTAGATGTCTTCTTCCCAAGGAGGTTCTGATGCCGGCAAGCGCCCTGTTGAGTCACCTCCTTCCTCCCCTTCCGGCGCTCCCAAGAAGAAGAGGCAAGGTGTGAGGAAGCTAAGTCAAGGTCGTGCAAATCTGCTCATGGGTCCTCCTACTGCTCAAGCACCTCCTCAAGTAGATCCCGAGGAGATTCCTGCCGAAGAACATCCCGCGGATGAACATGCTAGGCGTCGTGAGCAGAAAAAGAAGCAGTTTCAAGAGTCAAGGTTGGCGATTGGTCCCCTTGAGAAGCTTCAGCCTCAGTGGAGATATCCAGGTCAGATGATGCCACTTCGTGTGGTTGACTATCGTGTGGGGTCTGGCAAGGGGAAGGCCATAGTTGCGCAAAGGAACAAAGATCAGCTTGAGTTTCACCAAGATCAGTACGTCGTCAAGCGGTTCTAGAATAGGTTCCACTCTGACTTTTATGAGACAGTTCTTCTGCCTATGGAGCATCCTGTGATGAAGATGAAGAGGATTGATTGGCTATATATGTCTGAGGCTCAAAATCCCATCTTCGACGAAGTCATCGAGATTTGTGAGCGGCATAAGGTGAAGGACATTATGAGCTTTATGCATTCTTGGAATGATGAGGTAATCATGCAATTTTATGCCACTCTCTATTTTGATAAAAAGCAAGATGCAATTTGGTGGATGACCGATAAAGCGTGGGTACGTGGTGACCAAGAGGACCTTTGCTAGAGTGTTGCGTTTGAGATCACCGATGGGGATGCCAAGTCGCATGATAAGAAGGTCATGGCTCTGGCGATTTTGGAGATTTATATGACTCGCCTCAAAGATGTTGTGATGGGTACTATCAAGGGTCGAAGCCGATGCCACCGTTTCTTCTTCTTGGTTTTTGGGTCACTCTTTGGCCCAAGGAGGAGATGCGTCAACCATCAGTTCTTATGTTAGAAATTTGCTATTTCATTTGGTTGAGCGCACTCATGGATTTGACGTGGTTGATTTCATCTGGGAGGCCATCCGCTACAATTCTTTGAGCAACTCCAGCAGCTGCGGATATGCGCCATTTATTATGGCTGTGATTGAGCATGTCACGGGCCTCGACTTCGTGAAGGATGTGGAGCATGTATCCTATAAGGTCCGTCCTCAGTCAGTTCCTGCAGCTCCTGTGGACAAGCGTCCTAGGGGCCGTCCTCCTGTCACCCGGTCTTTTGCTCCGTCTGCGCCTCCTCCAGCTGCTGCTCCTCCACCAGCTCCGGCCGCTCCAGTTTCTCCTACGGGAGAAGGTTCTCCTCGCACTAGCCGCGACACTATCAAAAGAATGCTTAAGTGTCTGTTCTGCCTTTGCCAAGATGTGTCTGATCAAGTCAAGGAGACCCGTCGTGAGCTTCGTGAGCACCGCCCGTGAGTTTCGCGCCACCGCCAAAGAAGGTGAGGATCTTCCACCAAGAGCGAGTCCGAGGAGTCAACTCATGTATCTGCAGTGATTCCGCTATCCGGCAGCTCTTCGATCTACCACCTCTCGGACCTCGGGCGGCGTCGAAGGCGGCGGATTTATTTATAGCGAGGAGGAGGACTATGAGCCTTCCGGCATTTATTTAGTAGTTCTTTGCGGTAGACTCTTCCTTTTTGGTGTCTTGATGCCAAAGGGGGAGAGAGAGCTAGAGAGTTGCCGCGCTTGATATTGTGCTTTGTTTAAGTTTAATTATCGTCTTGTTAAAACCTTTACTTGTGCTTGTGGTTGTGATCGTGAACTATTTGCTTAGATGTCGAACTATTTGCTTAATATCAATTTCCTTTCCGTTATGCTTTTGTGTGATATCTTGTCATATCTACTTACTTGTGCAAAATTACTTATTGATTATCATGTCATATTCTATCATAAGCAATCATTTAGGGGGAGCTCTTGCACTCCTTTTCTCTTAAATATATGCATTTCAAGAATCTACTCAAACTTCTCTAATGTATGTATTTAGGGGGAGCTCCACCCCCATGTATTTGGTCCTCCAAATACTATATACTCTCAAATTTTATCTAAATCCAATTGTGTTGTCATCAATTCACCAAAAAGGGGGAGATTGAAAGTGCATCTAGGCCCCTCAATGTGTTTTGGTGATTTATGGCAACACAATTTCGTATACTAACGATGCAAGTGAGATTCTATGCAGCTATCAAGGAGATATCATCGGTGGAAAGGCGATTGGAGGTCCCCACCATATTTAAATTTGAAAAAGGCGGCATCAAGACTTTAGTTGAATTTCTTTTATTTTATTAAGTCTAAGGATAGCCGTACTATTAAAGGGGATACGACGGAAAATCGCTTTTAGGATATGCTTGTGCTCATAGGATGAAAATTGCATCTCAAAAGATTTTTAAAATAGTGCATTTCCTATTAAAGGGTACTCTGGCCGAGGAGGTCGGTCCGAGTCTCCGGACATTTAGTCCGGACACTGGAAAATGTCCGAGTATCAGGGATTAAACTGATACTCCGAGCTAGGGTCCTCGGTTGCTTTTTTTCTGGTAAGTCCGAGTCTCCGGACATTTAGTCCGACACTGGGAAATTGTCCGAGTATCCGAAGAAAATATCCGGACATCCGGATCAGGCGCAGAACACTTGTAACTGTTGGATTTTGGGAGAGCTATTTAAGCCCTCACTCCAAATCTAATCGCTGCCTAACTCATTCATTGTCTTGATTCAATTCCCAAGCTCACTCTCTCACTCTCTTGAGCCCTAGTCTCTTTTCCCCACTTGAATCTTTGATTTGGTTTGAATCTTTGGAGATAAAAGAGGGGATTTAAGTGCTTTGAGCTTGCTTTGTTGATTCTTGAGCACAAGTTCATCCTCCAAGTTGATTTAGGGGCGTATTTGTTACTCTTGGAGTTTGAAGGGCTCCTAGACGGCAAGGAGTCACCGGAGCCTCCAAGACTTCGTGTGGAGAGCCCTGCTAAATGCTGTGAAGGCAAGCCTCGCCTCCGAAAGGAAAGAGGCAAGAAGTGAAGAACCGGCGAGTGCTTTGTGCAACACCGGGAGGAAAGAGGTCAAGAGGGACCCGGGCTTTGTGCCTCCTCAACGGAGACGTAGGATTCCCCTCAAGAATCCGAACTTCGGTAAAAAATCATTGTCTTGTGTTCTTCATTGGCTTGAGCTAGGGTTTGGTGTTGTTGTTGGATTTTTAGAAGCCCCGATCTACTTACTCTTTGTGTTTGGCTCTAGATCCATATTTTTATTAGCTACCTGACATCATTTAGAGTATTTGCATTCAGCTAGATTATTGAAATCTTGCAAAGATTTAAAATCCTTCCTCGAAGTCGCTTGGTCCGAGTATCCGGATAATTAACCGGACACTCAGAACAATTTGTCCGGACTATCCAACTATTTGTCCGGACTATCCAACAAAATCCTGACATCCGGACTCGTGTCTCGGGAGATTTTATTTAATTGCAAAATTTCAATACGCCTATTCACCCCCCCTCTAGGCGACATATCGGTCCTTTCACACCTCTGCGTCTTCTGGATCGCCACAGCCCTCGGCGCCGCGCTCTTCTCCGCTTTGGCGGTGACCCGCTGCGCCGACAGTTCGCTACTCTTACCAAATGACCCTCTCGTCTTTGTCGGCCTACTTGTTTCTATGCCTCTAGCGTACTTAGCCATCACTGGCTTCACCGGCCATGACGCTGGAGCCCATGAAGGTGAACCAGAAAACACCAGCGCCGAGGCGCCCGCCACGGCATGCGCCGCCGCGTCGTTCCTCTCTCTTACGACATTCAGTTGGATCAACCCGTTTATCTCCAAGAGGTATGCCAATGACTCTCTCACCGCCAACGACGTCCCACCGGTGTCGCCGAGCAATCGCGTACGTTTTGTTCACGTCTAACTGGCCGGCGCTAGGGTTACGGCACCTGGTGGGCGTCGCGCTTTTATTGTCCTTCTGGCCGCAGTTAGTACTGACCGCAGTGCTCGATCTTCTGCGCCTCGCAGTCATGTACGTCGATCTGCCACTTATTGTTCAGTTTGTCAAGTTAATTCGCCGCGACGGTACGACATGGGAGATCTTGAATGAATTCTCTTGATCGATTCTGTGAAAATTGTATAGCATATATATATATATAGTACAAAAGGAATGATTGGCTGGCTATTAATTACCAACAATAATCAGGAATTTTGCTATAATAATCAGTCATATTTAGAGAGATATGGCTGGCTATAAATCAGAAAAGAATAATTAGCTATAATGACCGGTCATTATTGAAGATATGACGATAAAGATAGAAAGAACGAACCGCTGCAACCAACTATAAATTTATATTTGTAAAGATACTATAGTTGGTATTGTTCGATATCGGTACAAAATCCGTTAGGTAGGTGTGTTACTTACCACCTATAGTATTCTCGAAAAAAAAAAGAATCATGTCCTAACTGTAATTTTTGTGATTATGATTATGCCTTACTTAGGATATGGGATCATTCAAAGTTCATATCAAATTTATATGTTCCAAAAGTTCAAACGAACCACTGCTATCGCGAAGAATTGATCTAACGAACTTGCTGGCCTGGTCTGGAGAATTCAGACCTCCGTTGCTCAATTTTTGAAACCAGTTGGACAAGCTCAGCAATAAGAATAAGCAGGTACTTTCAAAAAAGGGAAAAGAAAAGAGAACAAGCAGAGCAAAGCCATGATCACACATGAACGAGAACAATAGGAGTAATTCAACAGAGACGACCACGATAACGGCAGAGCAAGCAGGATCGGATCAAGAACCACGTATGCCAAATCGAAACCGCTTCACGTCATGCTCAAGTTTGCAATTACTCCAGGAAAATTCTAGAAATCACTTCACATAGTCACATATTCACATGCCTAACATGAGCATTGCAGCATTACATCCCAGACTTCCACAGAGCAATCCCATGGCGGCATACTACGCATTTGATTCGCCCAATCAATTCAGACATCAAGAGTAAAAAGGCTAGGTTGCCGAGATTCACGTTCGCGCGCATCATCACTTGGCTCCGGCGGCCGCGGGCGCGCCGACCGCCTTGCCGCGGAGCTTGACCTCGAGAGCGCGCTCCATCTTGGCAAGCACGGCCTGGACGGGCACGGCCTTGCCGCTCTCGTACTCCTGCACCACCTGCGCACGCTCGTTGATGCGCTTCGCCAGCTCCGCCTGGCTCCACCCTTTCGCCACGCGCGCCTTCTGGATCGCCGCGCGCACCTCCGCGCCCACGCGCTCCAGACCAGCCGGCTCCGTCGTCTCGTCGAGCTTCCGCGCGGGCGCCGCGGCCGAGGAGTTCTTGTTCATCCCCGCCGCCACCTTCCGAATCGTCTCCACCGGCGCGCCCGACCGCATCGCCTGGTTCACCGCCTTCGTGGACTTGAGGTCGGCCGCCTTCGGCTTCGTCCGCCGCAGCACCACCGGCTCCCAGTCCTGCGTGATGTTGCCGCTCAGCCTCCCCGTCGGCATTGCTCTCTCTCTCTCTCTCTCTCTTATCGTCGTTATGATTTGGGAGATGGATTAAGAGGGAGAGGAGGCATATATAGAAGATCAGAGGGTGGCCATCGGGAAGGTTCTTGAAACGAAAGGCGGGTCTGTTCTGGAAGGTTCTGGGAAGGGGCTCGGTCGTGTTTGGGCCGTTGATTTTGAGCGGTAAGGGGAACGGATGGCTGTGGATGGGCTTACAGAGACTTGGGTGCCACGGAAAGCCCTTCCGGGTCAAACTGTTGGCGCCAACAGAATGCCCAGCCCAGGACCAGGAGGATACTTGACGCTTACGTATTTTTACTTTGCCGTTCCACTCCTGTGACTAGGGGAAAAAATGTCTAGTAGAGATGCTTCGTAAGGAAGAACGGAAACTATGGGTGCGTTTGGTTGGGTGTACAAGGGTGAACCGAATCGCTCTGCATGTGATTTAGTTACGTATGCGTGTTTGGTTGGTAATGTAACCATTTAAGATGTGATGAGATGGTACAAATTCTTAGAATATTCTAAAAAGATGTTGTACCATCCCGTACGAGAAATTTGGTTTATTCCAAAAAGTCCAAAATGTTGTATCCAAGGTATACCATGTGTGGCATGGGCGGATTTAGAGGTACCAGGTATATTTGATATGCTATAAAATTTAAAAGCTACCAGGAGATCACATCTTCAATAGATCAAATTGATTGAATTTGTATCGATTTTAGTGATTTGGGATTTATAAGATCTTAGAACTATTTGTACCATACTTTTTAGCAAAATTTGAGTATGTGTATTGGATTTATGATATTACGAAACCATTGTACAAGATTATAGAATTGTACATGTAAAGTTGTTTACCTCGTTGAAAATTTTCTAGTTTCCGCCACTGAGGTGCATCAACAAGGGCACTATCTGAGAGAGCCAAGATCCATCACATTGCAATTGGTAAAGAGCCATAGAAAAGCCATCACCGATGAGATTTTGTTCCAAATCGCTTATATGAGGCACTTTGTGCATATAGGTTCATTATAACACCATTATCTACATAGGAGCTACACTAATATTGAGGTCTATCTTATTACTGTCATGATCTACATTGAGTTTATAATCGCTATGAATTATGTTGTCACCAGAGGCAACTATTCCAATACCACTTTAGTGGAGATCAAGAATATTTGAAACATGATACTTGTACTATTAACTATAATTCTGCTAGGAAATTATTTAAATTCAACTCTTGGACTAATCATTCAAAAGTAACTAAATGAATTTAAATAACTTTAGTATATTCTGGTCCATGTCTAAATATCTAACTCATGCATCCAAGGTACACCATTTTTGTAGTTAACAAAGAGCATATTATAGAGTGAAAAATTAACCAACCATGCAATGTCGTTGTGACTATATGTAAGTCGAATAATATTTCTATATAATCACAAACATGGTTAACAAAACCAGCAAAAACCGCTCGAAAATCGCGGTTTTCAACCTTACTGCTCGGTTCGAGATCAAAAACCGCTCGGTAAACCGATCTAATTAAAAAAATTAAAATTTTTGAAAAAATTTATGTGTTCAAAAACCGTTGAAAAACCACGGTTTTTCGTGAAAAATTGCGGTTTTCGTTGAAAAACCGCTCAAAACCGTTTTCGAAGTAGGCCTGGGCATTCGGTTTTAACCGAAAAATTCGGTTTCGGTTTTCGGTTTTTCGGGAAATTCGGTTATTTCAAAACTAAAACCGAACTATGCTTGAAAATTTCGGTAATCGATATTTGGTTAACCGATAATTGATTTCGGTTTGGTTTTAACCGAATAAACAGAGAATTCAAACCGAGAGTTCAAGGTAATCACTCTCACTCCTCCTCCTCGCTTTGCTTATCTACTACGACTTCTCCTTTCGTTTAAATCGGCGCCGCCCGATCCGTTTTTGGTTCAGTCTCATTGCAAATGCAGAGAAGCTACAAGAAATATGCAAACGAATTACATGTGCAACAATCTGCCAAATCAGTTTTGGAAGATTACATCATGTGTGCAAGGTGCAGCATCGGCTCTTATCATCAAAATTTTCATCTTGTAATCTTTCATCCTGACATTTTTCTTGCAACAGAGCGCTATGGGGAACACAACTCTAACTGATATGACTCTCTGCCCAGCATAGACCCAATTGTCTCCGTGCCCGGAATGGCCGCCTCTTATCATCGTCGGACAGGGGCCAAGGGACCAAGCCCAAGAAGAAGGCCATCAACTCCCTCTACCTCAGGTTCTTGGAGACTGCTCCCCATGGCAAGGCTCGCGTCTACAAGCTCTGCAGGAAGACCTACTGCTTCACTACTACCACTAGTAACCACTAACCATCAATACCTCACTTAATGGCCTGCCATCCAATCCAAACATTTTTACTTTGCACGATGACAATGAACAAAGGAAGGTCAATGCTTATTGAAGAAATCCTAACCAAAGTAGTCACATAGTTCGGTTAGTTCGGTTAACCGAGGTTTAAAACCGAATTAGCCAAAAAAAATTCGGTTATTCCATATAACTAACCGAATCAACTACCGAACAATTCGGTTTCGGTTTTTTCGGCTTCGGTTTCGGTTTTAACGGTTTCGGTTTTCGGTTTCCGGTTTATTTGCCTAGCCCTATTTCGAAGAACATTCAAATGGCCGGTTCAGTGAAAACCGAGCGGTTTTTTGTGAAACACCGCGGTTTTCGATTTTTTCATTTTTTTTAAACCGTTCTGTTTTTTACGGTTTTTCAGTGGTTTTTCGCACAGTTTTTGCAAAAACTGTATCGAAAGAATTTCGAATTTTGGTTTAGTGAACCCTGATCACATACATATATAGCTTTTGCACTTTTTATGAAAGTATGAAGCTTCACGTGCGTATATAACTCTAGAGGCAAAGTATGAAGTTTAGCACAAGGGACTTTCTCTTGCATGGCAATGCCACAGTGGGCTGGCTTTCTTGGAAATGATTAAGCGGGGTTGTATTTTGGGGCTGTGTACGTCTTCATATAATAGCTCTTTGAGAGGTGTTTCTATACATATTTTTTTAGAAGTTGCATAAATATTAAAATATAAATAAAGAGTAAATAGTGTTTACTTACCTATTTGCTTGTTTTAAAATTTGTGCAGCTCGTATTGAGGAGAGATACATAAAAACACCTCTAGATTCTTTCATGTGGCACTAATGTAGGATACAAAAGACTAATTGGTCTCATTGTGTAAGACGAGAGATCAAAATAAAGTAGCACTCAAGCTTGCATAGCCTACTATACGCTTGAGTAGTAGTGCTCAGGGTTAGAAAATTCGTTGAATTTCAGCGAAATTTTGCATTTCAGAATCGGCCGAATTTAAAAGTGTAAAAAAAATTGATTTTGCTACAGTGTTGCTACGGTAATTTCAGTAATAAATTAAGTAAACCGCTAATAATGCCCCTCCTAAACATGGAAAAGTTCACGCCACCGGAATGATTTGAGCCGAGCCGGCTCGGCTCAAAAAAAAATTTCGCACTTTGGTCCTTTTATAAATTACGGATAGGTCCTTCGCGATTTTTTGTGAGAGGAAGATTTTTTCCTTTAAATTCACGTTTGGGTCCCTCGTGCGCCGTTTTACGGAAAGAACCTCCTGTTAAATTCAAATCACGAACAAACCCTTTTCTAATTTTTAAGGATAGCAAACATGTCCAAAAACGTAACATTCAGGTCCTTGCTCTTTATGTCTAGGTCCTTTCTCCGTTTTTCTCGGGAAAAAATGTTTTTGTCACTAGAAATATATGTGCAGCTCTATCTCAAAACTTTTTTCCCACCTTGATTTCCCATCTCGATCTCTAATATTTTTTAAAGCATGTATTATTACTCCACGAACGCGTCGGTCTCTGATATTTTTTAAAACATGTATTATTACTCCGTGAACGTGTAGAGTGTTAAGCTCGACAAAAGAAGGTTGTCATCTCTAATAATTTTTCGCCTTTTTCCCTCTAGACTTTTTCCCCACCTCGGTTTTCTCTCTGATATTTTTTAAAACATGTACTATTACTCCGTGAATGCATAGAGTGTTAAGCTCGGCAAAAGAAGGTTGTCATCTCTAATAATTTTTCGCCATTTTCCCTCTAGACTTTTTCCCCACCTCGATTTTCTAGCTCGGTCTCCAATATTTTCCAAATAATTCGTCAAAAGAGATATTTCTACAGCTCCATCTCTCTACTTTTTTCCCCGTTTCGCTCATTATTTCGATGATTTAAAAATAAAATGTCAGTAAAAAAAAACCCCTCGAAAAAAAGCGACACGCTTGTGTGTTACGCCGCGAGTCTCTAATATTTTTTAAGACACGTCCTTTCTCCGTTTTCCCGGAAAAAAAATTTTTCGTCGCTAGAAATATTTGTGCAGCTCTATCTCTAAACTTTTTTCCCAACTCGATTTCCCATCTCGATCTCTGATATTTTTTAAAACATGTATTATTACTCCGCGAACGCGTAGAGTGTTAAGCTCGACAAAAGAAGGTTGTTATCTCTAATAATTTTTCACCCTTTTCCTCTAGACTTTTTTCCCTTGCGGTTTTCATTTCGGCCTCCAATATTTTCCAAATAATTAAATTAAAAAGATATTTCTACAACTTTATCTCTCTATTTTTTCCCCATTTCGATGATTTAAAAAATAAAATGCCGCCGAGAAAAAATAATTTTTTTCTACGGAAAAATGACACGCGCAGTGTGTTACGCCGCGAATTTTTTATATTTTTAAAAACATGTATTGTTACTCGGCGAATGTTTTTCCCCATTTCAACGATTTAAAAAATAAAATGCCGCCGAGAAAAAAAAATTCTACGGAAAAACGACACGCGCAGCGTGTTACGTCGCGAGTTTTTAATATTTTTAAAAATATGTATTATTACTCGGCGAACGCGTAGAGTATTAAACTCGACAAAAAAGAGGTTGATATCTCTAATAATTTTTCACCCTTTTCCCTCTAGACTTTTTCCCCGCCACGGTTTTCCAGCTCGGTCTCCAATATTTTCTAAATAATTCGTCGAAAGAGATATTTCTACAACTCTATCTCTCTATTTTTTCCCCTGTTTCGCTCATTATTTCGACGATTTAAAAAATTAAACGCCGCCGAAAAAAACAATTTTTCTTCGAAAAAACGACACGCGCGACGTGTTACGCCGCGGAAAATTTCCTAGTTAGTTCATATAGACCTTCATCTCGGTTATACCTATATGCCTGTAAAATCTCAACCTAAGGTTGCAGTTAATACATTTTGAATGACATGCACCAAACTTCCTGCATTGGTAGGCACTTCATTCTCTGAAAATATAAGCCACTTCTTAGCTTCCAACGAACTACATCACATACAATGTTAGTAATTTTTTTTCTTGGAATCACTCGGCCACCATTTGAATGGCTAAATGTTCAGAGTTAGTACTAGCCCTCTTGTCAAGAAGACTGGAGATATCCTCCTAGATTACTTTTGCTACTACTACTTAATCAAAGAACAAATGATGTACAGATTCTTTCCATCTCAGAAAAGGGCAATTCAGGTTATTCACGTTTTTATCACTGTATTGTCATGTTTCATGTGTGTACAACATGGTAACTTACCGGAGATTTTAATTAACCATGCAAAATTGCAAATCAAGGAAGTACTTACCGGAGATTATAATTCAGTAAATTAGTTAGTACTTACAGTGCAATGATGAACATATCAGTTGCCCAGCTGCCAAGTGTTATTACTTCATATGTCTGTCTATTTAATTCTGAAATTAATGGGTGATTGATGGCCAAATGACATGAGCACAAGCACCTGTTTCTTGGTATATTTTGTGTTCCGTTGCAGGCTCTAGTGATGGCGCATTAAGAGGGCATCGTATGGGACCACAGAGAGCGTGTCGGCCCTGGGTCGAAGTGTAACTACTGCAGTCAAGTCATGAAAAGTAGAGGGGTAACACGTCTAAAGCAACACCTGGCTGGCCGCGCTGGCGATGTGAGGGCCTGTCCCAACGTGCCTAAAGTGGTTAGGCAGGCCATGCTCGCAGACCTCCATGGATACCGGGACAAGAAGAAGGAGAAGGAGGAAGAGCGGCTCCGTAAGGAGGAGGCCTCCCAGGACTGGGATGCCTTCGCCAGTGATTACCGTACAGAGCAGGAGCAGCTCAAGATGGCCTTAAGAGCCTCCTAAGAAGAGGTCTACCTCAGGAGCCAAGGTTTGACCCCAGGTTCGGGGTCTAGGAGTGCTCCAAAGAAGACATTGGTCCAATCCACTATAAGCAAAATATTCAGGAGGAGCAAATTAACACGTGAAAGCCAAGCTCCCATCAATGTTGACCTTGCACGGAGTAGTGCCCCGCAGCAACCCCGTATTGACACCGCACTGAAGAAGGGTAAAAAGCATAGGCTTGGGAGGGCATGGGCCAAGGGTAATTCCAGGAACCAAATTGGATTGCCCATATTTCACAGGTACGAAATGATTGTGTAGTCGTAAGTTACAACTTGTGTGATGATTGTACTAACTTCTCATGCTCGCAATGGTCATGTGCAATCAAGCTGACACAGGAGCTAGCCCTAGGGGTTCATGCACCACGGGGCTACGAGGTAGATGGGACGTACTTGGACGAGAATGAGCAGGAGATTATTTAGTACCTTCGGAAGTTCAGGGACGACTGGGCCACATTTGGTGTTACAGTCATGTGTGATGCCTGGACTAGTCCTACGGGACAGCATCGTCAACTTCATAGTGTACTGCAATAGGACCATGTTCTTTCATAAGACCATCAATGCATCAGGTCCATAGTTCGGTTCAGTTTTTACTCTTCCGTAAGACTATCAATGCCACATGTACTAACTGATGGCTTGTTCATTCGCAGGGAAGATCTAGGACCACAAGTACCTACTAGGCGAGATAACAAAGGTCGTGGCCGAGGAAATTGGGGTAGGGTATATCGTACAGATGGTTACTGACAACGGTGCTAACTTCAGGAAAGCGTGCCAGATGTTACGGGTGCAATTTCCACATATTATATGGTAGCCATGCTTAGCACGCACTGTAAATCTTATGTTGAAAGACGTGTGTGATGAATCAGAAATCAGAGAGATTGTCGCCCAGGCCAAGAGAATTTGCATATTCATGTATAACCACAAAAAACTGCACGAACAGATGTGACAACACATTGGGGGAGAGTTGGTGCGGCCAAATGCCATTAGGTTTGACACAACCTTTGTTTTTCTCGACAACTTCTACAAAAAAAGAGAAGTTCCAACAGTGGATGACACATCATGACTGGATAGCTAGTAGGTGGGCTGGGATGGAAGAGGGCCGGTATACATATGACCTCCTCGTTAGCCGGGACTTTTGGACGTGGATGGAGTGGACCATCGTGGCTATTGAACCTTTGTACAAGATGTTGAGATTCACGGACCAAGACAAGTTACCCACAGTCAGTAGTGTCATGATACAGTATGCCATAGTGCAGAATGAGTACAACAATCGCTTGTGGGAGCACGGAGACCATTACAGGACATTCATAGATGTCCTAGAAAAGAGGTTCAAAGAAACGAGAGAAATCTCATTCGTGCAAGCAAGTCAGTGACATTAATAGGTTTAGTTATGTTATATATGGCAACTATGCAATGTTCTCTTCTCTTATGCTAACTATACCTGATTTGTATATTGCAGCATTCGTGCTCGACCCATAATCCCATTACTCATACAATATAGGAAGCACTCCACAGTACATGGGGCACTCTTAACTACACTAGACATCATGGCTCATGACAACGCTTCCGCGATGCAGGCCCTACGGGAAGCTGATGTATACCGTCAGAGGAGGGGACGGTTTGCCACACAGCTTGCAGAGTCCAGCGCTGTTGGTGGCCAAATGACGGTAGGTAAATACATAGTTGTAAGTATTGGTAGGTTGTTGTGTATTGACTTATGTACTTTTCTTTTCTCCACAGCGCAATGGTGGATGTCGTTCGGGAATGAAACTTCAACATTGCAGAAGTACGCCTTGCGGTTAGTGTCTCAGTATGCATCATCGAGTGGTTGCGAGCGCAATTGGAGTACATTTGCATTAGTGCACACACAGCTGCGGAACCGATTAAATTATGCAAAGTTCCAAAAGCTCTTCTTCGTGCACTACAACCTGTGACTTTGCCTGAGAGACTATGAATCCACCCGCGCATGTCCAACATGAAGACCCACTCGATCACCTAATTAAGGGTGCAATGCATGTTGGCAGTGACCCTATTGTAGACTGGTTCGACTGGTCTAGGTCTAATGAGGAGCCCCTAGTCGACGAGGACACCCCGGACGACCCACCCCTCCCAGCAAGATTTGTGGTTGATTCAATCCCGACGGAAGAGATGAAGAAGGCCACAGGCAACCAATGTAATTGTTCTTTATTACACTTGTGAATCATGTATGTCGGGATCAAACAACAATATTAATGTGATTTGTAATTTGTGACAGGTGGGAAGAGCCTCCCAGATTGGGCTGAGGTCACGATCGGTGACACGCATACCGGGAAGAGGAAGCACACAACCGAGGCCGCCACCGACACCATGCTAGCAGGGGTTTTAGGCGGGATGAAGAAGTTATCGGAGAGCAAGCGTGCTAAACAAAAAGTAAAAGTCCCTAGTGATGATGAGCTTATTATCGGCAGCGACAACGAAACAGAGACCTTTTGATCTTGAGTAGTGCCAAGATAGTAGCTCCGCCGGCGATGATGGGACAAACTCCCCCAGCAACGATGGGATACAAGCTGACCAGTATACTGTGTGTATCTGTTCACAGCCACAATCACCACAAGATCACAACGGAGGGGTACCTCACACAGGCAGTACAGTAGCAAGGGGAAGGGCGTATCGAGTAGTGGAGGTGGGCGGCAAGCAAGACAAAGAATAAAGATGACGAGCTCATGGTGTAGCAGCCAGTCTTCTAGCCATTTGGGCTTTCCAACTGCTGATATTGGGTACGGTTATAGACAGAGTTGTGACGGATCGAGCGTCTCTTGGCCGTTTGACTACACTAATCCATATGCCGATCCGTACGCACGACACTCATCTATCAGTGTCAGGTACCTTTATCAGTCCGAGAATTATAGCAACTGGCTTGCTCATTATGAACATTGGAAGTCTGCTTGGCTACCGCGTGGCATGACCTTGGAGGAGTACAAGCAACAGCACGAAAGGACTTATCACGAGGTTATTGTCGATAACGAGGTGGCGTTTCAACCACAGTACTACTACTCGTAGGTATATCATGCAAATATACATTGATTTTATTGTGATGTAAATATGTGATTTCTATATATTCCTATTAACGAATACTCATACCAGGGATACCCTCAGCAGGCTGGAACACCAAATGGGCCGTCCTAGACCCAGCTCTGGCCGAAGGCCTTGTTGGGTTACGAAGGACCCTCAACCCCGATCGAACCTACCAGGGGGCGATCCGACCTGGCCTAAGGTCGGGTGCCCCGCAGGCTTCGACCTGGCCTCAGGTCGGGCGCCCAACGAGTTCCGACCCAGCAACCTCCACCACAGGGTCAAAGATCGTCGTCGGTCGGCCTCAAGCTGGTCACCTGCCCTGCGGACACGATGGCCATGCTGGGGCAGGTGGCTCCTTCCCAAAGCGGCCAGGGGGCCGCCAAAGTCAAGCGCCAGTCCCTTCACCCCGTCATGTACAGTGGAGAGACGCGCGCCCTCCCGAGGCAACGCCAGGGCCAGGCGCTACGACGTCAGCACCTGGCAAGCGCACAAAGAGTAGGTGCGCCAACTCCCGATAGAGCAGAAAATCACGCCACCCGACGTGTCTACCGACCCGGACTGAGGCGAGCAGGGCCGGTCAGTTGCCAAGACCGAAGACCGATACTCCCAAGCATAGGGCACCCCTTCTTTTCCTTTCCAATTTCCCGTGTAACCTGCCCCCTCCGGCTATATAAAGGGAGGTAGGACCCTCTGGGAGGGGGACGAACTCTTGAGCGGACTTTGGCACATATGGCTTGAACGCTCCTACAGCTTTGATCCCTTAGCTTTTCCGAGCTCCCGAGCTCTCCCACTCGGACGAGCGCTTAAGGCTAGGCCTTAGCCCTCGCTTGTAACACCACGCAGTCCTCTGCGCCCAGATCAATATAGAACCACCACGAACTGGAAGTAGGGACGTTCGGCCCGAACCAGTATACATCTTGGGCTCCCTGAGTCTAACCATTCGAGGAGAGGGAACACACGGCCCCTTAACTTACAAATTTACTTGTCGGTATACGAAACACCGACACCTATATAATTTTGGTGAGTTCTGTTGTTGCACTTAATATGTTTTTGTTGTTGCACTCATGTTTATCGCCCTTTATTGTATGCAGATACAAAGTAAGTCCGTATCGACTACTGAATTGCCTGTGGAGGGTCCTATCAAGATGCAAGAGGAATACATTGACAGATGCAAGCGGAATACATTGAGGGCCTTATAGAGATCCATTCTATGATGCTATGAGTACATGATATACATTCTATTTTTCATTTTGTGATGCCATGAGTACATAATAACTTCATTACATGGATTATTTAGTTACACTGCATGCCTCTTTGTTTATTGCAGATGGGATGTTCCAGACTCTAGAGTTGATTCATGATTTCTTACTTGAATGAAGATGTATTGGTATGTTCATTCTGCACTTTCAGTAGGCACTAAAATCATGTTGTAATAACTTGGATGAAGAAATATTGTTACATTCATTCTGCACTTTCAATGGACACTACAATCATATTGTAATAACTTGGATGAAGAAATTTTGGTATGTTCTTACTTGGATGAAGAAATATTGATTGATTCCAATTGTGACTCTCAAACTCCGAATTTCAGTTAAAATGCTGCTGAAATTTCTAACTTCACTACCGAAATTACTTGGATGAAGAAATATGGATTGATTCCAATTGATTCATTCCAGTTTTTGGTTTGCTCAATCAAATCTATTACTCTATGTAAGCACTAAGTACTGAACTTCATTTCTTATATTTCAAAAATCAAAGGGAGTAAGAACAACTGGATGTCATAGTGCTTTGTACAAATTTTATAAATTCACTGGAGTGTGATCATGATTCCAAATTTTTATAAGATGTTTACAACTTTCTTATCACCCTTCTGTAAATTTTTTGTAAATTTTAAACCTTGTTTTGTCGCTAAAGCAAATCTATGTATTGATTATCAAGACGTAGCACTGTCAGAATTTTTGGAACATCTTCAAGTATGATAATCATATGAAACTTTTGTAAGAACATTAGTGATACATTAGGACCTTCCACAAAAATTTCCAAAATTTTTCAATGTAGTTTCAACTATTTTTCGTTCCATTCAAATTTGCCGGTAAGGCTTTTATCAGCATAGCAGTACTATTTGAATTTTTAAAACTTCTTGAATCTTGATCACCATCCAAAAATTTTATGGAAACATTAGTGATTCATCTGAATCATGCACAAAAAATTTCAAAATTTTATAACATCGTTTGTACTATTTTTCATCCGGTTCAAACTTGCCGATCAACGTTTCATCTGCATAGTACTAATCTTTGAATTTTTAAAAATTACACAGACCTGATAATCATCTGAAATTTTTTTCAGAACATCTTTAATGTGTCAGGAACCTTTAAAAAAATTAAAAAATTTCTACATCGTTTGAACCATTTTTCGTCTAGTGCATTTTTGCCGAAATTTCGGTAATTTCGGCCAAAATTTCGGGAAATTTCGGCAAATTTTGGGAAATTTCGGTGCCAATAAAACCGGATTTGAATTTTTATTTTTGAATTTTGATTGGATTTCGGCTGAAAAAATGAATTTTCGCTGAAATTTCAGATTTCGGGGATGTCTGAATTTTTTTGCTTAACGAAATTTTGAACCTTGGTAGTGCTATGCTCGAATTTCTCACTTTTTATGATGGTAACATTTCCCTCTTTAATGAAAGCTCTTTTCTACCAAAAAAAACCTTAGCAACCAGGTCATTAAATGAAAAAAATCAAACTTAGCATCAATGTCATCAACAGTCAAATCATCATGGCAAAAGCAACAATAAAAAGAACTAAAAAAAATCGTCTTCCAAGATCATCGCCATAAGCAATTACCCCCGCCCTCTTCCCGAGGAGAGATTTGGCTGTGTGATATCGAATTCGTTGGTAATTTACGGATTGACACTTTAATTCGTGCGGTTCATAAAATTGACACGAATCGACGAATTCTTTGTCCAAGTGACACTCTCAACTATTTTTCATAATTTTGGGATTTTCCAAATAATTTTCGCACTGTAGCTACCGTGGTTTCCCGTTTTACCCCCTGCTCCTTCTAACGCCCGTCTCCTTCCTATTTCCTCCCGTGCCTCGTTCTCACGCGCCCAACGCTCTCTCCTCACTCTCATCTGCAACTAGGGTTAGGACTTGGAGGACGTGGAGGGCGTGGGCGCGCGGCTAGGTCGCTCCTCGGCCCACTACAGCCCTGCGACGATGTTCACTGGGCCCGTCAGGAAGTGGCGCAAGGAGTGGGTCCCCGTCACCCCGACGGCTCTCTACTGGGACCGGTTCCGGCGGCAGATCCCGTGGGAATATCCTTGTTCATGTGGACCCCACAGAACGGCACCAATGGAGGAGGCATCGGGGAGCAGGCGGCGGCGGCGGAGGAGACGGCCACAAGGCAGCGGTACATGCCGGTGAGACGGCCACAAGAAGGCAACGGTACGTGCCGGTGAGGAGACGGCCACAAGAAGGCAGCGGTGGCAGCGGACGTTTGGTTTGGTCGATTTCTTGGGCCACGATGGGTTCGACCTCGTCTCCTATTGGATCTCTAGTTTCGTTCTGTTGACCTGTTGGCGTAAAGTCCGAGTGGAGCCCTTGAAATATTAATCGATCTTTAGATTAAGGGAATTACATGTCCGTGTGAAAAATTAAGGATCATATGGTCGAAATGGATGTGAATATGTGATTCCAAAACATGTTTCGAGGATACTAGAATAGTATAATTGTTTGTTAGGAGTTGGGTGATTTTATTAGATTGGGGTTTCGAATTTTCCAGCTAATAGATGAATGTTGTTATTTCGCGGTGTTCAATTGTTCCAAATGATTTTATACCGAAGCTCATGATTTAATTTAGCTATTCATAATTTTTAAGTCACTAAGCATTATGGTGCGATATCGCTAAACAGGATAACTCTGTTCTAAGCCAATTTAAGCGGATCTGTGGTTCACATAGTTAATATAGGTTTCTTTGACCATTTAGACGATTTGCGGTTCTTTTATAGTTCAATGAGGGCATGTACAAATGGTTGGTATAATGTTCTCAATCGCAATGTTATATCAATCGTAGTGATCGGGCCAGATATTTAATAGGAAGACTTGAGTGACATCGCTTTAAAGCTCTGGACAATTTCATATTGTTTTGGTCTCTTTCATATCATCGTGGTGACCGGTTGTGCCTTTGATGAGCAGATAAAGTAGCCAAAAAGTTGTAATCGGCGATACGACAAAATACATTTCTAGTATGATCTCCCAAAAAAAATATGTTTAAGTAGTAACTGTAACATCCCAAAATTTGAGTTTTGGAATGTTTAAAATTAAAAATAAACCATTCGTATTTTTCTCGAATTAATCAAAGCTTAATATGAATTTTCAAATAATGAAAAGATTTAATTTGATTAATCTATGCATCAAATTAACGGTTTCCAGTTTTCATTGGGTTCCTTGTGCCTTAAGGAATTTTTTCTGTATTTTGGAGATTTTTCGAATCTATTTGCTATTTGTTTGAATTTATTTGGAGTTATTTGAATTTCGAATTTGTTTATTCGAAAATGTTTTATTTCTCAAAATTTCCTCGGGCTGAATCTCCTTGGCCCAATCCTATTCCCTCGTCGGCCGCTCCACATTTTCTGTTCTACTGATTCCTCTCCGCCTTGACCAACCAAATTTCACAAGCCGCGTCAGATTCGTCGCCGCCACGCGTTCGGCCGAGATGCACCAAGATCGTCGCCGCCGCCGCTCCCAAACCCTAGCCGCCGCCCTTTTCGGCGTCCGTGTCGCACGGGCTCTGGCTATTTAAAGCCGCCGCCACCTCCCGACGAGGTTCCCAGCCATGGCCGAGTCCGCCTCCTTCCTCGTCCGAGACGCCTTGCCAAGACCGAGATCACCCTCGCCGAAGTTCTCGCCGCCGAGCACCTTCCACCGCCGCTTCCTCCTCTTGGTGGGTCTCCGCCGTGATCGGTGCACCGCCGAGTCCGCCGCGTCGAACTCTTCCAGATCCGCACTCCTTCCGCCTGACACCGCCCATTCGCCTGGTAGTGGGTTGTCTTCCTCGCTCCGTAACCAGCGCCACCCTCGCCGTCGAGTCCTTCGAGCTTCCTCCGCCGTTGATCTGCGCGACGACGTCGGATCGCATCACGATTCGTTGGTAAGCCTCGAGCCAAGATTGCCAAGTCATCTTCCGTGTGTGCCACGCCATCGCCACCGCAAGCCCTAACGCTTATGTGTCGCCCACATCACCGCCACCTCGTCACCGTAGCATTATGTGTTGCCGCAGCCTCACCACGTCACGCCACATCATTGCCACATCACCGTCACCATGTACTTTAGATCTATGTGGCCGCCCCGTCATTGCCATGTCGTAGCCACGTCACCGACACGTCAGCCCTAGCTCCTGCGTGGCGTCCCCGTCAGCATAGCTCGCCACCTCACCCGAATGTCGCCTCGGTGATCCCGGTCCACCATGGACCGAGCCACTGACATGTGGGCCCCGCATGTCAGTCGGCATTTATTTTCTTTTTCTGGTTTCCCGAAAAACCAAAAATTCCAGCCAATCAGAAGCCGACACGTGTCACCCCTGATGAATTTATCTGATTTTCTCTGAATTAAATCTTCCGGAGGCCCGTTCTCCTTCGTCCGAACTCCGATTGAGCCGATTCAAATTTCTAAATTTTTGTAAAATCGAGATCTACATTCCGGAGCCATTTATTTTCAAGTTTGAGCTTGTTTTCTTCGCTGTTTTGTATTTATTTGGTTTCGTTGCTTTATTTTCCAGAGCCGCTGAATCCGAAGGAGCGAACGGAGACTTCAAGACCAAGAATCAACACTTGAACAGCAAGGCAAGTCGAGACCTTTGATCATATTGAACCCATGTTTGCAAAAGTATTTTGTTTTATACAATTGCATGCTATTTGTGTATCAATGCTAGTTTATGAGAGTAGCTATTCACACGATTGAGTATGCCCTTTGATTATTGGAATGCCATGAATCCATTGTTAACCCTAGGGTGGTACATTACTAGTTGGACATAATCATTATACCAACATTGGGTTAACGAGTTATGCTTAGCCATGCTTAGTTGTCCGATGGGATTCATATCATCTGTGAATTAATGTTAATCTTGACTTAATGAGATATGGAATTGTGGTCATTGACCACTTGTTGTAAAACTTGTTGTACCATGGCGGGGATGCCATTGGTTTTGGGTTGAACAAAATGTTTCCCACGGGCAAGTGATCGTGCGATAAAGGGGTGCTTTCTAGCACATTGGGATGTGGTTGTTTTGTTCGAGATAATTTAAGGACTTAATCTTGTGCGCCATTGAACTGGGCCTAACTGGTGCAACCACAAGTCCCAGATGGGACGGACCTAGTGACTAATTTGCAATGTCTAGTCTTGAGTCTTGCCACGTGTTGGTGTGGGTTCCGGTGTCTGGGTAAACTCACATGGCTCAAGAGGGGCCCCGAGGGCTAAACTTAGAGGGCGATCTTGGGTTTAGACATGCATTGTAAAGGCTTTGTATCGATATCTCTGCGACACACCAAAGGAAGTGTGTTAATATCGATTGCACCAAGAGATGTTCAGTCTTGTGGGTAAAGCCGCACAACCTCTCGCAGAGTGTAAACTATTCGAATAGCCGTGTCGCATGGTCATGGACAAGCCCGGGATTTCACACGGGTATAGAATAATTTCTTGAAATGGGGAATTGTTGGAATGTGAACGGGAATTCACCGTTGTTTTGTTGTCTCAAGCTATACCGTTGAATTGTGTGGTTGATATTGGTTTCAATGATGTAGGGTGATGCCTCGTCATTCATTCATGTTGTCTACCATTGATTTACCGCTTATTTATTATTGTTTTATTAATCGCCTTCAATCTATTTACTGTATTTCAATTCAAGTTATTGCTTTACGCAAATGAACCATATTATGCCTTCCTTTGTTTAAGCCATGCATTTAGTTACTTGCATTAAGTTTCCAAGACTTGCGAGTATGTTGCATACTCACCCCCGCTTTTTATTGCGGGGCTGCTTATTCCATAAAGCAGATGAAGACATTTGTGGTGAAGACTTTGATGATGAGGAATACTATGAAGACTATGTGGACTAGGAAGGCGTTCCCCAGACGATTGCCTGTGGCATGTCGAATGGCCCAAGTTATTTTATTCCCGCTGCAACAATTTATTTGTTTCTTAAGCCAAGAGGCATTGGTGTATGAACCTTGACCATAAGGTCGTTTGCTTTATTCAATAATAATTTGTTTCTTCTTAGTTATTTCGATGTATGGAATGATATGTCATCTATGTTTCCACTGTGTGCACTAGCGTGATCCTGGACTAGTGCGGTATACACAGAGGGTTTCGGATTTGCATATCCGGGTCCCGACAGAGATGGTATCAGAGCCATATCGACTGTAGGTCGCTTTCTTAGTTAGCATGGTCTTCAAATTTATTTTCTAAATCAAACCAACAAATTGGTATTCAATAGTTTGTCTCTTCTCATCTATTTCTTAGGTTCTCATTCCTCTCCTTTGCTGAGACATCGTTTTGAAATTTAAATTGATCTTATCCCATTAAACTTCTTGAAAGCCATGGATCTTCTGCAAGGAAACAATTCAAGGGGGACGATGATCAAGCCGTTGAAGAGTATATCCGAGAAGATTACCATATAAGATAGGTTTGTGGTGCTCTATGGTGCTTGAGCATGCCATTCTCTTTTGGTTTAGCCACGTTTAGTCTGCGTATACTAGGATTTTTGTTGCTTGTGTGCCGGGTATGTTGTACACTTGCCTCCAGCACGGTGTTACAACTGTACCTTAAGTTGAAAGCTTTATTTGGTTCTTTATTTTGTAGCCTTTTCGGCTATGTCCTTGGTTGACCTTTGTTCTTGGGTATTACCTTCTCCCTAGATGACCTTACCACTTTCCTATTGCTTTTCCCTCTTACCTATTAAACCCTTGTCTTTGCATCGCAGAATGGTTGACACTAGATTCGAGCTTGTCGCGATTAGCGATGGATGCCAATGCTAATGCCAGTGCCAACCCACCACCACCTCCTGCAATGTTAGATCAGAATTTGGGAATATTTCTTGGCAGCTCAGACTCAGCTTATGAATGCCATGACACGTAACATGAATAATATGATGAATCAATGAGAATCGATCTGCAGTTGCTCTCGGCTAATTTGTTGAACCGGCAAAATCAAGCTCATTTGCAAGCACCTCCTTAAGCTCGTCCTCAGTCCAAGCTAATAGAATTCATGAGGACTCGTCCGCCTACCTTCTCCAACTCCTCGTAACCATTAGATGCGAGATGATTGGATTCGCTCCATTGAAAAGAAGCTCGCTATTGCTCGATTACGAGATCATGAGAAGGTTCTTTATGCGCTCATCGGTTTGAAGGCACCGCCGCTGAATGGTGGGAGAACTACAGTGCCGCCCATGATGACCCTCAGACCATCACTTGGGCAGAGTTTTCAGCTACTTTCCGCCACTCCCATATCCCTGATGGAAAGGTGGAGATGAAGAAGAATGAGTTCAGGGAGCTCAAGCAAAATGGGATGTCAGTGAGTGAATATCTCAATAAGTTCACTCAACTTGCTCGCTATGCCCCAGAAGATGTAGCCACCGATGATGCTCGCCAGAAGAGGTTCAAGCGTGGGCTCAACCCAGGTTTAAAGGTGCAAGTCATTGGCAACGACTATGCAGATTTTCAGCATCTGGTGGATAAAGCTATGCTAATCGAGGAGTCTCGTCGAGAGTTGGAAGAATCCCGCAAGAGGAAGATGATGCAACATGGAGCTCATCAGAATCACCCGCAGAGAGCCAGGTCCAATGCTCAACAGCCTGCTCATTTCACTACTCCTTCATCGATATTGAGACACCCGCACCTCGCCCGGCTCCTTCAGCAACCCTAACATCAACGCCATGTGACAATCCGCCTCAGAGGACCGATAATCCAGTGCAGGAGTGACATGCTTCAATTGCAATGGCGTGGTCACTATGCTAATAGCGCCCTAGGAAGCAAGTTGTGACACTATTCGCTTCAACTTGGGATCGACACGGCCAAGACCCCAAGACCGAGAGCAGGGCGTGGAGCATCCGGACCCCAAATCAAGCTACCAGACTCCACCGCCTATGGGAAGGGTCGTGTGAATCATGTCACCACCGAAGATGCCCAGTCGCATCGGGCGTCATACTAGGTAAGCTCCTAGTCAACTCGGCATCCGCCATGGTTTTGTTTGATTTCGGAGCTACGATTCGTTTGTTTCGGAGTTTTCTTTGCAAATCATCACTTAAAGACAAAACCTCTTAAAATTGCTTTTGTTAGTGCAATCACAGTTCGGATTTGAGTACGAACCAAGGCGCCAAAGTTAAGATATTAATCGGAGGGTAGAATTCTAGCCAACCTCATTGTCCTAGACACCAAATCCCTAGATGTAATCCTAGGAATTGATTGGCTCTCCAAGAACCAAGCAGTTTTGGATTGTGGAAATAGAGATCACCTTAACCGTCCGGATGGGGTTAAGTTAAAGTTTCAAAGCTGTAGTAGATCGATCAAGAAGGAATAAAAGTTTGTAGTGCCAAGAGAATAAGTTTGGAAGATGTGCCAATCGCTAGAGATTTTCCGATGTATTTCAGATGAGTTGCGGAATGCCACCGGATAGAGATATAGAGTTTTTAATTGAGCTAGTTCTCGAACACCACCCATTTCAAGAGACCAGTATAGGATGCTCGCTAATGAGTTAGTGAAGTAAAAGCAGATCAAAGAGTTGCAAGATCAGGGTTTTGTTAGACCAAGTTCTTCGCCATGGGGAGCCCCAGTTCTTCTAGTGGAAAAGAAGGATGGAACTCAGAGGATGTGTGTAGATTATCGTGCTCTAAATGAGGTCACCATTAAGAATAAGTACCCTCTGCCAAGGATTGATGATTTGTTTGACCAGCTTCAAGGAGCAGGAGTATTCTCGAAGATTGACTTGAGGTCAGGTTACCATCAGTTGAAGATTCGTAGAGAGGATATACCCAAAACAGCTTTTGTGACCCGGTATGGACAGTATGAGTATACCGTGATGTCTTTTGGTTTGACCAATGCCCCTGCCTATTTCATGACCCTGATGAATAAAGTATTCATGGAATACCTAGACAAGTTTGTCGTTGTCTTTATCGATGACATTCTGGTCTATTCCAAGAGTGAGGCAGAACATGAGGATCACTTGCGGAAAGTATTGACAAAGCTAAGAGAATATCAACTCTATGCTAAGTTCAGTAAATGTGAGTTCTGGATGAAAGAAGTGGCATTCCTAGGTCATGTTATATCGGTAGAAGGTGTCGCGATTGACGGGTAAAAGTACGAGATGTGCTCAATTGGGAATCACCCAAGGCGGTAACCCAAGTCGAAGTTTCCTTGGAATGGCGGGATATTATCGCCGTTTCATAGAAGGGTTTTCGGAAAAGCTAGGCCGCTCACTCACACGAAAAGGAGAAGAAATTTGCTTGGACATCGAGTGTGGCGAAGCTTTCAAGAGCTAAAAAGTGTTTGACGCGCCCAAATGCTTATTTTGCGGATATCGAGAAAGGATTTTGAGATATTTTGTGATGCATCCCGTCAAGGACTCGGTTGTGTGCTAATGCAAGATAAGAAGGTTGTGGCATATGCTTGGCGTCGGTGAGGCCACATGAAGTCAACTATCCGACCCATGATTTGGAATTGGGCTGCAGTAGTGCATGCTTTAAAGATTTAGCGTCATTACCTCGCCAGATGTCGTTAGAGGTGTACATCGATCATAAGAGCACCAAGTACATTTTACCCAAGCCGAACTCAATATGAGGCAAAGAAGATGGTTGGAGTTGATCAAGGACTATGACATTGGTATTCATTATCATCCCGGCAAAGCTAATGTCGTAGCTGATGCTTTAAGTAGAAAGAGTTACTGCAATACCTTGATGATTAAGGAAAGTCAACCAGCGCTCTATGAGGAATTTCAGAAGCTCAGTCTAGAAGTGGTGCAAGAAGGTTACTTAGCAACTTTGGAAGTGCGTCCAACATTGGAAGATCAGATCCGGGAAGCCCAAGCTGATGATGCTGATATCAAGGAGATCAAGAGTAATATGAAGAAAGGAAAAGCCCTAGGATTCACTGAAGATGAAAAGGGTACCGTGTGGTATGAGAATCGTATTTGTGTACCTGATCAGAAAGAGCTCAAGGAGCTGTTACTCAGAGAAGCACATGAGACATTATACTCCATTCACCCTGGAAGTACCAAGATGTATCAAGATCTTAAGGAAAGGTATTGGTGGCCTAGCATGAAGCGTGAAATTGCAGAGTATGTTGCCCTTTGTGATGTTTGCGGAAGGTTAAAGCCGAGCATCGAGGCCGGCGAGGATTGCTTGACCATTGAAGATTCAGTGGAAGTGGGAAGAGATTGGCATGGATTTCATTCCGGACTTCCTAAGACCCAAGCAGGTTATGATTCGATCCGGGTGATAGTGGATCGATTGACTAAGGTAGCTCACTTCATTCGATTAAGACTACCTACACCGGAGATAAATTGGCGGAATTATATATGTCAAGGATTGTCGGTCTTCATGGAGTGCCTAAGAAGATTGTCTCCGATAGAGAACCCGTTTACATCTCGTTTTTGGCGAGTTTGCATGAAGCTATGGGAACTCATCTCGGGTTTAATCTCGCCTATCACCCTCAAAGCGATGGACAAACCGGCGCGTGAACCGGATTTCGGAAGATATGTTAAGAACTTGTGCTTTGACCTATGGTGCAAAATGGGACAAGTGTTTGCCCTACGCAGAGTTTTCTTACAATAATAGTTATCGAGCCGACTGCAAATGTCTCCTTCGAAGCCTTATATGGAAGAAAGTGCAGAACCCTCTTAATTGGAGGGAGACCGGAGAAAGACGATTATTTGGTCTGCCATCGCAAGAAGTCAAGAGCAAGTCTGATTAATTGAGACAAGTTGAGGATAGCTCAAAGCATGAAGAGTTATGCGAGATAATCGTCGCGAGATTTGAGTTTGAGCCCAATGATTATGTGTATCTTAGAGTTACACCTCTAAAAGGAGTTAAGCGATTTCAAGTAAAAGGAAAGCTTGCCCCTAGATATGTTGGACCGTTCAAAGTCGTGGAACGAAGAGGAGAAGTTGCTTACAAACTTGAGTTGCCTCGGTCCTTCTTTGGAATCCATGATGTGTTCCATGTGTCTCGATTGAAGAAGTGTCTGCGAGTGCGAAGAGCAGATCTTGGTTGGAAGCTATCGATTTGCAAGAGGATCTCACTTACAAGGAAGCGACCGGTGAAGATTTTAGATGTTGCAGAGCGCATCACGAGAAGCAAGATCATCCGTTTTTGCAAAGTCGATTGGAGTAATCATTCGAAGAGGAAGCAACATGGGAGCGAGAAGAGGATCTGAAGTCCAGGTTTCCACCTATTCACTAGCGATCCGAATCTAAAGGGTCGAGATTCCATTTAAGGGAGGTTTGTAACATCCCAAAATTTGAGTTTTGGAATGTTTAAAATTAAAAATAAACCATTCGTATTTTTCTCGAATTAATCAAAGCTTAATATGAATTTTCAAATAATGAAAAGATTTAATTTGATTAATCTATGCATCAAATTAACGGTTTCCAGTTTTCATTGGGTTCCTTGTGCCTTAAGGAATTTTTCTGTATTTTTGGAGATTTTTCTGAATCTATTTGCTATTTGTTTGAATTTATTTGGAGTTATTTGAATTTCTGGAATTTGTTTATTCGGAAAATGTTTTTATTTCTCAAAATTTCCCTCGGGCTGAATCTCCCTTGGCCCAATCCTATTCCCTCGTCGGCCCGCTCCACATTTTCTGTTCTACTGATTCCTCTCCTTACCAACCAACCTTGTACGTCCAGTTCGTCGCCGCCACGCGTTCGGCCGAGATGCACCAAGATCGCTGCCGCCGCCGCTCCCAAACCCTAAGCCGCGCCGCCCTTTTTCGGCGTCCGTGTCGAACGGCTCGAGGCTATTTAAAGCGCCGCCACCTCCGTCTGAGGTTCCCACCATACCGAGTCGCCGCCTCCTTCCTCGTCGACCGAGACGCTGCCAGCACCGAGATCACCCTCGCCGAAGTTCCTCGCCGCCCGAGCACCTTCCACCGCCGTTTCCTCCCTCTTCGGTGGGTCTCCGCCGTGATCGGTGGCACCGTCGAGTCCGCCGCGTCGAACTCTTCCAGATCCGCACTCCTTCCGCCGTCGGTAGCCCATTCGCGTAGCAGTGGGTTGTCTTCTCTCTCCTCGACCAGCGCCACCCTCGCCGTCGAGTCCTTCGAGCTTCCTCCGCCGTTGATCTGCGCACGGACGTCGGATCTGCATCACGTATTCGTTGGTAAGCCTCTGAGCCAAGATTGCCAAGTCATCTTCCACGTGTGTGCCACGCCACTGCCACCGCAAGCCCTAACGCTTATGTGTCAGCCACATCACCGCCACCTCGTCACCGTAGCATTATGTGTTGCCGCAGCCTCACCACGTCACGCCACATCATTGCCACATCACCGTCACCATGTACTTTAGATCTATGTGGCCGCCCCGTCATTGCCATGTCGTAGCCACGTCACCGACGTCGCCTAGCTCTGCGTGGCGTGCCCGTCAAGATAGCTCGCCACCTCACCCGAATGTCGCCTCGGTGATCCCGGTCCACCATGGATCGAGCCAGCGACATGTGGGCCCCGCATGTCATCGGCATTTATTTTTTTTTCGGTTTCAAAACCAAAATTCCAGCCAATCAGAAGCCGACACGTGTCACCCCTGATGAATTTATCTGATTTTCTCTGAATTAAATCTTCCGGAGGCCCGTTCTCCTTCGTCCGAACTCCGATTGAGCCGATTCAAATTTCTAAATTTTTGTAAAATCGAGATCTACATTCCGGAGCTATTTATTTTCAAGTTTGAGCTTGTTTTCTTCGCTGTTTTGTATTTATTTGGTTTCGTTGCTTTATTTTCCGGTAGACGCGAATCCCGAAGGAGCGAACGGAGACTTCGAAGACCAAGAATCAACACTTGAACAGCAAGGCAAGTCGTAGACCTTTGATCATATTGAACCCATGTTTGCAAAAGTATTTTGTTTTATACAATTGCATGCTATTTGTGTATCAATGCTAGTTTATGAGAGTAGCTATTCACCTGATTGAGTATGCCCCTTTGATTATTGGAATGCCATGAATCCATTGTTAACCCTAGGGTGGTACATTACTAGTTGGACATAATCATTATACCAACATTGGGTTAACGTAGTTATGCTTAGCCATGCTTAGTTGTCCGATGGGATTCATATCATCTGTGAATTAATGTTAATCTTGACTTAATGAGATATGGAATTGTGGTCATTGACCCTTTGTTGTAAAACTTGTTGTACCATGGCGAGGATGCCATTGGTTTTGGGTTGAACAAAATGTTTCCCACTGCAAGTGATCGTGCAATAAAGGGGTGCTTTCTAGCACATTGGGATGTGGTTTGTTTTGCGAGATAATTTAAGGACTTAATCTTGTGCGCCATTGAACGGGCCTAACTGGTGCAACCACAAGTCCGTTATGGGACGGACCTAGTGACTAATTTGCAATGTCTAGTCTTGAGTCGCCACGTGTTGGTGTGGGTTCCGGTGTCTGGATAGACTCACATGGCTCAAGAGGGGCCCCGAGGCTAAACCTTAGAGGCATCTTCGGTTTAGACATGCATTGTAAAGGCTTTGTATCGATATCTCTGCGACACACCAAAGGAAGTGTGTTAATATCGATTGCACCAAGAGATGTTCAGTCTTGTGGGTAAAGTCGCACAACCTCTGCAGAGTGTAAACTATTGAATAGCCGTGTCATGGTCATGGACAAGCCCGGAATTTCACACGGGTATAGAGTAATTTCTTGAAATGGGGAATTGTTGGAATGTGAACGGGAATTCACTGTTGTTTTGTTGTCTCAAGCTATCTTGTTGAATTGTGTGGTTGATAATGGTTTCAATGATGTAGGGTGATGCCTCGTCATTCATTCATGTTGTCTACCATTGATTTACGATTATTTATTATTGTTTTATTAATCGCCTTCAATCTATTTCTCAGATTTCAATTCAAGTTATTGCTTTACATAAATGAACCATATTATGCCTTCCTTTGTTTAAGCCATGCATTTAGTTACTTGCATTAAGTTTCCAAGACTTGCGATTATGTTGCATACTCACCCCCGCTTTTTATTGCGGGGCTGCTTATTCCATAAAGCAGATGAAGACATTTGTGGTGAAGACTTTGATGATGAGGAATACTATGAAGACTATGTGGACTAGGAAGGCGTTCCCGACGATTACTGTGGCATGTCGAATGGCCCAAGTTATTTTATTTCACCGCAACAATTTATTTGTTTCTTAAGCCAAGAGGCATTGGTGTATGAACCTTGACCATAAGGTCGTTTGCTTTATTCAATAATAATTTGTTTCTTCTTAGTTATTTCGATGTATGGAATGATATGTCATCTATGTTTCCACTGTGTGCACTAGCGTGATCCTGGACTAGTGCGGTATACACAGAGGGTTTCGGATTTGCATATCCGGGTCCCGACAGTAACTCACATCCTACTCTTTGTGAAATATACCAACTTTTTTCCTTTTCCAAACCTTCATAACTAAGAGCCCATTTACCAACCCCCCCTGTCGTAACATGTTTGAATCTTTTCTGTTGGTAATCATAGCCGTTTGCTTTCCCTCTTGCTTAAGTTCTCTTTTTTTTTCATTTGGTTGTATTGTCAACCATTATACAAACACAATTTCACATGGTGGTTTGTCATCTTCGAAGATTCCTTTTAAAAAGAGAGAAATCAATCAAGAATTGAGTGTACATGTCCTATTTCAGGCATCAGATGAGGCTCGAGATTCTGGCAAAAATGGTGGTGGAACCGACCTAAATTTAAATTTAGGTTTGAAAGACCCCGATGGTGACAATGAAGGTGATACAGGCGAGCAACACAAGGTGGGCAGGAACCCGAAAACAGAAAATAGATTGAAGAGGAAATCTGTTATCCCTGACCTTGAGACGAGATCATGAGAATGTAACCGGCTGCTTCATTTATTCCTTGAATTCTTTACTATTTGCCTTTGGGCAAATTGTGTAACTTGACATATGTCATCGTAGAGATAACAGAAACGATTACATGACCTGCAATAGTGAAGTGTTTGCGTTGCGTTGCCAAACATTATCAATTTAATTTTGTTGCATTGTTGAGCATCCAAAAACTAATTCTCAGTTCAGATGTACAATACTGGCAAGGTACATTCCACCTTTTTTCTACTGTGTTATACTGCCAACGGGCCAAATGATACCCCAATGTGATCAGAAAAATTTAGCTATATACAATCCTATTTTGAAACACCGTACCAGAGGGCATGGGCCAAGGGCAAAACGGGAAACTCACCCGCTAAACAGTGCTAAAATCATTTGGAAAAAAGAAAAAAGTTGAAAAAAATGTCGGGAGTGTCACTGAAGCAAAAAATTCACCGATTCATGTTAATTTTATGATCACACGAATTGAAATGTCAATCCATAAATTATCAACGAATTCAGTGTCTCACAGGCCAAATTTCCCCTTCCCGAGACCCGTTTACCCGTTAAATAGTTCGTTGCCTTCCGCACTAGTACTCTTGTCTTCTTCTTCCCTCCCATCCCCTCCGCCCTTCCACTCGCGATCTCGTCTCCCTCCCCACCTCTCGGCGAGCGAGTTACCGCGTGGCCACACCTCCCTCTCCATCTCCGCGCCGAGGCGGCCGCCCTCGCCGCAGCTTCCGACGTCGCAATGGTAGGTCCCCCTCTCTACCGGCCACCCACCCATCCACCTCGTTCGCCCGGTCCCGCTTCCGCGGAAATGCTAGATCCGGCTGCGAGGTCGGCCCGTTCGGCCGAGCCGGATCCCGCGACGGCTCGCCGCGCCGAGATCCGCGGCCGCGCTGATGGATTTCTGCGTGGATCTGGGGTTCTGACGTGTGATGTGCTTGTATGAATACTTACTGATTCGTTCGTTTTGTTTTGTGTTTTTGACGGGTTGTCGTTGGTGGCGGGGATGATGCTGCAGCCGCTCCGGTTAGAGATCAAGGTAATCTCGGGATTGCTCGGTTAGATCCGGTTAATTTGCAGTGTTTGTGATGTAATAACCGGGTTGTTTCGCTGATGGTGCTTGGTGTTTGGTTGGATCAGAGGAAGCTCGCGCAGAGGTCGGAGAGGGTCAAATCTGTGGATCTGCACCCCACCGAGCCATGGTGAGTCTTCTGGTGATTGTTGTGCTAGCCAAATGCTCGCACTGCGCGAAGCATTGTGCATTTGAGCTGCGGATCGTTGTAATTTGTGACAAATGCGTTATCGTTTAACACAGGATCATGTCAAGTCTTTATTCGGGGAGCGTCTGCATCTGGAACTACCAGACGCAGGTTAGTGGCTCTTAATTCTTGCCGGTGATATTTACTTGTTTGTGTTATTCGACTTGTTATATGAAATTTATTACCACCAATTAGTTATTTGCAATACGATTTACGTGTTGGTGAATAAAAATGGGACCAGGGTGTGAGCCATGTGTTTCTAGAAAAAAACCGATGTGTTGGTTTCCATGAATGAACATTTGCTATTGCCAACTTTTGTACTGGAAGATAAGATTTGTGCAATGCATAGCTAAGAAGCAATATGTTTGAGCTATTTAGCATCATTCATATATTTGTAAGTACTTCTTATCAACCTTTCGTATATATATTCTGATTGTGGAAGATTTTACTTGCATATGCCGAAATTTGGAAATAATGTTCACCTTGAGGCTTGAGATGATCGTTACATGCATGCAAGGTCGTTCTTAAAAAGATCTCATCATGGATGGACAAATGTATACACTTTAGATAATGTTATCACAGGAATATAGGATGCAACTTGTGAACTCCAACAGAGTTTATGGAAGTCTCAGCCTCTGAGGAAGTTCATGAGTGACTAGCCAAATCTTGCAAAGTCCACCAAGTACCGGCCAACACCTGGTGGCCCCTGACAGCTATCAGCTGACCTCCACTGGTGGCAGGCTGACAGAGATGTGGTGAATTTTCAGAGGCAAATACTGTGAAGTAACATAGTAGCCGTAGGTCACTGCATGTGATGGGTGAGGCCATCCACCAATGCAGGGATGAGCTTATCTAGGCAACCAAACAGCCCTGCACATAGTTTCTATTTTCATTACGCAATAAACCAATGGAAAAGGGGGATCCAAAACTGAATTGGACAAGCTACTTTTTGTGCAACCGTCAATTTGGATGTATATGGCTTTGTACAGGCATTGTGAAATTTGAACTAATTAAGCTGTGTCAATTTATTGCCAGACAATGGTCAAATCATTTGAGGTCACCGAATTACCAGGCATGTTCTCTCACCTTACTGTTTACATTTTCCCCTGTATGTCATTATGCTAATGTAACCATGTGAGTTGCAGTTCGTTCGGCTAAATTTATTGCGCGGAAGCAATGGGTTGTGGCTGGTGCGGATGACATGTTCATCCGTGTGTACAACTACAATACAATGGATAAGGTCAAGGTTTTCGAAGCTCACACTGATTATATCAGGTGTGTGGCTGTTCACCCAATCCTACCCTATGTGTTGTCATCATCTGATGACATGTTGATAAAGCTTTGGGACTGGGATAAGGGCTGGATGTGTACTCAAATCTTTGAAGGGCACTCTCATTATGTCATGCAAGTCACATTTAACCCAAAGGACACCAATACTTTTGCCAGTGCTTCCCTTGATCGTACAGTAAAGGTATGTTTTTGTGTGTGTGTTGGGGGGTACAGAAGTTGTTGATTTTTTCACATGGTCCCTGTTTCCAGAGACTGAACAGTGGTCCTCTGTACTTGAAATTTTCAGATCTGGAGTCTTGGTTCTCCTGATCCGAACTTCACATTGGATGGTCATTCAAAAGGTGTGAACTGTGTTGATTACTTCACAGGTGGTGATCGGCCATATTTAATTACAGGCTCCGATGATCAAACTGCCAAGGTGTGGTATCTTCATTAAGGGATACACTCCTGAACTTTTAGAACATTGTTACAATGCATTATTTTGAATCAGGTTTGGGATTACCAAACAAAGAGCTGTGTTCAAACACTTGAAGGGCATGCACATAATGTCTCTGCTGTATGTTTCCATCCCGAGCTTCCAATAATAATTACAGGCTCGGAGGACGGGACTGTTCGTCTGTGGCACTCCACTACCTACAGGTATTTTTGTTGTTGGCTGTATCCAAGCTTGTGGACTTGTAATACTGTGTATAATTGCTTACTTGTTCATACACAATGCGCTCCTGGCTCCTGAATGCATAATCCTATCTTGATGTTGAGGTCAATACTACTAAACAAAATCTCTCCTCACCCTGCCCAGCACAGTCTACTTATTGCAAAAAATACTCACCTACATGTGTTACTTAAACTCAAAATTTGAAGAAAAAGTCACCGTCCCTGTCCAACCTTATATGCAGTTACAAATCTAAGCCAAATTACAAACATATCTTTTTGCTAGTCTCATTTAGCTCAGGCGTGAATGCTGTAATGGAGTATTAGAAAAAATAGACCAGGACTAGTATTCAAGAATGATACTAGTTGATCTGTAGTTGCAAGTCTACTTGCCATTTTTTTACTTATCTATTTTTAAGTATGTTACTGTCGTTGTTTCAGTTATCTTCGTTTTATTGTGATGGCGTGCGATCTTTGAGCTCAAGTTACGATTTTGCCATGTTTTCTGAGATCAGATGCAATTTTAGCAAAACTATTAGCTCCTGTTTATAACTTAGACAAGGTTGGATTGTATCAATCACAATTTGTCCAATTTGTTTGCAACTCATACATAGCAGAAATGATGTCCTTTTTTTATATAGACGGCTATATTCTTCCTAAATCAAAGGGCTAAACATTTAACTAAGTAGATGATGTTTTCTATAAAATTTACTGGGCCTACAATTTTCAATTGTCAGTGGGGACACACTCCCTTTTCTTCTTGTCCTCACTCCTCATATCTGTAGATTTGCCCCTGCGAATAACATAACATGCAATTAGTGGCAAACCGTGGAGTTAACCTCATTCTTATGCTTTTTAATGTTCCTTTTGTTGTGAATTTAACTTTTTTTATTCTTACAAACTAGCATTGAGGTTGGTGCTCTTTGCAGGCTTGAGAACACACTTAACTATGGCCTTGAACGAGTTTGGGCATTAGGTTATATGAAGGGCTCAAGAAGGTAATGAAAGATTTTTGTTCCTCTTGTTTTATCCAAATCCGGGATTTGTGTTCCGAATATCTTCAATTTCTGCAGGGTTGTGATTGGATACGATGAAGGAACAATAATGATAAAGATTGGCCGTGAAGAACCTGTTGCTAGCATGGACAGTAGTGGCAAAATTATATATGCGAAGCATAACGAAATTCAAACTGTTAACATCAAGACAGTTGGTGCAGATAGTGAGGTTGTTGTTGCAAAGTATGCTATGCTGTTGAGAACTTTTATTAGTTTTCATGTACTGACATGTGTACTTTTAATTGTTTCATTTGTCAGATCGTAGATGGAGAACGACTGCCATTGGCTGTGAAGGAGTTAGGAAGCTGTGATCTTTATCCACAAGTAGGTTTCTATTTGATATTAAGCGAATGCCTCATTTAAACAGTAAAAATTGTTGCCACATGGTACAGTAAACACATAGGAAGGAGCTTCCTGTGATTCTGCATGGTGTTGCATTGCATTATGTGTGTAAATACTTTAATGAAGTGAAACGAGTTTATGCCATTGAACATTTTAGTTTCTTTTCTGTTTATACCCTGCTTATCTTTGCATAGTAGATTTTGTTTTAGCTATTTCAGTGTTATTAGCAATGTTCAGTATCTTAGGAATGTACATGAACTATCTCAACCAGTGAAGATTCAATTAAGAATGGAAGCTAGAGTTTGTAGATAACTTAAAAAATTTTGCATTGTGGGCTAAAAATGTACAATTGTACATAAGATATTATAATTGCCTAATTGGTAACAGATGCTTCTGGCCAACATTGAGTGTTGTTTCTTTGAATATGTAGTTTTCTTTTGCGGTGCAGAAAAAAGCATAGTTTTGCACTGATAGATGTATTTAGTTCTAATTCTTATTAGCAAAATATACTTACAAACAAACTTTCCATTCTTTCAGAGCTTACGGCACAATCCAAATGGGAGATTCGTTGTTGTATGTGGAGATGGAGAGTACATAATATACACAGCGCTAGCGTGGAGAAATAGATCCTTTGGGTCTGCACTTGAATTTGTCTGGTCAACTGAGGGCGAATATGCTGTCAGGGAAAGCACATCAAAAATAAAGATTTACAGTAAAAATTTTCAGGTTTGTTTTAAATGTAACATGTCTTATATGTGGTTATTTTCTCGTCTCTTGGTTGTTAGTTCATTTTCTTTGCATAAAATAATCACTCTGTTATGGCGTGAAAAGCCACAGCTACAACGTGGTGCATGACAGCACAACGTTGATTAGGATAAGAATAATTAATTTTTTTTATCATTTGGGTTTGTTTCCTTTTAGATTATTTCCACGCATTAGGGATAAGTTTCCTGTTATTAGGGATTTGTTTCCTTAATATAGGGATAGGTTTCTGAGGGGTCAAGTCTAGCTATCCCTATAAAATGGACAACATTGTACCCGATATGAATTAAGCAAAAGAATAAATCAAGGTTAGTCTCTAACCGGTTGGCAAAAAGATCAGAACCTCCGTGTTTGTCGGGTTGAGCCCTGTTGAGCTTGGAGGGTGATACCTCGCCTTCCTGGCTACCAAGCCTCAGAGCCTCTCTACAATGTCAGAGAAGAGCCTTGCCAATGGTTAGGTGAGGGCGAGCGCCCTACGCTTGGTCCTTGGACCCATACCCAACCAACCTACTACAACACACTGATTTTCTGAAGCACTATTAAATTAAGGAAGGATTGGTTCCATGCCACTGAAAGATCTCTAGTTTTGTTATATTCCATTGAAACAGACCGATGCACTTTATTACCACCCAAAGATTGCTCCGTTTCTATTTTAACCACGTCCTTCATTTCTGTACTTACTGTCGTTACCTATGACCTTTTAGCCTTCTCTCCAAAATCCATCTTTGCTTGAGAGCTCAATGTCGCCTGAGCTCCCATCCAAGAGTTGGCTTGAATTCACCGCCCTCCCACACAGGTCTTCACCGTGCCAGCCACGTCGCTCTCCACCACGTCACCCGCACTGGTCTCCTTGGCGACATCACCACAGTCCTCCACATACCCTCCTGCTCCGACCTTAACATTTTTGGCCATGGTGGCGAGCTCGGAACCCTCGTTATACACAGCCTGGTGCAGCTCCACACGGTTGGAGTTGAAGCAGCAGCAGCAGCCATGCTGCAATTGTCACCTCGCTGAAGGAAGCCACCACCTGGGGCTTAGTAGGCAGGCAATCTCACTGCGAGGGCCTGGTCATGCTGCGGCTTTGCCCATGGCTTCGCCAATTTGTCTTTGCTGCAGACTGTAGTTGACCAAATTTACTTCTCACCCTCTTCTCTGATTTCTAATATCTATTTTCCTCCATCTCACTTCAATTCACTTCTCTCAAATTATCTTCTTTTTATCCCAATTCCATCCAACTGTGATCAGAAATTGCCATGGCTGACCTCTGCCTTGAAAATATCACGCAGCTGTTGGAACAGCAACAGTTTAATTGATGCCCTCGCCGACAGATGCAGAAGTCGAGAAGGTCCCCGACAGCGCTCCTCCCCATGGCCTCTGGCAGTAGAATGGCATGAAGATGCCAGCGATGTATTAGTTCTTGCCAGTGGCTGTGGGAGTCGAGGACATTATGTGCGCCAGTCACCACAAGCTAGGAGCAGATGAAGGGATGGCCTCCTAGAGCCAGGTCATTGTGTGGTTGGGTCAAGGGCATTCTTGGAACTCCAGGAATATTTTATTGCCAGAAAATGCAAAATAGATGAAGTAAAGCCAATGGAAGGTAACCGAGTGGTATAAAACAGAATGGAGCAAACTTTCTGTGGTATTAAAGTGCATCACATTCTTTTAGTGGGATTTTCCTAAAGCAGTGTTCTTTGGGTGTTATAGAACCAATTTTTCTTTAAAATAATTAACCATGCTTCTTTCTTAAAGAAGACGAAGAAGGTATTGCTTGGGCCCCTCCACCCTTGTATGATCAGATATTATAAACGAGTGCCCTACTGTTTTTAGTACTCTGGTCCCTTGGCATTTAATGGTGCTGAACCTGTTTCGTACTAACTATGATGATACCATTAACCGCATTCCCATGCCTGTTTTCAAGCACAACAATTTGCTGGTTAAATGAGTCCAGTTGTTCAAACTAAGAAACTGTGTGATTAACATGGAAGAAGAGGTTAGTCGTCATTTTTATGCAAACTATAATAGCTAAAGAAGAGGCAAACAAGTATTTTCGAATCACTGCTTCAGAAGCTGAACAAGGAGTACCGTATTGCGCCTCTTATTTTATATATGTAAATATGCTTTGTTATGGTTTCTGAAACATAATCTGATGAGAGCAATTGATACTTTCAGGAGAGAAAAAATATAAGACCAACGTTCTCTGCAGAGCGTATATACGGTGGAGTATTGCTTGCTATGTGTACAAATGACTTCATTTGTTTCTATGACTGGGCAGAATGCAGGTTAATACGCCGGATTGATGTGAACGTTAAAGTGAGTTGTTCCTTTGCTTCAGGAATGGATATCTATGACGTGTTCTCATTCCTTTTCTTATCTTATGCCACTAGAAATAATTGCTTTTGCCTGTTGCAGAATCTATATTGGGCTGACAGTGGTGATTTGGTAACGATTGCTAGTGATACATCGTTCTATATTTTGAAGTACAATGTGAGTTTCGCATGCAGTACGTACATCACTGTTTTTCTTTCTGTTGTCCCAATTTATCTTGTATTGTTACATCTGGGCATATGTCAATTTTATCCTTGTGTGTAATTTACTAACACAACTGTAACTTGATACCTTCTAGAGGGATGTAGTTTCATCTCATCTAGATGGAGGGAGTTCAGTTGGTGAGGAAGGTGTGGAAGATGCTTTTGAATTGCTTCATGAGATAAATGAACGTGTCCGTACTGGGTTATGGGTTGGAGACTGTTTTATATACAATAACTCTTCATGGCGGCTAAATTACTGTGTGGGAGGAGAGGTGAGCACTTAGTTTTCACCAGAATGAACATAATATTATGTGTACATTTTATTAGAACATATTTATTAGGTGCTATCTATTTACCATACCATGCTCCATGTGTTACAGGTCACTACCATGTTTCACTTGGATCGCCCAATGTATTTATTAGGCTATCTTGCTAACCAAAGCCGTGTCTATCTTATTGACAAGGAGTTCAAGTAAGCGGCATATTTTATTTGCACTTAATAGTTAATATTCCTTCACGATGCCTTCTAATGATGAACTTCTGTGACTTAACAACTTTGGCTATTGCAGTGTGGTAGGTTATACTTTACTACTCAGTTTGATTGAGTACAAAACACTTGTGATGCGTGGGGATTCGGAACGTGCAAATGCTGTTCTACCTTCCATACCAAAGGAACAACACAACAGGTGCCCCATGTTTGGCCAAATAATTTAGTGAATGTTACTTGTAAATCAATGTGCCCCAGGTTTTAAATAACTTGACTTCATTTGTAGTGTGGCACATTTCCTTGAATCACGAGGCATGCTAGAAGAAGCCCTTGAAATAGCGACTGACCCTAATTACAGATTTGACCTGGCTGTGCAGCTTGGTAGCCTGGAAGTTGCAAAGGCATAGTGCAATTCTATTGTTTATCTCCATACCGATGAGGACACATTGTCCAAGAAAGTTCATCCTCCATTGAAATGAACACTCTAACAAATAGATGCTTTGCAGGAAATTGCTGTGGAGGCACGAAGTGAGTCAAAGTGGAAGCAGTTGGGGCAATTAGCTATGTCAACAGGAAATGTATGTGTGTGGTGTGTGTAATTTTACATGTCTATCATGAACACAATATGTTTTTCTTTTTAACTACTACAATGTTCTATGTGATATTTGAGTTCTACTAGTAATTAGTGACAAAGAAAATAACTCGTAGTAGTAATCATGAGCTTAGCTTGTAGCTGTAAAAAATATTTTTCATTTCTACAAGCATTTAAAATTGAAATACAAGGATGCAATTTGGATTACTAAACAGTCCTGAGCTTGTTGCAATTACAAGAAACTGAAATATCAATATTGACTTTTGAATCAGAAATGACATTATATGCAGCTTGTCTCTGACCTTTTTTCCTCTGTAAATGCCATCTTGTGTATACACTAATGTCCTTATCATTTTATGTTTCTTTCTCTAACATGTAACCACCTAAAGAACTACATCTCATGTTATACACAACAATTGCAGCTTGACATGGCAGAGGAATGCCTCCTTCAAGCTATAGACCTCAGTGGATTGTTGCTTCTATATTCATCTCTTGGAGATGCTGAAGGGATAAAAAAATTGGCATCCATGGCTAAAGAGCAAAGAAAGAACAATGTTGCTTTTCTTTGTTTATTTATGCTTGGCAAATTGGAAGAATGCCTTCAATTGTTGGTTGATAGGTATAGACTTCTGCAACTTCATATTGCCCTATTTAATATTTTCTTGTTTTAGACAAGCCTTTCTTAATTTATGTTGACTTTCTGATCATTCTTTATACAGCAACCGTATTCCGGAAGCAGCATTGATGGCACGATCCTATCTTCCAAGCAAAGTCTCTGAGATTGTATCAATATGGAAAAAGGATCTTCAAAAGGTAACTTCCAATATAAAGTTTCTTTGCTTGTGTTCCCCCGTACAGTTCTGCTCTGTGTTGCCCAGAATAGTGAAGACTTTTAATACTGTTGCATCGTATTTCTCTTAAGTATGTTACTTTTTTTTTTGTCATAACTTGTTTCTGAGTATGTTCGTTGTAAAGACAAGCAACATAATGGAAAGAAAGTATATGCTGCATTGCACTTTATATACTCATCAATGTATCATACTATCATCAACTAGTCATGTGCCCGTGCGTTGCAACGAAAACTCAATTTGCGACGAAACATTTCTTTGCAAAGAGCACTAACTTTGTCTGCATGACACTATTCACTCTGAATGTGCAATGGTTGAATGTTTAAATCAATTCATCGAAGCATACAAATTCCAACCACCTGTTTACAAACTCGAGCATGAAATTATCTTCAATTTTGCAATCTAAAGGCCCTCATGTTACAAAATATTTTGCAAATTTTAGATGCACATAAGTACTGCTTATGTACAAACACAATGAATAGTAGACAAGGTTATATAAAAATATCTCAATTGAAATACATGATTTTTTATGTGAAACAATGTAATTCCCAAAAGAATCCTATAAAATTCATTGTTCCAAACAAGCCTAACATGGCATTGCTTGCTAGACTGGTAAGAGATTTTGGTCAAAAAGTATACAATACTTCGAAGATAAAGATTATACCACTGAAAGTATACAGTACTGAAACTAGATATATATAATATGAATATATGAGGATTACCATTTTAAATGGTCTTAGGGCACCTGGGGAGAGCATGTCCATATTTACCATAGCTACAACATAATTTCTTTAAATTTCCTTCACTCCTGTCACGAACAAATTTGAAAAGACACAATACCATGGTTATCACGGCGCCCCGGCGAGGCGAGACGCCTTCGGGTCGCCTGGATGCCTAGGCGAGGATTAGGTGACTAAAAATAGTCTATTAATATCAGTATATCACCAATACATATATATCAATATCAGTGGCTCAGTGTGGTGGAGGTGGCGGCGCCGCGGCAAAGCTCCCTTAACCTCTCCTCTGCATGCACTAGGGTGCCTTCTCCCCGTGCCCTCCTTTCCCGGCTAGACTAGGTGAAAAATAGTCTATTAATATCAGTATATGACCAATACATATATATCAATATCAGTGGCTCAGTGCGGTGGAGGTGGCGGCGCCGCGGCAAAGCTCCCTTAACCTCTCCTCTGCATGCACTAGGGTGCCTTCTCCCCGTGCCCTCCTTTCCCGGCTAGACTAGGTGAGCAGCCATGGCGGGCGGCCGCCGCCGACTGTATGCCTAGGCGACACCGTGATAACCATGCACAATACTATGACATTGTTAGAAGACAATAAATTTGAATCTTCAAAAATCAAGGAATTACGAATTAAACTAACTGACATTTTTCTTATGAGAAAGTGGGAGAACCCCCTGTTTCATCAAGGAAACCAGATAATAACTCAAACAGATAACATGCAATTATCGATAAAACTGATGAACACTTGTAGAGGTATGCAACAATGCCAAGAATAACGCAAATCAAGATGATATCAATTGTGAAATTTCTAGTCGATCGAAACCACACATTACCCAGATTTGTCAGTAAAACTAAGAACACTGCAACGGCGGTTAAGTTGTAAATTAAGACTTCAGGTTTGAACAAAACCAACTGTTCACTTGGTAGACAGTTTCTTTTAGCCTGGCATTAGTCTTTCTTAGTTTTGCATTAGCTTTATCCACCTGTAAAAATTGTGCACATGCATTTCTTTCAACTTTAACTATAGACATTATGACAACAACTATTTTGAAAAGACAAAAAACTAAAAGTCAACCTTAGAGTCAATCTCATCCATTAAAGGGACCTGTCTATCTAGTTTCTGCAGAATTACATGAACAATTTTAGTTCTTAATGCCAGTAGAGAGTTAAGGTTATATGAATAATTTTAGCTTTGACTTAATGCAAGCAGAGAATCAATCTAATTTAATCAATAAAGAAGCTACATGCATCTACAACAAACCCCATTCATGTCCTATGCCAGATTTTTTAGTGTATCCAGAGTCTAGACCTTCAGAAATGATGTTCAGCCCTTTATCTTGCACATCACATTTGACAAGGTAGTCTGTAAATCAATAGCTGCGTTGGACCAGCCGAACAGAATTTTTTCAGGTGAAATGAAATCAATTGCAGGATCTTTGCATACTGCATCCAAAAATAAAAGAACAGCTCAGCACATTTGTATTACTTTACAATTTTACATGCATGTGTTCTCGGGAAAAAAAAAACAATTGTACATTAACAGGTAACAACCTGTTGAAGGGAGAGCCCTAGCCTAGGATGCAGATTAAGCAACCACATGAGGGTGATGAAGAAGTAGCCAGATGTAAACTGGAAGGTGGTGATGGTATACGGAAAGGGCACTGCTTTCAGAACCTGTGTAGTGCTAAATTGAAGCCAAATGCTAAAAACATAAAGTGAGAAGTTAAGGGAGTATACCCAAAGTAACAATTGATACGGGAATCCAAAATTTAAACCATGCAATTTCAGAATAAAGTGAAACATACCATATTATCAAGTTGTTTTTGTTCTGTTCAAGTACTTCATTAAGAATATGTTTAGGCAGTAAGATTACCGTAGAGAAGAGTAGGAAGGTAGATGGCAGTTCTGACAGTTTCTTTAACCACAAGTTGTTCCAGGCAAAAGTTACAGCAATAACACAAGGACCAAGTGCAGTGTGGTTCAGTATGACCTGAAAAGACAGTAGACATAAAAAGGGATATGTACGCAAGGTTTGCGAGTCGCAAAGTCGAGTCAAGTCGCTAGGGTACCGACTTGTAGACTAGTCGCTGACTAGTCGATACAAGTTGATGACTATACGTTATAATTTTCTTTAAATATACGAACATATTGCATACCAAAAAGAGAGGACAGGGGTGGAGAAGATGAAGAACCTGGAGTAGTGCAGCAATTGTTTCTTGTTTGCTAATTCCTGCATCCCCCCTTGCAACAAAACCCTGGAAATGATGTGGAAATGACGGAGCAGAGGCAGCAGAGCAAAGCACGGCGGGAGAGGGAGCAGAGGCAGCAGAGCAAAGCATGGCGGGAGAGGGAGGGAGCAGAGGCAGCAGAGCACGGTGCCACGACAGGAGAGGGAGCAGAGCAAAGCAGCAGAGCGGGAGAGGGAGACAGAGCAGAGCGGAAGAATACATGTGTGGCGGCATCCGGCGGTGAAGCTCTGGTGGCGGTGACGGTCGTGCTCCCTCTAGGAGGTAGCGGCGACGGCTCCTCCAGCGGCGGCGCTCGCCTCCTCCACGCTGGCTAGGGTTTGACGGCTGCTCCCTCCAGGCGGGTGTCCTCTCTCCAGGCGGCGGCTGAGCTCCCAGGCGCAGGCGTTTCTTTGCTTCACGTTTTTTTTTGCTTCAGCGTGGACATCAGGACATGGGCTTTAAGCCTTTAACCTAGTCGGGCGACTAGCAATCGCAGACTAGTCGCGGCTAGCCGCCGACTTGCTTTGCTAGTCGAGTCGGGTGCAGCGACTAGGTCCGCTGCACCGACTTGTCGACTAGTCGCGCGACTTTAAAACACTATGTACGTGTGACTTAATAAATAAAATTCGCCAACACATTAGGTTCCACAGGAGGATGCAAAGCGCACCTTAGTGGACAGATTTACAAATGTTTGCTTGGGCATACACCGATCAAGGAACTGGTACCATGCATATGACCCTGGACCATAAAGAAAAAAACCATAGGAAGCCATACGAAGCGCACGAAGCCAATCATGGTTCAGCAACAGGTCTGATAGCAAATCCTGAAAGGAGGACCTTAACAGTTGTCAGAATTCACAACGTCAAGTCCCATGCTAACACTCATCGAAGCGTCCAATATTACAAAATGGCAATGCATTGTGAGTAAGCTAAAAGTTTGCAACGGTGGTGCAGGATTACACTTACTCTACACAAAGTAAAGATTTGAACTTTGAAGTTTGATATATATTTAAAGGTAACATTCAAGTTAAATTGCATCAATGCAGCAATTGCTTCTGGTTTCAGTTATTGGAATACTTACACAGATCCAACAGAATTTATGCTGCTTTCAATTCATAAGATTAGCACTACTTGCAAGCCTGTGCCTAGTTTCACAAACAGCGTACAGTTTAAAAAAGGAAATGAGGTGTAGAACAAAGGAGTGACCTTCTTGTCGGGTTCGGGACCGTGGCTTTGGTGGTCGACGATGCGGCGGCGGACCCGTGCGATTGTGTCGTCTGTGAGGGTGAGGGAGGCGGCGGGCGTGGCCTGCTTGAATGGGAAGTCGGTTGGCCAGCCACGGCTTTGGCCAATGGACTCCGACGATGACGATAGCTGCTCCCGCGGGGGGCATGGCGGCGGCCGCGTGGGTTGGGGTTGCGACGGCCGTGGCGGTGGGAGTCTTGCTTGCGACAGACGGACAGGAGGTTCCACCACCACTCGCCGCCGTTTCCGATGGCCTTCATCTTCGCGCGGCGGCGGCGGATAGGGGAGAGCTAGCGCGGAGAAAAAGAAAATGGTGACATGCCACATAGGCAGGAAGGAGAGGGGTTAGATCCGCTTTTTTTTTTTTTTGGGAACGTGAGCATTCGGTTTTTTTTTCTTTCTTTGAATTTGAGCACATGAGAAGTGCGTGAAGAGGTGGAGAACGGACGACTGCCACAAACTCCTAATTGGAAGTAGTAGAGATAACCGGTATTTGAAAAGTAAAAAAGAAAATCATATTTGAATTTAAACTTCAACTTTGCCTAATCCTACCAATTTTTGGTAAATTGGTTTATGTTGTTATGGGCTCTTCAGTATCCTGGTTTGTTCTCTACAGAAGGACCTGCTTTAGGTTCATATGCTTCAAATCTAGCAATTGTCATCCAACATTTGTAGCATTGAATTTAGAGCATGTGCATTGTCTGTGACAACTATGATTGTATGGAAAAAGGCTGTTGTTTTGGAAATTCGTTTCTTGTGCCCACACTTATGATGCACCGCCCTATTGTAGCTAATAGGCAATTGTTGGCTCATTATTTTTTATTCCTGCTTGTTTACCAGGTGAACCCCAAAGCTGCAGAGTCTCTGGCAGATCCTGCTGAGTACCCAAACTTGTTTGAAGACTGGCAGGTTGCTCTCAATGTAGAAGCTACCCTTGCCCCCAAAAGGTATTTGGTCGTCCTTATGGGTAATAGAGCTGGAATCATTGTATCAAGTTTTTCATAATCCCTTCCAACAGGCATTGTCCTTCTGTTTAATAGACAACCCACTAGTACTTCTACTATCACTGAAGGAATAAGTCCATTTTACACCTCCGAACTATGAAAAAAGTCTAGATAACCCCGCAAACTTTAAAACCGGTTATTTAACACCCTCATCTTCTAATAAAAACAGCAATAACACTATCAAATTTATATAAAAATGCATAGGTTTGATCATCATCTAAAAATTTTATCGTGTCATCTTTAAACCCCTAGGATCACCCAGAAAAATTCCCAATTGAATTGAACATAATTTGATATCTCAGAAAAAAACAAAACCAGAAAAACCCTTAATTGACACAGTGAGCTTGTCAAAATTTTATAAAATTGTACAAGTGTGATCATGGTCTGAAATTTTTATGGGAGTATAAGTATTGCCTTAGGATCATACAAAAAATTCAAAAAATATGAATCATTTTTTCCCTTAATTATATATAGGAGATGCAAAAGAGCCAAGGAAAACCGCCCTAGGGTGTGATTTAGTCTGGTATTAGAAAATGAGGGTGTTAAATAGCCGTTTTTATAGTTTGGGGGGTTACTTGAACTTTTTTCATAGTTCGGGGGGTGTAAAATAGACTTGTTCCATCACTAAAAGATAAGCTGGCAACAATCCAACTGTGCTATACTGCTATCTTATATTTTTCTGGTGCTTGACTCGATATTCATTTGTGTCTGCTACTATGGGGAATATAGAGAAGAGAATTTACATAAAATCACGCAAAAATTGTGCTTTAAGACTTATAACCTTCATAAAAATCCTTCAGCAATGCTTATCATATTCACTGTCACTTCCTTTAGTGATTGCATCTCATGTTGGATCGCATTATTTGGAATAAATATTTGTACTTTCCTGTAGATAACCAATCTTTGTTAAACATTATCTAAATTTTCTACCCTGCAGAGATTGATGTATGGAAGTATTAAATTCAATGGTAACCTTCTACGTAGAAGAATGTACCAAGGCTGATAATTTGAGTTTTAAGAACAGACTATTCAATCTAGGGATGAAACGGATATCCAATTTCTGAACAAATTCGATATTTTTAAATAGATATATAACGATTTTGGTTTTCATTTTTAACACTTTAGCAAGCTCATTATAAAAAATAAGATTATAAAATTAGATAAAAAAATTACGCATTATTTGCTTCCCATAAATAAAAAGGTGAAAAATATCCGAATCCGTATCCGATTGATATCCAATTTTGTTTCTATCATTTAAATAAATATATAATGAATTTGAGGTTCATTTTTATGAATTTGAATAAGCTCAACACCACAAACAAGAATATGAATTCGATAGAAAATTTTATATCCTATTTGTTTCCCATTGAAGAACAAAGACAAAAAAATTGATATCCGAATTACTATCCGTTTTCATCCCTAATTCAATCCTAAACATAACATAGGTTACGGGAACATTTGGACAAATTTTTTTAGGCATATTCGGTTTTAAATAGATGGCACCTTGTTTTTGCTTATATTCTTACAAGATCCTATTTGAATAGGGGTATCTATCCACCTGCTGAGGAGTACATAATTTATGCTGAAAGGTCCAACGAGAGTCTTGTAGAAGCTTTCAAAAGTATGAATGTACATGAAGAAGAGCTACCAAGTGAAAATGGAGATCCTGTTCATGAGGTGTTACACTTACAGAATGATTTATATGTAAAATCTTCCAAATGTTGAGATCATCATATATGATACATATATGCGGTTGTATTTTTTATTTATATTTACTTCTGTTTTGTGTTCATACTAGTTATTTGATGGGTTTTTTGTAAAATAGAAAACAAATTGTCTTCTGGCTAAGTATAGTTTCATTGTTCTTGTCATTAGTTTTTGAGATAGTCTGTGTTTTGGTTTGCATCTTTTGATGTTACATCTGGAAAGATAGGAATAGTACTTTTATAAACCTCCGTGTAAACTTTCCTTTTGATATTTTCATTATTTTTACCACTATCAGTTGCTTCTATTCCATGACTCAAGATCAAAGGTTTAGGGGTTTTATAGAGTTGATTGGGTTTCTTTTCTAGCCTACCCTAACCTGTTTAGGACAAAAGACTTGGTTGTTGTATCAGTTGGTTCTATTGCTTCTCTCTTTTTGTTATAGTCTTGCATGACACCAAACAAACTTCAACAGGTCATTGAGGATGATGGAGTCGAGGAAGGTCAAGAGGACGCCGTTGAAGTTGAAGCTGATGATTCAACAGATGGTGGTGTCCTTGTGAACGGGAATGATGGTGAGGAACACTGGGGTACGGATAATGAAGGAACTTCATCAGCATAAAAGCAGTAGTTGAGCAAGTGTACAGTCCAAAAACCTTTTAGTCTAGTCGTATCGTATTAAATACACCAAAAATATTCAGCAAAACTAGCAGGAGAAATGGGTGCTAATGTGTTTATTCTGCGCAAATTGAGTCACTTGATCCCTCACCCTTTACTACTGGACTGCCTACATATTTGGGCATGTATGGGTTAGGGATATCCTATATTTACGCGGGGTATCTGATACTGATATGAATATTCATAAACAATTGTTAAGAACTTGCTACAACTACAACTATGACTAGTTTTATCAGATGGTTTTAGTATCTAGTAAGTAGCAATTTAGTTTATTTGGGAGTTGGTCTAAGGCTCTTTTGACTGAGTTAGATGGGTCAATCCTAGAATGCATGAGTAGGATTATACTAGAGTTGCTTATAGATGGGAAGTCATATTGGCTTTTGAAAATCTCAAAAGGGCTGGTCAAGTCGTCTCACATAATAATCAACCCCGATTAAGTTTGTTCACTGGAGGAATTTTTCAAGAGGCTGTAATGGTAATTTGATTGGAGATGATTTTATTGAAAAGAACTGCTTCTTGTATGCTCAATCACGAACAATACACACTAAATGTACTCAATGAAACAAACTTAAAATTTACATGATATTTTTTTTCATGGTTCCAGTGTGACTTCGAGTTGTTGATCTGAATCGTTTGATTCATCTCAAAGCCTCTTTTTTACCTAATTATTACATGGCCGTGATACAAGAATCTCTCAACATTTCTGATTATATCTTATAGAAGCTTTCATATTTTTTATATGACCCAATACACAATGTTTCTTACCGCTTTCTTTGATTTTTTGCAGTGCTAACTCCTGACCAACAGTAGATGTATCGCGACAATACTGCACCAGCAGCTTGGGTTTTTTTTTTTTGGGTAATGGTAAGCATCATCATATATATACAAAGGTCAAAGCAAAATAGAAGGGTAAAGAACGTTGGTGCTCTTGTCGTTTGATTATGTCTAGTATGCTATATTCCCTTGTTATGCCCTTAATCCTTGTACATGGAAGGGAAGATCTACCCACATGCCAGGGCAGATGATTATATCAGTTTTTCATGGCTAAGTTTGTGGAGTCAAGACATTCTTACTATGGCAGGTTGCCACCTGTTGTTGAGAGTTGGGACAATCATGTAAAAGCAATTCCTCCTTTTGTACAAGGTGTTGTGCGTGGTCTAGGACTGATGATACAGGAACAGTCTTGGATGATTAATTAGCACATGGTCTAGAGTCAGATAACAAATTTTGCAATTCGATTATTTTTTCCCGTGTTTTGGAAGCTTTACGACTTTAGGTTTGGGGTGTAATATAGCTTGTACTACCCTTCTATATGTTTACCATATGTTAATGTTATGATGCTGTCATTTTGTGAGGTTGGAATTCGTTTCGTGGATGGAGATGCCGTATTCTGCAGTACATGTGGTAATTGTATTTCGGTCCACAGAATAATCGATACCATTTCTTTCATAACTACAGGAACAAGTTCCATAGTTTTCATGTAACGCTTTCTGTAAAATATTTTTGCTGTATAGGCTGTCTTCCAAAGAACGTAGATAAACTCTGCCCATTTGATCATTGATAGTACCATACAGTCATGCTCGTTTGCTCGTTTCTCTGCTGATACATTGTGGTGTATTGTCGGATAATGACAGGCTGATGGACTGTGATGCACTGTCGAACGACGACATTGCACTCAACACTGCCTATTGGTGCGTTTTTGTACTCGTTTGGGATTCGTATTAAATACTATCCTAATTTGCATCTTTATCTGAAGGTGCACGCATGACTCTGCATCCGATAAAATACGTGGGATAAGATTCGAGATAGCCAATATCCCACCGCATTCGATTCGGTTGCAGGCCACATTGAACTCAAAGTGAAACCAGGATGTAACTAGTTTGGACCGGAATCTGTTCTGCGAAAGCAAGTTCAGACCAGTTTTCAGCTGGAATTCAGCCGGTTGCCTTTGTAAGATTTCAGGTGAAAATACCTTGATGCACCTTGCCATCCGGTGGCCAGAGGCTATGTAGAGCCCAGACCTAAACGTTCGTGTGAGAGGTGAGCACAAGCCAACACCCTAAGGCCAGATTAGAATTAATCCATTCAGATTTGCATTGAATGGCGTCTCCTGGCCAAGGTTTCAAATTTCATTTTCGGACCACATCTCGAAGGCGGCCGAAACTGAAATTTTGACCAAAATCCGGACAAAATTTAAAAAGCAAATTTGAAATCCGGTAAATTTGAAATAGAAAACAAAATTTTCAGCGGAATTGGTCGAAATTTTGATTATTTTCAAACCCCGATAAAATGGTCTGCCGAGGCTAGAAAAAATATTAAAAAAAAATCATGCAACCATTATCTACATTTCTTATCTATTTAAATGCAAAATCAAAACTATTTGCACGTAAAATTTCTAAGTTAGCTAGGCCAAGATAGTATTTAAGGCTGAAATATATCATATAAGACCAAAATCTAAGTTAGGATTTAGACCGAAATCCATGTTATGGTTTAGAGTTTATGCCAAAATACATCATTTAAGGCCAAAATCCAAGCTAGGGTTTAGGATTTAGGCCAAAATATATCATTAAGACCAAAATCTAAGTTAGAGTTAAGAAGTTGCATAATTTGTATATATTTTTTTTGCAAACTTTTCATATGAATTCCTCATAAAATGCATTACAATTCTTATAAAAAATGGTGTGAAATCCGGTCCAAAAACCATGCAAACCAATCCAAAAAAATCTGAATCTTGGCGAAATTCACATAAATTAGTGTGGCAACCCCTAATTTTCAAATGTTTTTGTTCCATTGAGATTTGAAATCTTGATCCAAAATTTTGCCGAGATTTACCAAAATTTCGCTGTGATTTGGAACCTGCTCCTAGCACCTCTCCCCCAATGGTGGAGCCAGGAAATTTTGAGAGCCTGAGCAAGCTTATCTTTGACCAATAAACGCAAACATGTTCATATACATGTGAACATTCTAGGATGAAAATAAAGAAAGATGAGTCAAATACCTTGCTATGCTCGTACGACACGACAAACGCTTCAACGATTCATTAACAAAAGTCCAACCACACACAAAAAGAGGCTCTACAAAATAAAAATATGTTAATTAGTGTATCATATAACACAAAAAAATATATTCACATTGAAGTATTCTACAACGAAATATGAATATCAATACAATATGCTCTGATTATTCTACTTTAGATCTATTTTGTTTAAGAGGTAATAAGTAAATACCTAATAAACTAATAGTCTAAGCCGATTCATCCCATCAAATCTATTTTGTACCAGACATAATAAGTAAAAACCTAATAAACTAATAGTCTAATCTATGTTGAATAGTTCTTATCAACTACTGGTGTTGAGTAGGCTGGGTAGCTGCTCCACCGTCACCGTAGCCATGTACCATGTACTTACTTCTTCAGGGTCACGGAGACTCGAGTGCGCTAAGGGAAAGCTAATAATAGAGCTAACTGCGGGCTTTATGTTATTGGCATATCATCTATAGCCAATCTAATAGCCCACCCATATAATAGTTGGCTATACATACACACTGAGCATTAATACCTGGCCCACTTTTATCCTCTCATTCTCTCACCAATCTTCTTGAGAAAGCTAGCCGTTCAACACTGAAAAGTACACACACTTGAGCGTCTGAGCGGCCTACTCCACCGAGCATCTGAGAACTGAGTAACTGCTGTGCTGGCCTTCTAGGCCTCCACGGCTTGCTCCACCGCCCTCCACGACCAGCAGTTAGGAGTGGCATGCTCCGCCGCCTGGCTTTAGACCCTCCACACAGCTCCTCTGACTCACTGAGCTTCGCCCCGTCTGCTACTTCGCCGTCTCAATGACTCACCGAGCCTGCCCCATCTAGGTATCCACGGCTCCAGCGAGTCAGAGCCCACCTGGTGCTCCACTTGATTTCGGATTTGGGGATGGATTACTTGATTTCGGATTTAGGGATTCGGAGATTGATTATTTGATTTCGAATTTAGGAATTTGGGGATTTGATTACTTGAAGGACGATTTCTAGAGTATGCTGTCCCATACTCCCATTCGACCCAAATTTGTATGATTTGTCAATGAAACATAGTTTTGGTAAATAATGAAATTTTGATGTCATTGTAGATTCATGAGAGGATTCTTGAGGATGCAGGTTTTTCTTGTTTCTCTCTTTCATTATGTACATTATGTTCACATCAAAGAAATATTTTGTGTTCGAATCCAAAATACACAAACAAACAAGCTACCTCCTTATACTATGTGCTACCCATTCTATCTAGAAAACTAAAAATATACTTTGTTTTATTGTTTTCTTTCTTGATATTTTGTCTTACTTGTCAACGCTCAAACCATAACGACAATTCCCAAAGGGTGATTTCTCAAAGTGGGTTCGTAACGCAATAAAGTTTGCTAGCATTGACATATCGAGTGCTGCACTCCCACCAAATGCTGGCATTGACAAACTAAAGTTGTAGTAGCAACAATCTATATATGAAATTTGTTATTACAATGGAGGACATTTTAAAACGCCCGAAGGGCCTCCTGAGCCGCCCGAAGGTGACTCAGGAGGCAACGCCAAATACCTAGCCGAGCAAGCCTCCCACCGCGTTGGCTCCCTCGCCGCCGCCGTTGGTGGCCGCCGCCGGCCAGCCGATGGTGGCGGCGGGGTCTCTCTTCCTTCCTCAGCTATCTCTCCCGTACAAAGATAGCACCCTTTCCCCTTCAATCCAACCCTAGATCAAAGCGATGGCGTCTAGGTGCCGAGCTCGGCTGCTGAGCTCGGGTTGGTGGCGACGAGTGCTGGGGCTGAGGTCGGAGTTGCATCCTCCCGTCCAGATCATCGCCGGATTCGACCGAGCTGTGCTTCCATCTGACCGGATCTGCCCTCCTCCTTGCCAGATCCGATCACGGCTGTGCATGGAGCAGGCCGGCGATGCATATGCAGGCTTGGTGGTCCAAATAGGCGCGGTGAGTGCCCTCCCTTGCGGTGTGGTTCTGGTCGTCGGTGGCGGCAGGTGCAAGGCAGCGATTTGCGATGGCTTGGGCAAGTTGGGACATCTTGTAGGTGGCGAAGTGCAGCGCGGCTGTCGTAGAAAGCGTTCGGGTGGCGGTGGTAGGTGATGCCTCATATGTAGCGAAGCGCGGCGAGGCGGCCGCAGGTGGCGAGGTGGTTGTAGGTGGTGCTCAGGTGACACTTTGTGCTCAGTTGGTGGAGCACGGCGAGGCGGTAACAACAATGGGGTGCAGTGCTCGGCGACATTCCGGTGGCCGTACCAGACACCAGCCTTGTCAGCTGTGGTGAGTGGTGCTCACTCCAGTGTGCGGCTCAGGCTGTCCGCATCGTCATTCAGCGAGGAAGAGATCGGCAAAGGCGTCGTCCGTGTCAACAATGAGGTGCTTGGCCGCGCATGCCTGGTGGGGCACGATGGTGGTGGGTGAGGGAAACGGTGCCAGCAGGTGAGAACAATGGCCGGTGATGGTTCCGAGAAGTTTGGTCCTATTGATGTATTTGCTGTTGCGGGGAGTCTCCAAGTTTGGGACTCCTTTTGATGTCGGTGTGTCTCATGTTGGGTTGATGATCGATACCGTTGTAACTTTCTCCTTGGAGGTTTTGTATTACTTCTTTTCTTCTAAAATGAATGGCAGAGCTCTTGCCCTTAGTTTCAAAAAAAATGGAGGACATTTTAGAATAGCAACAGTCTTATGAATGAATCATCTTGTGAGAATGCAGTTTTTTTTGCCGGTCTTACAATATGGTGACTCCAGTCCTATCACTCTTGAGGCTTACATGTGTGTATTTTGTTGAATGCTTACTATGTTTAACTATGCTAAGCGGCTAGCGCACATCCTTTCTAATGGTCATTGACAAGTGGTCCCATGTTGCTGCTGGTTTTTTTAGAAACATGGATTTATTCTGGCCATGGAGAAGATCATGTGGGGCAATGTGGCGATCTGCAGGAGTCCAAAACTTCGAAGTCCGAATCGGATGGCAGAAGAATTACCAGCGAGTATCAGGGCGACACATTTTATTGTCCCATTAGCTACCACCTCCCGTCCAAGACGCGATGCCTCGCAGGATCCACCAGTGATGAAGCTGCTCAGGCACAGCCCACAGGTGAGTGAGCAAGCACCTCGATTCTTCCGACTATGACTGGGCTCACTACGGTCCCGAGTATACCCGCGAAACAAACATGTGCACGACATAGCATATTACACTATTACTACCCCGCTCTTAGAAGTAACGCGGTGGATCCCCTACTTGGCTACATAGCACGTGACCCCACATGTCAGTGAAAGAAATCCTCACTATGTTTCTTTATATCAGTAGACCAATCATTGATTCACAACTTGTCTTTTTTGTTCTTAAAATGTTTATACGATTCCTGAAATGTTTATATGCCATTTAATTCTGTCACTGTTCTTGATATGCGTCTACGTACTTTTTACAGTATTGAGCTGGATTGTATTGGTTCTCGGTCAATTACTCATTTGTATGCATTGTGCTATGTGGTATAACTCAAGTTCTACTCTTCTAATTGTTTATTTACACCGAGTGGTACTCTTTATTCATTGTCTATGACTATATTACTTGGAATATTTCAAGGATGAAATGTGTTACAAATGGATGCTAATGTAATGATCTTTTGAAACATTGCATGCCTTAAATGCATAACTGTATATTTAACACAAAAATGGTATCTGAATTAGTAATTGTGGAAAATGATCCTATCACCATGAAAGAAAATGATTTTTAAGGTTTTGTAACATTTGAATGTCTATGGCAGCTTAATGGCACCAATTAATCAAACAAGAGCATATGTGTTGTTTTTGAAAGCCCTGTGGTGCCTTTGTGTTCATGTTTCACTATATGTGTTGAAGATAAAATTAATGTTCATGGTACAATTTAGAATCATATTTTGCTAATATGTATCACCCTCTTTTAGTACTTCGTTGCAACGCACGAACACCTTGCTAATGTAAGCCTCAAGAGTGAGAGGATTGAAGTCACCATATTCTAAGACCGACACAAAAAAGTGCAATCTCACAAGATGATTCATTCATAAGCAGACTATTGCTATTATAAAATGTCTTCCATTACAATAACAAATTTCATATGTAGACTGTTGCTATTACAATTTTAGTTTGTCAATGCTAGCATTTGGTGGGAGTGCAGCACTCGATATGTCAATGCTAGCAAATTCTACTGCATTACGAACCCACTTTGGAAAATCACCCTTTGGGAATTATCATCATGGTTTGAGCATTGACAAGTAAGACAAAATATCAAGAAAGAAAATAATAAAAGATAGTATATTTTTGGTTTTCTAGATAGAATGGGTAGCACATAGTATAAGGAGGTAGCTTGTTTGTTCGTGTATTTTGGATTCAAACACGAAATATTTTTTTGATGTGAACATAATGTAAATGATGAAAGAGAGAAACAAGACAAACCTGCATCCTCAAGAATCCTCTCATGAATCTACAATGACATCAAAATTTCATTATTTACCAAAACTATGTTTCATTGACAAATCATACAAATTTGGGTCAAATGCGACAGCATGCTCTAGAAATCATCCTTCAAGAATTGACTTGTGGATATCTCTACTTAACTGAATTAGAAAGGTGAATAATCAATAGAGCTTAAAACAATGAAGAACTCAGCACAAAAATATATTAGCATACCATCATCATAAAGGATAAGTTGTTGTATGACACTAGTTGAGAACCCATAGCATCTTTTGTAACAAAACCATGCAAGTAAACACATGTGTAGTTTTTGCAGACTTGACAAGATGATAGTGTTATAGAACTCCAAAAAGGTAAGTTATCAATTAGTAAACCAGTTTGTTCCCAGTGAAGCTGAAACCATAGCATACATGGTGGACAGGTAGGATCAATTGGTCATTCATCAGTTGCTATTGCATTTTGTTTCAACGTCAGAATACCCTAAGGGGGTCAATACAAAAGAGAAGTTGCAAAAGTTATCCATAGTAAGTCAAAAGGGTAGAAAAATAAAATTAGTACCCCTTAGAAAATGAGGACCGATTTAAGGTGACCTGAATATAAGCTTAAAGCATAAACCTCCTCCAATTAGGCCTACTTCTACAACAACCATAGCTAATCTTGAAAGTATATAGCCAAAAAGATTGATTCCTCTCCCCCATGCCCACATCATCCAAAGATTTACCGACAAGTCTAGCTTATGGGGTTTCTAGAAGAAAGAATGTTCTCTGCCACTTACCCCCTCTCATGCGAGTTCATCGGAATAATGTTGGGTGAGGAAAGCACAAAGAAAGTGATGTCAGGATCGAGGATGGAGAATGCTTGCATATGTTAATTTTCTCACCCAGATGTGACCAACTAGAAAATAAATTGTTTGAATGCCGATAGGATCAGTATTTAAAGAAATACATAAAACAGGAACATTCTCTAGGTCAAATTGCATAGGTCTGTTGAATGGGATAGATAATTTTCCAACCTCAGGCAATGATAGTTGGGAGCCGACTTCACTTGAAGATATGGAGGACTAGGATTTACATTCTGAAGAGTCTTAAGTAGGATCCAATGGCTATAAATAGAATCAGTAATTACAGTGGGGATGTAATCTCCTTTTCGATTTACTGTATCGTTGTTGGAAGCAGACTTCAGTTCAAATTCAAGTTTTACTGCTGTAAAGAACTTTGGCACTATATAAGCCAAACATGTGGAAAATGGAATCAAGTTTTGATTCCCCAAATTAGTTTTCTCATATCGTAGAGTAATTAGTTCTACTTTCCCCTTCTTTCATTTTGAATCTTCCACTAAATTCTTCATTATTGGTCGATTTCTGGAATCGCTACACCAGGATCTAACAAAGGTATCAGAGCTCCAGACTATCCTTGGAAAAAATCTGATTCAATCGGTGAGGGTTGGTGTGATTTCCAAATCGTGGATGTAAAATCCCCAAATTGAATTGGATCTAGGAATCTGGCGACGGTGTGTGATTGATGTTGGTACTACTATACTGGTAAAATCCCTCGATCGCTTTGCGGATTTTTATTGAAAGTTATGGCTAGAAAAGAGGATCTGAATGAGATATGGGCGGAGATTTCTGTCATCAAAGAAAACCTGGCAGATTTGAGGAATCTGAAGTTTGAATTCACAGAGATGAAGGAGATATTGAAGCAGTTCTGTGCGCAGAGCTCAAATCTTCCACAACAACCTGAAGTAAGTAGTTCTGCCAAAGTTGGAATATCACAAGTCGAAGTATCAGAGTTGGCAGTTGTGGAGCAAGAAGTAGCCAGACCTCAAGATTTGAATAGATCTACAAATTTACCTATTCCTGATCTAACTGGTAGTATTGCAAATAGAGGAGCGCAATTTTCTTTTGAGCATATCATGGTGAACCCAGAATTACAACGTAATGCCAGCCAAACTAATGTCAGAGGGTTAGGAGTTGGACTACATGTTTATGGAGGTGAATGGAACCCACCTAATGGACCACCTATGAATTTATGGAATGGTTATGGATTTAGGCCTCCAACTCAGGGAATACAATGGTTTGATGCTTCGATGAACTAGTACATTGGTGAAGCAAACAATATACATCGTTATGCGGAAGCGGTGATAAAAGGGCTTCTGCTTGAAATACCATTATTTGAGGGAGAAGATGTGATGAACTGGTTGAGATTATGTGAAAAGTTTTTTGAAATCTCAAGCACACCTCTTGATCAGTGGTCAAATTTGGCGACTACATATCTAACCGGTAGGGCAACAACTTGGTTTAAGGGCATTGGTATTCCAGTTTATTCTATCACCTGGCCTCAATTATGTGCCATGATTTGTGATCATTTTTCGGAAGCAAATGCTCATGATGCGGTTGAAGGGTTACAAAACGTTAAACAACAATCAACTGTCTCACAATATATTGACAAATTTGAGGAGTGTTGTGACATTGGTGAAAAGAGATCATCCATATTTAAAGGAACATTTCCTGCTAAGCTGTTTTATTGGAGGTCTCAAGGGGGATATTAAACACGAGGTGTGCAGTCAAAGACCTCAGGGATTAATGGAATGTTATTGGTATGCCCGAGTATATGAAAAAGCAACATTGGCTAGGAAAGTTCAGAGTCCTAGAATTTACAACAAAAACAAGTTGGGTACTGGAAGTAATTGGTTCAACAACAATAGTGATTAAGCTAATGCGTAGAAGGGAACAATGACAAGTGGACAAGGAAAAACTGAAGAAAAAGACAAAAACCTATGTTAGTTTTGTAAGGAACCTTGGAGTTCTGCTCACAAATGTAAAGTCAAAAGAGCTTTACATGCTTTGTTGATGAAAGAGGAAGAGGAAGATGAGGTTGACCAGGGACAAGAAGCAGCAACTGAACCAGAATATCTCACTGCTCCTGGAAGTCCAGAGAGGACTGAAGCAAAAGGGGATATTGAACAATTGATGCTAATTTCGCAACAAGCAGTGGAAGGATTGATGGGACCTGCTACTTTTACCTTGATCACTAAAATAGGAGGTAAAACAGCGGTGGCATTAGTAGATAGTGGAAACACTAATTCATTCTTGGACTATGAACTGGTTATCAAGTCTGATTGCAAACTAAGTTATGGGCCAGTAAAGAAAGTAGCAGTGGCTGGCGGTGGAGAATTAAGCACTGATGCTCAAGTTGACTAACTCAGATACGTAATCCAAGGGGTGGAATTTCGTAGTACTTTCAAACTGTTACCATTGAAGAGCTATGATATTATCTTGGGAGTTGATTGGATATTTAAATACAGCCCAATTGGACTTGACTTGAGATAGAGAAGGTTGACTATAACTAAAGAAGGTAAAGAGATACAATTTAAAGATTTCGCAGACACATCTCCAACCTGTAAAATCAGTGCCAACAAGTTAGAAAAAATGATCAGGAAGGGTGTAATGGGCTGTATGATACAAGTGCAAGCTTTTACCAAATTGGATGATGTACATGCACTACTAGAAATCTGGGCTTTTGCCATGAAACTTTTTACAACACCATAAATTCTGTTGCATTAGAGTGGTGTTATTGCCTCGATTTGAAAAATTGTGGCGATACGTCCAATATATTACCACGAATTACTGTGTGTTGCGATATTGTAACTATTGTGGCAAAAGGTTGGTCATATTGCAACAAAAAAATCGTTGCATTAAATAAGATTTTATTGCCACGGGTAAATTTTGTTGCTATAATATTTTATTTCGTGGCGATTTTTAATTTTATAGCCATGATTTCTTTTTATGTGGCAATAAGTCTACATATGGGTCAAGACATGTATCGGACAAATCCTGTAGATTCAGCCCAGCCCATGCAGCCCATGTTCTTCTTCTCCTGAGTTCCTGTCCATATTCTACGCCTGCGATGCGCGGGCTGCTTGCCCGGCCTGAGCCCCCATCGTGTTTTTTCTGCCACCTCTGCCTCCGCCTCCGCCTCCGACCAGGTGCTAGCGCTAGTGTACCCTACTAGCGGCCGACGCTCCTGACAGCGTGTTCCGAGCCACAGGGGAGCGGCGCGATGACTGTTGTTCTCAGTGCCTCTCGAGTGGCAAGTGGTGGATCAATCTCTGACTATCTACGCAGTGGACGGGCGCCTGCACGCTACCGCCGCTTCTGCTAGAGACCCATCGGCGGTCCCGGTCGCTGCAGTCCCCCGAAGAGCCTCAACACACCTGCTTCCGTAGTTCCATAAGTCATTCACCTTCTCACGCAAAATCTCTCGAATTTTCCCCTGATTTTTTGTATTAAGCTTACTTCCGTTGGATACGCGCCTTAGGCCTGCTACCTGAGTATGAACTGTAGGATTTTGCTGTAGAATGAATTTTTTGTTGTGATTATTTATCTCTTGCTCAAACTGAAGTGTACAAACTGTAATTTGTTGTTGTTCAGATTCAGAACAATGATTTGTGGTTACTCTGTTTAAGTTCGTTTCTAAAAACTCCTCCATGCTTCTGTAGATTCCTTTTGCAAGTGCTTCCGTCATTGGGTAAGGATAGCAACGAGTGAGCATCTAGAACCTAGACATGAAAGTGATCGCGGGATGCCCACTTATCCACTAATTTTAGCCCACTTAAATTGCAAAATAGACACCCACTACCCACTTATGTAGTTAAGTGGCGCCTGGCCTACAGCCCACGAAGCGTCCGCTTGACTACTTCTCCGCATTGCATCTCTTCTCATCCAGTCCTTCGCTCTCCTCTAGGAGCCACCGCCGACCGGCGTCGCCCTAGGGTTCTAGGCTTGTTGCTCTCGGATTAGTATTCTCGTTCTCCCTCCCCTGTAAAGCTCGACGACTAGGGGTGCAAACGGAGCGGATAATTTCTGATCGTCCGTCCGTCAATTCGGATACAATTCGGAGCATAATTTCGGATATCCATTTTTTATATCGGATATGGATTCGGATGATATGGATTCAGATTCAAAATAAAACTATCCGTCGAATTCAGATATAACCATATTTTTATTCAGATATATCTGGAACACTATCCGATTTGAAACCATTCTAGTGTCCTCTGGTCCTGTGACTCCTATCTAGGGGTGCAATCGGATCGGATATTTGCCATTCGACCGATCGATCGGATATCTTCAGATCGGATTCGGCTTATCAATTCGGATATTTCTCGAATTCGGATTCGGTTTTGGATATTTTAATTCGAATTCGGTTTTGGATTCGGAAGAATACTATCCGTCGGATCGGTATTTTCCGTATATTTTTTCGGATATATCCGGACTTTTCTTATTGGATATCCGACTAACCTGGTAAACCCTAACCCCCCATCACCCGATGCCCCGCCCGAATCTGGAATCTCCCATTCGGCCATTCCCAATTCCTCCCCGAGCCTCCCACTCTCCGTCCCCGTTCGGAGGGTGCACGCCCGTCGCCGCCCACGCTTGCCTCTCCGAGCTCCCACCGCCATAGCCACGACCTTCTACCCCTCCCACTGTTGCCCTTCGATCGGACCGCTCCCTCTGGCCTCTGCCTATTCCATCGCCTCCTGCTCCCTCCATCGCCCCGCCCCGAAGCCACCGAGTAGCCCTCCCGCTGCGCCTCCAAGCTCCCTCCGGCCTCCTCGATCTGATCTACTCGGTGCTCCTCCACCCTAGTCACCAGAGGGACTTGAGTTGTGAAGGGCTAAAGGCAGTCACCGGAGAGGGTCGTGAAGGTAGGCGGTCATGACTCACGAATCCCTGCCTCCCTGGTCACCAGATCTACTTTCATGAGTCCGGTCGTCCCTGAAGTGGGGATGTTAAAGCTGTTAAGAAATTTCTTAGCCAGGTATACAATTTATCTTTCTTGTCTTATTTTGTCAACTTGATTCTGTCTATCTTCTGTAGATTAGTTGCTTCCTTATGTGCTAGAAGTGCCGCGAGATCTCCGACATTGGCGTTGAGTTGCTCGCCAAGAAGTGCCGCAAATTGCGAAGCATCGACATCTCCTACCTAAAGGTAGCTACTACTCAATGTTTGTTGCGCAGTTTGGTTATGCATGCAAGTAGGAGCAGGAAAGATCTTGGGTCGATCCAATTGGATAATGAATCTTGGGATCGATCGGTCTTGATGTCTTGGCAAGCATTAAATGATGTGTGGATTATGATTGCAATGAGTGGGAAAGGTTGCATTGTTTGTAGTAAATTGTTTAGAATGGTGTTTGTTTAGAAATTCGATTCTTCTTATGGTTTGGCCAGTTCCTCGCACAATTGTCACATTTTAGCATGTGTGACTAGAATGAGCACTAAAGGCCACGCCTTTGTGCAGTTCCAAGTTGGTCTTGTATTTGCACAAATTTGATACATATTAGAAATTTTACCATGTGGCATTGTGGCTATATTTTCTCTCGATCCAAATGCTTAGTGTCGTGGTTGATTGGTGCAAGTGTTTAGAACAAAAGGTATGTGCTAGAATACCATTTATTTGTATAGAATATGAAGAATCATTCTATAACTATAGCGATTGATAATTCAGTAGGGGCATAGGTGAGGAATTTTACAACGTTATTGATTGAGGTTTTGTTTTATTTGAATTTTACAACATTGCTTATTATATGCTCAATAATAGACTGTCATGTATTATGGCTGCATAATAACTTAAAATTTATGTTTTTCTCTTTTGATTTGCAGTTGACATCATTTCAGCAATAGAGTTCAATAAATCAGGACATCGTCTTGCTGACAGAGGGTGACGAGTTGTTTTGTTTGAAAGGACATATGCCAAAGATGATTTTGAATTTTCGATGTTCAAATTTTACACATTTCGCTTCAAAGACTTTTGAATTACTTCATCTACACAGTCTTTTCTAGCTCAGATATTTGCTTTCACAAGTAAGATTTACCTGATAATAATGTAGTCTTGTACCTTTTTCGTGCTATTAATAACTTGAGTATTATTATGTGACGTGTAGGTGCAATAAAAGAAGGTTAAAAAGGTATCTAAGATGAATTTGCACCCTTCAAATGCTCCTGCAAATGAGCACATGTCTCAAGTGAGCTATTCATTTTGCCTTATAGTAGCCCTGTCATCTTGGTCCAGTGCTTCTATTAGCCCATGGTTCATGTATGCACTTATATTTGAACAATGTATGGTTTCAAGTGAAGTGAAGCTGTTTCTTTCTAGATCTCTGTTACTGTTGAATAAAGTTCTAATTTTAAGACCTTTTTTCCCCTCAACACTTCCTGTATGTAGTGCTGCCAGTGCATACCCTACAACAGTCATGCTATCATTTTTTTGTTCAGTTCAGAAGCAGCAGATAAGCACTTAAAGTTAATCAACATGTCAATTTCATGCTCAAGTGATGCAACCGTTGTTTCCTTCGTTTATCCATTCCTTGCATGCTTTGGTAAGATCAACTGAGTAGTTGTTTAGTTTAACTTAAGCTCATGGGCTTTGTCGAGTCCTTTCACCTGATCTGGTTGTATTTACAATATGGCAGCCTATAAAATTTCATCTTGGATTTGTTTATGCTCAAAAGAATAAACCGTGCTTTTATTCAACAGGAGGATACAATTTGAGCGGAGTGTCTGGTCTAATGGTATGGTCAAGTCAAGCAAGTCTACAATGTGAAACAACCTATTCTCAAGTCACTAGTCAATAGATTAGTTTTGTTATCGCAATCTTAGTTGAGAAATTTTAAGTTTTCATTGAGAGATTATTATGAAATTATTCTATTATTGGTCTCTTTTGCTTCATGTTTGTACATACTGAAAAGATTGTTACAAATGCTCTTATATATGATTTGATGGCTATAATTGATATTTTTGTTCGTGCAATTTCTAATTTGAGTACATTTCTTTTGCAACAACAGTATATAAGCAAATATTATTGCAATATGCATTGACGCCTCGTTGCGAAAAAATGAATTGCTACAGATATAGATCGTTGTTATAATTTATTGCAACGAAGTTATTTCATTGCAATACATCATATTGTCATGAAAATTATTTCGTTGTGACCTCACTTATTGCCATGGATTGGTTTTTGTTGCAACTATTGTCTAATGTAATGCCTAAATGCATGGCAATAGAGACCTCTATTGCCACGGCAATAAAAAATATTGCCACGGTATTAAGGTCATTGTGACTACTATCTAATGCAACCTATGAGAGCGTGGCAATAGAGACTACTATTGCCACGACAATTGAGACTATTGCCACGTCAAACCGTCATTGCAGCTACGGACTAATGCAACGCATATTCCTGTTGCAATTAGCATTACAATTGCAACAAAACGTAAATCGTGGCCCAAACTTTGGACCACGCTACTAATAGCCACGCTTGCCAACGATTGTGATATTGTGGCTATCGGTACATATTGCAATGAAATGGGCCCTATTGCAATGATTTCTCGCCGTTGTAAAAGCTCGGAATTTTAGTAGTGATGATCAGAAGGTCCCTAAAGACATTGAACTTATATTACAACAATTCACAGAATTGTTCATGAAGCCAAAAGGATTGCCACCCAAGAGAATATGTGATCATACAATACATTTGAAGGAAGGTAGTGATCGACCAAACTTGAGACCATACAAAGTTCCTCATTATCAAAAGGATGCTATGGAAGTTATTATTCAGCAACTTTTAGAAAATGAGGAGATTAGAGATAGTGTCGGTCCTTATTCTTCCTCGACGGTTATGGTGAGAAAGAAAGATGGAACGTGGAGGTTGTGTGTGGATTACAGGCAGTTGAACTCAATGACGATCAAAAATAAATTTTCTATGCCTGTAAGTGATGACTTATTGGATGAATTACATGGAGCCACCATTTTCACCAAGTTAGATTTGATGTCAGAATATCACCAAATCAGGATGAATGAGGAAGATATTCACCAGACGGCTTTCAGAACACATTTGGGACATTATGAGTATTTAGTGATGCCATTTGGGCTTTCAAATGCACCAGCCATATTTCAATCATTAATGAATTCAGTCTTTACCAATTGCTTGAGGAAATTTGTTCTTATTTTCTTTGATGATATTCTTGTATATAGCAAAACATGTGGAAAATGGAATCAAGTTTTGATTCCCCAAATTAGTTTTCTCATATCGTAGAGTAACTAGTTCTACTTTCCCTTTCTTCTGTTTTGAATCTTCCACTAAATTCTTCATTATTGGTCGATTTCTTGAATCGCTACACTAGGGATCTGACACAGCGGTAGGCGTGGGAAGGAGGCTGCGACTGACCTAGGGAAGGACCGCCTCAAGGGCAGCTGTGGTGGATGGAAGAGGTGAGAGCGGAGCGAAGAGATGGGAAGGAGTGGTGGCTCAGGGTCTAAGGAGAGGAAGATGAGAGAATACAAGAGACAAAGAGGTGGATCGATTGCTATATCTCATCACGGCTATGGAGACAACCGCCGCTAACCCTAGTGGCTATACTTGCCGAACAACATCCTCGCTACTGCCGTTTAGCAAGCATAGGTTTTCATGGGGAAATTGGAGTGCACAGGGAAGAAGGAACTACCCATGGCAATGGGATCGTGTTGGAGAGATATTTGGGGTGGACATGATTTCTCTCGTCCGATTTTTTGGATCGTGGGGTGGGCCAGGCAGCCCGCATGTTTGCACTTTTCGGCAAACAACACACATGAAGAAGGGAGGGGAGGATATCACCACCAACTCCTAATTAAAAGTAGTAGAGATATGGCTCATCTATAACACTAAGTGGGAGGAGTGTACCCCTATTTATAGTGGTACATAGCCCTTGAATGGATGACACTTGTCATCATCCTAACCCTCAACATATAAATAACTACTATCATGAAACTTCTAGGAAAAAATCTAGATATTTCATCTAAAATAACCTAGCTCTAGATGATTCATAACTTTGCCTGGAAGCAAAGCTCTAGCATCATCCATGACAAATATCTATCCATTATGTGTATAATATTATAGAATATTCAACTTTACCATAAAGACATCCTAAAGTATTTTTTCTATGGCCTTCATGCAAAATATTTTCCTCCTTGTAATTTCTCTTCTTCTAGAATATTTTGAGTATGCTTAGCTAATCCTCAACATATAATATTGAGCCATTTTTTGTCGTTACGAGGAAGAAAATTGCAAAAATGATTGTGTCATATGTGCTTTTCAGAATAATAATTGGCAATTTTTGCGCAATCCAATGGATTTATTTAGCTCGGAAGCTAAAGCAAATTTTTTTTGGCCCCTCCGCGTATTGAATCGGTCAACAATTACTCAATAGCAATATTTTATTTTAGAAAATTGCAAATACCGATCTAAGATCAATCAGAGCTTGATTTACCCTACAAGTATTTTTGTGGCAATAGGATTTAGTTGCACAACTCTGATTGGGATGGAAAGGCAGGCAAAGCATTCATGTTTCATTTCCCTCCTTGAGACGAGTTAAATCGATACAAAGGGAATGCATCAGATGGCGGCCACCAAGGCCAAACTTGGTGGTGTGGGTCCAATTAACCATGATGCACCTAGTACATCAAGGTGGCACGCAAGAGTCCATGCCAATGAAAACCAATCGAGTTAGCAAGAAGAGGGTCAGATCATACAAAAGTACTTGTAAAGGCAAATCAAACTCCGACTGACTTATGTGTGAGTATTTACAATTTTCTCTTTATTTTTCGGCTGGGTTATCCAATTAATTTTATCAATGTTTTTGTGTGAATACTCCCCTAAATTGGCTCAACTCAAGGCCCATTAGCGTCTTTAGACCATATTGTTTGTTTAAATTTGAAGGCAAGTCTTCTCACCCTATAGGCGGGCTATCAATGCATTCAATTTTTAGATATATCAGAAATGATGTCAGGCTATATTTTTTTCTACTTATTTTTTAGTGTTTAATTGTCATAAACGTGACTCTCAATACACAACACATTAGGACACGTATAATAACAAAATCAGCTGCTTACTCTAAAATCAATTTGTACAATAGCTATCTCTAAATGTTGACTTTAGATGACATACATTAACTATCTCTTCTCTCTTATGTATAACTAATCTATTTATACTCTCGTGCAATGTTTACTATTAAATAAGAGCCAGTTCTTTTCTCTTTCCTCTTTTCTCACTTTTTTACATAGAATAAAACTGATGTAAATATGTTAAAAATAAACTGAGATGATTTTATTGTACATGCTCTAAGGGCATGTACAGTGGTATAGACGGCAGTTGTCTATAATATATTTTCACATCATCTATAGACAGCACTAAAAATAACTTATACAATGGATCATCTATATAGTTGTCTGTAATGTTCTCTCATCCAAATAACAGACTGTCTATACAATGGTACATAAAATAGAAAGCTGTCTATAAGACCGTCTGTTAAATAGTAGACAGCAGCTTTCTCTCTCCTCCTTCTCTCTCATCCACATCACCTAAAATCTTAAGTGGCATGGTCTTACAACAACTGACATGTACCATTGTACATGCCCTAAGACGTGTGTTACCATGTATAATAAATTGGCTCAACTCCGCTGGTAAAGTGGAAGATTGTTTCTCGCAACGGCCGGTTGCAAATGGCAGCTGCCGGCGAGTTGACGGCACCATTATCGACACCTCCGCCGACAGAACCCAAAGAGCTCTCGGCAATAAAGGCCCATTATTTTCGGCCCAGTTAGCTTGAAGCCCAGCGGAAGTCGTACGCTCGGACCGTTCCCTTCCACGGCATCCAGCCAATGGGGAGTCTCTCCTGGAACCTCTCCCCCAATCACCCCGCGCCACGTCACCCATCTGACGCGCGCTTCCCTTCTCTACGGTTCGTTAACACGCGCTTCCGCTTCCTCCCCGCACCGACCATCGCATTCGCTGGAATCCCACGGATCCGTCACCGAAGCGAAGCGAACGCGACATGGTGTCCGCGCGCAGGGGCCGCGGCGGCGGCGGCGGCAGCGTGGCGTCGCGCGTGGCCGTGCTCGCCTTCTGCGTCGCTGGGATCTGGTCGGCCTACATCACCCAGGGCGTCCTCCAGGAAACGCTGTAAGCACAATCCCTGCGTAGCCTCTCTCTCTCTCTCTCTCTCTCTCTCTCTCTCCAATGGTGATTCACAGCAGAGAGAAATAGGGCTCAGTTCGCCGGGTTTCGTTTCTCCCGCGGCTCAGGTCAACGAAGCGGTTCGGGCCGGAGGCGCGGCGGTTCGACCACCTCGCGTTCCTCAACTTCGCGCAGAACGTCGTCTGCTTCGTCTGGTCCTTCATAAGTGAGCATCCTCCCTCCCGCGCCCGCGCCGCGCGGTTGCATTGCACGGAATGTGGTGGTGGTTTGACTGCTTTTGGTGGTGATTGCGTGTGAAGGGTTCGTGACTCTGGTTGGTTTTGTGCAGTGATTAAGCTGTGGTCGAGTGGTAACAGCTCCGCCGGCCACGCGCCGCTGTGGAAATACTGGGGCGTCAGCATCACCAACACCATCGGCCCGACCATGGGGATCGAGGCGCTCAAGTACATCAGCTATCCCGCTCAGGTTTGGTTCCATCTGCTTTTGCTGTATCCGCTAGTTTGTTGTTCCATGAATTTTGTGCGTCTATTGTACTTGTAATTACGTGTTGTTTGGGTTAATCATTAATGTAGTAAGTGGTGTTTATGATACGGAATGTTCTAATTTTGGAGTTACTTAACTGTGCTAAGAAAAACGGGTAATGGAGTTCTGTGGGAAGCAGTATGGTCTGCCTTTAATGAGATAGCTACGGTCTTAGGCAGATTTATGCTGTGCTAGCGAATATTGGAGATGTCTTTGAGTCTGGTTGGACGGGAGGTCTTACAAAAAAATTATGCTGTGCTAGTGAATATTGGAGATGTCTTAGAGTTTGGTTGGATTTGGTATTCTCATACATTGGGATTTGGGAGCGTAGATTCAATTTGTTCATAAATGATGCACTCATGAGTGCACGCAGAAATTGGCCACAGATTAAGTCATATGGCTCCGTCAGAAATCCCCCAACACATAAATGATGGAAGTCTGTCCTCTGTTGTTTATAGCAATTTTATGATATAGAAATCGTTAGGAGCGTTCATGAGGTACAGTGTAATAGTACCATATATGGTGTTCTGTGATCCTTAGTTCCTGATATGGTATGGATGGGTGATAACTGAAAATCTTATTTTCTCTCTACCATCTTGAGTATAGCCTTCCAACCTATACAGGAAGACATCAAATTGTGTATGGCTTCAGCACTATGTTAAATTTAATTTATCCTCCAAATTTATTGGAACAGTAGTAACAAGCCGAGCTTGTTTCTGAGTATTGAATTATTTCATGTTCCCCCTTGTGTGAAATTAGAATTTTCTGATTTAAATTAAATAGCACAGTGATACTTAAAAACAAGAGGAAGAGTTGCTTCTAGTTTTATTTATGAGAATACGCTATGACTTACTGGAAGATAAAGGATCCTTAATCATTTGCTGTCTGTGTTAAACAGGTCTTGGCAAAATCTTCTAAGATGATTCCAGGTGAGTTTCATTGATTTATGCAGACTATGCAGTGTATCTTTACAGAAGATTGCTTGCATGTGCATATTGCATGTAGTGATCATTACTCATTAGTTTCGATTCACCTGATCAGTTTGTGAGTAATGAAAAGTACACAAAAAACGAACGTGAAAACAAGAAAATTTTATTATTTTTTAACCTTAAAATGATTACCCTTTTCACATCGAAATAGATGAGAATAGCCGATGCATGAACTAGGCCAGGAAATGGAGCTGGTGATATCCATTTTGGATCAATGTTTCCCAGTCGAAACTGTTGGAAATTGATGCACGCTGGGTGCATACTTCAGTGCCACTAATTAGCATGAACTATTACTTCTATTGCCTCTTAAGTTAAGCCTGGGTATATGCAGTTCCTGTAAAATGAATATCTTTGGCTGAAATGACTAATGACACAGACAAACCCTCTGTACCACTAATGAAATTCTTGGAATTTTGATTCGAGTTTGCCATCATGACGTAACTGCTTAAGCTTGATACAGTTCTGCACAACTGAACAGATCTTGCATGCATTATTTATGAAAATTATACCAATCTCAAGGCATGTGTAATTTCGTTTGTGTTGGTATTTGGTAGGTGGTGTAGTGTCAGTAATTGTGTAACTAAGCAATCTGTCTAAAGGATTTTGATTCATGACAAACCTTTTATGCTTCTTAGCTTGTACAGTGTTGTCCTTATCTTTCTCGCTAATGATTTAATATGTGTAGTGATGTTGATGGGGACTCTACTCTATGGTGTTAAGTATACATTTCCAGAGTATCTTTGCACCTTTCTTGTTGCTGGAGGTGTATCGTCCTTTGCATTGTTGAAGGTAAGGAGTTCTCTAATTTCATTTGCTCATCAACATTTCAACAGCCATAGTGATGAGCTAATTTTCATATGTATCTGATGGTGTCGGTGAGCCTTCGACAAAAGTTGAAATCTTTAGCTGACCATTTTATTCTATAGAATTAATCCTAGAAAAATAAGTTAATGATTTGTTCCTTACTGCTTTATTAATGTGAAATATAAATTGTAAGACACATCAAAATCGTTATACCTCAAAAAAGAAACTAAGAACCAACTTGATGGCAAATCAATGTTTCACTTGGATCGCCTTTTGTTTTTGTTACGTCTGTAGCTGTTTGACCTAATACAATTGCTCTATGCTTGCACTGATCTAAACTGCATTGTCACGTCTGAAGTTTTTATTTGTTGCTACTGTATCAGACAAGCTCCAAGACAATCAAGAAGCTTGCGAATCCTAACGCTCCTCTTGGCTACACATTGTGCTTTCTCAACTTAGCTTTTGATGGTTACACTAACTCGACCCAAGATTTGATCAAGTCCAGGTATACTTATCCTGTCTGTCCAATTTATATCAAAGCATCCTGAAAAATTGTGATCTTTTTATCTTAACGGGAAATAATGTTCTATCATTGCAGGTACCCAAAGACTAACCCGTGGGATATAATGCTTGGCATGAACCTCTGGGGAACCATATATAATGCTGTAATTATGTTTGTTGTGCCATTACTGTTCAGTAATTGGCCATACGCAAACGGTTTTGAGGCAGTGAGATTTTGCCAGGAGAATCCAGAGGTGGCATGGGACATTCTCCTGTTCTGCCTATGCGGTGCCGTGGGGCAGAATTTCATCTTCCTAACCATCAGCCAATTTGGCTCTCTTACTAACACTACCATCACTACCACCCGCAAGTTCATGAGTATCGTCATCTCATCCGTCATCAGTGGCAACCCACTGTCCTTGAAGCAATGGGGAAGTGTCGTGATGGTCTTCTCTGGCCTCTCTCTCCAAATCTTTCTCAAATGGAAGAGAAAGAAGGTCAGAGACCACAAGGAATAAGATCAATCCTTAAAACTAATTCCAATTTGTAGCTTTGATTGGACATATTTGTTGTTGGGTTATCCGGTAAATCATTATTGTAGCCCATCAAGAATCTAGGTAAAAGTTTTACGTCGACAAAAGTGTGTGAAATGTATGGTAATTGATGTAGTACTAGATAATGACCCGCGCTACGCCGCGGCATGTGTAATTTGTTTACTGCGTCATGTGAAATTTTGATCGTTTAATACTTATGGGGAAAACTGTGTAATCCCGGCTTTTCTATTTTTTTTTAAGAAAAAACGTGTCAAAAATAGTCTAGAGGGAAAATGATAAAAAATTATTAGAGATGACAACCTTCTTTTATCGAGTCGAATACTCTATGCGTTCACCGAGTAATAATACATGTTCGCAAAACTACCCATCGGCGAAAAATAGTCTAGAGGAAAAAGAGCGAAAAATTATTAGAGATAACAATCTTCTTTTGTCAAGTCTAATACTTTATGCGTCCACCGAGTAATAATACATGTTTAAAAAAATATCAGAGATCGAGATAGAAAATCGAGTTGAGGAAAAAGTCTAGAGATAGAGCTGCATACATATCTCTGGCGATGAAAACTTTTTTCCCGTGAAAAACGGAGAATACAACCGTGAATAAAAAAATACGGTTTTTTTTAAACGGGAAAATAAAGGCAAATGACCCGTACGTGAACATGAGGAAAAAGGGCGAAAAATTATTAGAGACGACAATCTTCTTTTGTCGAGCATAATACTCTACACGTCCACTGAGTAATAGTACATGTTCGCGACAAAAAATTATTAGAGATGACAACCTTCTTTTGTCGAGTTGAATACTCTACACGTTCACATGTTTAAAAAACCCGCGGTTATGACCGCTGGCAAATCTCTAAGTTGCTATAAACCTTCGATTTAACTGTGTTTTTTTGTGACGAAAACTTTTTTTCGGTTTTTGCGGCGAAAACTTTTTTCCGGTTTTTATGGCGAAACATTTTTCCGGTTTTTGGGCAGTAAAACATTTTTTCGGGTTTTTGGCGGTGAAACATTTTTCCGTTTTTTGGTACAAAATTTTTTCCGGAAAACGGAGAAAGGACCCAACGTTATTAGAGATAACAACCTTTTTTGTCGAGTCGAATACTCAACACGTTCACATGTTTAAAAACCCATGATTCTGACCGTTGGCAAATCTCTGTTGCTATAAACCTTCGACAAACTGTGTTTTTTGGTGACTAATTTTTTTTCATTTTTTGGCAATGAAACTTTTTTCCGGTTTTTTTGTGGAAACATTTTTTCCGGTTTTTGGGCAATAAAACATTTTTTCCGGTTTTTAGGCGGCGGAAACATTTTTCCGTTTTTTGGTCAAAAATTTTTCCCGGGAAAAACGGAGAAAGGACCCGAATGTTATTAATCGAATACTCAACACGTTCACATGTTTAAAAAAACCCATGATTCGACCGCTGGCAAATCTCTAAGTTGCTATAAACCTTCGACAAACTGTTTTTTTGTGACGAAAACTTTTTTCGTTTTTTTGGGCAATGAAACTTTTTTTCCGACGAAACATTTTTTCCGCTTTTTGGGCAAAAAAACATTTTTCCGGTTTTTGAGCTAGCGAAACATTTTTCCGTTTTTTCGGTGACAAAAAAATTTTCCCGAAAAACGGAGAAAGGACTCGAACGAAGAAGCGTGGACCTGTTTGTTATTTTTTTGGACCTGTTCGCTATCCTGAAAAATTAGAAAAGGGCTTGTTTGCGATTTAAGATTAACGGGAGGCTTTTCTGTAAAATACTACGCCAGGGACCTAACCGCGAAGAAAAAAAAATATTTCCGTCTCACAAAAAAATCGTGAAGGATCTATTCGTAATTTCGAAGAAACGGGGGAACTTTTTCGCGAAATTGCGCGGCGCCACGTGGATGGGCTGAGAGGGCACGCTTTCTTCCGCCTGTAAAAGAGTAGATATTAGCTATTTAAAAACGGCTTGAGTAGTTCCTGTTCCACTGGGGAAAGATGCAATGAATTCTGTTGCATTGAGAGGCCGGGTTGTCTGGTGCCAGGTCTATTTTTGTACCACTCTCTCAAAAGAAATCACTAAATATCAAATGACATTTCTGCTGCTGAAATTTGTTTACCTCCGATTGCCGTAGCATCTAAAGAAAATTACTTGACTGCACCCCTCTTTTTTAAGGAAAATCATCAGATTTTCCTCCGGCGTCTGGTCTTGTGCTTTCCGATCTGAGCTGTCATTCCATGACTCCAACGGCATGTTTGTCTGCTTCTCTTTGTACATTGCACTCCGTATTTATCTAGCACTGCACATGTTCACCGTGTGTATCAACTATATGCCATGTTTCTTGTGCTGATCGCCACCAGGACACACTAGTCCTAGACTATTGCGCCTGGCCTAGATTTTAACAGTTTGCACTGGAATCCGTTGAAGTAGGTAGGGAATTGATTGATGCGATTTTTGTTGCAAGTACTAGTAGCATTGGAACAGTTGCAACCCACAATCATTATCTATAGAACAGAACAGTAGTGCGAAATGAAACGGAGGAGAAGAATACTTTGCTGTTTTTTTTTTTTTTTTGAATCGAGACACGGAAACATATTTATTACCTTTAGCATCCAGAGAGAGCGAAGTAAAGAAAATAGAGTGAGCATGGCAGCAATGACAATGGCTGCACCAATCGAAACCAAAAGAGACTGCACTAGACAAATAACCTAGCAACCAAGAAAATACGACAGCAACTTCAAAAGGAGTATTCCTATTTCAAAAGTTTCAGCATGGTGCAGATGGTGTTGCTAGTATCAACACAGCGAACCTAAGTTTCAGGCTGTAGAATCCATTGGGTCTTCTGGGCTCCCTTCCAGAAGACGCACTGCCTGCGACATTACTTAGCTTGGATCATCATGTAACGCACTTGAGAACACTGCCTAAGAGCTGCTGCTTGTAGAATCTTCGATCCTTATTTTAACAGCTTCTTCAAGTTGTCCTTTCGGAGACCTGCCCAGTAATTCAAAAAAGAACAGATAGAACACACGATCTCAGCAGGAGATCGAATCAACTTATCCTCAAAAACTGCATTGTTTCTGGCCATCCAAATGGTGCAGCAAACAGCAGATAAACCAACCATATGAATTTGGTTGAGAATGGGGATAAGTGAGTGGATCCATTTAAAGAATTGGCCGAAGTTTCCAGGCCTATTCACAGACCCAAGAACTGAGCCAATTACAGAAACTACAAATGGGGTCATCCACCCACTTCCTTTTCAAAAGATTATCCTTTGTCAGTATGGCATTGTTTCCTATCAGCCACATCAAGATTTTAATTTTCTAGGGGGTTCTTGTCTTTCCACAGGATTTTATTACCAATGTCAAGTATTGGTAAGCTGTTTATAGGTGGATTTCACAGAAAAGGCTCCAGATTCAAACTTGATGGCAAATCTTCATTAAGCAATCTTCTAAAAGAAAAGTTCCATTTTCTCCTAGCAGCCTCAAAAACAAAAAATTTCTTGTTCATTGCAGATAAAAAAGAAGTCATGAAATTGCATCCTTAAGGTATTATCTTCACACGAGCAGTCATTCTAGAAATAACAGTTATTACCATTTGCAATCACCATTTCCCCACTTTCAAGCGTCTTTAACAGTAAGAAGATCGGCCCAACATGTTGAATCCACATTCTTGTATTTAACCTGCTGCGCACACTTGTTCCCAATATATTTTTTGCTGATAATTTCCTGCCACATCCCACCATTTACAAAGCAGGCTTTTGTTAAGTTTAAACAAGTTCTGAATCCCCAGGCCCCCTTTATATTTGGGGTTACAAACCTTGCCCCATTTTACAAAACGATAGCTGTTTTCTTGTAAGCACCCTGCCACAGAAATGAGCTTCTATGTTTGTCCATTTTCCCAATCACATTTTCGGCAATCTATACATGGATATATGATAAATTGGGGAACTAATAAGACAAGCATTAATCAAAGTTACCCTGCCACCAATGGACAGAGAACTCCCTCGCCATCCGTCCAATTTCTTTAAAATTCTTTCTTCCAGCTTGGCCCAATCAATAACATGAAGTCTTGATGTGCTTACATGAACAACCCGAAGATTTCATCAAGTCAGTAAAACTATTAAGCAACTAATCAATAAGATAATTGGTAAATTTGCTTAATAACTAATGTTATGTGTAAGTAAACCATAATGCAAGAATAGCAAAAAAGTAAGGATTTTCGAGAATTGTCGTCAGACCCACAGACGAGGGTATCGCTCATTGAGATACCTGTTCAGTCCAGGGTTAGATCGGCACCTCTCGCAAGGCTCCGGTTTCATCATACGACAATTAGTTGTAAACCTGGTAGGATTGCGGGTATCCTTAGCAAAGCTCAAATAATGACAAATATACCCCAAAGTAACCAGTAAAAGACCAAGGGTAGAAGAGTAAAAGAGGATAAGTGCAGCCACAGCCGAGAGCCAGCTAAGAGCATATCACATTTATTTCCCCTTGCCACACTCCCAGTCCCAACCAGAGAGCACAGCCGGTTCACTCCCTTTTGCCTCATTCTCAACCGAGTGCAAGAGGGCAACAACTAGGGGTGCAAACGGAGCGGATAATTCCCGACCGTTCATCCATCCGTATAAATTCGGATACTATACAGAGCGTAATGTCGGATATCCGGGTTTTTTTTCTGGATATCGGATACGGATTCGGATAGTTTTTTTGATACGGAAACGGATTCGGAACAGAACTATCCGTCGGATTCGGATATATCTGTAAATTTATTCGGATACATCCGGATAACTATCCGATTTGAAAACACACCCGTTATATCCGTACGTCGGCGGCCACCACGCCCGATTTGACACCACAGGATCCCCACGCCGGCGGCCACCACTCCCAGCCGCGAACTGCCATCGCAGCAGGCCGCAGCGCTGGAGCGACGGCGAGACGTCGGCTCTCATCGACGCGTGGGGCCCGCTCTACCAACACCGCAACCGAGGCTCCCTCCCCATTGAGGAGTGGCTCGCCGTGACCAGCGCCGTCAACGCCCACCGCACTGCCGCCGGCCGCCGCTTCAACCGCACCCGTGTCCAGTGCCAGAAGCGCGTCCACTACCTGAACATTCGGTACAATAAGGAGCTCTCCAAGCCTAGCCAGCACCGTCGGGTTGGCGCCACTTCCCCCGCCTCCAAGCATTCTTGGCCAGCTCGAACGGTCCGCCTCCCGGCTTCCCGACCAAGGTTCCGGCGTCCGTCAAGGAGTTGGAGGAGGTGGCCGACTCCTGGAATGGGTTGGTGGGGAGCTGGACGGTCCAGAGGAGGCCAAGAAATGGGGCGTGGGGATCCTGTCCGGCGGCAGTGGTGACGAAGCTGGCGGAGGTGTACGAGCGCGTGGAGCTGGCGAGGCTCGACGTCGAGAAGCAGAAGATGGAGATGGTAAGGAAGAAGACCATACTGGAAGCTGCGAAGGACTGAAGGTGGAGACGGAGTAGAAAGTAGAAGAAACAGCCGAGAACTAGCTCATGGTAATAAATAACTCTCCTTGCATAAAATTTTTCGAAAAAAGGATTCTCCTTGCGTGAGCAAAACATGCATGCGGTTAGTTTCCAGTTCCCATTAGCAGAGCTATGGGAAAGAATGAAAATATTTTACAAACTAACAAACTATAAGAGGCTTTTGATAGGCTATTGTATTTGAATAAGGATAAATATGAGAAGTGTGCTCTAACATATGAAGAATGGGAATGGGTAAATTAAATGTGGAATGTTTGGACATATGGTTTTTGGAAAACAAAAACGCTTGATTGCGGTTGGATGTGCTACATCATATAAGTTCATATGTTGATTGGAATTATACTTGGCTGTATATTATTCTTATGTAGGGAAGGCAATTATTATTGAATTTAAAACACTTACATGTCTTGAAGGTTCTAGTAAAGTTTTGTACATAGCTGATTGATCCTAATATGCGCGACATATATAGTTCCTGCTTTCACGCATTATCCGACTAATTATTCGTAACCGAGACTAACCGTATCCTAACGATCAGATTTGCTCAGATTCGCTAATCAAGTAATCAGATTCAGATTTGAATTGACCACCGTCGTATCCGATTCTATTTTCGAGAAAAAATTTGGAATAGGATACGGAATGAGTGAAATCCGTCTGTATCCGATTCGTTTGCACCCCTAGCAACAACCAGAAGGAGCCAGCCGAGGCAAGCAAGAAGAAGAGAAGGCCAGGAGAAGAGAGATAGAAGGAGAAGGTCCAGATCAAGGAGGCTGCCAAGAAGAGGAAATCAAGCAGGGCCAGGAGGATCTAACCAAGCAGGAGCTCAAGAAATTGGCCACCTCCTCGTTGCCCTCACTAGCAGCACCATCAACATCAACACCATCATCCATCCTCACCATCAGACCCGGCCCATCAGATGCACATTATAGTAGTAGTAATGCTAGCAATGTAGGATGCATAGATGGGTAGACCGGGTAAATAGCAAGTAGACCGGGAAAAACCCTAGTGGTCTCACGGTGTAGCACTAGAGGGGGGCTGCATTGTGCGTGCCATAGATCATCTCATATTCCCCGACGTATGACCTAACCACAGTGTCACTGCAATGCCTCCATCCCACAGAGTTCAAGCACACAAATCATCACAGACCGAAGCTAGCCTTACCTCAGTGAACCAATGGACATAAGATGAAATCTAGTGCATCACTGTAAAGTAAAACCACCATCAAAATGGATAATGCAATAGAGAACCAAGGAATCCAAACCAAGCCTGAGGCTAGGGGAAACGGTGGGGTCGGTTGGTGACGAGGCACAGCAGCGGGTGGCCGAGCCAAGGGTGGGACCGAAGCCAGGTAGCGGCCAGCGAGCTGGCGCTCCTCAGGTGGGCCGAGCCAGATGCACAACCGAGGGAGACCGTGGGGTAGAAAGGAGGCGACCAGGCTTGGAGTTGGCCAGGAAAGGGAGAAGATTAGGGAGGTGGAGAAGTGGAGAACCGATAATCGAGCTGGGGGCAAGGAGAAGGATGCTGGTAGCTGTGAGGACCCGAATTCATCAATTCGAATCCACTGTGTTTTACCGCACTAGTCCCAGGATCAATCGCTAGTGCACACAGCTTAACATCGGTAAGCATCATATCATACACAACGATAAGAATAATAAGACTTCATTTATTTAATATAACTAGTGTATGATCTTATGACCATTTACATTATTCAGCCTCACAAGGCAATAGTAAGATCAATGAGACAAATGCAGCGGAAAGTAGTAGAAAACGTAGATGTCCCATTAGTACACCACAGGCGACTAACAAGGCTTAGCCTAGTGACTCGCGTCCACCTGAAAGTCCTCCTCCAATAACGACGATGATTCCTCCACTATTGTTGGTTGTTAAGCAAGGGTGAGTACACCAACACGTACTCAACAAGTTGTGCACAAAATGCAATTCTATCATAGCTATATGCAGGCTTATTCCAAAGGAAAGCTAAATGGTTCATTTGCAGTAAAGCAGCATTTAAGAATACGTACATTACATAGATTGAAAAGACAGTAAAACAAATAACAAGTAAATATATTCAGTGATTCTCAAATAAACCCAAGTTTTCCATCCTAAATCTAGTTTCCTTTATCCACATGGCATCCTGCCATCCCTTCCAATTGTCCATTTTAATTAACTACCCCTTGACTGTAATTCCCGAGCTTTGCTCAATACCGTGAGCACAGCTATCCGAATAGTTTGTACACTCTGCAGAGGTTATGCACTTTACCCACATGATACAACCATGCACCACATAGGTGAACGATTATAACAAAGCCTTTACAATGCATCCTCTTAACCTAGTGCTACCCGCTAAGGTTTCAACACTGAAGGGTTACACCACCACAACAGAGCATCCCTCTTGCGCCATGTGAGTTTCTCCGTACACCCAAACTCACACCACCACGATAGCACTCAAGTTAAGCATTTGCAAATTAGTCAGCTAGGCTGCCCCATAACAGACATGTGGTTGCATGATTGACTCAGGTCAAAAACTCGCAAGGTTAAGTCCTTAGGTTTGATCGAAGCAAGACTTACACATACCCTCAGCTCCACTAAGCCCACCCTGGCACACTTGCCCCTTCCACTTGCTTTAATCTAAAGATGATTAACACCCGGTTGGTTACCAAGCACCACGTGCTACTCACAAATCAACATCGTTGCGTGACCTCCCCGCCACGACAACTCAATCTCTTTGTGTGACCACACATGACACACAAGTTAACATCATTGTTCCATATTCCATTAGTCAAAATTAATACTCAACATTTTATGTACATGTGATGACGTGGCATGGCTAAGCAATTCTATTCCGTTCTAACCATCCATGTTGATTTCGTAATTAACCAACTATAGTAAACCAACCTAAGGTGACAAGTGGATTATGGCATACAAATAGCAAGGTAGGGTGTAATTCAAAGGGTACATTAGCTAATCCCAAATTTAGGTTGAAATCATTTATACACATAAAATAACATGCAATAAAGTAAATCAAAATAGCAATTTTGCAAACATGGGTGCAACATGATCAAAGCACAACTTGCCTTGCTTAAGCTCCTGGTCTTGGTCTAAAGATTGTCCCTGAGTTGCAAATTCCTCCTCCGAAGTCTCGCACAATTCAACGTCTACGCGAATCGAGAAGAAATAGCAAATAAACACCAAAACTAAAGAACAATTGAACTAAAAAATTCAAATAAAAATCACCATTAGATAGATCTTAATTTTACAAATTTTTAGGAATTTGAATCACCTCCATCGGAGTTCATATACAAAAGTTATAGCATTTAGAAGTTTGAAAATAAATCAAATTGAATTTTTAGAATTAACCGAATTGTTTTTATAAAGGAAAATACGAATTTCCCGCCCCGGCTGTACGGACGACACGTGGCAAGATCTGGACCATTTAAACTCAATCCAACGGTTCCTCTTTAAACACCGACGTGGCTCAACTACAGCCACCCGATCTAAATCCAACGGTCAATCCTTACCCGTGCGGTTTACAGTTCACATAAATGACGTGGCTCAATTCTGACCCTACGATCCAAATCCAACGGATATCGCTTACCCGTGCCCTTTACTGTTGACCTAAATAACGTGGCCCGATCATGATCGTTCATCCAAGATCAAACGGCCAATGTTTGACCGAGACTCTTACCGGTTCCGAACGACGTGGCGGAATCCTGGCGCTCCGATGAAGATCCAACGGCTGGGGTTCCTCGCGAGCGATGATGGAGCGACGGCGGTGCAGCTGGCTGGACTTGGGGAAGATGACCACGGCTTCGGCATTTCGACGACCTCCGGCGACAACGAAGCGGCGGATCCGACGTGGTGCAACTCGATGAACCTGAATCCGAGCTTTAATCGGCGGAAGAATCTCCTGGCGACGAGGAAACACGGCGAAACTCTCTCGGCAACTCCGACGAGCTCGCAATCCCTCATGGCTGACTCTTCGGCGGCGGCGCTTCAGAGAAAAGATGCGGCGGCTCGAGGTGAGTCTCGGGAAGGGTCGCCCGGGCCTTAAATACCCCGAGGCGGCTGCAAGTTCAACCTTCATTAGTTATGGTTTTGGTGTTAATGACAAATCTAATCTTGTGTTAATGACAAATCTAATATTAAGTTTATTCCCTAATGCGATATTGTTATTAATGACAAATCTTATATCGAGACTAACTTGTTTATTTAGAATATCTTTTGATTAGTCTCATCACATTGAAAAATGGAAAACCCAAGGTATGTATGCGTATTCATCTTAGTATTAAGTTCCATACTTTGGATTCAAGTTAAAATATGAATGTCCCCATTATATTAACCACAAAATGTGCATCATGTTCCCAATCCATATATTACATGGATGCACATATTTAGGGGGAGTTCACACTCTAACTTGAAGAGTCAATTTAAATGATAATTTAAATTGAGTTCATTTGTCTTGTTAATCATTAAAGAACACTTCATCATGTGTTGATGGTGTTCCGTGATTAATAGAGGACAAATGAATAGTTCTTAAGTATAATGAAGCATGTGTTGCATTATTGTACTCAAGACATATAAATCATTCAAATTGATTTAGGTTGTGCTCAATTGATCTAGAGGCATCCATTATGTGTTCATGGAGTGCAAGAGATAATTGAGACAACCATGCATCTTGGACTAACAAGTTTCTTGAGTTATGTTTGAGTTAGGTCCAAAGATGGATGAGATGATGAAAACGGGACAAAGACGGCATCATGAGTTGATGGGCGTCAAGAGTGGATCACGAAGAGGAGTCGAGTAGAGATCCCGGGGGAGTATCAAGCGATGATTATAAAGACCCCAAACGGGATTGCTTGCGCGCGGCGGCAAAGGTATAATTAGATAGGCTAAGGACTTTGTAGTCTTTGAGTCTAAGGTTTTTATCGCCGTGCTATTAAGAGGGGTCGTTCCCTAGCTTGAGCTTCATCATGTGTTGGTGATCTCATTCCACGTTCACTCGAGCTCAAACCATTTGGATTTGGTTTTTGCATGAGGGTTAACCATTTGGCATGTGTTGCGAATGGGTTAAACTTATGCTTGGTTGTATTTGGTTTTCACATTATGCTTTGATTTGTATGTGTTGCAAATAGGATAAGCTAATGCGTTGGCTTTTGCGTGAAGTTCACTTTTGCATGTGTTGCATTAGTTGAAGCTTCATGTTTTGGTTTCGAAAAACATCTTTCTAAAAACGTGTGGTTGCTTGGAGCTAAGTTTTGCATGTGTTGCAAAAGGAGAGAGCTCAAGCATGATTTGGCGTTTGTGTGTTTGTATGGAGCTAGAGGCTTGCATGTGTTGCAAGTAGAGAGCTCATACGGTTGAATTGGTTTTTGGTGTGAAGTTGGTTTTAGTGTTGCATGGAACTAGAGAATTGCATGTGTTGCAATTAGAGAGTTCATGCTTCTTGATTTGGCTTGCTTGGAGCTAGACTTTTGTATTTGTTGCAAAGAGTAGTGCTCAAGCATGAAATGTGTTTATTGAGTTATTTGCAAGTTCGTTGTGCGAATAAACCGAGGTTTATGAATCCGGAATCCCGAGAGCATGTGAGTAGGGCTTGCAATAGGTGTTGGCAAGTTGATTGGGTCTTGTGTTGACCTTCACATGGCCAGGGGGATTAATCGCATAAACTCGAGTTTGATTTGCTTAATACATTTTGCAAATAGATCTTGAGTTGCTGGCGAAATGTGTTTTCGCTAGTTGGAGTTTTGATTCGCAAATGTGTTTTGCAAATGAGCTTTGAAGTTATGTGTTTCGATCCTAGAGCATGTGTTGGCATTTGCAAATGTGTTTTGCAAAGTGTCGGGGTCATGTGTTGATCCTTACATGGCTAGAGGGTTGATTGCATAAGTTCGTGGTTTGTCTGTGAAATGTGTTTTTGCAAGTTGATTTTGGTGATATTTAAAAATATCTACGGGTGCTTAAATCATGAAAATAGGTGAAGATTGTAGCCCTAGTGATAAGCTTCGCATAGAATCAAAAATCACCCAAATCGGAGTTCGGAGTAAAGAGTTTGAGCGAAAACCGGATTTGCTGATTTTGTATGGGCGGTTGGACCGGCCCGGGTCCGGTCGGACCGGCCGAGCGGTTGGACCGGCCCCGGTCCGGTCGGACCGCATGCGTATGTGCAACCGGTTGAAGCCCGGTGCAATTTTTCTAGAAGAGTCGTTTTTCGGGGTTTTTGATGGTTTTCCTGGCGCTCGGACCGGCCGGGGGTCGGTGTGACCGACCGCGCGGTGTGACCGGCCGAGGAGTGGTGCGACCGGCCATGCAATGGTCAAAAATCCGACCGTTGCCCTGTGAAAGCCGGTCGGACCGGTTGAGGTCCGATTGGACCGGGATTTTCGGGTTTTGCCCTGTTTTGCCCCCAAACGGCTAGTTTTCTTGTGGGGACCTATAAAGGACCCCTTGGGGGCTTAAAGGGGGATGTTGTTGCTTGTGTGAGTGTGTGGGAGTTGTGTGCATGTGTTGCTCCTCTCCATTTTGTTCTTGAGCATAAGAGTGACCCAAATTGCATTTGTTGCAATTAGGGAGTGGATTGTGAGTCTCTTGTGCATGTGTTGCACTTGAGGAGGCCTTGTGCATGTGTTGCACTTGGTGATCACCGAGGAGCGCATTTGTTGTGCCCGGTGAGGTTCAAGCGGAGGAGCGGCTTGTTACTCTTGGAGGTTGCCGACTCCTAGACGGCGTAGGCGTCGTGCGCGGGAGCTCTCATGGAGTGAGAAGCCCCGGCAAGTTTGTGAAGGTTCGGGTTGAGCCTACGCGCAAGCGTGAAAAACCATGACTAGTGGAAAGAGGCGGGTGCTCGAGCGGGAGCCGGTCCAAGTGTGGGCTTGCCTCAACGTGGACTAGGGGAGACCGGCAAGTCTCCGAACACCACGGAAAAACATCGGTTGTCCCTTGTCTCTTTACATTCAAGTATTTACCTTTTGCATATTATTGATTGCTTGAATTAGAATTGCTTAGTATTAATTGTTTGATCAATTTAGCAATTTATACATAGAGACATAATTTAGTTAGTGCACTAGTGAGCCTAGTTGATTTAGGCTTTAATTGTCAAAACCTATTTATCGCTTCCGCATATATCTTTGATTAGGTTTTGACTTAGGGGTGTATTAGAGCGAATTGTTTATTGAGCGATCGAATTTATTATAAAACGCCTATTCACCCCCCTCTAGGCGCATCCTCGACCCTACAATTGGTATCAGAGCCACGGTCACTCTCATTTTAGGCTTAACCGTCTAGAGAGTAAAAAGGATGGCAACTAGAGGTTTAGTGCACTCACATGATCCACATATGCTAAATAGGTCAAATTATGCTTCATGGAAATTATTTATGATTGGTCATTTTAAATCCATGAGCCCACAAATTTGGTGGATCGAGATGTCGCATTTCTTCTCCACTAAATGATATTGCTCCAACTAAAGGAGAGGAGAAATGCCTACATCTCGACGCCAAGCAACTAACATTTTATTTAGTGTTGTGAGCGAGAAATATTTAATCTCATATGCAACCTCTCAAGAGCGCCATGCTATGTGGATCAAGCTTCAAGAATTATTTGAATCATCCACATCAACAAGTGAGGATTGCATTGAGGAAAACATGTCGGTCGATGATTTTTCAATCTCAACATCAAATGATGAACCGGCATCTCCATCAACCTCAACCTCCGCCTCAAGCGGCATTTAATTTTCACTCCCATCAAAAATTCATTGCTTCATGGCAAAAGGTAAAAATGAGGTAAGTGACTCCGAAGATGAGCCCTCTTATGATGAATTAATGAATATGCTAGAGGAGCTCAATGAATTTCTTGGAAAGGAGAAAAAGAAATATAAGATTTTAAAATTAGAATATGAATCACTTCAAAATGATTACAATGTTCTAAAAGAAAATCATGAAAAAGTCCTTCTCAAGGAATTCACTAGAGCTAGTATGGATATGTCCATTCAATGCAATTTAGAAGATGAATTGCCTCACTCAATTTCTATCACAAACAATTCATCAATTAAATGCATATCCACTTCTAGTGATGATTTACCTTATTGCTCTAATGAAATTACTTCTAGTTCCTCTATGTCTTTAGATGCTAATCTTGTAGAGGAAAACAATGAGCTCAAGGCCCAAGTCATTAAATTGGAAAATGACTTGAAGAGATGCGTAAAGGGTAAAGCCCTCCTCGACGAGATCTTGAGCAAGCCAAAGGCGCCTCAAGATAAGCGAGGATTCGGCTACAACTCCAAGAGGGAGAATAGCAAGACGAGGCACAACGCAAGACACTCGAAGACCATCAAGTGCTTCGCCTACAACAAGAAGGGCCACCTCGCCTCCGTGTGCCCTAATCAAGTGGATAACAAGGCCACAACACCAACAATGAGGCAATCCGGCAAGGAGCAAGTCAAATCGGTCAAGAGAGGGCCAAATAGCGTGACGTGCTTCAATTGCCGGGAAAAGGGGCACTTCGGTAAGGATTGTCCCAAAGGTATCACTCCTAAGCCTACTCTTGTTAATGACAATTATTTGCTTAGGAAGGACAAGAATGGCAATATGTTTGCTAAGCTTGTCAAGTCCCCTATGCCGGCTCAAAATGATATTCATATGCATAGGAAGAGTAAATCTAGAAATGGATTTGCTAAATTTGTTAGCACTCCTAAGCCCACTCAATATAATTCAAACATACTGCTTAGGAAAAATAACAATAGCAAAACATTTGCTAGATTTGCTAGATCCTCTAAGCCATTTCATAATGTTAATAATCATATGCTTAGAAAGGATCAAACTAGAAATAGTTTTGCAAGATATCATTGCCCTCCTAAGCCAATTCATAAAAATGTCAATTATTTTGCCTAGGAGGAATAATTATTGCAATTCTATTCCTAGTCATGTTAGTCAATTCAATAATGTTAAAATTAGGACCATTTGGGTTCCAAAATCCATTGTGACTAACATTGTCGGACCCAACAAGGATTGGGTACCAAAAACCGCCTAAAAGAATTTTAGGCAATAAAGAGATGGATTGGACGCTTGCACATCAAGAGGAGAAAGATTACATTTATCTACAAGTGGTGTCAAGCATGAAGATAATCAAGTCCATCATGAGCCAATGCCATCTCGGTAACAAGTATTTAAATTGATTATTATTTAAACATATAGCCTTGTGTAGGTTATAATGCAATATTAATGAATATCAATTTAGATTACTTGTTATGGCCACTTGCTCTCGCCTCTTATCTATTCTCTTAATTGCAAATCTTCAGCAAGTTTAGAAGTGGCACATTTAGGGAGAGTGTTAATTCATATTCATGTGTATCACATCCCTACGTGTGCCCATATTAATATAAGTGCATATATATATAATTTCAAAATCAAACCATTTAGCCAAAAATCAAAATTTTGTATACTATTAGTAAAATTGTGAAAAACTAGTTGAAAAATGTATACAAATGTTTTCAAAAGGTTTTCAAATGGTTTTGGCTTTACAAAATCTATTTTCAAAAGAAAATAAGTTTTAACTCCAAAATCTAGTTACTAGTATCTTAATTTTGATTTAAATCTTATAATTTTCATAGAATTAAAAGTAAAAGGATTTTGAAAATAATTCCAAAACGAAAATCCTAGAGTTGGTCATTCTTAACAATTTTTGTGTTCAAAAGATTTTCAAAAGACCAACTTGTCAAAAGATATTTGATTTTGAAACCGTAAAAAAACTATACTTGACCAGAACGGTCATATTATTGCACTTAGTGAGTTTCTCCATTTGGATCCATTCTTGTGTAGAATTATGATTCAAAATGGCATTTTAGACTCATACACAAAATTCAAATCCATATATCTTACCCCATGCTTCATTTGAATTTTTGTGTTGATTGAATTTGACTTGATTTCTATTGCTTCTTCAAATTGGACTATTTAGATCAAAAGTCAAAATTCATATTTAAAGGACCAAATTTGTAAAAAGCTTTGAAAAAGTATTCTACTAAGTATTTCAAATGTTTTACAAGCTTTCAAAATGAAAATTCTATGTTAAAATCTAATTTGGCTCAAAAACGATTTGATTTGAACCAAAATAGCCTAGCTTAGCAATATGTCAAAATGACGGCATTCAAGTTGGATTTCATATCAAATCTTGGCTATAAACAATCTTGATACACCTATCTAAGCCATGAAAATCAAAATTGCATGAAATCCAAATTGAATTGCATTTTGAGGCTTTTCGTGAAAATCAATTTCCTTTTATGCCTCAAAGCGCAAATTGCTATAACTTTCAAAATAAAATTGATTTTGAGAAAATTCTTTTTGCAAAACCTTCTAATTAGTCTAAAGTTCATCTCTGCAAAATTTTAAATTTTTTGGACTTCATTTGAGCTATTTTTGCCAAAATTTGCAAAAAGTGAAGTTTTCACTGTCAGGTCGGTCCAAGTGCGGTTGCACCGCCTTAGGGCAGTTGGACCGGACCCAAGTCGGTTGGACCGGCCATGGATGGGTCTGCTCTGAAATTTCAGAATTTTCTCGAGTTTGTTTTTGGGATATCTTTTTATTGGAATGTGATTTTTCAAAAATTCTTTTGGAATAGTTTCACTTGATCCCAAAGTTTATTTTGGCAAAGTTTCAAAAGTTTCTCGATTTATTTGAAGGATTTTCAAGTGGTATCAGTTTAAGAGCATTTAAATGACTCCAAAGAGTGATTTTCACTTGATCTTTTGAAAAGACAAAACTTGTGCAATTCAAATGCAAATAACTCCATAATTCACTGTTGAATATCTCGGGAGTCTATTTATATCAAGTTTTGGGCACTTAAATGCTTCCAAGTGAACTCATGTCTTTGTTTTGCTCGATACTAAATCTTTTGGCTTTCATTGATCTATCTTGAGTTTTGATACCCGTGAGTATATTGTTCGAGAATATTGCTCGATACCCATCGATATTATCGATAATTCTTTCAAGTGGTATCAATCCTTGTGATTTGATCCTAAGTGGTATCAATTGAGCATTTATTCATTCCATATGCTTACAAAGTGGTATCTTTGAGTTTATCTTTTCTCCAAGTGGTATCATGGATCTTATTGTTCTTTTCTCAAGTGATATCCTTGATTATTTGGATTCCTTTTAAGTGGTATCATTGAATTCAATTATTTCCTACAAGTGGTATTTCATTGCCTCTTTGTAGCATTACTCCGATACCCACATTTTTGATGAAGATTTTTTCCTCTCAAGCTAAAATTGTAAGTTCAACCGCTTAAGAATTCTCTGTGTGAGATTCTTTATGAGTTGAAATACATTAAAGAAAAAATCTATTGTTGAGCATTGTTCTTCATGAAAAATTTGAAAATGCTCATTTCTTTTGGTTCTTCATGCAAAGCCCTTGAGATAGATTTAAAGTGATATCTAACTTCTCAAGTGGTATCTTTATTCTTTTGGGTTCCTCGTTTGACTCGTTTAGGCAAATTTGTTGGATTCTTCAAGAGAATCATATTGAAAATTTGCAAAGCCTAATAAACTGAGGAGTGATTTATTTGAATGTGTTTCAAATAATTTGTTTGATACCCTTACTTCGTTTTTCATGCTTATCTTTACAAATGGTATTTGTTTTACAAGTGGTATCCACAAACCCAAATATGGTCTCTTTTCGAGTTTTCCTTATTTTTTAGACCATATTTCAAATAAAAACTTGTTTTACTTCTTGAATGACCCTTCAAGTTTTTGTTTGGCTTAAGTTCTTCAAATTCCTTGCCAAGGTCATAAGTGTGCATTCTAATTTTTGTATGACCTTCATTAGATATGACCCCTAAAAGAAATTGTTAAATGTCAAAAGGGGAGAATAATGATAATTGTTTAAATGCCAAAAAGGGAAAGAAAGTATTCCAAGTTAATCCTTTAGTTTTTCCATTTTTGGTGCTTAATGCCAAAAGGGGGAGAATTAGGAAGCTTAATGTCATTTGGTTTAAAAAGTAAGCTTAATATGATTAAGGGGGAGAATTAATATGCATATGTGTTCAATTAGCTAAAATTCTCTTAACATGTTAGTTTTAACCAAAATGTGCTCATTAAGCTTGGATTTGTCATTAATCACCAAAAAGGGGGAGATTGTAAGTTCAACCTTCATTAGTTATGGTTTTGGTGTTAATGACAAATCTAATCTTGTGTTAATGACAAATCCAATATTGAGTTTATCCCCTAATGCGATAGTGTTATTAATGACAATCTTATATCGAGACTAACTTGTTTATTTAGAATATCTTTGTTTAGTCTCATCACATTGAAAAATGGAAAACCTAAGGTATGTATGCGTATTCATCTTAGTATTAAGTTCCATACTTTGGATTCAAGTTAAAATATGAATGTCCCCATTATATTAACCACAAAATGTGCATCATGTTTCCCAATCCATATATTACATGGATGCACATATTTAGGGGAGTTCACACTCTAACTTGAAGAGTCAATTTAAATGATAATTTAAATTGAGTTCATTTGTCTTGTTAATCATTAAAGAACACTTCATCATGTGTTGATGGTGTTTTGTGATTAATAGAGGACAAATGAATAGTTCTTAAGTATAATAAAGCATGTGTTGCATTATTGTACTTAAGACATATAAATCATTCAAATTGATTTAGGTTGTGCTCAATTGATCTAAAGGCATCCATTATGTGTTAATGGAGTGCAAGAGATAATTGAGACAACCATGCATCTTGGACTAACTATTTTATGAGTTGTGATTGAGTTAGGTCCAAAGATGGATGAGATGATGAAAACGGGACAAGGACGGCATCATGAGTTGATGGGCGTCAAGAGTGGATCCCGAAGAGGAGTCGAGTAGAGATCCCGAGGGAATATCAAAGTGATGATCATAAAGACCCCAAAGGGGATTGCTTGCGCGCGGCGGTGAAGGTATAATTAGATAGGCTAAGGACTTTGTAGTCTTTGAGTCTAAGGTTTTATCGCCGTGCTATTAAGAGGGTCGTTCCCTAGCTTGAGCTTCATCATGTGTTGGTGATCTCATTCGCGCTCACTCGAGCTCAAACCATTTGGATTTGGTTTTTGCATGAGGGTTAACCATTTGGCATGTGTTGCGAATGGGTTAAACTTATGCTTGGTTGTATTTGGTTTTCGCATTATGCTTTGATTTGCATGTGTTGCAAATAGGATAAGCTAATGCGTTGGCTTTTGCGTGAAGTTCACTTTTGCATGTGTTGCATTAGTTGAAGCTTCATGCTTTGGTTTCAAAACATCTTTATAAAACCCTTGGTGTTGCTTGGAGCTAAGTTTTGCATGTGTTGCAAAAGGAGAGAGCTCAAGCATGATTTTGTGTTTGTGTGTTTGTATGGAGCTAGAGGCTTGCATGTGTTGCAAGTAAAGAGCTCATACGGTTGAATTGGTTTTAGTGTGAAGTTGGTTTTAGTGTTGCATGGAACTAGAGAATTGCATGTGTTGCAATTAGAGAGTTCATGCATCTTGATTTGATGTTGCTTGGAGCTAGACTTTTGCATGTGTTGCAAAGAGTAGTGCTCAAGCATGAAATGTGTTTATTGAGTTATTTGCAAGTTCGTTGTGCGAATAAACCGAGTGTTATGAGTCCGGAATCCCGAGAGCATGTGAGTAGGGCTTGCAACGGGTGTTGGCAAGTTGACTGGGTCTTGTGTTGACCTTCACATGGCTAGGGGGATTAATCTCATAAACTCGAGTTTGATTTGCTTAATACGTTTTGCAAATAGATCTTGAGTTCTTTGCGAAATGTGTTTTCGCTAGTTGGAGTTTTGATTTGCAAATGTGTTTTGAGCATGAGCTTTGAAGTTATGTGGTGCAAATGTGTTGGCATTTGCAAATGTGTTTTGCAAAGTGTGATCATGTGTTGATCATCCTAGAGGCTCAAAGAATGGTTTGTCATTTGTTTTTGCAAGAGAAAAGGTGATATTTAAAAATATCTATGGGTGCTTAAATCATGAAAATGGGTGGAGATTGTAGCCCTAGTGATAAGCTTCAGATAGAATCAAAAATCACCCAAATCGGAGTTCGAGTAAAGAGTTTGAGCGAAAACGGATTTGCTGATTTTGTATGGGCGGTTGGATCGGCCGGCTTGTGCCGGCCCGGACCGGACCGCCAAGCGGTGCAACCGCATGAAGCCCGTGCAATTTTGACAGAGAAGAGTCATTTTGGGGTTTTGATGGTTTTGCTCGGCGGTCGGACGGAGGTGGTCGGTGGATCGCCGGAGCGTGTGACCGGCGAGGGTGGTGCGGCCGGCCATGTAATCTGGTCAAAATCCGACCGTTGCATGTGAAGGCGGTCGGACGGTTGAGGTCCGATTGGACCGGATTTTCGGTTTTGCCTGATTTTGCCCCCAAACGGCTAGTTTTCTTGTGGGGGCTATAAAGGACCCCTTGGGGGCTTGGGGCAGATGTTGTGGCTTGTGTGAGTGTGTGGGAGTTGTGGTGCATGTGTTGCTCCTCTCCATTTGGTTCTTGAGCATAAGAGTGACCCAAATTGCATGTGTTGCAATTAGGAGTGGATTGAGAGTCTCTTGTGCATGTGTTGCACTTGAGGAGGCCTTGTGCATGTGTTGCACTTGGTGATCACCGAGGAGCGCATTCGTTGTGCCCGGTGAAGTTCAAGCGGAGGAGCGGCTTGTTACTCTTGGAGGTTGCCGACTCCTAGACGGCGTAGGCGTCATGCGCGGGAGCTCTCGAGGTGTGAGAAGCCCCGGCAAGTTTGTGAAGGTTCGGGTTGAGCCTACGCGCAAGCGTGAAAAACCACGACTAGTGGAAAGAGGCGGGTGCTCGAGCGGGAGCCGGTCCAAGTGTGGGCTAGCCTCAACGTGGACTAGGGGAGACCGGCAAGTCTCCGAACACCACGGAAAAACATCGGTTGTCCCTTGTCTCTTTACATTCAAGTATTTACCTTTTGCATATTATTGATTGCTTGAATTAGAATTGCTTAGTATTAATTGTTTGATCAATTTAGCAATTTATACATAGAGACATAATTTAGTTAGTGCACTAGTGAGCCTAGTTGATTTAGGCTTTAATTGTCAAAACCTATTTATCGCTTCCGCATATATCTTTGATTAGGTTTTGACTTAGGGGTTGATTAGAGCGAATTGTTTAGTGAGCGATCGAATTTTGTAAAACGCCTATTCACCCCCCCTCTAGGCGCATCCTCGACCCTACAAGTGGTATCAGAGCCACGGTCACTCTCATTTTAGGCTTAACCGTCTAGAGAGTAAAAAGGATGGCGTCTAGCGGATTAGTGCACTCCACCGATTCTTATATATTTGATGGCTCAAATTATGCTTCATGGAAATTATTTATGATTTCGCATTTTAAATCCATGAGCCCACAAATATGGTGGATCGAGATGTCGGCATTTCTTCTCCACTAAATGATATTGCTCCAACTAAAGGAGAGGAGAAATGTCTACATCTCGACGCTCAAGCAACTAACATTTTATTTAGTGTTGTGAGCGTAGATATATTTAATCTCATTTGCAACCTCAAGAGCGCTCATGCTATGTGGATCAAGCTTCAAGAAAAATTTGAATCATCCACAACATCAATTGAGGATTGCAATGAGGAGGAAGTGTCGGTTGATGATTCAACATCAACATCAAATGATGAACCAAGCATCTCCATCAACCTCAACCTCCGCCTCAAGCGACACTTAATCTTCACTTATATCAAAAATTCGTTGCTTCATGGCAAAAGGTAAAGATGAGGTAGTGTGATGACGAAGAGCCCTCTTATGATGATTTAATGGATATGTTAGAGGAGCTCAATAATTATCTTGGGAAGGAGAAAACAAAATATAAGATTTTAAAATTAGAACATGAATCACTTCAAAATGATTATGATGTTCTAAAAGAAAATCATGAAAAAGTCCTTCTCAAGGAATTCACTAAAGCTAGTATGGATATGTCTATTCAATGCAATTTAGAAGATGAATTGCCTCACTTAAATCCTATCACAAACAATTCATCTAATAAATGCATATCCACCACTAGCGATGATATACCTTGTTGCTCTAATTCAATTGCTAGTACTTCCTCTATGCTTGTTGAGACTAACCTTGTAGAGGAAAATAATGAGCTTAAGGCCCAAGTCATTAAATTGGAAAATGACTTGAAGAGGTGCGTAAAGGGAAAAGCCATCCTCGACGAGATCTTGAGCAAGCCAAGGGCGCCTCAAGATAAGCGAGGACTCGGCTACAACTCCAAGAGGGAGAATAGCAAGACGAGGCACAACGCGCGTCACACGAAGACCATCAAGTGCTTCGCTTGCAACAAGAAGGGCCACCTCGCCTCCGTGTGCCCTAATCAAATGGATAACAAGGCCACAACAACAACCATGAGGCAAGTCGGCAAGGAGCAAGTTAAACCGGTCAAGAGAGGGCCAAATAGCGTGACGTGCTTCAATTGCCGGGAAAAGGGACACTTCGGTAAGGATTGTCCCAAAGGTATCACTCCTAAGCCTATTCTCATTAATGAAAACTATTTGCTTAGGAAGGACAAGAATGGTAATGTGTTTGCCAAACTTGTCAAATTCCCTATGCCAACTAGAAATGATATTCATTTGCATAGGAAGAGTATTTCTAGAAATGTATTTGCTCAAAATGCTAAATTTCCTAAGAATAAGAAAAATCATGATGATCATATGCTTAGGAAAAATAGTAGCAAAACATTTGCTAGAAATGCTAGATCCTCTAAGCCATTTCATAATTTCAATTATCATATGCTTAGAAGAGATCAAACTAGAAATGGCTTTGCAAGATATCAATGCCCTCCTAAGTCCTCTCACTTAAATCCAAATATTTTGCTTAGGAGGAATAATTATCGCAAAACCGTTCCTAGTCGTGTTAGTCAATTCAATAATGTTAAAATTAGGACCATTTGGGTTCCTAAAACTCTTGTGACTAACATTGTCGGACCCAACAAGGATTGGGTACCAAAAATCGCCTAAAAGTTTTTTAGGCAATAAAGAGATGGATTGGACGCTTGCACATCAAGAGAAGAAGGATTACATTCGTCTACAAGTGGTGTCAAGCATGAAGACAATCATGTCCATCATAAGCCAATGCCATCTCGGTAACAAGTATTTAAATTGATCCTTATGCTTTATAGCCTTGTGTAGGTTATATTGAAATGATTAATGAATATCAATTTAGATTACTTGTTATGGCCACTTGCTCTCGCCTCTTATCTATTCTCTTATTGCAAATCTTGAGCAAGTTAGGAAGTGGCACATTTAGGGGGAGTGTTAATTCGTATTCATGTGTACCACATCCCTACGTGTGCCCATACTAATATAAGTGCATATATATATATTTTCAAAATCAACCATTTAGCCAAAAGTCAAAACTTTGTATACTAATTAGTAAACTTGTGAAAAACTAGATGAAAAATGTATACAAATGTTTTTGAAATGTTTCTCAAAGGTTTTGGCTTTACAAAAACTAATTTCAAAAGAAAATGAGTTTTAACTCCAAAATCTAGTTACTAGTATCTTGATTTTGATTTAAACTTATAAGTTTCATAGAATTAAATGTAAAAGGATTTTGAAAGAAATTCCAAAACGAAAATCCTAGAGTTGGTCATTCTTAACAATTCTCGTGTTCAAAAGATTTTCAAAAGACCAACTTGTCAAAAGATATTTGATTTTGAAACTCACCGAAAAAAAAACTATACTTGACCCGTAACGGTCATATTATTGCACTTAGTGAGTTTCTCCATTTGGATCCATTCTTGTGTAGAATTGTGATTCAAAATGGCATTTTAGACTCATACACAAAATTCAAATCCATATATCTTACCCCATGCTTCATTTGAATTTTTGTGTTGATTGAATTTGACTTGATTTCTATTGCTTCTTCAAATTGGACTATTTAGATCAAAAGTCAAAATTCATATTTAAAAGGACCAAATTTGTAAAAAGCTTTGAAAAAGTATTCTACTAAGTATTTCAAATGTTTTACAAGCTTTCAAAATGAAAATTCTATGTTAAAATCTAATTTGGCTCAAAAACGATTTGATTTGAACCAAAATAGGCTAGATTAGCAATATGTCAAAATGATGGCATTCAAGTTGGATTTCATATCAAATCTTGGCTATAAACAATCTTGATACACCTATCTAAGCCATGAAAATCAAAATTGCATGAAATCCAAATTGAATTGCATTTTGAGGCTTTTCGTGAAAATCAATTTCCTTTTATGCCTCAAAGCGCAAATTGCCATATCTTTTGAAATAAAATTGATTTTGAGAAAATTCTTTTTGCAAAACCTTCTAATTAGTCCAAAGTTCATCTCTGCAAAATTTCAAATCGATTGGACTTCGTTTGAATCGTTTTTGCTAAAATTTGCAAAAATTTGAAGTATCTCACTGTCAGGTCTTGGTCCAACCGCCTCGCGGCTGTTACCGCCGCCTTAGGGCAGTTGATCGGGTCCAAGCCGGTTGGACCGGCCATGGATGGGTCTGCTCTGAAATTTCAGATTTTTCAGAATTTTCTTTTGGAATATCTTTTTATTGGTAATTCCTTTTTCAAAAATTCTTTTTGGAATAGTTTCACTTGATCCCAAAGTTCATTTGTGCAAAATTTCAAAAGTTTCTCAATTTATTTGAAGGGATTTCCAAGTGGTATCAGTAATGTGCATTTTAATTAATCCAAAGGGTGATATTCACTTGATCTTTTGAAAAGACAAAACTTGTGCAATTCAAAGGCAAATAACTCCATTATTCACCTGTTGAATATCCCAGGGAGTTTATTTATATCAAGCTTTGGGCACTTAAAAGCTTCCAAGTGAATTCATGTCCTTGTTTTGCTCTGATACTAAATCTTTTGGATTTTATTGATCCTTCTTGAGCTTTTGATACCCGTGAGTATATTGTTCTGAGAATATTGCTCTGATACTCATCGATATCATCGATAATCCTTTCAAGTGGTATCAATTCTGTGTGAGTTGATCCTAAGTGGTATCAAATCGAGCTTTTATTCATTTCATATGCTTACAAAGTGGTATCTTTGAGTTTCTCATTTCTCCAAGTAGTATCATGGTTATTATTGATCTTCTCTCATGTGATATCCTTGATTATGTGGATTCCTTTTTAAGTGGTATCATTGAATTCAATTATTTTCTACAAGTGGTATTTCATTGCCTACTTGTAGCATTACTCTGATACCCACATTCTTGATTAAGATTTTTCCTCTCAAGCTAAAATTGTAAGTTCAACCACTTAAGAATTCTCTGTGTGAGATTCTTTATGTGTTGAAATACATAAAAGAGGAAAATCTCCTGTTGAGCATTGTTCTTCATGAAAATTTGAAAATGCTCATTTCTTTTGGATTTTCAAGCTATGCCCTTGAGATAGAATTAAAGTGATATCTATTTGCTCAAGTGGTATCTATTTCTTTTGGGTTCCTCGTTTGACCCAATTAGGTAATTTATTGGATTCTTCAAAAGAATTATATTGAAAAATTGCAAAGCCTAATAAAATGAGGAGTGATTTATTTGAATGTGTTTCAAATAAACCGTGTGATACCCTTACTTCGTTTTTCACGCTTATCTTTACAAATGGTATTTGTCTTACAAGTGGTATCCACAAACTCAAATATGGTCTCTTTTCGAGTTTTCCTTATTTCTTAGACCATATTTCAAATAAAGACTTGTTTTACTTCTTGATTGATCCTTCAAGTTTTTAATTGGCTTAAGTTCTTCAAATTCCACTCCAAGGTCATAATTATGCATTCTAATTCTTGTATGACCTTCATTAGATTAGACCCCTAAAAGAAATTGATAAATGCCAAAAGGGGGAGAATAATGATAAATGTTTACATGCCAAAAAGGGAAGAATGTATTTCAAGTTAATCTTTTAGTTTTTCCATTTTTGGTGCTTAATGCCAAAAGGGGGAGAATTAGAAAGCTTAATGTCATTTGGTTAAAAAGAGAACTTGCTTAATGTCAAAGTAAGCTTAATATGATTAAGGGGGAGAATTAATATGCATATCTGTTCAATTAGCTCAAATTCTCTCATTATGATAGTTTTAACCAAAATGTGCTCATTAAGCTTGGATTTGTCATTAATCACCAAAAAGGGGGAGATTGTAAGTTCAACCTTCATTAGTTATGGTTTTGGTGTTAATGACAAATCTAATCTTGTATTAATGACAAATCCAATATTAAGCTTATCCCCTAATGCGATAGTGTTATTAATGTCAATCTTATATCGAGACTAACTTTGTCTGTTTAGAATATCTTTGTTTAGTCTCATTGCATTGGAAAATGGAAAACCCAAGGTATGTTTGCATATTCGTCTTAATATTAGTTGCATACTTTGGAGTCAAGTTAAAGTATGAATATCCCCGTTATATTAACCACAAAATGTGCATCATGTTTCCCAATCCATATATTACATGGATGCACATATTTAGGGGGAGTTCACACTCTAACTTGAAGAATCAATTTAAATGATAATTTAAATTGAGTTCATTTGTCTTGTTAATCGTTAAAGAATACTTCATCATGTGTTGATGGTGTTTTGTGATTAATTAAGGACAAATGAATAGTTCTTAAGTACAATAAAGCATGAGTTGCATTATTGTACTTAAGACACACTTTAATCATTCAAATTGATTTAGGTTGTGCTCAATTGATCTAAAGGCATCCATTATGTGTTAATGGAGTGCAAGAGATAATTGAGACAACCATGCATCTTGGACTAACTATTTTATGAGTTGTGATTGAGTTAGGTCCAAAGATGGATGAGATGATGAAAACGGGATAAGGACGGCATCATGAGTTGATGGGCGTCAAGAGTGGATCCCAAAGAGGAGTCGAGTAGAGATCCCGAGGGAATATCAAAGTGATGATCATAAAGACCCCAAAGGGGATTGCTTGCGCGCGGCGGTGAAGGTATAATTAGATAGGCTAAGGACTTTTGTAGTCTTTGAGTCTAAGGTTTTATCGCCGTGCTATTAAGAGGGGTCGTTCCCTTTGCTTGAGCTTCATCATGTGTTGGTGATCTCATTCCGCGTTCACTCAAGCTCAACCATTTGGATTTGGTTTTTGCATTTGGTTTAACCATTTGGCATGTGTTGCGAATGGGTTAAACTTATGCTTGGTTGTATTTGGTTTTCGCATAATGCTTTGATTTGCATGTGTTGCAAATAGGATAAGCTAGTGCGTTGGCGTTTGCGTGAAGTTCACTTTTGCATGTGTTGCATTAGTTAAAGCTTCATGCTTTGGTTTCGCAAAACATCTTTATAAAACCCTTGGTGTTGCTTGGAGCTAAGTTTTGCATGTGTTGCAAAAGGAGAGAGCTCAAGCATGATTTTGTGTTTGTGTGGTCGTATGGAGCTAGAGGCTTGCATGTGTTGCGAGTAAAGAGCTCATACGTGTGATTTGTTTTTAGTTGAAGATTGGTTTTGGTGTTGCATGGAACTAGAGAATTGCATGTGTTGCAATTAGAGAGTTCATGCATCTTGATTTGATGTTGCTTGGAGCTAGACTTTTGCATGTGTTGCAAAGAGTAGTGCTCAAGCATGAAATGTGTTTATTGCGTTATTTGCAAGTTCGTTGTGCGAATAAACTGAGGTTTATGAGTCCGGAATCCCGAGAGCATGTGAGTGGGGCTTGCAACAGGTGTTGGCAAGTTGACCGGGTCTTGTGTTGACCTTCACATGGCTAGAGGGATTAATCTCATAAACTCAAGTTTGATTTGCTTAATACGTTTTGCAAATAGTCTTTGAGTTGGTTGCGAAAAGTGTTTTCGCGATTTCGGTTGCGATTCTTTGAGCATGAGCTTGAATTGGTGCAAATGTGTTTTGCACGGGTAAATGATCATGTGTTGATCATCCTAGAGGCTCAAAGAATGTCATTTGGTTTTCGGAGATTTTGGTGATATTGCGAAAATCTATGGGTGCTTAAATCTTGAAAATGGGTGGAGATTGTAGCCCTAGTGATAAGCTTCGGACCGAATCAAAAATCGGACCGCAAATCGGAGTTCGAGTAAAGAGTTTGAGCGGCTTTGCTGATTTTGTATGGGCGGTTGCGACCGGCCCGGTGCGGTCGGACGGCCAGCGGTCGGACCGCATGTCCGCCAGTGCAATTTTGTGAAGCGTCATTTTGCGGCATTTTGCGGTTTTGAGCAGGCGGTCGGACCGAGGTGGTCGGTGTGACCGGCCGGCGGTGCGGGCAGAGGCGAGTGGTGCGACGGCCGTGCTGATCGGTTTTTCGACCGTTGGCATGTGAGGCGGTCGGACGGTTGAGGTCCGATGGACCGGATTTTGGCCGTTTTGCCGATTTTGCCCCCAACGGCTAGTTTTTCTTTGTGGGCTATAAAGGACCCCTTGGGGGCTTGGGGCGGGGTTGTTGCTTGTGTGAGTATTTGGGAGAGGTGTTGCATGTGTTGCACCTCTCCATTTGATTCTTGAGCTAAGAGTGAACTAATTGCATGTGTTGCAATTAGGAGTAGGTTTGAGAGGCTCTTGTGCATGTGTTGCACTTGAGTGAGGTCCTTGTGCATGTGTTGCACTTGGTGATCACCGGGAGCGCATTTGTTGTGCACGGTGAAGTTCAAGCGGAGGAGCGGCTTGTTACTCTTGGAGGTTGCCGACTCCTAGACGGCGTAGGCGTCGTGCGCGGGAGCTCTCGAGGTGTGAGAAGCCCCGGCAAGTTTGTGAAGGTTCGGGTTGAGCCTACGCGCAAGCGTGAAAAACCACGACTAGTGGAAAGAGGCGGGTGCTCGAGCGGGAGCCGGTCCAAGTGTGGGCTAGCCTCAACGTGGACTAGGGGAGACCGGCAAGTCTCCGAACACCACGGAAAAATATCGGTTGTCCCTTGTCTCATTTACATTCAAGCATTTACATTCTTGATATATTATTGATTGCTTGAATTAGAATTGCTTAGTATAAATTGTTTATTCAATATAGCAATTCTAGTGTAGAGACATAATTTAGATAGTGCACTAGTGAGCCTAGTTGATTTAGGCTTTAAATTGTCAAAACCTATTTATCGCATATATCTTTGATTAGGTTTTGACGCATTATCTTTGATTAGGTTTTGACATAGGGTTGATTATGCGTCGAAGCGAAATATTTAGTGAGCGATTAATTTTTGACCGCGATCAAGAAACGCCTATTCACCCCCTTGGATCTAGGCGCATCCTCGACCCTGAGAAAATAAATTGATTTATTTAGTGTAGTAAAAATACTCTAAAAATTCCAAGAAAAATCTGAAAAATACTTTCAGACATTCTAGACTTAAATAAAATATTTTTGGCAAAACTTTATTTTGAATTTTTCTTTTTATAATTATTTCTCAACAAAAGGCAATATGTTTAAATTCAAAATAATCCCAGAAAATCCAAATAAATCCAGAAAATTCACAAAAATCACAAATGGCAATAAAATAATATTAAATAGTTAAAATGTCAAAAATTGGGATGTTACAGTAGCCGAGCCATAGGTCGATGAGGCTGGGGAGAGCGGGCTGGAGGCAGGCCAGCAGAGGTTGCTTGATCCAGAGAGAAGGAGAGGAGGAGAAGAAGAGGATAAGGCCAGCTCAAGTGGGACAAAAAGAGAGAAAAGAAAAGGAGAAGAAAGAAAAGAAGAGGAGAAGAAGGAAAGAAAAGGGGAAGGAAGAAAAAGGAAAAAGAAAGAGAAGAAGAGAGGAGAAGAGAAAAAGGGAGGGAAATAGGATGAAATATCGACCGTCGCAACCAACATTAAAATTAATTAAACGTTTCACTTTTTATCAAAAAATTTAAAAAGAGAACAAACAGCCATGATTAATTAAATATAGAGCTATATAAATTTTGTAATTATTAGAGATAACTCAATATCTCAACTTACCATATCTTTTCATTCTATCCATAGTTTGTTGTTGGAAATAACTCAATATCTCAACTTACCATATCTTTTGGTTCTATCCAAACATGGTGTTAGTCTAAGTCGTCTATAACTAGGACTCTTTAGCTATACAAGCCAACCCCTATACTTATAATCTTGAAGCATTATAGTGGGTTGTTTCCCGTGGTTTTTTCCCACACGGGTTTTTTCACGTTAAATCTTGTCTCTAGTTATCTTATCGTACATCTATCTCTAACAAGTGGTATCAGAGTCCTAACAGTAATTGCTATAATACCTAAGAATGGGCAATAATATCGCTGTTAAATGGAAATCACAAACAAGGATTTTAATTAGCATCATGAAATAAAATTAGCGTTAAATTAAAATACAGGCCATGAAACCATCTGAAATTAAAATATGTCACATTAAAATGTGACTAATTAACAAATTTTAACTAAGCGAGCATCACATCCCTGCTAATTTTAATGCTGGAATGTTGGTGTAATATTACGAAGCCTCGCTTCAACTCAGGGCCTTCCGCCGGGAGTGTTTTGGGCCATCTGGCAGGTAATCTCAGAGGTGTTTGGTCCCTCTAGGAGGATTAGGGCTAAAGGTTTTGAGTTAAGGAGGGGTCTTTTTGGAATTTTTCCCTCTCCACCTACTCCTCCACCTAATCTCTCTCTTTCTCTTAGCTTTGAGTGGCTGCCATTGCTTCCCCAGCCTGCCATGCTGATTTTTTCCCAAGCCAGCAACCGATCCCCCATTTTTTCTCTGGCTGCCGGCGCCAGGTGAACTCCTCCCCTGCCCACTTTGCGCGCTGCCGCTCCACAGAATCCTCACTTAGAAATCTTGCCGATCGCTGATTTCCCATTTCTCTCTTCTCTGGTCTCCCGCGCAAGGGCTGAGCGGCGCCCCAGCCTTCCAGCCGGCGCGCCCTTGGCCCGAGTCCTTCTGGCGTCGCCCCAGCCCTCTCCTCTTGGCTCGGCGACCCCACTTCAGGCCGATGCCATCCCCTGCCGTCTCCCCAGCCCTGCTGAGCCCAGTTGCTCCTCCCCTGGACTCCCTCCTGGCTCGGCAAAGCAGAAGAAGAATCGGAGTAGCAAAGAATAAATAGAGATTAGCAAGAAGACCAAGAGGCAATGATAGCAGCTCCAGCAGCATAGATCGGTGGCGATAGTTAGCGGCAGCGGCGACCATGATCAATAGCAGAGCAAAGATGGCCTTTTCCCCCTTTCTTCCTTGTGGTGAGAGCTCAGTCATTTGAGATTGTGGCATTTGGTTTCTTTGTGCCGCCATGTGTTTGATGAAATGCCTAGAAGGGTTATTTAGTTGATGTTTCATTCCTTGCTGTCCAGATTTGAGGTGGTATGTTGTGACTGAGTTTAATGCATATAGTAGCACCTCCTTTAGTTGTTCCTTGTTACTGCTAAAGAATGTTAGTGATAGTGCATGTATTTAGATGCTAGAGTGGATACTGACTGCATGGCACATCATCACTTTCTGTGAGTACTTAATAAAAAAATGAGCAAATGGGAGAAGAAGTTTTGAAGCTAAAGGACCAAATAATTAAAGCTGTAAGCAGACTGGTATGTGGCGCAAGCTTACAAGTTCAGGGAGCTGTCTAAGTGGCAGCCTTGGATTCAAAATGTAAATTTGAGAAGGTTTCAATACACTCTTCTAGTTGTCACAATGCCACACAAATTTACACACATTTGCAGGGTGGTTGTTATTGCAGCATACATGCACTTGCATCTGTGTCAACGCGTTTACAAGTAAAGAGTGTCATGCTTACATGTGCAAAGCCAATTCCAAGTGCATTCATGGAATATTTTGCAAACTGCATGCAAACAATAGTGAGTTATGCTTCTACTATTTGAGCTTAAGAGCTACTTTGCATGCCTGATAAGCAACATGTCATTTCATATCCTTGTTACAACTCATATGCACATGCCCTTGCTGGAATGAATGCTACTGTTTTTGTATTTTAGACAAAGAGCAATGCATATGTTTACAGATTTCATCTTCTTGAGATCAAATGTTAAGAGTTTTAGTGATTCTATTTATATGACTGACATGATGATTCTAGGAGATGTTCTAGTTTCCAAGTTTTCTTTGAATTGACAAGTGCTAAGCTTATATCCGAATTTAATGATTCAAGAAGGCAGGCTTGTTTGTCTAGTAAAGCAACTATATATTGCCTTCTTAGGAGTTATGGTGATGTGTGCTTCAACTAATGCAAGAAGATGCTATTTCCTAGTCCATATCTAAGTTTGCAATTCTGTGTTGTTTGAGATAATTGTTGACACTATAGTGTAGATTATATTTATCTGAGTCAACCTAAAAGTGGAGCTCTCGTGGCTGTAGTTTGGGAGCGTAGAGCATTATTGAAAAGGGGTATAGTTTGTAAAGCGTTTTGCGGCGGTTGTTTCAGGTGGAGTAGTTTCGGGAGTGGCATAGCATCTTCCTCGCGCCACTCCGCTCCTCCCGGTAAAAGGCAAGTACCTCGAGTTGTGTGCCTAATTGAGTTGTTCATTGTTATTTACCTATTCATGGCTAATTTCTACTGATTGTGGCAAGTTTGAGTTATATGGGTGATCGTCCTTTTGAGGACGTGATTAGCTATTGGATTCGAGTGGTCGCTAGTAAGCCTTAATCTCGGTGAGTTTACTGTACCTTTGTTAATATTGCAGTGAGTAGCGAGTATGGGGTACTTGGATACTCTGTGGTTAAATTTATAAGAGTTGTACTTAACTGTGCCCCGTCTGGGGAATGGAATTGGGTTTGTGTGCGAATCGATTAGATGAACTCTAACTGAAAATGGGCTTTTAGTAAGGTTGGCTATAGTAAGTATATTGTTCGAGTGAATGGGGTTGATATGAGTTTGGGTTAAATGGTTAAGTCGTTTCTAGAGATAGTATATATGAGTATTTAATTGCAAGTGTATTGTGATGAACGTGGCTCGGTGACCGTATGGTTTAATGTCATGACAGAAATGTTGTAATGTGTTGCCATGTCTTATTGTTGACTCTGATTATACTAGTATTGCTGGCAACTTATGAATGTGAGAATTTGGCTATATTTATTATGTGGTTATGGCTATGTTAGTGTTAGCAACGAATGACGGGTTGCATTTCGTTCATGTAAATTGCATTGCGCATTCATTAAAGGAAGAGGCAACCCATTCTGATAAGGGCATCTGTGTTCACACGTAGTGAACACGAAAGTCCTACCTCGTAGTCCCATTCATCGAGATGAATGGGAGCGAAACAGTAAGAGTAGGCACCTTCCACGGGATGGAAGGGACGTGAGGGTGCACACCGACGGGTGGGCACTCGACAGTACCGGTACGTGCATCAAAGAGAGCATTCATGTCACATTGCATTATAACGATGATTTTGAGTTAAATGGAAAGGTGTCGAGTTGGGATCGAGTCGTGGCCTCATCCAAAAAGATTAAAGAGATATGTGTAGGAATTTAGTAATGAAGTGAAGCAGGTGAGCATGCATATTGCATAACATGATTGTAGGAGTGTGATGGATTATGCAGATTCTGTACTTTCCATGTCTGTGTGATGTACTATACAGATTCTGTATTTTCATGTCTGTGGGATGCATTATTCAGATTCTGTTCTTCCCTGTCTGTGTGATGTATTATGCAGATTCTGTATTTTCATGTCTATGTGATGGATTACGCAGATTCTGTATTTTCATGTCTGTGTGATGTATTATTCAGATTTTGTACTTTCATGTCTGGTTGCAAGATATGATTTATATTTTCAGGTTGTATGTTATGCTTCATTGTCGTGGGGTTGTGAACCCCATCAAAGATGAGCATGGGGTTGGTTTTGGAGAATTAGTGGTGATACTTCTGTTTTATCTGCTTGCTGTACTTATGTAAGGATGGGTGTTATGCTCTTGAGTAGGACAATGCGATTGATTGTGAATTTATTCTTTGTTGTACTTCGCTGAGTCATCGATTCACGCTTGTTGTTTGTATTATTGCAGGTACCTTGAAACAAGCATGCATGGATGGGGGTAGTAGCACAATCATGTTTTGCATCATCACCTTTCCATCACGTCGATTTATAGTTCCGATCTTAAATAGCTTGCGAAGATTCTTGTAAAGGGTCATCTGCGATTATGTTTAATGAGTTCATGTTCTATAATAATTATGTGGTGGAGTTTATTAATTTCCATGAGATGTGTGATTGGTTAACTAAGGACCTGCTAGAATGATATCATAACTACATATGTTTTATGTCTGCTGAGTGGATGTCCCTATTTATAGAGAGGTCATGCCGAAATTTTATAAATTTCGATGGCTTAGTTTTAATCCGGTTTTTAAGAGTTTAGAGGTTATTCCAGTCTTTTCGTAGAGGTGTTATTAGTTATTTAGAGTTTGGTAGCATCCGTGGCGCGTGTGGCGTCGGGGTGTTATAGTTGGACACTATAAAATATGCCATAATTTAATTGCTCTATGAAATTATAATATTTTATAATTTTAGCAGTTGAGTTAAATCCTGCAAGGGCCATCTGCATCAAGCGTGCGAGGACGATTATATTTACCATAATTCAGGCAAGCTTCTTTTGATCATATTTATTAAAGTGCATTTAAATATTTTCAGATATATACAATATCATTAATACATGGGAAAAGTATCTTCTAAGATGAAAGTCTAAATCGGTTGCGGTTGGTAAAATAGCATGGAGTTAAATTGTTAAAATGGTATGATTATATATATGTTGAATGGCCCATCCAACGAATGGAGCCGGTGATATATTTTGTATGTATGGTGGGTAGAGGACGCTGATGAGAAGGAGAATAACCGGCAGGGTCCTCTACATAGGCTAGAATATAAGGTCAAATAACAACACTCGGGCAATAAGCCATAATTACAGTATCAACCACAATGTGTGAAATCAGTCAGAAAACATTGTCCTATAAAAATATTATGATCTGGAGGTATGAATAGATAATTAGTGCGCAAATCTAGGTATGCTGGAAGTCCCGAAGAGACACGCGAATGGAATGGCGCTATATTTGAAGTCATAGGTAGAGTTATTGTCGACCAATGGTCGAAGTAAAACTGTTAGTTGTGAGTCTGATGGGATGACCTGGGATAGGTGTTCCCGACTTGAGTAACAGGGTTGGAGATCTAATACCGGATTAGTGATAAACATTCTAGGGCCTTAGAGGATGGGGTCACTATAGGTAAAGTGATACAGATCTACGCAGGATTAAAATAATGAATTTATACCTGTTTTCTAGATTGGAGGCTACGGAAGCTATACGAGTGTTAATAGCTATTTTTGTAATTAAAATACACAACCCTTAAAGAAAACCCAAAACCTAATTTTTGTAAAAACAGATTTTGATGGAATGTGAACATGGGATGGATATGAGAAAAAATTCATTTATTACATTTGCTATTATTGCTTGCTAAATACCCTGTACTCACTTGTAACATCCTAAAATTTACCTGTATTATTGTTTTATTGTTATTTATGCATTTTAGGAGTTTTTTGAATTTATTGGATTTTTCTAGGATTTATTGAATTTATTTTTAAATTAAGTATATTGACCTTTTAAGAAAACCAGCTATATGTAGATAAAGTTAATATAAAGTTTAGCTGAAAATATTTTATTTGGATTCAAAATATCTCAAAGTATTTATGAGAATTTTCTTTGATTTTTTCTGATACTTTTATTACCTAAAACCAATTAAATGAATATTTAGAATTATATTTAAAAGAAAAATCCGTTGAAATCCTTTGAATAGTTTTGGGCCAGAGCCCGTTATTGTTCTCTCGCGTGGCCATTTTCTGTGTGGTCCGTTCGGCCCATCTTCTAGAAGCTTTAGTATCGGCCGTTAGATCATAATCCGGCGATGGATGACTGCTGGAAAACTTGTCGCATGGCAGCCGTTGGATTCATTCGGAATAGTTAAGATTAGGCGCAGCGTTTTGGAGTTCTTTTGATCTCCACCGTCGGAGTTGTGTGCAGGTAGGATTGCACCGCGTTCAAGCCGATTGAGCCGTTCATCGTGCCACGTGGATGGCCATCCGTCGTCATCTTCACGGAGTCCATCACCGTCACGCTATCGGAGTCCTCCACGAGACAGTTTGGTTTCTCATGCTAAACACAAATGCCTAGGCCTTTAAAAGCCTTGCCAGCACCCGTTTCGAGGCCGCCGTGTTCTTGCACACAGGTTGGCCGCAGAATTGCCGTTGTTCGTATTTGGGAGCTCGTCGGAGTTGGAAGTGCAAAACACATCGGTTTTTGTGATTTCCATCGCCGTCAAGACTACTTCCATGACTTAGGTTCCAGATTTGAGATCCTCATGACGTGCTGCTTCGGACCCGCAATTCCTTGTCACCAGATCATCGCCGTTGTGTCGTTGTGAGTTGTCTTCTTCAAGTTTGGTGAGGTTCCGCTGCCACGCACCACCGTTTTTAGTCTCTGCCGTCCGATTCTCTACGAGCCACCGAGATTCTACCATGTCGCAAGAAACCGCTATTGTTCGATTTGGCCAATCTCATGGATACGTGCCGCGTGTCAATCATCGGCGAGGTGGTGCTGCGACCAATCACGCCTCGCCACGTGGTGGGCACAGCTGTCGAAGAGTCATGCACCGAGTCCACGGTGGACTAGATCCAAACCGTGGACCGGATCTATGAGCCGAGCATACGTGTCAGCCTCTAGTTGGCTCAGCTTGATGCTGACGTCACGCTGACGCAATAAATCGGTTTTTCATTTTAAAAATAATTCGGGTTATTATTTGATTTTTAATTTTCTGATTTTTATGATTTTTGAATCTTCTGAAAGCCCATTCTCCCTCATACGAGCTCCGATTGAAGTGATTTAAATTTTTAAAAATTTGTAAAATTGATATCTATATAATTGTGAATTTTATTTGATTTTTGGAGTTTTTTTATCTCTGTTTTGGTGTTTATTTTCTTTTCTCTTTCGATCTACGTAAACATTGAATTGTGTGACTCGTTCGAGGAAGATCCATGAACTCAAGACCAAGGTCTAGAGTAAGAATAAGGGCTAGGCAAGTTGTTTTTGATCATGTTGAACCCATATTTATAAAATCGCTATATTATTTTAATTATTGCATGTTATTTCACGTATACCAAAGGTTTTAAAATTAAATTGGGACTTAGTTAATATACCTTTTAGTCTTTACCCTACCTTGTCATTTGTGTGTCATGATCTATTTATTACCCTAGATTGGTTCACTATAGTTGAGTAATGCTAAAATCAACATGGGATGATTAGAACTTATTAGTATGCTTAGCCATGCCATGTCATCACATGTGCTTGAATCTTTGGTAATTAATCTTGACTAATGAAATATGGAACAATGTTACGAACTTGTCTGTCATGGGTGGTCACACAATGAGATTGAGTTGTTATGGTGATGGATGTCATGCAACAATATTTAATTGTTGATAGCACATGGTGCTTGGTAATCAACTGGGGTGGTTATGATTTAGATTGGGGTAAGTGGCAAGGGGCAATATGCCCATGGTGGGCAGTATGGTAGGGGATATGTGGAAGTCTTGCCTCAATCATCCTAAGAACTTAACCTTGTAAGCCTTTGACCTGAGTTAATCATGCAACTACATGTCTAGTATGGGACAGCCTAGCTGATTAATTAGCAATGTTTTAGCTTGGTATTATCAATGGCGGTATGAGTCCCGAGTTATGGTAAACTCACATGGTGTAAGAGGGGGGCCCTGGATGTCGTAACCAGACCCACCAGTATTAAAACCTTAGCAGATAGTATCGTATTAAGGCAGAGCTTTGTAAAGGCTTTGTCATGATTTCTCCGCCGATACACCAAAGGAAGTGTGTTAATCCGGAAGGCACCAAGAGATGATTATGTCATGTGAGTAAAGTGCATAATCTCTGCAGAGTGTCAATCTATTCGAATAGCCGTGCTCGCGATATTGAGCATAGCTCGGGAATTATAGTTGAGGGTTAGATTATTATAAAATGAAAACTTAGGATGGATGGTAGGTTCCCATGGAAGGTTTGAATCCTGACTTAGATGGGATATCTTTGTTCACTTGAGAAATACTGAATCTATCTATTACTGTTATTTGTTTTACTGTCTTTTCAATATATTTATTGTACTTGTTTATAAATATTGCTTTATTGCAAAATAGCTATGACAACCATTCCTTTGAATAAGACTTGCATATAGATATGTTAGAATTGCATTCTGTGCATGACTTGTTGAGTGCTTTATGTACTCACCCATACCTATAAAAACATCACCAGTTGGGGAGTCTACATTAGTGGTGAAGGAGAAGTACCAGGAAGAGACAAATGTTTAGGGTGCAAGCCTTGTTAGTTACCTGTGGTATGCTGAGGGGTTTATCTACGTCTTCATTCTGCTGCAGTTTAATTTATTGTTCTGCCTTATGAGGCATAGTCATGTAAGTTGATCATAAGGTCATACAACTAGTAATATTCAATATATGATGTCTCTTATCTTATTTTCGTTGTGTATGATTGTGATATTTACTGATGTTGAGCCTATGTGCACTAGCGTGATCCTGGACTAGTGCAGTATACATACAGGGTCCAGATTTGTATATTCGGATTCCGACATCACTCTTGCTTAAAACCCCCTTTGCTAGAAATGACTCCGGTGTTCAAGCGTCTGGTTGGTTTAACGAGACAGCTGAGTATTACTAGGAGAGATAGAGGGATGGGTAGCCATGCATCTACTTTGTAGTCTTTTGTGTAATTAGTATCTATATAGTATATTCTTGTTGTACTTGGATTCTATGTATAATTATGATACTAGATATGTAGCTTGCATGGCAATGAACTGTAATAAAGTTTTCATTTCAATCTCTAATTATTGTTCTGCTGCAAAACTCTAAACACGGTGTACTAACTAACAAAATATCGAGTGCGCTCGATGTTTTAATTAGCTAGTATGCTGAGATTCGTATAATTATCTCAGAGTTATGGCGGAGTTACTGTCGTTATCCTAGGCTAATTATGCGCGTCGCTACATTACAGGTACACCCAGATATCTCAGGGGCCATTCCCCAGTTTGGTAGTTGAACATATCAGCATATTGAATTGCTCTTCCATCATCATCCTTAAACATCAACACTTCACCTTTTTCAAAATTGATCTTTAGACCCAACTTGCTTTCATAAGCATAAAGAAGCAATTTAACATTTCTAGCTTTTTCAAAGTTGTCCTCCAAACAATGGATAGTGTCATCAGCTGCAGAATAGCCACCCCTTTTGGAACCAGATGAGGCACCAAGCCAATCACCAAGTCATTAGACTGCGCATGACTAATCATATTTCGGCTAGGCTATCAGCTGCCAAGTTAAACAAAAAGGAGGACAAAGGATCTCCTTTTCTAACCCCTTTGTGACCGAAAATACCCGCCAACCAAATCATTCACTTTGACACTAAGTGTAGCAGATCTGTCTGTCTATTCAGATCAACATTTTCTGTGTGTTATGCATATGGCACTTCAACTCAATTTTTAAGAACGTTCTTGCTTGTACGCTTTAGTTTTTACCGCCGGAACCTAATTGAAACAGAGTCTGGAATCGATGACTCCAGGGAAGACGATAACAGTAAAGAATGACGAAGTTGCTGTTCATTGTTATCACCATTGATAATCACGAAAAGAGTTTTTATTTCTTGTAAACAAAAAGGTTGATACGTGTCATCGCCCATGGTAGGATTAAGTTGTTTTGACTTTGGATCTAAAAGCTGATTGGATTATGGTTGTAGAAGCGATTCTCAAATGGAATCCATATAAGTGGATTGTGATTCTAGTGTATGTAGGATTGAGAATCGGATTAGAATCGTTTGTTTCGATTGTTACAAACAAGAAATCTGTGTTTACTTTGATCACGCTCGCCATGCATGCAAACCACACCAAGGTAGCATTATTACCGGAACGTCGTTCACAGCCCGGACGCGAACGATCGGAGATTCCTCTCCGACGTCCCGCCGCGGGACACCGCCTCCTTCGCCAGCCGACCCAGCGCTCCGCCCGCGTCCTGACCGCCGCCGCGCCGTCGGCACTTCCCATGACCATGTTTACGCATCGCTGGAGCTCGCCTCGCTCGACCACCCCCTCGCAATCCACCCGCGCGAGCACGCCGACACCCATGGATGCCTCCACCAGCGTCGCCACCGTCGGCTGGTCGGCCCACCGAGGCACAGCCACTATCGGCACGCCGCTTGTGATGCTCTCCAGCGTCGAGTCCCACCGGCAGTGCGTCACGAAGCACCCCACGGCGGGGTGAGACAGCACCCTCACCTGATTGCACCACTCCACAACCATCCCCCGCTCACCGCCTCCGTTGCCGCTCTTGCGCGCCACCCACAGGTACGGCTGGCCAGTGGCCTCCAGACCGTGCCTCATCTCCTCCTTCTGCCGCTTGCTCACCGAAAGGATGCTCCCGAACGACACGTAGACCACGGACCTCGCGGGCTTCGTGTCCAGCCACTCCATGGACGCCTTCGCGTCGTCCGGGTGGAACAAGTTCATGCATGGCCTGCGCGGTTCCTCCGCTACCACCGGGCCGACAGCGATAAGGTCGAACTGCGGCACTGCGCGGAGCGCGTCGGGCTCCAGCGCGTCGAACGTCTCCACGAGCACCGCCGACCTGTGCTCGTCAAGCACCAAGAAGAGGTCACGCAACATGTCGAGTGTTAGGTAGTGGCGGTTCCCCGGGGAGGACATGGACGCGAAGAACGGGAGGGCGTTGCACTTGAGCGGCGGGAATCCTGGCAGGCGGACGACGGCGTCGGGATCCGGCTCGTTCGCGCAGGAGGTGAGCCGCTCGCCGTGGCCATGGAAGTAGTGGTAGTACACGGCGAACACGGTGGCTGGCTTGACCCAGTAGAGCGCCGCCGGGACGCCGTGCGCGCGCGCGACGTCGGGGACCCACCCGACGAGCGCGGTGTATACGACGCGCGTCACGGGGCGGCCGCGGCTGGCGAGGAAAGCGACGATGGCGGAGAGCGTCTCAGACCCGACAGCGCGCGCGCGCGCCCCGTACGAGCCCACGCCGTGCTCCTCCGGCTTGAACCCGCCGTCGAAGCCGTCGGAGTAAGGGATGTAGGAGACAACACCCTGGATGACCTCGCCGTCGAAGGACGTGAGTTGCGGGAACATGAGGCGGTGGCCGGAGACGGCTGTGGAGAAGGTGACACGCGCGTTCGGCATCGCCGCCGCGACGCGGACGGCGAGGCGCCGCGCCGGCTTGATGTGGCTCTGCATCGGGTCGGTCACGAACAGGAAGTGCTGCTGCGAAGGAGGGCTCGCCATTGGCCTCGAACTGTTCTTTATTCGATCAAGTGAGGTAAACCGCGCTCTGCTTATAACAATTTCATATTGGTGAGACTTAGCGAGGGCTAATATATGTATACCCGCACAGGCAATTTTGATAAGATCTAGGCATTGCAATTGCTCTGTGTGAGAGAATCACATCTCAATTCGTATCGCCCGGCCAAACTGTCCGCATTGTTGCAAAGATTAATTATTTTTTCTTGTAGTCGTCGACGAGTCTGATCCAAAGAAGATCAGTACGAAGAATGTGCCAACGTGGGAAAAATTCTTTTTTACGTTTGATCGGACTTGAAGCTGGACTCCAAATGCGACATGGAAAATTCAGGCTTCAAGTTTGGATTGAGAAATAAGATACAGTGGAAGCTGGCGAGTAATTTCTTATGTTCAGCAACCTTCAGTGATGATGAAATGAAGTGCATTTCTGATCTGTAACATGCTATTTCACCCTAAAAATACTGAGCGGAGGACATTGGTAAGGCTGTGTCCGCTCAGGCTCTCATCATCGCAGATGCTCCCTCCTTCCAAACCAGAATTTTACAACCCAATAGGCCAATGCCAAAATATGTATGTGTGGACAAGAGTCAAGAGCTACTGATGAATTGGTTGAACTATTTGCACCTCTGAACCTACATGGAGCTAGTGACTAGTGTCCTAGTGATCGGTTCATCAATGCACCCGTGAAAGGGAAACGAGCACGAGCAGATACTGTCCCTAATATGGATGATGCAATTTTCAGTAACGTGATTGATAGAAACACCACTGTCCCTAACAGTAACACAACACAGGACTGAATTACTATAGGTGATGCGATTGCAATCAAGTCCCGCTATTCTCCACGACTTCTTTGCTTGCTGTAGATGATGACATGATTTTTTTTTTTAGATAATAGATGATGACATGATATGGTAGTATGCCGCATTGGGCTTTTAGATGTTGCATTCTGGATTTACTGGGAGAAAAAAGACATGCCGAGGTCAAGATGGGCTTGGTCTTTGATGGCTTGTAATTTTAATTATCCTTGGGAAGTTTAATTACTAGGGTGATTTGTTTTTGGTAACTCAAGCAGCAAACTCTTTATTTAAATCTCCAACGAAGAGGTACAATTAATCTCGTTGAATAGACATGTGGACGTACAAGCAAACTCAGCTGCTAGAACTTCCCTTGCACAGATTTGCACAGCTTGATTCGCCGATAGCCTTAGTATAGCCTAGCTCAAAAAACATATTACTGACAAAACTGAAATAGATCGATACTCTCTCCATTTCAAAATACAAGACATAACTTTTTCTCGATCTTGTTTCAATTTACTAGATGTGCATGCGATTTAATGATCTTTTTTTGTCCTTGTTTATATTCCTTCTTTCTTCAGCATGCAGGAGTACCAAAACGATTCTTTTTCTTGTTTCCAAAACATTAACACAAGGATATCCTGGTTATTTTCATCATCTAACATCATACCCTTACTAAAGTTTGCAAAGTTCCCGGCACCACAACGTTTTGAGCCAGGCCGGCTCGGCTCAAATTTTTTTTCGTGATTTGGTCCTTTTCGAAATTACGAATAGGTCCTTCGCGATTTTTTATGAGAGAAAGATTTTTTCCTCTAAATTCGCGTTCGGGTCCCTCGTGCGCCATTTTATGAAAAGAGCCTTCCGTTAAATTTAAATCACGAACAAGCCCTTTTCTAATTTTTAAGGATAGCGGATAGGTCCAAAAACGTAACATTCAGGTCCTTACTCTTTACGTCTAGGTCCTTTTTCCGTTTTTCTCGGGAAAAAATATTTTTGTCACTAGAAATATATGTGCAGCTCTATCTCTAAACTTTTTTCCCACCTCGATTTCCCATCTCGATCTCTAATATTTTTTAAAGCATGTATTATTACTCCACGAACGCGTTGATCTCTGATATTTTTTAAAACGTGTATTATTACTCCGTGAATGTGTAGAATGTTAAGCTCGATAAAAGAAGGTTGTCATCTCTAATAATTTTTCGCCCTTTTCTCTTTAGACTTTTTCCCCACCTCGGTTTTCTAGATCGGTCTCTAATATTTTTCAAATAATTCGTCGAAAGAGATATTTCTACAGCTCTATCTCTCTACTTTTTTCCCCGTTTCGCTCATTATTTCGACGATTTAAAAAATAAAACGCTGCTTAAAAAAAGAAGTCCCTCTGTAACGATAGCACGCGGGCGTGTTACGTGAGTCTCTAATATTTTTTAAAACATGTCCTTTTCTCCGTTTTCCCGGAAAAAAAGTTTCCGTTGCCAGAAATATTTGTGCAGCTCTATCTCTAGACTTTTTTCCCAGCTCGATTTCCCATCTCGATCTCTGATATTTTTTAAAACATGTACTATTACTCCGCGAACGCGTCGATCTCTAATATTTTTTAAAACATGTATTGTTACTCCGCGAACACGTAGAGTGTTAAGCTCGACAAAAGAAGGTTGTCATCTCTAATAAATTTTCACCCTTTTCCCTCTAGACTTTTTCCCCGTCGCGGTTTTCCAGCTCAGCCTCCAATATTTTCCAAATAGTTCATCGAAAGAGATATTTCTACAACTCTATCTCTCTATTTTCCCCATTTCGACGATTTAAAAAATAAAACGCCGTCGAGAAAAAAATAATTTTTTTCTACGGAAAAACGACACGCGTGGCGTGTTACGCCGCAAGTTTTTAATATTTTTAAAAACATGTCTAAACCGTTCGAGTTCAAATTTGAATTCAAAAATTTTGAAAAATTTAGAAAAAATTATCCAATTTTTTTTAAAAATAGTACTAATTCCTGTGACCTATTGTGTAGAATTTTTTAAAAAAAATAAAATTTGAAGACATTTATAAGCTATTCAATATGTACAAAATAGAAAAAATAAAAAAAAGCCGGCCCATAGGCCAAGAGGCCCAGGACGCTCATGGTGCAGTTTACTGCCCACGCCAGGCCCACCCTACCAAGAGCCCACTCTCCTTGCCATATGCTCCTGAGTCCGTCAACAGTTCATCTCGACCTCCATTATAGCTTCATGCCTTTCCCTACTCCAGCTCGTGCCGAACGAACAGCTGCCGGCGAGATCCAGTCGCTTTGCGCAAGAAAACCGCCGGCGAACTTCGATTTTTCACACGGTTTGGGGCAAAAACTGAGCGATTTTCGCAGTTTACCGCAGGAGCTTGGGTTTTCAACTGGGCGCACGAATTTCACAATTTTCAGGTGAATTTTGTTCGGTTTCTTTGATTTTTGTTCGATTTTTTTGGGGCAAACCGCTTAGCATTTCAAATCACACTAGAGTGTGAGTTTCTTTTGTGCAAACGACTTAGCATTGTTTGTTGCCGTAGTTGATGCGTTAGAAATCAGTAAGGTGAGAACTAAATATAATGTTGGGTTAGGATTAGAGAACACTAGATGATCTTTTTACTATGTTGCTAAGAGCCGGCTAAGGCTATACATGCTTGTGGCCATTGATTGTAGTACATATTTGTGGCCATCGGATGTTGATACCACGATAACCAAATATGTTGAATGAGTAGTTGATGCGCTACTCGTTGGTGTGCTATCTGTGGATTCACTACATTATATTGTTTTGCCTTGCAGACTGCAGTTCAATGAACATGTACGTGTACACGTGGTGATTGTGATGCTTTGATTATTACCATTGTGTGTGAATTGTGTGATCATTTTTTGCTATTGAAAACGTACATAAGTAGATAACATGCTTTGATTATTACCGTTATGGCAGTGATTTTGATCTACCATCATGTAGAATGTCAAATCCAAAATTTATCTTCTCTAAGAGAAATAAAAGGGAGTCACATATGATGAATTGTACTCATTTGTTGCGCATATAATGGAATTGGCTCACTGATGCATGCTAGTATGTAGTACTAATAATTGTTTAGGTATGTAAAGTATGAACATTTGTTATCGTATTATTTGTTCAAGTACCAAATGGTACTATTTGTTCAAGTAGCGATATTTCTACGTATGTTTAGTTTTATTGTGTTATTTTAACAGATGGCAGATATCGACATAGTGTGGGAGCACGGCGAGAAGGTGGGTGCCGGATTTCAATGCAAGCACTGTCTCAAAGAGAAGAAAGGAGGCGGTACGACCCGATTCAAGCAGCATTTGGAAGGACGTGGTTACACCATTGTAGTAAAGTTCTAGTGGACATTTGCGAGTACTTTCAGCATGAGCTAGATAGGACGAAGGATAAGAGAAAGGAAAGGAGAGATGAGATGCTGAGGAAAGAAGTAGCAGCAGCTGGAGATTCCCTATCGAGGCGAAGTGTATACTCAGAGTACACGGGTGATGCTAATGAGGAGGTCCAACTACAATATGCCATGGCTGCCTCTAGGTCAAAGACAGAATTTAGAAGTCGGGCAGGTAGGAGGTATGAGCACGGTAGTGGCAGTGGCTCCTCCAGGGGTGCTAGAGGAGATCGCAGCGGTCTGCTGTCAAGGTTGTTTCGGAGTTCGTCGCAGCGAGAAAGACCGCTGGCGGTAGGGGACTACAACATTATTTCAGCCCATACCCCAGTACAACCAAGGATTGACACCCATCTGTGGACACAGAAGGGGAAGGGTGGGAAGCAGGTAGTCCAATCTAGGTGGGGCCAGATGATTTCACTCTGCTGGTATCGCAGGGCGGAAAGCAAGTAGTCCGTATTTTATTAGCGCCATACGGGAAACACAAAAATATGGTAAGTGAGATTTAAAATAGTCGCGCAGTTGTACGCCGATTCATAGATAACATGCTTGTTTCATTTGCAGGCAAGGGTATCTTGTCCCCGACCGGCCAAGATATAGATGGAAAATATTTAGATGCCAACGAAGCAGAAATTAAGAAGAGCTTCGCTAAATTCATGAAGGAATGGCCTACGTATGAAGTAACAATCATGTGTGATTTTTGGACAGGGCCGACATACATGAGTATAATAAACTTCATGATTTACTGTAATGGCACAATATTCTTTCACAAATCTGTCGATGTCACCGATGTCTCTCAGGATACCTCTTACTTGAGAAAGGTAACTAGTTTTGTTTGTACTCTTTTGAAGTTGAATTAACATACATATAATGTAATTATCGTACTTTATTTTGTTTGGTCACGCAGAAAATATATTCCATAGTAAACGAGGTGGGTTCGACAAATGTGGTGCAGATTGTGATGGATAATGGTGTGAACTACAAGAAGGAGTGCAACCTCATCGCACGGCAGCACCGCAACTTAGTGTGGCAGCCTTGTGTAGCCCACACCATTAATTTGATGCTAAAGGAGATTGGAGAGTTCCCATATCACACCTCGGTCATTGAGAGTGCAAGAAAAATTTCTCGATGGATATACAACTATTCCAAGATACATGCTATGATGAAGAAGTATATTAAAGGTGAGTTGGTCAAGTGGAATGCAACTCGTTTCGGCACTAACTATATGTTCTTGGACAGTTTCTTTCGACACAAGGACAAGTTCATACAATGGATAGTTGCCGAAGAATTTCTACACTATCGCTTTCTTGATAACACTGATGGGAGGTACATGTATGACTGCCTTTCAAGTTTGAACTGGTGGGATAATCTTCGATCTGTTGTGAAATCGATGGAACCGTTGTACGCCTTCTTGCGACTCGCCGATCAGGACAGGGTGCCCACATTGAGCGAGACGATCCTACGATACACCATAGTGCGACAGGAGTACGACAGTTCTGTGAGTCTCCATCAACAAAAAACATGTACATGTATGTGTTGGACAGACGAATGGACGACTTAACGCATGACACTTATATGAATGACGGTAATATATTCTTTCCTGCAACATATTACATTGCAGTTGTACATATATAATATACTTGCACTGATATGCTTCGTTTCACATCATACAGCTGCTGCTTTAAACCCGCGGAGTATCTACGCTTACGGCATGACCAACACCTTCTTGCCAAATCTCTGGGATGCCTTCGAAGCGCTTGCTAATGATACTGACAGCGCCACGCAAACTCTTCATAACGCCGACATTTTCAGAAGGAAGGTTGGATCGTTCTTACCATCTCTAGCTGCAAAGATGGCACAAGATGGCAAAACATTCCCTGGTATTTTTCTTGTACCGTCTCAAATGTAACGGTAATCTCGTCAGTACTAACTATTTTATTCATTAATTTGCAGCACATTGGTGGGATATGTTCGGATCGGACACACCCACCCTTCAGCGGTTTGCCGTACGCTTCGTGTCACAATGTGAGTCTTCTAGCGGTTGTGAGCGCAACTAGAGTACATTTGCATTCATCCACACAAAAATCCGCAATTGTCTGTCATACAAGAAGCTACATATGCTGGTGTACGTCAACTACAATCTTCGGCTTCGAATTCAAGCTACAAAATTTCAAAGGCTTTCAGATGAAGACGATCCATTCCAACGGCTTATGGAGCTAACAATATGCGACGATACAAACCCGATCCGACAATGGATGGAGAAAGGAAGATCCAATGGCGAACCATTACTTGATGAGGAAGATACAGAAAGTGACACCCCTCTTCCATCACAACTTATCACAAATCCAGTTCATCCTACTGAGTTAAGAAAGGACACGGGGGCTGCAACCATCTCCGAATGGGCAGACAAGATAGTCGGGGATACTCATACAGGGAAGAGAAAGCACCAATCAGTCCCAAGAAGGGATACAATAAAAAGGAGAGTATCCTCTGCATGTGAATCCCATTATGTACGGAGTGATGACTCTATTGAGGAGGGCGATTATCAGAGCCCAATATACCAAGAGTCCAATGATAGCAGCTCGAAGATAGACACCGATAGCGGTGACAATATCCCCGTACCTACCACTCACCAATCAGAAGAGTCTCAGCCCATCGAATTTACAGGGAAGTCGCAGTACACTCATTCAACATAGGATAGAGATCATGGCACTCCTCAATCACAGAGGATAACTATTAAGAGGAAGGGAAAGAAAACGAGCGCACACGCACCACAGGATAGCTGCGCACCACAGGACAGCTCTAATTCCTATGGCGTCACTAACACGCAAGGGAGCTATAGCTTATATAGCAGCTATGACTACGCCATCCCCGATGCTCATGCACAACCTCCCACACAATGGGTCTCGAATGGCACGAACCTGAGTTTTATGCTATGTTGTATCAACAATGGCAAACAACAAGCATATGGACGGGGCAAAGCTAGCACGATTACAAGGCGGAGTTTCTAGCTACACGAGGATTGGCCTTGATGTCCACCGAGGAATACAACATGGCCAACCAAGTGTACACGCAACAATACTACCCGTAGCATTTATGTGGGAATCGTGACGAAAATATGCCGACCTTACAACTTCAAATGGAAGGTATTTAAATGTAAATGGTATTGATATTTGAATGCCTATGTTTTGCACTTACTAGATTGATATGTGGTTGTTATTGAAATAAAATGTTATTTGTTCACATATTATTGCTAAAGCCTAAATACTTACTTTGAACCTTCAGAATGTCTAAAATGTTGCAAAGGTCATACCGAAATTTTGTTTCAATTGTATGTTCGATTTCATTGCAAGTGAAATTTTGTACTGACATTCCATTTATGTAGGTCAGACATGGCATTTTTGTGATAATACAAGAATGACGAAGATATGCCTAATTGGCTATGTCTACTCCACAACTTCAATTGAAAGGTGTTATAATGTAAATGGTGTTGACAAATGAGTGATAATGAAATTGCGCATGATTTTGCTATGTGGTTTTGTAAATGCCTATTTTTGCACTTGTGTGATTGTAGTATTGCAATAAAAGATTATTTATTAACATATTATTGTGAAATGCCTAATTTACAACTTCCAAATATCTAAAATATAGCAAAGGTCATGTCGAATTTTTTTCCAAATTTAGGAGAGATCATTCTGGAGTTTTTCGTGTCTTTACATACCTTATTTATATATTTATTACATTTTTACTAAATTTTAGCCTTCCCAGTATTTTTATAAATTTTATAAGATTTTTTTGCATTTCCCCTTTTTTTATTTTTTCCCATTTTTCCGGTTTTGGTGGTTTTCTCAGTCGATTTTCGTGATTTCCCCCCAAAACCGTTCAGTTTTTCGCCCAAACCGAGCAGTTTCGGTTTACACAGTTTTTCACAAAAACCGCTTCGGTTTTTTGCTAAAACCGAGCGGTTTTTTTGTCAAAAATCATGGTTTTCTAGCGTAAGTTTGACCAGAATTCAAACTGATTTGAATTTGCAAACCGTTCGGTTTTTCGCGATTTTCGAACGGTTTTTCGTGAAAACCGAAACTGCTGGGCGAGCGAAAACCAGGTTCGAAACGGTTTTGTGAACCCTACGCATGCCCCCACCAATTAAGGGGGTCATTTTTATCAATTGTTAATCTTAGTACTAGTAAGAGTCAAGTGAGCAAAACTTAGAATACATCTACGTTGCCTCCTCTTTCTCTCTCTCTGTTTCCTTTTGTTGTCGCACAAACAAGCTACTATTGTTTCTTAATTCTCATAATATAAATATAAACAATCCAAATTAACTCGTCCCCTCTTAGAAGCTGTTTGGTTAGACGTTTTTTAGCCCTTAATAGTTCTGGCGCTCTGGGACAATGTTGATTCGCGTTTGGTTGGTGTCTCAGAATGTCATCGCAGCGCTATCAGATAACGCCCCTCACAAGCCTATTACCGCTCCCCAGCCAGCGTTATCCAATACCCCTCGTTGTCTCCGGCCTCACGCGACGCAGCAGTCCCCTTGCGACCTCACGCGACGCAGGAGCCCGAGCAAGTGCCGCCCCCACACACCCACCCGAACCCTACTCGCATGGTGATCGTGGCTTTGCCACACCAAGCTTCCACTTCCACCCCACCGACGAAGCTCGTCTCCTCATCGCCATCGCCGTCCTCGATGGCCGCGTTTGGATAGACGCCATCGCCGAGGCCGACCTCTACCCTCGAGCCACAGGACCTCCCTCCCTCCTGCAGGAAGCTTCACCGCAACAAGGTCATAGCGGGATCCTTTAGGAATCTTGAGTTCTGGGAGATCTGGGCAAGAGGGCGCCTTGTACTGTTCTTCCTCATCAATCTATTCAGGATACAGGTGCTCCCAGGTGATATTGTTTAGAACATGATCCAGATGTATTACAGAGGCATCTGTAAGTGGTAGCTGGTCCCCCCATTTATCAGTCTCCCCTCACTGTCTAAAATAGCACTATTCTCAGGCCTTCACTTGCTTCTTCAACTTTCTGTAGTGCCACTTTGTTATGTTGTTTCTCTGTTACTTATTTGAAATGTATCTGAAAGAGAATTTGATCTTGCATGCTTGCGTGCTAATGCAGGATCACGAACGTGTGTTCTTCGATTCTGCAGACTGGGTCCTTGGCAAGGTAAGAGAGAAAAAACAAATCCTTGGTCCAATATTCAGGCATGGCATATCTTCAGAACTGCATCTAACCCTGCTTCTTATTATCTCTTGACAAGCCGCCAATAGCGGCTCAAGGGCTGTAGCTTGAATCTCTGAAGCCAAGCTAAAGGTCGAGAGAACAATGGCAAGCTTAAAAGTTCAACTGAATGACTTCGGTGACTTCGTCAGATTTCATGTTATTTTGTGTCTTATAGAATAAAACATTCGATCAAGTATTCTGTCGTTGTTTCAAATTTGCTTGAATGTTCCGTCGATGGTTCTGCGTGTGGAGTTATTCAGATAATCTCACTTTTGGCTATGTTATCTCACTGCAATTCAGATAATAGCACACAGATTATCTATGGCTATTTGCTATTATTCAGATAATATGACAAGTGCTCAACGATGAAATTTGCTTGAATTTGTTTGTTATTCATATAATAGCACATGGATCTCTATTTGTTTGAATGGAAAGTTGTTACCATTGTCCCTAGCCAAACAGCATCTAAGGAAATAGAAGACATTACATCAGTGAACCAAACAAATGGCGTTTTCTATTACACCGGAATGGGTTCCCCTGTGAACTGTTTACATTAACGTTACCGTCCCCTAGGCTAAACCAAACAGCACGTTAATTCCCATCCTGACATTGGTGCCAATTATGGTTTGTTTCTTGATGAGAGCCTTAAACACATAATTTTTTTCTCTCAGCCTTGTGTTGCCGTCTCGTACTGTAGATCTTTGTGCTTCACTGTCATTGGGCTTTACTGCTGCGCCACTTGGTCGCCGCAATGGACCATCTGTGCTATGTCGGGAGTTTGCTGCCTCCGGGATCTAATGTGCCTGACTGCCGGTGCGTCTGTGTTGTTCTTAAATTTTTTGATACTGTTCTCTCCCTTTCTGTATACCTATTAGAAAAAATATCCTGTGCACACCTCTCCCGGTAAAACCACCGTACAACTGAACTAAAAAAAGTTTCAAAAAATTCTGAAAAAAAATCATGGATGTACATCTCAACTTACCCCATCTACATATAAAATTTCATGATCAAATTCATCTTATACTAGCAGTTACAAAAAAGACAAATTTAGTATAAACAGTGATTTTTTTACTGTTCATCACTATTCATTTTTGCTGTTTGTTTTTTTTGTAACTGCTAGTATAGGATGAATTTGATCATGAAATTTTATATGTAGGTGGGGTAAGTTGAGATGTACATCCATGATTTTTTTCAGAATTTTTTGAAACTTTTTTTAGTTCAGTTGCACGGTGGTTTCACGGAGGGGGTTGCACCAGATATGTTGCCTACATATTATTCTATATTTTAAAATTTATTTGTAAATATATGTCATTCTACAGTTTTGAGGTAATATTTTTTTATTTTTTCTTTATATACTCTTTCACTTTAGTTATTTGCAATGTCATCTACTACTATAAATTAGAGTAAGACATAACATCTAAATAACAATAAGTGACCTAATAAAAATGGATAATTCAGTCTTTTGCACGTACGCCATAGTGGAAGTGTAATATCCCATAACAATATCTTTTTAGAACCAGAGAGTCCTACACTTGACGTTGCAACAATCATTTATTGTATTTGTGCATACATTCTTATTTTCAACCATGTTTCCTAGGAATTAACTTTGACAATAATGTTGATGAGGTGCATGTTGACAATACCAATGTATTATACCCCCATTACAAGCGGAAGAAATGGAGGAAGGCCAGGGCGTCCACGTGTCGGTGCTCCATTTTGCGAAAAAACCCATCCGTTTCTTCGAAATTACGGATAGGTCCTTCGCGATTTTTTGTGAGACAAAAAATATTTTTTTCCTTCGCGTTTAGGTCCCTGGCACGGCATTTTACGGAAAAGCCTCCTGTTGATTTTCAAATCACGAACAAGCCATTTTCTAATTTTTCAGGATAGCGAACAGGTCCAAAAAAATAACAAACAGGTCCCTGCTTCTTACGTTCAGGTCCTTTCTCCGTTTTTCTCGGAAAAAATGTTTTCACCACCGAAAAAACCCGGAAAAAGTGTTTTCGCCACCCAAAAAACCCAAAAAAATGTTTTCGCCGCCAAAAAAACTCAGAAAAAGAGTTTTCGCCAAAAAAAACGAAAAAATATTTTCGCCACAAAAAAAACACAGATTCGTCGAAGGTTTATAGCAACTTATGGATTTGCTTACGGTCGAATCATGGTTTAAATCGAAGGTTTATAGCGGTTCATGGATTCATTTACTGTCCGAAAGCAAACCTTTTAAAAAGGAAATACATAAAAAGAATCTGTTTTCCCTGGAAATTTTTTTCCCAGCACTGGAGAAATGTCTTCAGCTCTATGTCTAGACTTTTTCCCCAACTTGATTTTCCAACCCAGCAAAAATGTTTTCGTCGCCGAAAAAACCTGGGAAAAATGTTTTCGCCACCCAAAAAACCCGAAAAAAAGGTTTTCGCCGCTAAAAAAACACAAATTCGTGTGTTATTACTCGGTAAACGTATGGAGTGTTATACTCGACAAAAGAATGTTGTCGTCTCTAATAATTTTTCGCCCTTTTTCCTCTTGCCTATTTTTCACCGGTGGGTGCTTATGCGAACATGTATTGTTACTCGATGAACGCATAGAGTATTAGGCTCAACAAAAGAAGGTTGTCGTCTCTAATAATTTTTCGCTCTTTTTCCTCTAGACTATTTTTGACCGTGGGTGGTTTTCCGAAAATAAAAAAATACATCCGGTCCCTTCGATCGGTGGTTTTGCAAAAAGATTTAAACTATTTTGAAATCGTAAATAGGTCGTTCCGCCGGTCCCTTCGATGCCGCGCCGCGAAAGGAAAATCCGGTATAGCAACTTTTTACGGTTTATAGCAACTTATGTATTTGCCCGGGTCATAACCGCGAGTTTATTACAGAAAGAACCCTATAGTTTCGTATATTCGCGTACGGGTCCTCCAATTTTATTTTTTCGAGAGCATGCTATCGAAATTCAGCCGGCGCAACGTAGTGCGCACTTCTCGGTAATAATAATATCTATATTATGTCTGGAAGATTTGGAGGGCATGCAAGCCTCTAAGTACTGTTTTTTTGCGAATCTATATATTATGTCGTAAATTCACTGACGGCTCCTAGCCAGCCAATTTTTTTTAAAAAAAACACCGCCGAGAAAAATAGAATTGTATTTTTTGCAGAATGATTTAGGTCAGATTTTTTCGCCGAGCGCGGCATCGCGCGCCTCCCTATCTAGTACTTACTATTAAAGTGCTAATGATCGGGCGAAGCTCAGACATGCCACCTCAGCATGTTCAAGGCGCTTTGAAAAAAAAATCGTGTTTAGGTCCTCCGATCAATTTTTAGCAAAAAAGATCTGGAAAAAAATGATATTACGTTTGAGTCCCTCTGTGGTTTAATTTAGATCCTCCTGATTAATAGAATAGACCCTAAAAAAATCAAAATTACGTTTATATCCCTCACAGTTTACATTTAGGACCTCCTGGTGTTTTTTCCCCGAACCGAACCCAAAAAAAATAAAGTGCTTTATATCCCTCTACAGTTAAAAAAAACACAGATTCATCGAAGGTTTATAGCAGCCCATGGATTCGCCTCCGGGTGTTTTTTTACGAAACAGACCCTGAAAAAAATTTATTTTATATCCCTCTGCAGTTAAAAAAAATATAGATTTGTCGAATGTTTATAGTAACCCTTGGATTCGTTGACGAGTCGTAACCGCGGTTTTCTAAAAAAAACATAGATTCTTCAAATGTTTATAGCAGGCCATAGATTCGCCGACGGGTCCTAACGACCCATTTTTTTAAACCAATACGAAAACCGAAAATGCGACCAAATTTCTCAGATTTTTCACGTTGTATCATCGTGCGCGACGCAACATAGCGCGTTATTCTGGCTAGCTGCGGTTTTCTAAAAAAACACAGATTCGTCGAAAGTCTATAGCAGCCTATATGTTCGCCGACGGGTCCTAACGCAAAAAATAAAAATACAAACAAGATTACATTTATATCCCTCCGTGGTTTTTTCCCAAAAACAAAAAACACAGATTCACCGACGATTTATAGCGGTTCACAGATTCGCCGATGGATCCTAACAACCCCTTTTTTTAAGAAAGCAAAAAGATCGGAATTACGTAAAAAAACGAAAATACGTTTGTTTTCTCCTAAAAACAGGAACTGCAGAGTTACGGACCGTTTATAACAGTCCATAGATTCGCCGATGGGTCCTAGCGACCTATTTTTTTAAAAAGAAACACAATAAATTGGAATTACGCAAAAAAAAAGATATTTAGGTCCCTCTACTTTTTTCTCTAAGAAAACACCGGTTCACCGATAGCTCTAGCAATCCAAAGATTCGCCGATAGCTTTTAACAACTCTTTTTTAAAAAAAAATAGAAAATCAAAATTACGCGGGAATTATGGAAAAGAAAAACCAAGAATACGTTTTGATTCGTTTATGTTTCTCTTTAAAAAAAAGATTCATTGATGGCTCCTAGCAATTTAAATATTTACCGACGGCTTTTAGCAGACTATTTTTTAAAAAAACAAGAAAACCGAGATTACCCAATTTTTTTACAAAAATATCCGTCAAACAAGATTTCGCGCGAAGCAGCATCGCGATCGAATATCCCAAATTTCGCACAACACGTAATGCACGCTACGGAATTTCGCGCGACGTGGCGTAGCGCTTGACACTGGCTAGTGTATACTATACTTTAAAGCGCTAGAGATTGCCGGCCGTTTAGGCACGCCACATCACCCCCTTCGCCGAGAAGTCCTTCGGAAAAATGGAAATCGCGTTTAGATCCTTTTTACGGTTTTTTAATAAAATAGACTCGAAAAAATATCAAAATTACGTTTAGGCCCCTCACGGTTTACATTTAGGTCCTCTTGGTGTTTTTTTGCTGAACGGACCCCGAAAAAAGGTACTTTATGTCCCTCTACAGTTAAAAAACACAAAATCGTCGAAGATTTATAGCAACTTATGGATTCGCCTCTGGGTGTTTTTTAGCGAAGCGAATCTTAAAAAAAAAATTACTTTATATCCCTCTACAGTTAAAAAAACCCAGATTCGTCGAAGGTTTATAGCAACCTATAAATTCGTCGACGGGTCGTAACCGCGGTTTTCTCAAAAAAAAAACCCGTAGATTGGTCGAAGGTTTATAGCAGCCCATAGATTCGCCGACGGGTCTTAACGACCCATTTTTTAAAACAAATACGAAAACCGAAAATACGACAAAATTTACCGAAATACGTAAAAAAACAGCCACGGTTTTCTAAAAAAATCTCAGATTCGTCGAAGATTTATAGTAGCCTATAGATTAACCAACAGGTCCTAACCGCGGTTTTCTAAAAAAACACAGATTCGTCGAAAATTTATAATAGCCCATAGATTCACTGACGGGTCATATTGACTCATTTTTTTAAAAAAAATACGACCAAATTTCTCAAATTTTTCACGTTGTATCGTCATGCGCGACGCAGTGTAGCACGTTATTCTGGCTAGCCGCGGTTTTCTAAAAAAAACTAGTTTCGTCGAAGATTTATAGCAGCCTATATGTTCACCGACGGGTCTTATAGCAAAAAATAAAAATACAAACAAGATTACATTTATATCCCTCCGTGGTTTTCTCCCAAAAATAAAAAACACTGATTCACCGATGATTTATAACGATTCACAGATTCGCCGACGAGTCCTAACGACTCTTTTTTTAAGAAAGCAAGAAGATCGAAATTACGCAAAAAAACAAAAATACATTTGTTTTCTCCCAAAAATAGGAACCGCAGATTTGCGGATCTTTTATAACAGTCCACATATTTGCCGATAGGTCCTAACGACCTATTTTTTAAAAAAGAAACACAATAAATCGAAATTACGCAAAAAAGGAAAATATATTTAGATCCCTCTACGTTTTTCTCTAAAAAAACACCAATTCACGGACAGTTCTAGCAATTCAAAGATTCGTCGATAGATTCTAACAACCTATTTTTTTAAAAAAAAATAGAAAATCAAAATTACGCGGGAATTATGCAAAAGAAAAACCAAGAATACGTTTAGATTCCTCTGCATTTTTCTTTAAAAAAACACAGATTCACCGATGGCTTCTAGCAATCCAAAGATTCGACGACGGCTTTTGGCAGACCATTTTTAAAAAAAGCAAGAAAACCGAGATTACCCACTTTTTTTACAGAAATATCCGCCAAATAAAATTTAGCGCGAAGCAACATCACGACCGAGTTTTTCAAATTTCACACGACACGTAATACGCGCTACGAAATTTCGCACGACGCAGTGTAGCGCGTGACCTGGCTAGTGTTACCTATGTAAGCTGCAAGCATACACTTTTTAATGCGGACAGCGAAGCAGAGACCGACATATCACCATGCAGAGGTACTACCTCAGACAGCGAAGCAGACCGACATTTCACAATGCAGTGGTACTACTACCTCCATTTTCAACATTGTAACAGTACAAATCTCATCAAGATATCAACAGTTGATGTCTTTGCTCAATTAAGTACCAATGTGGATTATTAAAAAAAAACGAATATCAGTGTAGCCAAGTGTGCCCAAGACCTAAATCAAATACGCATATTCACTCTAGTTTTAATGCCCAATATCGTACAAGTCTTACCGTCATGCCATGCTAGTTTTAATGCCTAAGCATCGTGGTGTTCCAGTTAATTACACTCACTCAAATATATATGAACTTTCTGTAAGCTCAGAAGCAAGATCACTCAAATCTTGACAGTTCCAAGCTCAACAGAGAGCTCTCCCATGCAGGCGCTGCACTTCTTGTTCGTTACCAGCCCACTGCAGGGCCACATCAACCCGGTGCGCCGCCTCGCGGAACGCGTGATGGCGTTGATGCCGGAAGCGCGTATCACGCTCTCCACCGCCGTCTCCGGCCACCGGCTCATGTTCCCCTCCCTGATGTCCCCCGACGAGGAGACTGTCGACGGAGCAGGCGTGCTATACATCCCCTTCTCCGATGGCTTCGACGAGGGTTTCAAGGTGGAGGTGCACGGCAAGGACTCGTACAGAGCGCGCTCGCACGCCGTCGGTCACGAGACTCTCTCCGCCATCGTCGACCGCCTCGCCGCACGCGGCTGCCCCGTGACCTGTGTCGTGTACACCTTCCTCGTGGGATGGGCCCCCGGCGTCGCGCGCGCTCACGGAATCCCCGCGGCGCTCTACTGGATCCAGCCGGCCGCCGTGTTTGCCGTGTACTACCACTACTTCCACGGCCACGAGGCGCTCCTGGCCTCCTGCGCGAACGACCCCGATCACGACGCCACCGTCCATCTGCCGGGGTTACCGCCGCTCAAGAGCAGCGTGCTCCCGTCTATGGTGTCCATCACCTCGCCGGAGCACCGAAATTACATCTTGCTCGACATAATGCGTGATCTCTTCTTGGCGCTGGACGAGCCCAAGACCAAGGTGCTGGTGAACACGTTCGACGCGCTCGAGGCCGACGCGCTCCGCGCAGTCGCGCAGTTCGAGCTCGTAGCCGTCGGGCCCGTGGTGCCGGACGAAGCATCTCTGTCATGCACGGACTTGTTCCGGCGCGACGACGCGAAGGCGTACATGGAGTGGCTGGACACGAAGCCCGCAAGGTCCGTGTTGTACGTGTCGTTCGGGACCGTCTTTCCCATAAGCAAGCGGCAGGAGGAGGAGATGAGGCACGGCCTGGAGGCAATCGGCCGGCCGTACCTGTGGGTGGCGCGCAAGGGCGCCGATGAAGACTCAACCTTGGACGGCACAGACGGCGGGGACGGCGGAGGGCGTGCGCAAGGGATGGTGGTGGAGTGGTGCGACCAAGCGAAGGTGCTCTCGCACCCGGCGGTGGGTTGCTTCGTGAGTCACTGCGGGTGGAACTCGACGCTAGAAAGCATCACGAGCGGCGTGCCGATGGTAACCGTGCCGCAGTGGTCGGACCAGCCGACGGTGGCATGGTTGGTGGAGGCATGCATGGGCGTCGGCGTGCGCCCGCGGGTGGATGGCGAGGGTGTGGTCGAGCGAGGCGAGGTCCAGCGGTGCGTGGAGACGGTCATGGGAGCGGGAGAGGCCGCGACCGGGATCCGGGCACAGGTGGAGCGGTGGAGGGAGCGGGCCAAGGAGGCAGTCGCCGGCGGCGGGACGTCGGAAAGGAATATCAGAGCGTTTGCGTCCGGGCGTTGAGGAGGTCAGCGCGCCGATTACGTTGGTGCACGTCATCGGTTTGTTTTCGATCTGCCCATTTGACGCGACGAGCATCTTTATTAATCGTATCAAAACGTCATGAGTGACGAAACATTCTATGTTTCATGTTTTTTTTATATAGAATCTTCCTATGTTTCATGCTTGTTTACAAGAAGTAACTATCTTCTATCTGTCTGTGCTTATCTAAAGACTCGGAAAGCCGTATTTCACAATTTCAGTTTCTCAGAGTTCGTTTCAGTTGGAATTGGGAGCACTCTACGACATGACGAAGCGTTTGATGGGTTCATCTATCTGTATGCGTTGAAATGTCGTAAAGTATGAGTACGGCAAGGCAAGCAAAACATAAATATAATGCTTAGCAGAGCGTAACCTAAAATGACAGGATTTTGGAACTCTAATTACAGGATCACGGTCACCAAAACAGTACACTCTTCGGTCACAAATAGCCTGAGACCTAATATCAAAAGCTTACGAAGATTCTCTTGAAAAAATCATCAAAAATACAAGTTCAGCCTAAAAATAGCTGGCCTTCCGAGGCTTGTCTACTGATTTCGCCCCTGCTTAGGAGGGTCTAAGGATGGTGTTACTACGCAGACATGGTTCTATTATCCAACTTACTTTTCTTCTATCAGTTCTGAAAAGAAAAGGATTGAATGGAACTAAAGCTGGCCAGTATTTTCGTATGTTAACAACCCCTAAAGAAGAAGTAAAACTGAAGTAAACCTGTATGCATTAGCAGTAGCTATACAAGTCATAACCGATAGGGAAGAGAACCAGCGACTTCCTGTCAGAAGGTAGGTCAAACACAAATACTGACTCAATTTCTCGTCCAAAAGGATCGATTTTTTTATAGTTTTACGTGGTCACGACGATAGTAATGGATGTCAAGAAGAGTCTTGCAGGGGATAAGAAAGAGGATAAGGAGAAAAACAGAATTCTAATATCCAATTGAAACTATTTAAAAGATAATAACAATTAAAGTTTTAAAAGTTAAACTACATCTATGTCCATAGACAACTATTTACGACGGTAGGAAGTATAAAAGTTTGCAGTAGATTACTACAATTCTACAAAAGAAGCAGAACAAGCAGACCGTCGGAGAAATGCTGGCCAAGCTAAATCGTGATAAAAGGGCAAGCACTGCCGTGCACGTTTAACCCGCGCGGGCGCGGCCACACCGGCGCGCGCGTGCAGGTCGAGTTCTACCAGCTCGCGTCACGGTGCCCGCAGCCGCCGCGCGCCCCGCCCGCAGCTAGTAAGTTGGATCGTCTGACCGCGTACAACTCGCGGCTCCGGCGCAGCAGCCTGCACCGCTTCACGGCGGATGGCTGGCTGCACTTCACGATCTTTTGGTTCTACATTAAGGCCGTTGTTTGCAGAACTGCTGGCTGCTGTGAGCCTGTGACTGTGAGTACCTGAACCAGATAGGTCCGTCCGTCCGTGTACTGACCACAGTTGCAAGATTGAGGCGCGTTTCGCATAGCTAGCTTGGGAGCAGGGGCGGCGTCGGTCCTCGGGTTGCCTGGGTCATAGCCTGACACCTAATATCGAAAGCTTACGAAGATTCTCTTCAAAAAATCATCAAAAATACAAGTTCGGCCTAAAAATAGCTTGCCTAGCCTAAGGTTTGATCCATAACTGATTTCGCCCCTGCTTAGGAGGGAGAGCATCTCCAACAATTCCTAATATTTAGACTCCCAATATCTTTAGATTGAGACCTTTCTAAAATTTTTTGGGTTTATAAAATACCTTGTTCTCCAACTGTTCCCAAAAGCAAAAGCCCAGATTACTGCTCGCACATGAAACCCTGGTTTTTATTGCCTTCTTTACATGAGCTTCAAAGATTCCCTCATTGAGGAACTAGCATGGCTCTATGAAAACTGTAAGACATTCATAAGAAGAACAGGTAAGCACCTTGCGAACATCTGGACTCTGATTACTGAAAGCATCAAAAAGTGCTGGTAAAAATGAAGGCAGCTGCGTCATCAATTCCTCCTGTGAAAGCCGCCCAACAAGCTGCAAGATTACCAAGAGAATACCAGCAGTCAACCACGGTTGCTCAGGATATATTGCTGTAATAAACCAGAACAAATGAAAGACTCTACAAACTAACACTAATCTTTAAGAGTATTCTTGAATCTTGACAGATGATTCTTCCTGTGTGAAATATTTATTTTCTGTGTCCCCTAACTAACAGATATCCAACATGATGCTTAAATGAAAAAGTTGTATAAGGCAGACAGGAGATCAGATAAACAGACATCAAGATGTTCAGGCTATAATGGGCCTGGTGGCTATAATCCAGGGAAAGGATCATATTTTGCTAGCACGGCATTTAAGCACCGACGACGCACACCACGAGGTCTCGGAGGCGGCGGCGCAGGCCCCGCCGCTGCCGCCTGCCAAGGTGCGGCTAATGGTGAGTTACGGCGGCCGCATCCAGCCGCGTCCCCACGACAACTAGCTCTCCTACGTCAACAGCGAGACGAAGATCCTGTCGCTCGAGAGCCCGCTCCGCCTCGCCGACCGCCGCGCGCCTCGCCGCGCTTCGCGGGCACCCAGGCGACCTCTGCGTCAAGTACCAGCTCCGGCGAGGACCTCGACTTCGCTCGTCTCCGTCCCAGCAGCGAGATCTGGAGCACCTCGTCCTCGAGTACGACCGCCTCCACTGCCGCCACGCCGGGATCCGTAGCGGCTCGTCCTGGCGGATCCACGCCAAGGCGAGGGTCTTCCTCTTCCCGTCCGATCGCCTTCGCCGCTCCGCAGCCACCGGCCTCGTCGAGCCAAGCAGAGCCGCGTCCTTCGGGCCGTCGGCAACTCTCAACTCCGTCCATCCATGACCGGGCAGTGAGGAGCGGAGGCGGCGGCGAATGGCGCGCGACGCACGCGATTTGGCCGTGGGAGGCATGGCGAGATTGGGAGCGCGGTGGCGGTGGCGGTGCGGAAAAATGAGGACGACGGGGTCAAGTTTTGGGTAGCGAAAATTTTGGGAGCAAGAATACGGTACTGTTGGAGTTGTTTTTTTTTCAATTAAGCCCCAAATCACTATTGGTAATGGTTTTTAGGCACTGTTGGAGATACTCTAAGAGTAAGCCTAACTTATCCCCTAAACCTCCCCATATCCTAAATTATAAGGAGAATTAAAAAAATATGAACTCCAACTCAACTCCTATTTGGAATCTTTATTCTAGGGAGGCCCCTTCTCACCCCTACATCTAGGAGATTTCTCTTTATCTCTACTATTTTCTTTGGCATTTTTTATTCATTTTAAAAAAATAATTCAAGGGTGCAAAGTAATAATAATATTTAGATAAATAATAGGGGTGAGTAATAGGAAGTGTGGGTTAGAGACCAATTTGATATAGAATACCACTAATTTTTATACCACCTCTAAATGAGTGATTTAGGAGGAAAATATAGGGATTTGGGTTGGAGTTGCTCTAATCAAAATGTTACTATCCAGACATGATCTGTTTTCCAACTTACTTTTCTTCCGTCATCTCTGAAAAAAAAAAGAGATTGAATGGTACTAAAGCTGGCCAGTATTTTCGTATGTTTAACAACCCTAAAGAAGAAGTAAAATTGAAGTAAACCTTTTGCATGTAACCCATTTCTTTCACACATGGGGATGACTAGCCAAGGTTAGGGTGTGTTTGGTAGGACTCTAGCTCCATCAGATTTGTGGATCTGATGGAGCTGGGTATTCCTAACTTCACCGGATATGTGGAGCTGAAGTTGTGAGTACATTAAGAGTGTTTAGATGGATCATCTTGTTTACATTTTAGGCCAAAAATATAAACTTAATTCACTTTATTTTAGCCTATAAGTTTCAGATCTCTGGTGAAGTTAGGATCTAGAGCTCTATCAAACAGGCCCTTAGTGCGCTACGTTTCGTGCATTACTGTTCTGTGTAAAATTTGGTCTGACGGCTATTTCTGACAAAAATATCTAGTGTCGTGTGCTACGCTACGCCGTGCAAAATTTAGTCATGCGACGCTGCGTCGTCCGAAGTTTGATCCAATGGATATTTCTAAAAAAGGATATGAGGACGTAAATGGGAACTCATTTTTTCTCGGTGGTTTTTTCAAAAATATGCTAACCAGGAGTCATGGCAAATCTGCGGCACCACGGGTCCTTTTTGTGTGGTGCGAAACTTGGTCCGATTGTTACCTATGGAAAAAGGTACAAAGACATGAACATATTTTCGTTTTTTCTAGGGGTTTTTTTTAAAAACGTGCCTACGTAATTTCGGTTTTCCTTTTTTTTAAAAAAAAAGGTTGCTAGGAACCGTCGGCGAATCCATAGAATTTGTTTTAGGAGAAAACCACGGAGAGACCTAAGCACATTTTTTTTTGCGTAATTTCGTTTTTTTTAAAAAAAGGGTTGCTAGGAACTGTCAGCTAATCTGTGAATTGCTATAAACCGTCAGCGGACCTGTGGTATTTTTTTTTGAGAAAACCGCGGAGGGACCCAAACATATTTTCGTCTTTTGGGTCCACTCTGCTATTTTTTTAAAAAATGGGTTGCTGGGAGCTGTCGGCAAATCTGTAGAGCTATAAGCCGTCGACAAACCTATGGGATTTTGTTTTGGAGAAAATCGCGGAGAGACTTAAATGTATATTCATTTTTTCATATCCATTCTGCTAAAAACAAATTTTTTAGGATTAAAATGTAAATTTGATTTTTTATCTATCCTGCTAAAAACCAACGGGAGAACCTAAACATAAACTGCAGAGGACCTGGACGCTATTTTTGTTAAAAACTGATGAAAGATCTAAATTTAATTTAGAATTCTCCAAAAGACATCCTAACAAGGATACTGACGTGGTGCCTTTGGTTAGCCGACAAGCCTCTCCGATTTAATATAAGGGTATATACAATGATACATATCAGTTGTCTGTTAGACTATACCACATAGGATTTTAAGTGACGTGGAAGAGAGAGAAGAAGGAGAGAGAAAATTACTGTCTACCATTTAACAGACGGTCTTATAGACAGCTTTCTATTTTGCATGCCATTGTATAGACAGTTTGTTAATTAGATAAAAGATCATTACAGACAACTATATAGACGATCTATTGTATGAGTTATTTTTAGTACTGTCTATAGATGATATAGAGTATATTACAGACAGCTGCTGTCTATACTCACTGTACATGCTCTAAGGTATGCATTAGCAGTTGCCGTACAGGTCATAACCGATCGAGAAGGAACCAGCGACTTCCTGTCAGAAGGTAGGTCAAACACAAATACTGACTTAATTTCTTGTCCAAAAGGATCGATTTTTTTATAGTTTTACGTGGTCACGACGATGGTAATGGATGTCAGGAAGTCTTGCAGGGGATAGGAAAGAGGATAGGGAGAAAACATAACTTTAAGAGGGTGTTTAGGATAACTTTAACTCCATTAAAATCTATGAAGTTAGTGAAACAAGGTATTTCTAGCTCTAAAAATTTATAGAGTTAGAACTATGGGTACATTAAGAGTGTTTAGGTAGATCATCTTGTTTACATTTTAGACTAAAAATATAAACTTAATTCACTTTATTTTAGCCTATAAATTTCAGCTCTGAGTTGGAGCTGAGATCTGAAACTCTCCCAAACAAAATCTAATACTCCATTGTCAGTCGGTGTGCATGAAATTGCCACCATGGATCAACATGTGGAAAAAAAATGACCATAAGTAAATCTTGTGCTCAATATCACGTCCCAAGTCCGAACCCTCCAGGATGCAGAAAGATTTACCTTTGTCGAAAGATAAATTTGTATATTGGGAACGCTTGTCCCGAATTTTAATGGAAAATGCAAAGATATAAATTTTTTTTCAGAAGTTACAAGGCGGGAATATTTCAGGCACAATGTTAATTACTAGATTGAGTTGCACGTGATGCCACGCTGCAAGGAAAAAATTTGGCACGAGTTTTTTACAAATCGAATTTGTGGAACTACGGATCTCTTTTTTCAAAATAGCCGGTGGAAGAATCTATTTACGATTTTAATTTTTTTAAAATAAAAAAATCAACGAAAGGACCTAAACGCGATTTCCAATTCAGCTATAAACCCTCGATGATTCTGCGTTTTTTTAAAAAAAAACCTGTTTTTTTAGAAAACTGCGTAGAGGGATCTAAACGTCATTTCGAATTTTTTCGGATCCAGTCTACAAAAAAATCAAAGAAAGGATCTAAACGCGATTTCCAATTCAGCTATAAACCGCGTGTAGAGATCTAAACATAATTTTGATATTTCTCGGATCTATTTACTTAAAAAACGGCCAAAATGATCTAAACGTGATTTTTGATTTTTCCGAAAGAACCTAAACGCGATTTCCAGATTTCCAGAGGGCCTCGCCGGGGGTCGCGACACGTGAACACCCTCCCCATCCGGCATTCCTTGGGGCTTTTATATATAACATATACCCCTTCAATTGTGAATATAAGTCTCTTTTATGTGCACAAGAATTAAGGAGTACATAACATCGCATTGCTGCCCCGTCAATTGTCCCCAAAAACACTAATATTTTTTTTTCTTGAAGACATGGTGAATCTCGCATTTATGTCCAATATATCTTACTATTTGCAATGCTTACCCTTACCCATGACATTTATTCAGTGAAAGTATAGTAAGAAGAAAGTACAACACACGATCACACTTTCGTGCCACTCCTGGCACGTTCCACGAACGCCATCAGATTACGATCTGATGAGCCACCTTTCGCCAAAGCTTCAGCGATCACCCGCTTCCACTCCCTCGCCGCGCATCGCACCTCCGACGCAGCCTCCCCCTCCCCCATCACCTCCGCTATGCGCTTCCTCACCTCCGCGGCACGCAGTACACCACCGCCGTCCACCTCCGCATGCGCTCCAACACGCCACTCGCACTCGACGAGCCTCGTGTTCATCCGTTGGTCCGATAATCGGGGCACGCACACCATCGGCACGCCGCATGCTACGCTCTCCAGCACCGAGTTCCACCCGCAGTGCGTCACGAAGCACCCCACCGCCACGTGCGAGAGCACGAGCACCTGGTCGCACCACTCCACCATCATGCCGTTCTTGAGCCCCGCATCTATCTCCGCCTCGGCCTCTGCAAGCTCCGCCTTATTGTCCTTCCGGACGACGCAGAGGTACGGCCTTCCGCTCTCCTCGAGGCCACGAAGCAACTCATCGAGCTGCTCCCTCGCCATCCTGACCAGGCTCCCGAATGAGACGTACACCACAGAATTGGCCGGCTTGGCGTCGAGCCACTCCATGTACCTGGCGTCGTCCTGCTTGAAGAGGCCAGCCTCGTCGCCGGTCGGGAGTACCGGGCCGATGGGGAGTACGTCGTATGCTCCCACGGCGGCGAGCGTGCTCGCCTCGAGTTCTTGGCACGTGTTGACGAGCACGGTGGCCTTGGGGGTGTCCCTGTCGAGGGTGTCGAACAGATCACGGAACGTAGTGTAAATGCTGTGGAAGTAGTCGGAGGGGTCGGTGGAATCGGTGAGGTAGGACGGAAGGTCCCCGACAGCCTGCGGCGGGAGGCCCGGGAGCTGCACGACGAACGACGGGTCCCGGCAGTGCTCAGCCACGACGGCGGCGTGGCCGTGGAAGTAGTGGTAGTACATGGCGAACATGGCGGCCGGCTGGATCCAGTACAGCGCGGACGGCACGCCGCGCGCCCGCGTGATGTCGGCCGCCCACGGGAGGAGGAGCGTGTAGACGACGCGGGACACGGGGCGGCCCCGCGCGGCGAGCTCGTCGACGAGCTCCCCGACGCTGGGCGGGCCCGCGGCGTGGAAGGACGCCATGTAGTCGTTGAAGGCGGAGCTTTCACCGGTCCGGACGTAACCGCTCTCCGTGCCATCTGAGAACGGGAGGAACTGGAGGCGGTCGTCGTCGTCATCGTTGGGTCCGTCGGACTTCGTCGGGAACATGCGGTGGTGCGCGACGGCGGTGGTGGAGAATGTGACGAGCGCGTCCGGCACGGTGGCGAGCAGGCGCCTGGCGAGGCGGAGCGCCGGAGCAATATGACCCTGGAGCGGGAAGGTGAGCACGAGGAAGTGCGGCCGCGGTGACATCTCGAAGATCTGATGTGTGGTTGCGTAACTGAGCTGGCCGCGTTTCTCAGTGGAGCCGTGAGGCTAAGAGTTTTATGGTGCTCTACTGCGGATCTTAAATTTATAATCGCATCTTTGTATCTGAGATATGAGATAAATATGCTCCATTATCATCTATGTATGTATATACTTACCTTTATTGTAGTTCATAAGACTTTCTGGAAGGAGAGCGATACTGCGTGTCAGCGCTACGCTAAAGCCCCTCCAAAAAAAATGTAATTACGTTTAGATCCTTTCAGCAGTTTTTTGACAAAAAGAATCTTTTGGTTCAGCAAAATTACAAATCTTTGGTGAAGGGATCCTAAATAAATACTGAAGAAAAATTAGTAATTACGTTTAGGTCCTTTTAGTGGTTTTTTTACGAAAAGAACCTTTTGGTTCAATAAAATCGCGAGTTTTTTGTGAAAGGATCCTTAATAAGTGCCAAAAAAACGTAGTTACATTTAGATTGTTCTAGCTATTTTTCGCGAAAATAACCTTTCGATTTTGCGCAACTGCGGCCAATTGAAAAGAACCCCCCTCCCCCCTCGAGAAAAGTGAAGTTGTATTTTTTGCAGAAAGAATTTAGGTCAACTTTTTTTGACGGGCGTGGCATCGCGTGCCTTGTGTCCTCCCTCCTCGAGCGTCTCTAAAAAAAATGTAGTTACGTGTAGATCTTTTCGGCAGTTTTTTTACGAAAAAGAACTTTTAGTTCAGCAAAATCGCAGAGCTTTCATGAGAGGATCCTAAATAAATACAAAAAAAAGGCGTAATTACATTTAGATTATTCCAGCTATTTTTCACGAAAAGGATCTTTCGTTTTAGCATAATCGCGAACGCGCGCGGCGTGGCACGCCGCTAAAACATTCTAGTTATATATTAAAGGGCTAAAGATTGGCGAGCACTCGGGGCCGTCCGTACTGTCACGGTCAGGAGTCTACATTGTTTCGTGTCGATCCGGAGACCGACGGTTGATAATGCGTCACAGTTTCGTGCTTTCCTCGTTGTATCCGTGCGCTGTCTCGGTGGGACTGCGTTGTTTCACGCCAAACGGGACACCGACGCTTTGCTCGCTACGTGTGCTTCCGGGTTTTTTTTTATTTATTATCGTTGCACTGCGTGTCAAGCCTCCGTTTGCCGTTCATCAGCCGTTTATTTATTATCGTTGCACTGCGTGTCAAGCCTCGCTACGCTTTGCTCGCTACGTGTGCTTCCGGGTTTTTTTATTTATTAATTGTCCTATTTTATTAGGACACTTATTTGCTATTGGATATTATATATTACTCTAGCTTATAGTATTAAATGATCTTGAAAATAGCCAAATGGGAGCTAGGAGTGTAAATAGAAAAGATGATGAAAAATCATTTAGAAATTTTAAAATGATACTATATATATATATATATATATATATATCTTCTCATATATCCATTGAAGCAAGTTGCATGCAGTCATTTCCGTTAACTCCCTCCCGTGAAGCAACCTGCATGCACTAATTGGTTGTGGGAGTACATACTCCCGGTTGTACACTTTCATTTTCCTATATATATATATATATATATATATATAGGAAAAATATCTTTTACTCCCGAGTGTAGTTACTCCCACCTCTGAAATACTACCTAAACGAACTTGAAATACTCTTTTATCACTTTGGGTACACTCATACGCTAATTATAAGATACTCCAATACGAACCACATGAAAAAATTGCAAGGGAGTCCATGATTTTTAGCGTATTTTGCAAATACCTTCATATATGCACATAAAAAAGAGTATGTCCAAAAAATATGCATACCACCTCTGAAAAAATGTACATACCACCTAGATGATCTTATATACTCGTATACTACGCGTACATATCCTCCATCGCACGAGATACCCAAATACGTTGTGAGAAAGCGTCATAGGGAGTAATTACTCGGGAGTAGAAAAGAGGCTTTATATATATATATATATATATATATATATATATATATATATATATATATATATATATATATACTCAACCCTATAGCTCTTGTCTCTTTTGTCCCTCCCAGCATTTTCATCCAAAGCGACAACAGCCTAACCGTCACCGATGCAACGTATCAGCAGAATACAAGCACTGCTGCTGTCATTGATTTACTCTGGAAGTAGCGTAGCAGCACAGCACCAGGCAGCAGCTATCGGGTCTTGGAAACAAACAAACAAACAAACAAGCAGCTAGAGAGCGACGCATGCAATATATGCAAGTAAAGCATACGACGCAGGTCAAACTATGACAACAGCTAACCCGATGGCTGTGGAACTTGGTGCAGGGACCCAACTACTTATTTCATTCATGCTGTCACGAGCTGTACATTAGAGCGAGGGCAAGTACCCCCTAATGCCCGGTACTTACTTTCACATGAAATATATATCAATATCAATAAAATTAATAATGTCTGCATTATCCTAGTACTATATATTAAAGAGCCAGAGAATACCGGCTTGTGACCGACGCCAGCTGTCCTCTCTCGCGTAGAGGTCTTTCGGAAAATTAGAAATTGCGTTTAGGTCCTTTCAGCGAGTTTTTAATAAAATAGACCCAAACAAATATTAAAATTATGTTTAAGTCCCTCCGCGGTATATATTTATGTCCTCCTGGTGTTCTTTAGTGGAACAGACCTTTAAAAAAATAAATTACTTTATGTCCCTCTACAGTTAAAAAAACACAGATTCGTCGAAGGTTTATTGCAACCCAAGGATTCGCCTCCTGGTGTTTTTTAGCGAAACGGACTCAAAAAACATAAATTACTTTATGCCCCTCTACAGTTAAAAAAACACAGATTCTTCGAAAGTTTATAATAAGTCATTGATTCGCCAACGGGTCGTAATCGCGGTTTTCTAAAAAAAATGTAGATTCGTCGAAGGTTCATAGCAACCCATAGATTCATCGACGTGTCCTAACAACCCATTTTTTAAAAAACAAATATGAAAATAAAAAATACGACCAAATTTCCCAAACTGCATAAAAAAACAGCCACGGTTTTCTAAAAAAATGCAGATTCGCCAAAGGTTTATAGTAGCCCATAGATTCGTCGATGGGTCCTAGCTGCGGTTTTCTAAAAAAAACACAGATTCGTCGAAGATTTATAACAATCCATGGATTCACCAACGGGTCCTATTAACTCATTTTTTTAAAAAAAATATGAAAACCGCATAAGCGACATTAAGATAGAATTTCTCAAATTTTGCACGACACGTAATGCACGCTACAAAATTTACATGGAGCAAGATGGCAGCGCTGCAAGGCTCTCTTCCCAACACGATTCACCGAGCAGGGGCGCTGCCACGGGACGGTGGAGCCGCGAGCCCCGACCAGCGCATACAGGGGGCGGAATACCACCGATCTTTCTGCCGAGGGGCCTACAAAGTTGGGCCGCACCAACAAGGCGGCAAGATCCTGCGACCACCGGTGGCGGAGAATCTCTGCAAGTTCCACCGGGGTGGTCGAGGAGAAAACGAGCGGCATGCGGATTGGCCGGAGTGGCGCCTCCATGGCCGGCCGGCGCCGCGCGGATGCCCCAGCGCCACAGGAGCATCGCCCGGCACCTGCGGGGTGGAGCAAAACGATCTTGCGATCAATGAGATTCTTGGGACATACTCTGAATATGACTGACCCTTCTCCTTCTACGATCTTGCCGAACTCGCCATTTCCAAATGCACGAAGGCGAAAAACACCAAAACTTCATGGAGAGATGATCGGAAAAAACCAACTACACGCCCTACGGCGGCCTGTCGGCGTATTCCGCAACAGGCCCGAGCCTCTGAACGGGTTTAGTTCGATAGGGGGTGGCTTTGGTAATTGGCTAACCTAGCAGAGAAACCCGGTACCTCTCACACTAGCAGTTCTAGTGCCTCTTGATTCGATGAACACGACGATTTTACCCAAGTTCGGGCCCCTCCAAGAAGGAGTATGACCTTCGTCTGCTGATTTTGGATTGAGTTTCTTGGGCTTGGTTCTGAGCTTGCTAGTGACCGGCTCTTCTGTTGAGTCTCTTTTCTCTCTTCCTCTTTTTCCTCTCCATAACCTCTCGTATGCTCTCAAGTGCCCTTATATGCGGGCTTACAGTCGAGATGGAGGAGGCACATCATCATGCTTATCTTACATGCATTTACTACACCTTTATCTGTTGTCCCGTTCCTTGGCGCTAATTAATGCCAGCGCATGCCTTTGCTCGGTTCTTAGGAATGTGACCTCTACTGTGTGAGTAGGTGAGGCGTCGAGAGCGGGCTTATAGCAGAATTCCTTGGGCCGACATGCACAGGTACCGCGAACTGTCTCTGACCTGTCTGTGGTGAAAAAACTTCGGGCAAGCCACCGCATTCCACCCTTTTGCATGGCGGAATAAATGAGGTGTGCTCGCGCATGCCATGTGGGTGGGCCCGAGGCGGCGAGTGGTCGCCCCACCTGCGCCGCGCACCAAATGGTGGGCCAGCGCGGCGGGGCGTGGTCGCCCACTGCTTTCGCCGCGCGCCACGTGGGCCGACACGGTGGTGGGCGTGCTTTCCGTAGCGCCCCGCCGAGCCATACGTGGGCCGGGCGCCCGGCGAGCGTGGTCGCCCCTGCTGCGCCCGCCGCGCCCGTGGGCCGCCCGCTTCGTCGCGGCGAAGAGGTACCACTGTATAATCTGGCCAAGCAGTAGCCCGGGCCACCCAAACGCTTTATCGAGTCTTTCAAAATCCTTACATTAAATGCGGTGCATTCTTGGATGGGGCCACCACTCATCGGGATCACTTGCCTCGATTCCTTCCGCATCCATTGATTTTCCTTGGGACCCGAAGCAGCGCCGATCTTGTCATTTACGTGAACCGTCGGTGCGAGTGGGAGATACATATAGATCCATCCGCACACCGAGCGGTTCACGCTTTTAGCACTCTTTGCAAACTTTGCTTTCTTCCTCCAAGCTTTCCTTGCCTTTGCCACTTCGCTTCCATAGCTTCTTGGACTCGTCTTCCATTCACTGCTTCCTCGGTGGACTCCTACGGTGGGAGACTCCACCACGTCGTCGGAGGCCCTCTCTATTTCGGGCGGGACCCCTCGCCCGCAGTGCCCGTAGGCGAGATCATCATCTTCGTGTGGGGCATCATGGCGAGCTGTACCGCCTTTCTCCGAGTTTTTCCTCCCGTCCTCCATTTCTCGAAATCCATCACCTTCACCTTACCCCCAACTCCATTCTTTTCCTCGCTATCTTCGCACCTCTGTGAAATGTTCATGGGGGTGATGCGAACCTTCCGCTCTTCGCTATTTCTTCCTCTGCCGCTCCTCCTCAGAGCGGCTTTCTTTGAGGAGTTGCCATTCGCCTCCCGTTATGGGATGGCTGCCTTCCCATTCCTTCGGCCAGATCAAGCCGGAAGGCTTAGCGCCTGGTGGGTGTCGTCGTCCAATGACGGCAACGCCGAGCTCGAGCCCTGGAAGTGCCGCCGGGACGGCGGTAGTCCTTGAAGCGGAACTTCGCTTCGTCGAAGAGGCAGCGAGCTCGAGCGATGGCGGCCGTATCAACAACTGCGGGGCCTTGCCTAACCGGCGGCTGATCGTCGAGGATTTCGTATCGAAGATTGAGCCCTCTCCGTGGCGGATCGCCCGTGGCGATATCTGACGACAATGACATCACCCGCACCTTCCCTGGCCGTAAGTCTTCACCTTTCTCTTTGGCTTTTTCCTGCCTTTATGTCTTTCTTGCGCTGCTCCCTACCAACCAGCGATACATCTTTGTTTTTAATCTTGACGGTAGCGGGAAACTTGGATGGGCCTTGCCTCGGTGGTGGCTCTCGGGCTCATGCCGCCCGATCCCCGGCTGGACTTCCTTCATCGGCCCGGCCACTCGCCGATGTAGAGCCGCAGGGGCTCCGAGGATCGTCGAGTTATTACGCCAATGGACTCCACGGCCTCGCCTTTGTGCCACTGCGCCCCCTTAGCGATCGAGGGCGCACCTCTCCCCACCGATCGGACGCGGGCAGCGGCCACTCATCCGGACACCTCAAGTCCGGGTGCGAAAAACGCCATGCGAGCGAAACCTCCGCCGCCACCGGTCCAAGGGTGTGCGGCGGCTTCTGAAGGCGATCGCCTTTGGCTGCCCCAATTACAACATCGGCTGCTGCCGGTGCTGCCGCTGCAGCTCGGTATCTTCACCTCTGGCGCCCGCCTCGCGCCACCGGTGCCAATCACAGCCCGTAGCCGGCCCAACGGCGGCGCCGGTACCATAGCGCCGTTGCTGCCATCCACAGCGCCAAGCGCTGCTGCGCGGTTTCTTCTCCAATTCCTCATGCACCGATCCCATTCTCCACGGCGCCACAGCCTGCTGCGACAGGGACCCTGCCGTCACTCGACAAAGCGGGCTTGAGGTCCCCATGGCGGCTCCGGCTTGAGGTGGCGCCAAGGCGGCCCTCAAGATGCTTCAAGAAACGGCCTTGCTGCGCTGCGGTGGAAGCTTCGCCCGGCCGCCGCCGACCACACTTCCACGAGGCAACGGCGGGCGGCCCCACCTTGATGCACCTCGCCAACGCCTCCGGGACCGCCGCCACCCGCTGAAGCGCTCGGCATTGAGCTCTTCACCGAAGCTCGACAACACCTGACTTCGCTTGGCGCACTCCCTTGCACGACGCGGGCATGGGGCCAGACAGCGAGAGCAAGCGACGCAGACCATCGGCGGCAGAAGAGGCGGGTGAGGCGGGCGTGGCGATGGCGGGAAAAAAGGCCACGCGACGCCGCCCGCTGCTATAGCTGGCGTGAGCGGAAGCCGGCGGCAGAGGGCCTCGGTCTGGTGATCGCCTCAAGTGCAACCTCGCCACCATGCTCAAGAGGGCTTTCCGGTAGCATCAAGCGATGCTGGAACCCTTAGGCGTGGTCTTGGAAACGCCCTCCGGGACACCGCCTGCGATCGCCTCTGCGACCAACCGGAGCCGGAGAGCACTCTCGATGCCCCGCGCCTTAGCCGCCACGCTCCACGGGGAGGGGCAGAGGTCAGCGGTGGCCTGCTTCGTCTTTGGCATCTTTGGGCGATTGTGACGCCTCCTGGATCCCGATGGCGGTGGAGACCGGCATTGTGGGGAAACGCCGCCCGGTGAACGCAGCCATGCGGCCGAATACGGCAGACGGTTGCATGTCGAGGCCGGTCATGGATGTCTCCACCCGATGGCGGAGAAGCGAGCGTCGGCGGCTTGTCGGCGTGGGCGACAGTGAAGGGTCGAACGCCGCCTCGCTTTCTTTGTTTTTGTTTCTTTTGTTGATCAACCTATTTTGCCTGTATAAACACTTTAACAAATTTTAGTCGTGCGAATGTTTTCGGTTTTACCTTAGCGCTTTTCTTGTGATTGTTTGATATTGCATCTTTGGAATCGCTAAGTGCCCGACTCGAAACATAGCCAAAATACAGGTTAGGCTCTTAAGTCGAGGCAACATCCTAGAATTCCTACAAAAACCGCCGCAACTAACCACAAGCATTGGCGCAATGCGCATAAGTTATGCTAAACTTAGGCAAAAGTAGCCTCAAGGTATAAGAATCTGTATCTAAGTACAGAATAATTTCACCGTCAAAGTCTTATGCAAGGTTGCCATTGGCCTAAACCCATACGGACTTAAGTCCTCGTGATCTCTTAGAATCGTGCCCTAGTGTGGCGCGAAGATGATGAGTTCGAGTGATTTTGGCCCGGCTACTTGGTGACTTCAACCAATGGTGCTTAGAGAGCCAACTTAGGGTGTCTGAGCCGTATCTGATGCCGTGCCAAATTACACTCTGGTCACTTAATCTTGCTAGGCGCTCCTGCTTGAAGACTTTCCTTTTATCAGGAGCCATCAGACTTCGGCGCCCATGATAACCATGCATAACTTGATCAATTTTAGCATACACATAAGCAAACAATTGAGAGTGTTGCTTGAAAGCCTTGATCGGTTTGTAACCCAAGTGTTGGGCGACGGTTGGGGCTGTGAGCGACCCAGCTAAGCGTGAGCGCGATTTCGATTGAACCTTGAGGAGACCGGACCCCCCAGCAGAGGCGACGGTGAGACCCGAGGCGACCGGCCCTAAGCGAGAAGCGACCGATCGGGCACCTCATGCAATAACAAATTCCTTTTCTTTCGACATGAGGCGAGCCTTAAAATTTGCCCAGCGTATAAATGCGGCTATTGCAAGGGCGGATAAATATCATGCGAGGTGCATAAAACATAGATCGACAACATAAGTACATGCATGGGATAATATTGGTTCACTTGTTTTGGCCTCCATGCCCTGCCGTTTTCAAAACATGGCCCAAGACAATGTGCGGTAAGGCGTGAACTCCGGGAAGGATAGTAGGCTGCGGCACTTGTGGGGGCGACCGGTAGTGCCGAGATCAACCCGAGGCGTCGGACCACATTTAAGCAGCATGCGGATCCGCTTTACGGTTGCTCGTCCTTACCCATCACATATATTAGGCATACTTACGAACCAACAAGGGGCGGTAAAAACCCGGGACCGATAGCACCCATCGACAAACCGTCCGTAGGACACAAAAGAGGAGTAATGATGAAGTCAAAAATTCTCAAGATAGTAACATTATTAACAACCAATGACCGCCGATTAGTGGGGACAAGTCCATCCGGGGCTGATCCAGCGAACCATCGGTACCTGAGTTTTCATGGATAAAACTTTCGCAACAACTCCACATTGTAGGTCGCCAATTCTCGGCCATCTCCGATGGCTAACGGACATACAGGTCGAGATACAGAGACCACCTTAAAGGGCCCTCCCACCGGAGCGGCTTATGTAACCCGACATGCGCTGAACTCTGCATAGAACCAGGTCACTGCTGCCGGTGTTCTCGAAGCCGGGTGGCATGGTATCGCTGAGCTTCTTTGGTATCGAAGCGGCGATGAAGCGGCCAGATCCTGAACTTCTTCGAGAGGTTGATATCTTCTTGCGGATATCTTCGTGGCCTTCTCGGCTGGCGAGACACGTGGAGAGCCAAACAACAGCTCGGAGGGAGAAACGACCACTCCATACACCAAGAAGAAAGCGTCTACTTGATGCCCGGCCCAGGCGTGGTGCAAGCGACCACAGCCACAATAGGAAGTTCTTCAATCAGTAGCGCCCGCTTGTGAGTCGATCAAGCGCTCTTGTCTTGAGACCCTTCAATACTAATGCATTGCACTTCGGCTTGACCATTACTCTTAGGGTGGGCAGCAAAGCAAAAGCATACTTTGGTGCCCATTTCATCATAGAACTCGAAATGCCGCCTTGGTGAATTGGGTTCCATTATCCGGTGATAATGGTTAGCAACTCCAGCGGTGAATATCCCATGCATGAATTTGGCGCGTGAGCCGTGATGGCGCGTCTTTGCTTCGGCTTGACCCACTTAGTGAATTTGTCGATGTAGCGAAGAGGTGGGTGAAGCCCCTAACCAGCAGGGAACGGACCCGGGATATCCGACCCCGGACATAAGCGGGCAAGAAGGCGGGATGGTTTGCGACTTAAGATGGTCGGTGGACTTACTGGCGAAGCCCGGCAAGCCGCATGTCCTCACCGGCTTGCAAGCATCACGGAGGCGATGAGCCAATAAAATCCTGGCGAAAGCAGCTTTGCGACCGGCGTTCGGCGGACATATAGCTCCCGCTGCGCCTCCATGGATATCGGAGCGGCTCCCCTCTTCAGTGATGCGCCGGTGGAATTCCGTTTCTCTCGGCGGTATAAGTCCCCATCCACGGTATAGCATTTGGCCTTCGTGCTATTTTCTCGGTGGCGCATCATCGTGCGGGGATCACTTAGTCCGCGGAAGGTTAGATCGGATCCATCCTTGATTTTCCGACCAAGTGTGGCGAGCACTCGGTGTTCGCCGGTACTTTCTTTGGGCGAGCATTTCCTGGCAGCGCATTGCAACTACCGCCGTCTTCCCTCCGGACACGAAATTGGCGAGCGACCTTGCCTTCCCTCCACTGGCCGGAGGCGTGGCAGCAACACCGCCATCCCTTTGGTAGGAGGCCTCGGCAACCATACCATCGTCCCCCACCTAAGCAGGGGCTGCGGCGGTGACACCATCATTCCCATCCCGAACCATGGGGTGCGTAATGGGCCGATCGCGATAGTCTTTCTTCGAAGACCGGCCGGGACGGGAGCCGAGGATGCAAGCTGCGAAAGCCCATCGCAAGGTGATTATCGCATCGGGGATATGAGTATATCCCAATCCTTCAAGCGCCGCTCTATTTTCACGACCTCACGCCAAATGCGCCGCCATGGTGGGGTCGAGGCATGAAATTCCTTCCTCGCTTGATTGATGACTAGCGAGTCGCCCTTGACTTGAAGGCGGGATACCTAGCGTCGAAGCAATCGCCTGCCGCCGATGAACCTTCATACTCGGTAATGTTATTAGTAGCTTTAAAATTAAGGCGACAACATATTGGAGCATGTCACGGTCGAGAGACTAGGGCGACACCTGCCCAGCGCCCTCAATCTGAGCGAACCATCAAAAAAATAATGTCGAGGAAGCGGCGGGGGTGTCTTCCGCTTCAAACGGCGGAGTCCACTCGGCGCCGAACTCACTTGACTTTTGACTTTTGATGGCGGTCGGGGAACAAACTTAAGATTGAACTCTCCAGTTCCGCGACCATTTAGTATCGACTATACACTTCCGCGGTTGAACAAGATTTCTCATAGCGGATAGGCCGTAACCACGGTAACTTCTCGCCCTTGGAAATAATGCGCAACTTCACGAATGGCGACGAATTGCATCTGACATTTCCCGAGCTTGGGGTATCGAGTTTCCGCTTCATGCAACACCTTCTTGGCGTAATAAAGCTGCTTACGGACACCTTCCCTCTCATACCAACACGGTGGCTGACCACCTGAGGGTAGCGACAATATCTAAGCGGTTCACCTTCGCGGCGAAACTAGCCTTGGAGGAGAGGTAAGAGTACCGCTTCAGTCTTCAAAGGCCTTGAGCCTCATCGATCCTCAAAATGATTGGTTTTCTTCAATAGCTTGAATAGGGTAGGCTCCTTTCTCCCAATCGGGCAATAGATACGCCCAAGGAGGCGAGCGACTAACCAAACATTGAACTGTTTGAGCCGTCTGGCGGCTTCTAATGTACTCAATCAGCTGCTATCTTATCCGGATTGGCTTCAATCCCCCGGTTGGATACCAGGAACCCCAATAATTTGCCAGAGGGAACTCCAAACACGCACTTCTCTGGATTTAACTTCAAACAATTCTTTCGAAGATTGGAAAGGTTTCCTCCAGATCTCGAATCAAGGCTTCACCTTCTTTGACTTTCACTACCAAATCATCAACATATACTTCAAGGTTCCGCCCTATCTGCCAGACGAAAAGTAATATGCATAACCGCGTTGGTAAGTGGATCGGCATTCTTTAAACCAAAAGGCATCCTAATATAACAATAAACACCCATAGGGTTACAAAAGCGATTTTTCTTCATCTTCCACCGCCATGCTAATTTGATGGTACCAGTGCGCATCCGAGAAAGCATAATAATTCACAACTGCAGTGGAATCCACAATGAGATCAACTTCGCGGCAAGGATAAAGGTCCTTGAGGCGAGGCTTTGTTGAGGTCGGTAAAGTCGACACACATTCGCCACTTCCATTGGATTTTTTGGCGAAACGCAGGATTGGCAAGCCACTCGGGTGAGTGACCTCCACGATGATCCTGCCCAATAGCTTTTCCACCTCTGCCGAATGGCATCTTGCGCTCGGACTTGCCGCGGATCTTCTGTCGAAGCAGGCGCGCCGGGGCGTAGCCAAGCCGGTGCTCGATCACCTCCACAGGGACCTCGGTCATATCGGACGGTTGCCGAGCAAACCGCGTCAGTACCGGAGGAAGGTGGCGGCGTCTTCCTATTTGGCCGAAATTGGCGCCCGATGTTGGCGATCTTGCGGGACTCGCCCTCACTCGGGCGACCACCTTAACCTCGCCCGAGCGAGCGAGGCGGTATGGTCTGAGCACGAGGACTCCGGCGGGCGGCATCGGCATGCCGGGGCAGTGGCGGCACTCATATCAAGCTCAAACTTATGGCCGTATGAGCTTGGTGATCCACTCGAATGGTTATGGGACGGCGAGCCTGGCATCTTCACCACCATATATGCATAATGGGTCCCGCCATAAACTTGGCGGTCTTAGGTCGGCCAAACAAAGCATTGTAGGGAGATCAAAATCGGTGACTTCAAAGTCCACCAACTTCGATGCGATAATTATCCTTTTCTCCAAAAGTGGCGGGAGAGCACACAGCCCCGAGGATCGCACTAACCCGGGGCTATTCAAAAACAGCGACGGATGGAGATCTGCTTGGCGGGCAGCGGCGGATGGAGATCTGCGCGGGATTTGAAGAGCCGAAATCGTAGAGAGGACAAAATCTTGAAGAACTCCTCCATCCACGGCTACGACCAGTAGGACATTAGGTTGTGGGTGACACCCTGTCGGGAGATGTCGAGTGGGGCGCCATCGTGGTAATCAAGTGGTCGGCTGAAGATGATCGTCTCCTCGACCATTTCAGCATCCGCGCGACCACGAGCTCCGCCCAGACGACACCTCCCTCTTCAACAGCTTGCAAGCGGTATTAAAGCGAAGCGGGACGAACCACCATAGATATCGCCAAAGGGTATGATCCGCTGCTGGAAAAACGGCGAGCGGGGTCTTCACCACGATCATCATCACGAGTGGCGCTCATCATCCGCGAGGCGGCGTTCCTTGATCGCCGCTCCACCATTCTATCCGCGACGACAATTGTCCAAGTCATGAGGTATCGATTCGATGAATCGGGCACCAAGGCCCTCTTCGTTCCGCAGCGTCGTTTCTCTGACGCTTGGCGGTTATCGCGCCGATCGCGGCGATCATTCTGCGGCGATCACGGCGGTCATCGCGGCCGATCCGCAGCGATTACCTTGCTGATCGGCGGCTGCGCTCGGCGACCGAGTCATTGCGATCGCGCTTTCGGTGGCCAAGACCAGCGGGTCTCTCACGCCTCGCTTCCGCGCCTTCTTAGCCAATGGCGGGAGCCCTTCAAGGTTCGGCATCATCCTTGCCTCGGCCACCACAGGGACCAGATCTGGCCCCTCGCCTCTGCTGACCAGCGCGCACTTATCGCGAAGCAACTCGAAGGTGGGTGATATGGTCTGGTGGCCATCTTCTCCTTCATTTTGCGATCATGACGCCTCTTGAGCGATAACGGCCGGTGCTCGAAATATGAGGAATCGTATTGCGGCAATGGTAGAATCGCCGGATAAAATCATAGCGACTCCCCTTATCTTTGTTCGAGGGCATCAGATCATCCTCCACGCCCATTGGCTTGAAGAGCCACAGAAATTGGCGACAAAGGGCCACAGTTCCTCCCACGAGTGCACCGACCCTCGCGGAGGTTCAGGTAACTCAAACGGGGAGAGCGTCAAGGCGTCGGAAAATAATTGGCCATAACCTTTCCGAACCCGTGCAATTGCTTTCGTACCACCGTTGTATAAATTTGCAAAAACTCCTCCGGATTGGTAGTCTTAGTCATAACTTTCTATAGATGCGGGACAAAATTTTGAGACCCTCCACACGGTGTAACCTTGGGAAAACGCCGATACCGCGCTTATAAACAAAGCCGGCCGCCCAGCAGGAGCTCGGCAGGGGAAGCGAGAAGGGCTCTCCATTGAATCGGAAGGAAGAGCCTTCATCTTGGAGCCACCGCTTGCAGCGCCCTGCTCTTGAAATTTGGGCGGCGTGGCTCCGACCGCGAAGTCGCCCGCCGCCAGCCAGGCTTCATCAAGATGACTCCTTAGGTCCCCACGGTTCCTTCGGAGCAGGAGTTGGCCTACTGGCATCTCTTCCCCCAGCCACGATTCACCGGGCCGGGCGCTACTCACTGAGGATGGGCTGGAGCCTGCGAGCCCCCAACCAGCGCTCACGGGGCGGAATACCACCGATGCTTTCTGCCGGGTGGGGCCCTACCGAGATTGGGCGCACCAACAAAGCCGGCAAGATCCTGCGACCGCCAGGTGGCCGGAGAATCTCTGCAAGTTCCACCGGCGGTAGTCGAGGAGAAAGCGGCGGCATCACGGTCCCGAGCCGGAGTGGCGCCTCCATGGCCGGCCGGCGCGCCGGATGCCCCACCCGCCACGGGAGCATCGCCCGGCACCTGCGAAGGTGGAGCAAGAGCGATCTTCGCGATCGATGAGATTGCGGGACACACTACGAATATGACTGACCCTTCTCCTTCACGATCTTTGCCGAACTTCGCCATTTCCAAATGCCGCAGGCGAAAGAAAACACCAAAACTCGCGGAGAGATGATCGGAAAAAACCAACTACACCTACTGGCGCGCCCACTGTCGGCGTATTCCACGGACAGGCCCGAGCCTCTGGACGGGTTTAGTTCGATAGGGGTGGCTTTGGTAATTAGCTAACCCTAGCGAGAGAAAACCCGGTACCTCTCACACTAGCAGTTCTAGTGCCTCTTGATTCGATGAACACGGCGATTTTACCGAGTTGAGCCCCTCCAAGAAGGAGTACTGACCTTACGTCTGCTGATTTTGGATTGAGTTTCTTGGGCTTGGTTCTGAGCTTCTTTGGTGACCCGGCTCTTCTGTTGACTCTCTCTTTCTCTCTTCCTCTTTTTCCTCTCCGCCCCTCTCGTATGCTCTCAAGTGCCCTTATATGCGCGGCTTACAGTCGGATGGAGGAGGCTGTCATCATGCTTATCTTACATGCATTTACTACACCTTTATCTGTTGTCCGTTCCTTGGCGCTAATTAATGCCAGTATGCCTTCGCTCGGTTCTTAGAGATGTGACCTCTCTGTGCGGGTAGGTGAGGCGTCGGAGGAAGCGGGCTTGTGGCGAGAATTCCTTGGGACCGACATGCACAGTGCATGGCAACTGTCTCGACCTGATCTGTGGCGAAAAACTTGAGGCAAGCCACCGCATTCCACCCTTTTGCATGTGATTGGAATAAGCGAGGTGTGCTTTCGCCCGCATGCCATGTGGACTAGGCAGCCAAGGCGGCGGGCGTGGTCGCCCACTGCTTCGCCCGTCGCCCGCGTGAAATTTGGGCGCCAGCCGGCGAGCGTGGTCGCCCACCTTTCGCCCGCAGCGCCGCGTGGACCGACACGGTGGTGGGCGTGCTTTCGCCCAAGCGCCGCCGAACCGCGTGGGCGGGCGAAAGCGGCGAGCGTGGTCGCCCACTGCTGTCGCCGCGCCCGTGGACCGGCGTCACTGTAGGCGGGGTGTAAACACCCACCCGCTGCTAAGCGCCCGTGGGCCCACGCACATACATGCGGACAAGAGGGTACTACGGTGTATAATGCGCCGACACATATATATGTTAAGGTTCAAGTGCTACCTCTACCTTTAATGATGTGTTTGGCTCTGGATTAAAAACATGAAATAGCTATGTTAAAGCAACCCAATTTTGTGTTTGCGACAAACATTGTCGATCTGAAATCTGGTGTGGGTCGGTTTAGCTTATTTAATTGTGTTTGGCGGCAAACATCGTCGGTCTGAAATACCGTGTGGGTCGGGAGGGTTAGCTTATTTAACTTTTTGGTGGGTCGGTTTAATCTTGGGTTAGGAGGTTGAAAGGCTTTTGCCGGTTAAAGTAACTCTTAGCAATGGTGTTTGGCGAGTTGATCCTCTAACCCACCTCTTAACAGACCAAACACGGTGAGTGTGCAATTGCTATTGGTTACGATTCTTTTGATTGCTAGGTTTGCTTTGTGAGATGGTGTTGATGTTATCCTTGGATGATTAATCCATGTGTTTCGAGTTTGACCACGAAACATTGCCATTGTGGCGGCTTACCGCCGGAAGGGATGGGGAGGTCATCAGCGTGGCTCTTTGTTAAGCATGCCTCGAGGAGGTGATTGCGAACATGGTGCATTGTGGAGAAACCGAGGTCTCAACGATCAGCGTATATAGATATATTCTGTAAAGAAATAAATGTCTTAGATGCCACATGCCTATTATACTTTTTCTTATTTATTTAACTTTCAATTGATCATTTTTTAGGAATATTGGTTGGATAATTTTTGAAGATGTCAACCAACATGCTTTTATGTAATTCATGTGATATGTGAAAGAGAAAAATTAATGTTCATTATGCGGCTTGGTATTATGTTTTGATAATATGTATCACCCTTTTGACCTTTATGTTTCTTTAGCAATTTTGTTTTTAAGTAAGCAATACGGGCATTGAACTAGTTATACTAATATATATATACTCACTCCAATTATAAATAGTTGTTATTTTGGACATCAACCCGGTCTCTAAAACATGACTTTAAATTACTAATTTCTATTATAATATATTTATAAAATCTAATAAAATTATAATATTATGAAAATACTTTTCGAGATAAATCTGTACATATGATTTTTTATGTATCTAATTTAAATATTTAAAAAAATAATGATAGTCAAAGTTTCAAAATTTTGATTGCACCTATATCGAAAATAGCAACTATTTGTGACGAAAGGGAGTAGTAAGAGAAATAAGATCTATGTATTGATTTGTTGAGAGTATTTAAACTACTCTATTATTGAAGAAAATATAAATAAATACTAACTAATCTGATTCATTGAATGGAAAATAATAATCAGTCCATATTGAATTTAGTGAACTTAAAAAAGCTTACGTTGACTGACCACAATTTTAGGTTAGGCCGCCAGGGCCAGTTCTTGGCTCAAAAATATCAATACCCGTACTGATATCAGCATGTATAGTCAGTATGAACCATTTCATCACATAAATCGGTACAAAGTAGTTCAATGTACCGTAACAGTCTCGATACCGTTAATACCGGCTCGATATCGGTCAATACTGACCATACAGGCTTCGATACCGTACACCAGCAGAATTAATAATATTCTCTATTGAATTATATATTATGTTTGATACTACTATATATTTGGAGTTATATTATAAGTGAAATCCAGTGTATATATAATTAAACATCTATATATTTATAAATATATATTATTATGTCAAGCCTGAAACTGTACACTAGTTTGGATCAGTATCAAATTGTACACTAGCATGAATCGATATTGAAACTGCCATACTAAGGAAAAGAAAAAAAAAGCTACCCTCTGCACATGCTCTGATGCTCACGTGAAGAAGTGGACCAGTTCAAATATGTATCAATTTATATATAAGGGTTTTGAACTTTCACCCATTTGTTTTATTACCCATTTTTTCCACAGAGGGCGAGGAAACAGGTGCTTGGAAAACTCACCAAATCTTCTCGTGGCTAAAGGCATATACAATGCTATATGTCAACTGTCTGTAAAAGTATACCTAGTAGGATTTGAGATGCTGTAGAGGAGAGAAAAAGATGATATCTACTATTTAACAAATGGTTTTATAGACTGCTTTATACTTTATATACTATTGTACAGACAATCTATTAATTGTATGATAGATCATTACAGACAACCATCTATTATATAAATTGTGTTTAATTCTATCTATAGATAACTTTGATGTGTATTATAGATAGCCATCGTCTAAACCGCTGCACATACTTGATACGCCCCAAAACAGAAGAGCGTTCTTTTGTAATGCAGTCAGAACTACATCTATTTATACAAATAAAAACAATCAGTGATATCTAAGGCAGCTATTTCATTTTAAAGAGCAAGAAAATCTCACAATAATCCTAAAAAAGGAAAAATCTTAAAAATTCTCACATTAATCGAGAAGAAAAAGAGAAGGTTCTCCACCACTTATTTTGGTGGGACCAAATTATAACGGTGTAGATTAATCATATATAGATAAATAGATAATAGAGTTACATATATAATAAATACAATTATATTTCAATTATAGAAAATAGATTTGTATAATAGAAACAACTATATCATAATATCTAGTCTTGCAATTGTATGGGTAAATATACTAGTTATTTATTAAAGCTCATGGAGAGTTGCTAAGAAAAAAACAACATAGGCTAGAAACTCTAAAAAAAAACCAAAATATGAAGCCCTTAATCTAGTAGATCCTGACTAAGTTGACCTATAGTAGTGATTAGATGTTATTAATTAAAGGAAATATAAAACCGTCTACCTAGCGAATCCGAATTATAATGGCTTAGATTAAAAGAAAGTGTCAATGCCAAATACAGTAAAAATAACAGAAATTCAGAATTAAGAATAAAAAGAATTAGCCATTTGATTTTCAAAAGAACTCAAAATTAAAACCCATAAATAGCTAAAATTTGAAATAAAAATTATATAAAGTTAGCAGTTAGATTTGTATATCAATTCTAACCTAAAATAATATTTGAAATTAAATAAAAGTTAACAATAAAATTAATGGCTTACATTAGAAGAAAGAGTCCATCTTGAGTACAATAAAAAATAAAAGAAATCACCTATTTTACTTTCATACGAACTCCAAATTAAAATATGTACATAGATGAAATTTGGAATCAAATTTTGATAAAAACTAGCAGTTGGATTTGTATACGAATTCTGAAAAATTTAAATTATAAATATAGAATAAAAAACAAAAGGAAATTAGTAATTTGATTTTCATACAAACTTTAAATTAATGCTCAAAATTCAAAATTAAATAAAATAACTACAAAAATAAAAGAATAAAAAGTAAAAGGAAATTAGGGATTGTTTTTAATTCCATACTCGTTGAAAATATAAAACTTGGTTTTATTCAAAATTAAAATTACAGAAATATGCTAATTTAAGAAATAAAATAAGGTAAAGAAACATATATATATTTATATAGTTAACTATTATGTAGTGAAATTCGATGTGGGTTTTTCTTGTTGCTAAGAATATATAGAATATGCTAAAAATTCAAAAAAAATATTTTGACTCTTTATTTGGTGGACCTCTACGGAATGAAGAGATTAAGAGGATAATACATTGACAGGTGTTTACTCGACTATACCAATATAAGCAATATGATATGTACTTAAAGAAATACTGAACGAAAGATACAAACATTGTAATAATGAAATTAAGAGATAATAATATAAATGGAAAATGTTATGGTATGCTACGTTTACTGTTTTTCTATGGAAGTATTTGGGGAAGAAAGTTTCGGTTATATGTAACAAGTATTGGAAAACAGATTAGGGTATATTCTCTCCTATAATATATAATATCATAAATAGAGTTCTGCAACAATTTATTTTCTAAATAGCAAAATCACATATATATTACCAAGTAATTTAGACATGCATGCTTTAACAATAATGCATGCGCAATACGTGGGCCACTTTGCTAGTTGTGATAAAAAAGTTCATGGACAACGGTTTTACAGTTTACACACTGCAGTACTATCTTAATTTTTCCAATAAGCAACATTTAAACAAACCATATAATTTGCTGATGAAAAAAAGAAAAAAAATCAAATGAAAATCACCTTTGTCTTACATCTCTACCTATGTTATACAAAGTAATCGCAAGCGGGGCAAAGCCAATTCAGGCCAATGCCTCGAGCTGGGCCAAATGTTCTTGGATCGATTCGAGATTTTAGTGATTGTTCAAGAGGTTTTTGTGGGCTTTCCATCCCTAGCCTCCCTCAGGACATAGCTGAGGTTGTTTGAGGCCTGTCTCCTCCCCTAAGGACATGAGGACAGGTACAGTGGGTATAGGCAATATTATCTATAATATGCGATATATCACTTGTCTTGTGCGCTTTTCAGATGTCTGTCATGCACACCAACTAACAAAAGTCACGAAAAATTCTGAAAAAAATTGTAGATGTACTTCATAGATTGCCCTACCTATGTATGAAATTGTAGGTTCAAATTCATTATATATCGAGAGTTACAAAAAAGAGAAAATTCTGACAAGTTTAAACTCACCTATGTATAAAATTGTAGGTTCAAATTCATTATATATCGAGAGTTAAAAAAAAGAGAAAATTCTGAGAAGTTTAAAGAGTTTAAACTTGTCAGAATTTTCTCTTTAACTCTCGATATATAATTAATTTGAATTAATTCATATAGGTAAAACAATCTATGAAGTACATCTACAATTTTTTCAGAATTTTTACGTGACTTTTGTTAGTTGGTGTGTCTGGTGTGTACACGGGAAGACATGTGTGCACAGGATACGTTGCCCTATAATATACTCTATGTCATCTATAAACAATACTAAAAATAGCTCATACAATGGATCGTCTATATAGTTGTCTGTAATGATCTCTTATCTAATTAACAGACTGTCTGTACAATGGCACGCAAAATAGAAAGCTGTCTATAAGATGGTTTGTTAAATAGTAGATAACAATTTTCTCTCTCTTTCTCTCTCCTCCACATCACCTAAAATCCTACGTGACATAGTCTTACAGACAGCTGATATATACCATTGTACATGCCCTAATGGCAAGAACTAAGAAAAGGGCCGGCTTGTAACTGTATGAATTATGGAGGATATTGCTTCTTCCATAGCTGGTTTATTTTATTTTCGTATATCCAATTTTAAAATATTTAAAAGATATTAACAGCTAAAGTTTTAAAAGTTTAACTACATCTATGTCCATAGACAACTATTTATGATAGTACGAAGTATAAAGTTTGCAGTAGATTAATACAATTCTACAGAAGAAGAAGAACAAGCAGACCGTTGGAGAAATGCCGGCCAAGCGCCTCCGGCGCAGCAGCCTGCACCGCTGCACGGCGGATGGCTGGCCGCACCTCACGATCTTTTGGTTCTACATTAGGCAGTTGTTTGCACTTTGCAGAACTGCTGGCTACTGTTTGTACCTGAACTAGATAGGTCAGTTGTAGGATGAGGCGTACCAAAAGAGGGGTGAATTGACAAATCAATCTGGGATAATTAATCTAAGATCATGAACTAAAAAGAAATAAATATGCAAACCAGCAAGTAATATTTAATCAATAATTCTGTACCACTTAAGTATACTATACTCTCTGTAATCAACAAGCAGAACTACTTCTACTAGCTAGATTGCTTTTCGTTGGAAGAATGACCTCGCCCTGTGCTTGCATAATCACCAAGATCTTGTCCTGCTACTGCCTCACGTCAGGTAGCATGTTCTTTTCTCAACAACCACAGGGAGCTATCGTTCTGCTCTCTTTCGGCATTCTGCAATCTGAGTACTCGCATGTGACACAAGACCGGCATGGCAACACACCGCCGCCGCCGCTTCCTCGCTTTGCCCATTGGGAGTTCTCGTTTCTGTTCTTGCTCCTCGCCTTTTCTCTCTCTGGCGGCTCGCTTTTATTTCCTCGTCTGGCGGCTCGTCGTTAAATCCTTCGAACACGCCTCCGCCCGGACCGAGACAAAAACTCCGACTTCGGACCGACTCAATCTGCTGGATCAAGGAAAAGCATCCGATTACATTACGGCCTTGCGTAACTAGCTACTTTGCCTGCGTCGTCTGTCTGCGTGACCTCTCGCATCGACTCATTGCACTACCCACGACTTTCGCGTCTGCGCCTCCTGCACTGCGATTTAGCGTGCCACCTGCACCTATCGACCTCGCGTCTTTGCTTTGCACCTCTGCGACCTTCGCGTGTGCTTCTCTCGGGCTACACGCCAGCTGCTGTCGGCGTATTCCGCCTGACAGGCCGGGTTTGGTTCGGAAGGAGGGCGTCTTCGCGGCTGGCTAACCCTAGAGGGTGAAAACCCTAGAGACCCCACACGAAGGATTCCGGCGTCTATGAACTAGGGATGACACAAAAATTTTACCTGAGTTCGGACCCCTTTGCTTACTGGTAATAGCCTTACTTCCTGCTAGATTGTTTATAGAGTGTTTTTGAACTAGTGCAGTACAGAGTCTTTGGGTTACAAGTTCTTCCTTAGGCTCTACTACAGACCTCTTTGATCGCTCGATCTCCGACCCCTCTTCCCTATGCACTAGAGGGCCCTTATATAGGCCAGGCCAGCCGGAGTAGGTACCAAGGAGGGTCATCATGTTGACCTTCATACATTTATTACCCCTTCCGTCTTTGTCCGTTCCTCCGACCTCATTAAATGCGGCCTTGGCCGCTTGCAGTCCTTGAGATGTAACCCCTTCGGCGGGTTGGTGAGGCGTCGGAAAATGGGCTTATGGCGAAATCTCGCGATTGATAGATCGACACCACGGGCTTGCCGCCCAAAGCGATACGATAGGGGAAGAGACTTGAGGAGAAGCCACCTCGCACCACCTTTTGTCTTGCGGCCAGGCGGCGGGGTGTCCATGCCCTTGGCGCCCGGGTGCCACGTGGGCTGGGCAGGCGGCGAGGCGTGCTTTCGCCCACCGCTCGCCGGGTGCCACAGGCCAGCGACCCGGGCAAGGCGGCGTGCTCGCCCACCTACTCCCGAGCGCCATGCGCCAGGCCGCCGAGGCGGCGAGGCGTGCTCGCCCACACTTTCGCCGGAGCGCCCGTGGGTAGCCGCCGAGCGGCGGCGTGCTCGCCCACCGCTTTCGTCGAGGCGTCACGTGGGGCCGCCCGTTGATTGCCATGTTATTTGTTTTGTGCGGCGGAGAGGTACTCCGGTGAAATGCTGTTGACAGTAGTCCCGGGTCCATACAGGAGCACGTGCCAAAGCTTTTTAGAACCTTCATTAAATGTTTAGTGTGCTCTTGGGCGGGGCCACCACTCATGAGGATACGACCGCCTCGGTTCCCCCCCCCCCGCGTATCTGCAGATTTTTCTCGGGACGTGCGGACTACGATCTTGTCTCTTGGCGAACCGTCGGTGCGAGGGTGCATATATAGGTTCATCTGTATCAAGCGGTTTCGCCTTCTTCTTTCTTCGCACCACAACTTTCGTTTCTTCAACTTCTTCGCTCAAAAAGCCTTTGCCTTCTTCATCTCCATGGAGCCTCCCATCCTGCCTCCACCGTGGACACCGCCACGGTGAATAGAATAACCATCATAGCCGGAGGCACCTTCGCTTCGGGCGGGGACACGCCACACCTTGCAGTGCCTTTCAAGCGAGATCCTCATCCACACTTGGGCCATGATGGCGGGCCTGGTCCCGCCATTTTTCGAATTCTTCCTCACCGTCCTCCATTTCTATGGGATCCACCACCTTCATCTCACCCCCAACTCCATTGTCTTCCTTTCCATCTTCGCACACCTCTGTGAAATGTTCATGGGGGTGATGCCGAATCTTCCACTCTTTCGCCACTTCTTCCTCTGCCGCGCCTCCCACGACAACGAGATAGTGGGGAGCTGCTATTCCGCCGGGGCCGAGATGGCCTCCGCTACATCGCCTTCGGCCCAGTCAAGCTGGAAGTCATGTGCGCGTGCGAATGGTACATACATCAAAGATAACAATGAATCGGCATTGGAGGTGCTGCCGGGCGGCGGAGGCCTCCGAGGCTGGAACTTCCGGTGGAGGAGGCGGCGGGCTTCTGCGCGATGGCGACCCGCATCCTGCATTGCAGAAGCGGATTGGCCAGAAATGGTAGCCGGGACCGTGGCGGAGGATCGACCCTCTTGGCCGGGCGTCCGTCTGCATGGCGATACGCAGGCGATAGCGACCTAACAGCGCCGCGTGGCGGGCGTGAGTCTTCGTTCCTCTTTGGCTTTTCTCGCGCACATGCTTCTTTGTGGCTTCCTACCAACCAACAGCTATTTTTGTCCATTGCGGTAGCGAAACTTGGAGGAGCCAGTCCAGGGCAGATGGCTCACCGTGCTGATGCAGCCGGTTCCGACCGGTACACCCTTTCCGGAGGCGGCTCAACCACTCGCCGATTTGGAGCACGTGGAGCGCCTACGGGTCGTGAGGCTGCTCCCGCCGATGGACTCCAGGGGCTTCTTAGTGGTGCCGGCCTTGACCGACTGGTGATCGAGGACATGACCGCCGCCCGTCGTCCAGACGCCAGATACCAGTGATGCCGGGCGCCGCAGGCTCGGACCCCCAAGAGGGCGAGCAGCGGGCGAACCTGTTGCTGCCCGGCCTTGATGTGGCGGCGACTCTGCAAGGGGCGGCGACACAGACCACCCCAGCCACGACTTCACCTCCGGCGATGCCGCCTCCTGCGGCGCCTACTTGGCGCCGCCGTGCCTCCTTGGCGCCCGGCTCGGCGCCCTCGCCGCGCCTCTTCCTCCGTGCCCGGCCCCAACAACCAGCAGCGCCACCAACCTCGGCGCCAGGAGCCAGGCTACCAGCAGGTGGCCTCTCTCTCCCACGGCCCGAGCCTGAGATGCCACCAAGGTGGCCCCAGAAGCGCCAAGCGCGACGCCCGGCGCCCAGGGCGGCGGACACCTCCGCCAGTGCCCCGACGCCCTGGCGGCGAGGTGACCCAGCTCAGCGCCGCCCGAGACACCTCGCCTCTCGCACCGCCGTTGCCCCGCCGCCGCTTAACCGTCGAGCTTTTCACCGGTAGGCGGCAGCGCCGTCTGCTGGGCACTCTCTCGCCGCGACCATTGAACGCAGCCGGACTTCAACAAGCGGCCTCGATGGCGGCAAGCTAGAAGCGAGCGCAGGATAGAGGCGGCGGCGGATTTAGCGCAGAGAGGACCAATCTGGCGCCATGGCTGCGTATGACTGAAGCGGGGTGGAGAGGCGGAGGCGGCTGAAGAGCTCGGAGTTGGAGTCCTTCCGCCTACGGCGCAACCTCGCCATCATGCTCAAGAAGGCCTTCAGCGCCGCGAAGAGGTGCTGGAGCCATTGAAGTGGCGCGAATCGCCAGCTGGAGGACTCATACACGCAATTTGCCTGCGACTAACCGAGACGCGGAGAGGCGCCGAGTACTGAAGCCACGGCCGCGCCCGCACTTGAGAGGGGCGAGAGGTCGCGATCATGACCGCGACCTACGGTAACTTCTTTGGGCGGCCAGCAGCCGCCGCCGATCCCATGGCGGTGGTGGCGGCCGACATCGAGGGACACGGGCGCGAGGTGGCGTGGAGTCGTGGCCGCGCGAACACGTGGCCGGAATCTTTGCAAGTGGAAGCGGTAGGCCATGGACGTCTCCACCCTGCTAGTCGTGGAAGGCGACGACGGCGGCGACCTTGACTTCGGCGACGGCTAGTGAAGGGCCGGGCAGCCTCTTTGTTCTTTTCTGTTTTGCTTCCTTTTGTTGATCTATCTGCATGCGTGAACACTGGGACAAGTTTCAGTGAAATGGATATTTCTTAGTTAATGTCACCCGTGTGCTTATCTTTTTTGTGTAATCGAATCCACTGGATTAGACCGTTAGACGGCCAGCTTTTAGCCTAGCCGGAAGGCCTGAGGAACGCTTAGGTTAGGGCAGCATTCCTGAGTTCCGCCAGCGATTACGCGCGGTTGCTGCAAACATAAGTATGGATCACACAAGTCATACGAGACTTAGGCAAAAAACGACCTTGAGTCTGACAGGAGATGCAAGACGTAGCTTGGTCTTAGCATCTAGTTTTTGCGCGGGATTGTCAATTGGTTCAAACTCTCCTGGAACTTGGACCCTGATGATCGCTGGCGTGCCTGGCGTGGCGTGGCGAAGCAACAAGTTCCGGAAGTGTTTTTAGACCGGTGGTACTCGCGGTGACAACCGGTGATGCCGAGAGCCAACCGAGGCGTACAAGCCTTGTTTGAGTACCGCGCCTAACTTGCACCCTGGTTGCTTGGCCACGCCGAACGTTAACGCTTTAGCACACTTCCTTTTATCATGAGGGGCCGTCGATTGTTTTAACACCCGTGACAATCATGCGTAACTTGACCCATCTTAGCGCATGCACATAAGGAAATGGTCAAAAATGCGGCACGGAGCACTTATCTTGCTTTATATACCATTGGGCGATCAGCCCCCAAGCATCTGGGCGACCACGAAGGGACTTGGGGCGACCAGCCCCCAAACACCTGGGCGACCACGAAGAGGCTTGGGACGGCGACTAGCCCCCGAGCACCTGGGCGACCACGAAGAGGCTTGGGACGGCGACCAGCCCCCGAGCGCCTGGGCGACCACGGGAAGGCTTGGGGACTTCATGCAATAAATCGGCGCCTCTAAGTCTTGGCCTGTGCGCGTACATAGCTACCAATAGAATGAGTAGGCTTTGCGTAGTGCATATGAAAGATAAAACCAAACGATATAGGTCCCCGCATGGAGTAAGCCCCGGTCCGCTTTTTTGATTCCTAAGTCCTTGCGATTTTTGGAGGTCGAACCATGATGCTTGTGTGTCAAGGCGGGCTTCCAAGAGGGTACTAGACTAACGATGCTCGCGGTGATAACCGGCGGTGCTTCAAGAGCCAACCGGCGTCTGGTCGCGTTTGAGCACCGCATCTAGCCCCACCGGTCACCCGTCCTTATGGGACCACGAGGCACCGGTGACTCTATAGATCACCAAGGAATTAGCAAACATCACTGGAACGGCGACATTCATGCAAAAAAATTGCGCTAAGACACGAAAGGACAACAATGGTAAAGTAAAAGCCTTCTAGGCAACAACTTTACTAACGCGCGAAGCCGTGAGCCGACCAAGGGAGACTTACCTCATGGTGACCAGGCGGCTGTTGGTACCTACAACTCCTTCAAGGATAGAACTTCATAATAACTTTATGTTATAGGAATTCATCGATTCTTCGCCGTCCTCGATAGCCAGCCGGACCGCCGGGCGAGATCACCGAAAACCACCTTAAAGAGCCCTCCCAAGAGGCGGTTTGTGCAACCCGGCATGCGTCTGGTCTGCATAAGACAGTGTCATACTTGCCGGTGTTCTCTCGAAGACCGGGTAGCATGGTATCGCTGAGACTTTCTTTGGTAGCGGGCGGCGCGAGGAAGCGTAGCGATCCGTACCTCTTCAAAAGGTTGGCGTCTTTTAGCAGGAGATCTTCTTGGTCTTCTTCGTTGAGCAGCCGAGGCAGGCGGAAGAAGCGGCGGCTCGGAGGAGAAACGACCTCCGCCTGTATACCGGAGAAGGGTGTCTTGCCCGTGGCCCGGCTAGGTGTGGTACGGAACGACCACAACACCGTCGGGAGCTCCTCAGTCCACCACGCGCCCCGCTTGTGAAGCCGATCAAACGGCCTTGTCTTGAGGCCCTTCAGCACCAGCGCGTTGGCACGTTCTGCTTGCCCATTACTCATGGGATGGGCCACTGAAGCAAAACATACCTTGGTGCCCATTTCGTCGTAGAATTCCAGGAAAGCTGCGCTGGTAAATTGAGTCCCGTTGTCGGTGATGATGCGGTTGGCGACTCCAAAGCGGGTGAAGATCCCGCGCATAAACTTGACGGCGGTAGCGGCCGTGATGGCGCGCACCGCCTCGGCTTCAACCCACTTTGTGAACTTGTCGATGGCGACAAAGAGGTGGGTGAAGCCCCCTGTAACCAGCGAGAGCGGGCCGGGATATCGACCCAGACATAAGCGGCCGGAGGCGGGATGGTTTGCTTTGACTGGTGGTCGGTGGATTTACTGGCGAAGAAGCCGACAAGCGAATGTCTCACTAGCTCATAAGCATCACGGAGGCGTAGGCCAATAAAATCCTTGAAGCGCTTTGCAAGCGGCGTTAGTGGGACATATGGCTCCGCACATGCCTTCGTGGATATCGAGAGAGGTTGCTCCCCTCTTCAGGTGATGCGCTTGATAGAACTCCGTTTTTGCTCTGGCGATATAGGTCCCCACCTGCGAGTATAGCACTTGGCCTTCGTGCAATCTTCTCGGTGAGGCATCATCGTCGGGATCACTTGGTCATGCGAGGAAGGCTAGGATAGGATCCATCCACCGATCTTCTGGCAGCGTGGCGACCACTCGGTGCTTTCGCTGGGTACTCCGCCGGGCCAAGCTTTTCCTGGTCTTGCCTCGGCGGCCAGTAAATCTTCCTCCGGACACGAAATTTTGGCGAACCTGTGCCTCCCGGGCGGGGCCATGGCAACAGCGTCGCCTTCCCGCCGAGCCGGAGGCCATAGCCTTCCGTCGTCCCCGCTGAGCGGGGGCTACGACAATGACACCATCGTCCCCACGAATCGGGGCTGCAATGGACGATCGCGATAGCCTTTCTTGAACTCCGGCCGGAGCAGAAGCCCTTGAGGGCGCAAGCTGCAGCCCGTCGCATAAGGTGATTGTCATGCCGAGGACATGGATATACCCCAAACCTTCAAAGTGGCGCTCCATCTTTCGGACTTCCGCCAAATGCGCCGCCATGGTGGGGTGAACCTTGGAACTCCTTCCAGCGATTAATGACCCGGTAGGAGTCTCCCTTGACTTAGAGGCGCCCGAATGCCGCCAAAATGTCGCAATCTGCGCGTGAGCCCTCGTACTCGGCTATGTTGTTCGTGGCCTTGAAATCGGCGACCACATATTGGAGGATGTCGCCGGTCGGAGAGGCCGGGACAACTCCAGCCCCGCCCTCAACTTTGAAGGAGCCATCGAAGAATAAGGTCGGGGAGAGGCGTGGGAGTTCTTCGGCCGAGTGGTGGGGAGTCCACTGGCGGACAACTCCATGACTTCTTACTTTTGATGGCGTCTGGGTGCAATTTGAGGTTGAATTCCCCGGCTCCACCGACCATTTAGTAATTGACCCTCTGCTTCCGGTTGTGGAGAATTTCTCGTAGAGGGTAGGCCGTGACCACGGTAATTTCCGCCTTGGAAATAATGCCGCAACTTCTGGGCGCCACGAGTTGCGTACAACATCTTTTGAGCTTCTTGGTGCAGGTCTCGCCGTGCAGCACCTTGCGATGTAGTACACCGACCTCTGACGCCTTCCCTCTCATAGTGCTTTAGCGCTCATCACCTCGGGGTGGCGGCTATGTCACAGGAGCAAGGGCTCACCGTGTGGAGAGACCAGACACCGGGAGAGGAGAGTGCCGCTTCAAATCTTCAAAGCATATACAGGCTTCTTGATCCACTCGAAGTGGTTTGTCTTCTTCAACAGCTTGAGCAGAGGTAGCTTTTTCTTCCAATCAGGCAATGAACACGCCCGAGGAGGCAGCGACCGGCGGACATTGGACTTGCTTGAGTGTATTGGCGGCTTTATGTGTTCGATGGCGATATCTTGTCGAGATTGGCTTCAATGCCGGCTGGACACCGGGAAGCCTAACGACTTGCGAAGAGCACTGCCGAACACGCATTTTTCGGGTTGAGCTTGAGCAGTTCTTAGGAGGTTAGCAAAGGTTTCTTCCAGGTCTCGGATAAGTTCTTCGCTCTTTTTGATCTTCACGACTAAATCATCAACGTAAACCTCAAGATTTCGCCCTATCTGAGGGCGGAAGGTAATGTGCATGGCACGTTGGTAAGTGGAACCAGCATTCTTTAAACCAAAAGCCATTCTTACATAACAGTAAACACCCGTAGGGGTGACAAAAGTGGTCTTCTCTTCATCTTCAAGTGCCATACTAATCTGGTGGTACAGATGCGCATCCAAAAACCTGGCAGCTCACACCGGTAGTGGAGTCAACAATGAGATCGACTTCGGCGGGGGTAGAATCGCCAGGCGAGGCCTTGTTGAGGTCGGTGAAGTCGACACATCGCCACCTCCGTTGGACTTCTTGGCGAAACCTTTGGGTTGGCAAGCCACTCGGGATGAGAGACTTCCCTAACAATCAAGCTCATTAGCTTCTCTACCTCCTCTCGAATGGCATCTTGGCGCTCGGCGCTGCCTCGGACCTTTTGCAGCCGACCGCGCCTCGGGAGGCGTTGCCAATCGGTGCTCGATCACCTCCTAGGACCCCGATCATATCGGACGGTTGCGGCGAACATGTCGGAGTTGGGTGGAGGAAGGTGGCGTGTCTTCTATTTGGCGCGAGGTTGGCGCCAATGTTAACGATCTTTGGGGTTTGCCCCACTTAGGCGACCACCTTGACCTCACCGTGAGAGCTGAGCAAAGCCTTGGTCGGGCCTAAGGGGCTCCCAGGAAGGCGTCTGCCCGACCGACACGAGTGGCACCAGCCTTGTCCAGCGCATACTTGTGGCAGCGCAAGGCCTCGGCTTTATCCACCCGGATCGCAAGGGGGCCGCGTGGCCCTGGCATCTTAACCACCATGTAAGCATAGTGGGTTGCCGCCATGAACTTGGCCAACGCCGGTTGGCCAAGCAAGGCATTGTAGGGGAGGTCGAAGTCGGCGACCTCAAAATCCACCATTTCGGTGCGGTAGTTGTCTTCATCCCCGAAGGTGACGGGGAGGCACACCTGACCTATGGGCATCAAGCCAGCTTCCAGGGCTACCCTAAAGATGGGCAGAGCTGGGTGCAGATCCTGCCTTGAGATCTGGAGGCGCCGAGAAATGCCAAAGAAGGGCGGGGAGGTTGATGGAGCTCCTCAGTCCACCGGCCTGCGCCCTAGCCGCACATTCAGATGGTGGGCGACACCCAGCAGGGAGATGCCCGGGCGGTGGCGCCCTCGGGGTGGTCGGCTTTGTTGAAGGTGGCGTCTGCTTTCAGACCACCCGACATCCGACCAGCCCCGAGCTTGATGCGGTGGCGCACACTTCCCTCTTGACCGTTTATAAGCGGCGTTGGAGAAGGTGGGACGAACCACCATGGATGTAGGCCACGCGTGTCGGCTCTTTGGAAGGCCAGCAGGCAGATCTTCATCTTGATCGTCGTCGGGCGGCGCTCCTTGGCCGCTTCTCCACCATTTTGTCCACGACCGGCAATTTGTCTAGGTCATAGGTATTGGTTCGATGTATTGGGCGGTGAGGCTCGCCCTCCTTTTGTCGCGGCGGTCATTCCCGACGCTTGGCGGTCATCAGCGCCGATGCGGCGTCGTTCGCCGATCACGACGGTCGTCACGCCGCTCACGGCGATCATCGCGCCCGATGGCGGTTGCGCTTCCGGCCGAGGTCCTCTTCGTCGTCGCTCGGCGGTCAAGACCTACTGGTCTCTCACGCCTCGCGCTTCCGTGCCTTCTTGCACCTGGCGGAACCCGCCGAGGTCCGGCCGTCCTTGTCTTGGCCACCCTTGGGGCGGCGTAACCCTCTCGCCTCGCGGCCGCGCACACTTATGTCGCGAGGAGAAAAACTTCGGAGGTGGGCGATGGTGCAGGTGGCCATCTTCTCCTTCATCTTCGCGATCGCGTCGCCTCTTTTGAAGCGAGGGCGGTGATTGCTTGAGATGTGGGGGATTGTATTGCGGCGATGGCAAAACCGCCGAATGAAATCGTGGCGACTCCCCTTCTCTTGCTCGGGCGTGGAGGTCATCCTCCACGCCGGGCTTTCGCAAAAGAGCCACGAAAGTTGGCGGCGAAGAAGTCGCTGCTTCCCCACGAGTGCACCGATCCTCGGGGAGATTTAACAACGAGGCGGGCGAGACCGTCAAGGCTATTGGGAGGTAGTTGGCCATGACCTTTTCAGATCCATGTTGCCGCACCATCGTTATATAGATTTGGAGAACTCCTCCGGGTTGAGTGGTGCCGTCATATTTTCTATAGGCTGCGGGCGGAACACATAAAGCCCCGTCCATGGCGGCGTACGCCGGGAAAAACACGGCACCGACGCAGCGTAGAGCCCCGGCCGCTCATCGAGGCGATCGAAGCTGTTCTGGAGTGCGAGGCGGCTCCTATAGAGTCGAAGAGTGAACCTCCTCCTTGGTCGAAGTGAGAGCCACGGGGACTCTCCGTCGAATGCTACACCTTACTGGCGGCGCTCTGGTCAGTGGCGCGGCGAGCAACATGCGGAGATCATCACTTGCGGCGCGGCGGCTCTCATCAAATGAGGCGGAGGTCCCCGGTCCCTCGTGGGCGGGACTAATCTTCTGTAGCGCCCTTCCTTCCGACCCGGCCCGCTGGCGAGCCTTTCTCGTTAGGGCGGCTGGATGCCTGAGTGCGCTCTACATGCGCCTTAGGCGACAAGGTACCATCGGTACCTGACCGGCCGGGGAGCCCTACCCAAAGTTGGGCCGCATCCACGAGACCGGCGATGCTCCACAGCCACAGAGTGGCCGGGGAGTCTCCCGCGAACTCCACCGGAGGGTGGTCCAGAAGGGCATGAGCTGCGTGCAAGTTCTGGGCGGGAGTTGCCGCCTCCATGGCCAGCCTGCGACGCACGGGCTGCTCCACCGGCTCCAAAGGAGCAATGGCGCTGCCCTGTAGGGGCGGGGTGAGACGGTCCCTCGACCGGCGTGACCGTAAAGCGCCAGCGTCGCTTCGCCCGCCACATCTGGTCTTTGAAATCGCCATCTTCGGATGCGGGCCTACTTCAAATCATGAGCAGCGAAGTCCGCCGGGAGTTCGCGGAAAAACCAACCACTAGCCCCCTACAGCGCGCCCTGTCGGCGTATTCCGCTGGCAGGCGAGTCTGAGCCGGGTTTGGTTGGAAGAGCGTCTTTGGTAGCTAACCTAGAGGTGAAAACCCTAGAGACCCCCAGCGAAGGATTCAGCGTCTATGAACTAGGGATGACACAAAGATTTTACCGAGTTGAGGCCCCTTTGCCCTGGGTAATAGCCTTACTTCCTGCTAGATTGTTTATAGAGTGTTTTTGAACTAGTGCAGTACAGAGTCTTTGGGTTACAAGTTCTTCCTTAGGCTCTACTACAGACCTCTTTGATCGCTCGATCTCCGACCTCCCTTCCCCATGCACCAGAGGGCCCTTATATAGGCCAGGCCAGCCAGAGTAGGTACCAAGGAGGGTCATCATGCTGACCTTCATACATTTATTACCCTTCGTCTTGTCCAGTTCCTCCGGCCTCATTAAGTGCCGGCGCTTGGCCGCCCGATCGCCGGGATGTGACCCCTTCGGCGGGTTGGTGAGGCGTCGGAGAAGGAACTTATGGCGAAATCCTCGCGGTTGATAGATCGACATCGCGAGCTGCTTAGTCGAGCAGTGCGATAGGGAAGGAGACTTGAGGTGAAGCCACCTCGCACCACCTTTTTGTCTTCGGCGGCGAAGCGAGCATGGTGTCCACGCCACGCTCGCCGGACGCCCACGTGGGCGGGCAGCCGAGCGGCAGCGTGCTTCGCCCACCGCTTCGCCCGGCGCCCAGGCCAGCCGCCCGGCGGCGAGGCGTGCTTTCGCCCGCTTCGCCCGGGCGCCACGGACCAGCCGGGCGAGGCGGAAGCGTTCGCCACCGCTTCGCCGGGCGCCACAGCGGTAGCCGCCCGGGCTAGCGGCGTGCTTCGCCCACTCGCTCGCCGGGCGCCACGTGGGGCCGCCCGTTGGCTGCCATGTTATTTGCTTTTGTGCGGCGGAAGGTACCCGGGCGAGTATCTTGGACAGCTGCGGTTTCTCCCGACTTGCAATGTCGTCTTCTGCGTCGCCTCGTTACAGCGTGCATCTCGCGTCCCTGCATTGCACTTCCTGTTGCTTGCGCTGCATCTCCTGTCACAAATAAAACAAACTCTCGTAGTACCTTGTTTCATAACAAATATTATTGTCACAAATCATCACACATATGTTAAATTGTTGTCAAATTAATCATCACAATTAAATTTCACAAATGGAACTAACATCCGTATACTGACTCACAGTAGCATGAGGTGCGTTTCGCATAGCTAGCTTGGGAGCAGTGGCGGAGCCGGACCTCGGGTTGCCTGGGTGACCTAATATTGAAAGCTTATAGAGATTCTCTTGAAAAAATCATCAAAAATACAAGTTCCACCTAAAAATAGCGAAATATTTAACTATTTGCCACTATTACGGGGTGCCATTTAATGCTACAGTGATATGAGTCACTGACAGGCTACAGTGATATGAGTCACGGACGTGACAAATCTGTTGCCACTGACCCCATAAAAAGTGGCAAATAGTTAAAGGTCCCAAAAATAGCTGGCCTAGCCAAGGCTCGATCCATAACTGATTTCGCGCATGCTTAAGAGGGTATAAGGATGGTGTTACTATGCAGACATGATCTCTTCTCTAACTTATTTTTCTTCCATCAGTTCTGAAAAAAAAAGATTGAATGGAACTAAAGCTGGCCAGTATTTTCGTATTTTTAACGACCCCTAAAGAAGTAAAATTGAAGTAAACCTTTTGCATGTAACCCATTTCTTTCGGGATGACTAGCTAGGGTCGCGCTACATTGAGCCGTGTGAAATTTGGTCGCGCAATTCTGTGCTATGTGAAATTTGGTTTGACAGCTATTTTTGAAAAAAAAGTAGCCAGGGTCATGTGTTACGTTGTCTTGCGTCAAAGTTTGGTTTAATGACTATTTTTGAAAAAAAAGTAGCGGTCATGTGCTTTCTGTTGCTTTGAAGTTTGGTCCGATAGATATTTCTGAAAAAAAGATATGAGGACATAAATAGGGATTTATTTTTTCTCGAGGTTTTTTTCAAAAATATGCTAGTCGGGAGTTATTGACAAATTTGCGGCACCACGGATCTTCTTTGTTCAATCACGAAACTTGGTTATTTGTTATCTCTGGGAAAAAGGTATGAGGATATGAACATATTTTCGTTTTTTGGGGGGGGAGATTTTTAAAAATGTAACTATGTAATTTCGATTTTCCTTTTTTAAAAAAATAGTTATTAGGAGCCATTGGCGAATCTATAAACTGCTAAGAGCCGTCGACGAATCCGTGGAATTTGTTTTGGGAGAAAACCGCGGAGGGATCTAAACGTATTTTCGTTTTTTTTGTGCATAATTTTGGTTTTCTTGTTTTTTAAAAAAAAACAGATTGATAATCGGCGAATTTATGGATTACTATAAGCTATCAGCGAACCTATGGGATTTTTTTGGAGAAAGCCGCAAAGGGATCTAAACGTATTTTCGTTTTTTATCCATTATGCTATTTAAAAAAAGATTGCTAGAAGCTGTTGGCGAATCTATGGATTGCTATAAACTGTCGGCGAACCTATGGGATTTTGTTTTGGAGAAAACCGTGGAGGGATCTAAACGTATTTTTGCATTTGCGGGTCCATTCTACTAAAAACTGGTTTCTTGGAACCTAAATGTATCTCCAAATTGTGAAATGACTTATATTTACAATCAGCAGGTAGGTAGATTAATTGAATTTTGAACTCGGGCTCTCGATTATTTGACTCTTAAAATATATCTACACAAGTTATACAATCAATTGTTTTCAATGAAAAATATACTACTGGACCATACAACTAAATGTCCAAAATCCAAATCGATCTCAAAGGAAGGCAGTAGGAGTATGTATACCATCGGAATAGTCCAAAATTAATTTTTTACATTATTTGTGATTGATATCCTATATATCCATAGAGTTGGTCCTCACTAACGATAATTATTGCTAATTCTCTTTTCTTACGGCGCACCGCATCATCTCAATTAATCTTGGCCGTTGGATTAAATTTATGCGTACAAGATTTGCGTAATCCAACCACCTCAGTTGGTGCCAAATCCCTCCATTCCAGCAGGCCAGTCCAATCTAGCTCAATCCGGCTCAGATTTGCATGCAAAAATTATATATGTAATTAATCCCTATTGTTCGTTCCATGCTGTGGCCTGATTTTTTTCATCAACTTTTTAAATGTCAAGTTTTCATAAGTTTATAGAAGATCATAAACAACTTTGTACGTCCTCTCATGCAAATGCCCATATCAACACTTGGGATTTTCATCTAGCTCCTAGAAAGATCGTGTCTGAAAATATGAGCTGATAAAATATTGAACAACCAGATCGAAATTTTATTCCTGATTCAACATTTTGAGGACGTACCAAAGATTTAATGATAGCGAGAATAATTGCAATGCATTAAACGGTGGAACACATGTTATATATATATATATATATATATATATATATATATATATATATATATATATATATATATATATAGGAAACCTTTTAGTACTCCAAGAGTACATACTCCCACCTCTAATATACCACTTAAATAAATATTTTATATTTCTTTATCACTTTCGGTATACTCTAATAATTATTCTAAGATACTCCAATGCAACATGATTAAAAAAAATTCATCAAACCTTTTATTTTTTTGCTACATATCCTTTTCCATATGTATAAGGAGTATGTAAACAAATTATGCTATAAAGGGTGGATTTTAATGAAATTTTTCATGGAACTCACTTTGGAGTATCTTATAATCAGTATTAGAGTATACTCAAAAGGATAAAAAGGTATAACAACATCATTTAAACGGTATATTAGAGGTGGGAGTACATATATACACCCAGGAGTATGGAACCATTTTCCTATATATATATAGCCGAACTCATGCCAAATCAAACACACAGTTTGTGGAATAGCACCAGTGAGATAGGCATGAAAGGCGGCATGAATTAGGCGCTAAACAAGGAAAGAATCTTAACCAATCGGGAGATCATAATCAAACCAGATATCGTCTAACACACCCCTACAGTCGGAACGGCAGCAGGATGAACATTCAGACTGGACTTGAATTCGGTGAAGATATACGACGGAATACTTTTGGTGAAGATGTCTACGTACTGTGAAGAAGTAGGCACGTGAAGCACACGCACAGCACCCGTAGCCACTTGTTCACGGACGAAGTGAAGATCAATCTCAACATGCTTGGTGCGTTGATGCTGCACAGGGTTTCTTAAAAGATACACTGCACTGACATTATCACAGTAGACGATGGTGGCATGCTGAAGAGGACATTGAAGCTCTAGAAGCAACTGGCGCAGCTAGGTGGTCTCAGCAACAGCGTTGGCAACTGCACGATACTCGTCATCAGCGCTAGAGTGGGACACAGTATGCTGGCGTTTTGATGACCAGGAGATGAGATTATTTCCAAGAAAAACACCATATCCAGAGGTAGAGTGACGTGTATTCGGACAGCCAGCCCAGTCAGCATCAGAATAGGCAATAAGATATGCAGTGTCGGTGCGATGAAGCCGCAACCCATGATCCAAAGTGCCTTGAAGATAGCGCAGAAGGATGTCAAGGGTCATGTAGTGTCAAAAAAGGTGCAAAAAAGGTGCAAAAAAGCAGTGCCTAGGCAACGTCTAGGCGCTTAGCGGCTGGCCTCCGCCTCGCCTTGGCACAAAATTGTGCTCTAGGCGGAGGTCCGCGGCGTTGGGTGAACATGCAGGCAGGAGTTGGCAGAGCTCAGCAGCAAAAAATCAGAGGAAAGCAAAAGCCTAGGCGGTGCCGGGTGGGATAAGAGGGGAAAACGTGGTGGGGGGAGGCTAGGTTATCAAGCTCCAAACGAAATCGGCCCGAGCCCGACAGCAAACGTCGATCCTCCCAGCCGTCGGATCGTCACCAGACCTCATTGTCTTCCCCGCTGCCAGTGCCCAAGCTCCTCCCCGCCTCCCACGCCCAAGATCCTCCCTACCTCCCCGCCGCTCGCGCCTGCTGCTAGTGCCCGGATCTCATTGTCCCTGTCTCCGCACCACCACCACCCGGATCTCATCGTCCCCGCCTCCTCGCCGCCAGCGCCCGGATCTCGTCGTCCCCGCCTCCGAGCCACCAGCGCCTGGATCTCATCATCCTCGCCTTCGCGGCTGAGCTCTTCCTCCCACACTACCACCTGAGCAGGCGAGCCATCAGCCCTTCAGCCAGCCAGTGACGTAATCTTCTTGCTTCCTGCCGATTTGCTTCATAAGGCCGAAGGTTATTTACTTGGTAGTAGAACTAGTATTATTTGCTTCAGTGAAGTCATAGTGTCCATGTGTCATACTGCCTGAAGCCCTGAACACTTAGTGCTAGATCAATGATATTTACTTGGTAGTTGGCACTAGTATTATTTACTGTTATGTACTTATGTTGGATTGCTAGATTAGTGCTAGATTAGTGTTATGTCTACTAGGTTGGGTAATAAATAGATGAGTTGGTGAAAACCAAATAATATATGTGGAACTTAGTATTGTGATAATGTTATGTGCGAGACTTAGTTTTGTGACTATGTTATGTGTGAGACTATGTTTTGTGACTATATTCTATCTTTCATGTGTGTCTTTCACTCTTTTGTTTCGCTGTAACCTGCCATTTTGCGATTTTCGCCTAGGCGTGCCTAAGCGGACTAGGCGCTAGGCAGTGGAACTCCACCCACCTACCACGTAGCACTTTTTTGAACATTAGGGTCATGCATATACAAACAGACCTGCTGAACAGCATATATGATATCCGACCGTGTGAAGGTGAGATACTGTAAAGCACCGGCAAGACCCCTGTAATGTGTAGGATCAAACACAGGAACACCATCAGAAGCTGAGACTTTGGAGCTGGTGTAAACAAGCGTTGTGCACAGCTTGCAATCAGACATACTAGCACGCTCAAAGACATCAAGGATGTATTGGCGTTGCGAGAGAAGCAAGCCATTTCTATGGCGAGACACTGAAACTCCAAGGAAGTGATGCAATGGTCCAAGATCCTTCATAGAGAATTGAAGGAACAAGTTGGCCTAGAAGGGGGTGAATAGGCAACTTTTTACATTTTAATTATTTAAATTCAGTCCAATTATCAAACTTCAACAACTACGATAGCAGAAGCAATATAAGAGAATGGAGAATTTTGAATAATGGGAAAACAACTATAAGTAAAGAGAATGCTTAGAATGTAAACAAGAGACACAAGTATTTTATCCCATAGTTCAGAACCTGCCTCCTAGTCCACGTTGGAGCACTTCTCCTCAAAGTATAAATCCCCCACAAGCTAGTCGCAGTACCTTTGGGTCTTCACTATGGCAATTCTTTCACCACTTCGGTGAGGTGAGTTCCAAACCTCTCATAGCAAGGTGGCCTTCCACAATCTCCTTTGGACAGGTCGCACCTTCACAGCCTCCAAGCCATCTAGGATCACTAAGACCCAAGAGTAATAGACCCTGCAAAAGCCTTGTCTCTTAGTTCACTCGCAACAGCACAACTAGACTTAAGTTTGGAGGTAAAAACTTAAGAAAGTGAAGTTTTTAAGAGTTTATAGTGAAGCTCAGTCTCCTTGAAGGAATGAATGCTCAAAGGATGCTAAGATGTCAGGGAGATCAAAAAGTTCCATAGTAGATAACTCAAGAAATGCTTATATAGGCATTTGGAATAAATATAGCCGTTACACCTACCACTGTGACCGTTACAACGTGTCAGAGTGTCAAAATTCAGCTTAACACGTTTGCCACGGACTTAGTGAAATAAGCTAGTGATACTGATCCTATGTATGCCGGACCAAAAGAGCTTATTCACGCCGGACCGAAAAATTTGGTCTATCGTACATGGGATTTTTGTGAGTTTGGTCCGACGAAGGAAAGAGAATACAATATGAGTGCCGGACCAAAAATTTGGTCCGCCGTGGATAGGATTTTATAGGAATCAGTAACCACGGACCATTTTGACCAGCTGAGATAAATTCGAGAGAATTCCTTTAGCGCCGTACTGATTTTAGTAAAGACGAAATTTGGTCCGGCGTAAAAGGGTTTTCAAGAGAATTACCCCTACGGACTATTTTGGTCAAGGAACTGAGAGAAATACAACTACGCCGGACTAAACTTAAGAAAAGCGAAAATTAGTCCGTCGTAAAAGAGAAACACTCGGTTAGACAAGAAGGTTTTGGCGCCGGACTAGAACCAAGGATCAGTTCGGCGGTAAAGGGTTTTGGGCTTCGGGGAAATATTTAGGTCGACAAAGGGATTTTTGATTCAAGAAAAGATATTCTTTAACTCCAAGTAGTTCTAAATTGTCTTAGCATTATGAACCAATTAACTCGCTTGAGCACAGTCCCCCTTCATAGTACAACCAAACTAAAATAACTTAGCTACTTGGCTTGAATCACCTTCCAAGCCAAAAACTAGTAACAAAAGACCTTAACCTTGTCATTTCAGTAGACTTCCTGATGCTTCACTTAATATTCTTCATAGCTCAGACATTATTGACTTAGTCATCAATACCAAAACCATATTAATAACATGAGGTAAATGATTAGGGGGCCTAGATGCTATCAATCTCCCCTTTTTTGGTAACTGATGACAACATACCTTTGCTAAGTCAATACTATCTTAAATATGCTGCACAACAGGGTTAGCTTGACAGAGTATTATGCAGAAGTTGTAGTATATGTGCTCCCCCTAGATGAATGCATGATTTGTACTTTAATACTTCATGACATATTTGGACTATATTAGATCCTTAAAATTTATTTTTATTAATTTTTCCTATTAACAACTAGAGATCAGATCAATTAAATCTGAAAAAGTTAGAGCAATAGAGCATTATGATCAGAATCAGAATACACCAGAATAGTATGAACTACTCAGATCATTGAAGCTGATCATTATCACCACTTTTAGAGCAACATCATCAGAGCGTAAAGGTAAGTGGGAACTGAATTAAAAGAAACTTATCAAAGCATTAGAGCAATTCAACTTCAGACCATACAAATTATTAGAGCATGCTCCTACAACACCCTCCCCTTAATGAGATGCCTAGAGAGAGCTACTAAGATAGTTACAAAGATTATACACCCAACTAAAGAATTCTCCCCCTTTGGCATCAATTGCCAAAAAGGGTTCACTTGCACCTTGAAAAGGTCCTCTTGAGCTGTCTGATCACCGAACTTTTGCGATGTGGGGAAACTTCTTGGACTGCTTCTGATTGTTCCTAAGCTTGCGGATTTGGAACTGAGGCCATAGCTTGCTCATGCCAACAGATAATCTGGGTCACCAGGCTGAAGAATCAGATGCTGAAGACCTTGCTGAACCTGGTCTAAAGAATCACTTATTTTGCTCATGCCAACTCGGATAATCTGGGTCACCAGGCTGAAGAATCAGATGCTGAAGACCTTGCTGAACCTGGTCTAAAGAATCACTTATTTTGGTCATGACCTTGGTAGTATCATTTATCTTGGCCAGATGGTCAGCAAAGAAGTTTTGATTGTCTTCAATTCTTGTGAACACATTTTCCATATTGTTCATGTGCATATTCAAATTTTCACCAATCCAATCAAGTGACACAGAGTTACTTTTGAATGCAACCTCACCTTGATTGCGAAGAATCCTCTGATGTGAGTCTATTTTTAGATTCATATCATACAATCTGTCTTTCAGCAAATTCTGATTGTTGCCAAGCTGTTCAATCTATTTTCTTAGATCCTCCTAATTTATTCTAAGATGATCAAATCTGGTGTAGACATCATTTCTAAATTTGCCTTGTTCTTCATATTGTCTTTGCATCCGTGTTAGGACTTGATCATTGTACTGTTGTAGAGCCCTCATTTGTTTTTCATGCCTTAGAGCAGCAACTCTCTGATCCTCTTCATATCTATTTTGAAATCCTCTTTGATCTGCATAATATTGCTATTCATAAGAAGAGAACCATGCAGGTTGATTGCCAAAGACATTTTCCCATTCTGGAAATATGTGCTGCTGAGCAGGTTCAGAATGTGATTCAGGATGAGCAGGAGGGTATTGTGAATCAAACAAATTTTGCTACCCAGGAGAAGTATCTTGCTGTGCATAGTTGGGTGGGCTGTAGGAAGTGGAGAAGGATAGTGTGAGGCAAACCCTTGAGGAACCCCTGATCCTCCTGCCTCATGATCATGGGCTCCAGGCCTAAATCCTTGGTCCTCCACAAATCTTGCAGTAGTAGCTAGTTGTTGGAGATGGTGAATTTGTTGCTCCTCAGCATGAGATTGAGCATCTGAACTTGAGAGTACCTGAGTTGCAGCATCATTTCCAAAAAAACACTCCTTGTCATTTCCAGAATTATCTCCATATACCTTAGTATGTATCTTGTTTCTTGTTGTGGTCTTTTGCCTTGAAACTATACGTTACGAAATGGGAGCTTCGCATGCTTTGGAAGCCCGAGCGGACCTTTTATGACTTGAAGTCTTACTTTTGAAATCACTATGAGCACTAGGCTCTTTCTCAGTTTTGGTTTTGCTGCCACTATGATGACTATCATAACCTTGAAGGTGATGAGACTTATGATTGTGACTTGCACTACTTGGTGCCACAAAACTTTCATTATTTCCATCATAACTTTGAGAGGGATATGAGGAATGACTATAGCTTCCACTTCTTGGAGCCAGAGGACTTCCACCAATGTTGATGTTCTCATTTTCATTCTCATTACCAACACTTGGTTCATTTTCTTCTGCAGATCCAAATTCATGTATAGTTTCCATACTAGGCTGATTTTCTCCTTCTTCCTGATGAGACTGGACTGGTTCTTCTATTTCCTAGGGTTGATTTTGTTGCAAATTGTGAAGAAATTTCGAAACCCTTATATTTTCATAAGTAGCTTTATTCATAGAGTATTTCTTGGGAAAACATTTGAAGTCCCTATTTAGCTCATCTTGATTAATGATACCTTGTGCAAGTAGCATCTGAGTTATTTGTTGAGCAAAAGGTAAGGGACTTCCCATTTTTCTGTAAATGGCTTCTTCTATTTCCCCAAAAATGTAATCCACCAAGTCTATGGGCTGTCTTGAGAGGATCAGATGCAACAACCAAGCCATACTGGGAGTCACTCCTTTATAGCTAGACTTAGGGAATATTGTATGTCTCAGAATCAGTTGAAGTACCCTTGCTTCTTCAGACAAGCAATGAACTCTGTTAGGGCTAAAATTTGCTTCAGTAATATCTCTGTATATGTGAGCTGACACCTGCAGATCAGGCATGTCACCCACTTGTCTCCATCTTTGTCCTGAAAATATTTTCTGATGTACTATTGTTCTATTGATTAAGGGGGCATATCCAGTGCAATCAGGGAAGTGGTGCAATCACCGTGCAATCCAACTAAAACAAGTTTCAAAAAATTCTGAAAAAAATCATGGATGTACATCTCATCTTACCCCATCTATATATAAAATTTCATGATCAAATTCATCCTATGCTAGAAGTTACAAAAAAGACAAATTTAGAGTGCATTTTAACTATTCAAGTTTGTCAGAAATTTGTCTTTTTTATTACTCTTAACATAGGGCGAATTTGATCATGAAATTTTATATGTAGATGGGGTAAGATGAAATTTATATCCATGATTTTTTTCAGAATTTTTTGAAACTTTTCTTAGTTGGATTGCACGGTGATTGCACCACTGATTCAGATCGGATAATTGATTGGTTGCTCCTATTGCAGCCTCAAACTGTGGAGATCTCACTTTTCTAATCTTTCCATTAATAGTGAACATAATGTACCTCCTTTGCTTGTTCACTAAAAGAGAGGCATAGAACTCTAAGGTTCTGTTCACACTCCATGGAATGGTCCGATTTGACATTATATAGGATAGTCCAGGAATTGAGTTGATACAATGAAATAGCCTTGTGGAACCAGTAAGAGAATTTACTAGGTCCCAATCCACATATTGATTATTTGAAAGAGCTGTCACTAGAGTCCCTTTTCTATCTCTTCTATTTTTGTAACCAATGAATATATTCTTGTAAAGATTCGTTATGAACTGTTCATTCAGAGGAGCTCTAGAGACTGGAAACCATATTTTCTCATTAACAAGTCTTATTGCCCTTAATTTCTTTCCTCCTAGAGTAGCAAGATTTTTCCAGTTCAATGTATCTACTTCATCAACTAGTTCAATGTTCCCTGAGGATGATTCACTGTTAGGCTCATAGTCACTATCATGAGATGAAGAATCTGTTTCAGCCACTTGTTTTCCTTTTCCTTTCTTAGGATGAGGTGTGACCACTTTTCTATTTATTTTCCCAGTAGTGTGAATATCTTGAATGAATATTGGCCCTTGAGGATGTCTCGACAATGATATTCCAAGTGATGAGCTAGATATTTTTTGTTTCTTTTCTTTCACCCTTTCTACAATTTTCTCAATCAATCCTCTCTTATCAGGGGTTCTTGGACCTCATCCTGACAATTTTTACTTGCTCAAACTGACTCAACAGGACCCTTTTCACAAGAGCAACTGACCAGACCTAAAAAGAATTAAAGGCTAAGTGCTAAGTCTAGGGTTTTGATAGGAATTAGAAAAGAGAGGGCCGGGGTTCACTTACTAAGATTTGAGACGATTTTTGCGCAAGAAAACCAGAGGAATACCGTCGCTAAAACCCAATTTGGGATTGCTTCAATGCACTGAGGAATGGGGTTCTGGTCTGAGAGATTTGCGTAAGAGATAAGAACAACAATAGGGAATTTTTTTGGTAGAAGAAGAGAGTAACTGCAGTTAAAGCAAAGGAGAAGGTGAAAGTGGTCTTGGTAACTGGTGCCTTTAAATGAGGGTGGTTGAAAGACATAGGCAACCAGTTATGGACGTGGTGGGACCCGCCAGGTAAGACATTTTTGTGGATTTTATGTGGGTCCCGAATTCAAAGAGTAGGGTAGCATTTAGATGAGACCACGGTCTCAGGTGCAACGGTCGCGAACTTGAAGTCCCCCATCGTCACTCGGAGCACCTGTGGGCAAGGAGTTTCTAAGTTGTTGCTCATCTCTAAAAAGGAAACTTCGCAAGTGGAGTATACTTACCCAGCTGAGACGAGCACGGAAATTATTCTCGATGGCCTTCGTAACCTCTTCCGGCCGAAGGTCCGCGAAGTCTCCATCCCGAGCATATGGTTCTCTCTGGGTCTCTTCATCCTCCTCCCGAGCAGGTGTTTCGCTCGGGGGCTTCACACTTTTCCCCCGAGCATGTCCATCGCCCAGGGGCGCGATGCTTCCCTCCCAAGCATCCGACGTGCTCGGGAGAGCCAAGAGTGCGTCCTGGATAGTGGGCGCATCCAGGGCAAGGATTTCCACCTCCCGTTGCTCAGAGTGGGCTTCGGTGTCCTCCGCCGTAGCGAGCGCTACCGCTTCGGCCTTCACCAGATCCGCAGCTTTGACGACCTCCTTCTCTGTCACATGGTCGAGGATCTCATCAACCATAGCCCTGAAATCCCAAGAACCCCTACGAGCTATCAAGCCCACGTCCAAAGAGTGGGGTTAGCTCGGAGAAAAGAAAAAGAAAGAAAAGCGAAAATGGAAAAGGGGCAAAAAGTTACCTTGATGGAGCTCTTCGTCCTCGGCGGTCTTGGTCACTGCTATGGCCATTAGCTCAGACCTCTCCGCAGCCAAGCGGATGGCCTTCGCCATCGAGAGGTCGACGTCATCCATGTCAACCCCCTCCAGGGTCTTCCTCGGGTATAAGAGGGCAAGGGGCGCCCGGTCTTTATCTTCATCCTCGGACTCTCCCGCCTAAGAGCCCGTTGTGGCCGCATCGAGCTTGGCTTGGAGAGCGGCAATTTGGCCCTCCAATGCCTTGTGCTCGGCCTCCCTCACCTCCTCGTTCGCCGCTGCCCTTGAAATGTTGGGTGAGGCGGTCCATCGATCGGGTTTCTTCTCAAAGAACCCCTTCATCCATGTCTTCAGGTTGCTTACCTCCATCACGTCGGCGTACTCCAGGTGTGGCACGCGTGGGTCCCTTGGATGAAGCCACCCTCGTTTTTAAAGGTCGGGCGAGCGGAGGCGGGGGCGCCGATCGTTTCCCACTTTCCTTCTTGCTCTTGGTGGCGAGGACGACTCCTCCTTGGTCGCGCGATAGTGGCTTAAGATCGGCCACCGTGATTTCAAGGGCGAGTTTCTCCTGCAAAGGACAATGAAGTGTCAGAAGATGCTCGGGATGAGTTCCCTCGAGCATGTTCACAAGGGTACTTACTACATCGCTCCAATCGAGCACGTTCTTCGAGACTTGGCGCCCATGCTTGAGCTCTTTGCCCTTCGGGGTACCAAATATCTCGGCAACCCGCTTCTCCACCCAGTCGAAGCTCGGAGCTGCACCGATCAAGAGCAAATGTTAGCATGAGCAAGAATCAGGCATAAGAAGCAGATAAAACCTAAGTTTAAAAGATTTACCAGAGTCATCTTCTTGGGTGAGGTCTTGCCACCCCGAGATCATGAAGAAAGGGTGCTCCCTTCTCTTCAATGGGGAAATCTGATTCTTAAGAAAGTCCCAGGTGATATCGCGCCCGGTGAGCCCCATGTTCGTCAGTTCGCTGATCTTCATCAGCGTCTGCTCTTCCTCGGCTTGGACGGGCGGGCGAGGGGTGTCAGCGGTCGGGTTAGCTGCTCCGGAGTAATGGAGAGAGCTTCCCTCCGCCTTCCTCAGATAGAACCAGTGGTCGGCCCAGCCCGCCACTGAGTCCTTGAGCGTGAACATCGGATAGTCATATGGGCGATTGGCTCGAAGGAGGAAGTATATGGAACCGACGGGTGAAGTCCCGTCTGTGTGAAACAAGGAGTAAAAATGGAAGAAAAGGCTCACCGTGGGCATAGTACCCACGTATCCCTCGCAAAGATGCGAGAAGATGGCTAGGATAAGGATAGAGTTGGGGTTGAAATTAGTGAGCTTGCACTCACATTGGGCGAGTATGGATTCGATAAACTCACTCTCGGGCATTCTAAGCCTGTTGACGGTATAGAGATCACACGATCCGATCTCGTTGTCACGCGGCGCCGGTGCTCCTTCGCCTTCGGGGAGGCGCCAGGTGCCCACGTCGATGTAGCCGAGGCTCTCGAGAACTTCCATCCTCTCCTTGCTCATCTTGCTCGGGCCGAACTTCGCCATGTGGAGAGCTTAGGTCTTGGAGAGTTTGAGACTTAGAGAATTCGGGGGCTTCGAAAGGTTTCAGAGAAGTACGGGCAGAGAAATTTCTCGTCACTATTCCCGCTGGTATATATAGGCCTGAAGCGAAGGGCCAATTGTTGGAGGCCAAAATGCTTCCCTTTGTTCATGCAGTGGGCGATTTTAGCCCGTCCAATAAAGGCATGGCTCCTGAGAAGCTGTCGAAACCACTCCCACAAGGCTTCGCGGAGAAGCAACCGTCGCGACCTTTCCAGTAACTTCTTTCCAAGCTTCCCCCTGGGACCGGGCTCTGGCTAGATGGACGGTCTGGGCGTGGCATGCTTGTCTGCGAGTAAGTGTTGCTCGGATACTGCAGCAGTGTTCTGCTGCAAGGTCTCAATCCCTCTTGTGAGTCTATAGGCTCAAGGAGAAGGCCCCATCAAGTAGTTTTCCACTTGAGCCTCGGGGGCTAGCTGTCGGGGATTGGATAAATTATCATTAAGACCATCATGCCCCGACAGCCCTCCATCGGCCGACCATGCTTCCCTTTTGATGTTGTCCCCAAGGAAGGACTCGGACGGACCGGCTATTGGTTCCGCCCCGACCATGTTCGCATGCCTGCTCATGAGCATACAGCTTAGCTCTCCGAGCATGGTTGCTTGGGCTGGCGGCAAAGGTCGGCCACGACCAAGAAAGAACCCCGAGCATGCCCCGAAGGTCATGCTCGGTATCAGAAAGCGACATGGCGGCGTGCGTTAGGTATACGCATACGATTCAGACCCATCACATCCATGACGCCACGTGGCAAAAATCAAGGGGCAGTCGCTGCCATGCGCGGACATGTAAGGGCGTGACATTTGGATGTGGTCATTTTAAATCGCCTATAAATACCTCTTTAGTACACAGCAAGCGTGACACACACGCAGGGATAGGAGCGCGCCAGAAGGAGCCAACGTAGAAATAAAAAGCACATATAGACATTTTAATAGCAACACCCTTTGTAAATGAGCACAGGCAAGGTACACCCTGCCAGACCCTTGTAAGCATCAGGAAAGTAAGCAAGGAAGCACTGGACGTAGGACTGTTTTCTCGATCGTGAGAGTCCCGAACCAATATAAAACCCCTTTGTCCATTGCTCTTTAGTAGCTCGACCTCTTCCCGCGGCATTCTTCGGATACTAACCCTTCACGTAAAAAGCGGGCCCGATTGATCTCTCAATCAACAAGTAAGCATGGTGAGGGGCCCGTTCCCCAAACGCCGATAGAAATCCTACGAAGAAAGACAGCTCCCCTATCATAGACATCTCAAACTCCTTGGCCATCATGTCACCAAACTTCTTGCAAAAGAAATGATTAGTACATCCAAAGATGATATCATCTACATAAATTTGGCAAATCATTAATACACCATTGATTTCTTTTGAAAAAAATGTTAGATCATCTTTCCCAATTTTGAAGTTCTTGTTTAGTAGAAAATCTCTAAGTCGCTCATACCATGCCCTAGGTGCTTGTTTCAGACCATAGAGTGTCTTAGACAATTTGTACATATGATTAGGTAGATTTAATTCTTCAAAACCAAGAGGTTGTTCAACATAAACTGTTTTATCAATGATACCATTAAGAAATGCACTTTTCACATCCATTTGAAAAAGAGTGATGTTAAAGTGAGTAGCAAAGGCAAGAAGGAACAGAATAGCTTCAAGATGTGCCACTGGCGTATAGGTCTCCCTATAGTCCAAGCTTTCTACTTGTGTGAAGCCTTGAGCTACCAACATTGCCTTATTACGAATCACAACTCCGTTTTCATCTTGCTTGTTCCGGAACACGCATTTTGTTCCAATCACGTTGTGATCCCTTGGTCATTCCGTCAAGCTCCATACTTTGTTACTTTCAAAGTTGTTAAGTTCTTCTTCCATAGCCACAATCCAGTCAGCATCATCTAGTGCTTCCTCTACTGTTTTTGGTTTAGCACAAGAAACAAAAGAGTAATTGTCAGGGACTGAGAAATCTCTGACAGGTCAACCCGCGGTCAACAGGGTCCCGAGCTCGGGACTAGGCAGCAAGGGGCCTCGACCATGACCTAAGCAACACGGATCCCCACACGGCCTCGAGCTTGGGGAACGGGGGTCCGACTCCGCACGACCTCGACCTTGGCTTGGAGGTGTGCGCTCACTCGGCGGTTACTAAGACTGGGGATTCCGGAGTTAAGGCGGACGTGGGCGTCAGATCCGGGATGGTTGCAGTACGTCTTCAATGCACACCATGCACTACTCCAGGAATCTCTCCTGGCCATTTCTGGTAACGGCTGAGAGTGGTATAAAGCCCCCTGAAGCAAATCGGTAGGGGAGACGAGATCAACACACCAGTAATAGGACAGTAGCCACATCCAGAGCGCTCTAGCTCGAGCTGTAATCCACTCCCTGTGCACAGGAATAGAGACCTCCTCCACCTTAGGAGGAGACTGGAGTAGAGCTATTACCCTCAAGGGGGCTCGAACCAGTATAATTTGCTGTGTCCCGCTCGTTGTCACCTCGCCTCGACCAACATCCATTCCACCGTTGGGCGTAGCACGTTTTGGGTCCCCCCGTTTTCACTAACCCCGTTCCTCGTTTACGGTCAGGCGATCCCGATCGTCGACAGCTGGCGCCCACCGTGGGGCCCGAAAGCTTCGTTCAACCAGAAGAAGTTCAAGGTTTTCGAGGTATGGCTTCTTCCGCAGCAGGACATTCCGTGAGCTTGGGCTCGAATGCAGTCCCCAAGCATGGAAGCTCCACGCCCCTATTCTCCCCCTCTCCGCCGCTGCGTGATCAGCTTGTCCTCATGGCGCTAGCCATGACGCGAGCGTAGAGGAGGGGGAGCGCAGCCCGAAGACCCCCGGGGACACACGCCGGATGGCCCAAGTCGCCATTAACCAGGCCATAACCGCCCTCCAGCGTGAAGAGCATGAGAAGATTGGAACGTCGTCAGGACGCTCCAGGCTTCCACAATCAAGCGAGCGCCTCCGTTCGATCACTCAAGTCATGACCGACCTCGCCCGTCCGAGATCGGGCCTTTTCGGTCGAGCTCTCCCGGACGAGCTCGACAAAGCCGCTACCGAAGCTGTGCCGACACAACACCAAGACCGCCCTTCCGGGTCCCGTTCCATGAAGAGTGACGGCAGTTCCACGCGCAGGCGTCGGCGTCCCCGCTGGTCTCCTGCACACCGGTAGTCCTGAGACCTATCCCATACTCCGCCTCGTTGTCGCTCCCCGAGTACGACTCCAGATGGAGTACGGCGGCAGCCGGCCTACAGCGACTCTCGCTCCGGCAGCAGCATGTCGGGACTTTCCCCTTACGTTCCCCCAAGGTGCTGCCGGGTCCATGAGCGCCTCCAGTAACTCCCAAAGTAGATCTACATCTACTTAGGTGTACATCTACATTACTCTATGAAGTACATCTACTTAGGTGTAGAGTAATCTATGAAGTACATCTACAATTTTTTTCAAAGTACCATGTTCTCCCACCGTGGCACGACGGTGACGCTTGCGTAAACATGTCGTCAAGATGTCTGCACCGTGGCACGACGGTGACGCTGCGCAAGGCCACTTCGAATGGCATGAAACAAATCACACACTCTAGTGTGTCAGGTTCGATCAAGCAGACCGAGGTTGCCGTCACCTCCTCGTCACTACGTGCGGGTCTTGGTTGATTTATTGGTTGAGTTCCATCAACATTATCATAAGAAGCGAGAAAAAGCGCTACAAATGTTTATATTTTAAGTCTATCCTGATCAGACAAACTATTGCCTCAATGCATATAGGAAGTGCAGATATTCAATTACAAAATCTATAACTGGCTATGTCTCGTAAATATTGTTGTAGAAATACCTAAGTAGATGAAAATTTCGAACAACAAATCATAAATAATGGAGGTTTTGCTTAGGGTGTAGGAAAAACATCTAGTTCCAACAAGCAAGACATTGTTAAGTTGTTGCATTCAAGATGAGCAAATATGTATTAAGGATAATATCATGTGACAATACAATGAATTGTACGAACAAGAATAACCGCAAGTTTTTGACATATTTTCTGAATGAATACCATTTGACAATTGTACAACTGTAGAAGTTAGCAGTCTGCGTGGAACGTGCCTTTTTTATTTATTACTTTGCTGAGAAGGAAGAAACAAAGTCTCCCTCTAATGATGCTCAAATGGTTCTCAGTCAACGCAGCTGCAACCGTATTGCTATTTTTTATATTGACGATGGTTTGCATGTTGTGGCAAACATAAAATCCACATAGGTTATTTCACGACCTTCTTTGGTGGCCTTGCAAATAAAAAATAGGTTAGTTCTAGAGTCACTATTACGGGGTTTGATATAGGATTATTGTGTATAGCGGATCTGAAAAGTCAAAATCATGCTATAGTTTAGTCAGATCCTTGAACACTTTGAGCGCTCTCTGAAATTGCAAAAGGTTAGCCTAAGCCATTCCAATAGCAATATAAACACGGAACAACTTACACGACCATATGCGTTATATGCGGAGGAAGCGTGATTACCTGTTTGAGTAATTTTGCGATAGGTACCAAATCGTGGTTTCGCCGTCTTGGAATCAAGGTACATAACCGGTTTGTGGCTGGTTCAATTACAATTAGAACCCAGTGAAACCTATACAGGTATATCACAATGGACAATGAATGAAACAAAGTTGTGTGCACAGTACAAACCAAAGTATAGCATATGGTGTAGCACAAACGCTTCAAATGGGGAATTACAGGCAGATACCATGCCACCTTAGCAGGAGGTCCTTTTTTCACCTCAATGCTCTCGCCATCATCATCTGAATGACTCTTACGCTTGTCAGGGATCGTTGCACACGGACATATATCAAGTTTGTGTACTCTTTGCGGTGCGAGGATACGGTCGTTTGGACATGCATGTATTCTTTCTACTTCCATTCTCAAGGGACAAAGAACCTTCTTGGCTTTGTAGGTGGTTGTCGGCAACTCGTTTCCCTTTGGAAGCATGTCCGCCAATAGACGTAACAGCGCTGTGAAACTCTTGTTGGACCAACCGTTGCTTGCCTTCAATTTGAGTAGTTCAAGCACGGATGATAACCTTATGTATTTCAACTTGCACCCTGCGAACAAAGGTTTCTCCGAGTCCTCCATCAAGCCCTGGAACTTTCCATATTCCCTGTCATCAAGGTTTCCTTCTGCATCGCGCAGCATCTAATCCAAATTGTCATCCTGCAACCTGTCCTCATCGGAAGCACAATCGATATGATCATCCGACATATCATTGACCGTCGACGATATTAACACTACTTCTTGCTTCACGTATATTATGCTCTTCGCCATGGTGGTCCAACATGTATAGCCCTTTGAAACCCCTCCGAATCAAGTGTGCTTCAATCTACTGAGTTTTGAAACATCTTGATTTTACTTAATCAATGCATGGACATGACATGAATTGCACCCCCTTATTAAACATATCCTCCTCTGCAGCTCTTTTAAAAGTGGAGACGCCATTAAGGTACTCAACACTTGTACGGTTCTCAGCGTACATCCAGCTTCGATCCATCTACGCTACACATGTAACACTTAGTGTTAAATATTAAGTGCACCAGGTGTAGTGCGTATGCACACATTCTTAAACTAATTATGCAATTACATACCTTAATTACATCACAAAGAAATAATTAACACAATTCAAATTAATCTTCAATATATAATAATGAAATTAGAACCCATTACTAACCTTAGATCACCAAAAGACTTGAATTGATCTATAAGCTAGATCTAAATAATCTTAAAATTCTATCCTTACCAAGCTAGCTAGCTACATCATGATCGAATATAATATTATGCAAATAGAACCATTACTAGCTAACCTTAGATCAAACAACCAACACATGGTTCTACAAGCTAGATCTAAAAAAATCATCAAATTCCTTCCTTATCAAGCTAGATGTTGAATATAATGCAATTAAAACACATTACTAACCAAATATCACAAACAACATATGGATCGACTACAAGCTAGATCTAATCAAACAATCTTTAAATTAATTCTCTCTAACCAACCTAGATATTGAATTGGATGCATGCAATTAGAACTCATTACTAACCTTAGATCACCAAAATCAAATGAATCTAATATCACCCTTCAAAATCAATGGCCTTCTTTCACAAAATCGCCTCACTTCCACAGCCAGTCTCAGGATAGAAACCGAAACCCTATAAACGAAGTGGCTGGAGTCTCTGTTTATACGTGAGATATCACAGACGGTTTTATGTTACAGCCGTCTGTAATATAAGAAATATCACAGACGGTTTCTAAATATAACAGTCTGTAATGACTCCTGTAGATATTACAGATGGTTGTGTTATATAACCGTCTGTAATGAGTACTGTAGCCATCACAGACGGTTATATTTAGAAATCGTCTGTGATATTTCTTACATCACAGACGGCTGTAATATAAAACGTCTGTAATCCACTCCCTGTGCTCAGGAATAGATACCTCCTCCGCCTCAAGAGGAGACTGAAGTAGAGCTATTACCCTCAAGGGGGCTCGAACCAGCATAATTTGCTGTGTCCCGCTCATTGTCACCTCGCCTCGACCAACATCCGTTCCTCCGTTGGGCATGGCACATTTTGGGTCCCCCCGTTTTCACTAACCTCGTTCCTCGTTTGCGATCAGGCGATCCCGATCGTCGACAGTAATGTTCACAAAAGAAAGCATATCTAGAACGAGTTTGAACCCCTTACTAATTTCACCAATGATTTGGTCTGTTGGGTGATCCTTTGCAATTGTGTGATGACTCTTGATGAAAATTGGTTTGTCTTAGTCTTTTTCTTCATCTTCTTCGTGAGTTCCATCATGAGGTTCCATTGATGGTGTAAGCAGATCATCTTTATCTTTCTTGGGCTTTATATCACCAACTTCCATTTTTCTCGTTGCTTGCACCAAGGCATCATCACCTACATCATCTAAATTCTCATGCTTACCTTGTGAGCCATTAGATTCATAAAACTTAACATCATAGGTTTTTTCTACTAAGCCTGTTGAATTATTGAATACTCTATATGCTTTAGACTTAGAAGAATAACCTAGCATGATGCCAGTATCACATCTAGATTGAAATTTACCCAAATGAGTTCTCTTTTTGTAGATGTATACTATGTAACCAAATACACGAAAATAAGATATGTTAGGTCTTCTACCTACCAACAGTTCATAAGGAGTTTTCTTTAGAAGTCTATGAAGATAAAGGTGATTAATAGCATGACAAGTAGTATTAATGGCTACAGCCCAAAAAGCATCAGACGTACCATATTCATCTAGCATAGCCCTAGCCATTTCAATGAGAGTTCTATTTTTCCTTTCAACAATACCATTTTGTTGAGGAGTATAGGTGGCTAAAAGTTCATGCTTAATTCCTAATTCATCACAATATTTAATTATGTTGGTGTTAACAAACTCAGATCCATTGTCACTTCTGATTTTCTTGATGGGGCAATCAAATTCATTTTGGGCCCTTTTTGCAAAAGATTTAAAAAAATTTCCAACTTCACTTTTGTTTGGCAAAAAGAAAACTCAGGTAAACCAGGAGAAGTCATCTACTATAACTAGGCACTATGAGTTACCACCAATGCTAGCATATGAGGTGGGGGCAAACACATCCATATGCAAGAGCTCCAGTGGCCTAGTGGTGGACATGATACTTTTAGTAGGATGAGAATTAGCTACTTGTTTGCTAGCTTGGCAAGCACTACATAGCTTATTCTTTTCAAATTTGACATCCTTCAAGCCGACCACTAGCTCATTTTTGAAAAGCTTTTTGAGGTTAGACATACTTACATGCCCAAGATGCCTATGCCAAAGCCACCCGTGAGAGACTTTAGCTAATAGACAAGTCGAGATGCATGAGGAATTAGATTTGAAATCAACCAAATAGAGATTTTGAAATCTGAAACCTTTGAAAATAAGCTTTTTATTTTTATCAAACACGTTTACCCTATCAATTGAGAAGATGCAGTGGAAACCAAGATCACATAATTGAGCAACCAAAAGTAAATTAAAATTTAAGGATTCAACAAATAAAACATTTTCAATTGAATGATCATTTGATATGGCAATCTTACCGATGCCTTTTACCTTTCGTTTGCTATTGTCTCCAAAAGTAATCATGTGACTGGGGTCATTTTCTCCTTCAATTGAGGTGAACATTCTTGAGGTTCCGGTCATGTGTTGTGTACAACCACTGTCTATTACCCAATGCGGTCTCCACTTTTATAGTTCACCTGCAAGATCATTTCTTGACTTTAGATACCCAAATACTTTTGGGTCCTTTAATGTTAGTTTCAACAATTTTTTGGGCCAAACAGATTTAAAAGCATGGCTTTGGGCACCCATACAACTTTACGTTTCTTATCAAGATTTGAGGGACCCACATATTTTACATTCATTTTTCCCCTAAAATCCTTGAACATCATATAATGAGCATCTACCATGCATCCCCTTTTTATTTTAGCATTGGAGACATTTGCAAGATGACAATTTTTAGATTCATGATTTGATTTATGACAGTAATAGCATTGTGTGCCTTTTTTGACAAAAATCTGTCCAGATTTAATTAATCTATTTTTCTTAGACAAAACATTTGGCTTATACCCAAAACCCTTTTTGCCCAAGTTGGATCTCTGTTCAACCAGAATTTTATCAAGAGTGGCACTACCAAGAAAGCAATTTTCAAGACCTTTATCAAATCTTGCCACTTTGGTTTTCAGTTCTTCATTTTCAATCTTAAGCTCCCTAGTACAAGATGCATATTTACACTTTTCATCACAGGCACTAGATGAGCTAGAAGCAATATTTATATCATTGAACAAATCATAAGAAATAGATATATCACATGAAGGGACAGTTTTTGATTTGCTAGCAGTTAATTCATTATTAATTTCAAGTTCACAATATTTATTTAGCAGATCTTTATAATCCTTCATAAGAGAAGCATGATTAGCAGTTAAGTCATTATGAGACTGCACAAGTTTTTCATAATTTTCAGCAAGTTCATCATACTTGATTTGCAACAACTGTTGATCATTATTTAAGCTAACAATAGTTTTCTTAAGAGCTTTTGTTGAATTTTTCTTGGCATGAAAAGTATTATTTAGCTCTTCTATTATCTCTACAAGCTTATCATATGAAGGAGAATCACCTACCTTATTCTCATCAGCTCTTGCCATTAGACACAGAGGAAATGAAGGTGGAGTAAATTCGTCCAGTGCAAGCCCGGCTAGCCCTTTTGTTCTTGAGTCTTCTTCATCCGAGGAGGATTCTTCACTTGGACTTTCTTCATCAGTGATCCACTCCCCTATATGAGCTTCTCCTTTTCCTTTCTTAGAGAATCTCTTGGAGTAGCCCTTTTTGAAATTCTTCTTCTTGGGCTTATCATGAGCCTTCTCCTCATCTTCATCATCTTTGCCTTTGTACTTGCTCTTCTTTTTAATTTTGTTTGGGCACCGAGCAGCTATATGTCCCTTTTCATTACACTCAAAGCAAATAACATTAGTAAATAGATTTTTCTTTGAGTAGTAAGAATTAAACCTTCCTTTGTCTCTGAAGTTAACTCTTCTCATGAGTTTGTTGGCTCTTCTCATGAGCAAGGCCAATTTCTTTACATCCTCATCTTCATCATCACTTGACTCTTCATCTTCGGAAGAGTCCTGTATTTTCTCCTTGGCCTTGAGAGCAATAAGCTTCTTCTTTGGAGCATCCTCTTCAGCTAAGGCAAGCTCATGAGCTGAAATTTTTCCCAGTAGCTCGGTTGGTATCAGTCGCTTGAGATCACCATTGTTGGACAGGTAAGTGATCAAGCTGTGATAGGCCCGAGGCAACACTCTTATCATCTTCCTGCATACCTCAACATCAGAAATTTTAGTTCCTAGACCTTTAAGCTCATTTATAATTGGATTAAGCCTAGAGAACATATCATTAGCATTTTCATGAGGGAGCATTTTAAAGTGATCAAATTTTTCTCTAATGACAAAGTATTTTTCTTCTTTTACATATGAAGTTCCCTCACGAATTTCTTGCAAGGTTGTCCAGATATCATAAGTAGAGGTAAGATTACTTACTCTATCAAAAACTTCTATACTAAGACAGGAGAATATAGCATTTCGGGCTTGAGCATCATACTGCATATTTTGAATCTCACTAGGGGTGGGTTCACCATACACAGTCTGGCCTTCGACCATGATGCGTGGAGGTAGAGGCTTCTCTATGACCCTCCACACATCATACCCGATAGCCTCTAAATAGCAACGCATTCTAATTTTCCAGTAAGCATAATTTGTACCATCAAAAATTGGTACTCTTCCTACACTAATAGTTGCTGATCCATTTCCTTTGACCATTTACCAAGCTTATTTAGCTTTATATGGTAAAACCTTGCTCTGATACCACTTGAAGGAACAAATTGGCCTAGAAGGGGGGGTGTGAATAGGCAACTTTTTAAATTTTAATTATTTAAATTCAGTGCAATTATCAAACTTTAGCAACTATGATAGCAGAAGCAATATAAGAGAATGGAGAATTTTGAATAACGGGAAAACAACTACAAGTAAAGAGAATGCTTAGAATGTAAACAAGAGACACAAGTATTTTATCCCGTGGTTCAGAGACTGCCTCCTAGTCCACATTGGAGCACTTCTCCTCGAAGTATAGCTCCCCCGCAAGCTAGTCGCAGTACCTTTGGGTCTTCACTATGGCAACTCTTTCACCACTCCGGCGAGGTGAGTTCCAAACCTCTCACAACAAGGTGGCCTTCCACAATCTCCTTTGGACAGGTTGTACCTTCACAGCCTCCAAGCCATCTAGGATTACTAAGACCCAAGAGTAATAGACCCTGTAAAAGTCATGTCTCTTGGTTCACTCGCAACAGCACAACTAGACTTAAGCTTGGAGCTAAAAACTTAAGAAAGTGAAGTTTTTAAGAGTTTATAGTGAAGCTCAGTCTCCTTGAAGGAGATCAAAAAGTTCTATGGTAGATGGCTCAGGAAATACTTATATAGGAATTTGGAATGAATATAGCCATTACACCTACCACTGTGATCGTTGCAACGTGTCAGAGTGTTAAAATTCAGCTTAACACGTTTGCCATGGACTTAGTGAAATAAGCGATACTGATCCTATGTACGTTGGACCAAAAGAGCTTATTCACGTTGGACCGAAAAATTTGGTCCGTCGTACATGGCATTTTTGTGAGTTTGGTCCGACGAAGGAAAGAGAATACAATATGAGCGCCGGATCAAAAATTTGGTCCGTCGTGGATAGGATTTTACAGGAATCAGTAACCACGGACCATTTTGACCAGCTGAGATAAATTCGAGACAATTCCTTTAGCGCCAGACTAATTTTAGTAAAGATGGAATTTGGTCCGGCGTAAAAGGGTTTTCAAGACAATTACCCCTACAGACTATTTTGGTCAAGGAACCGAGATAAATACAACTAGGCCGGACTAAACTTTAGAAAAGCGAAAATTGGTCCGTCGTAAAAGAGAAATACTTGGTTAGACGAGAAGGTTTTGACGCCAAACTAGAACCAAGGATCAGTTCGGCGGTAAAGGGTTTTGGGCTCTGGGGAAATATTTAGGTCGACGGAGGGATTTTTGATTCAAGAAAAGATAGTCTTTAACTCCAATCAGTTCTAAATTGTCTTAGCATTATGAACCAATTAACTCGCTTGAGCACAACCCCCCTTCATAGTACGGCCAAACTAAAATAACTTAGCTACTTGGCTTGAATCACCTCCCAAGCCAAAAACTAGTAACAAAAGACCCTAACCTTGTCATTTCAATAGACTTCCTGATGTTTCACTTAATATTCTTTATAGCTCAGACATTATTGGCTTAGTCATCAATACCAAAACCATATTAATAACATGAAGTAAATGATTAGGGGGGCTAGATGCTATCAAGAATTTCCGCTGCAAGGCAGATATAACTTGTCAAAGCAGAGGCACTAATGACGCTATCAAAATTATGTCATCAACATATAGTAACAAGTAAACCGTGTCGCTGCCCTGACAGTAGACAAATAAAGAAGTATCAGATATGGCGCCTGTGAAACCAAGAGATAAGAGATGGGTGGCAAACCGACTAGACCACGCACGAGGAGCCTGCTTGAGATTGTAGAGAGACCTATTCAAGCGGCAGACATGATTGGGTCGAGCAGTGTCAACAAACCCAAATAGCTGAACACAGTACACATTTTCAGATGAAGTGCCATGGAGAAAAGTATTTTTCATATCAAGCTGATGAAGAGGCTAGTCCTGATAGAGAGCAACTATGAGAACTGTTCGGATGATCATAGGTTTAACAACTGGACCAAACATCTCTCCAAAATCAATGCCGAGGCGCTGGGTGAATCCCCTAAGCAACCATCGTGCTTTGTACCGATCAAGAGACCCATCAGGATGGAGCTTATGGCAGAACACCCACTTGCCTATAACAATATTAGCACCTGGAGGGCATGCAACGAGGTCCGAGGGGTTGTTGGCCTGCAGGGTGGAAAATTCCTCAGTCATAGCAACACAACAATTAGGATCTGGAGAGCACCTCGATAAGTCTTTGGTAATGGTGAAATAGTAGCGGCCTAAAGGTTGAGGAACTGGTGTGGTTGTCGAAAGCCAGACTTGCTCCGTGTGACCATGGACTGATCATTAGCCATAGGATCAATTGGGACCGCACCGGCTAGGAATGTCGGAGGTGCCGCCTACTAGGGCACCTGAATTGCGGGCGGGGGCGACGGTTGCTCTGAGGGGATGCAGCTGTAGTGGGAAGAGGTGGTGTTGCCCAGATGGCAGTGTGCAAGGGCGAGCCGACAGCATCAGCAGGTGCAGTACTGTTGGCAGTGACCTGTGGCGAGGCGCCAACAGGGGCAGCAATGCTTCCAGCAAGGGGGATCGGACCAGCTCCGCTGGCAACAACCTATGGCGAGGAGCCAGCGGGGGAAGGAAGGCCAGTACGACGAGGGATGTCGGGGGCAGCAGAGCTTTTAAAGAATCATGAGATTCAACAAGCAAGGCTGATAAACAATCAAATCATCATGAGCATGCAAAAATTTTCTATGATTATCAACAAGCTCATTGTAGCTAGCTTCTAATTTATAATATTTATCTTACAGCAAACTATGTTTATCATTTAAGTTAGTAATTATTTTCTTTAGAGTTTTATCTGAATTAGCTTTAGCATGAAGTGCATTATTAAGCTCTTCGATTATATCAACTAGCTCATCATATGTGGGAGAATCATTTACCTTTTCCTCATCATTTCTTGCCATAAGGCAAAGTGGAAAGGAAGGCAGAGGAGTTGTTGACTCATCAAGTGCCAGCCCGGCTAGCCCCCTTGATCTGGTATCTTCATCATTCGAGGAGGGATTTTTCGATTGAGCTTTCTTTGTCGGTGATCCATTCGCCAATATGAGCCTCCTCCTTTCCTTTCTTTGGGTTTTCTTGAAGTGGCCCTTCTTGGAATACTTTTTCTTGTATTTGTCATGGCCCTTCTCCTCCTCCTCATCTTTGCTCTTGTTCTTGCCCTTCTTCTTGCTTTTGTTGGGACATCGAGCAGCAATATGACCTTTCTCATTGCACTCAAAATAAGTGATGTTAGAAAAAGGATTTTTTTTTAGTAGTAAGAGATTGACCTCCCTTTGTCTTTAGAATTGACCCTTCTCATGATCTTGTTGGCTTTTCTCAAGAGTAGAGCCAATTTCTTTACATCCTCGTCATCTTCACAGCTGGACTCCTCATCGTCTTCGTCATCGGAGGAGTCTTGTACCTTCTCCTTGGCTTTGAGAGTAATAAACTTTTTCTTTGGAGTATCCTCTTCAGCCTAGGTGAGCTCATGAGCTGAAATTTTGCCCAAGAGCTCGATGGGAGTCAGCCTCTTGAGATCACCGCTGTTGGATAGATAGGTGATCAAACTGTGATAAGCCCGGGGCAGCATCCTTATCATTTTCCTGCACACCTCAACATCAGAAATTTTAGTTCCAAGGCCTTTAAGTTCATTAACAATAGGATTAAGCCTAGAGAACAAATCATTAGCATTCTCATGAGGGAGCATCTTAAACTGATCAAACTTTTCTCTAATCATAAAATTCTTTTCCTCCTTTAGATCCGAGGTTCCCTCATGAATTTCTTGCAAGGTTGTCCAAATATCATAAGCAGTAGAAAGATTACTTTATAAAAAAAATTTATATTAAGACAAAAGAAAATAGAATTTCTAGCTTGAGTATCATATTGCAAATTTTGGATCTCACCAGGAGTGGGATCACTTGAGCCTGACTGACCTTCAGGAATGATCCGTGGAGGCAAAGATCTTTCTGTGACCCTCCACACATCATACCCTACAGCCTCTAAATAGCATCTCATCCGAATTTTTCAATAAACATAATTAGTACCATCAAATACAGGAACTCTTCCTACACTAACAGTTGTAGACCCATTTGCCTCGACCATTTTACCAAAGCTGGTTAAGCTAAGCAAGGTAAACCTGCTTTGATACCACTTGAAGGATCGAGTTGGCCCAGAGGGGGTGAATAGGCAACTTTTGAAAATTCAGAATTCCTTAAAAAATCTGAGAGCTTAATTGCTAAAGATTTAAATTATCAACAAGAGAGCACAGAAATAGCTGCAAGCGAAAAACTAATCACTGAAAAGATCAATCACAGGAAACAACAAGTGATGCAAGAATTTATCCCGTGGTTCAGAGCCAAACTCCTACTCCACGTTAGAGCACTTCTCACAAAGTATAGCTCCTCCAAAGCTAGTCACAGTAGCTTTGGTCTCCACTAAGGTGACTCTTTCACCACTCCGGTGAGGTGAGTCCCAATCTCTCACAACCAGTGGTAGCCTTCCACAAACATTTTTGGACAGGTTACACCAACTCCTTCTCCAAGCCGTCTAGGAACAAATTGTTCCAAGAGTAATAGACTATCCACAAGTCCTGTCTCTTGGTTCACTAGCACAATGCTTAACTAGACTAAGCTTGGAGCCAAACACTTAGAAAATATCGAGTTTGAGTTCAAGGTTGAAGCACGGTCTCCTTGATAGAATGAAAGCTCTAAAGTGCTAAAAGATCAAGGAGATAAAAAAAGGTTATCAAAGGAATGCTCAGGAAATGCTTATATAGCCATTTGAACTGTATCTAGCCATTACACCTACCACAGGAGCCATTGAAACGTGTCAGACTATCAAAACAGCCTACACACATTTGCAACAGACTTAGAAAGATTAGGCTCCAAAACAGTTCTTTATACTCTAGACCAATATTGAAAGAATGAGCATTGGCGCCAAACTAAATCAACTTGGTCCATCGCACATGGGTTTTGAGAGAAATAAGGTCCGCAAAAAGATGAGTACTTGGTCATATGAACCAAACTAAAAATATTTAGTACGCCGCGAAAAGGATTTCAAAGAAGTTTTATACCGGCGAACTTTTTGGAGAAGTAAGATATGTTTAACTGAGAGGAATACATTTGCACCAGATTAAATTTTGCTTTAGCGGAAGATGGTCTAGCATGAAAGGTGTATGCTCAGTTAAACTCTTGTTTAGACGGTTTTTAACAACGGACAAACAAGGGTATGGTCCGGCGAAGACAAAGCTTGCACCGGACTAACTTTTCTGAGCAATCAAGGTTGGTCCGTCGTAAATGGAATGCGCTCGGTTAAATATTTGACTGAGAAGATTTCAGCGCCGGACCGAAAAGGAATGGTCCGGCATAGACTTTAGATTGTGCCGGATGGATTTTTGGAGGAACAAGAATGGTCCAGCGAAAATAGAATTTTTACCGAGGTTACACCGGGCCAAGGACAAGAGCAATGATTTTTTGTCCGATACAGCATAAGGTAATTGTTTGGGTGAAAGATTGATTCTGTGGGGAAAGTATATTTATAAGGCCCTGACTTTAAGCAGTCTAATCAATCTTAGCCTATGAACCAAAGTTTGAACTCGTGCGTAATCCTCCTTTATACACAAAGAAGAAATTAGGGGGCCTAGATGCTATCAAGTGGACAAGTCTAAACAACGGTAACCCTTGTGGTCAGAAGGATAGCCAAGGAACACACAAAGGGTAGACCATGGTGATAGTTTGTTGGGGGTGGTTGCAAAGAGGTTGTGGTAGCATTTGCACCCAAAAATGCAGAGATGGGAATAGTCAGGCTGTACACTATATAGGACAAAGAAGGGAGTAGAGAAGTCCAGTGTTTTTATGGGGTGGCGATTGAGGAGATAAGTTGCAATATGTAGTGCTTCAACCCAGTAGCTGCAGGGAGACTAGCCTAAATCCAAAAGGGAACAGATGATATTATTTTTGGTGCAAATGATACGCTCAGTCCGACCATTCTGTGGAGACATGTGAGGGCATGACATACGAATGGTGATGCCACGGATGAGAAAGAAGGTTCAGGCAGTGGAGTTATCAAACTTGCATCCATTATCACACTGGATACTCTTAATGGTGCAACCATGCTGAGTTGCCACATAAGAGAAAAAATTAGAAAGGGTGGGGAAGGTGTCGGATTTGAGGCGAAAAGGTAATGTCCACAAAAAGTGCGAGTAGTGATCAAGAATAACAAGATAATATTTGTAACCCTACATGCTGACAATAGGAGATGTCCAGAGATCACAATATATCAAATCAAAATTCTTGGATGCACGAGAAGTGGAGGAAACAAAAGGGAGATGCACATGATGGCCAAGTTGACAAGCATGGTAGAGACAATCCAACGTGTCTTTATTATATTGAAGACCAAAAGATCATGCTAGTCTAGAGAGTGCCTCATGACCGAGATGACCAAGGCGACGATGCCAAAGAGCAGTGGACGTGCCGGTAGCGGTGAGGGCGTGAGGCTAGGACACCAACGCGGAGAGAGGGTAGAGCTCCTCGGAACTATTGCACCTAATGATGACGTTCTTGGAGTTGAGGTCCTTCACAAAGAGGCCATAAGGGTCAAACTCTATGGAACAATTATTGTCAATAGTGAACCGATGAACATAAATCAAATTTTTAATGATATGTAGGGAAACAAGAACATTATGAAGATGCAAAGAGCCACAGGTGGTGGGAAAAGACACCAACCCGGTGGAAGTGACAGGGAGTAAAGACCTGTTGCCGACAATAATGTTAGACGGACAAGATGAAGTGGGAGGATGGGAAACAAGTTGAACACGTTGGCCAATGCATTCTGATCCCATGACATCACAGGTGGCGAAGCGGGCATCCACGACTGTTATTGTGGCCAGGGTGGCATTAGACCGGGGTGAGGGGGCAGGCCAGGGACGGCTAGCAGTAGGGCAGGTGGTATGGCTGGCAATCCGGGAGGCACGTCGAATGGCATGGGTGCGCCCGGCACGTCGCTTGCAACTAGCGCATGAGGTGAGGTTGCGGGATGCTGCTGCTACCCAAACTAGGGGCCAAACGGGTGCTGGCAAGGATCCACAGAACTGGGCCACACCTAAAAAGTTTCGGTCTACGTGTTGTACATGGAAGGCCACCCGTAGTTGGCCGTGGCACCGTCGTTACAATGGTCACGTCATCGATTGCAGCCATTGCAGCGAGGAGTGGTCGTACCGCTAGGCACACCACTAGTGTTGGAGTGAGCCTAGCTGCCAGTGCCAGGAGGGAACGCTTGACCACCGTGGCCAGCACCAGGGCCCTGACTGGTGCATTACCACTGGTGGTGGGGGCGCGAGGGGCAGAGGGCGCGGTGGCGACAAGGGCAGTCGACGAAGAACTCAGCTTAGACACCATGGTAAGTTCCTCGAGCAGCAGGTTGGAGTGAACATCAATGAATGACAGGAACGACTTTTGGTGCTTGAGGAGGGCAGCCATGTAGGCGAACTTGTCGTTGAGGCCGCGAAGAATAGATAGGACGAGTGTACGGTCTTGAACCGGCTCGCCTAGATCACCCAGTGCATCGGCCATCCCTTTAAGGTTGCGGCAATAATCTGAAATAGATAAATCACTTTGGATGAACGTGTGAAATTAGGCATCGAGGTTGAGGGCATGCGTCTCCTTGTTGCCGATGAATTGATTTTCAAAGCCCGTCCAGACAGTACAGGCGGTGGAGACGGGTGTCATAACGACCTCGAGCGGCTCGGTGGAGATGGTGCCGTAAAGCCACGACCTCACGGTGCAATCCATCTAATGCTAGTTGGCATCATTGGCGGCAACCTCGTCGTTGGAGAGGATGTGATCGGAGAGGTCGTACCTGCCGAGGGTGTTGAGAAAGAGGCCGTGCCACTTGTTGTAGTTCAGGGATGCAAGATCGAGGATGATGGGGATGAGCACGTTGATGTTGAGGACAGCAACGTCCTGCGTGTGAATAGTGACAGTCGTGGCTTGGGCCTACGCCACGGCATAGGGGCGGCGCGCCTCCTCTTGGCGAGCGCGCTCAATGACTTGGCGTTGACGCTCGGCTTCGGCAGCTTGTATCGCATCGTCGTTAGCCATGGAGGGAGACAGGGCGGCGACGGCGTGGATACAGGCAGCGGTGCACTAGGGTTGGAGAGAGAGCGAAAGGAGAGTCGCAAGAGCAAACTAATCTTCTAATACCATGATAGCGAGAATAATTGCAATGCATTAAACGGTGGAACTAGGGATGGCAATCGGGTGCGGTGGATATGGGTAGTACTCATCTATATCCATACCCGCAAACCAAAATCTCCCCTACGAGTATACCCGTGAAGGGTCGCGGGCAAAAAATCTCGCCCATACCCGTCGCCCGCGGGTATACCCATTTACCCCCCACCATCAACAATCTTTTCAACCAAATGGCACTAGAAGCTAACGAGCTATGGTACTAATACAATCTTTTTGATAAAGTTATGGGTATTAGCTACAATCTATGGATTAAAGAATGATTATCAATGATTCAAAATTTCAAATGTACATGAGAATAAGAATTAAAATAATATATACAGACAAATAATACACGGATACTCAAATTCAACAATTACTGAAATGAGTTGCCACAAAATGGGGATCAAGGGGCCAACTGGGTGCCTATTCTAGCCAATACATTAATAGGATATGGCGGGTAATCGGGCGGAACGGGTACGGTGAAACTCCCTCATACCTATACCCGTTTGCCCGTCAGGTAGAGTTTGGCATCCATAAACATACCGCGGGTAATAAAAGAGGAACATACCCAATCCTATTAGAGTTTTTACCGATAGGTATACGGGTAATCGAGTAAGATTGCCATCCCTAGTTGGAACACACATTACATATATAGCCAAACTCATGCCAAATCAACCACACAGTTTATGAAATAGCACCGGTGTAATAGACATGAAAGATAGCATTTATTAGGCACTAAACAAGGAAAGAATATTAACCAATCGAGAGATCGTAATCAAACCAGACTAGATCAATGCCCGTGCGTTGCTACGAAAAATAAAATTGGTAACGAAACATAAAGGTCAAGCAATAAAAAAAAATTGTGCTACAAGATCAAACATCTGTTTCTCCCGATTACAAAAGTTTTTATGGTTTCTTCTCCGGTATGAATTAAAACCAAATATATTGTACGTAGCAATATATATTACCAATCTCAAAAAGCAATCAATCATTTTTATCCCTTTTTGCAATTTATATTACCAGCTCACGTTCCTTTTCCTCTCACCATGCCCGAAGCGCACGCTCCTCGATGCTGTCGACCTCGTCTTCCTCGTCGCCTCGCTCGTTCTCGTCATCCACCGCCTTCACGGGGGCGACACGGGGGCTTCCCCGGAGCACGAGACGCTGCTGCTGAAGCCACCGCCATTCCGAACCACTGGCCGCTACGCGGTCGCGCTCGAGGCGTCCGCCGTTCTCCTCGCGCTCGTGTTCTTCCTCCTGCTGAGCACACCATGGCGCGCTGTGGAGTCCGCCTTCCTCGCCGTCCACTTCGTCGCGTACGCTATGGCCGAGTAGTCAGTCGCCTCGGAGAAAAAGTCCATCGCCGCCACCCAGCCTTTGCACCTCCGCGTCTTCTGGATCGCCACCGCTCTCGGCACCGCGCACTTCTCTGCTTCGCCGACGGTTCGCTGCTCTTCCGAGATGACCCTCTCGTCTTTGCTGGTCTACTCGTCTCCATACTTCTGGCGTACCTAACCATCGCTGGCTTCGCCAGCCATGACGCTGAAGCCCATGAAGGTGAACCAGAAAACACCAGCGCCGAGGCGCCCGCCACGCCGTGCGCCGCCGCATCGTTCCTCTCTCTCGCAACGTTCAGCTGGATCAACCTGTTTATCTTTAAAGGGTATGCCAATGACTCTCTCACTACCGACGACGTCCTACCGGTGTCGCCGGGCAACCGCGCCGAAGCGTCGTACACTTTGTTCACGTTTAACTGGTCGACGCTGGGGTCACGGCACCCGATGGGCATCGCGCTCTGGCTATCCTTTTGGCCGCAATTACCACTGACTGAGGCGCTCGGCCTCCTGCGTCTCGCGGCTATATACGTCGGTCCGTCACTTATTGATCAGTTCGTCGAGTTCATTCGCCGCGGCGGCACGATATGAGAGATCTTGAATGAATTCTCTTGACTAATTCTGTGAAAACTGTACAGCATATCTAAAGTACAGAAGGAATGATTGGCCGGCTATTAATTACCAGTAATAATCAAGAATTTTTCTATAATAATCAGCCACATTTAGAGAGATATAGCTGGCTGTAAATCAGGAAAGAATAATTAGCTATAATAATCGGCCATTATTGGAGATATGACGCGAGAGGAGGGAGCAAAAAGAACGGACCGCTGCCACCAACTACAAATTTATATTAGTAGAGATATATCTAATATTTAACAATTGCAGGAAAGCAATACCACAAATTAAAGGCGCAAGTACAATACACGATCACACTTCCGTGCCACTCCTGGCACCTTCCACGAACGCCATCAGATTACGATCTGATGAGCCACCTTTCGCCAAAGCCTCAGCGATCACCCGCTTCCACTCCCTCGCCGCGCATCGCACCTCCGACGCAGCCTCCCCCTCCCCCATCACCTCCGCTATGCGCCTCCTCACCTCCGCGGCACGCAGTACACCGCCGCTGTCCACCTCCGCATGCGCTCCAACGCGCCACTCGCACTCGACGAGCCTTGTGTTCATCCGTTGGTCCGACATTCGGGGCACGCACACCATCGGCACGCCGCATGCTACGCTCTCCAGCACCGAGTTCCACCCGCAGTGCGTCACGAAGCACCCCACCGCCACGTGCGAGAGCACGAGCACCTGGTCGCACCACTCCACCATCATGCCGTTCTTGAGCCCCGCATCTATCTCCGCCTCGGCCTCTGCAAGCTCGGCCTTATTGTCCTTCCGGACGACGCAGAGGTACGGCCTTCCGCTCTCCTCGAGGCCACGAAGCAACTCATCGAGCTGCTCCCTCGCCATCCTGACCAGGCTCCCGAATGAGACGTACACCACAGAATTGGCCGGCTTGGCGTCGAGCCACTCCTTGTACTTGGCGTCGTCCTGCTTGAAGAGGCCAGTCTCGTCGCCGGAAGGGAGCACCGGGCCGATGGGGAGTACGTCGTATGCTCCCACGGCGGCGAGCGCGCTCGCCTCTAGTTCTTGGCACGTGTTGACGAGCACGGTGGCCTTGGGCGTGTCCCTGTCGAGGGTGTCGAACAGATCACGGAACGTAGTGTAAACGCTGTGGAAGTTGTCGGAGGGGTCGCTGGAATCGGTGAGGTGGGACGGAAGGTCCCCGACAGCCTGCGGCGGGAGGCCCGGGAGCTGCACGACGAACGACGGGTCCCGGCAGTGCTCAGCCACGACGGCGGCGTGGCCGTGGAAGTAGTGGTAGTACATGGCGAACACGGCGGCCGGCTGGATCCAGTACAGCGCGGACGGCACGCCGCGCGCCCGCATGATGTCGGCCGCCCACGGGAGGAGGAGCGTGTAGACGACGCGGGACACGGGGCGGCCCCGCGCGGCGAGCGCGTCGACGAGCTCCCCGACGCTGGGCGGGCCCGCGGCGTGGAAGGACGCCATGTAGTCGTTGAAGGCGGAGCTTTCACCGGTCCGGACGTAACCGCTCTCCGTGCCATCTGAGAACGGGAGGAACTGGAGGCGGTCGTCGTCGTCATCGTTGGGTCCGTCGGACTTCGTCGGGAACATGCGGTGGTGCGCGACGGCGGTGGTGGAGAATGTGACGAGCGCGTCCGGCACGGTGGCGAGCAGGCGCCTGGCGAGGCGGAGCGCCGGAGCAATATGACCCTGGAGCGGGAAGGTGAGCACGAGGAAGTGCGGCCGCGGTGACATCTCGAAGATCTGATGTGTGGTTGCGTAACTGAGCTGGCTGCGTTTTTCAGTGGAGCCGTGAGGCTATGGTGCTCTTCTGCGGATCTTAAATTTTTGTTCCAATCTTTCTATCTGAGATATGGGATAAATATGCTCCATTATCATCTATTTATATCTAAAGAGATTCTGTGTTTTATGAGGTGCATATACTCTTCCTTTCACAAATAATTATCATTTTAAATATTGTTTCGTTCTCTAAAACACAACTTTAACCACTAATTTATATTATAATATATTTATAAAACTCAATAAAATTGTAATATTATAAAAGTACTTTTCACGACCAATCTATATATATGATTTTAATGTATGGAATTTAAATATTTAAAATGATATTGTCAATCAAAGCTTTAAAAGCTTAACTACAGGTATGTCCAAAACAATTACTACTAGCCATGTGCCCGTACGTTACAACGGAAACTCAATTTGTAATAAAAAGTTTATTTGCAAAGAGCAGTAACAGTGGTAAAGGTGGGTAATTAAAAAGTAGTAGCAAAGGTGAGTAATTAAAAAACAATAGCAAAGGTGAGTAATTTTGATGAAATGATACGGGAAGAATTTCTTATTTTATATAGTAGAGATTTGTAAGGTGTAATATACTCCACACAAAAATAGGTGACTATGTCCTTTTTGTTTATTACTCTAATTAATGTGGAAACTTCTCACATCTCAAAGCTAGCGTGGTTGTTTTTATTAACCTCGCTCGAGATGATTAATGTAATAGTAACTATCAAAGAAGGCTTTGTAAAAATGCATGATGAAGGTCATATCAAAGAAGGCTTATTATGGTTCTTTTGCATAAAGCCAAGTTTCATCAAATCATACATAATAATAATTTTCACAATGCACATTTTAACAAATATTTTAACCATTGAATATATATATTATTATAGCGAAGGTTCTAGCCACCAATCACTAGTATACAGGCTCTATCCGCCACATTTCAAAAAGATCAGGGTTCAATCAACCCATTGGCTCTTTCTGCTAAGGATTACAAAACAGGTTCAACTACCTGACTGGCTCTTGCCGCCAGAGGCACATCCGAGAGTTCTAACCACTCCCGAATCCCAAAGTTCATTTTTTAAAACAAAACCAAAAGACTACCAATATGCAAAGCATTCTTTGCCCGCCTTTGACCGTAGGCACGGCTATTCGAATAGTTTATTTACTCTGCAGAGTTTGTACACTTTACCCACAAGATATGATATTCTCTTGATGCCAAGTTATTAACACACTTCCTTAGGTGTGCCGACAGAGATAGATATCATGACAAGGCCTTTACAATGTATACGCCTAGCCCGACTCACCCGCTGAGGTTTCACCGCTATTAGGGTTCTATCTGCCCAGTATAGAAGCCCCCTCTTGCGCCGTGTGGGAAATACGACTTGCCTCTTTCTGGCACCCACATTTCACCATCTGGTGAGTCAAAGTTAGGTTTCTACAAATTATTCGGCCAGGTTAGAGCCCATTTAACATGTGGTTGTACTGTTGTGCTAAGAATGGACAATCATAAGAGTCGGTCCTTAATTTGACTAGGCGGCTTCCACAAACCAAGACCAAGGCTCTTTCTATGCACCGCCCGACAAACCATTCCGCCCCAATCTAAACCATTTTCCTTTTTATTTTTATTTTACAAACAAACGGCAATACCTTTTGCCTATAATTTCCAACACAAGTTTGCAAGAGTTTATAAAGAATCCCCACCTATAGGTGTATACTGACCGTTTGCAAGCATAAGCATTTCTACCGAGCTACTCTATTCCACCAATAGTTATTTAATAAACTTCAACTCTCAGTGTTGATAAAAATGATTATAATCAATTATGTAATCTCCTAAAATCATGAAGTCGCCAAGATCTCACATTATTATCATGGCACTTGCATAATTCAATCCAATATGATATTCCAACAAGTGAAGTCTATATCAAGAGTAAGCATGACTCCAAAATCATATTAAACTACAATTCTCACTAAATATGAAATATCTTCCTAGAACTATAAACTACATTATTGATTTATCCATCATTTTTGTATTGATCAATCTTATCATCCACTTAATCCACGAAAAATATTTCACAACATCATTCATTAAATCCACAAATAATACTTCGCAATATCATTCACTAATTCCACCAAGAATACTTCGCAATATCATTCACTAAATCCACCAAGAATACTTTGCAATATCATCTACATTAATTCACTGAATATGATTCTCAACATTATCTATTTAATCCATAAGTATGATTCTCACTATTATCCATTAAGTTCACCGAGAATACTTCATAATATTAATTACTAAACCACCCAAATATTACTCTCAAAATCATCTTCATAATTTTAATTACTAAACCACCCAAATATTACTCTCAAAATCATCTACTTTAATCCATTGTCAATGGTAGTTCCTATGATCATAACCAATTAATCTTAACCAATCACGCATATTCCATATTAATCAACCAATTCACATATGATTATCACCATCCATATTCCAATCAGTATTTATTTTCTTAATTAGCTCCTCAATAATAACTTTCCACAAATATTAACAATCCAACTTCACAATATTTCAATCATCAACATTCTTAGTTCACTATAATAATTATTAATCCCCATCAACATTAATATCCATGTAATCCCCAATAAAAACTGGGTTCTATATTCAATTTCCATTCTAATCAAAGATTATTTAATCAAGAATAATTACTATGGTGGAATACTTGTTCTAAGGCGACAAAGGTTCATGGATACAATATCAAGGAGGTATAAACAACAGGTAAAGCTAACAGTCTAATGTTAACATCAGTCTTTTATGTAAATAGCAATGCATGTTTAAAGAAGCAGTTTCAAAAGCATTTACAAAACTAGGTACAAAATGCGTCAAGGAAGACTTGCCTTCGTCGACGAGGTGCGATGCGCTGTTCTGAAGGTCTTTTCCTTCGTCGGCGACTACGACCGCTTCTTCGACTACGCGCAAAACGTTGCACAAAAAGAATAAAATAAATTAAACAAAAACTAAAAATTATAATAAAAATACTGGCAGATAGAGGATAAATTTAGAAATTTGAATCACTCGATTCAGAGTTCGGATGGAGGAGAACGAGCGTTTCGAAGTTGGATTGGAAGGAAAATCCGCAAATAAGAAAATGGTACTGTAGCTACAGTACTCGACGAAGCTACAATACCCTTGCGTTCGGAACGAAACCTAGAGTTTGACATGGGAAATTACCGTGGTGGGAGGTGGCGGGGTTGGGAAAGGTGAGCACCGGAAAGGTCTCGACGAAGCGAATCCAACGGTGGTACCGGAATTTATAGAAGACGACCAAAGAGTCCGCAATCGACGCCGGAAGCGATGAACAATCCGACAAACAAACACAAAATTCGGAGTCAATCTGCAACGAAAATCAAATCCGATTGAATGGTTGTGATCACAGAGGCAAAAGGCACAAAGTGACGCGGTTGATTTGTCTAGAAACTTACCGGAGCAAGAGATGGTTCGCCGGTGTCTTTGGAGGACGTCGGGCGTACGGTTTTCGCACTATTTTGGAGAGATGGTGTAGAGAGGCTGTGGGGAAAAGTGAACACGGGGTAGAGAACGTCGATACGCACGTTTGAGAAGTGGAAGCTCATCGTTTCGTTGAGAAACGGTCGAGTTATTCGAGTTTGAGTGCATTTCGGTTTCTACTCAATTAATCCAATTCTGGTGGGTTAAAAGATGAATGGTCATAGGGAATGGGTTCTCCTCGTCTCCCTCTTCGCAACGGATCCCGTCATGCATGATTTGGACATTCATGGAGAGAGATATAAAAGGTTGAAATTTATGCTTTGCAAAGAGTTAGAACGATCAGTACAGACCATTTGGAGAAGATGAACAGTGTCCTGCCACGTGTCGCTTTCTCACTGGTTGGAAGGAATGAAGAGACAAAAGCTCGAGGAATAAAATAGTAAAAATGATCTAAAAATTCTGAAAAAATTCTTAATAATATTAGAGATTATTTTTAACCCAATAAAATTATTTTCACTGAATTTTGATGAATTTTTGAATTTAGATTATTCTGGAACGAATATACTGATTTTGATGAAAGACCGCGAGGGATAAAATACTAGAGAGATTCTAAAAATCTTGGAACAATTCCCAAAATCATTTTAGAATATTTGGAACCTAACGCAATAGGTTTTGAGATTTTTAGAGAATTTTGGAACTCAGGTGAAATTTCGAATAAGGACCGGAATTAGGAATTTTGACTTTGCGGACGATGAAAGATTGAACTCCAATTTCGGATGGATAAGGATGCTAGGTTAATTATAACACCAAAGAAAAACCAAAATTTGAAATTAATTAATTTTAAATTAGTTTTTAGCAGAAACCCGAAATTGGGGATGTTACATTTACTGTCGGCAATGCCCCTACTGTCGGCAAAGATTGAAACTGTCGGCAAAACTTAGATCTTTTGTCGACAGTTTATCTGTCGGCAAAGATTTTATCTGTCGGCAAAGCCTAAGCCGACTGCTTCTACCGCTACTGTTTATTTACTGTCGGCTAAACCTTTGCCAACAGTTTTTGTGTCGGGAAAGGTGTCTTTTGCCGACTGTACCATGTGTTGGCAAAAGTGTGTCATGGTGTAGTGAATCTGGAGCTCTACCAAACAGCCCCTTAGGCTTACTTCGAGAGCAAGGCCCAATCAATGGACAACCCCACACTGTCACTATGGTAACTGCAACCCTGCAAGACTAGTCTTTGACTTTCTCTATGGATTGCGAAATAAGATTAGAGCATATATAGTGGTATAGACAGCAACTGTTTGTAATGTATCTCTATGTTATCTATAGATAGTACTAAAAATAACTCATACAATGAATCGTTTATATAGTTGTTTGTAATGGTCTCATATCTAATTAACAGATCGATTATCTATGCAAAGACACAAAATAAAAAAGCTGTCTATAAGACCGTCTGTTAAATAGTAGTCAACGGTTTTCTCTCTCCTCCACATTACTTAAAATCCCACGTAGCATAGCTACATTAACAGTTGATATATATTATTGCACATGCCTGCCCTTAGGCATGTCAACATACTTGGTAGATTCAACAACCCTTATCCATGATGGGAAAAAATAGGGTGAACTTTTGTCTTATTACACATTTTTTCCACACAGAGGGGGACGAAGCAGGTGCTTGGAAAGCTCACCAGATCTTCTCTTGTCGCGGGGTCGTGGCTAATACGCCCCGGAACAGAAGAGCGTTCTTTTGTTGTGGCCTCATTTATTCCTTTGAATCATCTCGTACTTGTGTCGGAAGACAGCCTCCAAGACCTTCTCTCTCTTCTTAGAGCATATAAAACAAAAGGCACGTACTACTAGTCAGACGTCGTCTGATTTTTTATTTTTCTTCGGACGCCCGTGAAATATTTTTTTTCTACACGTGCAATATTTATTACCAACGCATACAACATTTTTTTTGAACGCTTGTAACATTCCTTTACTGTAGCAAATTTCATTGTTTGTCGAAGGAAAATGTTGCACGCGTTGGTAGAAAATGTTGCACGTGTAGAAAAAAAATGTTACGGAGTGTTAGGACGTCCGATACCTAGCATTACCAAAAACAAAATCATCTCAATTTATTTTTAGCATATCCACATCAGATTTATCCTATATAAAAAAGTAAGAAAAAAAGAAAAGAGAAGAGAGCTGACTCTTATTTAGTAGTACGTATTGCACGAGAGCATCGATAAATTAGTTATGTACAAGAGAGAAGAGATAGTTATTGTACAATATCTAGAGCCAACTTTTAGAAATAGCTATTGTACAAACTGGTTTTAGTGTTTAATTTAGATGACATAGATAAAAGATTAAGTAGTATGTTTTGTTATTATACTTGCTCTTAGAGGGAAAAAAATGTGCATGCCATATGGGTGCCACTCACATACCGGAAAAATTAGTCCAGCGGCACTCAATTCGTTGGTTTTTAGCGATGTGTCTATGACATGTGGGTCCATCTGAGTCTATGACAGTGGGCCAGGATGGCATTTAGTGAATCACGAATTTTAAAGAGTGTCAATGGCGCCAATCTCCCCTCACATAGCCATCTATATTCTACCAAGAAGACAAATGCATCAGCCAAGGTCTCAAAAGTGGCCTCAAGATTTCCTAATCCCTTCTTTTTCTTCTGTGTATTAGGTCAATGAAATAGAAAGGCTAGCGAATGAAAATATATGGGATAAGAAATCTAAAACAGAATCTGACTATTGAAATTTATTACATATTCATGTAAGAAACATTTATAATGCAATCAGACTTACATCTATCTATACAAATAAAAACAACCGGTGATGTCTAAGGCAGCTCTTTTGTTTTAAAGAGAAGAAAATCTCACAACAATTAATCCTAAAAAAGAAAAATCTTAAAAATTCTCACATTAATCGAAAAGAAAAAGAGAATGCACTCTACCACTTATTTTGGTGGGACCATATTATAACAGTGTAGATTAATCATATATAGATATTAGAGTTATATATAACAAATACAATCATATTTCAATTATAGAAAGTAGATTTGTATAATAGAAACAACTATATCAAATATTTAGTTGCGTAATTGTACAGGTAAATATGCTAGTTATATATTAAAAGCTCATGGAGAGTTGCTCAGAAAAAAGCAACATAGGCTAGAAATTTTCAGAAAAAAAGCAAAACATCAAGCCATTAATCTAGTAGACCCTAACTAAGTTGACCAATAGTAACCATTGGATATTACTAACTAACAAAAAATATCTAACCATCTATTTAACAGATCTAAGTAATAATAGTTTAGATTAAAAGAAAGAGTACATACCAAATACAGTGAAAAACAACAAAAAATAGAAATAAAGAATAAAAAACATTAGCCATTTGATTTTCAAAAGAACTCCAAATTAAAACCCATACATAGCCAAAATTCGAAATAAAAAATACATAAAATTAGCGGTTAGATTTGTATATTGATTCTAACCTAAACCTAATATTTGAAATTAAATGAAAATTAATAATAAAATTAATGGCTTACATTAGAAAAAGAGCCCATACCGAGTATAATAAAAAAATAATAGAAATTCAAAATAAAAAATAAAAAATAAAAGGAAATCAACTATTTTACTTTCATACAAACTCCAAATTAAAATATATACATGATACGGGCAGCCTAGCTCCATCATCATTCTCTTCTCATATTGTTGTCCAAGAGTCTCCAAAACCACCATTTCAAGGACCAATGACATGTGCTCATGCCAAGTAAATTAATCAACAGATGAACTCGCTCCTTGCGCAGAATAATTCTACAAATGAGATTTGGTTACTACCTAACAATGTTTTTATACTTAGTAACCCCAGCACAAATAAGTAAGGAATAACATTACTCCAACACAAGTCCACATGCAAAGTGGGAATGCCAAAGGGTTCAAATGACCCTTGAAGACTAGTCTCCATTAAAACAAACATAGAAGATAGAAACAGAGGTTGTTCGGAGCGTTTGAGTACTTGATTAAAAGATTATCTCTACACTTTCCAAGGAATCCACTCCCATCTCCAAATTCACTCTGAGCGGGGTGCAATCATCAAAGCAATGCAGTAGACAGATTTTGTCTCCAACGCCATAACTACCTCAACTCTTCGTGTGTTGTGTCACATTTATTAAGGACCAATGGTCCATATAAATATCCAGGATTATGAGAAGACACCTCTCTAACTTCCAACCCACTCATATATACAGGAGGCACCCTTTTTTAAAAAAAATTGCAAACTTTGATAGTAGATATGCTATCCATATTCTTGGGTTGATATTTCCCTGAGAATTGTGCATACCATCCCGTTGTTTTGCAAACTCTTTGTGATTGCAGCAAGGATTGTATCCACTTGACGTGGTCAAGAGGAAATTACCTTTGAGTGAGATTGGGTGAACTCAATACCGCAGGTTATTGCACTGGCAGTGATTGGCCACACCAATTTCCTCAAGTTTCACAAGTATCTTCGATTCTACGCCGTGAAGGTCGGGCACCCCTCATGTCATTTTGTTATCAGAGCATCGGTTGTCACGATAAAATCTTTATCCTTAGTGCTAGATTAATTTCAGTCCTATTGTTGAAAAACTTGCCTCACAAAAAAATAAAACCTTTAGTATTCGATCTGTTGTTCCTGTGAGTTTTGTTAAGTTCTTAACCCATTGGAATCATGTTTAGATTGTTGATCATTTCGTTCCCTTTTGCGTCGCTGCTTGTTTCAATTTGTCCAGTTCATCATTTTGGCCATAACTTCGACATACATGCTCTGATTGTTGTGTCCTTGAACTTGTTGGAAAGATCTCGAGCTCTTCTTCACATTTTCGATTGACATCTTTTACTATTTTGGCCTCTAAATTTGATGAACTTGGTAAACAAGTTTCTGCTGCTTTGATAAAAAAAGAAAAAAAAGGAGAAGCAGAAGAAGAACAAAAGAGTTTGTAGCTGGTTGCTATTTGTTGGTTAAAAAAGAGTAACTGAAAGACAATTGTTCTGAGAAAGTCATTTTTTATTGAGCAATCGTATGCCCTAGTTAAAATCCTTGCAGTTAGCTAGTGTCTTTCCTTAACTGATGCAATTTGAGCTAAGTTGTGTTGTCACTTACATCTTATCATTGCTTAGTCCTTTATTTGCATTCAGTTCCACTATTTTTGTGTGTGAGTTGCTTTATTCATTTCTTAAATCTTGCGATCAACAACTAGGCATTGAGTTCTTGCTTAGGTAATTACTTATCAATGTAACATCTAGAACTCATATTGTGTAGGTCATACACTTTTTCTTCCAACCTCCACAAATATATTCGTTGTGTACTTTGATCTTGGTTTTGAGTTTGCTTAACCTCACCATTGTGTTGCCTCACCGCTCAAGTGTGAACTACTTCGCGAATTCAGCAAAGGGTCAGTAAGAACTTCGGTGGTAAGGATTAGTGAGGTTAAGAGAAAATTCTACAAATTGTCCATATCACAAAATTATTTTCTTGGCCTACTACTTGCATAACTAACCATGTCAGAACAAGGAGAAAATTTAGAAGGAGAAGGTGATCGTAATGCTCCGATCAATTGCCTTCACTATAATGCATTGTGGGGCACACTACGACGAGAGTTTCAGGAGGGTACCAATCAGCTAAGGAATGAGGTGAACAATTCAGTGCAGAATCTTCAAATTGAAATGAACCAACAGCTGAATATACTCCACACCAACATAGTTGTTGATATTATACGCCAACTACATCCCCAACAAGCTAAAGATGAATCTCTACTTGACGAGGCCGACAAAGAAGCTGCTGTGCTACTCATAACAAATGGTCACCACCACTCGGTCGTGAAAGAAGCGATGGTATTGGTCAAGGCATGGGTCATGGAGAAGCTACAAATAATGTTGCACGTGTTATTCCCCTTTGGAATGAAGGGAACCAACTCCGCAATCACAACAAAAATGATCATTTCAAGGAGGAAAGGTTTGGCAAACTAAAATTTTCTATACCTAAGTTTGTAGTACTAATAACCCAGAGGACTATCTCACTTGGGAGCTGAAAGTTGACAAAATATTTCGCTCACACAACTACTCCGAAGAGAAGAAGCTCGCAATGGTATCACTTGAATTTGATGAATATGCACTGATATGGTGGGAACAAATTCAGAACCAAATAATCGATCATGGTGAAAATCCTATTGCATCGTGGGCTGAAATGAAGCATGAGATGAGAACAAGGTTTGTACCTAAACATTACAAACAAGATCTTTTTGATAAGTTGCAGGGCTTAAAGTAAGGAAGCTGCACGATGGATGAGTACTATAAAGAGATGGAGATGGCCATGATCTGCGCTAATGTGTATGAACAAGAAGAGCAAACTATGGCATGATTTCTTGCTAGTTTAAACCATTGTATGAAGCACATCATTGAATTTCAGCTTTATGGCAATATGGTGGAATTGGTACATCAAGCGACGAAGGTAGAAACACACATACAACAAGACATCAAGATCACAAAGACCTCATCCTTCACTCCCCGATCAACACCTACAAGAAGTAAATCCACATCATGGTTCAATTCCTTTCGTGCTAACAATTTTAGTGGAAGTGTTGTTCCCAATTCATAATCAACAAAAAGTGGAAAGGAGGCATCCGCTGCAATTGCAAGGCAAGCTCTAGTAGCCGGTGCTACTTCCTCTGTGAGATCTACAATAAGGAGTAGAGAAATTTAGTGTTTCAAGTGTTTGAGGTGAGGTCATGTTGTGAAGGATTGCCCGAATAACCGCGTCATGCTTGTAAGAGAAGAAGGTGCATACGAGTCAACAAGTTAAGATGTGGTCGACCTATGTGCTGATCTGAATGAAGATGAAGAATCAGGCAAAGTTTATTGTGTTTTTGAGACTGGACCTTCTCTTATTGTCACAAAGAAAGTCTTGAGCGTACAACCTAAAGAAGAAAATGGACAACTCTTCACTCTTTTTCATAACAAAGTTAAGATAAACGGTCGTGTGTGCAAGGTAATCATTGATGAAGGAAGCTGTCATAATTTAGCCAACAAAAAAATATGTGATAAACTTGGTTTGAAGATGCTGAATCATCCACACCAATATCATGTGCAATGGTTGAGTGATTGTAGAGAAGTGAAGATCCAGTTTTTAGTGAAAGGTCCTTTTCAGATTGGTGAGTATTGATACTATCGAAGGTTAGATCTCGACAATAAACTTGTGATTACGGGTACCTTTGGTTTAGCAAAGTCAAGCATGAAGACAGTTGCATATGATGTATACAGGTTCAGGCCTCCGAATGGAGTAATACCCTACATCCTATGCGGATGATGTATGAACTTGGTGTATCGAGTACAGTGCAAGGTGTTTAGCCCTAGTTATAATGAAGATTGGATCAAAGCAATGGCTAAACTATGGCTGGAGGCTGACGAAACGTGGTCCGTCGGTTCCTGGTTGCTCTCCATCTTCTTCGTTCTCTCTCTCTGTCTCCCCCCGAGGATACCTACCCCCTACCTTATATAGTCGGAGTAGTCCTGCCTCAAGTTGAGTTGTAGTTGGCTTGGGATAATAGATCGTAGCTGATGAGGAGTCCATCATCGTGTCAATCTTCACAACATATCCAAACTTCCCTGGATACCAGGCGTACTCGAGTTGGTTTCCTTGTAACGGGAAAACGATTGTGTCCTTCCTAGTGTGGAGATATCCCCTCCGCGTATATCTTATCTCACAAAATTGGGCCTATGATATCTAGAGTTTCTAGATGCTTACTTGAGTATATATGGAATATTCTTTGTGTTTCCGGTACGTGCTCATACTCCATATTTAGATATTTGACAGATACCGTGGAATGTGATGTTGTCCCGATGACGTATGCCACATGCTGCTTAGACGACCATGGCAATTTGATCATACAAGTCATCATAATGGTCTCACTAATCAATACTCATTCAAGTGGCACAACAAGGAAATTATTCTTTGTTTTATATCTCCTACTCAAATTGTTGCTGATACAATGCAAAAGAATGAGGTAAACAATGAAAGTGTGAAAGAACGAGAGAAAAAGAACACAAGTGAGAACTACAAATCAAATTTGAGTAGTAAAAGGAAGCCTGAGGGAAACAAGCTAGTGATATTAGCCACTAAATCTGAAATGAGAGAAAACCGACATTTGGTACACCTTGTGCTCTTGTACAAAGATATACTACTTTCTACTAACGATATAATAGAATTTCTCTTCCAAGTGTTGTAGTTATTGTTTTGCACAATTTTGAGGATGTGTTTCCGGAGGAGATCCCTGCTGGCCTACCTCCAATTCGTAGCATAGAATATTAAATAGATTTCATACCAAGAGCTTCTCTTCCAAATCGACCACCCTACCATACCAATCCTAAAGAGACAAAAGAAACTCAGCGGCAAGTGCAAGCACTTCTTGAGAAAGGGTGTGTACGCAAAAGTCTTAGTCCTTGTGTTGTCCCTGTGATTCTAATTCCAAAAAAAGATGGTACATGGCGCATGTGTGTGGATTATAGAGCAATTAACAACATCACTGTTAGATATCATTATCTTATCCCCAGGTTAGACAACATGCTTGATGAATTGTGTGGTGTTGTTATTTTCTCTAAGATTTATTTGCGAAGTGGGTACCATCAAATTAGGATGAAGGAAGGAGAAGGATGGAAAACATCTTTTAAAATAAAATTTGGATTGTATGAGTAGTTAGTGATGCCTTTTGGTTTAACTAATGCACCTAGTACATTCATGAGATTAATAAACCATGTTTTGAGGTCTTTCATTAGGAAATTTGTTGTCGTATATTTTGATGACATCTTAATTTATAGCTGCATCATGGAAGAACACATTAGACAGGTGCTAGTTGTGCTTAGAACTGAAAAATTGTTTGCAAACATAGAAAAGTGTACTTTTTGCAATAAGAAAGTTGTGTTCTTGGGATATGTTGTTTTGGAAATGGGGTAGAAGTGGATGAATCAAAGATTGAATCAATTAAAAATTGGCCTACTCCAATGAATGTTAGTTAAGTTAGAAGCTTTCATGGTCTTGCTAGTTTTTACCGTAGATTCGTGAAAGATTTTAACACCATTACAGCCCCGTTGAATTAACTAACCAAGAAAGGCTATGAATTTGATTGGAGAGATGCCCAAAAGAAAGGTCTTGTTGAATTGAAGAAGCTCTTAACCAAAGCACCTTTGCTTGTTCTGCCTGATTTCATTAAAGCTTTAGAAATTGAATGTGATGTTAGTGGGATAGGCATTGGTGGTATTTTGATGCAAGAAGTTAAATCGGTAGCATACTTTAGTAAGAAATTTAGTGGCGCTCAATTGAACTTTTATCGTGCCCCGAAATTACGAATTCGGACACTCTGTGTATTCTGTACTAGTCCAGGATCACGCTAGTACACACAGGATAAACAGGTTGAAGTACCACAATCATACACAGCGGAATTAATAATAAAGTACTTCAAGCATAAATAATAACAAGTTACGTGACCTTATGGTCGCCTTACATCAATTCGCCGCGCAGGGCGATTAATAATAAAGTAGCACAAGTTTAACAGCGGAAGCAAAAGTAAAACAATGAACCCTTCATAACCACAGGCTACTGAGTGCGGCTCAACCCCTTAGTCCTCTTGGCCTTCGATAAACTCCTCCTCCCAAGCCGGGCATGCTTCTTCTTCCGAGGTTTTTGTCGATGCAAGGGTGAGTATACAACATACTCAACAAGTCATGCACAATGCGTTCTATTACTACATGCATGGCTTAGTCCAAAGGAAAGGCTTAATTGGTTATTTTGCTTAAAGTAGCATTCCTTTTAAGCAGTAATCCTATTAGATTAAAAGCAAGAAACCAATATTATTAATGATTAATTTCTCAATTCTTTTTCCGAGTTTGGCACATGACCCTAGTTTCATTCATCGACTTTTGGCACACACCACCCAACCCACATCTTTTATTTTAAAATCTAACTCTTGACTGTAATCACCGAGCATTGTCCAAGATCATGACGCGCTATTCGAATAGATTTACACACACACTCTGCAGAGGCTGTACACTTTACCCACAGGATACAGTCGCTCACCACATAGGTGATTGATTGCAATAAAGTCTTTCAGAGACTAACACTTAGCCAGTGAACCTCTCCAGTATTGCCTTTCTAACACTTCCCTCACACCGAGCCAAAGTTTAGAACAGACAAATACCGTTAGATGGGTACCAAGCCGCAGCACAGGTACGCTCCCCCTTACGGTTACATTGTGGTGTAACTGTCACCCCGAGGTATCAAAGGAAAGATATTAGAGACCTACTCAACTAGGTCCGTCCCATTCCGGACAAGTGGTTGTACGAGAAACTCAGATCAAAGGCTCGCAAGGTGAAGTCCTTAACTGTCCCGAGCAAGACATCCATTTTATACATCTCGGCACACAGCCTTAACCATCACAATACCTCCCATTGCCACACAGGCCCACCTAGCACGAAGCCTTCTTGCCACTTGCCCCGGTCCAAATCATTACTCACCCAGGGTTTGCATTTATGCAACACATGCCAATGCCCACGTCATTGCACGAGTAGAACCACACAGGTCGCTACCCTAAATTCCATCTCATGACATCATCGCATTATTTCAAAATGTGTTCCATAATTGTTTAGTCAACATTTGTTTGCAATTTGAAAGACATTCAACGATATAAGGAGCTAAGCGACTAATCACGGTCTAGCCTCCCGTGTTGGCTTGTAATAGCATCCAACTTCATTTAACTTCTTAGGTTAACAAGGATTCCAGGGCATACAATGAGTATAACAAGGTGGCATAACAAGATAGATATTTTAGCTACCATTCCCTCATAAGCAACATCATTTTTACTTAACATAGCATGCAATAATTGAATCAAAATATATTTGAAAATCTAGGGGCAACATGGTCAAAGCATGACTTGCCTTCAAACAGCGGTTGGTTCTGGTCCGAGGTCTGCGACGGGTCTTCGAATTCTCCCTCGGCGAATTCCGGCAACTCGGAGTCTAATCAAAACAACGTGCACACAATAAATACACTAAAAAAGATAGCAATATCATCACTAAAAATAAAATAAAAATCATCATTAAATAGTTTACATTTTTTACAAATTTTTGGGCACTAGAATCACCCAAATCCGAGTTAAAATGCGAAAGCTATAGCATTTTCAAGTTTACTGAAATTCAAATAAATATATAACCGAATTACTCTATTTATTTTCCTACTGAAAATCTGATTAATTCCCACTCGGCGACACGTGTCAGCAGGGGACTCCACGTCGCACGGACAACGACATGTGGGCAGGATGACGTCATGTCGACGCCAAGACGATCGGCGATCGACCCATCGACAAGTGGGCCGGTGAATGATGCTTGGACCAACCAAAGAATGACACGCGACGAGGAAGCATCAAGCCACACACGCATGATTTTCCTGACCGTTGGATTCAAATCTGACGGCGCAAAGACTACCCGAGCGATACACTATTCACAAGCCTATGTGGCCTCACCTCAAGCGATGGATGGAGATCCGACGGTTGTGGTTGCTCGCGAGGCGACGAAGAAGAAGCGGTGGCGCTGGTCGCCGGACTTGGAGAAGACGACGCGGTCGACGGCGTTTCCGAGCCTCTCCGGTCGGAAGAAGTAACCCAGCGGATGCGCCTTGGCTTGGTGAACTTGGTGAGGGTCTCGGCGACGGCGGAGAGCGGTGGACGGCGGCGAGACACGAAGGAAACCGAAGCGGAGGTGAGTAGTTGCTACGGCGAGCTCTAGCGAGGTCTACAGAGGGTGGCTGAGAGCGAGAGATGGGGCGAAGTGAGCGGAATGGAGTGCTGGGCACAGGGGTGTACTTCACTCGCCCGAACATGCCTCGAGGCGCGCGCAAAATCCCTGACAAGATCTCCGGCACCCAACGGCGGACGGCGGTGCACAGTCGCCTACTCCCGAGACTGATCGGTCGCGTCCGACCATCCGATCTTGATCCGACGGCGCGGAGCGAAGCGGCGTTAGGGTTTTTCGGCGACAGCACAGTGTTGAGCTCGGCCCGACACTGTAGCTACGGGATTTTCCGGGTTTTCCAATAAAAATAAATGAAGAAATTCAAAGTAATTATTTAGGGCACTAAAAATACACGAAAAATTCTAGAAAAATTCCAAAAAATATTTCAAGGTATTTAGAGCTTAAATAAAATATTTTCATTTATTTTTGATAAATACTTTTTCTGATATTAATTAATCAAGAGAAGGATAATCCAATTTAATTTTATTTAAATCCAATAAATTCCCAAAAATCCACAAAAATTCAATTAAATCCAAAAATTCAGATAAATTCTATTAAATGCAAATAAATTTAATTAATTCACAAAAATTCAGAAACTCCAAAAATTAAAATCGGGGCAAATTTCGGGACGTTACAACTATCTTGTTTATGACAAAGAATTGTATGCTTTGGTTTGAGTTTTGAAAACTTGGCAATATTATCTTTGGCCTAAAGATTTTATTATACATTCTGATCATGAAGCTTTGAAATTTTTAAAACGCCAAGCAAAACTGAATCATAGACATGCAAAATGGGTAGAGTTCATTGAGTCTTTTCCATACATTGTAAAATACTAGAAGGAAAAAGAGAATGTGGTTGTTAATGCTCTTTCTTATAAAATTGTGTTGTTAACTCAACTTGAAATCAAGTTTCCTGGTTTGGAGAGTTTGAAAGAGCTGTACGCTTTAGATAATGAATTGTTGAACCATATTTTAAATGCAAAGATGGGAAAGGTTAGGAGAAGTACCATATTCATGATGGATTCTTGGTTTGTGCTAACAAGCTATGTGTTCCAGATTCGTCCGTGCGCATGCTATTGTTGTAGGAATTACATGCAGGTTGATTAATAGGACATTTTGGAAGAGAAAATATATTGGCCATGCTGTCCAATTATTTCTATTGGCCAAGGATGTGTCGAGACATCGAGAAATATGTGCAACGATGTGTCACTTGCCACAAAGGTAAGTCTAAACTAAATCTCCATGGTTTATATACTCCACTTCTTGTTCCTAGTGCACCCTGGGAGGACATTAGTATGGATTTTGTTTTAGGTTTGCCTAGGACTAAGAGGGGAAGGGACTCTGTGTTTGTAGTTGTGGAAAGATTCTCTAAAATAGTATACTTTATATTTTGTCACAAGAGCGACGAAAGTTGGGATAAAGTTGTTATTCTCTATAACTTGTCACCCACAAACAGATGGACAAACGATAGTGGTAAACCACACACTTTTCATGCTGTTGCGAACAATGATTAAGAAGAACTTGAAGGAGTGAAAAGATTGCCTGCCGCTTGTGGAGTTTGCATATAACAAGTCAGTGCACTCAACAACTCAATTGTGTCCGTTTGAGGTGGTGTATGGTTTTAAACCAATCACATCACTTAATTTGCTGCCACTACCGATTCAAGAAAGAACTAATATGAAGGCATACAAACATAAAGAACTAATATGGAGGCATCTAAATGTGCTGAGTTTGTTAAGGCCATTCATGAAAAGACCAAAGAAGAAATAGAAAAGAAGGCGCGCTATTTCGCTAAAAAGACAAACAAAACAAGAAAGAAAATGCTATTTCAACCGGGTGATCTGGTTTGGGTACATCTACGTAAAGAACACTTTCTAGAAAAGCGTAAGTCCAAGCTAATGCTGTGTGCTGACGGTCTATTCAAAGTTCTTGAGAAGATTAATGACAATTCATACAAGATAGAACATTCGGATGAAGATTACAATGTAAGCAGTACATTTAATGTTGCTGATTTATCACCATTCTTTGGACCAGAGGATACAGAGTCGAGGACAAGTCCTTTTGAAGAGGGGGAGGATGATACGGGCAGCCTAGTTCCATCATCATTCTCTTCTCGTATTGCTATCCAAGAGTCTCCAAAACCACCGTTTCAAGGACCAATGACACGTGCTCGTGCCAAGCAAATTAATCAATAGGTGAACTCACTCTTTGCTCAGAGTAATTCTACAAATGAGACTTCATTATTACCTAACAATGTTTTTGTACTTAGTAACCTTGGCATGAATCAGCAAGGAACAACATTTACTCCAAGACAAGTCCATATGCAAAGTGGGAATGCCAAAGGATTTAGACTGATCCTTGAAGACCAGTTCACATTAAAACAGGCATAGAAGATGGAAACGGAGGCCGTTCGGAGCGTTTGAGTACTTGATTAAAAGCTTATCTCCTACACTTTCCAAGGAATCCACTCCCATCTCCAAATTCACTCTAAGCATGGCACAATCATCAAAGCAATACAGCAGACAGATTCCGTCTCCAACACCACAACTACCTCAACTCTTCGTGTGTTGTGTTACATTTATTAAGTACCAATGGTCTATGTAAACGTTCAGGATTATGAGAAGACACCTCTCTAACTTCCAACCCTCTCCTATACATATAGGAGGCACTCCTTTTGTTTTAATTTTTTTTTGCAAACTTTTATAATAGATATGCTATTCATGTTTTTTGGTTGATATTTCCATGAGAATTGTGCATCCTTCCCATTGTTCTTGCAATCTCTTTGTGATTGCAGTGAGGATTGTATCCACTTGACGTGGTTAAGAGGAAATTACCTTTACGTGAGTTGGGCAAACTTAGTACCGCAGGTTGTTGCATTGGCAGCAATTGGCCGCACCAACTTCATCAAGTTTCATGAGAATCTTTGATTCTACGCTGTAAATGTTAGGCACCCCTCACATTAGTACATAGATTAAATTTGGAATCAAAATTAGATAAAAACTAGCAGTTGGATTTGTATAAGAATTCTAAAAAATAAAAATTAACATAATTTTAGCATAAAAATAAAAGAAAATTAGCCATTTGATTTACATGCAAAGTCTAAATTAATACTTTAAATTCAAAATTAAATAAAAATAACAACAAAAAATAGAAGAATAAAAAGTACAAGGAAATTAGGGATTATTTTTAATTCCATACTAAGTAAAAATATAAATCTTGGTTTTATTCAGAATTAAAATTACAAAAATATATTAATTTAAGAAATGAAATAAAATAAGGTGAAGAAATTTATTTGTATATATATAAATTATTAACTATTATGTAGTAAAATTCGATGACGGGTTTTTTTACTGTTGCTAAGAAAATATGGAATTTGCTAAAAATTTTAAAAAAAGAAAATATTTTGACTCTTTGTTTGGTGGACCTCTACAGAATAAAGAGATTAAGAGAGTAATACATCGATAGGCGTTTACTTGGCTGTACCAGTATAAGCAAAATGATATACACTTAAAGAAGTACAGAAAGAAAGATGCAAGCATTGCAATAATGAAATTAAGAGATAATGATATAAATGGAAAATGTTATGTTATACCATGTTTACTGTTTTTCTATGGAAGTATTTGGGGAAGAAAATTTTGGTCATATGTAACAAGTATTGGAAAATGGAGTGGGGTATATTCTCTCCAACAATATATAATATCAAAAATATTATAAACAGAGTTCTGCAACGATCTATTTTTCAAATAGCAAAATCACATATATATTACCAAGTCATTTAGACATGCTTTAACGAAGATGCATGCGGAATACGTGGCCCACCTGATAGCATCTAGGCCCCCTCAATTTTATCATGTTTTATTAAATTGTTTTGGTGTTGATGACCGATTTAATAATTCATGGAACCATAAAGAATGTATGCTGGAATCAGGAATGGAGCTAGCTGGACTAACAAGATTAAGGTACCTTATTACCAGTTTATGACTTGGGAGTTGATTCAAGTCAAATAGCTAGGATTATTTTTCACTTTGGCTGTACTATAAAGAGGGACTTTGCACAAGTTGGTAATTTGGTTCATAAGGCTAAGACAAAACTAGACTGCTTGGAGTTAAATATCTTAGTTTTTCTACTCCTTGAATCAAAATCCCTATATACAACAAGTCCAAACTATGTGACAGACCGAAATTCAGTTGTTCATTTCTTAATATGTCACAAACTAGCCAATGTCCTTATCTCAAACCAAAGTCAGTCCAGTTCAACATCAAAATACTCTTTAGTCAAATTCTGATCAAATTATATTCATGTTCGACGGACCAAACCTCATATTCTTATATACCTAATTCCGTAGTGAAAACTTCTTGAAGAAATTCAGCTAACTAGTTTTGCCCATCTATGGCGGACCAAATATTTTGGTTCGGCATACATGTGCTTTCAGCTGACCTAAAACTTCTCAAATATACATCTATGATGGACTAAATTTTTTGGTCCGCCATACACATACCTTTGTCAATCCAAAAGTTTCTCAGTTGTCTATCTAGGACGGACCAAACTTTTTGGTCCGGCATAAATTCAAAAATAACTATCTTTTCTGATAGACAAAACCTTGATATTCATTCCTTGAATCCATGATCAAAATCATATTTCATTTCAGAGAATTTCTCATCTATGATGGATCGAATGTTGCTAATTCAAAGTTTAGTCCGTGGTAAATTCAAATCTTCTGATTAAACTCTTTTTGTGTCAAAAATGGTCTATAGCTACTGATCTCGGCAAAACCATCTATGACGGACCAAATTTTTTGGTCCGCCATACATATAAGACTTCTTTTATTCTGACGATCCAAATTTGCTGAATTCCCCATGCATGACGGACCAAATATTTTGGTCCGTCATAAATGTCTGAATTTGGTCCGTGATATACATGATCAGTATCGCTAAGGTAAAATATTTAGTCCGCTGTAAACGTGTCTTAGCTCAATTTTGACACTCTGACACGTGCAACGATCACTGTGGTAGGTACAACGGCTATATTCATCAAAATTGGCTATATAAGCATTACCTAAGCCGTCTACCATAGATTTTTTTATGAACTCCTTCACATCTTAGAATTCAAAAGAGCTCTCATTCTCAAAAAGGAGTCTGTACTTCACTCTGAAACTCAAAACCTCATCTTTTCTAAGTGTTTAGCTCCAAGCTTGTGTCTAGTGCTATAGTTTGCGAGTGAACCAAGAGACAGAATTTGTGCAAGTTTATTACTCTTGGATCTCGGTGATTCTAGACAGCTTGAAGGAGGTGAAAAGTGCGACCTGTCCACAGAAGATTGTGGAAGGTCACTTTTGGTTGTGAAAGGTTTGGAGCTCACCTCACTGGAGTAGTGAAAGAGCTACCCGAGTGATTACCATAGCTACTGCGACTAGCTGTGGTGAAGCAATACTTCGAGAGAAGTGCTTCAACATGGAGTAGGAGAAGGGCTCTGAACCACGGGATAAATCCTTGTCTCATTCTGTACTTTACTTAAGTTGTGTTGCTTTCGCTGTTAGAATTGTTTGTGATTTTCTTCTGTTACTTTTTGGTCTAAGTAATTCTCATCTGTTAAAATAATCTTCTGTAACTGTGAAGTTAAAGTTTGAAGAATTGCCTATTCACCCCCTCTAGGCCAACTCGTTCCTACACCACCTTGCTAGTTGCGATAAAAAAGTTCATGGACAACAGTTTTTCAGTTAACACACTACAGTACTATCTTAATTTTTCTAATAAGCAACATTTAAACAAACCATATAATTTGTTGATGAACAAAGAAAAAAATATCAAACCAAAATCACCTTGGGCATGTAGGTATGTCTAATCTTAAAAAGCTTTTAAAAAATGAGCTAGTGGTTGGTCTCAAGGATGTAAAATTTGAGAAGAATCGGCTTTGTAGTGCCTGTCAAGCAAGCAAACAAGTAGCCAATTCTCATCCATCCAAAAGTATCATGTCCACCACTAGACCACTTGAGCTGTTGCATATGGATGTCTTTGGCCCCACTTCATATACTAGCATTGGTGGTAATTCATACTGTTTAGTCATAGTTGATGATTATTTTAGATTTACTTGGGTATTCTTTTTGCCAAATAAAAGTGAGGTTGGAAAAATTTTCAAAACTTTTGCAAAAAGGGTCCAAAATGAATTTGATTGTCCCATCAAGAAAATCAGAAGTGACAATGGATCTGAGTTTGTTAATACAAACATCATTGAATATTGTGATGAATTAGAAATTAAATATGAACTCTCAGCCACTTATACTCCTCAACAAAATGGAGTAGTGGAGAGAAAGAATAGAATATTAATTGAAATGGCTAGGTCAATGTTAGATAAATATGATACTTCTGATGCTTTCTGGGCTAAAGCTATTAATACTGCTTGTCATGCTGTTAATCGACTTTATCTTCATAGATTGCTTAAGAAAACTCCTTATGAATTATTGGTAGGTAGAAAACCCAATATATCATATTTTCGTGTTTTTGATTGCAAAGTATATATCTATAAAAAGAGAACCCATTTGGGTAAATTTCAAACTAGGTGTGATACAGGCATCATGCTAGGTTATTCTTCTAAGTCCAAAGCATATATAGTATTCAATAATTCAACTGGCTTAGTAGAAGAAGCTTATGATGTCAAATTTGATGAATCTAATGGCTCACAAAGTGTGCATGAGAATTTAGATGATGTAGGTGATGATGGGCTTGTGCAAGCGATGAGAAAAATAGAAATTGGTGATATAAAGCCCAAGGAAGACAAAAATGAACCACCTACACAGTCAATGGTACCACATGATGGAACCCAAGAAGAAGAGGAAGAAAAAGATCATGAATGACCAGTCATCGTCAAAAGTCATCATACTATTGCTACGGATCATCCCTCTGACCTAATCATCGGTGAAATCAATAAGGGTGTCCAAACTCGTTCTAGACAAGCTTCTTTTTGTGAACATAACTCCTTTGTTTCTTGTGTTGAATCTAAAACAGTAGAAGAAGCTCTAGAAGATGCTGATTGGATAATAGCTATGGAGGAAGAGCTCAACAATTTTGAAAGAAACAAAGTCTGGAGTTTGATAGAACGTCCAAAGGATCACAACATTATTGGTGCAAAATGGGTGTTCCGAAACAAGCAAGATAAAAATAGAGTGGTAATAAGGAACAAAGCTAGACTTGTAGCTCAAGGATTCACTCAAGTGGAAGAGCTGGATTATGGAGAGACATACGCCCCAGTAGCACGTCTTGAAGCTATTCGGTTTCTTCTTACCTTTGCTACTCATTTTAATATTATTCTTTTTCAAATGGATGTGAAAAGTGCATTCCTTAATGGATTCATTGATGAAACTGTCTATGTTGAGCAACCACCTAGTTTTGAAGATTCAAACTCACCGAACCACGTTTACAAGCTATCTAAAGCTCTATATGGCCTAAAGCAAGCTCCTAGAGCTTGGTATGAATGTCTTAGAGATTTTCTGATAAATAAGAACTTCAAAATTGGAAAGGTTGATCCAACACTATTTCTAAAAGACATCAATGGAACATTAATGATTTGCCAAATATATGTAGATGATATCATTTTTGGATGTACTAATGATACTCTTTGCAAGGAATTTGGTGACATGATGGCCAGGGAATTTGAGATGTCCATGATTGGAGAGCTAACATTCTTCCTTGGATTTTAAGTTAAGCAATTGAAGGAAGGAACATTCATCTCACAAGAAAAATACACCAAGGATCTCCTCAAGCGCTTCAAAATGGAAGAATGCAAGTCAATCAAGACTCTCATGGCAACAAACACACATCTTGATCAAGATGTGGAAGGTAAGTCTGTTGACCAAAAACTCTTTAGATCTATAATTGGCTCATTACTGTATTTGACAGCATCTAGACCCGACATCATATTTAGTGTATGTATGTGTGCTAGATTTCAGGCTGCACCTAAAGAAGTTCACTTAAGTGCTGTAAAAAGAATATTTATATATCTTAAGTTTACTTCTAGTATTGGTTTATGGTATCCTAAAGGTGCTCTATTTGAGCTTCTCGGCTATTCAGATTCTGATTATGCCGGTTGCAAAATTGATCGAAAGAGCACCTCTGGGGGTTGTCATTTGCTCAGAAGATTTTTAGTTTCTTGGTGTTCTAAAAAGCAAAATCTGTAGCACTTTCCACTGCCGAAGCTGAATATGTGGCTGCAGGCAGTTGTTGTGCTCAAATTCTATTCATCAAACAAACATTTTTAGATTTTGGGATAAAATTTGATAATGTGCCTCTGTTGTGTGATAATGAAAGTGCAGTAAAAATAGCAAACAATCCGATCCAACACTCTAGAACTAATCACATTGAAATCAGACATCACTTTATTCGTGATCATGTTGCTAAAGGAGATATTGTGCTTAGTTATGTAAGAACTGAGGATCAATTGGCTGATATTTTTACTAAACCACTTGATGAGGCAAAATTCTCAAAATTGAGAAATGAACTGAATATAATTGATTATTCAAATGTTGTTTGATGATATCACGTTAAGAGGGAGCAAGTTTGCTTACTATGCATCTCTTGATACCCACTATGTGAGTAAATAAATCCAAAGTGCTGAATTAAGATCAAAATGATATCTTTGTAATTACCGTTAACTTAAAATTGAGAAAATACTGCTGAAAGTCTTATCTTACTATGCTTCCTTCTTATCTCATCTAAAACAAAGTAACTAAGTCAAAGCAATGTCTTTTCAAAACCTAATGGCAAAATTCAACTAAACTCATCTATTCAGCACTTGAGTCTTTCAGCTGAGCTTAAGTTGCAAATACTAATGCTCATATGAAAATCTGGACTGAAACATTTTCTAAGAATTTAATTCTTCTAGGTTGTGATTCTGATGGTGTTCTGGTTGTTTATCTTAGTTATATCTATTAATTTTAATCGTCAGAAACATACTCTTATGACGGACTAAAATCAATTGGAATGAACTGCCAAAAGCCTATTTGTGATGGACCAATCTAACACAGAAAGTCTATGCATGACGGACCAAAATATTTGGTCCGTCATACATGGGAAGTTTTGGTCTCGAGTTCTTCCAGAACAAAACCCCTTTGTCACGTTTTTTGGTCCGACGCTAAAGGCAGAATTTATGTTCCATATATCAAAATAGTCTGACATATGAGGAAATGTTTCTATTTGATCTATTTTATAAAACTTTTTTTCTCACCTCAGTTTCAAAAATGTATTCAAAATCTTGCCTATTGCTTTAGGACTTATCTAAATGCTAACATGTCCTTGATTTCGGGACCCTAAGTAAAAAGCCCATTCTATTCACATTGAAAGGGTCCCACCACCTTTTAATGAGCGCCTGTTTCCCTCAACCACCTTGTGTTAAATGGTGTCAGTTCCCAAAGGTTCCTTCATACTTTTCACCCACATTCAATGTAGTAACTTCCTCTTTCCACAAATTTCCCTTTGCTGCTCTTGCCTCTTGCGCAACTTCTCTTGACCGAAACCCTAGCTCTTTCTTCACCGGCAATCCCAAGTTGGGCGGGCAACGGTGTTCCTCTGGTCATCTTGCTCAAGAATCATCGGAAGAACTGAGTAAGTTTCACCTTGAACTCTTTCCTCTTCTTGTCAAAAACCCTAGACTTAGAACTTAGAAACTAGTGCTTGCTTTTTATTTAGGTCTGGTTTTTGTGCCTGGAAAGGGTCTGCATTTGGGTATGTCTGACAAGGAGAAAAAATTTTTAACTAGTAATCAAGATGAGGTCAAAGAACCCAGATAAAAGGGGACTGGTTGGGAAAATAGTTGATAAAGTAAAAGGCAAGAAACAGAAAGTATCTAGTTCATCTCCTGGAATTTCTCTGCCTAGACAACCTCAAGGTCCTGTTTTGATTCAAGATGTGCGCAATGCAGAAAGAAAGAATAGAAAGTTAGTCACTTCTCATCCAGGAAAGGGAAAGAATAGAGATGAAGTGGAATCTGAGTCATCCTCCGAAGACAGTGAATATGAACCTGATAGTGAATCTTCATCAGAAAACTCTGAATTAATAACTGAAGTTGACTTACTAAGCAGTGAAGATCTATCTGCCCTTAGTGGCAGAAAGTTAAGGGCTGTGAGACTAGTAAGTGAAAAGACTTGGTTTCTTGCATCAAAACCAGCACTAGGTGAAAACTTTGTTTCTTTGCTTCACAAAAATATTTACAATGTTTATCTAAATAGAGTTGATGGAAAAGGGAAAACAATCCCAGCTTTGTCTAACCATCAATATGTGGATTGGGCACAAGTAAATTCTATAATTGGTTCAAATAGGTTGTTTGACTGCATAAATTCCACCCCCGGATTGGCTTATTTAATGTCAAACAAGACCATACCTTAGAGTATTTCAAGAACCCTAGAGTTCTATGTATCTTTATTAGTGAACAAATAGAGAAACCATATCATGTTCACTATTAATGGAAAGATAAGAAAAGTAAGAGCTGCACAGTTTGAATCAGCTATTGGAGCCTCAAGTCCATTAGTAAACAGAACAAGAATATTTGAAAAGATGTATCCCTGTCAGAGATGGAGATTGATTGGTGACATGCCTGATTTACAAGTGTCTGCTCATATTTATAAGGATATCACAAGTGCAGATTTCAATCCCAATAGAGTTTCATGCCTATAAGAAGAAGCAAAGGTATTGCTACTGGTATTGAGACACACCATATTTCCAAAATCAGGATATAAAGAAGGTGTGACCCCAACCCTAGCCTGGCTACTGCACCTGATATTGTCAAGGCAACCCATTGATCTAGTGGATTACATCTTTGGGGAAATGGAAGAAGCAGTATATAGAAAATTGGGCAGTCCTTTGCCTTTTGCCCAACAAATTACTCAAGTTCTGATGGCTGAAGGAATTATTTCCCAAAATGATATGAACAGGGAATTTAAGAGTTTCCCAAAGAAGTATAATATGCACAAGTCTACTGGATAGAATTTGAGGGTCACTGGTTTTCTTCAAGGGCTACAAGCAAATCAACCTATGAAGAGGATGAACTAGTTCATCATGATCAAGAAGAAGAAGTGAATGAACCAAGTAAGGAATTGGTTCTTTAATATGGATCTATAGATAAAGAAGAGTCAGATGATGAACCTGAAGATAGATTTGACAACAACAGTCACAGTGGTTACTCTCTAGCCCATGGCAGTGGCAGCGATGATTATCACTCATATGGCAGTTATCATTCATATAACAGTCATCATTCATCTGGCAGTTTTGCAGCACAAATGAGCTCAAGTCATAGACAAATGCCTCCTGACAACAGTTATCACAGTAGTCATCAAAGGCAACACAGTGCAAGCAAGGTTAAATCTGGAGATGGAAAAAAGCCTAGTTCTCAAAGTATAAGCAAGGTTAAATCTGGAAAAGAGCCTAGTGCTCAAAGTGGACATAAGAGTAAAACTTCAAGTCATGGTCACTTTCTAGAACCAACTGAAGTAGTTGGAGGCTGCTCATGGTATGACAAAGGACAAGCCTTTGAAGATGATGCTGCAACTGAAGTCATGTCAAGCTCAATAGCAAAACCTCTTGATGAGGAAGAACTAATTCATCATCTTCAAGAGTTTGCAGCTGCTGCTAGATTTGTACAAGATTAAGGATTTGGGCCTGGAGCCCATGATTATGAGGCTGGAGGATTAGGAGTACCTCAAAGTTATTATGTTCCACCTGCTGCTGCTCATCCAGGTCACGCTGAAGAACACACCTTTTCTGGTTGGGAAAGTTTATTTGAAACTGCCTATCCTCCTCCTGAAGCTCACTCTGAGCCAGCTCAACAACACACCAATCAAGGTTGGAAAAATTTCTGGGATACACAACTTGCTTGGTTTCAATCCCATGAACAATAATATTATGCTGACCAAAGAGGATTTCAAGCAAAATACATGGAAGATCAAGCAATCGCAGCTCAGAGACATGAAGAACATATGACTGCTCTACAGTGGTACAATGAACAAGTACAAGAGCAGATGAGACAGCATTACAAAGAACAAGCGAATTTCAGAAATAAAGTCTATTCTAGATTTGATCAGCTAAAAGGCAATCAAGGAGAATTAAGACAGTGCATCCAACAACTTGGAACAAATCAAAATCTGTTGAAGGACGGACTATATGATATGAATCAGAAAATTGACAAAAATCACAAGCATTTGGTCAATCAAATTGAAGCTGGAAATACATCACATACAAGTAATCTATTATGGATCAGAAAAGACTTAGAAGATTTCCAGGAATATACTGAGAATGCTTTTCAAGATTATGGACATCTTGTTAGACATCATATTGATGAAATGAGTGGAATTACTGCATCGATAGATAACATCAATGATTCTCTAAACAAGATGCAAAATGACCTTTATAGCTTGTCACTTCAACCTGGAGACCCAGATTATCCAAGCTGGCATGATCGAGCTATTGCCCAAGTGCCAAATCCACAAGCTCAAGAGATGATAGATGATGATGATGTGCAGATTGGGTCACCTCCAAAGAAAAGTTCTGTTCTTGATCAGCTCAAGAGAACCTTTTCCAAGCGCAAATAGCACCCTTTTTGGCAATTGATGCCAAAGGGGGTGAATTTCCTATATTCTAGTGACTGTAGGATGAGGAACTCTTGTATTAAAAAGAATATTTCTTTTGTCTGGTGTGTAAAATTTGATGTTGCTTTAGTTCTTATTTGACCGATGTGTGCTTTGATTTTCATTTAAATAACTTGTGCTCTGATACTACTAATATCTGTCAATATTTGCTTTGCTCTAATACCTATTCTTATAATCTTGCATAAGCTGAATATGATATTCTGAGATTATTCTTTGAAGTTTGTAGTTGTGCTCTGATACCTATTCTTATAATCTTGCATAAACAGTGAAATTCATGCTTTGGAATATTGCTAGGTTCTGACAGATGCTCCAACTCATAATGATCTGATATCTGCTATTTATAAGAATTCTGAAAATTAAAATTTTAAGGATCTAATATAGTCCAAAATGTCTTAACTATTAAAAGTTCAGATCATGCATTTATTGAGGGGGAGCACCTTCATCTACAAATATCTGTTTATATTCTGTGAAGCTAACTCTATTTTGTAGAATATTTGAGATATTATTAACTGAAAAAGGTATGTTGTCATCAATCACCAAAAAGGGGGAGATTGATAGCATCTAGGTGTAAGGACCCGAATTCACCAATTCGAATCCACTGTGTTTTACTGCACTAGTCCCAGGATCAATGCTAGTGCACACAGCTTAACATCGGTAAGCATCATATCATACACAACAATAAGAATAATAAGACTTCATTTATTGAATATAACTAGTGTATGATCTTATGATCACTTACATTATTCAGCCACATGGGCTAGACTGAAAGGAAACTTGAACAAATGCAGCGAAAAGTATAGCAAAAGACGTAGATGTCCCATCAGCACACCACAGGCGACTGATAAGGATTGGCCTAGTGACTCGTGTCCACCTGAAAGTCCTCCTCCAATATCAGCGATGAATCCTCCACTATTGTTGGTTGTTAAGCAAGGGTGAGTACCACAGCACGTACTCAACAAGTTGTGCACAGAATGCAATCCTATCATAACTATATGCAGGCTTATTCCAAAGGATTGGCTAAGGGTTACTTGCAGTAAAGCGGCATTTAAGAACACATACAATACATAGATTGGAAAGACAGTAAAACAAATAACAATAATAGATTCAATGATTAACAAGTAAAATCAAGTTTCCATCCTAAGTCAAATTCCTGTATCCATATGGCATCCTGTCGTCCCATCCAGTTGTCCATTTTATTAAACTAACCCTTGACTGTAATTCCCGAGCTTTGCTCAATACCATGAGCACGGCTATCTGAATAGTTTGTACACTCTGCAAAGATTATGCACTTTACCCACATGATACAACTATGCACCACACAGGTGAATGATTATAACAAAGCCTTTACAATGCATCCTCTTAACCCAGTGCTACCCACTGAGGTTTCAACACTGAAGGGTTACATGTAACATCCCAAAATTTGAGTTTTGGTATGTTTAAATTTAAAAAAATGAACCATTCGTATTTTTCTCGAATTAACCGAAGCTTAATTTGAATTTTCTAATAATTAAAAGATTTAATTAGATTAATCTAAGTATCAAATTAAAGGTTTCCAGTTTTTGTTGGGTTCCTTGTGCTTTAAGGAATTTTTCTGTATTTTTGGAGATTTTTGTGAATTCATTTGGTATTTATTTGAATTTATTTGCATTTAATTGAATTTCTGGAAATTCCTTAAATGGTAAATCGTTTTTATTTTCTCAAAATTCATCTCGGGCGAACCCTTGCGCAGCCGTTCTGTTCCTCGCCCGCTTCGCCTGCGGCCCATTCTCGTGATCGCCTACCGCTAGCCCACCAAGGCTTCACCGCCGATCGGCGACACGTGGACGTCCGAGATGCATCCGCATCGCGCGTCGCCGCCGCCACCTGCAAACCCTAAACCTAGCCGCCTTTTTGGCGTTCGTGTTGGGCCCGCCTCCCGAGGCTATTTAAGCTGACGCCACGCACCGTCCGAGGTTCGCCTCTCTGCGCCGCACCCGCCGCCCTACCTCTCGCCGCTCAAGACCCTGCCGTCGAGGAGAACGAGCTCGCCGAAGTATCACCGACTCCCGAGACCTTCCACCGCCGTTTCCTCCCTCTCCGGTGGGTCTCCGCCATGATCGGTGGCACCGTCGAGTCCGCCGCGTCGAACTCTTCCAGATCCGCACTTCCTTCCGCCCGATCAGCCACCCATTCGCCGCGCCGTGGGTCGTCTTCCTCGGCTCCGGTAAGTGCGCGCCGTCCCTCGCCGTCGGTCTCCTTCGCCGAAGCACAGCCGTCCGATAGAGATCATGCGCCCCAGAGCCAGCCACGTCTCTGCCCCGATTCCTCACCTCTCCACCGTCCGATTCGGAGCCAACGTCCCAGATCTTGCCACGTGGCCGAACCCGCCCCCATGCTGCGTCAGCGCCACGCCAGCCGCCACGCCATCGCCATGTCAGCCCCAGCCGCCGCGTGGCATGCCACGTCGTCGCGGTCTGCCGTATCAGCCAAATGTCGCCTCGGTGCTCTCGCCTCATCAGGATCGAGCCATCGACATGTGGGCCCCGCATGTCAGTCGGCATTTATTTTCTTTTTCTGATTTTCTGAAAAACCGAAAATCCCAGCCAATCACAAGCTGCCACGTGTCACCCCTGGTGAATTTCTTTGATTTTCTCTGAATTAAATCTTCCCGGAGCCCGTTCTCCTTCGTCCGAACTCCGATTGGAGTGATTCAAATTTCTAAAATTTTGTAACATTGAGCTCTACATTCCAGAGCCATTTATTTTCAATTTTGAGCTTGTTTTCTCCTCTGTTTTGTATTTATTTGGTTTCATTGCTTTATTTTTCGGTAGACGCGAATCCCGAAGGAACGAACGGAGATTTCGAAGACCAAGACTCAGCATTTGAACAGCAAGGCAAGTCGTAGACCTTTGATCATATTGAACCCATGTTTGCAAAAGTACTTTGTTTTATACAATTGCATGCTATTTGTGTAACAATGCTAGTTTACGGGAGTAGCTATTTACCTGTTTGAGTATGCCACTTTGATTATTGGAATGCCATGTATCCATTGTTAACCATAGGTTGGGACATTATTAGTTGGACAAAATCATAGTACCAGCATTGGGTTATCGTAGCTATGCTTAGCCATGCTTAGTTGTCCGATGGGATTCATAACACCGTGAGTTAATGTTAATCTTGACTTAATGAGATATTGAATTGTGGTCATTGACCACTGTTGTAAAACTTGTTGTACCATGGCGGGGATGCCATTGGTTTTGGGTTGAACAAAATGTTTCCCTCGGGCAATTGATCGTGCAATAAAGGGTCTTTGTTTGGCACATTGGGATGTGGCTGTCTTGCTCGAGACAATTTAAGGACTTAATTTTGTGCGCCATTGAACTGGCCTAACTGCAACCACAAGTCCGGTATGGGACGGACCTAGCTGATTAATTTGCAATGTCCAGACTTGAGTATTGCCAGATGTTGGTGTGGGGTCCAGGATGGACAGTAGACTCACATGGCTCAAGAGGGGCCCCGAGGGCTAAACCTTAGAGGGCAAGATCGGGTTTAGACATGCATTGTAAAGGCTTTGTAGTGATCTCTCTGCCGACACACCAAAGGAAGTGTGTTCTTAGCGCTTGGCATTAAGGGATGATCATGTCTTGTGGGTAAAGCCGCACAACCTCTCGCAGAGTGTAAACTATTGAATAGCCGTGTCGCGGTCATGGACAAGCCCGGGATTTCACACGGGTATAGAGTATTTTCTTGAAATATGGAATGGTTGGGATGTGAACGGGAGTTCACTGTTGTTTTGTTGTCTCAAGCTATCTTTGTTGAATTGTGTGGTTGATACTTGTTTCAATGATGTAGGGTGATGCCTCGTCATTATGTTCATGTTGTCTACCATTGATTTACCGCTTATTTATTATTGTTTTATCAATCGCCTTCAATCTATTTATTGTATTTAAATTCAAGTTATTGCTTTTCGCAAATGAACCATATAACTATCATTTGTCAAGCCGCATGAATATATTGCATCATTTCCCTACGGCTTGTTGAGTACGCTTTGTACTCACGGCTTTATGCCCCGTTGTTCGATTGTTGAGGAAGGACCGTAATGAGTATCAAGAGGAGGAGTACTATGAAGACTACGCCGACTAGGAAGGCGTTTCCCTGCACGATTGCCTATGGCATGTCGAATGGCCCAAGTTATTTTATTTCCGCTGCAACAGTTTCTATTTATTTCCTTAAGCCAAGAGGCATTGGTGTATGAACTTTGACCATAAGGTCGTTTGCTTTATTTCAATAATAATTTGCTTCTTCTTAGTTATTTCGATGTATGGAATGATATGTCATCTATGTTTCCACTGTGTGCACTAGCGTGATCCTGGACTAGTGCAGTATACACAGAGGGTTTCGAATTTGCATATCCGGGTCCCGACATTACACCACCACAACAGGGCCCCCCTCTTGCGCCATGTGAGTTTCCTTCGTACACCCGGACTCACACCACCACGATAGCACTCAAGCTAAGCACTTGCAAATTAGTCAGCTAGGCTGCCCCATAACAGACATGTGGTTGCATGATTGACTCAGGTCAAAGACTCGCAAGGTTAAGTCCTTAGGATTGATTAAAGCAAGACTTGCACATACCCTCTGCTCCACTGAGCCCACCCTGGCACACTTGCCCCTTTCCACTTGCTTCAATCTTAAAATGATTACCACCCGGTTGGTTACCAAGCACCACGTGCTACTCACAAATCAACATCATTGTGTAACCTTCCGCCACGACAACTCAATCTCTTTGTGTGACCACACATGACACACAAATTAACATCATTGTTCCATATTCCATTAGTCAAGATTAATAATCAATATTTCATGAACATGTGATGACGTGGCATGGCTAAGCAATTCTAATCCGAGCTAACCATCCATGTTGATTTTATATTTAACCAACTATAGTAAACCAACCTAAGGTGACAAGTGGATTATGGCATACAAATAACAAGGTAGGGTGTAATTCAAAGGGTACATTAGCTAACCCCAAATTTATGTTAAAATCATTTATACGCATAAAATAACATGCAATAAAGTAAATCAAAATAGCAACTAATCTAACTATGGGTGCAACATGATCAAAGCACAACTTACCTTGGTTAAGCTCCTGATCTTGGTCTAGAAATTGTTCTTCAGTTGCTAACTCCTCCTCTGAAGCCTCGCACAATTCAACGTCTACGCGAATCAAGAAGAAATAGCAAATAAACACCAAAACCAAAGAACAAATAAACTCAAAAATTCAAATAAAAAACACCATTGGATAGATATCAATTTTACAAATTTTTAGGAATTTGAATCACCTCGATCAGAGTTCGTATGCAAAAGTTATAGCATTTAGAAGTTTGAAAATAAATTAAATTGAATTTCTACATTTAACAGAATTATTTTTATAAAGAAAAATCTGAATTATGATGTCAGCTGACGTCAGCCCTGCACCGGATTGGTACGGCTGACACGTGGCAAAATCTGAGCCGACCGAAACCAATCTAGCGGTTAATACTAAATCCTATGACGTGGGTAAATGTCAGCCATCCGATTTTAATCGAACGGCTATTACTTACCCGAGGTGAATACTATTGACCTAATCAACGTGGCGCATCCCTGTCCATCCGATCTTGATCTAACGGCTAATACTTACCTGCACGGTTCCCTGTTCAACCCGCGACGCGGCTTGATACTATCCACCCGATGACGATCCGACGGTTGAGATGCTTCCGACCTTCGCGATGGCTTCACGGCGGCGCTGGTGTACCGGACCTGAGGAAGATGACCACGATGGCGGTGTTATAGCGCTTTCCGGCGAGGAAGGAATGGTGGATCTGATGCGGCGTGACTCAGCGAACTCAAATCCGAATCCCACTCGGCGGAAGAAGTCCCCGGCAACGACGAAACTCGGCGCAAGTCCTTCAGCACTCCGGCGAGGGCTGGCACGGTCTCCAAGGCATCTCGGTTGGCGGCGCGTGAGGAAAACGAAGTGGCGGTCTGTGGGAATACTCGGGAGGCTTGCCCGGCCCTTAAATACTCCTCAAGCGGCGCGTGCGAGCACCGGATTCCGAGTCGGCGGCGTAGCGACGGCGGACTCCGAGTCCGAGTTGGAGACGACGAAGATCAACCGCACGATCCCGATCCAATGGTGACGATATAGTCCCGGCGTGGCACGATCGGGTCCGCCCACCATATCCGACGGCTGAGATCACTAGGGTTTCCGAAACGGTGCGGCCAATCTAAAGCGTAGGATGTAGATCTAACGGCTGGAGATTTTAAGGTTTTGGCGCGATGCGGATCGTTGGATTAGGATCCAATGGTCGGCATGGGTCCGTGGTTTCGGCCGAACGGCTGGCTTCAACCCACACAGTGTTGGGCTCGGCCCAGCACTGTTCATGTGGGTTTTTCCGATTTTTCCATTTAAAATAATTTGAGAAGATGTTTTGATTTATTTAAGGCACTAAAAATACTCTAACAATTCCAAGAAAAATCTCAAAAATACTTTGAGACATTTTGGACCTAAATAAAATATTTTTGGCAAAACTTTATTTAAAACTTTCCTTTGTATAATTATTTCTTGACAAAAGGCAATATATTTTAATCCAAGATAATTCAAATAAATATCAAAAAATCCAAATAAATCCAGAAAATTCACAAAAATTATAAATTGCAATAAAATAATAATAATTAAATAAAAAGCCAAAATTTTGGGATGTTACACTAGGCCACCTCAATCTCTATCATGTTTTATTAAATTGTTTTGGTGTTGATGACCGAGTTAATAATTCATGGAACCATAAAGAATGTATGCTGGAATCAGGAATGGAGCTAGCTGGACTAACAAGATTAAGGTACCTTATTACCAGTTTATGACATGGGAGTTGATTCAAGTCAAATAGCTAGGATTATTTTTCATTTTGGCTATACTATAAAGAGGGACTTTGCACAAGTTGGCAATTTGGTTCATAAGGCTAAGACAAAACTAGACTGCTTGGAGTTAAATCTCTTAGTTTTTTTGCTCCTTGAATCAAAATCCCTATATACAACAAGTCCAAACTATGTGACGAACCGAATTTCAGTTGTTCATTTCTTAATCTGTCACAAACTAGCCAAAATCCTTATCTCAAACCAAAGTCAGTCCAGTTCAAAATCAAAATACTCTTTGGTCAAATTCTGATCAAATTATATTCATGTTCGACGGACTAAACCTCATATTCTTATATACCTAAGTCCGTAGTGAAAACTTCTTGAAGAAATTCAGCTAACTAGTTTTGCCCATCTACGACGGACCAAATATTTTGGTCCAGCATACATGTGCTTTCAGTTGACCTAAAACTTCTCAGATGTACATCTATGACGAACCAAATTTTTTAGTCCGCCATACACATACCTTTGTCAATCCAAAAGTTTCTCAGTTGTCTATCTATGACGGACCAAACTTTTTGGTCCGGCATAAATTCAAAAATAACTGTCTTTTCTGATAGACAAAACCTTGATATTTATTCCTTGAATCCATGATCAAAATCATATTCCATTTCAGAGAATTTCTCATCTATGATGGATCGAATGTTGCTAATTCAAAGTTTAGTCCGTGGCAAATTCAAATCTTCTGATTAAACTCTTTTTGTGTCAAAAATGGTCCATAGCTACTGATCTCGGTAAAACCCATCTATGACGGACCAAATTTTTTGGTCCGCCATACATGTAAGACTCCTTTTATTCTGACGGACCAAATTTGTTGAATTCCCCATGCATGACGGACCAAATTTTTTGGTCCGTCATAAATGTCTGAATTTGGTCTGTGATGTACATGATCAGTATCGCTAAGGTAAAATATTTAGCCCGCTGTAAACGTGTCTTAGCTCAATTTTGACACTCTGACACGTGCAACGGTCACTGTGGTAGGTACAACGGCTATATTCATCAAAATTGGCTATATAAGCATTACCTGAACCGTCTACCATAGATTTTTTATGAACTCCTTGATATCTTAGCATTCAAAAGAGCTCTCAATCTCAAAAAGGAGTCTGTACTTCACTCTGAAACTCAAAACCTCATCTTTTCTAAGTGTTTAGCTCCAAGATTGCGTCTAGTGCTATAGTTTACGAGTGAACCAAGAGACAGAACTTGTGCAAGTTTATTACTCTTGGATCTCGGTGATCCTAGACAGCTTGGAGGAGGTGAAAAGTGCGACCTCTCCAAAGAAGATTGTGGAAGGCCACTTTTGGTTGTGAACGGTTTGGAGCTCACCTCACTGGAGTAGTGAAAGAGCTACCCGAGTGATTACCATAGCTACTGCGACTAGCTGTGGTGAAGCAATACTTCGAGAGTAGTGCTTCAACGTGGAGTAGGAAAAGGCCTCTGAATCACGGGTTAAATCCTTGTCTCATTCTGTAATTTACTTAAGTTGTGTTGCTTTCGCTGTTAGAATTGTTTGTGATTTTCTTCTGTTACTTTTTGGTCTAAGTAATTCTCATATGTTAAAATAATCTCCTGCAACTGTGAAGTTAAAGTTTGAAGAATTGCCTATTCACCAACCCTCTAGGCCAACTCGTTCCTACACCACCTTGCTAGTTGTGATAAAAAAAGTTCATGGACAATGGTTTTTCAGTTAACACACTGCAGTACTATCTTATTTTTTCTAATAAGCAACATTTAAACAAACCATATAATTTGCTGATGAACAAAGAAAAAAATATCAAACCAAAATCACTTTTGTCATATATCTCTACCAATTTTATACAAAGTAATAGCAAGCAATGGCGGAGCCAGCTTAGGCCCAAGCCTCGGGCTAGACCAGATATTCTTGGATCGATTTGTGATTTTAGTGATTATTCAAGAGATTTTTTATGGGCTTTCCATCCCTAGCCTCGGGACATAGCCCAGGTTGTATGAGGTCTAGCTCCTCCCCTGGTCGCAAGAACTAAAAAAAGGGTCAGCATGTAACTGTATGAATTATGAAGGATAGTGCTTCTTCCTCAGCTGGTTCATTGAGAAGATGAACACGGCAAAGAAAGACAATGAACTCATTGAAGTTCATGCCCATATCTTCATTTATATGCTTCAGAGAGATCACTTACCTCGTCCCTTGCGACTGAGATTTCCAGTTTATGGAAAAGTGCTTCAGTCAAGATTTCCAGTTTATGGAAAAGTGCTTCAGTCCTTCTTTATCCATTTCACCATTGGAATCTTCATCTGAGGAAGCAAAAAAGGCCGTTCATGTATGCGTTAGAACAAGAAATATAAGTGAAAGACTAAAGTAATTGTGTTTTTTTGCTCATTTTGGTCATCGGCCACAATCAAACGTTACAGGAAATTCCACAGTTCATGACAAAGAACTATAAATAAAAGGAATAAGTCCATTTTACACCTCTTAACTTTCCAAAAGTCCATTTAATACCCTCAACTACAAAATCGAATATTTAAACCCCCCCCACACACACCGAACTTACAAAAATAGGACAATTTACATCCTAAGATGGTTTTGAAAGGCAATTTTGATGATTTGGAACTCACTCAAGATTGTTTTCGCTGTATTGGCAGATACGTTGTCGAGTTTTGGTAATGGGGATCCAATTCAAGGGTATTTACATCAACATCATCGACCTCTGTCACTCATTTTCTCTCTATATACATTCCCTTTCTTCTTCTTGTCATCATTCTTTCTCTCATTTGGATCCACATCAGCAAAAATCGATGACATGATTGCCAACATAGCAAAAACATAAAAATCACCCTAAGTTGGATACCTATCAGTAAAACTGCTCTTCAAAACCGCCTTAAGGTGTAAATTGATCTGGTTTTGTAAATTTAGGATGCTAAATACTCGGTTTTATAGTTGAAGGTGTTAAATAGACTTTTTGGAAGGTTGAGGGGGTATAAAATGGATTTATTCATAAATAAAATTGCCCTAAATGCATTAAAAAACTTTTAGGTCTGGTGTAGATTCAATTAGGGTGCATTTGGTTGGCTGTACCAGGGTGAACCGAATCATTCCGTACAGGATCTGGTTCCATCCTTGTGTTTGGTTAGTTGAACGGAACCATTCGATACGGGATAAGATGGTACAGATTCCTAGAATATTCCTTGAAGATGTTGTACCATTTCATATGGCCAATTTCGCTGAACCGATTGGTACAGGACCGCGTCGTTCACCCGAGGTTGGGTCTCCTCACCCACTCACACGCGGCTAGAGGCTGTGGGATTCCTCACCCCACTCGCCGTCACCTCACCCTGCGCTTCGCCGTCATCTCTGCTTCGCTGTCGCACCCGTCTCCCACCATCAACCCACTCTTCGCCATTGCGCCTTCTCCGATTGCATCGTCAAAGGGAAGATCCTCGCCACACCAGATCCGCTTCATCTTCCACTCTGATAATCTCACACCGACGCCATAGCTCTCCTTCTCCCAAGGTGCCGCCTCTTCTTCTCCCTTCCCTCTCTTCTTCTTCCGGTCAGATCTGACCATTTGACCCATTAGGAGTCCCAATCACACCACGCTGTCTTGGTCAAATCTTTGTGTTTGAGCCTAACTCATTTAGATGTCATATTTTAAGTCTATCAGTAGCTCAGTATTGTAACTAGCAATATCACCAACTTTCTGTTTTAACTAATGGATCTTGTCCATTAGAGAAGTAAGAGATATATAATCTTTGTGCTTAGGGTGCAGTGGGCTTATTTGTGTCACTGAGTGTTGTTACAATGTTACCTATTATTCCAATCAATATGTAGGGAGTTTAGATAGCGAAACTCAAGAAAAGGATAATGAACTCAATTTGTGTCAGTCTTTAAGCTTATAATGTTTTCCTGAAACTTCCTTTATACCATGAAGTTGTCGAGCCCATCAGTGTTGGTTTCATTAAATGTGAAAGCGCCCATTGTTTTACATGCTTGTTTTGTAAAATGGAATGGGCAGAAGATAAAATAGGGGAACATCAAGGTTTTTCAACTACAATTCCCAAGCTTGCGTGTAGGCATGACATGCAAAATTTCCATGACCCTAGATCTTCTCCCAGTCTCTCTTACTATTGGTTTATTATCTGTATCTTAGAGACTATAATTTGTAGAAGCCTTCCTATATCATGTAAGTTAAGTCAATCAAGATGCAGTTTAATATTATCTATTAGGCTCCATTATTTTGATTTGAGGCCACAAATGGCACCTGCAATTTGAACACATCACTTTCCCTATTCTATCATTTTATTTATGTTGTGACATTGGGTGTGCCTCTGTTATAAGTCCCTATTGTGTGCTTTGCAACATTATAAGTTTTGAATCTATAAGTTTCTATCTATTCCAAGACAATAAAGAAAATTGAAAAGTAGCTATGTAGCATATATAACTTCATTTCTGATTGTCCCTCAATCTAAAAATATATATAACTTTATTTGCATTTGTAATCTGCATGTGTCTACCTAGAAAACAGAAGCTAAATACAACAGCACTTGTTCCTCATTGTAAATAGAACAATCATGGAAGCCAACTTGGCATTCTTCCTTAGACTATAGGTAATTAGATATGAAACTGCAGCATTAGAAAACTTATTATTAATTTGTCAAAGGGCCATAAAGACCATTAGTAAATAAACACAATTCTTACAGCAATCATGTGCCACTTCAAATTATCAATACAGAAAGACGTCAAAAGTTAAGGAAGAAAATAAGAAAGAAATTGCCAACATACTTGAGGTCAACTCCCATAAAATGAGGATTGAACTGCATTCCAAAGCACCTAATAGATAAAGTGATTGACATAGCAAGTATCAGTATTAAACACAAAGACTTGCAATGAAATACAACAGCTAATTTCCTAGACTTTCGGAAATGAAAATGAGAAATGAAAGTTCCTGTTTGGTTGATCTTTCAATATTTGCAAGAATTGAGAAAAGATTTCGGTGCCAAAAACATGCCTGTGATGAAGTCAGAAGCTAAACCTGGAATCAATAGCAAGAAACGAGGGCCAACCAAAATGGTTTGATCTCTTCTTTGTGTCAGTAGACATCTCAGGTTGGACTTACTTGTGATGCTAAGCACTTCATTGCCACTGTTAACATTTTCAATAATAGAGCAGATCAATAATTTATTCCTCTTCTGTATTTTCAAACCATGTTTAACCTTTTCATTGCTTAATTTTTTGGCATTGCTCGTTAGGTTTTCTACATAGTTTTGAGAGAATTAGGTCCATGTGGTTAAATGTCATGCATATGTGGCAGATGTTGTGGTGATTATTACTTTAATTTTAGATGGACAAGAGAAAGTTTAGATAGAAGAAGATGTTGATTAGTGCTACTGTTGCATATGTGGCTGCTTGCATGATGATGTTGTACGTATGGTGTAGGAGACGTAATAAGAGACGACGCATTACGTATGGCCCAATCGAGCAAAGTGACAAGAATAGAATTGATTATCTGAATAATAAAATTTGGAAGAATTGATACAACTTGTATTGCAACGATAAGACTTCAAAGAGCTCCTTTCTTTAGGTTATGTCAAGTATTGAGAGAACGCTCTTTGCTTTGTGACACTATACATGTATGTGTGGAGGAGCAAGTTGCCATGTTCTTGAACACAGTTGGACACAATTTAAGGAATAGGACAGTTGGTACCAACTTCAGTAGATCAGGTGAAACAGTTAGCAGATATTTTGGGCATGTCCTCCATGCTGTAGGCAAGCTACGAAAAGATTTTATTAGGCCACATTCATTGGAGACACCAACCAAAATTGCAGGAAACCCAAGATGAGATCCATATTTTAAGGTATGATAGCTAACAAGTATGCTACTAACATTTTTGTGGCTAAAATTTCATGGTTGCTAATTTTTTGCTAATTTATTTGACCAAATAGGATTGTATTGGAGCCATTGATGGTACACATATAAGAGCTTCTGTTAGTAAATCTATGGAAGCAGCATTTCGTGGTAGGAAATTATTTCCTACTCAAAATGTGATGGCAACTATAGATTTTGAGCCTCGATTTACATATGTGTTGGCTGGGGAGGGGACAGGTCATGACGCTACAATTTTAGCAGATGTGATAGAACGTAAGAATGTCTTACGTGTCCCTGAAGGTAAATAAAATCATTGTAGCAGTATATGTGTGGGATGTACACATCCCAAGTATTTGCAAAGCATGCCTGCGAGGCCCAGCTGGACACAGCGGAGTCGGGCCAAGCGCAGGACAACGGAAGCCACTAGGCGTACGCCAAGACGTGCCAAACAAGGAAGTTCTAGAGATAGAAACCGAGCCGGATTAGGCAGGATACGATTGTAATTTAGATCGTTGCGATACGGATAGATATGGGAGTTATAACCCCTACTTTGTATCCGACTAGGACTTTCTTCTGTAACCACCCTCCTCTGCTATATAAAGGGAAGGCGGGGGAACATAAACACACAACCTCATCAGCAATTAGCTAGCCACATATAATTCCAGAGCACAGGATTAGGGTATTATCTCCACTGTGAGAGCCCGAACCTGTATACATCCGGTGTCCCGTGCTACCATCGAGTTTGGATCCAGCGCCTAGCCCCCTTTTCTTTATTGTCGATAACAAACATCGACAATTGGCGCGCCAGGTAGGGGCTACGCTAAGATCAATCTCAGCAAGCTTGATGGCGATCTTCAACGAAGACATGGCCACCTTCGCGCCAGTCCAGGCGTTTCGCTTCGAAAGTCTGGATTTCATCGTCGACGATTTTGGCCAACTCACCCTTTCGGATTCGGATCAGATCCAATTTGGAAGTGGTTCTGCTGCTCTCCTAGCCGGCCAGCCACTCGGATCCCAAGACGGTAAGCCAAAAGTTTGTCCCCCGTCTTGAGCAAGAGCTGGCTAATGACGAGTCCCGAGTGGTCAAGAATGCCAGAAAACCATTCGGATCTGAAGGTCAACACCACCTATCTTTTGATCCAAAAGGCAGGGCGGAAAGTTTTCAGGGCTTTTGCGGTGTTTTCGTAATCGAAGATCCGCGAACTGATTCCCAGCAACAGAAAGATGCTATGAATGCGGCAGAGACTGGTCGCCTTCGTCAAGAAGGCCGCGCAAAGTCTCTCCAGAACAGAGGCCGCAATGTTAACGAAGAAATTTTGCAGATGAAGATGGGGAACCAGTCGGTTTTTCATACTCCCCAGCAGAATATCGTCGCTTCCAAGACGCTCCTCGACACATTGGGGCCAATGCTTGGTTTCGACAGTCCAGCTGCGCCGATCGTGGCCCAAGTTCAGGCCATGGTGACGGCGGCAGCAATTCAGCAGCACCAGGAGGAGCCAGGGGAGAAAGAGCACTCCCGTACCTGCATAGTCAACTCGTAGGCTGCTAGTAGCAATACAGCTCGCAGTCGTGCCAGGCGTGAGTTTCGACGAGGAGAAGACGCCCGGCGAAGCATCAGCCGTGACCTCCGAGTTGATCTAAATGCCAGACGGCGAGACCGGGAGGATGAAGAGCACCGTAGGCGCAAAGATGACTATGAACGTTTTGGCATCTGCCACGACGACCAAGACGATCGCAGAACTCATCACCACCGCGACAAAGGCGATAGTCAAGACCGCCAAGTTAGATCACCTCATAGGCGTTCCCCACGGCGGCGCAGCGATGGGCCTATTGAGGGCATCCGAGCCTTCACCTCCCGGCTCCGCCGAGTGGTTTGGCCTGAAGGATTCAACCCTAAGGGCATTACCAAGTTTGACGAAGAAAGAGATCCAGAAGCTTGGCTGCAAGTTTATTCCCTTGCGATCATGGCGGCAAGGGGCGATCACAACGTGATGGCCAACTATCCGCCGGTCATGCTTACTCCTTCAGCTCAAGCCTGGCTCACCGGACTTCCAGCGAACTCTATAGATTTCTGGGGAGATCTTTGTGAGCAGTTCATCACCAACTTCCAGGGTACTTACGAACGACCTGGGACTGGGACATGTATCAACTTTACCAGAAAAGGAGCGAGACACTCCAAGAGTTTATTCGGCGCTTCATGCAAAAGAAGAATACAATCAGGGATATTTCAAAAACAGCAGTCATTGCGGCATTCCAGAAGGGCGTCAACGACCCTAATCTGATTAAGAAGATATCCCGGAAGCCGCCGACCATGGTAAGGGAGATGTTTGAATTGGCAGACCGCTACGCAATAGCCTCGGATGCCTTGGCCGAATGACAATACGATCGCCCACGGCATAAAGATAAGAAGGATCACGTCGAGTCCTCCAAGAAGCATAACAGGAAGCGGAAGCCTGAAGAAATTGTGGCGGCGGCCGAGCAGGGCTGACATCGCACGCCGCGCACAGATGACTATAATGCGGTAATGGAGGCAACTTGCCCTTTCCATCCTAAGGGGAAACATGCCGCGAAGGATTGCTTCACTCTGAGGAGGTTCGCCAAGGAGTCCAGAAAGCGGCCGGCCAAGGGCGAAGCAAAAGACGAAGAAAAGAAAAAGCAAGATCCCCCTGAAGATGATGAAGGCGAGTATCAGAAGACAGAACGTGAGCTCAACTACATCTATGGGGGCTCGATGGCTTATGAGTCCAAGCGAAAGCAAAAGCTTAGCACTCGGGACATCAACGCAGTCATGCCAGCAACTCCCCAATACCTCAGGTGGTCCGAGATCCCGATTGCTTTTGACCGCTCGGATCATCCAGATCACATTCCCTATCCCAGAAGATATCCTCTGGTGTTGGACCCTGTGATTCGCAGTGTTAAACTCAAGAGGGTGCTGGTTGACGGGGGGATTGGACTCAACGTCCTCTTCTCCAAAACCTTCGATGACATGAAGATTCCTCGCTCCGAGCTAAAGTGGGGTTCATCACCGTTCCATGGAGTAATTCCCGGAACCTCTTCAGTCCCGCTCGGGCAAATCACTTTGCCAGTCACGTTTGGGACCAAAGAAAATTACCGAACGGAGTACCTCAACTTTGAAGTAGCTGATTTCCAGACGGCATACCACGCCATCATGGGAAGGCCAGGACTTGCCAGGTTCATGGCCGTGGCCCACTACACTTATCTCGTCTTGAAGATGCCAGGGCCGAAGGGCGTTATCTCTGTCCGCGGCGACGTCAGGCAGTCGTTCATGTGCGACAGAGGAAGCTGTGAGATGGCCAAAACTCAAGAGGCAGCAGCCGACAGGGAGAAGATCCGACAGGCAGCTGCACATCAGCAGGATGAAGGAGAAGTGCCGGTCAAGAAACAAGCCAAGACAGGCATGAAGCCTGACGAGGGGAATAAGAAGGTAATCCTTGACCCATCCAACTCGGCTCAAACGGCTTTGATCAGGACATGACTCAATCCCAAATATGAAGACGCGCTCGTCACCTTTCTTCGGGCAAACCGGGATATTTTTGCTTGGAAACCATCCGATATGCCTGGTGTCCCTAGGGAGGTGATCGAGCACTTTCTAAATGATTGACGAGAAGGCCAAGCCTATCAAGCAGCGGCTCCGACGATTTGCTCAAGACCGCCAAGAAGCCATTAGGGAAGAAATCACTAAGCTTTTAGCAGCAGGCTTTATAAAAGAAGTGTATCATCCCGACTGGCTAGCGAACCCAGTTCTTGTTCGCAAAAAGAATAAAAACTGGCGCATGTGCGTTGATTATACCGATCTTAACAAACCATGCCCGAAAGATCCTTTCGGGCTGCCCCGCATTGACCAGGTGGTAGATTCAACGGCAGGCTGCGAGCTCCTTAGCTTTTTGGATGCCTACTCAGGGTATCACCAGATCAGGCTAAAAGAACAAGACTGCAGCAAGACTTTGTTCATCACTCCGTTTGGGGCATTTTGCTACGTCACAATGCCGTTCGGTTTGAAAAACGCTGGCGCCACGATACAATTCCCAAATCTATCTCGTCCTCGAGAATTACAAGGTTCATGGTATTCACCGTTTCCACATCCGAGGTAACCTGGCGCCACGATACATTAGGCCACATCGTATCATTTAGAAGATGGGAGAAAAGGCATATAAATTAGAGTTGCCATCTCAACTACCCATTGTTCATAATGTCTCCCATGTATCGCAATTAAGGAAATGACTTCATCTTCCTTTTGAGCTCACCCAACTAAATAAAATTGATCTATAATCTGATTTAACTTATCGAGAGCATCCGATTAGAATCTTAAAAGAAGATGAACGCCACACTCGTAATAAATCTCACAGGATGATCAAGGTTCAATGAAGCAATCATTCTGAAGAAGAAGCATCTTGGAAACGAGAAGACCGACACAAGGAGGAGTTTCCTGACTTCTTTTAGAACTAATTTTCTTTAGACCCGCCAAATCTCGGGGTCGAGATTTTTGTAAGAGGGGTAGATCTGTAACAGCCCAAAAGTTAAGAACAGTAAAAATATAATATTTAAATTTGATTGTGAATATTTTTGGGATTTCTGAATATTGTTTGCTTTATTTGTGTTTTCTTGGATTTTTGTGTTGCAATAAAAATCAAACAAAAGGGAAATAAAGAATGAAAAAGAGGAAAAGGCAAAAATGTAAAAAATTAAAAATTTAGAAAATTGCCATGAGAACCCTGATCATTCATTTAAATCATTTTAGCCAGCAATTAAAATTTTATGCATAAAGAAATGAAGAGATAAAATGAAAAGATAACTTTTAAATCAAAACAATGCATTTTCAGAATTTATAAAATATTTTGGAGTCACAATTGGATCTGTAAAAATTATCATGAAAACCTCAATGCAATATATACCTCTGGTAAAAATATTATAAAATAATAAAGTCATTTATTACTTTTCCAAATTTAAAAACAGAAACTATGAAAATCTGGAAATTGCCATGTCAGAATTTTTATAAAATAATGGAACCATATTTTGGCTTGATAATTTTATATAAACATTCTGAGGTCAAATTCATTTGAAAAACAAAATTTGAAAAATAATAGACTTTAATTGATCTCAAAGAAAAATCAAAATCCAAAACAAAATTCAGGAGCAGTCACTGTTGAAGGAATATTAATAATTTTTCGGTAACTCATTTTAACCTCAAAATTTTACCAGACATCAAAATATATTCAAAAGTCCTTGGTAAAAAAGTTTGGATATTTTTTACTACCATTTGGCTGCCCAATAAAATCCGGGATCATCTCTTTCGGTACCCCACCTCGCTGACCGGTGGACCCAGGCCCCACTTGTCAGGCCCTTCTTCTTCCTGTTCTTGTGACCGAGCGGAGCACTCCCGATTCAGCACGCTTGATCGAGCTCAGTTCCATTGAATCTCTCCGAGTCATCGCGTCACCAGTGTCTGCGTCGCCCTGCTCTAGCCACGACGCACCTCTCGCGAAGCTTCAGCCGCCCATGCCTTCTTCTGTGCAGCCGTGTTCTATCTCGCCGAGGCAACAACCAAGACCCATCTTACCTGAGGCCGGCTCATCCGCTCAGTCTCCCATCTATAAATTGGGCACTATGATCACCGAAGCAATGCCCAGCTTTCCCCTCTACTCTTTTCCCTTTTCCTCAGACGAACGACTTCATTTCCGTCTTCTCTCCGCCATGGCCGAAACCCCATGAAGCTCAGAGCTGAGATCAATTCGAGCATCAGAACATCCCATTTCCAAATCCCCTTGAGATAGAGCATCACCAAACTCTACTGAGCAAAATCCCTCAAAAACAATTGAACTTCTCCATGCGAAATCTCCCTACTGCCATGCGCCCTTTTTCTCCGTGAACGGCTGCCGGTTGGAGCTCAGCTCGGATACTCTTTCAACCGGAGGAACCCAAAAATGGATTCACCTCAACACCTAGATGCTTAATCCTCAACCCATTTAAGTTCCCAATCATATCACTGCTTTGCCATCACCACCGTCCGCCATTGCCGCCGGCATGCAAAGCTCGACTGCGTGCCTCTCTCGATAGCTCTCTGGCCGAATCGACTTCAAGATCGATGCGCCAGTCAGTGCTCTTCCTCCCAGTATGGTCACCTTCACGAGCATCGCCAGAGGCTTGCTGCCATGCCCTGAAGCCATACTGTTTTGCTATCTCTGCGGTGGGGCCAGGAGGTCGAATCGCAAGGTAGGAGAAGCTTGAGCTAAAAGGGCGTTTTCAAGCTATGAGCGTATTTTCCAATTTGTTTATGTTTTTCAACCGGTTTAAAAGTTTATTCCTGAATATCTTTTGAAATATAGTTTCAATCCAGTGAAACAAAGTTGTATATTCATCTAAAATCAAAAAGAATATAAATATGTAAAAATATTAAATTTTTGAGTTACGAATAATTATTGATGTTAAACTTGATTATGGTACTAATATGGTTTTAATGAGAATTTGTGTCCAATAAGTAATGAAATGATGAAATCAATATTCATGAGATGTTAGGATCAGAATGTATTCAAATATACAAAAATACTTAATTTTTGAGTCACAAACAATTAGTAAAATTAAATTTAGGAATAAACATTATTATGGATGTTGTTGTATTCAAAGAAATGTAATTCCAAAAATCATTAAATAAATTTTTATGTGTCTCTGAAACCATAATAAACTCGAATATACAAAAATATTTAAATATTAAACTCAGTTTAATCTATTTGCTTTATAATCACTAGTAAACCTCCATATGCCCATTAATAAAAGTAAAAGTATAAAAGCTCATAAAATGAGGAAATAATTTGTATTAATCTCCTAAAAACAATATAGATCCTCTATGTAGAAATATTTAAGATAAGACTTAGTTTGCATTCTTTGAGAAAAGATAGTTTGCATTCTTTAATAAAAGAAAATGTTAATTACAACAATAAATAAATGAATAATCTATTGTGGTTAGTGTCAAAATAGTGCATAATAGCTCATAAAATAGTAAGAATATCTTGAATAGGTTCCTAGAATCAATAGAGAACCATTTATGTAAAAATATTTAAAGTGAAACTTATCTTGCATTCTTGATGCAAGAAAGTGCAAATAACAACAGCAAATAGATATATATAATCCATCGCAAATAAGGTTAAAATAATGCTAAACCAACTTTAAAACAATTCTAGGATGGTATTCTGTTAATACCTGAAAAATGAATCAAGAATCATGTATAGTGTAGTTGGAAATTAAGTTTGAATCTTGGCCGATTTAATGTTACCAATATGATCATTTAGGCTATTTCAGCAATAGATAAAATAGCTTGTCTAAATACTAAAATTAGTAAAACTAGTTTAGAAACACTGTACAAAGTTCATTCTACCATATCCTAAAGAAATAACTTTATTTCATCAAAGTTTGCATATTAATCCAAATAGCTTAAAACCCTTAATCATTAATCTGTCATTTCCCCTTTCTTGCCGATTTTGAATAGTAGTCTTTAAGTGTAGCATAAACCATTTTAGCGAGAAGTTTATAGTCTTGCCCTAAATCGTAAAACTTATGAAATTAGATCAGTAGTGCTCCCCAAAGTATAGTCTACTCTGTTACGAAAAGATAATCTCATTTCACCATAATTTGTGTATTATCTCGATAGCTTAATAACCCTAAGTAATCACATTACTTTAGACCGTAATATGGATGAATAAACTTTAGGTATAAATGAGAAATCAATGATTAAGATATTTGTATCACCAAAACCTTCTCAAATATCATATAAATAAGGCCAGTAACCAAAATCAGTAGATCTAACTTGCGTAAAGCTAATTCTATTCAAAGTCAATCAAAAGCGAAGAAGTATTCATTCATAATATAATGTGATCATTTAAGCCTTTTCATTAACTCACAAGGCATATCATCTAAATCTGAATTTAGTAAAGAATAGTCTAGAAATGATCTTTAGGATATAATCTGCAGTAATCTAAGAAAATATTCTCATTTCATCTTGCTTTGACTCTGAATCCTAATAGAGCAAAACCCCTAAGTAATAAGGTTGCCAGAAAAGTATTATGAATAGTAAATCAATGAATTTTGTAACTAATGATTAATTTTATTAATCCAAACAATCTTTGCATCTTGAATTCGTAAAATAAAATTAATAAATTCATAAAAGAGCAATCCCTGTTCCTTGTAAAGAGTTTTATTTGTTCTTTCTATCTACTTTCTTTTTGCCCTTATTGAAGTTCATTATTTGCTTTATTTCCGTTGATCAACGTGTAGAACCCGACGCCTTTGTTTCCGTCGTCGCCTTCGTCAACTTCAATCCTCGTCTTCATTGTAAACGACAAATAAGCAAGGCAAGCACCCCTTTGATCATATTGATTCCAGTAGTTAATTTTCTTTGTTTTACCAAACTATTTTATGCATGCGTTTACTTTATGTAAATAGCTATTTTGTGGATTTGGTAGTTATACCTGTTGTCTCATTAACCTCATTTGATAATTATGGACATGTGAACCTTGATAACCATAGATTGAGGATAGGCATTACTTAATGTCATCATGGTTATATGCGTTCATATTATTCATGCTTAGCCATGCTTTAGCATCAGCAATGTACATGATCAAATCGATATTTGTTTTCCTGAAAACCTTGGAAATGGCACCGTTTGTTGCTGGTAATTTTGATTAAAAAAACCCCAAATAAAACTATGGTTTGATGCGGGCGATTATTGGCAATAGCCGGGTGTGCTAAAGGAATTGCATGTAGTGTAGGGTGAAGTATCGCCCGTGTCGGATTAAGGACCGAACGTCGTATTGTATGATCCAAGAATATCCGTACAAACCACAAGTGCTGGGATGGGGCAGCCTTAAACCGATTAAGTTACCTGGTTTAACTTTGCATTTATGGTAGGCGGGAGCTAGTAGAAGCACTCCGTTCTGGATTGCTTGTGAGGGGCTTCCACACAGTTCGTGTGGGTAATTGCCTGGCCGGTGTAACGGTGTACGCCCTGCCGTGTTCAGAAACGTTGTGTTGGGTGTGGCGTGAAAGGAACCATGCGTTGTGTGAGTGTTTCTGTTTCTACGGCGGGGGTTAACGTCCCGGGCTGGTGCGAAGTTAACCCAATTAATGTAAAGGTTTTCGTCATGAACATTCTGGCCACCGCGCTTACAATGGGATGTGAAACGTGTGGCAAAAAGAAAAGGTCATGTCTTGTAGGTATAGTTGTACACCTCTGCAGAGTATAAATCTAATCGATTAGCCGTACCCACGGTCATGGGTGTCTTGGCGAACTGATGTGAGTTAGATGTTTTATTATTTTCAAAAGGGTTGGTTCCATTTGTTTTTGCAACTGTGCTTTATGTCGAAGGGCTGACATTAATGGATTTCAGGATTTATTGATTCGTCGCTCACGTCATGGAGGACTGTGAGTGTTACTTATGCTTTACTTATTTGTTATCAATCAAATGCTCTTATAAATTCCGTTTGCAAATAACTTGGATTTACAAATTCAATTTCGCTTTATGCAAATTAACTGTAGTAGCCTCCTTTGAATTGTCCTGCATTTATGCATTTGCATGAAAGTCTTGCGGAGTACAAAAGTACTCACCCTTGCTTAATCTATTATTTATAGGTGGAAAAGAATGCGAAGCTTCGAAGTTTTGTTTCATTGCAGGTTGCGGGATCCTTCTTGCCGTGATCTTTTCTAGGGATTTATGCCTGGTCAGTTGCCTGTGGGGTTGGATGGGTACACTACAAGGCTTTGCTTCTTTTGCTGCTATATACCCTGAGTTGTAATATCTCTTTGTATTTATTCGTTTCCACTTAATTAATATAATGTATGGTTGTGATTCCAATTGTTGAAATGTGCGTGCTAGCTACTGATCCAGGGACTAGTACTGCAAGCACATTAGATTTCCATTTTTGTATTCTGTGTAAAAATGGGGGTCGTTTCAAAGATGAAGCTTAACCCTGAAAAGTGTGTCTTCAGGGTCCCCTTAGGAAAACTACTTGGATTCATTGTGTCACAACGAGGCATCGAAGCAAACCCAGAGAAAATCAATGCTATCTTGAAGATGAAGCCTCCGGCTAGCCAGAAAGATGTCCAGAAGCTCACAGGTTGTATGGTGGCACTCGGTAGGTTCATTTCCCGCTTGGGCTCGCGGGGAATGCCTTTTTTCAAACTTCTAAAGAAGCAGGGCAACTTCCAATGGACGGTTGAGGCACAGCAAGCATTCGAAGAGCTCAAGGCATTTTTGTCATCACCATCGGTGCTGGTCTCGCCAATGCCCGAGGAACCCCTTTTGCTCTACATTGCTGCAACGACTCACGTAGTCAGCGCCGCAATCGTTGTAGAGCGGGAGGAAGCAAGGCACCTTCAGAAGGTCCAGCGGCCAGTGTACTTCGTCAGCGAGGTGTTAGGAGAATCCAAGGTGCGGTATCCGCAGGTGCAAAAATTGTTGTATGCCGTATTGCTTACCTCGCGCAAACTCAAGCACTACTTTCAAGAGCATTCAATTTTGGTGGTCACCTCTTTCCCGCTTGGAGATATACTCCACAATCGGGAAGCCACCGGGAGAATTGCAAAATGGGCGGTCGAGCTTGGAGGTTTTGAAATCTCGTTCAGGCCGCGAACGGCGGTAAAATCTCAAGTGCTCGCTGACTTCACCGCCGAGTGAGTGGAACTGCAAACCCCCACGACTACTGAAGATCTCGAGTATTGGACAATGTATTTCAACGGCTCCCTCATGCTCAGCGGCGCGGGGGCTGGTGTGGTGCTCATCTCTCCAACGGGCGAGTGCTTGAAATACGTTCTTTAGATTCATTTTCGATGTCAAACAATGCCGCCGAGTACGAAGCACTAATCCATGGACTTCGCATCGCGATATCTCTTGGTGTTCAACGACTGACAATTCAGGGCGACTTCATGTTGGTGATCAACCAAGTTCAAAAAGACTAGTCGTGCGTCGGAGACAACATGGCTGCATATTGCCAAAAAGTGAGGAAACTCGAAGATAAGTTCGACGGGCTGGAACTCATTCACGTGCTCCACCGCGACAATGAAGCAGCAGATGAGCTTGCAACGCTAGGCTCTAGTCGGGCAACAGTACCGACTGGCGTGTTTGTCGAAGAGCTCCATAAACCTTCAATAAGCCAACAGCAGGAGCCAGGCAAATCAGAAGAAACACTTGCCGAGGAGGAGGTCTTAGTCATCAGCCCTGATTGGACAACTCCTTTTTTAAACTATTTGCTAAGGGACGAGCTCCCCGAAGACCGCACAGAGGCAGAGCGTATGACACGACGATGCAAGAATTACGCGGTAGTAGGCGACGAACTCTTCCGAAAGAGTGCCTCTGAATCCTAAGGCGATGCATATCAGAGCAAGAAGGAAAAAACCTCCTCAGAGAAATCCACTCGGGAATTTGCGGGCATCATGCAGCATCAAGCACCCTGGTGGGCAAAGCATATCGTCAAGGCTTCTTCTGGCCGACTGCTGTGTTTGATGCAGAGGATATCGTCCGAACTTGTGAAGGATGTCAGTTTTTCGCTCGTCAGATACACGTGCCGGCACAGGAGTTGCAAACCATCCCGATCACCTGGTCGTTTGCAGTCTGGGGGCTCGACATGGTCGGCCCATTGAAGAAGGCTCAAGGTGGTTTCACTCATCTCTTTGTCGCCATTGATAAGTTCACCAAGTGGATCGAGGCAAAACCTGTCGCCACAATCACGGTGGCCAAGGCCAAGGAGTTCTTTCAGGAAATCGTGGTAAGATTCGGCGTACCAAACAGGATCATCATGGATAATGGAACTCAATTTCGAGGTGAATAATTTCAAGACTGGTGCGGTGAGCTTGGCATCAAAATTTGCTTCGCCTCCGTAGCTCATCCAAAAAGCAACGGTCAGGTGGAGAGGGCGAACGGCATGGTGTTGCAAGGTTTAAAAGCGCGGATTTTCGATCGTCTCAAGCCGTATGCTACTCGATGGGTAAAAGAATTGCCTTCAGACTGGGTCGAGAACTACTCAAAGAGGCTACCGGCGATCACCTTTTTTCCTAGTATACGGCTCAGAAGCGGTCTTACCCACCGAGCTGACTTTCGAATCCCCTCGGGTTTGGAATTACAACGAGGCTGAGTCGGAGAACAGAATAGAAGATATCGATCGATTGGAGGAAGCAAGGGAGGTCGCTGCAATTCCAGTCGGCTAAGTACCTCCAGGGCCTGCGCCGCTACCATGACCGAAATGTTCGGGGCCGCGCGTTCTCTAAGGGCGATCTGGTCCTAATAAAGAATCAAAAGCACGAGCACAAACTCTCTCCAAGCTGGGAAGGTCCCTACATCATCGACGAGGTGACGCGCCCGGGGGCTTACAGACTTAAGCGGGAAGACAGTGCTATCATCAGCAACTCATGGAGCATAGATCAGCAGCTACGTCGTTTCTACTCTTAAAAATACTGTACATTAGCCACGATGTTCATGAATAAATTTTCTCTTTCATCATTGACTTGCTACTCAATTGATGATCAATTAAGCAGTAAGTCGGGGGCTACACCTAATAGTGTTGCGCATGTACAACCCTTCTTGTGAATCATCCACTATCCTTTTTTCTCCCTGATGATCACGGTTAAGTCCGAGTGTTTTAGTTCTTGATTGTGAAACCCTGACCCATGAACGGAAAAATCTAGCCACCCAATAAAAAGCGTGCCTGGGAAAAAAGGCCATATGCCAACTCACGTCGCTCGGGGGCTAGACTAGTTGGTCAGGGCGCTTAAACATAAGGGACGAAAAAACCACTCAAAAAGGTCGAAAGGTCAAAAGGGGAAAAGAAAGAGCAAGCACCATTAAGATAATATTACATAAGATAATATTATTCCAAATACTTCAGGTCCATATACACCAAAACATCGCGTAACTATTTCTTGCAGAAAACTTAAATGACTACGCCCGGCGCACGCGCCCTACGGCTTCAATAAGGGTGTCCCAAGCCCTGATGAGCTTCGAAACGACCTCGATCAAGGCGTTGACGGCGGCGGCGTCTCAGGCCATGGCCTCCATCTCCGCAGCCTCGGCCATCGCCAGCTCGTACAGAGCCCACAGCTCAGCAAGGTCGTCCTCCTCTTTGACGGGAGGCGGAGGGCCCTCATCTTCGAAATCAAGCATCAGCTCCTCCGCCAGGGGTGGAGATGGTGGGGCCTCATCGTCAGACAAAAAAGGCTCTGGGGAACAAGAATCAGTTAGAACATGACCCGAAGGGCTAAGGAAGAACGAACAAGGAAACCAACCTGCCGGATCTTGTTATTTTGAATACCGAGTTCTTCCGGGCAGAAGTACCACTGGCAGAGGAACCAGTCTGCACACCTGGAGCAGGGGACGAAGGGTCTCTGGTCGGGTGCGGAGGCAGAGGCACGCTGTCGGTCGAGCGCTGGGTTGGGGGCTCAGGGGCCACTAGGGTCACGGATTGACTTGAAGATTACGAAGTTGTAAGGTGAGGGCGCGCGACTGTCGAGTCCCAAACCTTCGGGCCTCTAGTCGGGCGCACGTTCGCCGCCAACTTCTTCTTCTCTTCCTTGGACGCGCAGACGGCTGGACGTTTTCCCTTTCCCAAGGGGTCTTCGGCTTCATTCACCTTGCTCTTCTTGGCGCTTGGAGTCGGGGACGAGGAGCCGGCAGGACGGTTTCGCTTAGCGCTTTTGTGCACCGGAAACTTGGGCAAGGGCGCGTCAGAAAAGAAGGCATCACGACCCTGCAAATATAGACAAGATGCATGTTCAATTACAGCCAAACAAGAATCAGAAGACCCAATCCAGGGAAATAAGAAGGCATCTTACCGGAGGTGGAGGGTTCGATTTCTTGAAGGGTCTTGGGCATCTGTCGTTAGCAATCCGAACGCCCGGAGCGAACAAATCGGCCACGCGGTTAAGAAGTTCCTCCCTTGAAATTGGCTTAGGTACTTCCCGGGTGGGATCATTCGGCCCTTCATGTTCATATCCAAGATGAACCCATTCCTTGAGGGGCTGAACTCGGCGCGAGTCAAAATTGAGAACAATGGCCACTCCGGTGAGTCCGTTCCCCTTTAATTCAGCAATCATTCCCAAAAGGTCTATCACCTGGTCCATTTCGTCACCCGAAGGAAGCGATGTCCAATTGGCTTAGGACTTGGGTGGCGATCCGGAAAAAGCAGGCAGGGAGGGCTTAGGATTGGAACAATAAAACCACTCCTGGTGCCAGCCCTTGTTCGAGGTTTTGAAGGGAATGACTAAATAGGCTTTCTTCAGGCCATCCCTCAGCTGGAATCTGGCGCCTCCAACTGCTTTGGGGGAGCTTTTGCTGGGGAAAGGCTTGAGGAGGAAAAGGTGGCGAAAAAGATTGAAATGTGGGCGAACGCCAAGAAAGGCCTCGCAAAGGTGAACAAAGATGGCAATTTGAAGGATAGAATTGGGATTGAGGTGAGTCAATTCAATTTCATAAAATTCAAGAAGACCTCGAAAGAAGGGGCATGCGGGAAGGCCAAATCCACGCAAAAAGAAAAATTCGAAGACAACCACTTCTTCAGTACGAGGAGTGGGGCAGGATTCACTGACGGCAGGACGAGCAGAAAGCATCACCAATGGGGGAAAACGTCGGCACAGACTAGTTCCTTTAGTCGCCTATCCGTTGTCACAGAGGTGGCCCAATCCTTAGCTGACGCGGATGAAGGAACATCCTTCATAGGAGAAGAAGACATTTTTTGGGCGGAATTAGCCTGCAATCGCGCCGGATTGGGGAGATGAAGGATGCTAACCCTAGCGGCGGGATTTGCAAGAGGAACACCGAACAAAAGAAGATGAAGAAGCAAATGAGAACAGTGCACAGAAAACCGTCTCAGATGCACTAAGCCTCATATTTATAGGGGGCGATGCTAACTTTCGCTTTGAGCGGGAAAACGCTTCGCCCTCCACATGTCTTGGGGTTGCCCTAGGGCGTGCTTCAAGATAGGCCTGTGGGCGTGTGCAGTGAATCATTGTACATAGGCCTAGTTGGGCCAAAATTGATTTGGGAAATGGTATACTCCATGACGAGCCAAAAGCCAATGACCGCGCCAGACGTGGTTTGGGTACCTTCCAAATATAAACATCCTCTTATGATATGCCTCATGTTAGGACGTATGCTGGATGCCGTTCAAAACGGGATCAGATATCATAAAGATGGTCAAAAACAAAAAATCCTAGTGGTACGCCTCATGACAGGCCAAAAGCTATGCGCCCTGGTGCACAGGTACCACTCGGCTAAAAGCCAATTTGAATGGAGATATTTTCCACACCAAGTTGCGTCCTGACCCAAGAAATCGGGTCAGGAACTACTCGGAGCAATGACACGTGGAGCTCTATTGAGTCCTTCACGGCCTCCTTGCCAACCACGAAGCACTCGACTGCACAAAGGACCAGTCGGGAAGTCTTGGAATTAAGAAGGCAATTTGACCGCAAAGCACTTGGGGGCTACTGTGGGATGTACACATCCCGGGTATCTGCAAAGCAGGCCTGCGAGGCCTAGTTGGACGCAGCGGAGTCAAGCCAAGCGCAGGACAACAGAAGCCACCAGGGGTACTCCAAGACGTGCCAAACAAGGAAGTTTTAGAGATAGAAACCGAGCCGGATTAGACAGGATACGATTGTAATTTATATCATTGCGATACGGATAGATATGGGAGTTATAACCCCTACTTTGTATCCGACTAGGACTCTCTTCTGTAACCATTCTCCTCTGCTATATAAAGGGAGGGGCGGGGGAATATAAACACACAACCTCATCAGCAATTAGCTAGCCACATATAATTTCAGAGCACAGGACTAGGGTATTATCTCCACCGTGAGAGCCCGAACCTGTATACATCTGGTGTCCCGTGCTACCATCGAGTTTGGATCCAGCGTCTAACCCCCTTTTCTTTATTGTCGACAACAAACGTCGACAATATGTTCATACCAAATTGTTAGAAAACAATGTCATTAATATGTTTCTCTATTTTAGGGAAATTATACCTAGTAGATGCTGGATATGGAGCCAAACCTGGGTTCATGCCACCTTTTTGGGGTGTTAGGTACCATTTGAATGAGTGGGGGAACAATCCAGTACAAGATGGGAATGAATTGTTCAATCTTAGGCACTCCTCCCTATGAGTAAGCATAGAGCGTGCGTTTGGATCACTCAAGAGGAGATTCAAAGTCCTTGATGATGCCACTCCATTCTTCCCCTTCTCAACTCAAGTCGATGTTGTCCTCGCTTGTTGCATCCTTCATAATTGGGTTCTTTCTCAAGGAACTGACCAGTTTGTTCTATCAGAGGATTTTTGGACACCTAACCCCCATAGGTCAGCAAGGGACCAAGCACATGACCATAGAGCCATGGTTGATAAGAGGCAGAGTATTGCCGATGAGATGTGGGAGAACCATCAAAACTACCTAGACCATTAATCATGTGAACCTTGTATTCTCATTTTCATGTGAACCTTTATCCTATATGGACTTTTTCAATATGTTCATAGAGTTTATATACTGTGTTCTAGAATCTAATTGTAGTTCTTATGTGCCTTATGCTACTCTTGTAAATATTTCATGATTAGACATGAAAGACTGCATATGGATGCCCTGCAATAGTAGCCATATTAGCACATAGTGTTGATGCAATTTCAGGCTTCTTTGTTGATGTGTCGTGTTGTTCACATATTTTGATATCATTACTACTTTCTGTCAGTTTGGTTCATGTTTCTTATGATCATGGAATTAGGTACCTCTTTCTCTTTCAAAGTATGTTGGTGCTGGAGCTGGAGTATCTTTGTCTACTGAGCAACTATTTTAGGTAAAGTATGTGGTTATTCATATCTCTGTATACTTTGCTTTGGTTTATTTGGGTGATTTCTTTTGATTAGTGCTTCATTTGAGCAAGGACTTTGGAGATTAAGCAATACCTAGCATTGGACTTGGTTCATAGTATTTTATGATCCGGTTGCTACAAATGTAGTATTCTAGTTTTCTAACTAAATTTGGTATGATTATATACTGTTGCTAATTTGTGTTTTAGGACTAACCTTCATGGACTTAGGCTTTTGTTGATGTTGGTTAGGATCTGCTGTGAAGAGTAGTGGAATGGGAACATCTAGTGTAGTTCATTATTTTCATCTTTTGTTCTCTGTTACGACTTACAAGATCATTTACTATGCAATATAATGATTATTTGAGCCTAAAGATAGGGTGTTTACATGATAGTATAATCTCAACATCTTTTGTTTTCTAAATTCTAATAACAGTAGGCTTATTCTCGCTTACCATATTTTGTAATTTATTATTTCTCACTTACCTTGTTCTATAATTTATTATTTCTATTTTCTACATGTTATTGTAGGCAATGGACTTCGATCATCATGAGGATAATATAGGGGTAACAATATGGGTGGTGGTGTTGGGGTTGTTTGGACAAATGCAATGTCTGCATTTGTGCTAATCTACTTGTCTAATCTAGTGGCTAGTGGTACAAGAACATCTACAGGCTTTAAGCAATCTCATCTCAATAGTTGTGCTAAGGAATTGAATGAGTATATGAAGGTTCATGTGAGTGGCATTCAAGTTAGTAACCACCTCAGGAAGTGGAAAATGATTTGGGCAAAGATAAACAAACTGAAGAACTTAAGTGGTGCTCTTTGGGATGAGGGTACCTTCACTATCAGACTTGAGCATGAGCATTACACTGATCATATTAAGGTAATTTGCTTTCTAGTTGCAACAACCATGTTTGTACTAGAGATTGTTGTTGCTTGAGAATGATTACTTCTCTAACGATAACAGGACCACCCCAATGATGCTGGTTTCTTGAACACTCCCCTTGAGCATTATCATGAGATGGCCACTATCTTTGGAAATAGCATGGCAACAGGACAGTATGCTAAGGGAGCAAATGACCCTCTGGCTACCAATGTGATTAAAGTAGAAGAAGAAGCACCAACCGATGAACATATGAGTGTGGAAGATGAGACGGCATCAGGGTATGATGGAGGTGACTCCTCGGCAAGTAAACCACCAAAGAAGAGGGCCAAGATATCTGCTGATGATGACATGCTTTATGTCATGACCACTAGTATTGATAGACTCGCTCAAGCTATTGAGAAGGCTAATAGCTCGGATACCAATATTCTAGAAGATCTTTGGGACAATATGACAGATCTCTCTGGATTTGATGAAGCACATTTAGCCCACTACTATGCTTATTTGTGTGAGAATGTTGCACTTGTCCGAGCATTCAACAAGCTTAGCATTTCAAACAAATTGGTTTGGGTAACTAGATACATCACGAGGGAAAACGAACCCTCAAACCAACAAATTTATTTCAAACAAATTTATTTTTTATCATGTGGGAATTAGAATTAATTCCTATTTTTGAACTTGCGATGTTGTATTGCTATCTGTCGGTATTTGTCTTGTGTTATTGTGCGCAGTTGAGATCGCGGTTGAGACTGCTCGTTGTATCGGTAGCCCAATCAATCAAGCTTCATCCCTCAAACCAACCTCATCTCTCGATCCAACTTCATCCCTCCAACCAAACATCATCTGGTACCAGCCTGTACCATTCCATTCAAGCAACCAAACATCATCTCATACCATTCTATACCATTCCATCCAAGCAACCAAATAAAATCTTGTATCATTCCATTCATGCAACCAAATACCTTTCCTGTACCATCTCATCTAGGATCGCTCCATCCATCATATACCATCCCATCCCATTCATCCTCGTTCACCCAACCAAACGCACCCTTAGTCCAGAATTCGGAATATGTTGGTCTGCTTCTCTTCTTGTAAAACTTTGTCACCACAATAAATGATGGCCCCAAGTCCCCAACGGGTTTCACTATGAGCTCCAAAGATACGAAATTGGCTAGCGAAGATATCGACGTGGGAGCAAAAAGTCAAAACTCACCAAATTGCTAAAAAATAGTCTTGCATTTTCTCAAACTCTCATTGGTTTTAGGAAACTTCATGACAATACCATCGAACGATTTCAGCGAAGGTCCATGTGACATGTGACTCTCTGTGTTGAATGGCTTCTACCATCTTCGTCTCTGGCTTTGTATCATGCGATCTCCGCCTCAGCGCGTCATGGGCCTCATGGCGTCCAAGTACGCCGCCCATGGTGGCACTCCACAGTGTCCCCAAATTGGATACGCACCAAACAGTTTACCTGAAAATGAACATCAATAGATATCAGTCTGATTCATGGCAACTGCTTCACATGAAGTACAATTGTACAACATTCTGCAACTCGTGAAATTAATTAGTCTTAACCAAACTGCGCCGGCTGGGAAAGGGTGGTCGTCGTCCCCTCCCCTGCCCGGGATTGAATTATCGGATTCACTCGAGTGCTCACTCCTCTCTTTAATAAGTGAATACTAGGGCTCATAGTCTAATTTCAAAAAAAAAAAAAACCCAAACTATGCCCACCGCTAATTACCACACTCACCTAATCACAGCTCACCACAGTAGGATTTCACCGTCCTAAATCGTAATCACACGCAGTATGTAAACATGACATCCAAAATGAACAGTACAGGAACAATAGCACAGCCACAGCAACCAACAATAGTACTTCCCATATATACTAGGCTGAGTTTGCGCGTGTTGCCGCGCCGCGACGAAAAAAGCATAAACGCGATTTCCAATTCAACTATAAACCCTCGACGAATCTGTGTTTTCTAAGAAAGCCATTTTTTCCTTTTTTTTAGAAAACCGTGTGAAAAAAAATCGATGAAAGGACCTAAACGCGATTTCCAATTTAGCTATAAATCGCGTGTAGGGACCTAAACGGAATTTCAAAATTTATCGGGTCTATCTTACTAAAAAAACAGAGAAATGACCTAGACGTAAGGAGCAAGGACCTGTTTGTTACGTTTTTGGACCTGTCCGCTATCCTGAAAAATTAGAAAAGGGCTTGCTCGCGATTTGAATATAACAGGAGGTGTTTTCTGCAAAACAGTGCGCGAGGGACCCAAATGCGATTCAAAAAAAAATCTTTCCCTCACAAAAAATCGTGAAGGACCTATTTGTAATTTACAGAGACCTATCCGTAATTTAAAGAAGTGGAGGGGCTTTTTCGCAAAAATGGCAAGCTGCCACCTGGGTGCCCTAGGAGGCCGGCAATCCCAGCGCATATTATATGGTGTATATACCAAGCTGCCAAAAACTCTGTTACAAACTTCATAGCTATGCAGCCACATCCAGGGTTCAAAATCTAGTCAGAGATGAGATTTTAAATCTCGACGGGATAAAAAAATAAAAATTAGGATTTGCTATAATGATTTTGGTAAATTTTGGCGATAACTCGGTGAATTTCGTCAAGATTTCAGCCTTTTGGACCAATTTGCGTGGTTTTTAAACTAGATTTCACACTAATTTTTTTATGGAGAATTGTAATACCTTTTATGAGGAATATATGTGAAAAATTTGCAAAAAAAATATAAATATACAAATTATGCAACCCTAATCTTAAACCCTAACTTAGATTTCGGCTTTATATTGTATTTTGGCATAAACTGTAAACTTTAACTTGCATTTCAGCCTTAAATGATGTATTTCGACTTTTAATTGTATTTTTAGTCTAAACCTAAACCCTAACTTGGATTTTGGCCCTAAATGATGTATTTCGGCCTAAAGTCTATTCCTAACTTGGATTTCGGCCTTACATGATGTATTTCAGCCTTAAATTGCATTTCGGTCTAAATCCTAAATTTTAACTTGGGAATTTTATATGTAAATATTTAGTATTTTGCATTTAAACAAATAAAAAATATAGATAAATACTTGCATGATTTTTTTTCTAGCATCGGGAAACCATTTCACACTGGTTGAAAATCACTAAAATTTCGACCAATTTTGTTGAAATTTTGGTTTCAAATTTACTAGATTTTAAAATTGCTTTTTGAATTTCGACCGCATCTATAAGGAATATTTCTTGAATTTATATCCCACTATTCAGGATAAGATGATTCTATTCAAACAACTAAACATATAGATAACTTTTTTCTTACACAGTTATATACATATACAACTTCGTACATGCATGCAATCAAACACACCCTTACTAAATACAGTGGTTTAGCGACGCGGTGGCGCGCGGCATCGAGGGAAGCGTGTATGGGAGCACGACGAGGGCATCCAGCCGGGCCAGGGTGCGACGACAGCATGGATTTAGAGGCCATTGACGACTGCTCCGATTCTGGCTACGTAGACTACTTTGTCCCCTATTCTTCAAAACCGCCTAACCACCGCTACCCCCGCCAGAGGCGTATTCAGAAAATTAGAAGGAGGAGGGCTAAGACTAAGACATCGAAAGCCTAACATGCCAACTATATTCAAAATTTGCAAATATTTGTTTAACAGTCACATATAATGTAAGTGTGTAACAATACAAAAGATAAAAGAATTGAAAAACTGCTAGGCTGGTACTGGACTGTTTTATTAGGCCTATTTGAAAGGGGTATAAGAGGCTTGCTGAGCCGCGGGTGGGGCTTCAGCCCACCCGCGCCCCGGCTATAGTTCCGCCACCCCGCTCTGGTACGGGTTGTTGGAGGACGACATTTGAAGCAAACACTTGACGAGGATGATGATTTTGTATGTCGCATGTGAGACTTATATCAATATATATGTTGCGCGATTAAGATTTTCGGAATTGCTAGTGCAGAGTCATTTGAAAATTGCTTAAATTTCTGTCGATTTTCTAACCCTCGGATCATGCTTGAGATTCATGCTACGATGAGCTCTTCTTCCTGCTCTCCGGCACCGTCTACGCTCGCCGCCGCTAGGGTAAGGCTTGGATTCACCGGTTAGCGTTTAGATTCACCGGAGCCATGAGCTTAGAGGGAGCGAAGGACAAACGACAAATTTAAGTTGAGTGCTGAATATAAAAATTATGTTAAAAAAACAATCCTACATCATCATTGCAGAACATGTAGAGTAATTTAACTCAATGTGCTTTTGGCTTCTCTTCTTTGCCCTATTCGACAGATCAACTTTCTGGAGCTTGGTTTGGCAGTTTCCCTGGTAAGCTGAGAAACTTATGTGCAGTGGGTGTAGCTGCTGTTCTGTGATCATTATGGAAGACGAGAAATATAGCGCATGCTTTCGGAACAAATTGCTTTCAGACCCGATTGTGGTAGTCAATTCTGTGCGCCATTGCTTACATACATTTGTGGGCTTTGTTGCAGGTAAAAGAGGAAAGCATAGGGACAATGTGATGGGGAATTGGGGAGTCAAGCTTTTTAGAGCAAGTGGCGAGTGACGTCTACAGGGCAAGCCAAGGATGGATGCCAGGGAGAAGAAGATTGAAGACCGCTCACAGGATAGAATCATGAAGCTGAAGAATGCAAGAGAGAGTGTTGTGATCCTGATGAGAGTTACTTCAGAGTTGCTTGTTCGGATTGAAGACCTTGTTCTTTGCGCCTAGCTTTATTGATAAACTGTATTGGTGAAGTTACGGGGTGGAAAACACACTGCCCGGTGCTTGTAAATCGTAATAGCTGCCAAACTTTTGGTAGATAATAGATGGCATGAGTGCTCTATCAGCTCCTCAGTTTTAGGCTGCTTCTGCTCTTTCTTTTGTTCGAACTCTGTAGTATTATTCTTATTCTTCTTTTGCGAGAGGTGGTATGCTGGTTTCTGATAATAAAAATAGGAAGTTCCCTTTTGGAAAGAGGAGACAAGATATATCATTTCTCTCAACTTACATTTCCTGTAAGGAAGAAGCAAACATTACCGGGAAAGCAACGAGGTCTTATTCGAGAGACTTGGCCCCGTTTGGTACGGTTCCAGATTCTAGTAGAAACGGAAACGGTTCCGGATTCTTGGTAGAAACGTTTCAGGTAGAATCAGAATCCGGAGGAACGGATTGCTAGCCGATTCGACCACGGTGTGTAAAAATCAGAAACGATTCGCTTTGAAACGTTCCAAGTCCTATTCCGTTTGGTTGGATTTATTTCAGATTCTAGGAGAAACAGTCCGGTTCCAAGCTGCCAAACGGGGCCTTAGTGCCTCTTTGGTAGAGATTTAGATTCTAATTTTATCTGAAATTTAAAATTTATTGGTTAAAATAAAGTGAATTAAGTTTATATTTTTAGTCTAAAATGTAAACAAGATGATCCATCTAAACACTCTCAGGGTCTGTTTGGTAGAACTCCAGATCCCAGTTTCACATGAGATCTGACTAGTTCAATGCCCGTGCGTTACTACGAAAAATAAAATTGGTAACGAAACATAAATGTCAAGCAATAAAAGAAAATTGTGCTATAAGATCAAACATCTATTTCTCCCGATTACAAAAGTTTTTATGGTTTCTTCTCCGGTATAAATTAAAACCAAATATATTGTACGTAGCAATATATATTACCAATCTCAAAAATCAATCAATCATTTTTATCCTTTTTTGCAATTTATATTACCAGCTCGTGTTCCTCTTCCTTTCGCCATGCCCGCAACGTGCGCTTCTCGGTGCCATTGACCTCGTCTTTCTCGTCACCTCGCTCATCTTTGTCATCCACCGCCTTCGTAGGGGCGACACGGGCTTCTCGAGCACGGCGCCGCCGGCCACCGCCATTTCGACCATCGTCACTACGCTGTCGCGCTCAGGCATCCTTCGTTTCGCCACGGCATCCGCCGTCCTCCTCACGCTCGCGTTCTTCCTCCTGCCGAGTACGCCATGGCGCGCTGTGGAGTCCGCCTTCCTCGCCGCTCATTTCGTCGTGCATGCCATGACCGCGTGGCCAGTCACCTCAGAGAAAGGGGCCGCCACCACCACCTAGCCTTTGCACCTCCGCATCTTCTGGATCGCCACCACCCTTGGCGTCGTGCTCTTCTCCGCTTCGGCGGTGGTCCACTGCGCCGAGGGTTCGCTACTCTTCTCAGATAACCCTCTCGCCTTTGCCAGCCTACTCGTCTCCATGCCTCTGGTATACCTAGCCATCACTGGCTTCACAGGCCATAACGCTGGAGCCCATTAAGGTGAACCAGAAAATACCAGCGCCGAGGCGCCCGCCACGCCGTGCGTCGCCACATCGTTCCTCTCTCTCTCATGACGATCAGCTGAATCAACCCGTTTATCTCCAAGGGGTATGCCAATGACTCTCTCACCACTAACGACGTCCCACCGGTGTCACCGCAATCAGCGCAAGCGGCGTCAGACGCTTTGTTCACGCCCAATCGCCGTGGCCGGGCCACAAAGATCGATGGGCGTCGTGCTCTAGCTGTCCTTCTAGCCGCAGTTACTACTGACCGCGGCGCTCAACCTCCTGTGCCTCGCTGCCATGTACGTCAGTTCGTTACTTATTGATCAGTTCGTCGAGTTCATTCGCCACGGCGACACGACATAGAAGATCTTGAATGAATTCTCTTGATTGATTCTGTGAAAACTGTTCAGCATATATAGGGTACAAAAGGAATGATTGGTCGGCTATTAATTACCAGCAATAATCAGAGATTTTGCTATAATAATCAGCCATATTTAGAGAGATATGGCTGGCTGTAAATCAAGAAAAAAATAATTAGCTATAATGACCTGCCATTATTGGAGATATGGTCTGGGAGGGGTTAGGAAGAACAGATCGCTGCCACCAACTGCAAATTTATATTAGTAGAGAAACTTGTAGGCTAAAATAAAATGAATTAAGTTTATATTTTTGTCTAAAATGTAAATAAGATGATCCATTTAAACACTTTTAATGTAATTACAGCTCCAGCTCCACGGATCTGATGGAGTTAGGAATACCCACCTTCAACCCTACCAAACACACCCTTAATATACTCATAACTCCAGCTTCATCAATCTGGTGAAGCTAGAGCTCTACCAAACACACCCTTATTCTCAATCGAGATCTACGTTGACAATTAGAAATTTATTTCTACTAAAATTCTGACTGATCCACGTGACGGAATTGGGTAAACCAAACAACGCCGATCGAAAGCCCGAACTGCAAGTACATAAATCCCTCTTCAAATGGCGCTCTCGGCGTCTTCCATGAACGTCGTCAGATTACGATCTGACGAGCCACCTTTCCCTAGAGCTTCCATAACAGCTTGCTTCCACGCACCTGCACCGCGCCGCACCACCGATGCGGCCTCCCCCTCTCCCATCACCTCATCTACACGCCGCCTCACCTCCACGGCACGTAGCATGCCACCATCCACCTCCGCGCGCACGCCGACACGCCACTCGTGCTCGACGAGCCGCGCGTTCATCCGTTGGTCCGACATCCGAGGCACGCACACCATCGGCACGCCGCAGGCCACGCTCTCCAGCACCGAGTTCCACCCGCAATGCGTCACGAAGCAGCCCACCGCCGCGTGGGACAGGACCCGCATCTGGTCGCACCACTCCACCACCACGCCGTTCGTGACCCCTGCATCGATATCCGCTTCGACCCCCGCGAGCTCCGCCTTGTTTTCCTTCCGGACGACACAAAGGTACGGCCTCCCGCTCTCCTCGAGGCCACGAAGCAGCTCGAGGAGCTGATCTCTCCCCATGGTGGCCAGGCTCCCGAAGGAGACGTACACCACAGAGTTGGCCGGTTTGGTGTCGAGCCACTCCATGTACTTGGCGTTGTCCTGCTTGAAGAGGCAAGCCTCGTCGCCGGACGGGAGCACCGGGCCGATGGGGAGTACGTCGTGTGCTCCCACGGTGGCGAGTGCGTCCACCTCGAGTTCTTGGCACGTGTTGACGAGGACGGTGGTCTTGGGGCTTTCCCTGTCGATGGTGTCGAATAGATCACGGAACGTAGTGTAAATGCTGTGGAAGTAGTCAGAGGGGTCGATGGAATCGGTGAGGAAGGACGGAAGGTCCCCGACAGCCTGCGGCGGGAGGCCTGGTAGCTGCACGACGAACGACGGGTCGTGCCGGTGGTTGACCACGACGCCGGCGTGGCCGTGGAAGTAGTGGTAGTAGATGGCGAACACGACGACCGGCTGGATCCAGTAGAGAGCGGACGGCACGCCTCGAGCCCGCGCGACGTCGGCCGCCCACGGGAGGAGGAGCGTGTAGACGACGCGGGACACGGGTCGGCCGCGCGCGGCGAGCGCGTCGACGAGCTCCCCGGCGCTGCGCTGGCCCACCGTGTGGAAGGACGCCATGTACTCGTTGAACGCCTCGTAGTCACCATTCCTGACGAACCCGCTCTCGGTACCGTCGGAGAACGGGAGGAACTCGAGGCGGCCGTCATCGTCGTTGTCGTTGCCTCCATTGCACTCCACGGCGCGGTCGGGCCCCTCGAACTTCTCCGGGAACATGCGGCGGAGCGCGGCCTCGGTGGTGGAGAATGTGACGAACGCGTCGGGGGCCGCGGCGAGCAGGCGCCTGGCGAGGCGGAGCGCCGGGGCGATGTGGCCCTGGAGCGGGAACGTGAGCACGAGGAAGTGCGGCCGCGGAGGCATATTCCGATATTCGCTACGCCTGACGTGTGGTTTTCGTTCAGCTCGTGCTCGGCTATGGGTAAGTATTAGCGATTTCTGTTGGGGCGTGAGTTTTTTATGGCGCCATGCGTCCAGATCAGCCTAGCACTACAACACGTGTAAGTGGTCACGGTTGGGCTCAAATTGTCAAGCGTCTACAGTAGTGGCGAATTCAGGATAAAAGTAGAGGTGGGGTTTCTATATCGAAGTTCTAACTCAATATAAATATACTAATCTACCGATCTATTGCCAACCAAATTTCAAATTCATACATTTTAAGTCAGAGACATAAATATCAATTAGTCAATAGAATATAGACTTGGAGCAATAGAATACAAAAATCAGACATCAGTTATCATAACAAAAGGCATTTAGGCATGAGGCACTGCATTGGGGTTTGGAGCAATTTTTTTATATCGAGCAAAGCAATCAGTGACACTAGCGAATTAGTCTAGCTCTGGTGTCCTCATCCTAGTGATCAATACGAAGCTGAGAGGCTCCTCGTCCTCGGTCGCTCCTCCTTGCCGATCGTCTCGGTTCCTATCTGTACTCTGACAATGCGCGTTTGATCGCTGGCTGGACGGAGCGAGTCTCGGTTCCTCTGGGCTCTGAGATGCGTGTTCGACCGCTGCCTAGACGATGCTCCGAGCGACCGATTTGTCTTCTCTGGTGATGCGCGTTCCGCCCAGCTCTCGACAATGCGTGTTCCACCCAACGCTTCGGCTGGCGATGCGCGTTCCGCCCGGCGCTCTGAGTGGCCGATAACTCTTATTGGGCCTCTAGGCCTCTGCCGCTTATCGGCTACCTGCCTACTCTGGCTCTGGTGCACGCCTGGCGCCCTCGACTCTGGGTCTCTAGCGCCTGTCAGTGTTGGTGTGCCGAGGCGAGTTCTCGCAAATTGGCCACCCGCCGTGTGGTCACGCCCGCCCGTGCGTCTGCCGCCCGCGATCGCCCATGCATCGGTCTATTGCCTGCGAGACGACACCGACGACATTGTTCGTCTCTCGGACTCCTGATGTTGTGCTATAGTAAAGGATGCTGGGTACTGTACCAGGTGAAAGCCCCTGAGAGTAAGGGAGCTCATGACTAATTTTGATAGCCCACTTGCTTGGCATTATTATTTTCTACTTTTCTTCTTATATCTTACTCCAAGTTGCGGTTTAAACCTCTTGATTTTGCCGTATCTTTGCTTTTCTCGCACGCTCACAAAATGATGCCGAAAATCGTTCGGTGAAAGCTCATGAGAGTAAAGGAGCCTATGACTAATTTTGATAGCCTACTTGCTTGGCAGTATTATTTTCTACTTTTCTTCTTATATCTTACTCCAAATTGCCAGTTTCTAAACCTATCGATTTGCCGCCATGTTTCTGCTTCTTTCTAACGTTGGGATACTAGAGGAAGGGGATTCGACCGGCCGGAGATGGGGTTGACGCCCCACCCAGCCCTGAGGGTGGATCCACCCCTGCTACAGGCTACAGAAGAGAATAAGAACGTCTAGAATTGCAATGCTCTGTTCAGTGGCATACCTAAGAGAAAAATGTAGGGATGTCCAGTGTTACTGCTGTTTATAACGGACAATCAGTATGGCACTTTAGAGACATCAGAAAAAGCTTACAGAACTAAGAAAGGTACTAAGGGTACGATGATAAGAACCGTCGTCTCCGATGGCATGACCCCTTCGCACATCTCCTTGTAGAGACCACTGGCTCCATCCATGGATCCGAACCAGCTGTCACCACGAGTATCTCCAACGCTGCTTTAGCATTGAATTTTAGTTGGCGTCATCACTGAGCGAAGTGAACAGACAGGACAATGAGATATTTTTGTAGAAAGGCTGGATGTTTTGTCGACATGGTAGAGTGTTGGACCGGCGGCACCCGGCCGGTCCGGACAGTGGTGAGGGCTGTACGCCGATCGTGTTGTCTGATTAATTCTCTGATGATCGAACGTCTCTGTGTTTAGGTTTTGGTGTTTGGACGCTCCTGTAGTCGTGTATTCTTCGGCCAATGTGTTGTCTGATTGGTTCTCTGATGATCGAACGTCTCTGTGTTTCGGTTTTGGTGTTTGGACGCTCCTGTAGACGTGTATTCTTCAGCCAATATATGATCTTCGTTTGAAGAGGATGCTGTCAACTTCCACTTCCGAAAGAAAATGAGGTTGCAACGGGGACATAAGCCTTGTCAGTTTCCAGTTTTTCGCGCACGGGAAAAATGATTATTTGTGGCTCTAAAGAACCCCGTTTGAGAATTTGCCGCTCAAAAGATTTTTCTTGACCATTTGCCACTCAAAAGCCTGAAATAGTTCAGATTTGCCACTCGGACAGTATTTCGGTATTTTTTTTTCTCTGCTTTTCGGAATCCTAGTGTGAAAAGACTGAAATGTCCTCATCTCCTATCCCCGATTAATCCTATTCTTAGGGATGAAAATGAAAACGAAATTTCCGACCGTTTCGAAGAAAAATAGAAACGGAATTTTTTTTGTCAGAAACAGGGGAGCTATTTTCGACGGAAATGGAAATTTCATATAAATGAAACCAGAAATTCCATCGAAAACTTGACCCACTTAGTCAAAAAGGAGAATAGAGAATTTACAATTATTTTCGAATTAAAATAATTTAGAAATACAAATGGCTTTATAGAAAATATCAAATAGAGTTCAAAAATTCTGAAAAAATTCTTGAAAATACTTTAGAACATTTTGAACTTAGAAAAATTATTTCTAGCATAATTTTTTATTTTTCATGAATACATTAATTTTATAAATCTAAAAATTGCGAAATGACATTTATAAATTCCAGAAAATACAGGATAAATATAAAAAAAATCATAAATGAACATTGAATAATAATATGCAAATTTTAGAGTATTACACCTTTATAGTCAGAAGAGCAAGAGGATGTTAATTATAATAGCATGAAGGAGGACATAATGGTCTGATCTAAGGGACAAATAGCAAGTCTTCAACTGATAAACTTAAGAAAAAAAACTTCGTAGTGATACTGGTAAACATAATATTATTCTTGTATCTACTTTGGAGGTGGAATAAGTTATATTGTTTTTGTGATAATGTATATTGTGATCATGTATTGTATTCTTATGGAATTTTCTACTTTCGTTTTCGTATTTGTTCTGTTCCGTTCTACATCAGTTTTCGTCACAATTTATTTCTAGAGTTTCCGATTTTATTTTCATTACAAGTAAAAAAATATAGAAACAAAAACGAAACAACCATTTAAGTCGTTCCGTTTTCAGTCCTAACTATTCTTCTACCTGACACTACTCTATTCTGCTAGTCTCTCGCCGCTGCGGAATGTCCCGCTCCAAGCTGGGCACCTCACGGTCGCATGTCTGTTGAAGCACTCCCTCCAAACCAAGGCGGCAAGGCCATTGGTGGATTCGCCGGCTTAGACTGGTGCTCACCACCGCACCACTGGAAAGCATAGTCACAACTCACAAATCACCGGAGGGCGCCTCGTTCACCACCACCAATGCCAAGCCACACCGAGCCTCTTCCTTCCTCGCCAATTGCCTCACCAAGTTCACATCGGCCTCATGTTGCTCTCCATCTGTTGGAACAAAACTTCAAAAACTTTAGAACAATTTTCTCTTTTATTTTTTCACTTTATTCACCTATAAAACTCAAATATATCTCTATATTTATACCCAAAACTACAGCCCTAATTAACAGAATAGGATTCTATTTCCTTAGTCTAATCGGACTCCTCATCCTAAACTTTCTTAATACAAACTTTCAAACTAAAATATTCCTATTGCAAGATTATTTCTATCAATCACCCTCTTAATCTTGTAACACAATTCTAATTCATTAAGGCAATCGGTTTCAACTACGATTTTCCCAACACAAAACTCAATACAGTATGGTGAACATATCTCTAAGGAGTTCCGTCTTTTTCTTACTGGCCATATCACACCGGTGATGCACCTTATAGGTAATTACGACCTGTGCCTCAGCTCTAATTTGTCTTTTCACTGGTAGCACAACTTGACGGTGACGTACTCACATTAGAGCTTATCCACTAGATAACTTGGACACACTTGTAAAAACTCCCATACGCACACACATCTAGAACGACGACTATAACCCCTCAATATTCCAAACTCATCTTCGACGGACTTGATTTTAGACGATGAACACATCTCTTTAATGTCCTAGAGTCAACTTCGACGAACTTAATTTTGGATGAAGAACGTATCTCTTTAACGCCTCGCAGGTAGCTTTTTTTTTTTTTTTTCCTTGCCGCATGGAGGTACGGAACACTCGTAGCTGCGCTGGCCTTCAATTTCTTTCTGCACGCAGCCTTGGAACTCTTCGTCTCGTCTCTTCTTGATTGGGCAGCTCCTGCGCTTCCTCGCTTTGGACCTTCAGCTTGCTCTCTTGTACGCACGTCACGGAGCTTGCTTTCTCTTTTTGCTCGCGCCGTACTGGCCATGCCAACGCTGCAGACGTCAATGCTCCTGCCCTCGGGAGCTTTGGATACGGAGGTACGTCTCTACCCCAATAGCCGAACACGCACACGCCGCCACGGAACAGACCTGCCATTGCTTTTGCGCCGCACGATCGCTTCTCTGTAGTCGCTCCGTGCGCCACAAGTGACGACGCCCACGGAACACGCTTCTGCTACCTCTTGTCGTGCACAAGTAGGGGGGCTCGGGCGGACAAGCTGCCGCACATTGTGCTCGCAATCTGCCGTGCCTCGACTTGATCACTTCGTGGTGCCACTTCCTCGGGTGCCATTCCGGGAGTCTTCTCCTCTCGGGGACAACAGATTGATCCAAATTTTAGACTCCGATACCAATTGTTGAAACAGAACGTCAAAAAACTTTGGGATAATTTTCTCTTTTATTTCTTTTCGTTTTGTTCGCTTACAGAATCAAGCCTGCCCTTATATTTATACCCAAAACTACAGTCCTAATTAACGGAATAGGATTCTACTTCTATATCCTAATTGGACTCCTCATCCTAAACTTTCTTAATACATGTAAGATCATGGTACGTGATATATTTGTGATGAACAATTGGCGAGATTTTGATGTGATGAATAAGTGGTAAAAAGAGTTAATAAAACTAATGTGGATTAAGTTGGGATGAACTAGTTTCTGGATGATGTTTCTGCTTGATGCAATGCGCTCGTGTGAGTGATTGCATGGATTGACTTTGAGTCAAGTCGTGGATTTGTGCTCGGATTCGTTTGGTGTTTATTAGGTGTGCGAGTGTTGCTCGAGGCTTAACGTGGTCGATGATGGGACGGAACTAGGTTCATGGAGGAGCCGAGGTTCGGGACTAGGTTCGAGGAGGAATCGAGGTCCCGTGGTCGAGGATGTCATGCGGGACGTTCGGGCTAGAGAACGGTGTACACGGAGGTGGTTAGTCACGTGAGTGCGGCGGAGTGGGCGACGCGTGCATGTGTGAATTTTGGGTTGTATGCATATATTGGGCCATGTGTTATTGGGCCAATGGATATGTATACATGTGTTTAATTAGAGATAGGGTTTTGAGTTGTATAAAAACCCTGGAAACCTAATCAATGAGATTGAGCTTTTTGGGCGTGGCCGAGGCGTTCGCCGCTTTTATTGGTCTGGCGGTGTGTGCTCTGTTCTCGGCGTTTGCATGCATGGAGTTCTAGCCGACTAGAAGTTTTAGCGAGAGCTCTGGCAGCGTCTTGTTCTCGACCGCTATTGTGCATCCATCTTATGACGAGATATTCTTCGTGGCTTGCGGTTCTGCCGAGACCCTCTGGCGTGGTGGCGACTAGAAGACTTTTGCATGCATGCAAGTCCGCGGTTGTGCATCCAATGGCGTTTTGGTTTTGGTTTTGGTTGGCGTGACTTAAAAAGGAAAAGGCAAATCACGGCTAGAAGTTTGATCGTGGGTGGCGTGGATTGCATGCATGCATGCACTTTTTTTGCGCTAGCCGATCGAACTAGTTGATTTCTGATGCGTACCAAGAAAAAGGTTCTCATTGTTGGCTCTTGTTGATTCGGCCGGCGGGACGACTAACGAGCGATCGGAATTTTTCAAGATTGCTTTCAAGGCATCTTGTGAACACATCTCGGCAACAAAATTCAAAATTTACAAATCGAGGTGCTGATAATTTCGTTCTTCGTTTTTGCTCTTCGTTCTCATGCATATTTCCCTTTTAGATTGATTCATATTTTCATCATTCTTGATACAGTAAAATTGCAAAGGTAATATCTCTAGATCCGTAAATCCGATTGAGGTGATTCTTGTTGCGTTAGTTTCGGATCTGAATCTAATTTATACAGTTAAAATTTTACATCAATCCGACGGTTGGATCTTCGGGAATTACGATTTTAGTGAACGTCTGTTACTCTGTTTTTTGTTGAAACCGAGAGCAATATTTCATAATTAATTTAGGGGTTTTGTGAATCAAGAAAATTTTGATTTTAGTTTCCGCTCAATCATTCACCCCCTCTGATTGGCGTCATCCGATCCTACAAGTGGTATCGAGCGAGGTTAAGGTATGGCGTCCGATAAGTATGTTAATCGTCCTCCTATGCTTAATGATTCAAATTTTTCTTATTGGAAAAGTCGATGCAATCCTATATTGAAGCTCAAGGTAATGATGTTTGGCGCAAAGTTTCTACTGCATATGATGTCCCTGATATAGTTACTAATGATAATAAAGTAGACGTTGATTTGAATGCTAAAGCTAAAACTTGATTTTCAAGGAATTTCGAAAAAGAATTTGATCGAGTTTCTCATTTGCGTTCTGCATATTCAGTTTGGAAGACATTATGTGACTATCATGAAGGTTCTACTAAGATTAAGAAAGTGCATAAAAATATTTACCAAAAGGACTTTTCGATTTTGTAATGAGACCAGTGAATCAATTGATGATCTTTTCTCTCGATTTGAGAAAATCTTGTGCAATTTGCGTGGTGTTGGAGTTAGTAATTCAGTTGAGGATAATGCTAGTAAAATTTTGAGATCTCTTAGTCTGAATGGCGCATGGTTGTTACGACAATTAATCAAACTGTTGATTTGGATACTTTGACCATGGATGATCTTTATTCTAGGTGAAAACTTATGAGATGGATTCTTTGTCACCTAGAGATGATAAATCCTCTACACATGCACTTATTGCTAACCCCAAAGACTTCGTCTGGATTACCATCTTGTGTTTCTTTATGCGCATTGGCCTCTTTTTGGATGAACAGTTTGAGATGCTTCTGAAGAAGATCTTGTGCTCATCTCCTCACGTGCTTTTAAAGCACTCAACAATGTGAGGATGAGGAGGCGTGGAGGCACAACCGGGTCTTTCAATTGCTTTGAGTGTGGCCTTCCGGGCATATTAAAGCAAATTGTCCCAAGTTGAAGAAGAAGGAAGAAAAGGAACCAATAATAGCGCAACTCAAGACGCACTACCCTAGGCGCTCCAATTTTGAAAAGTTGCTAAGAAAGTCTTAGCCGCCATAGAGGAGTGTGATCTTAGCGATGTGGACTTTGAGAGTGATAATGAGCCACATGACAAGAAGAAGGACAAGAAGGAGATTCGATGATGACTTCACCGGCATGTGTTTCATGATTTGGAAGGGATAGCGACAACGACTCCGATCTTGATGAGGTGAGACCTTCTTATGATGAGCTTGAGTATGCCATGGTTAAATTAGCTTCAGAACTTAAAAAGTCTAAGAGGGCTCTTAAAGAAAAAGATCTAGAAATTGATAGTTCCAATTCTGAAATTGCAAGGCTTAGATCTTTAATTCCCGATGATGATTCTTGTAAATCTTGTGATGTGTTACAATCTGAAGTTATTGCCTTAAGGAATGTCCATGTTTCTTTGCTAGAGCAAGGTAAGAAAAATGAGAAATACATGAAAAATGCTAGCTGTTCAACTGTTGATTTGCATGATACAACTCCTTTGTTCTAAATGTTCTATCTTTGGAATTGAAGTTGCATGATGCAAATGCTAGGGTTTCTCAAATGACAGATGCTATGCTTACTTATGAGGTTCTTTCATGTTCAACTTGTCGCAAACAAAAAGAAAAAGTGGATGTTTCCTGTAATAATTGTTTAACTCTTTCTCGAAAGGTTGATTACTTGGAAAAATCTTTAGAACGTTTTTCTGATGGTAAAAAGAACCTCAACATGATTTTGGATACATCCAGAGTAAGCACACATAATAAAGGACTAGGCTTTGATGCACATGCTTATTCTAAATCTCATCCACCAACATTGTTGAATGTAACTGAAAGTGGTAAATTTGAGGTTAAACTGAACCTAAAAAGACCATTTTTAAATCTGCTTTGGTTTTATGTCTAATTTGTCCACAACTAGTGCAATTACTTCATCTTCTAAAACAGCATCACCGTGAAGTACAATTGCTCTTATTGTGGTAAAGATGGTCATTTAGTTCAGTTCGCTTTAGACTTGCAAGAAAGCGAGAAAAATGACAGGTAACATATTTACAGAAAGTCTAGGTGGCAAAAGCCACTTTCTGGATCAAACAGACCGGTCAGACAACAGGTAAGTGGACGTTCAGACCGGGTGCACCCAATTTCGAAAGGTAAAGGTGGTACGGGTTTAATTCGTGCTTTTATGCCTCATCGGTTACGCTAGTCGTATGTCTCATCTTTGGATTCCTAAATTTCTTTTATCTAACCTTGATCTTGAGACTTCGACATTCTCTTTTGTGTAGGTTGTGCGAGAGAGGAAGGAGAACATATGGTTCATAGATTCTGGATGTTCGCGTCATATGACTGGTGATTCAAAATGGTTCTCCTCCCTCACACAAAGTTCAGGTGATGAGGTCATCACTTTTGGTGACAATTCAAAGGGACGGATTCTTGGAAAAGGAATTGTGCGAGTCAATGAAAACTTCATTCTCAAGGATGTAGCTTTAGTAAGTAAGCTCAAGTATAATTTGCTCTCAGTTTCTCAGTTGCTTGATGAAGATCTTGAGGTGAGATTTAAGAAAAACTCTTGTCGTATATTAGATGTTTCTGAAAATCTAGTATGCAACATCACTCGCATTGGTCGCTTGTTTAAAGGTGATTTTTCATGTCCAACATCTGAAACTACATGTCTTGTCTCCCAAGTTTCTAAAGATTTAACTTTTTGGCATCGTAGACTTGGTCATATTGGTTTCGATCATCTTTCACGCATAAGCAAATCAAATTTGCTTAGAGGCTTGCCTGAATTGAAGTATGATAGAACACGTGATTTGGTTTGCTCCCCCTGTCAACATGGAAAAATGATTGCACCACCACATTTTCCTATTTCTCTTTGTTATGACTAATGCTCCAGTCGACTTCTACACATGGACCTTTGTTGGACCCGCTAGAGTGCAATCTGCAGGAGGTAAGTGGTATGTTCTTGTAATTGTAGATGATTACTCTAGATACTCTTGGGTATATTTCATGTCTACCAAAGATGAAGCGTTTGAATTTTTCAAGAGCTTGCATTAAGGTTGTTCAAGGAATTGCTGAAGCACTTAAAGTAATCGGAGTGATAATGGAGGAGAATTCAAGAACACTTGTTTTGCTTCTTTTTGTTTTAAACATAGGATTGAGCATCAATTTTAAATGCCCGGGTTCCACAACAAAATGGTGTAGTTGAGAGGAAAAATCGCACATTAGTTGAGATGGCTAGGACTATGCTTGATGAATATTCAACTCCTAGGAAGTATTGAAATTTGAAGCTATATCTCTGCTTGCTATGTTTCAAATAGAGTATTCTTGAGAGCAAAGCTATATAAAACTTCCTATGAACTTCGATTTGGTCATACTCCTAGCATCTCACATATGCGTGTTTTTGGTTGCAAGTGCTTCATTCTCAAACATGGAAATCTTGATAAATTTGAATCTAGATGCTCAGACGGACTTTTTCTTGGTTATGCTCTTCATACTCGTGGTTACCGTGTGCTGAATTTAGAGACTAACAAAATTATTGAGACTTGTGAAGTCACTTTTGATGAGGCTAGTTCCAGTACTAGACCCGACTTTTCAGGGACACAGGTGACTTGCAGTTCTGAAAGTATCTTTTTGGAAGAAAGTGACGATGAAGACGAAGATGATAGTGGCGATCAAGCTGGCAATCCAGCCCAGTCAGACCGGCCACATGAAGATAATTTGCCTGCGTCTTCTGACATTCCTCCAGCAACTACAACATCCTCACATGGTGTTGTACATGAGGCAGCTCCAGAAGTTTCTGCACCCATGCACATACAACGTAGACATCCTCCGGGGAGATGATGATTGGTGAGTTAAATGTGCGTGTGCTTCAAACAGTACAACATCGATGCCTCATATGCTCATCTTGCTTTTGTTGCATCATTTGAACCCCAAGATGTAAGTCACGCTTTATCGATGAGTCTTGGATTAATGCCATGCATGAGGAACTTGAGAATTTTGAGCGTAATAAGGTTTGGGTCTTAGTTCCACCTCCTTTAGGTCATAATATTATTGGAACTAAATGGGTTTTAAAAATAAACAAAGTCAAGATGGTGTTGTTGTAAGAAATAAAGCTAGGTTGGTTGCTCAAGGTTTTACTCAAATTGAAGGACTTGATTTTGATGAAACTTTTGCACTGTTGCTAGACTTGAAGCCATTAGAATTTTGTTGGCCTTTCTTTGCATCTAAAGGTTTTAGATTGTATCAAATGGATGTCAAAAGTGCTTTTCTAAATGGCTTTATTTCGAAGAAGTTTATGTCAAACAACCTCCTGGATTTGAAAATCCAAAATACCTGCACCATGTTTTTAAGTTATCCAAAGCTTTATATGGTTTAAAACAAGCTCCTCGGCCTGGTATGATCGACTTAAATCATATTTCTTTGAAAAATGATTTTGAAATGGGTAAAGTTGATAAAACCTTGTTTACACTCAAGCATGGCAATGATCTATTACTTGTTCAGATTTATGTGGATGATATCATCTTTGGAGGTACTTCTCATGCTCTTATTGCCAAGTTTTCAAACACTATGAGCAGGGAATTTGAGATGAGTATGATGGGTGAGCTCACATACTTTTTGGGCTTACAAGTCAAGCAAACAAGGCAAGGTATCTTTATTCATCAAACGAAGTACACAAAAGATCTTCTTCGACGTTTTGAGATGGAAACAAGCAAACCAATTTCCACACCAATTGGTACAACAACTGTTTTGGATCCGGATGAAAAAGGAGAACCAGTTGATCAAAAGGAGTATCGAAGCATGATTGGATCACTTCTTTATCTCACTGCTTCAAGGCCGGATATACACTTTGCGGTGTGTTTGTGTGCTCGTTTTCAAGCTTCCCCACGTGCCTCTCATCGACAAGCGGTAAAACGAATTCTTCGCTATTTACAATCCACTTTAGAGTTTGGCTTATGGTACTCTTCATCATCATGTTTATCACTTAGAGCCTACTCTGATGCTGATTTTGCGGGTTGTAGAATTAATAGGAAAAGTACCTCTGGAACATGTCATTTTATTGGTACATCTTTAGTTGCTTGGTCATCTAGAAAACAAGTCTCTGTTGCTCTCTCAACATTTGAATCTGAATATGTTGTCTTGCTGCATGTTGTGCACAAGTGCTTTGGATGATATCAACTTTAAAGGATTTTGGATTAATTTTAGATAGTGTTCCACTTTTCTGTGATAACACTAGTGCTATTAATATTGCTAAAAATCCAGTGCAACATTCTCGAACAAAGCATATTGATATTCGCTATCATTTCCTTCGAGATCATGTGGAAAAGGAGATGTTGTGTTGCATTTTGTTGATTCGAGTTGCAAATTGCTGATATTTTCACAAAACCACTTGATGCTTCTCGATTTGCTTTTACGAGAGGAGAGTTGGGAGTTGTGCATCCCATGAGCCTGTTTTGAGGGGAGTTTCTATGCCAAGTCTTTTACTTGATGAGCTTGCTTTATCATATTTCTTTATATGTTATGTAATTGAGCTTATATATGATAATTTAAATTGCTTTACTTGAACTAAAAGTGACATTGCGGAATTCCTTGGTTTGATTGTCTATAGCTAATACCTTGTGATATCTTGCTTCCATAGGCTTGATAATGAATCTTCTTGACAAATTTGGGCTGTGAAGCATGTGTGTTTTCAGCTTTACTCTTTCATAGACCATTTAATCACTTTGCATGTTTACAATAAAAGAAAAGGGAATAAGTAAAAAAAACAAAGTGCTCAAATCTGCAAGAAAGAAGCTTGTTAAAATTATCAAAATGTGCAAAAGCTTCAAGATGTATGCTTCAAGCATGCCATTCCCTAAAAGATAAGATGTATGCTTCAAGCATGCCATTCATTGAAAATAAAAGAAGTATGCTTCAAGCATGCCACATGCAGTTTATTGTTATAAAGATTAAATTGGTTTATTAGATTGGAGTTGAAACTACTTGCTTGCCCTGAGTTGTTCGTTGCTTCATTTTTGGGCCTTGTTTTTCTGCTGAGATTTTGCTTAGTACTTGGTTATAGTTGATTGAATTGAGGTTGAGATGCATGTCACTCCCTAATTTGTTAAATTATATTAAGCTCATGTATTATGCTTATTATGTGATCTATAAGGTTATATGCTCGAGTGAGCTCATTTTTTCTTGACTTGGCATTCATTTGTTTTCCTTGATGAAATCATTGTCAAAGGGGGAGAAATAATAAAGCATACATTCAGGTGGAGAAGAGAAAATGTTTTTATTGTTGAAAAGGGTGAATTTTCTTTTTCTTCAAAAGGGAGATGATGTTTCTTTTCACCTTGTGCTTTTGAGCCGACTTGTGCTTTTTACACTTTACTTTCATCACATATGTTTTATGCTTTTTAGAGATGTTGCCAATGTGTTCATCAAGGGGGAGATTGTAAGATCATGGTACGTGATATATTTGTGATGAACAATTGGCGAGATTTTGATGTGATGAATAAGTGGTAAAAAGAGTTAATAAAACTAATGTGGATTAAGTTGGGATGAACTAGTTTCTGGATGATGTTTCTGCTTGATGCAATGCGCTCGTGTGAGTGATTGCATGGATTGACTTTGAGTCAAGTCGTGGATTTGTGCTCGGATTCGTTTGGTGTTTATTCGTGTGCAGGTGTTGCTCGAGGGCGAACGTGGTCGATGATGGGACCGGAACTAGGTTCATGGAGGAGCTGAGGTTCGGGACTAGGTTCAGGGAGGAATCGAGGTCTTGGTGGTCGAGGATGTCATGCGGGACGTTCGGGCTAGAGAACGGTGTACACGGAGGCTGGTTAGTCACGTGAGTGCGGCAGGTGGGCCGTACGCGTGCATGTGTGAATTTTGGGTTGTATGCATATATTGGACCATGTGTTATTGGGCCAATGGATATGTATACATGTGTTTAATTAGAGATAGGGTTTTGAGTTGTATAAAAACCCTGGAAACCTAATCAATGAGATTGAGCTTTTTGGGCGGCGGCTGAGACGTTCGCCGTTTTTATTGGTCTGGCGGCTGTGCTCTGTTCCTCGGCGTTTGCATGCATGGAGTTCTAGCCGACTAGAAGTTTTTAGCGAGAGCTCCTGGCAGCGTCTTGTTCCCTGACCGGCGGCTGTGCATCCATCTTGCGACGAGATATTCTTCGTGGCTTGCGGTTCCTGGCCGAGACCCTCCTGGCGTGGTGGCGACTAGAAGACTTCGCTGCATGCATGCAAGTCCGGCGGCTGTGCATCCAACTGGCGTTTTGGTTTTGGTTTTGGTTGGCGTGACTTAAAAAGGAAAAGGCAAATCACGGCTAGAAGTTTGATCGTGGGTGGCGTGGATTGCATGCATGCATGCACTTTTTTTGCGCTAGCCGATCAGAACTAGTTGATTTCCTGATGCAGCCGAAGAAAAAGGTTCTGCTGTTGGCTCTTGTTGATTCGGCCGGCGGGACGACTAACGAGCGATCGGAATTTTTCAAGATTGCTTTCAAGGCATCTTGTGAACACATCTCGGCAACAAAATTCAAGATTTACAAATCGAGGTGCTGATAATTTCGTTCTTCGTTTTTGCTCTTCGTTCTCATGCATATTTCCCTTTTAGATTGATTCATATTTTCATCATTCTTGATACAGTAAAATTGCAAAGGTAATATCTCTAGATCCGTAAATCCGATTGAGGTGATTCTTGTTGCGTTAGTTTCGGATCTGAATCTAATTTATACAGTTAAAATTTTACATCAATCCGACGGTTGGATCTTCGGGAATTACGATTTTAGTGAACGTCTGTTACTCTGTTTTTTGTTGAAACCGAGAGCAATATTTCATAATTAATTTAGGGGTTTTGTGAATCAAGAAAATTTTGATTTTAGTTTCCGCTCAATCATTCACCCCCCCTCTGATTGACGTCATCCGATCCTACAATACATACCTTCCAAACTAAAACTTTCCTATTACAAGATTATTTCTATTACCATCTACCTCTCCACCTTTCTCTGTCACCGGAGAGCTCCACCGGTGAGCGCCTTCGCGGTGCCATGGCCATCGTCGTTGCCAGGCCGCCATGGAAACTCTCTGACAGCTCCAACACCACCTCCATCATCCACTTGATACCCTGGTGCTCATGCGATCGCCATCCTTCCCTCCGCGTCGCCGGAGCTTGGTCCCCGTTAAGTCTATGCCGCCCTATTCGCTACCGATGCCAAGCTGTCATTCCGATGGTGAGCTTCACGTCTGCCCGACAATGGCCTCTGTGAGTAACGAGATGTCGGCCAGCGACGAGGAAGAAGAGGACAAGGAGGTCGTGGGGTGCCAGAGGTGCAAGATGGCATTGGGAATGAGGTGGCAGGGGGAAGAAGGCATGGGAAAGAAGGTGGAGGTGAGAGGGCAAAGTAATCCTTGCACATTAGAATTTCAGACGAAAAAATATAAAAATAGAAAAATACAGAGAGTGGCAAATCTCAGCTATTTTAGACTGTGGTGTGTAAATGATCAAGAAATTTTTTTGGAGTGATAAATTCATACTGTTGTATTTAGAGTGACAAATCATCAATTTTCCATTCGCGCAAGGACTGCAATGCGGCAGTACAAGTGTAAAATTCACATCACACTAGATTCTCAGGAAGAAAAGGCTCGTGGACAAGGCTTCAAATTTCGTTTTTTGATCATATCTTAGAGGATTTTAGCCAAAATCTGGACAAAATTTTAAAAACAAATTTGAAATCCAGTAAATTTGAGACCAGGAAAACCGAAATCTCGAACGAAATTTTAGCTGAAATTGCCAAAATTTTAGCCGAAATTGTCAAAATTTTGGGCATTGTGAACCACGTGTGAAACGGTCTTCTGAGGCTAGAAAAATATTGCAAAAAATATGAAAAAAAATCATGCAATTATTTATCTACATTTCCTATATGTTTTAATGCAAAATAGTAAGTATGTGCATATAAAAGATCCTAAATTTAGAAAATTCGACAGCATTCCTCTTGTGTCACGTTCCTCCTGCTAGAAAATCTTATTATTTCTGTAATGAAAATTTGGAAATCTGTCTCTTCTGGTAAACAAAACTCTTGCCCATTGGCATTGCCATGTGCCATTATGTTGTAATTTCACCACTTGCAGAATCAACATCTTGTTCCCCGAGTTTTTCAGCAAGTTGGCTGTAAACGTAAAATAGTTTCCAAGTCATTTTCATCGAAGCGCAGTACTGCTTTTTCATAGTGCATATAATGAACGCTTGGACTTTCTCTTGTGCATGCATGATAGCACTAAAAGGCACCTACTATATTCCCTGATCATTTTCCTATATTCTAAATATGCCCGTAAATCACGGCTTTGCAGGATCCAAAGGAGGGCAATTGGTGGTTGCAGTTTGGTAATAACTAATAACTATGGGTGTGTTTGGTAGAGCTCTAGCTCCACTAAATCCGTAAAGCTGGAGCTGTGAGTACATTAAACGAGTTTTTAGATGGATCATCTTGTTTATATTTTAGACCAAAAATATAAACTTAATTCAATTTATTTTGGCCTACAAGTTTCAGATCTCAACTGAAACTAGGATTTAAAGCTCTATCAAACAAGCCCTATGTTTTGGGCTACTAGCCATCCTTCCTCTTCTTTTGCTTGGCAGACAGTACCTCCATGATAGAGTGGGGTAGTGAATGGTGAACTTGGAGACTCCATGATAGTGTAAGGTGGTGGGGTGGTGATTGGTGAACTCCATGATAGACTGGGGCACTTCTTTTATGGGGGCCAGGGAAAAACCCTAATTGTCCATAGGAAAAGAAAAGAATTGCTATCCAAGGCCTAACAACACCTTGATAACTCCTAACATGTACTTTTTTGGCAAATTTTTCACATGCATTCCTCGTAAAAGGCATTAAAATTCTCTCCAAAAAATTGGAGTGAAATCTGATTCTAAAAACATCAAAACTAGTCAAAAAATTGAAATCTTGGCGAAATTCACTCAAATCACTATAGCAGTTTAAAAAATTTTCAGATTTTTTTATTCTACCTAGATTTGGAATCTCACCCTCACCGAAATGCGAAATCTCAGAGAGATTTTGAATCTTCTCGTGGAAATGTGGTGGATGAGGAGAATTATTTGGGATCTATCCAGACAAACTCGCTGAAGGCATGAGGGCAAATACGCGAAGGATTGTGATCCATGTTTGGGAAAGAAACAAAGATAGGTGAGTTGTTAGTTGGGTAAATACAATGTTTTACTCCCTCTTCCAAAAATATTGGGCGCATTTTTGGAACCGTCTTGTCCGTAAATATAATATGTATCTTATATTCTAATACAAAATTAGTGTGATATTCTCTCTATATCTCTAATAAATATCTACCTTTACTTTATATGTATATATTGAATATAGTGTTCAGAGATGATAGTGATAGTTTAGTCATGTTCACATTTCCTTGGTCTGCGTGCTAAGAGGAAATATATCTCATAAATCTGGGTGGAGCGAGTAAATTTTTATATTCCGGATCGCTTTTTCTTTGTCGAATTTAGATGTAAAATTTGAATGTGATCGGTTCATGGCCAGATAATTGGTCTTCAATTTGAGTTTGAAATTCAACATCCTCTCCAGGCTGGATTTTCTTCTCAGTACTAGTAGGAAAATTAATAATAACTAATAGAGAAAATCTATTATATGTCATCAAACAAGTTCCTGTTCTATGATTCACCACCGAATAAGTCCTCTTCTACGATGCACCATCAAGTCTTAAATTTTATCTGCGATTTACTATCGCCGTCACCTATCCGTCGTAGCCCCTCCATTAAGCTTGTCAGTTTTTTCAAAATGGTCCAAACTGCCCCTTCTTCCTTCCCTTTCTTCTTTCCTCCCCTTTTCTCTTCTTCCTCTCTTTCTTTTCTCCTTCTCCAGCACCAGCTCAGCTCCTCTTTTCTTCCTCCAGCTAGCTGGCCTCTTTGGCTAGGCTCCTCCTGCCCTGGCGTCAGCCTCCGCGCAATGGCCCCGGACATGGCCGTCGTGTCCCAGGCCGAACCGCCACGCCGGCCCTAAATCGCCACACCCTGGGCTCGCACCGCGCTGCTGCTGTGGCAGCCGTAGCCTTCCTGGGCCGCGCCACCATGCCATTGGCGCTCGCGCCGCTTGCCTCCACACCTGCCGCTGCTCCATGCCTTGCTCGGTCGCACGTCGCCCTGCCACAGCGCGCCTATGCCGCTGCTGCCTCGAGCGCCGCCTCAGCCAACCGCACTGGGCCAGCGCCTCCACGCGCCTAGGCCACGGGCATCTTCGCTATAGGCCCCAAGCTGCCCTCGGCTCGCAACCCGCCGAGCTGCGCCGCACCGACCGCGTCTCGGCCTTGCCTGCGCATTGACCGCGTCGCCGTTGCACGCCTCGGCGGACTGCTGTACACTGCATCGTTGTGCTGCCTCGCCCCGCGCTTGCCGACCGTGGCCGCGGACTACTGCGCCGTCGCCGTCGTGATGGCCAAGCCTGGTCCCCTGCTACCGCTTGCCTCGGCCAATATCTGTTGGCAGACACCCTGCCTGGCCACAGCTCCCTTGTGGCTCCGGTTGCATGAAGGCGGCGCGAGGCGATGCAAGCGCCGTGGTGGCTCTCGAGGCACGGTACAGTAGCGGCGCTGCCACAACAGCGCACGGTGGCATGGCGTTGTGGACGGGGGAGCAGCGGCCATGGCGATTGGGGCATTTTGGACCATTTTGAAAAAAAAAACTGATGGGCTTAACGAAGGGGTTATGACGAATAGGTGACGGCATTGGTAAATCGTAGACAAAATTTAAAACATGATGGTATATCGTAGAAGAGGGCATTTTCGGTTGCGAATCGTAAAATAGGGACTTATTCAACGGCATAGAATAGATTTTCTCTAACTAATACTTTCAAAACTAAAAAGTAGGAAAAGTGGGTGAGGAAGGTATGTACACTGGTACAAACAGGTGCCATGTTAGAGTATCTTCAAGAAGAGTCCTAAATAGGTTGCTAATTGTAATTATAGAGTTTTGATGGAAAAAAAGCACTCCAACAGAGGTTGTATTTTGAGAAAAATTATCAAAATAGGTTTAGGACTCAGAGCCCTGTTGCTATATTTAGCAACTCTCCTCTCCGGCCCTAATGAAGGATTGAAGATTTAGGATCTAATTGCTGGAGTTAATAACTATCTTGGGTCCTAATTTTTTTAGTTTAGGCCCTATTTTGAGGTATAGGATTCTATTTTAAGGCTTGACTATTGGAGATGCTCTTATCTATAGATAATAATAAAGATACATCTTACAATAAATTGTCTGTAAATTAATCAATAGAATTATAATTTTGTAGCCTGTTGTGTTGCTTTTTTTTCCCACAACTTAAACAAAGCAGTTAATCTCAACAGATATATATACACACGAACCTTAGTTCTAAATAGAAATTCCAAACACGCAAGTAGCTTGCACACACGAACAAGATGACAAATTCCTTGCATGATTTTCTTTTGGTGGAACGTCCGAAAACCGCACAAACTGATGTACAACGCCTGCAATTTTCCTCTCGGTTGATGACAAGATGAATAGTATCCCTATGCAACAAGATACCATAATAACAACCTAATGACTTGTATCCGGACGTCCAAAATTTTTGGATACATTGCAACATTTTTTTCATACATGTGCAACATTTTTCGTCAACGTGTGTAACATTTTCCTTCGACAAACAGTAAAATTCGCTACAGTAAACAGATATTGCAAGCGTTCAAACAAAATGTTGTACGCGTAGAAAAAAAATGTTACACACGTTAAAAAAAAATGTTACAAGAGACGTCCGATAAAATAAATAGTAACCGAACGTCTGAACGCTGGATAACAAATGGCCACCGTCACATTTACCAGCCAAGGCATTAACACATCAGACATACCCGTACTCACCCGTGCCGCTCCCAAGTCCCATCAGCACAGTCAGTTATATATCCCGGCCCCTAAATGCAGCAGCTCAATCTTATTTGTCTGTACGACGGCAGGTCCTTCACCGCCAGTACATCCTCCAACACTAGTACACGCTCCAGCTGACTTCTTGTAGATTTCAAGACCTCCTAGTGCAACGAAAGCAACAAACAATAACTCAGCTGGTTAAAAATAAGTTAATAATAGTAAAAAGACAAGCAGGATCAGTTTATACAACATGCCGAAGAAGCTTTCATTGAACTCCATATACAAAGCACGTTTCCCAAGCCACTGACCATCGAGCACCCGAAAGGCCACGCAATACAGGTGAACAAAAGCGTTCTCATCTCGTCCAAGTAGTTCCAGGAAACGTATTCCTCACTTTGAAGATGGAATGGCTGCACAAATTGAGGAGCACAAAAAAAACAAGGAAGTAGGAATCATACCAATATAGTGTAAAATTGATTTGGAAATTGAGATATTACTTGACTGTAGATCCAGCATCTGGATCAGCATGAATGAAATGTTGATACCAGCAACTGCGAAGGGGTACTCCCAATCTACTCTCTGCCCTTGTACTTTGTTCAAAAGCATCTGAAACGAACACTGCGCCAGAACATATGTATGATTAAACAAAAAGCAAATCAGAAATATGTCGTTACCAATGTTATTAGATAGAAGGATAGAAGTTGATTACAGGGTAGTTCCTAGTGAAAAAAATTAGATTCTCAAACGATATGAATCCACCACCCCTGCATCGACAATATCAGTGGCTTTACCAATTGAGTAAACTACACTAGACAGGAGCATACTCTGGTACTTGAGTACTAAAAGAATACCTGAAATCAGTTGATGGATTTGTTCCTTGCCAACCCATCTCCTTCCATAATTCTGATTTTAGAAGAGGAATCTCGCGACTTGGGTAAGCTATCCTCCAGAGTTGTCTCAAGGCATCCTAATAATAATAATAATGCAGATCAGAAAACTTTGCTTGCATGAGGGGATGATTTGTGGTAAAGCCACAAAAAAAATCCATACATGAGCTACCGAAACAGATTACATACTTGATGCTAAACATGGGAGCCATCAAAAGGAATTTGCAATCTGCATCTTAAAGTATTCAATCTTTCTTCCTGGGAAATAAATATACAGGTTCAAAGTCTGCTGGGTTAGGACGGGAGGTTTTGCACGGAGAGGATGTCGACCGGTCACCGGTGGCTGCCGTGGACATGGAGCGACAGAAGTTTGCTTCGTCTGGGCATGCAGTGATTCAAAATTTGAGTGCGGCCGACAATCACGGAGTGTTAGTCGATCGTGCTAAATTATATGGCAAGATTCGTAATATCCTCAGGCGCCCTATCGAAAGGAGGCCCACATGCCAGAATCTCTCGTTCCAATCTATTGAGTACAAAGGAGGGGTGTCTCGGCGCTCTTACGCGGCTATTGCTGCTCTTCCGCCGCCGCCACCAGTGATGGATCATCAACAGCCGGAACGTTTTCAGAGATCTTCGCCTGCGGCAAGACATGAGCGGGACTGGCCTCCCTTCGGCAGATTTCAATGGGGTAGGGGCCAAGGTCCGGTGCGGGCCAGACCTGGAGGCCGAGGAGCGTTTGCTGGTCGGATCGCTATGCCCGCTGGTCATGCGGGGGGTGATCGCGGCGCGTCTGGTGGGAGGGGTCGTGGCGCTCTGGGTGCCGATCGGCCTCTCAATTCTGGTGGAAGGGGGCGATTTTCTGTACAAGGCACGTCATCAATTTGTGTCGGTTAATCAGCCGTTGGAAGGTGGTGTGTCTGTGGACAACAGTGCAGTGCTGGAGAAGTCCACGGCTGATGCATCGAAGGTGAAAAAACCTCGTCCTCCTTTCTGTTTCCGATGCAAAGTTGTTGGTCATCTAGAATCGTTGTGTCAAGCAAACTTAGACTGCTATATCTACAATAAAAACAATTCTCATTTGCGGGTCAAGTGCCCGTTGCTTAAGTTTCCAAAGCCTAATGCTTCTATGTTCGGGTGCGCGAAAAATAAACTCTGTTTCTTTAGAATTCTTGAGTTCGATTATAAATTGGAAACCCCTGATCCAGCACCAACTGCATTGGTTACGATCTCGGGTGGAAAATTGGATGCAGCCACAATTTAGAGTGAGCTTGCCAGATTAACACGAATTGATTGGACTTGGGAGGCTCTGCCACATGAGAATGATGCTTTTCTTGTCGCTTTCCCATCTGAGGATGAGTTAAAGCGTATGTCAGACATTGAGTATAAATTAAAAAATCATCAAGTTACTCTTACTATTTCCGAGTGGGAGCTTAGTGGCGATGTGGCACCCGCTTATTTCCTTGATGAGGTGTGGGTGCATGTAACGGGTGTACCTCATGCTTGGAGGCATTACCTGGGTTTCTGGGCGCTTGGTTCTTTGATCGAGGTCACTCTTGAGGTTGATATGTATACATACAGAAAAAAAAGGGGTTATCCGGCTCTTAGTTGGCATGATTGATAGAGGCCAACTTCCACTTAAAACAGATTTGGTCTTCAATAAGGTGGGATATGATATTCTCTTCTCTATTGAGGAAAACTTGTTTGAGCTGGCCATGCCTCCGCCTAATCCTCATAATCCAGATCAGAAAGGTAATGGTGATTCAGGGACTGATGGGGCGAGCAAAGATGGAGACGGTAATCAAATTGCAAAGAAATAGAAGAATGTGCAAGATCCTTCTAGTTCTAGTTCTGTAATTTTAGGAAGTGGTCCAATTCCTATGCAGACGGCTAGTGTCTTGCCAGTGAGACTGTCGTGGAATGTTCATAAGAATCTGGAGAGCTTTTCATTGGCGGATATTGAGGGATCTTCGCCTAATATCTTGGTAACTAAAATACCAGATATGACTTCACAGGTATTTTCTTCCCCTCTTAAGATTTCTTTATCACTTCCTGTGTGTATGAATGAAAATGTTGGTTTAATGCAGAAGGAGTCAGGTCCAAAAAAGGTATCGCGTGAGGAGGTTCATCGATCGGCCTCCTTGTAGGAGGCCAAGCATGTTTGTAATACTAGTTTTGAACAGACTTCTGTCATGCTGCAGTCGCTTCCGAATGAACAAGGGGGGCTTTCTTTGGCTGCTCGTTGTGTGCTGCCTGAAGGGGAGTCGCTGAATAAGGTTGTTGCGCCGGGTTCAGACAAGCCAGTGCGGTTGAGCAGTGATTGCTTAGTGCATGGGTTGTCGCATACTGACTAGGAGCTGGGAGGGGATGTGCATCACGCTGGATCGCCGGTGGCGCATGGGATGTCACAGGATCTGGCCCATACCGATCAGGAGATGGGCTGGGATGTGCATCAAGCTGGATCGTAGGTGGTGTGTAATCCATCAAGGACTGGGGGTGTGATGACGGGTTCAGCCCAGCTGGAACAAGTGTTGGTTCACGACACGGGGGTGCCAAATTCACACGAAGGAAGTGTTCCAGTTTCTGACTCTTCTTGTGGTATGTGCCCGGTTCATTTTAATTCTATTAATGGTCTCCGCCGTAGCTTACGATGTAATGTTCAAGCTGCTGACGGTACATCTATGACAGATGATGATTCACTAAGTAAAGCCATATGATGAACCGCAGTGAGGAATCTGGACGCCGATTTAGGACGCAAGACGGTGGTTCCCTCAATTGAGAAACCATATTTGCCTTCGACTACTTTACCTTTTGAGACTGGTACGCTTCCATGTTCAAATTCTCTCTCTTTTGCCGCAATGTCTGATGAGATTTGTGTAGCAAATCTTGATAGCATAGGCTTTAAGATGAAAAAGAGTAGTATTGGGTCTATCATATCGATTAAAGCACTAAAAAGGATGGAAGTGGATAGGTTAAAATTGAACCAATCTGATAGACAAAAGGGGGCCAGAAGAGGTTCATTGTTAGAGAGTAGGGAGGTTAATCCCTTCGAATCAAGTGATGATGAAGTCGCTAAGGATGATAGTGATTTACTTGTGCACTTGATCAAGGATGTGTCCGAAGTGGACCTAGAGACGGAGGATTTAGACATGAGGATATGTGATCTAATGGCCTCCTCTCGTAAGTCTCATAGGAACCGTAAATTAAAAGAGCAGAAACGGTTACTATGAAAGGTTTTTTCTGGAATAGCAGAGGTCTTTCAGACTTGCTAAATTTCGTTACATTTCAGAGGTGGTTAAAGATAATAATCTTGATTTTGTTGCTGTAATGGAAACAGGAAAGCAGGACATGTCAAAATCGAATCTTGCACGGCTTTCTGGAGGTGTGGATTTCGTTTGGCATTGTCTTCCCCCTAGAGGTCGATCAGGTGGGATTCTTTTAGGAATTAACATGGATTCTTTTGTTCTGTCTTCGATTGTGGAAGGAGAATTTTTTATCAAATTCCATCTCAGCAATAAGGCAGACAAATTTAAATGGATCCTAATGGCAGTATATGGTCCAGCCCAGGACGATTTTAAAGCAGCGTTTCTGGCTGAACTCGTTCGAACTTGCCAACACAATCATTTACAGACTATTGTTGGGGGAGACTTTAATATTATGAGAAAAAGTACGGAAAAGAATAACAATAGATTCAGTGATCACTGGCCTTTCCTATTCAATGCTGTAATTGATAGTTTGATCTGAGAGAGATAGAACTCACTGGTCGTCAGCTTACATGGGCAAACTCTTTGCCCAGTCCAACCTATGAGAAGTTAGATAGGGTTCTTATGTCTACCGAGTGGGAGTTTAAATTTCCACTTGTTTCTGTTCAGGCGTTGGATAGAGGCATGTCGGATCATACCCCCCTTTTGTTAGATACTGGAGATCCAGCCTTCTCTGGGATAGCTAAACAGTTCAGATTTGAACTTAGTTGGTTAACTCAAGAAGATCTCCATGACAAGGTGGTGGATATATGGAATAAACACGTGAGAGGAAGAATTACGTCCAGCGATGGAACCGCAAAATGGGGGCTTTGCGTAGTTTTCTTCGGGGTTGGGCACTTCATCACAACGGTGTTTATAAGCAAAAGAAAAGTGAGCTCCAAGCAACAATCAATGAGCTAGATGTTGTTGTGGAGGTTAGGGATTTATCTGAATTGGAGCGTGTGACTCTCGCTCGGGCTCGGGATCAACTGGTCAATCTTCTCAGAGAGGAAGAAACTAAATATTATCAGCGGGCTAAAGTGAATGATGTCCTTTTGGGTGATAATAACACTAGATACTTTCAAATGGTTGCTAATGGCAAACATAGAAAGAAAAGAATCTATTCTCTGGACCATGAGGACAGTAAGATTGAGGGGCAGGCTAATCTTAAAAGCTTCATAACCAAGTTCTACAAAGAACTTTTTGGGGATCTAGGGGAAAGCTTGTTAGCCTTCGATGAGGAAGATAATCAAGATATACTGCAAGTCTCCTTGGAGGAAAACACTCCTCTTACTGCTCAGTTCACTGAGAAAGAAGTTAGAGACGCTGTTTTCCAGATGGACCATAATAAAGCTCCTGGGCCAGATGGTTTTCCTGCAGAATTTTATCAGAAGTTCTGGGATATTATCAAAGGAGATCTTTTGATTATGTTCCAGGAGTTACACGCTGGAGATATACCTCTTTTTAGCCTGAATTTTTGAATAATTACTCTTCTTCCCAAAGTTCAAGAAGCAAATGTAATCCAACAATATAGGCCTATTTGTCTATTAAATGTGAGTTTCAAAATTTTTACCAAGGTGGCTACCAGCAAATTGAGTATGGTTGCAAAAAAGGTAGTTAGTCCGACTCAGACGGCTTTCTTGCGTGGGCGAAATATTCTAGAAGGAGTTGTCATACTACATGAAACAATACATGAGTTGCATAGAAAGAAGCTTAGTGGGGTTATTTTTAAGATTGATTTCGAGAAAACTTACGATAAGGTTAAATGACCTTTTTGTTTCAGACCCTTCGCATGAAAGGATTCTCATCCAAGTGGATTTCTTGGATTAAGTCTTTCATTTCGGGAGGTAGTGTGGCGGTTAATATAAATGATGAAGTGGGACATTTTTTCCAAACTAGAAAAAGTCTATGACAAGGTGATCCTTTATCACCACTTTTGTTTAATGTTGTTGTAGACATGTTGGCAGTTTTGATTAGAAGGGCTAAGGAACAGGGTCAAATCGGTGGAGTAGTGCCTCACTTAGTTGATGGTGGCTTATCTATTCTTCAATACGCAGATGACACAATCTTATTTATAGAAAATGATCTGGATAAAGCTCGCAACATGAAGCTATTGTTGTGTGCGTTTGAGCAAATTTCAGGTCTTAAAATAAACTTTCATAAAAGTGAGTTAATCTGCTTTGGTGATGCCCACGATTCCTTAGAACAGTTTTTGGATCTGTTTGGCTGTAAATAAGGGGATCTCCCTCTGAAGTATTTAGGAATTCCTATCCACTTTAAGAAATTGAGAAACTCTGATTGGAAAAGGGTAGAGGAGCGATTTGAAAAGCGACTTAGTAGTTGGAAGGGGAAACATCTTTCAGTTAGAGGTAGATTAATGTTTATAAATTCAGTATTAAGTAGCCTTCCAATGTACATGATGTCCTTTTTCGCAATACCCAAAGGTGTGCTCAAAAAACTTGATTATTTCCGTTCTCGTTTCTTTTGGCAAGGTGATGAGGGCAAAAGAAAATATTGCCTTGCCAAATGGAGTATCCTATGCCAACCCAAAGATCAAGGGGGTCTTGGGATTCATGACTTAAAGGTTAAGAATATCGCTCTTCTGAGTAAATGGTTGTTCAAGCTTTTAACATCGGATGGTACATGGCAGCAGCTTCTTAGAAATAAGTATCTTGTATCTAAACCTTTAGTACAAGTTGAGTGGAAACCAGCAGACTCGCATTTTTGGTCCAGTTTGATGCAGGTAAAACAAGATTTTCTTCGCTTTGGTACCTTCAAAATCAATAATGGATCACAGGTGAGATTCTGGGAAGATACTTGGCTTGGAAGCTGTCCTTTAAAAGACCAATATCCTGGGTTATATAGCATTACAAGGAGGAAATACATAACCATTGCAGATGTTTTCTCAGCTCCTCAACTAAACATCTCGTGGAGACGGTCCTTGATTGGATCTAAGTTGGTGGCGTGGAATGCTTTGCTTTCCTGCATCGCCAATTTATATCTGTCGTAGGAGGATGACGAATTTCGCTAGAACTTATGCCAATCTAGACAATTTTCAGTGCGGTCTCATTACCTGGCTTTGATTAAATGCGATGTTCCTAATTTTAACAAGCGCTTATGGAAGTTGAAAGTCCCACTAAAAATCAAAGTGTTTCTGTGGTACCTTAGAAGAGGGGTCATTCTGACTAAAGATAATCTGGCCAAACGTAATTGGAAGGGTAGTAAAATATGCTGTTTTTGTCATGAAATGGAGACAATTAGGCATTTGTTCTTTCACTGCCGTTTCGCACGTATGGTCTGGGGTTTTCTCAATCTAGCTTTTGGCATTATTCGCCCTATAAGTGTTTCTCATATATTTGGGAGCTGGCTTGATTGTTTTCAAAAGGGTCTTAAAATGGTTGCTTTATTAGGAGCCGCTACCATTTGTTGGTCTCTTTGGTTAAGCAGAAATGATATAGTCTTTGAAAGAAAACCAAACTTATCCCCCTTGCAGGTTATTTATGTTACTTCCCATTGGCTGCGTACTTGGGCTGTACTACAGAAGCCGGAATTACGAACTATTATGGCGGAGGTTACACAACGGTTGATGCAGGTGGTCATGAATTTCTATTCCCAGGTGCATGGATGACGGTCTAGTCTTCGGATTGATAGTCACTAGAGTGTATGTGTTATTCTCTTTTTTCCTTTTTTGTTTTTGTTTAAGGGCTATGTGCTTCTTGTTAAGCAGAGACCGGGACAAATTTTAAGGATTTGTATCATCTTGATGTAATGTTCTTAAAATTAATAAAATCTTCCTTCATCTAAAAAAAGCTACATACTTACATAAACTACTTACTGAATTTATTTTTAGCAAGGAGGACTAACATGTAACTCACATCACAAGTGCCGGAAAAATCAGGAAATTGAAATAAACTATAACTATCAAGTTTGCCCACGTTTGAGTCCACTACCATCAACCGTGGACAAAGCTTATGCATCACTGCGGTGGGTAAAATGAACAGTACCTAACCGCTGTGCCCAATCGCAATCAAATTTGAGAAAAGAAAAGACCAGTGTAGTTGTTCCTTCTTTCTATCATCATCCCATAAGTCTTGCCTTCTGGGGTCATATACCTATAGATAGCAAAAAACTTATCAATAAATTAGCAAAAGATATAAAATTCTGCATTTGGCTAACAAATTGTTTGAAGGGTTAATCAAATTATGAATAGAAAAGATTAACCTCTGATCCGCCATTGTCATAGCTAGTCTTCCCTAGTAGAGGTTCATTGAGAGAATCCACACTAGATATGTCAACATGTTCATTCTTCCTCCCATCAACGTCTCCATGATGGAGCCGCCTCCCCAGATTGCTTGTTGACATGAAGTAGAAGCACGAAAATCTTCCCAGATTTTGCCAAGGAATAAAACAAAGCCATTGAAAAGAAAAGTCTCTGTCTGTGCATCATGAGGATCAGGTTGTAGATATCTCAAACAACCATCTATAAGACCTGCATTAATACAAGCCTCTTGACCCCTCCTATGCGGCTATGCCCATCCACAATAACTGCTAAAACGAAAGCAGCCACTGCACTAGTTTGAAGCAGGTTGTGTACATAAGAAAGTTATTAACACACAAGGCCTAAAACAATGAAGTGCTAGAGGTCAACTCCATACCAAATCAGACTGCCATATTTTATAGTTTGAAATGTTTGGTTCTGAAATACAAACGTATATGAAATGCAAGCAAAACTAAACATTGAAGTGTAACCTAATTAAATTTAGAGCACTTTAACAGAAGGAGTGGCTATTTTACATGATAGTGCGTGCAAATAAATCAAATGACAAATTACACAAGCTTGTGGGCAGAGTAGTAAGTACACTACAGACTCCGGAGAAGCATCACACCATGATTTGTCTGAACAATTCAATTTTCTAATCAAATCCATCTATTCCCTGTGCAATAAGCAGTTCGATAATTAGATTATCAATGGCAAAACTAGTTATATGTATGTATAGCACTATGACCTATGTACAGCACAATGTGTAATTTTAAACCATAATGTATTTACTGCAGGCATACATCATATACTATGGATAGCATATCAATGTAGTGAGCTAAAAATGAAACATATGCAGAACTAATTTACTCAGTCACTACATGCTAGGGATCAGACTGATCAACGAATGAGTGAGTGTTGTATGTATCACTGTGCAGTGCAATGCAGTCGTTGATCCATCATAACTATCATACAAGCTCATCAATCACAGCAGTAAGCAAAATCCTCAGTTATGCACAAATCTTAAAGCCAACCATATATATATATACTGCATTCACAAGAATACTAAGCACTAGATTACACAAGTTCCTGAACCAATTGACAGACACACTTAGACTAGAGGAAAAAATCTTACCGAGTGTTGCCAAATTGCCAAATTATCTCTCTCTTATAGTCTTAAGTGCGTTGACATGCTCATTCTCCATTTCATCTGTCATCCCTATTCTATTGTATCTTGCATAATCAACGCTTTGTACATTTTCATCATTTCAGACTCCTTTTGAAGTTTTTTGACCTATTTCTTATCCTTTGTTGCAAGGGCTGATATCTTTGCTGATTCAAACTTCTCGGCAGAGAGATGTTGTTGCAATTCTAGCATCCCACTACGATTGTTTTTAGCTTTAGCCTGAGCAGCTATGTACTTGTCGAACACTTCCATATCCATTGTAGCGGTCTTCACCTTTCCTTTGCCATTGCATTCAACCTTCGCTACTTTTGTTCCTATTGGGTGCGGGATATCATCGATATCTATAGGGAACGATGTATGCTAACCTGTCTCCCATGCTTCCAATACCTTTATCTTTCTCATTTTCTCAAGCCACTCATTGTATGTCTGCCACTTGGGCTGCTCTTAAACTGACTTCCAACAATTAATACGATGAAACTGCCCCATTTTGTAGTCTACCTCATAGAATGCATGGGCCTTGTCCATCAATTAGTCATCAGACTGCCCACTAGTATAAATATTGAAGGCCTTGTTCTAAGAGTACTGAAACTGGTATGCTAGCTTGTTAATACTGTGCCAACGGTGCTTGCTTCACAAGTCTTCTCCAAGTTTTGGAAGTGGTGCTATTGAAGGCACTAGTAACATCTTCCTAATATTGATCATTCTTCTTTTTATTTCCATTGATTGGGTCATTAGAATTATTCAACCAAATACTCATCTATATTGTGAATAAGAAAGGTTAGCTGTTGTTGACATTATGAAGATAAGCAATGGTTACTCAGATTACCAGGTATGATTACATTAGAAACTTACCAATCTTAGATCCTCCTCTTTTGTCCATGCAAGCCACTTCTGGCTCCTAAGTTCTCCATCCTCGTCATCACTATCAACATTGATGTGTGGCTGGGATTGCATGCCGGATGATGTAATTGGAGTACTCAAATTGGAACATTCTAGCGATGGAATCCCTATAGAGACCGATGGCTATGGTGGCGGGGTTTGAGCATATTGTGCAAGACCACCAATGAAATGGAAATGTTGTGACTGATGAGGATGTTGTCCACAAAAGGCGAAAGTAGATGGATTCTGGAAATAGCTTAGGAAGCCACCAGGTGGACGAGGATCCTTCCCCCTGGAAAAAAAACAGAAAATCCATGCAAACATGGCATTGCATATGACAAGTCTTTTACTACAGTGATTCAACTAAATAATTACAGAGAAAAACAACACAATACGACAAAATGACACAAACATACATCGAGCGAAACAATCAAGCTATCACTTATGGCAGCATAGTTCACTCCTATTTTATAGTCTAAGAACATATTCTTTCATGATATGGGTTCATTTTGTTTAGCTTTAAAAATCAATTAAAGCAATAGGAGAATATTTGCCTATATGACAAGAGAGTGCCGAAATGTTTACGCAAAGACAATATCACTATACATAATGACCTATACATAGTCCATTGAATTTGAACAGAAAATACCTAAATTATGGCCAGAAACAGAAATACTGGTGGAGTACTAGCTGCCAGGAACCAGCTAATTTCCGATGGGATATTGAAACTTTGTTTTTTATCAACTATGTACTATTTCAAAGCCAAACTAATTAAGATGAATAATGAATTTTTTCTTTGTAAATTTTGAAGCAAGAATTCATGCAGAACGCAAAAATTGATATCCAAAATCTGAAGACTTGAGAAGTCACAACAGTAAAAAAAATGCAATATTCCTAATGGATACCAAGTGATACATTCCTAATAACAATGAGACACAAAAAACAGCCAGTCACAATTCAAAACTTCCAGAACAAGTGACATATATTTTCAAAACCATTGAGCAAGCTAAGATAACATAATAGCACAAACTCATTTCACTAAATATGATGATGTCCAGCTTATCTCTGAAATAATGCATTAAGTTATTCTTCACGGTGTGTGGGTTGGCCAGGCTTGGGAGCACATCTTATTTGTTCAAGTCACAAAACCAGCAAGTCTATTGGAAACAATTGAAATACAATCTTCTCCACAGGACGTAGGAGCTAGATGTGGGTAAGTTACTTTGAAATTTGGATAGAATTACATAAGTGTCTATCAACTACTAAGTGTGGACTGAGGAATTTCGTCAAATGGCCTTTATTTTGCAGACCTAAACAAAAATGGGGTTTAGATGTTTTTTAACATTATGCAAAATGGCATCCGATGAGGATTCTATGTTATTTTACAGGACCCACCAAAATACAAAAAAAATACATTATTGATATGACAAGACTTCGATTCACATGTTAGGAAAAGGAGAGACCAATTCAACTTTTGTAAAAGAGAGGGAAATAATTAATTGGAGATGGTACTGCAGGAAATTTAGTTGTATGTGCTTAAACATGAACTAACCTCACTTAGAAGTTCAGAGTAATAGGATTGTTCTGCAGAGTTTTTAATCTAGATATTTCATTTTAATCCAGATAGTTGTTTATCCACAAGACAACACATAATGGTAAATGCCCTACAATAATGGTACTCTGTTAATTTGTTGATGCGTATAAATTGGGAAGCCACAAAAATCATCTCAGTAAAGCATTGGCGCAGCTAAATACAGTCATAACAATAGCTCAAAGATCTTAATTTGTGAACAACAGATCTCTTGCTAATGTACAAGTCAAGAAATTAAGATGAAAGAACTCGTACCATTGTACTGGATCTGAGGATGGGGGGTGAGAAATTGGGTCCAACGATTTCACCATCGTGCTTGTCTGTTGGGACTGCTTGACTTGCACTTCCCCACTAAGATGCGGCACTGGGGCAGGCGACAGTATCCACATGCTCCACGAAGGAGGCCGGAAGAGATTCACACGGTGGCTCCAGGAAGAAGTTTGGAATTTTACAACATTTTTTTGCAATTTTTCTTTTTTCCCATTTTTTCAACCTGTCGCCGCTTTTTGAGAAAATCACTCGAAATTGCCACTTTTCGAGCAGTTTTTGACTTTTCCGTTCGAATTCACTCTGCTGTTTAACCAGATTTTAAATTTATTTGACTTTTATAACCATTCGATTTTCGTAAATTTCGATACCGCCTGCAGCCTGCTTGTCGAAAACCGAGGTCCGGTATTGTTAACTGTGAAATCATGTGATGAAAAATTGGCTGAATGGTGAAATTGGCATTGAAAAATGACTTTGGTTATAGCATGTGTGGTGCTTGTGCATGTGCTATGGTGATATGTTTATTATGCTGGTGATAGCATAATGGTTTCGCTTGATGCAATGCACTCGTATGAGTGGTTGCATGGATTAATCTTGAGTCAAGTCGTGGACTTGTGCTCGGACTCGTTGTTTGTTAATTCATGTGCAGGTGTTGCTCGAGGCGGACGTGGTCGATGACGGACCGAATTAGGTTCATGGAGGCGAGGTTCGGGACTAGGTTCGAGAGAGGCAAGGTCTTGGTGGTCAAGGGTGTCATACGGGACGTTCGAGCTAGAGAACATGCACATGAAAGGTGGTTAATCACGTATGCATGGCAGTGGGCATTCATATGTGCAAGGTTTTGGTTTTGGCCATGTTGGGCCAAGTTGAGATAGATACGAACTCTTTCCATGTTGGAAGTGGAGTTGTAGTCAATTTCTCTGAGTTTGCTCTGTATAAATAAGGGGAGGTGTCCCTTGTTTATTCTTGAGCGTTCAGGTTTTAGGGTTGTACTCTTGTGTTGGAGTATTTTAGACAAAAGAAATAAAGATCAATCTTCCAGAAAGCTAGTTGTTCTTCCGTGCATGCATGCATAAGATTGATTCGTGGCAACTGAAGCCTTCTCTGGTGTTTGGTCCGTCACAGCTTTGAAGGTGAAATTTGGTTTCCTCGTCATTAGATGCATTAGTCTAATTGCGAAGGTAATATCTCTTGATCCGTACATCCGATTGGACTGATTCTTATTGGGTTTGATTCGTAATTGAATCTAGTTTCTATAGTTAAAATTTCATATCAATCCAATGGTCAGATCTTTGGCAATTCGTGGTCGCCCATATTACTAGCCTGGTCGCCCAGCTGTTAGATCGCGAACTGTTTCTGTCATATTGCGAAGGCCATAACTTTAGATCCATAGATCCGATCGACCTGATTCTTTTTTTGTTCAGTTCAGAATTGAGTCTAGTTTTTACAGTTAAAATTTCATACCAATCCAACGGTTCGATCTTCTGTAATTTGTGGTCGTCCAGATTGATGTCCTGCTCGCCCGACTGCTCGCGTGGTCGCCCGGATTCAGTCATCTTGTAAAGGACATAACTTTAGATCCGTAAATCCGATTGACCTGATTCTTTTTGTGTTAGCTGCGGAATTAAGTCTAGTTTCTTCAGTTAAAATTTCAGGTCAATCCAACAGCTGGATCTTTGGGAAGTTCTATTTTAGTAGACGGGTATCGGTCTGCTCGCCCAGACCGCGCGTGGTCGCCCAAGTGTCCTCTTCTCGCCTTAAAGTCTTTCTCTTGGTCGCCCAGGTGCCCAAACCTGGTGCCAAGTGTCTCTTCTTTCGCCCAAGTCTTCTCTTGTCGCGCTAAGTCTCTTGGCAAAAGTGTCGCCTAAGTGTCTCTTGGTCGCCAAGTGTTTCTCTTGTCGCCTGGCCTGGTCTCTGGTCTCCCAACTGCGTAAACTGGTCTTCAAGCAATTTGAGTTCAATTGAGGTGTTTGAAAATTTTGAAAATTTGATTTTAGCTTCCGCGCAATCATTCACCCCCCCTCTGATTGCTACATTAGTATATTTCGATCCTACATTAACCTTTGCCATGGCACGTCCAACATTGCGATTTGCCTATCTTCATAGTTTACAGATTTTTGTTTCCTAAAAAAAAAGAAAGAAAGAAAAGTTCACAGATTTTCATGGCTAATGACTAATGAGATTTCAAATACGTCCTATAGAAACGATAATTTGTTGCCGAGCAAACAATCATTTCGAAAACAAGAATTCAAACAAAATTTACAGAAACCCACGCGACTAACCTAAAATTCTCATCGAAGCCTCCCATTCTGAAGACAACCATTAAATTCATCGTCAGTTCGTCGATAATTCAGCACCTCAGCTCAGCTCTCGGTTTACCCACTTGTCGAAAAATTATACCCGCCTCACCGCTTCGCGATTTGAGGCCTCCACGGCTCCACGTCAGTTGCTCTCGGGTCGCTATGCGAGCTCTCCTCTCACGCATCCACACTCCCGGATCGATCTCCACCACTTCCTTCCTCTCCGCCGCCGCCGTCGCCTCCAAAACCCTAGCTCCGAGCCCTAGCCTCATCCCGCTCCGCCTCATCCGCCGCTTCTCCGCCATGGCCGCCGCCGCCGCGGAGGAGTTCGTGAAGGGGCGCGTCTTCCCCAACGGCGTCGCCGTCATCACCCTCGACCGCCCCAAGGCTCTCAACGCCATGAACCTCGGTGAGGACCGCTCCTCTCCTCCTCTCCGGCCTGCCCGGTTGGGTGTGCTCTCGTGGCGTGATTCGAGTCGGAATACCGCGATATGGCGGAGATTTGGACGCGTTGCGGAATGTCGATGCACTTCGCGGGGTGCTTTCACGATTCAAGCTAGTTTCTAAATTGCGGAGAAATAGGTGAAATTCGTGTTGCGCGTTTGGTGAAGTGTTTGAAACTTGGTGTTTAACTGGTGTACTGTACGGGATCTTAGTTCGATTTGTACACCTGCAGTAGTGGTTAGACAGCAATCAAAATAATTTTCTGCTAAATAGCAGAGAACCAGATAGCTAAGTGATGTTTTGAGATTGGAGTGGTACTTTAGTCAATATATGTTAAATTCGTCACCCACTTGTTTTCCCAAGTTACATTTATGGTACGGAGAATCTGGTCCGACTAAGGCATGTGATATCATCATCATAGGAAGAGTAACTTGAGTATATTAATCAGAAATTTTGAAAATTGGCACTCAGTCACAGAGTCAAATTTGTGGCTGTTGCTGACCTAAGGCCCTGATTTGAATGGACGAATTTTGCAGGATTCCTACACTTGTATGGGTTTCCTGCAATATTCTAGCATTCCACACATGCTCTGATTGTACACTCTGAGATAGATTATACTGTAGGCAGTGTTCCCCTAGGCAGCCCCCTAGCCCGCCTAGGCAGCACCTAGGTGCTAGGCTACACCCTCCCGCCCAGCTGATTTATTCCGCCTAGCCTGCCTAATCGGCGATTAGGCGCTAGGTGCTGGCGTGCCGCCCGCCTAGCGCCTAGGGTAACACTGATTATAGGTGGTTATGGTCTTCTTCATTCACAGGAAGGCAAATTACATATATTATTACAGACAAACAAAAAAATAAAGGCTACACCCTCTCACCTAGCCTGCCTAGCTGATTTATCTCGCCGAGGCGGCCGCGTAGCCCTCCTAATCAGCAATTAGGCGCTAGGCATCAGTGTGTTGCCCGCCTAGCACTTTGGGGAACACTGGCTGTAGGTAGTTATGGTCTTCTTCATTCACGGAAAGGCAGATTACATATATTATTACAAGCAAACAAAAAAATAAATTTTAATTTAAAAGTAACATCCCTAGTTTTTGTGTCAACCGTATCCTTTTTGGTTTTTATGTCATTAAGTAAGCTTACCTTGGCGCAAACTGATTTATGCAAACCGACTAACAGATAGACATGTTATGGGATTTATCAGTGCTGTCTAATTGTCTATATCTGTAACTAAAATGTACTGGTTCTTCTGGTCAGAATAGAATGCTGACAGAACATCTTTTGTTGAATTAAGTCCCTTCTTGGACACTCTTTACAGTACAAAGAAAGTGAACCACCAAAAAAAAAGAGAGGCAAATCCCCAATGTGAGATTGAACAAAATAGAAATTGAACTTAACTGACCTCAACAGATGACTAGAGGCTCCGGCTGCTGCATATTGTCATGGGCAGTTCTGATCAAAGGTTCTTGTTGAGGATTTTGGTGTCTTTATGGTCAAACTTCATGGATACGAAGGCTACGAGGTGGAACACATGATTAAGCAGCTTCTAACACCTAACAGTACACACACAGCATGTACACAGTCATATTAGTTGTTGAGTGTTGACAATACAAATTCTGATGGTTATGTCCTGTAGTGTTGTCCTACTTATATCTTTCTCCCCATAGAACTTTTGTTTGACAGCTTGTTGAGCTCTACTCACATATTTGAGATCTCACATGATTGCAGAAATGGACCTTAGATACAAGGCATTTCTTGATGAATGGGAAACAAATCCAAGTGTCAAGTGTATTCTTGTGGAAAGCAGTTCACCCCGTGCCTTCTCAGCTGGTGATTATTTCTCCATTTTGTTTTTTCATTTTCTTTCGATGACTAAGCTAGGCCTTGGATAAACATGCTGCTTTGCCTTTTATTTCCGGAGCATTGGAGATGTTTTCATGTAAGATTCATGGCCAATGCAGGGATGGATATTAAGGGTGTTGCAGTGGAAATTCAAAAGGACAAGAGCACACCACTTGTGCAAAAGGTCGTTACTTTTTTCATGTGTCTGTTTTTATCTGATTTTACTTTTAGAACTCATGGTTCTTTTCTCTTTTTTTGTTCAAAATTTTATGTCTCAATGTGACATATTGTTAGTTGTTTTGTAGCTTTGGTGAAACTTGCACATATAGTGACTCTTGCTTAGTGTAAACTGCAGGTGGGGATGTGAAGAGACTTGCTTTTGATTGCACAATGCCAGAGATAATAGAGGTCTAGTAATAACATGACTAATGCATTCATGGACAAGTGGACATAGCTTGCCATTGCTTAATGAAAAACATTTGTTGATCGGACCATTTTTGCTGTTATCTTCTCAAATTTTATAAGGCCTTGTTTGTATCCAGTAAATTGGTTATAGAATATTGGAATTGAAATTGCACTTCCAATCTGAAGGGACAACTGAACAAAGTTAGAATTTATATTTCATAACTACCTCAAAGTAATGCACATTAAAACAAGTTTGTGACATTTTGCATTGGTAGTTAATAATTTTACTCATCAATTCATCTGAACATTGAATTGTAAAAATCAGTTCTACCATATATGGAACATATGAATTCAAGCTCCTATTAAGATGGGAGAATTGGAAATTAAATTTTGAAGAACCAATTTGTGGAGAATTTGAAACAAAGTCTCAATTCCAAGTTTCCAACAGCCACATCCATTACTGGGATATAAAAACCCTGCCATTTTGTGACATTTTGTTCCAACAGCCACATCCATTACCGGGATATAAAAACCCTGCCATTTTTGTGACATTTTGTTGGTGTATTCCAATTACATGAAAATTAAAAATAGAAACACAGCTATAGGCATTATTTCCGATTACATGGAAAGTGAAAGAAGATACCAAGCTATAGATTTGCCACACTGACATTTATTTCTTCTTGTCTTCAAGTTGTGCAATGTATGCAATGTTTGAAAGAGAGTTGCAGTTATTTATCACTCACTCATATGTCCCTATCTAGCTTTTTTTGAACACTATCTGCTCCCCTGACCCACTTCGGATTTAACATTGTCAATAAAACTACGATCAGTTCTGGCACAACTTACATGTCTCCTGTGTGTCAAACTTATACCTGCACTGGTCTTCAGTAGTTGACTGGTTACGGGCAGTAACTTGTTGTGGACCAGCCAAGCTTAAATCTCATAATACATCTATGTATTCGTGCACTTGTCTAAAACTTGTTTAATCTTATTTGAGATAAGTTTCTATCATTGTAAATAAACTTGACATGTATTTAAATAATTGCTTCCATCCAATGCCATGCAAAATAATCTCTATATGAGTCAAAGCCAGATAATTTGTACAGAAATGTCCAAAACACAGGGGCTTTTAACTCTGCCAAAACAGGTATATTTAGTTATTTACCCTTATTGATGTCAGCTGGTTTGCACACTTAGTGGCCAACTACAGTGGGATTTCTGAACCTTACTCAGTGCTTTTTTTTTTTTTTTTGCTTTATATCGCCCATATCATATAGTACTAAGATTTTGTATGCTTAGCTGTTTTACAAATGACCTGAACTTCTAGAATTCTGAGAAACATCCTCTATAATCTGCGTCTTATAATTGAATAACTGATGTTTAATTGACATTATTCTGCTTTTTGTAATAGTACCCATTTTTGTGCTCCTTATTGTGTTTCTTTTTTGTTTAATTGGTAAATGAAAGTAGTTGACAGTGTTATATCATCCTTTGTCGAAAATATTGTTATCAATTACATAACTAAGAGATACCGTTATTCCTTTTCAGGTCTTCACTGCAGAGTACTCTTTGATTTGTAAGATACATGATTATGCAAAACCTTATATATGCTTGATGGATGGAGTGACAATGGGGTTTGGAATTGGATTGTCAGGACATGGCCGCTACCGTATTATTACTGAGGTAAATTCTTGTAACTCGAATTTTGATTTATTTTAGTGAATTTCAGTTTTTGATATATGCATTCTGAAGACTCATGCTTGTCCAATGTGCTACTGTTACAGAGGACACTCATGGCCATGCCAGAAAATGGTATTGGTTTATTCCCAGATGTTGGCTTTGCTTATATTGGTGCCAAAGCTCCTGTAGGAGGTGCAGTTGGTATGTTTCTTGTATTTTTTCCCCTTGTTGCAGTAATTTATTTAGTGGTGTTTTCTGCTACTAATTTCTCAACCAATGTATCATTATCATGCTTTTCTAACTTAATGGCATGAGATGCATAGTCTGAACTAGGGTTCACAATTTCTCCGAAATTTCGTTCCTATCACTATTCTCCAAAAAAAAAAAGTATCAGTCAAAATTTTTCGGTCTTGTTTGAATTCATCGTTGTACCATTTGTCGCCAAAAGAGTAAACCAAACCCAAATTCCTTTGAGCTATGTTACAAGCCAACTCGGCGTTACGAAAGTGCTCTAAAAGCTGAGTTCTGGTCTATTGCCGGTCGTAAGCTACTCGCTCTCTGAAGAAGTCGTCGGCAGCGTCTTTGAGTTTTGGCTGTTTTCGGAGCCACCGCCTTGGATTAGTATTTGCGGCATAAAAGCGTGCCTTTTCTTTATTGATTGCCCAATATATATATATAAGTCTAATGCCCTGATCCTCAAGGATCAAATGCCAAACAAAAGGATATCTTACTAACCAAAAATAACTAACTAATAGATACTTTCCCAAAGCTAACAACCTGGACCGACTTCAGCCCTATCCTGCGCCTGAAGGTCCCTGGCTAAAGGTTATACCCTTTCTGCTGGAATCCTCCACTCGCACCCCCTTCCCCAACTAACAAACTAACAGACGCAATCTTCATCTGCTGGCCTGGGCCTTGCGATGAACATAGACCCGATCCAGTCCTTGCCTCATAACAAGCTATGAGTTCCTCTCACTCTCGTGACTATTTGCCCTCAAATCAATTTCATGAATCATCTGCCGGAACACTACCACTGTTGCCTTCTTCCTCTGGTCCCGACCACCACACTGCCGCACAATTCTACACAACTGTGAGGTCCCAGGCCAATTCATTGCACCTTCACCACCACACACTCCACCAAAGCCCCAATTCAATTTCTTCAAAGCATTGTCGGTTGGCCACCACCATGGCCAACCACCATGGCTGCCGCTGCTTGTCGTTGCCAGCCTGCACCAATGTACCTCACGTGGTCACGCTACATAACCACCACCATTAGCCTCCACATGATCCCTAGATTCCATTTTGCTGGTCTGCCCTTCCATGAGTTCTTTCAAATCTCTTCAAATTTGGTTGAAATTTGTCAAATATTTGAACGCCCGTTTGAACTGTTGGACCAAAATTTTGTTCAATTTGGTGCTTTCGCCACCCAGTGAAAAAAATTCAAACTAAAATAGTTTTCCCTAGTCTGAACCATGGTTATCACGGCGTCCCAGCGAGACGAGTCGCCTCCGAGGCGTCTGGACGCCTAGGCGACAGTTAGGTGACCAACTGTTAGGCGACTCAAACCATATTTTTCACCTATATAACCAACGGAAGAAGGCAGATATAATGCAATAACCAGTTAAATATTGTAGTTTGTTACAGATAGTTGTTGCCACACAAATGGAATCGGTTCTGTCTCTATGGATATTTGTTTCATCTATATGATGTTCCAACAGCAACTTATAAATAAGCTAAGTCCAAACAGATGTCTGATCAGGCAAATCTTCTGACATTTTTAAGCAGGGGAGAGGGAGGGAGGGGTGTGAGTGGTAGTAGGAGAGGAAGTACTTCCTTCGAAAAGAGGAGGAGCAAGAGGCGGAGCGCCGACTGCCGAGGCGGAGGCGCGGAGTGCCGAGCAGAGGCGGAGCCGGGAAACCAGGAGGCGGAGCACCGAGCAGAGGAGGAGCAAGAGGTGGAGCACCGAGCAGAGGAGGAGCTGGGAGGCAGACGGGAAGGGGAGGCGGAGGGGGACGCAGAAGAGGATTACCTGTGGCGGCGGCGGCTGCACAAGCACTAGGGTTTCTCCAGTCCACCACCCGTGAGCGTGACAGTGAGTCTCTCCCAAACCTCCTCCCGATCTAGCGTCGCTTTAGTCCTCAAATACCTTCAGCCCAAGCCAGTCGCCCGCCCAGACGGTCAGGCCAACGCCTAGGCGTCTACGCCGCGACGCCAGGATGTCCTGGCTGTCTTCAGGCAAGGCGCCGGGCCATGGCAACTCCGGCTGGCCGCCTGGATGCCTAGGCGGCGCCTAGGTGACGCCGTAATAATAGTGGTCTGAACCTGTGATACCTTCCATCCCTTGTGCATTCCTTGTATGTATCTTGATCTTTGCACCTCCTTTGTGTCCCTCTCTGTTATGTCCGTTCTTGTTATGGGTGTGTTTTAATATGATCAGTTCTGGTGGAGCATAATCAAATCAAGATTTAGTGGAAATCCTCTGTATTCTGAATTCTTGATAGCAAAGTGTTCTACAGTTCTAAACTCTGAATCTTGCATTTATGCAATTCTTGTTCAATTATGGTAATTGGCAATATGTCAAATCTTTATTTATAGTCTCGTTTTCCGATTGTTCTATTAATACTATGTCATTGCTGTGGTTTTCTCTGTTCTTCCAAATTATGGGACTAGCTAGCTGTTTCCAAATGGTAAAGTGTTTATATCACATAGTAATCCTTCACTATTTTCCTTCTTGTCACTAACCACTTCTGCTTCTTTCAGGAACTTACCTTGGGATGACAGGAAAAAGAGTATCATCACCTGCTGATGCTCTGTTCATAGGTCTTGGAACTCATTATGTTCCTTCTGGGAACTTGGGATCTCTCAAGGAATCCCTCTTGAGTGCTAACTTGTAGGTTTCTAGTTTTTACTTGGTGGAAACATCCTCCTAATATACAATTTTGATAACTCTTCCATGTTTTTTATATTTCCTCATTGATGTATTCTCAGCTTAACATTCATGACATAAGATGTGCTTGCAGTATTTCTATATTATTTTGATGGTATGTTGACATCTGATGTTCTGTTTTTGGCTTCTTGCAGCACGGATGATCCTCACAGAGATGTTGAGTCACTCCTGACTGGGCACAAGAAGGAGCCAGAGACAGAGCCCCAACTAGAAAAGCTTTTACCACATATCATTTCTTCGTTTAGTCCCAATAAATCAGTTGCTGAATCTGTGGAGGAGCTAAAGAAATGTAGTCAAAGTGGTGATGCTGCAGGTAATCTACTATTAAGCATCTCCTTTTAAGGCACAAAAAAAAATCACTGGTATATTCAAAACACTACTGCTAATTGCGTTTTTATTTGCATATGGCCCCATTTTCTCTGTGCGTTTAAAAAAATGGTACAGTACTGAGTACTGACTAGAGAAGAATGGTTGCATGTATGTGCTTATGCATTCCTTTCTTGACTGCAGTGGCAGAATGGGCCAATGATGCTTTAGCAGGACTTAAAAAAGGTGCTCCATTTTCTCTTTGTTTGACACAGAAGCACTTCTCTCGAGTAGCATCAGCATATGGGAATACTGAACATTATCTATCTAAGGTATTACTCTGGTATCTTGTACACTCGGAAATTTTTTGTTTTATGTTAGTTACCCATTTCTTTACATATTGCAAATTCTGATGTTTGGTGTGTTCAGTTGGCTGGTGTTATGAAAATGGAATATCGCATTGCCTTGAGGTCATCTGTTCGAAATGATTTTGTTGAAGGTGTACGTGCTGTCTTAGTTGACAAGGACCAGGCAAGTTATCTGTATGACTATTTTTAACTCTCCGATTTCTTAAGTCGTTTCGTCCAGATGAATTTTAAGATTCACCAGACTGGTAGGTGCATGTGGCACATGTGTTAATTCACCAGACTGGTAGGTGCATGTGGCACATGTGTTAATCACCACCTTCAATAGGGCAATGAGCCTCCATATGCTGACCTAAGCCCTGAACCTATATGAGGTCCAACCAGAAGTAGTGTTACTTGAACACCTGTGTCCAAAAAAAATTGCTGAATTGGACACCTCAAATCCGAGACGGATTCCGACATCCGTGTCCAATTCCGAGTTGCATTTCCCGTGTCCAATTTTTTTTCCCGAATTAGACACCCAAATCCAAGTCGGATTCCAACTCCTGTGTCCATGTCCAAGTAACAATAGTTAGAACACGCTGCTGTCCAGTCTCATTGGTCGGAGCACAAATGCTGTCATGTCCAGAAGTTTACTTATACCTGCATTCTGCAACGAAGGTCAACAGTAAGGTCCTTTTTTTTTGTAGGGAGAGTTAATTCCTGTTTTGGAGGGCTTGAGTTTTAAGGTTAAAGTTGCCATAAGCTTAAACCTCCCAGATTGGCCCTATTGTTGTTGATAAGCTTGACTTTGAGCCTTTTTTTAAATGTTAATCAGAAAACTAAACTAATAGATCCTGGTATCTTCCATGTCCTGCAAACTGGGCACAATTGCTTGACAAAAAGGGTAATTACATTAAAACAATGGTGCAAGTTGGACTGCCCTTATTTTGTCTTGCAAAGTTGAGACCACTTCATTTCAAAATAGCTAGTAAAATAGAGTAAAAGGCACACACCAAATACATACGTTGTGCTTTTGATTCAAGATACTACATGTATTGGCCATTTATTATATTCATTCTGGATAAGGTTAGTTAAATCTAACGTGGCGATGATACATTTAACTAAAAAGAAAATGGAACAGTTGCATGGCCCTAGATTTCTCATTGAATTTTCTCGTCACATGCAGAATCCAAAATGGAATCCGCCAACCCTGGAGGACGTAAACATGGGTGAGGTGGAATCAGTTTTTGAGCCATTAGCTGCTGAGGTTGAGTTGAATGTATGATTTTCCATAGCAGCCTATTGAGCCATTAGCTGCTGAGGCTGAGTTGAATGTATGATTTTCCATAGCAACCTATAAGACTATGGCTTCCTGAACATCCTTTTTTCTCCTTTTGATGATGCAATAAGAAACTACAAACATAAAGAAGATGTCCATCAAACCGACAGGTTTACCTGAAACTGATTAAAGTGCACCCTGTGATTTAGTTATTTCTTCGACCAAAACTGCGCATAATGATCTAGGGCTCTGGCTTAGTGTGGGCTCTGTAGTGCCATTTGGAGGGATATTCCAGGTTTTGTAGCCGTACCATGAGTTCCATCAGTCTATAATGTTCTAGAAGGGCTTGCCACTGGGCAGCTTTCATAATTATACATGACATTCTATATAGTGCAAGAAAACTAGGATTTAAAAAACAAAAACCATGGTTCGGCCAGCGGATTCTAAGATACTCCATCTCTAGTACAACTCACGGGCCTAGACATATTATGTCATTATATGGCATCAACTCTTCTGGAAGGCCTGGCAGCGCAAGATTGGGATAATTATAACAATGGGACCATCTGCCCTGGGTGCCTGATCACCTGATGTATGTGCTTTCGTTTTCAGCTCGTAATTAATTGCTATTTGTTTCGATAAACCTTGTGCCGCGCCTATCCTTGACACGCATTTGTCAATTAGATGTGGGTCGACGCTATCTATTTTGCTTGGTGGATAGTGGACTAGTTTGGATATTTTTCCACAGAGTATCTTATGCTTGGCATTTGTAGTGAGTTTGGTTCTTGTCCAACGGGTTTTACTACAGTTTTAAGGCCCTATCTAGGGCAGTTTTTGGTTATACAGGTTCTGGATTCTCTAATAATCGGTTGAATGATAGCTTCTGATTTTATGTATAAATTTATTTCTAATTATAGGAGAAAGCTTCTCAAAAAACTTTTTGGAGAATCCAATTTGGATTCTTGAAGGATCAAAACTATTATTCACCTTATTTTTTAAGAATGCAAAATCTATATAATTAGAAGCCGTCTCAAATAAGGTCTAAGTCGGAAAAATATCCTGTGCAATCACCCCTCTCGGTGAAATCACCGTGCAACTGAACTAAAAAAGTTTCAAAAAATTCTGAAAAAAATCATGGATGTACATCTCAACTTACCCCACCTACATATAAAATTTCATGATCAAATTCATCCTATACTAGCAGTTACAAAAAAGATAAATTCAGCATAAACAGTGATTTTTTACTGTTCATCACTATTCATTTTTGCTGTTTGTTTTTTTCATATCTTTCAAATGCGATTGGGTTTGGTCTTCAAATTTTGCACGATTGTAGAAGCTCACCTCCCCTACATATGGTAATTTTTTGAGAATTTTTCAAAATATTTTTTAGTTCAGTTGCACGATAGTTTCACGGAGGGGGGTTGCACCGGATATGTTGCCGTCTAAGTCATAGGTACGTAGTTCTTATCCACTCTAATTCGGGCTGGCTGGATCGAGGAGTCCACGAAGAACTACGTACGTCCAACGTCAGCAATGCTATGTTCACTTTCTAGCACTTGGGTTTATCCGTATGCTGGCTTATTCATGCTTGATGAACTTTTTTTAGAAAAAAAGAAAATTCTAGAAAGCCACTCTTGCATGCTGACCTAGTTGCTACTTGGTCAATAGGCCAATACGGAATGGAGTGGTGCGGTACAAGGATCGCTGTGGCACTTTGCTAGGGACGAGTAGAACCTTCCGTTTTAGCTCGCACGTCGTACTCCCGTCAAAAGAAAAGGGGAGAGAGAGAGAGAGAGAGAGCCACACGTAATCATCGCCAATCCAGCGCATCGATCGCGCGTCCATCGTGATGAGCGCCGCCGACTCGGCATGGGTGCCCTGCGTTGCTCCATCATCAAGCTGCTGTCGCTGCTAACCGCCGGGAGCGGGAGCAAAATCGCGGCGCGGCTGTGGAATCTGTGATTGCTTCTCCCGACGACGACGTCGCGTCCCGACCCCAGGGTTTCCTTCTCCGCGCGAGCCCAGCGCCAGTAAGGCACGAGTATAACGGGATAACAAGGAAGGCTAAGCCGGCGGGGTAAGGCACGAGACGTGGGCCCCGTTGAGGAGATAAGATTACGTACGGCGCAGTTTGGATAACGGGAAACGAAGGGTATTCAGACACAAAAGCACTTATAAAAGTAGACTTTTATGCTAACAATAGAGACGACTACATATCATTTAAATATAAAACTAAAATAACTTCTACAATAGATGATATATTAAGATTGTCTATATGAGATTCTACCGTCTTTTATTTATAGTATGAAAAGTGTTTATTACATATAATAATTCATGTAATAGTATTTTATGTTGTGTATATGGTCGTCTCATCACATAGAGATATTATACTCTGTCATCCTTCTCTCTCTGCTGTGGGTGTGTTTGGTAGGGCTCCAGCTCCACCAAATCTGTAGATCTGGTGGAGCTAGGTATTCCTTGAATCTGGAGCTGTGAGTATATTAAGAGTGTTTAGATAGATCATTTTGTTTACATTTTAGATAAAAATATAAACTTAATTCACTTTATTTTAGCCTACAAGTTTCAGATCTCAGGTGAAGCTGGGATCTAGAGCTCTATCAAACAGGCTCTATGTCAGTAAAACTCTTATGTAGCAACATATATAGATAGTTAATATCATATTATTGTATATGTTCTAGGTGGGAAAAATCTATCTCTCGATTTCACATCTAATTATTAGATTATCTGACCTTACATTCCGATCTTATTCCTAACCTTCATATTCCACTGTCCAAATGATCTCTATGGGTTTACCACCCGCTTTGAGGTATCGATTTCGTCCACTGAGTTAATCTGACTCGGACCTGCCCCGGCTATCTTGTCCGACCATCTCCCTATCCGTGTCCGTTGTTTCTTCTTTTTTTTTCTCTTAGAAAACAATCTTCTTTGTGTGTCCGGTTTTCTGATCTACCCGGGTTTGCTCGCTATTCCGAGGGGCCGACATTGCATGCATTATTATATGCGGCGGCTTGAGATTCGGGTGCACTTCTTTTGAAGCGATCGATTATTTCTCTGGCTTCTGTTACCTTTTATTTTTTAAATCTAGTCTTCGAATGAAATCGCAAATCTAGTCTTCTGTCATAATGTGAAAGACGTAGCAGACGTGCATGCCGTGCTCAAAGAGCACAAGAGCCGAAGCTACCAAGCCGAGGGAGCGAGTAGCCAGCGAGAGTGGTAGGCGGTGAGGAGTGCAGGAGCAGCGGTTACCATGGACAGCGAATGCGGCAGTGGCGGCCTGTCGCGATCGGCAAGCGCGGCAACAGCCTAGAGCGTGGTAGACACATTATAATACCCCAAAATTTACAAATTATTAAATAAGATTTTATTTTTTTTATTTTTCTTAATTTTCAGCATTTTATAAATGATTTTTTACTATTTTTAATTTATAAAATGATTTAATGTACAAAAATAAAACCCAAATATTTATCAAAATAATTTTATTAAGTTCCAAATATCTTAAGGTATTTTTAAGAATTTTTTCAGAATTTTTAACCTCATTTCCTATTTTCTAAAAGCTTTTTCATTTTCAGCCATTAATTAAATTAAAAAAAAGAAAATGGGCCTTCAAATCTCGTCAATCTTTCACGCGATTTCTTTCCAAACTTGTGCTAAATCAATTCTAGACCCTCTTTCCATTCCTGACCTTCTTTCTCAAATTTGGTGCCCAAATTTTCGGTTCAAAAGTTTCCATACCCGAGTTGGTTTTCTTCCAATCGAGTCTCCCCATGGGTATATAAGGTGAGCATCGGCCTCATGGTTCGTTATACAACCTATTCCTCTACTCACCTAAGCCCCTGTGCCCCCATTTGGCTAGAGCATCGCAAGAATCGGAGCGTGAACCGAACGTCAGTGACGTGTCCTCACGAGCTCACTGGTGTCTCGAAGATCCAATTGCCGAGACATCCACGTCACAAGGTGCTCGAGCATCCCCTCTCTCTTTCCCCTCTTTCACCCCCAATTCCCCCTCTCTCTTTCCCCTCTTTCACCCCCAATTCCCCCTCTCCCTCGTTAGAATTTTACCGTTTTCTCGGTCGACCGCCACCTACTTCTGCCGCCTGCTTTTGGTTGCTACCACCACTGTCGGTCGCGCCTCGCCAGTGCGCCCCCTCCCCCACCTATGCGGTAGTGGCACTTTGGCTATAGATTTTTGGTAATATAATATTTAAGCACCCATAAAATAGATATTTATATGGGAGAAGATAACTTTTACATAAATACTTGATAATGTAGTTATATTCTCTCTTTAATTACTTATGTACAAGCATCTTGCATTGTACATTCTATTAAGACCGCTCGCTTCAAGCCAACCTAAGTCAGTAGTTGATGCAAGCTTACGAAAACGAACTAAAGCTAATCGTGTCGTTTATAAATAAAGGACAAGAGATAAAACCTCTACAAAATCTAGCTTACCTATTCACTTCCCGTCATACCACATATCTGATGTGGCACTCTTGCTTTAAACGAAACCTATCCGCATGCCTCGTGCATATCCACATGCCGTGTGCATATCATTTAGCGGCAACACAAGAATAAAGAAGTTATTGGCCTGTCTAAAAAGGTTTTAAATTAGTTTCAGTTTTCAAAAAATCAGTAAATTTTTTTTAAATAGTTTAATTTTTAAGCGATTAAAAACTAAATTTTAGCCCTAAAAACTAAAATTTTCAAAACTATAACTCGCAAACAGATCTATCGTATCAAGACAGTCTAGTTACTTTCAAAGATCATAATAACAAAACTCGATTTTCAGATTTTCGGAGGGCCTCGCTGTGGTCGTGACACATGGACGGTCTCCCCATCCGGTATTCCCAGATGCTTTTATAGACGAAAGGACCTAAACGCGATTTCTAATTCAGCTATAAACCTCGACGAATCTGTGTTTTTTTTCGAAATCCATGTGTAGGGACCTAAACGTAATTTCGATATTTTTCGAGTCTATTTTACTTTAAAAACCGCCGAAAGATCTAAACGCGATTTTCAATTTTTTCAAAAAGACCTAAACGTGATTTCCATATTTTTGGAGGACCTCACCGTGGTCGTGACACGTGGATGGCCTCCCCTTCCGGCATTCCCAGGCGCTTTTATACGGTAAATATACAGAAGAATCCACACACCCACACCCCGAATAAAAATCGCACTTCCGTGGTCCCTTCCTTCGACCCTTCCATCGCTCTGTTTTCCTGAACCTCCTAGCCCCGTATAAGTATCCCACACTACTCCCGCTGCTCGTCTCACAGGCACATCAACACGCAGCTCATAGAAACCAAGAAACTTCTCGTTCCTTGCTCGATCGAATCCAGTTTGCCACCCGAGCAGTTGATCCAAGCATTGGCCGTTACTAGCAGTTTTGCAGCAAGCGCAATGGGCGAGCTGATTCCAGGGTTGCCGGAGGAGGTGGCGAGGGAGTGCCTCATCCGGGTGGGGTTCGACCAGCTGCCGGTGGTGCGCCGCATCTCCCGGCAGTGGAAGGCGGAGGTGGAGTCGCCCGACTACAACCGCCTGCGCAGGGCGGAGGGGTTGGCGCGGCCCGTGCTCGCCCTTGTCCAGGCCCAGCCCGAGCCCGCCGACTCCGGCCCGGCACAGAAGCATTCGTCGGCGGCCGCCGGCGCTGCAGGCCCGGCGAACTCCTACCGGATGGTGATCCTGGACCCGGTGGAGGGCCGGTGGGCTCCGCTCCCGGAGTTGCCCGGCCCGACCGGGAGCCTGCCTCTGTTCTGTCAGGTGGCCGCGGTGGACGGCGGACAGGGGAGGAAGCGGCTGGTGGTCGTCGGCGGGTGGGACCCGGAGACGTGGGCGCCCACGGACTCGGTGTACGTGTACGACTTCTTGACGGGCGCGTGGCGGCGCGGGGCGCCCATGCCGGGTCCGCGCCGGTCGTTCTTCGCCTGCGCGGCCGTTGGTGGAACTGTGTACGTGGCCGGCGGACACGACGAGGAGAAGAACGCGCTCCGATCGGCGCTCGCGTACGAACCAGATGCCGACGTGTGGACTGCGCTCCCGGACATGGCGGAGGAGCGTGACGAGCCGCGCGGGCTCTGCGTCCGCGGCAAGTTCCTGGTCGTCGGTGGGTACCCGACGCAGGCGCAGGGGCGGTTCGCGGGCTCCGGCGAGGCCTTCGACCGGGCGACGTCGACCTGGGCCCCTGTCCAGGATGGCCTGCTCGAGGACGGCGCGTGCCCAAGAACTTGCTGCGCGGTGCCCGGGGCAGGGCGCATGTACATGCTCCGCAATGGGCATCTCGTGGCCCGCGACGGCGGCGCCTCGGCGCCGTGGCGCCCCGTAGCATCCGTCCCAGACGACGCGCGCACCGCGGCAGCCGTCTCCGCCATCCCGGACGGCCACGTCGTGGTCATCGGCTCCGGATGCCACGGCGGCGACCAGACCGTGTACGTACTCCGCGAGGAGGCTGGGAAGCCGGCGTCCTGGGCTCGCGCCACGGCGCCGCCGGAGTTCTCGGGGCACGTGCAGGCCGCCTGCTTCCTAGAGATCTGAAGTGTATATACAGAAACAGAACTACGCATGTGTATGTATACACCATATGTACAGTATTCGCTATAAACCTATGTGAATTGTAAATCGGATTTGTCAATTTGAACCAATTTAAAGTAGAAGTTTATGCTTGTAGTGAAAATTAAAAGAAAAAACAACCAACTTTGAATCCTTCCAATCCAATTCTCATATGGCGATTCTGATAAACCACACTACGGTATACACACCTACGTACGTATCCATGTACATTTGCGAGGGTCGCGTTTCCTCTGTGCCGCGTCTCGAGTGCGTATGGCAACTTTTGTAAGAAAACAATGGCTAAACGAGTAAAAAAATATTAGAGTTTGAGATCAGAGATCATATCATTATCAGGATATGATAATGTACGCATGTTTGAGCAACGATTGAAGGTTTTTACTGCGAGTTTTGGAGGTCTGTTTTTAATCAAGTGATGCCACTTTCTGTTGTGATTTGCAACAAGAGGTGTGCTTGCGAGTGACAAGGTGAGGAGTTGCTCAACACATAATAGCTGCCGTTTTTTTTTCCTGTCTGTTTAGTTCGGCTGGAACTTTGTGAGCCTCTAGAAGATTTCGTGGCGAAAGGCAAACTGCTTAGCTCGGCTCCAAGCGGAAGCAATCTGTTTCGAGAGTTCAGTGTGCGGAAGCTTCTGCAACGGCTTATGCCAAAATTGGGAATACGACGATGGCTCCTTGTCGTATGATCGTATCCCGGGTTGGTCACCGGCACCGGTCCTCTAGTATTCTCGCCGCATTATCTTGGAATTTTTCAACTAGCAAGTTGTCCCACAAATTTGTCCGGATATCATCTTTAAAATATACTAGGTAGAGAGACGCGCGATGCTACGTTGCGTAAAAAAATTTGATCCGAGTTTTTTTTTTCTGTAAAAAACATAATTTCGTTTTTCTCGGTAGTGTTTTTTTTAAATCGGTTGGCTAGGAGACGTCGCGAATTTGTGTAACCACAGTTTTTTCTATAAGGATTCACTTGAAACCTCTTGTATTTAAAAAACCGGATTAAAAATTGGCTGGATAGTCTAAATCTAAAGAACCGGTGTTTTCGGGTCGAAAGAACCAGCGCTTGTCCGGATCGAATTTGCGGAATTACATGGTCTTTTTGTAAAATAATCGGTGAAAGGACCTGTTAACGATTTTAGAATTAGCAGGGTCCTTTTTGCAAAATAACCGGTGGTAGGACCTGTTTGGAATTTCAGATTTTCTGAATGGTTTTTTCGCAAAATAATGTAGCTGGTGGCACAGGACTGGTCCAAATCTTCCAGGTATAATATATATACTAGATAGATTTCACGCGCTACGCTGCTCCGTGTGAAATTTGGTTCATTGGTTCTTTTCGAAAAAAGAAAGCTGGAGGACCTGTTCGCGAATATACGAAACTATAGAGTCCTTTGTGCAAAATTACCGTTAGAAGGACCTAGATGTAATTTTGTTTTTGCAAAACCACCCACCGAAGGACCCACTCGCGAATATACAGACTACAGAGGCTTTTTTTGCAAAATAACCGGCCGGAGGACCTAAACGTAATTACAAAATTTATAGAGGGTTTTTTCGCAAAAAAGACAGCGACACGTGGCTACCCAGGTTGGCCTCCAATTCTCCCGGCTTTCATAGATAAGATATTATTGAAGTAATTTAGCAATATGTTTAATTTTGCTTTTTAAAATATATATCAGTACATAACTTCATTTGTGATATTTTGTATATTATAAGAGAGCACTCATTTTGTTTCTTAATACTTGTCACATGTGACTAAAACTTTTGTCCCCAAATATTTATATAGTAAAATAGTAAACATAACGTACCATAATATTTGTCATTTATATCTTCATCTTTTTTTTTCAATTATTGCAATGCTGGTCTATATTACATGCTTATAATGCACATCAAATAATAAATAACGGTATAGCCGAGTGAACTCCCGTCGACGTACCACACAATACCTCCATCCCACGGAGGTCCACCAAATAAAGGGAGATAATGCTTTTCTTTTTGGTGGTAATTTTTAGCGCATTATTTTCCTGTTAGCGACTATAAACACACCATGTCATTGATTTTTATTATATAAAAGATTTTGATTCCTAATTTATATATATACAAATCAAATTGCTTACCATATTTTTTTTATCTCGAAATAGCATATTTATGAAATTTTAATTCAAAATAAAAACTATTTTTTTCACTTAGTTTGAATTAAAAAAACAATAGCCGTTCCAGACGCATAAATCCCCGGTGTGTGGAAGCTTCAATTCACTCTCCCAGTTCTAGAAGAGCGGAAGCCCCGCCGTCTAAAAACTCGTAGCACCATCAGCACGGGGTCGGTTTCGATCCCAAACGCAGGGACAACAACATTTAAATGGTATACTGGAGGTGGGAGTACATACACTCAGGAGTATGGAATTATTTTCTTATATATATATATATATATATATATATATATAAAATATGCTAATACATATCAAATACCATAACTTATAACTGTATCATAATGTTGTTAGCAAGTACTTAATCACTAAGAAATATGAGTGCTAGATTATTCAAAAATGGTGAGATGTGGTCTTTTATTAGGTTTTATCATAGTTTATACTTATAAAAGATGCATTTGAGTCTTTAAGTAATGTTAGATTTCAAAATAGACATAATATTTCTGGCCCATAAGCAATTATGTAGGATAGTAGAGCTATCACTAACTACAAGCTATGACTGATAGCAGAGCTATTGCTAGCTATAATACTTATAGCTAATATAGCAAAATATTGATATGTAGCTTTGTGCTTATACCTGTCAGCGTACTCTACGCGGGGGTACCCTCTCCGCCGCACAAAAGCAGTCAACATGGCAGTCAACATGACAGATCCACCCTGCTCGCCCCGCCGCAAGACAAAAAGGTGATGCGAGGTGGCTTCACCTCGAAAGCTCCTTCCTTGTCGTGCAGATTCAGGCGACAGGACAGCGATGTCGACTTGTCAAGCTGCAAGGATTTACGCTATAAGCCCATTCCTCGACGCCTCACCAACCCGTCAAAAGGGTCACGTCCGGCGGATCGCGAAGGCGAAGCCATCGTCGGCATTTAATGAAATTTGGACGGAGCAAAGACAGAAGGAGTAATAAATGTATCGGGATCAACATGATGACCCTCCTTTTACCTACTCCCTGTTAGCTTTGGCCTATATAAAGGCCTCCGGGTGCATGGGAAAGGGGGTCGAGCCTTCGAGTAGTGTTGCATTCGAGCAAACAAGAGCTCCGCAGCATAGTCTAAGAGAGAACTTGTAACCTGAGAACTTTGTACTAGCTTTGCACACTCTCTAAACAAATCTAGCAGGACGTAAGGCTATTACCCTTCTCACAAGGGGCTCGAACACAGGTAAAATCTTGGTGTCATCTCTAATTCCTAGGCAGGAATCCTTCGTGTAGGAGTCTCTAGGGTTTTCACCCTCTAGGTTTAGCCATTGCCAAGACGCCCTCCTTCCAACCAAACCCGTCTCAGACTCGGACTGTCGGCGGAATACGCCAAGCGGCAGCGCGCTGAGTGGGGGCTAGTGGTTGGTTTCCCCGGCCAACTCCCCGGCGGACTTCGACGTTCGCGGTTTAGAAGCAAGCCCGTGCATCGAAGATGGCGGATCCTCGGCGTCAAAATATCGCGGGGCAGCGGCGACCAAAGCGCCTCCGGCCATCACGCGCCGGTCGAGGACCGTCTCACCCACCGCAAGGCGGCGCTTTGCTCCTTAGAAGCGGTGGAGCGACCCGTCGCGTCGCAGTTGGCCATGGAAGGCCACCTCGCCGTAACTTGCACGCGGCTCGTGCTCTTCGGACCACCCTCCGGTGGAGTTCGCGGAGACTCCGGCCACTCCGTGGTGCGAAGCATCGCCGCCTCGTGGATCTGACCTAGCTTAGGTAGGGCTCCCGACGGTCACCGTCGTACCTTGACGCCCAAGGCGCATGCAGAGCGCACTCAGGCATCCAGCCGCCCTAACGAGAAAGGCCCTGGCCAGGGAGGCCGGGGTCAAAGAAACACAACGATGGTGCGGACAACTGGCGGATCTAAAAAGGTCATGGCCAACTACCTCCCAACAGCCTTGACAGGCTCTGCCCGCTCCTGGCTGCTAAATCTCCCCCGAGGATCGGTGCACTCGTGGGGGAAGTTGTGCGACCTCTTCGTCGCCAACTTTCAGGGCTCCTTTGCGCAGCCCGGCGTGGAGGACGACCTCCACGCTCTGGAGCAAGAGAAGGGGGAGTCGCTTCGCGACTTCATCCGGTGGTTCTGCCACTGCCGCAATACAATCCCCCACATCTCCGAGCAATCGGTCGTCGCCATCGCCAGGGAGGCGTCGCGACATAAGATGAAGGAGAAGATGGCCACCATACCATCGGCTCCACCTCGAAGCTTTTCTCCCTCGCACATAAGTGTCGCGCGGGCATGAGCGAGGGGCGGCCGCCCCAAAGGTGGCTAAAACAAGGATAAACGGGACCTCGAAGGGTTCCGCGAAAGCAGCAAGAAAGCGCGAAGCGAGGCGGAGAAACCAGTAGTCTGCCGTCGAGTGCGACGACGAAGAAGAACCGCGCCTCGGAAGCGCAACCGCCGCGGCGCGTGATGATCGCCGTGGCGGCGTGGCGGCCGTCGTGACGGCGTAACGATCGCCGTGATCGGTAGCGATGACCGCCATGATCGTGGGAGCGACCGCCGTGACCAAGGAGGCGAGCCCTATTGCGATATATAAAACCAATACCCATGACCTAGACAAGCTGGGGTCGTGGACAAGATGGTGGAGAAGCGGCTCAAGGCGCCGCCCGGCGATGATCAAGGCGAAGATCCGGCCCGCCGCCTTCGGCCGGTGATCATCTTGTGGCCTACATCCATGGCGGCTCATCCACCTTCTCCTCCAACGCCGCCTATAAGCGGCTAAGGAGGAGGTGTCGCCACAACATCGAGCAGGGGCGGGTCGGATGCTGAAGTGGTCAAAGCAGTCGCTCACCTTCAGTCGGGCCGACCACCCTGAGGGCGCCACCGGCCTGGGGCATCTCCCGGTCGTGGTGTCGCCCACCATCCGGAACGTGCGGCTAGGCCGCGTGCTGGTGGACGGAGGGAGTTCTGTCAACCTCTTGTCCTCCTCAGCGTTCCTGGCGCTCCAGATTCCGCGACAGGATCTGCGCCCGTCTCTGCCCCTCTTCGGGGTAGACCCAGAATCCAGCCTGATGCCCCTCGGCCAGGTGTGTCTCCCTGTCACCTTCGGGGACGAAGACAACTACCGCACCGAAATGGTGAATTTTGAGGTCGCCGACTTCGACCTCCCCTATAATGCCTTGCTTGGCCGGCCGGCGTTGGCCAAGTTCATGGCGGCAACCCACTATGCTTACTTGGTGGTGAAGATGCCGGGGCCGGCTGGCCCCATTGTGATCCGGGTGGATAAAGCCGAAGCCTTCTTGTTGTCACAAGCATGCGCCGAGTGTCCGGTGCCACTGCGTCGGTATGCAGACGCCACTTCCTCGGGAGCCCTCGGGCCGGACCCGTGCCTCACTGGCTCTGCCGGTGAGGTTAAATGATGCATCGCCTGAGTGAGGGCGAATCGAAGATCGTCAACATTGGCGCCGACCTCGGCATAAATAGGAAGATCGCTCGTCACCTTCCTCCGGTCTAATTCGGCGTGTTCGCTGGCAACCATCCGATATGGTGGGGTCCCGTGGAGGTGATCGAGCACCGACCGCAGCGTTCCTGGCGCGCCCGATCCCAGAAGGTCCGGAGGCGGTAGCCGGAGCGCAAGACGCCATTCGGAGGAGGTAGAGAAGCTGTTGGAGCGAGGATCATCGAAGTCTCTCATCCTAAGTGGCTTGCCAACCCGTGCTTTCGTCAAGAAGTCCAACAGAGGTGGCGATGTGTGTCGACTTCACCGACCTCAACAATGCTCGCCGAAGGACCCTTATCCTCGCCGCTGGTCGATCTCATTGTTGACTCCACGGTAGGTGCGAATCGCCAGGCTTCTGGATGCGTATTCGGACACCACCAGATTAGCATGGCACTTGGAGATGAAGAAAAAGCGCTTTTGTAACCCCTACGGTGTCTCTTTGTTATGTAAGAATGGCTTTTGGTTTAAAGAATCTTTGGTTCTACTTACCAACGTGCCATGCACATTACCTTCCGCCCCAGATAGGGCGAAATCTTGAGGTTTACGTTGATGATTTAGTTGTGAAGATCAAAAAGAATGAAGAACTGATCCAAGACACGAGGAAACTTTTGCTAACCTCGGAAGAAGCGCTCAAGCTCAACCCGAAAAGTGCGTGTTCGGTGTGCCCCCAAGTCAAGTGTTGGGCTTCCTAGTGTCCAGCCGGGGCATTGAAGCCAACCCTGACAAGATATCGGCCATCGAACACATGAAGCCGCCAGCACGACTCAAACAAGTTCAATGCCTGGCCGATCGCCTGGCCTCCCTTGGGCGATTCATCGCCCGACTGGGAGAAAAAAGCTTGCCTCTATTCAAGCTGTTGAAGAAGACAAACCACTTCGAGTGGACTGAAGAAGCCCAGAAGGCGTTTGAAGATCTGAAGCGGTACCTCTCCTCTCCCCCGGTGCTGGTCTCTCCCGCACCGGGTGAGCCGTTGCTCCTGTACATAGCTGCCACCCCTGAGGTGGTGAGCGCGGTGCTGATTGCGGAGAGAGAAGGCGTCCAAAGGCCGGTGTACTACATCAGCAAGGTGCTGCACGAAGCGGAGACTCGATACCGCGAGCTCGTAAAATGCTCTCTGCGGTCTGGTGGCGCCCAGAAGCTGCGCCATTATTTCAAAGGCGGAAATTACCGTGGTCACGGCCTACCCTCTGCGAAGATCCTCCACAACCGAGAAGGAGGGGATTGCGAAATGGGCGGTGGGCGGGAGAATTCAACCTCAAATTCGTACCCGCACCGCCATCAAAAGTCGGTATGGCGGAGTTGCCGCCGAGTGGACTCCCGCCACTCGAAGTGAAAAAGCTCCGCGCCTCTCCACGGACCTTGTTCTTTGATGGTTCCTTCAGTTGGAGGGCGGGGGCTAGAGTTGTCTGGTTTCCCCGGCCGCGACATCCTCCAAAGATGTGGTCGCCCTCGAGTTCAAGGCCACGAACAACATAGCTGATGCGTGGGCTTCTTGGCGGGATTGCGACGCTTGGCGTTGGGCATTCAGCGTCTCAAGTCAAGAAACTCCTGCCGGTCATCAATCAAGCGGAAGGAGTTCAATGTTCGACCCCACCATAGCGGCGCACAAGCGGAGGTCCGAAAAATGGAGCGTCATTTTGAAGGTTTGGGATATATCCATGTCCCCTAGCGCGACAATCACCTTGCGGATGGACTTTCGCAGCTTGCGTCCTCAAGGGCTCCTGTTCGGTCGAGTCTTGAAGAAAGGCTATCGCGACCGTCCATCGCGACCCCGATTCGGTGGGGACGATGGTGTATTGTCGCTGCCCCGATTCGAGAGGGGCGGCGGCAAGGCCGTTCGCTGACCTCCCGGCTCGGCGAGGGAAAGCGGTCATTGTCATAGCCCCGCCCGGGAAGATAGCGTGCCGTCGGCCCAGTGCAGGAGGAAGATGGCGGTCGCCGAAGCGGCCAGGAAAAGCTTGCCCAATGAGTACCCAGCGAGCACCGAGTGGTCGCCACGCTTAACGAGAAGATTGGTGGATGGATCCTATCCTAGCCTTCTGCGTGACGGTGATCCCCGACGATGATGCCTCGGTGAGAAGATTGCACGAAGGCAAAGTGCTATACTACGGTAGGTGGGGACCTATATCGCCAGAGTAAAGCGGAGTTCTCTTGAAGTGCATCACTCGGGAAGAGGGAGCAACCTGCTCTCGATATCCATGGGCGTGCGGGGAGCCATATGTCCGCGAGCGCTAGTCGGTAAGCGTTCGTCAAGAATTTTATTGGCCTCGCGCCTTCGGGATGCTTGTGAGTGGTGAGGACATGCGGCTTGTCGGTTCTTCGCCGAGCAAATCCGCAAACCGGCCGAGCTCGCAAACCATCCCGCTCTCCGCCGTTTGCGGTGCAGGGGCTGATATCTGGGTCCGTTCGCGGGCCCGAGGGCTTCACCCACCTCTTCGTTGCCATCGATAAGTTTGAAGTGGGTTGAGGCCGAGGCGGTCGCAGCGCCATCACGGCCGCCGCCGTTAAGTTTATGCGGGATCTTCGCGCTTTGGAGTCGCTAATCGCATCATCACCGACAACGGGACCCGATTCACCGGTCGCGGCTTTCACGGAATTCTGCGATGAAATGGGCACCAAGGTATGTTTTGCCGGTGGCCCATCCCATGAGCAACAGCAAGCAGCGAAGCAGCCAATGCTACTGGTCTTTGAAGGGCCTCAAGACAAGAGCGTTTGATCGGCTTCACAAAAGGGGCACGCGATGGACGGAAGAGCTCCCGGCCATGCTGTGGTCACTCCGTACCACACCAGTAAGACCCAAAGCGAGACGCCTTTCTTCGATCACGGGCGAGAGGTGTTCTCCCCTCCGTGTCGCTCGGTTCCCGTATGCGTTCGATGTTCAACGAAGAAGACCAAGAGGATCTCCCGAGAAGATGTCAACCTTTTGGAGGAGGTGTGGGATCGTCTTTGCTCTCCGCGCCGCCTCGCTTCAACAAAGTCTCGGCGGTACCACGCCACCCGAAGTCTCTGAGAGAACTTGGCGATGGCGACACGGTATTGCGCAGAATTCAGCGCATCTTGGGTTACTAAACTGTCTCCCGATGGGAGGACCCCTTCAAAGTTGTTTGATATCTCGGCCGGGCGATCCGGTTAGTACCGAGACGGTGAAGAAGCGGCAATTCCTATAACCTAGAGTCGCTGCGGAAATTCTATCCTTGAAGGAATTGTAAGTACCCATTGCCGCCTTGGTCGACCATGTGGTAAGACTCTCCTCGGTGGTTGGCGGCTCCGTGTTAGTAAAGTTGTTGCCTAGAAGGCTTTCAATTTACCATTGTTGTCCTTTCGTGCCCTTAGCGGCGGGCTTTTTGCATGAATGTATTTGGTTCCAGTATGTTTGCTAATTCCTTGGTGATCTCTCGAGTCACCGGTGTCTGTGTCGACAAGGACGGCGCATCGGGCGGGCTAGATGCGATGCTCAAACGCGGCTCGCGCGCCTTGGGTTGGCTCCCTGAAGCACCACTGGTTGTCACCGCGAGCATCGTTAGTCTAGTACCACTCCTGGAAGCCCGCAGCTTTGACGCACAGCACCATGGTTCGATCTCCAAAATGAATCGCAAGGACTTAGAAATCAAAAAGGGGACCGGGGCTCACTCCATGCGGGGGCCTATATCATTCGGTTTTATCTTGCATATGCCTACTCATTCTGTTAGTAGCTATGCACCAAGACCTAGAAGCGCCAACTTATTGCATGAAGTCTCCAAGCTTCTTTGTGGTCGCCCCAAGCTTCTTCGTGGTCGCCCAGGAGCTCGGGGGCTGGTCGCCCCAAGCTTCTTCGTGGTCGCCTAGGAGCTCGGGGGCTGGTCGCCCCAAGCTTCTTCGTGCTCGCCCCGAGTCTCTCCGTGGTCGCCCAGATGCTTGGGGGCTGGTCGCCCAATGATAAAAATAAAAGATAAGTGCTTCATACCGCATTCCTGACCATTTCCTTACGTGCATGCGCTAAGACGGGTCAAATTACGCGTGATTGTCACAAGTACTAAAAATTAACGGCCCCTCATGATTAAAGGAAGCGTGCTAAAAGCGTTAACATTCGGCGCGGCCAAGCGACTGGGGTGCAAGTTAGACATGGTACTCAAACACGGCTCGTACGCCTCGGGTTGGCTCTCTGAAGCACCGCTGGTTGTCACCGTCGAGTGCCGCTGGTCTAAAAACACTTCCGGAAACTTGTTGCCTCGCCACGCTACGCTGCAACACGTTTTTCAAGCGATCATCAGGGTCCGAATTCCAGAGGAGTTTGAACCAAGTGACAATCCCGCGCAAAAACCAAACGCTAAGACCAAGCTATGTCTAGCATTTCCTGTCGGACTCAAGGTCGTTTTTCGTCCAAGTCCCATATGACTTGTGTGATCCTTACTTGTGTTTGCAGCAAACGCGCGTGATCACTGGTGGAGCTCAGGGATGTTGCCCTAACCTAAGCGTTCCTCGGGCATTCCGGCTAAGTTGAAAGGCTGGCCCCCTAACGGTTTAATCTAGCAAACTTAATCACCCAAAACGAATGAACATGCAAAATAGCATTGAACCTGGAAATATCTGTTCTGCTAAATACTACTTAAGTGTTTATACATGCAGAGGGATCAACAAAAGGAAGAAAAGCAAAAAGAACCAAGGGGCTGGCCCTTCCTCCTCGTCGCCGACATCGATGTCGTCACCTCGTCGCCTTCCACGGCGGCGGGTGGACACGTCCATGGCGGCGGCTCAACTTGACATCCGGCCGCGTGTTCGTACTTGCTTACCCTCGCCTCACTTTGCGCGTCTCCCTCGATCTGCCGGCCGTCACCGTGTCATGGGATCAAGGGCGGCGTCGCTGGTAGCCAAAGAAAGGCGTATAGGTCGTGGTCATGATCGCGACCTCCCGACCTTCTCTGGCGGAGCGGCGGCTAGAGGCAGTGCGGACCCGAGTGCTTCGCGATGCGATTGGTCGCGTGGGCAAGCTGCAGTATGAGTCCTCGGCCGGTGCGTTGATGCCACCCCAAGGGCTCCAGGCACCTCTTCGTGCGCTGGAAGGCTTTCTTGAGCATGACCGACAGATTGCACCGCAGGCGAAAGGACTCGGCCTCCGAGGTCTTCAGCGCCGCCTCGGTCCTCTCCGCCCGTGCTTCAGCCCTCTCGGCCCGCGTCTGCAGGGCGGCAGCATCGGCTCCCTCCTGCGCCAATGCCGCCTCTGCCGTGTCCGCCCTCACCCGCTCCCGCTGCAGCTCGCCTCTCACCGACGCCAACTGCTGGGCGATATCGGCCCCGTGCCTGGCGGCTGCGGTAAGGGCGGTGCCTAGTGAGCCGTGCAAGTCCCTGAGCCCAGTGAAGAGCTCGACGTGGCGTTCGGCGGGAGCAATGGCGGGCGCGGCGAGCTCCGGAGGCGCCTGGGATCATCGCTCGGCCCTCTTTGTGGCGGCGCGGAGGCACTGGCGGAGGTGCTCGGCGCCGGTGGCGCCGGGCGTTCCGCTTGGCGCGTCTGAGGGCCGCCTTTGGCGGCACTTTGTTGAGACCGCCATCGGGAGCGTGAGGCCACCTTGTTGGACGGTGGCCTGAGCTCCCATGGCCGAAGAAGTTGGCGCCGCGGCCGTTGAGGCCGGCGCCGGAGGAGGAGACGTCGGGGTGGGCGCAGCGAGAGGTAGCGCCCCCGGCGACGAAGTCGACATTGGGGCGGCCTGTGTTGCCACCCCCTGCGAAGGAACCGCCACGGCAGGGCTCGTGGCGGCAGGAGTTTGGCCCGCGTCTACGCAGGCCCTCTTGGGGTCCGGACCCGTGGTGTCCGGCGAAGCGATCGTTGCCGTGGGCCGTCATTTGGCGGAGCCGTGTCCTCGATCACCGGCGGGCGGGCAGCACCCTGGCGGGCCCCATGGAGTCCATCGGTGGGAGCAGCCTCACAACCCTTAGGCGCTCCGCATGCTCCAAGTCGGCGAGCGGCTGGGCCGCCGCCAGAAAAGGGGTGCCGGTCGGAACCGGCTGCATCAACACGGCGAGCCATCTGCCCTGGATCTGCTCCTCCAAGTTTCCCGTGCCTGATAATGGACAAAAAGTATATGCCGGTTGGTAGGAAACCACAAAAAGAAGCATGTGCGCGAGAAAAAGCTAAAGAAGAACGAAGACTCACGTCCGGGCCATGTGCGCGTCAGGTCGTCGTCGCCCATATCTTGCCATGCGGGACGGACCTTGATGGCGAGAGGCTGATCCTCCGACCACGAAGTCGGGCTACGATCCCAGACAATCCGGCTTCCGCGATCGGAGGATGCGGGTCGCCATTCTTGAGCTCTGCCGTCTCCTCGTGGCGAGTTCGATCCTCTGAGGCCTCCGCTGCCCGGCGGGCACATCCAAAGCGTCAACGCCGTTGTCATCCTTGATGTCTGACCATTATTGCGCCATGACTTCGATTGGACTGGTGAAAAGAGATGTAGCGGAGGCCATCTCGCCCCGCAGTGGAATGTGACTCCCACTATCTCATTATCATTGGAAGCGCGAGAGGAAGAAATGGCGGAAAAATGGAAGATTCGGCATCACCCCCATGAACATTTCCACAGAGGTGTGCGAAGATGGAAAGAAAGACAATGGAGTTGGGGGTGAGGTGAAGGTGGTGGATCCGTAGAAGTGAAGGGCGGTGAGGAAGAACTTCGAGAAAATGGCGGGACCGAGCCCGCCATCATAGCCAAGTATGGATGAGGATTTCGTCTTAAAGGCACATGGTGTGGCGGTCCCCCCGGAAGCGGAAGGTGCCCTCCGGCGCTAAGATGGCCATCCTACCCACCGCATAGGCGTCCACGGTGGAGGCAGGGATGGAGGGTGCCATGGAGATGAAGAAAGGTTGAAGCTTTTCGAGCAAGAAGGTTGAAGAAGCGAAAGTTAGGGGTGCGCAAGGAAGAAGAAGGCGTAAAACCGCTTGATACAGATGAACCTATATATGCGCCTCCACACCAAGCGGTTCGCGAAGGACAAAATCGTCGTCGCCTCGGGTCGAGAAAAATCTGCGATATCTGGGAACCGAGGCGGTCGTATCCTCATAGTGGTGGCCCCACCGAGAACACGCTAAGCATTTAATGAAGGTTCTAAAGGAAGCATTGATGTACGCGCTCGAGGCGGGCCCGGAACTCTTGTCGGCGTACTCTGTTGGGTACCCTCTCCGCCGCTACAAAAGATCAACATGACGGTCAACATAGCGATCCACGTGGCGCCCGGCGGCGGTGGCGAAGACGCCTGCTCGCCCGGCGGCGATCCGTGGCGCCCGGCGGCGGTGGCGAAACGCACGCCTACTTCGCCCGGTGGTCGATCCGTGGCGCCCGGCGGCGGTGGGCGGCACGCGCTTCGCCGCCCGTGGCGATCCGCGTGGCGCCCGGCGGCGGTGGGCGAAGCACGCCTGCTCACTCCGCCGCGAAGACAAAAAGGTGGTGCGAGGTGGCTTCACCTCAAGGCTCCTTCCTTGTCGTGCCGATTCAGGCGGCAGGACGGCGATGTCGGACACATCAGCTGCAGGATTTCTGCTACAAGCCCATTCCTCGACGCCTCTCACCAACCCGTCAAAAAGGGTCACGCCCCGGCGGACGGCGAAGCCATCGTCGGCATTTAATGATTTGGAGGAGCGGACAGCACAGGAAGGAGTAATAAATGTATCAGGATCAGCATGATGACCCTCCTTTTACCTACTCCCGTTAGCCTGACCTATATAAGGGCCTCCGGGTGCATGGGAAAGGGGGTCGAGCCTTCGAGTAGTGTTGCATTCGAGCAAGCAAGAGCTCCGCAGCATAGTCTAAGAGAGAACTTGTAACCTGAGAACTTTGTACTAGCTTTGCACACTCTCTAAACAAATCTAGCAGGACGTAAGGCTATTACCCTTCTCACAAGGGGGCCTGAATCTGGGTAAAATCTTGGTGTCATCTCTAATTCCTAGATGCCGGAATCCTTCGTGTGGGAGTCTCTAGGGTTTTCACCCTCTAGGTTTAGCCAGCCGCGAAGACGTCCTCCTTCTGAACCAAACCCGATCTGTAGACTTCGGACCTGTCAGGCGGAATACGCCGACAATACCCAAAAATGTTATAGCATAACTATGGCTAACTATCTAGAACACCAGAAACAACCAAGAAAAGAACCCAGAGCTAGCTGTAGTAAGGGGATTAGACTAGCAAAAAAACTAGTTATATCTGGAATTAAAATTATTTCGATTACAATATTTAAAGAGTTCAAAATTGAAATAAAGAAGATTAACGAGGCTTGACTCCATATTTAACATGTTAGTTCAAGTTTAAAATAGCTATTTAAATGATAAATAAAATGAGCTAAGGGATAACACTCATCCGGATACCGTGAGGAAGTAAATTGGGCAAAGTCGGAGGCGAATCCGGACAGCAACCGCGGTGTACGATATCCACGCCGAGCGGAGAGCGAAGCAGACGTCCCGGGCACGGCAGCCGATCAAGCCGCTCACTCTGTCACCGACAGAGACCGGCGCTGACTATCAGGCTCTCGAACGGCTGTTTCATATTCTGCCGGCAGTAGCGGCGGCAGTAAATTGTGCTCGAGCGTGACGCTCGTGCCCGCGACCGGCCGGATTGATATTCTTGGAGAACACATGGACGGCAGCGCAGCGTGCTTAATTAATAGCGGCGGCTACTGTACCTGATTGGGTTGCCGGCAGTGGGGATCAGATCGATGTCGTTTTTGGTCGTCCTCGCGGCCGGATTGTATCGGGCTTAATTCCTCGTCGAAAATGAGTACCTTGACTCGTGGCTCCACCGGCACTTCGTGCAGTGACAGTAAGGAATCGGGTGAAGATGAGTACTTCTGTAAAACTTCTGCAAGTTTCGCTGAAAGTGCTTGTTCAAGTATGAATTTTTTTTTTGGGAAAATTATCAGTTATACTATGTACATGGGAGAATTCTAAGAATAAACTCAATCCCAACAGCGACAAATGAACCGAAGCATATGAAGAAAGAAAGAAGCCCCTGTGGATGGCCGGCGCCACGAGAATTTCGTTTGTAAGTTGTAATGCAAACGTCGCATGGATGCAATCAAGCAAGATATGGTCGGCTTGTTTCTCTTTCTACCGCTCCGCGGATCATGTGGGTGGACGATTACACTCATTATTCTACTGTCGGATTATCTTAAGGATCTTAGGGCCTAATCCAACACCTAGATGCGGTAGCTTAGGGAAAATACCTTCCGGGTTGGAGTTACTCGAGGAAGCCATTGCCGGTTACGAAGAGGATGTAGCGACACACTCGGATGGAGAGGAAGCAGAGGCGGCGCAGACCCACGGCAACGCGATTCCCTTCTCTCCCCGTGTGTGTCCTTCCTGGCGTTCGGACGGAGAGGAAGAAGAAGGATGAAGATGGAACGGCGGCGGCCTTCCTGTCTCTCCCCGAGCTAGGGTTAGATCGGATCGTGTGTTTGTGTCTGGCACGAGTAGCAACGGCGAACGTTGGTTCGCGTGCAGGGGTCGTGCCTCCTTTTATATGGCGCGGGTGCGATAGGGGGCCGCAACCAAAGAGGTTGTTGCGCCCCCTAATCAAGGCGCGGACGTGGGTAGGACTCGGTCTTTGACCGAGCCACCCGAGATCAAAACTAACATTCTCCCCCTTGATCTCAAACTTAGAACAACTTAACTTAACATTAATTCCGCTCCTCAATAGATTAGCGCACAAAGACCAAGACGTTGCAACAGCCAGTTACGTGCTGTTGAACTCAATGAATATAGTACACCTTTCTATTTCAAAAACGGAAACTTAGTCTTATAGGAGATGGTTGGTTATTTGACCCCTTACATCCAGAATCACAGGCTTTCCAATAATCCCATGCCGACTGCATGTTCTCTGAACACATATGGTGGTAAACCCTTAGTTAGCGGATCCGCAAGCATTTGCTTGCTACTTATATGCTCTAAACTTATGGTATGATCCTGGATCTTCTCCTTCACAACATAAAACTAAATGTCAATGTGTTTGGCAGCACCACTTGACTTGTTGTTATAGGAGTAAAATACTGCTGGTTCATTGTCGCAGTATATTGTGAGTGGCCTTTCTATGCTGTCCACCACTCTTAATCCGGGTACGAATTTCTTAAGCCATAGTGCCTGCTCGGTTGCCTCATAACAAGCTACAAACTCAGTATGCATTGTCGACGATGCAGTGACAGTTTGTTTGGAGCTTTTCCACGAAATAGCTCCCCCTGCAAGGGTGAATACATAACCTGATGTGGATTTCTTAGTATCTACACACCCCGCAAAATCTGCGTCAGAGTAACCCACAATCTCGAGAGCACTCGACTTTCTATACGTTAACATGAGGTCTTTAGTTCCTTGCAAATACCGCAAAACTTTCTTATGACTTTCAAATGATCTATTCTCGATTTGGTGATATCTGCCAAGCATCTCGGTTACAAATGCTAAATCAAGGCGAGTACACACTTGAGCATACATTATGCTTCCGACAGCTGAAGCATATGGAACCGATTTCATTTGATCGATCTCATATTGGTTCCTGGGACATTGAAAATTCCCAAACTTATCACCCTTGACTATTGGAGCAGGCGAAGCCTTACACGCATGCATACTGTATTTCTTTAAAACCTTTTCTAAGTATGCCTTTTGTGATAGGCCTAATACCTCTTTAATTCTATCTCGGTGAATCTCAATTCCTAAGACATAAGATGCCTCACCGAGATCTTTCATTTCAAAATTTGAGGATAAGAAGTTCTTGGTTTCCAGAAGTAGATTTTTATCGCTGCTTGACAGCAGGATATCATCTACATACAGGACTAGGAAAATGAATTTTTCATTCTTAAACTTAGCATAGATGCAATTATCTTCCTCATTTTTCTTAAAATCAAAACTTCTTATAATCTCATCAAACTTAAGGTACCACTGTCTAGACGCTTGCTTTAGCCCATAAATGGATTTGTTTAGTCGGCATCCCATATTTTCTTTACCTTCCACGACAAAACCTTTGGGTTGAGCCATGTATATATTTTCATATAGATCCCCGTTAAGGAATGACGCCTTAACACCCATCTGATGTAATTCTAAATCATAATGTGCTACAAGCGCCATGATGATTCTAAAAGAATCCTTTGTCGAAACAGGCGAGAAGGTCTCATTATAATCTATTCCTTCTCTCTGAGTGAAGCCTTTAGCCACGAAACTTGCTTTGAATCTTTCAAGATTCCCTCTGGAGTCACGTTTAGTTTTGTAGACCCATTTACAACCTACTGTTTTGGCTCCTTTAGGAATTTCTTCTAAGTCCCATACCTTATTTGCGCTCATGAACTTCATTTCATCTTCCATGACTGCGAGCCACTTAGATGAATGGGGACTTCTCATGGCTTCCTCAAAAGAGGTGGGATCACCCTCTATCTCTAACTCTTCACTTACATAAACTTCATAATCAGCAGAAATAGCTGATCTCCTATTTCGTTGTGACCTCCTAAGAGGTTCTTGAGCAGGTACGTTACTCACTATAGGAGGCTGCTGTGGCTCTTTAGGTGCAGCTGCAATAGGATGTTGGGGCTCCATAACAACAGGAGCCTCAGGTACGTTAACAGCTGCACTAGGAGAACTAACAGCAGATGTTGCAACAACTGGAGGTGCAACGACAGCAAGTATCGAGAAAATGGGCTCTTGAATTATCGGAGTTGGGGCAAAGACCCGCTTCTCCTCAAGGCTTATTTCTCGGGGTACGATGCTCCCCTGATTATTTCTTCTTCTAAGAACACAGCGTGTCTTGTTTCTACAAACTTAGTATGTCTGTCAGGACAGTAGAATCGGTACCCTTTTTGATCTTTCAGGATAGCCAATGAAATGACAACTGACTGTCTTAGCGTCTAACTTTCCAATATTTGGATTAAATACTTTAGCCTCGGCTGGACAGCCCCACACATGTAAATAATTTAGAGTGGGCTTCCTCCCAGTCCATAACTCATATGGTGTTTTAGACACCGACTTACTGGGAACCCGATTAAGTATATGGGTAGCGGTTTTTAATGCCTCCATCCATAGACTAATCGGTAAGGTGGAGTAGCTTATCATACTTCGTACCATATCCATTAATGTACGGTTACGCCTTTCAGCTACTCCATTCTGCTGAGGTTCGCCCGGCATAGAATACTGGGCTACAATGCCATGTTCCTGTAGGTACCTTGCAAAAGGTCCAGGAACTTGGCCATAAGGGGTATGTCTACCGTAGTACTACCTCCCACGGTCTGATCTTACTACTTTAATCTTTAGATCATACTGATTTTCAACTTCAGCCTTAAATATCTTAAACTTATCTAATGCTTCTGATCGTTCTTTAATTGGGTAGATGTAGCAATAACGCGAAAAATCATCAGTGAATGTTATGAATGAATCAAAACCATCCACTGACTTCACAGGAAAAGGACCACAGATGTTTGTGTGAACAATTTCTAAAATTTATGTGCTTCGTTTGGCACCTTTCTTAATTTGCTTAACATATTTTCCCTTAATGCAATCAATGCAATGTTCTGAATCTGAGAAGTCTAATGGGTGGAGAATTTCTTCTTTGATTAATCTCTCAATCCTCCCCCTTGAAATATGGCCTAAGCGACAATGCCATAATTTCGAAGACGTCTCAGTCTCACTTCTCTTACGCTTCTTACATTCATTCACAGATGAAGAGTCATTCACAACATTCACATCATTACTTTGGGAAAGTAAATAAAGTTTGTCTTGCATGAAGGCAAGACCAATATCAATATTATTGAATTGAATCAAACATTTCTTATTCTCAAAATGACATGTATAGCCATCATCATCTAAACAGGATACTGAAATCAAATTCCTCCTCATGGAGGGTACAACTAAAACATTATGTAAATAAAGAATGAAGCCATTATTTAATTCTAAGGGGAGTTCTCCGATGGCTTCAACATCTTCCTCGACGCCGTTGGCGACTCTAATGCTTCTTTCTCCTCTTTTCAGGATCCTCTTCGTATGGAATCCCTGCAAAGAGTTTGCAACATGAACAGTTGCACCTGAGTCAATCCACCATGTATGAGTGGGAAAATCTAAGTACAGGGATCCATCTATGAATGTAATTTGATACATACCATTCTTGTTCAGCCATTTAAGGAGCTGAACGCAGTCCTTCATGTAGTGTCCTTTCTGATTGCAATGTCTACATGTATCCTTGTCCACCTCTGCTGGACCTTTGCCTTTGCCTACATAAGGCTTCTGGCCAAGAGAAAATTTCTTATTCTGAGGTTTTCCCTTATTCTTAAAAGAAGGCTTAGACTTGCTGTGAAAATTGCTCTTTTTATGTGGAGATAACTTGAAATGATTGATATGGTCAAGCCTCTGAGCTCTAAGCCTTTCTTGTTCTTGAGCACGCATAGCCATCAATTTTTCTATGCCCCATTTTTCATTTATGGAGTTGTAATTTATTGCAAAAGTCTCATATTCCTTGGGTAAGGAATTAATGATAAATTGCACCAAATATCCTTCTAAAATCTCCATTTCCATGGTCTTCAGCTTAGTGGCTATGTTGCTCATCTTCAGAATGTGCTCTCTAATGTTACTTTGCCCATCAAACTTCTCATTTGCAAGTCTTTGCATAAGAGAGTTTGCATACATCTTAGTAGAGCAAGTGAACTGACTCTGAACTTTGCTAAGGTATTCCTTAGCACTGGCACATTCTGGGATGGCACCCCTTATACCTTCCACGATGGAGTTCTTAATCACCATCATGCATTTTCTGTTCGAGTTTTCCCACTTCACACGCTCTAAGTCGTATGCCATTCTTGCCGTAGCATTATTCTCAGCACCCGGTTGACCTTCAGGGATCAGCTGGGGCTTAGTGGGACGATCATGCATGATTGCATAATCAATATCTGAGAGAGCGAGTGCCATCTCAATCTTCTCCCTCCAAGAGGGATAATTCTCCCCGTTTAGGGGCTCAATGGCAGATATCAAACTCAGAACATTTGAAGTGTTCGCAGCTTCAAAAGAAAATACAACTTAATCAGAATACTGAAATAAAAGTGCATGAATTAATTCAACGTTGGTTCAATTAAAACATGCTCTTAACCGAAAAATTGTTCTACTTCTAAATCACCGTTGGGCAGAATTAGAATAGAACAAATTTTAAACTTAAATATTGTGAAAAATTTTATCATCAACGTTGGTCAGAAGATAAAATTCTCACACTGAGAATAAACTTAATATTATTACGGCAAATTTTATCATCAACTTTGGTCAGAAGATAAAATTTTCGCACTAAAATAAACTTAATATAATTTTATGGCAAATTTTATTATCAACGTTGGTCAGAAAATAAAATTCCCATACTAAAAACAAACATAACATAATTTTTCTAATAAAATTTTCACGTTGGATCCAATTTAATCAGAGAATTTTAAACTCAAATTTAGCAGCGGAAATAAAATTCTTAACTCAGTCTTTAAACTAATTGTCCACAGCAATTAAAAAATTGCTTAAACTAATTATTCACAGCAATTAAAAAAATTGCTCAAACTAATTATCCACAGCAATAAAAAAAATTGCTTAACACCAGGCCCCCACAACCTGGGCCTGGGCCGGCAATCTCTTCTCCCGTGTGGGCTGAAAGAAGCCCACCTAGGCGGCGCCTTTGCTGGCCATCTGATTGCCATCGGACGGCCAGATCTCATCGCTATGGAAACAAAAGACCGGAATTTTCGGCCTCCCCTCAAAACCCTAAAACATTCTTCGCAAAACTCCCGAAAAATGCGGCTTAGCTTCATCAGGCGACGGCGGCGGCCCTCCGGCTCGGGGCAGCCCCAGAAGCGATGCCATGAGCACCAGCATGAGGAGGCGACATGCACCGGGCGGCCGCGAAGGTGGCGCGATGGGCATGGTGGCGCTGCGCTGAGCCAGCAGCGCCAGCCCGGCAGCGGCGACGCAGCTTGTGCGGAGCTTGACAGCGCAAGATGGGCACGCAGCGCCTGCTGGCAGCAGCGCATGGGCACGGCATAGCCAGGGAAGAACTCTTCCCTCTTTTCTTATTTTTTATGATTCGGTTCTTCGCGGTTCTTCATGAAATTGGGCTAGGGTTCTACGGGATTTTGGGGGGAAAAACGCGCTAGAGTTCTTCCTCTCCTTCTAATTGCTTCGGAAGAAACAATCCCGAAAGGATTCTTCATCTAGGGTTAAGGATTAGGCACTAGAACGTGGCTTTGATACCATTGTCGGATTATCTTAAGGATCTTAGGGCCTAATCCAACACCTAGATGTGGTAGCTTAGGGGAAATACCTTCCGGGTTGGAGTTACTCGAGGAAGCCATTGCCGCCTTGCCGGTTACGAAGAGGATGTAGCGACGCACTCGGATGGAGAGGAAGAAGAAGGATGAAGATGGAACGGCGGCGGCCTTCCTGTCTCTCCCCGCGCTAGGGTTAGATCGGATCGTGTGTTTGTGTCTAGCACGAGTAGCAACGGCGAACGTTGGTTCGCGTGCAAGGGTCATACCTCCTTTTATATGGCGCGGGTGCGACAGGGGGCCGCAACCAAAGAGGTTGTTGCGCCCCCCAATCAGGACGCGGACATGAGTACCCGAGATCAAAACTAACATCTACGTCACGAAACGCAGGCGCAGATCTTTCGGAAAATAGCGCGGTTTAGTAGACGTTTCCGTTGGACCCGTGCGCTGGACATCGATCTTGGCCCTATGGCGGCTCTGGCAGCCCAACAGTTTGATCGTCAAGCCTTGCGTGCTACTTGTCTCTGGCAGCCGAGAACAAGTTGGACCGTAGTTTCCTCACGGAGAAGAAAAAGATGGGAGTTCAATCGGGTCCGACGGCAGCTCGCATGCATCTTGTTAACTAAGCATCGTGCATTCGAAGGCCCCAAACCTCACAGCCCAGGAACGCGAATGCTCCAGTCGCTGCCCACGTACGCACCTAGATCTCCGATATGGAGGAAAACGGAAATAGAAAATTTTTAAAAAAAATAAAAAGGAAAATATTAGTATAGAAATGAAAACAGAAATTTTTGGTCTGAAGTGGAAATGGGAGAGTCATTTTTGATTAAAAAAAATTCCGTATAAATAAAACCGAAAATTTTGTAAAAAACTTGGCCCACTAAGTTCAGAAAGAAGAATGGAGAATTTATATTTATTTACGAATTAAAATAATTTTAGAAATATAAATAGTTTTATAAAGTATCAAATAGAGTATAAAAATTCTAAAAAATTTCTCAAAAATACTTTGGAATATTTTAAACCCGAGAAAATTATTTCTAGCATAATTTTGGTTTTATTTTTAACAAATAAATTAATTTTAAAAATCCAAAAATAGAAAAATGGCATTTATAAACTCCACAAAATTTAGAATAAATTTTAGAAAATCATAAATAAATATCGAACAATAATATGCAAATTTTAGTGTATTACACCTTTATAGTTGGAGTAGCAAGATGATGACGATGATAATGATACGTAGGAGGACACGATGATCTAATCTGAAGAACAAATGTAGGATTTAAATATACTAATGTAGCAATCAGAGGGGGGTGAATGATTGCGCGGAAGCTAAAATCAAATTTTTTGGACTTTGTTTTTCTAACACACCCCAAATTAAACTCAAATTGCTTGGAGACCTGTTCACGCAACCGGGAGACCAGTTTACGTAGTTGGGAGACCAAGATGAACCGATCTGCAGGCGTCGAGAGACCCGGTCAGGCGACGAAGAAGCGATCTGGCGACGAGAGACCCATCGGGTGACCAAGAGAAGCGATATAGGCGACTAGTAGACAAGTCGGGCGACCAGTAGAGCAGTTTAGGCGACCAGGCGAGCAGTCGGGCGACCAGGTGAACAGTTTGGCGACCAGTTCACAAAAATAGTAATTCTCAAAGATCCCACCGTTGGATTGACGTGAAATTTAATTGTAAAAACTAGATTCAATTTCGAAGTTAACCCAAAAAGAATCAATTCGATCGAATCTATAGATCTTAAGATATTACCTTCGCAAGATGATACCTTTGCAAGAAACCGAACTTCGTGAATGCTGCGACGGACAAAACTTCAATTGATGCTCCAATCTACGCCGGACTAAAAAACAACTCAAGGTGCTGAGAGCTCTTCAAATTCTTCTAGTTGCCTGACTCCTTTGCTGACTTCAACTACGCTGCAATAGAATAAAAATCAAGCGCTAAAAACTTCTAGTTGCAAGGATTTTCTTCTTCACGCCGCGATGCATAGGATGCTCAGATTTGCAAGAAGGATTTTATTTATCTAGATACAGTACTCCAAAATAAAAGATTATAAACCCTAAAACATGGCTCTCTATATAAATAAATAGGAGACACGTCCCCCTATTTATATAGAGCAAACATAAAGAGATTGAATATAACTCCACTTTCTACATGGAAAGAGTTCGTATACATCTCAACCTGGCCCAACATGACCAAAAACAACTCTTGCACGTATTACAGCCCACATGCTGTAATTACGTGACTAACCAGCTTTCATGTGCACGTTCTCTAGCCCGAACATCCCGCATGACATCCTCTACCACCAAGATCTCGATTCTTCCCTGAACCTAGTCCCGAATCTCAGTTCCACCATAAACCTAATTCCGGTCCCGTCATCGACCATGTTCGCCCTCGAGCAACACCTGCACATGAATAAACAAGAAACATATCCGAGCACAAGTCCACGACTTGACTCAAAGTCAATCCATGCAACCACTCACACGAGTGCGTTGCATCAAGCAAAACCATCATCATGCTATCACCAGCATATCAAATAAATCCGAGCACAAATCCACGACTTGACTCAAAGTCAATCCATGCAACCACTCACACGAGTGCGTTGCATCAAGCAAAACCATCATCATGCTATCACAACATATCAATTTAACATCTCAAACAGCATATGCACAAACATCACACATGCCATAACTAAAACCACTTTGCAATACCAATTTCATTACTCAGCCAATTTTTCAGAACATGATTTCATAACAAATAACAAGTTTTAACTTACAAACTTAAGGAAAAAACTTCTTAGTGATACCGGTATACATAACATTATTTTTGTGTCTGCCTTAGAGGTGGAATGAGTTATATTATTTTTACGGTTATATATATTATGATTATGTACTATGTTCTTGTAGAATTTTTCACTTTCGTTTCCGTATTCACTTCGTTTCACATCCGTTTTCGTCACTATCTATTTTTGTATCCATTTCTAGGATTTTTGATTTCGGTTCTGTTACCGATAAAACATAAAAATAGAAATAAAAGAACCATTTATCAACTATTTTTATTCTGTTTTCATCCCTACCTAGCATGGTGCAGCCGACTCGCGTCATACAGACCACCGGTTCATCACCAACTCCGCGTGCGATGCGCTGCTGCGGCTTTGCGCGCGTGTGGACGCTGCGACGAGGTAGGCATAGGGCTGTAAACGAGCCGAGCTCGAGCGAGCCTGGCCCTTCAGGCTCGAGCTCGGCTCGAGCTCGAGTTTGAGTTCGAGCCTGGACTCAGGCTCGAGCTCGGCTCGGTCCAGGCTTGAGCTCGGCTCGACTAAGCTCGATAAGCTCGGGAAGCTCGGTAAGCTCGAGTAAGCTCGGTTATTTTGTAGGCTCGGTAGGCTTGGTAACAAGCTCGAGTAAGCTTCGGCTCGAGAAAGCTCAGTAACAAGCTCGAGAAAGCTCGATTTAAGCAAGCTCGATACAGGTTCGAGTAGGCTCGCGAACTATTCGAGCTCGGCTCGGTTAGGCTCGCGAGCTCGAGTTCAAGCTCGAGTTCGGCTCGTTCGGACTCGAGCCGAGCTCGAATCGAGCCTCTCACGAGCCGAACTCGAGTAGCTCGCGAGTCTCGAGCTTTTTTTGTTCCAAGGTAGGCACCGCGACGCGACCGGGCATGCGGGCGCGCCGACGCAGCCCCACGCCCCACGTCGGTCGGGCCAGCTAGGCTAGCTGCGTGTTAATCACAGTTTCATGGGTTTATGCGAACGGGCAGACACGGCCATCCACGAGGCTAAATTTTTTTAAAATAATACATTTTAAAAATATTTTTACAAAAATAATAACGCCGAATCAAAATTTTTATAAAAATATACCTCTATTGTCATCTTTAAATTGGTAATAGATCTTTGTTGCCAATTCAAATAGCAACACAAATCTCAACCTGGTCAACTAAATGAATCGACGACAAAATATTCTGTTGACCATGCAAACCGTGACTAAACATACTTTTACCATTGTTTTAAACAGCGACAAAGATTTTATAGCCAAATGAAAGGGCGATAGAGGTGTACTTTTATAAAAATTTTGATTCAGCATATTATTTTTATAAAATTATTTTAAAAATGTATTATTTTAAAAAATATTTCCCATGAGGCCGACCAAACGCCAAGCTCTTAACATAATCGCTTGCCATCTTTCTTGCGTTAGTTAGCTCACTTAGGGGGTGTTTAGGACAGCTGCAGCTCCACTAAAATCTGTAGAATTGGTGGAGCAAAGTGTTTCTAGCTCTAGAAATTTGTGGAGCTAGAGCTGTGGGTACATTAAGAATGTTTAGGTAGATCATCTTGTTTACATTTTAGACTAAAAATATAAACTTAATTCACTTTATTTTAGTCTATAAGTTTCAGCTCTAAGCTGGAGCTGAGATCCAGAGCTCTCCCAAACAGGACCTTAAGCTGGATGAGCTCGGTCTCATTGTTGCTTACCTGAAGCAGATTTGATTGACTTTTGGTATGTCGTTCGTTACACATGTCGTATGTAGTTAGATATTTTCTCTCATTTTCACGCTTCTTTAATTATGCTTCTTAATTAAAAGTTAAGACGCTTTGCTGATCAGTACTATCGTACTTAATTGCATACGTACAGTTAGAAAACATTGATCATGTAGGCAGATTAAACGACATTTATATTCTGTGTGCATTAATTGTTTACAGCAATATTTCTTCCTTTAATTTGGATGGAGAAACACCCTCTGCTCTTTTTACTTAAAATACTATAATTTGTGTCGGTAAATTTTGACCGTCAATAGATTTAAAACTATCTATTTTGATTATATAAAAATTATATAATTATGTGACGAATACCCATACCAAGGATACTCCACAGCAAAGTATACATCTATTTCAAGATCGCATTTCTCCGAGTTATCTAGCCTCGGAGTCCGGGCTGAAGGTGAAACCGACATGGCCTCGTCCTTCTTAGGAAAGGGGTTGTTGCGAATCTCGGGTCGGACGCACCCACCGGCCCCGACCGACCCAGGGCCGACATCTCCGCAGGCACCTGCTCCGACCCGACCCCGCATCAGGTATTACCACAGGCTCCGACCAGGACCTCGACCAGCGTCCCCGCGAGCCTCGGCCCCACAGTCTCTACCACGACAGCAGTCAACGCCGAGCGGGCCGCCTGTTGCACGGACGTAACGGTAATATTGGGACGGACGGTTCCTTTCCAAGGCATCCAGAGGGCGGCCTCAGCTAAAGCACCTATCCTTTCAAGACGTCAGCGTCAGGCGCTCAGAGGGCAGATATGCGCCCTCCGAAAAGGGCGCCGCTCGTTGTGTCTACCCACCCCGTATGGGACGCACTGGAGCCTGTCAGTCATCATGACCGAAGACCAGGTCGCCCAGATGAGGAGCCTGCCCGCCATTATGACCGAAGACTAGAACGCCCGGACGGGGCATTCCTTTGTCTCTTTTTTCAAATCCTCGTGTAACCTGCCCCCTCGGCTTATATAAAGGGAGGCAGGGCCCTTGGAGGAGGGGGAGATAGATTTTCTTTCCTTTACACGCGCCCACGATAGTCCGCCAAACGGCACCTCCCCTCAGATCGCTCAGGACTCTCTGACCCCGGTCGGCGCCAGGTTGAGGAAAGCTCTCCTGTTTTCTTCTCCTCGAGTGAGCGCTAAGGGCCTGTCCTTAGCCTCCGTTTGTAACCTTAGTTTGCACCCCGAGCTCAGGGCAATTCAAACCGCCACCGCAAACTGGAAGTAGGGACGTTCAGCCCGAACCAGTATAAATTTGAGGCTTCTTTGGTCTAACCATTCGAGGAGAGGGCGCGCCATCCCTATACCTACGAATTTACTTGGCTATTATCTTAAACACCTCGGTTGGCGCGCGCCGGTAAGGCGCCACGCGTCATCTTCGCGATCTCTGGATTCCCATTTTCCTCCTCGATGGCTTTCTTCACCAACGACGACGCATCTGCGTCAAGGGGCTGGATCCGCTTCGGCTCCCTCGACTTCATCACCATCCCGACGGGAGAGTTAGTGCTCGTCCCCACCAGTGTCCAGGCGCGAGTGCCCGCCTCGAGCCTGGACTCCGTCATCCACACCCTCGGTGACCTTCGGCTTGGGGACCCTGCGCGGGCCCCAAGGTGGGAGTCCGTCTACCGCCACACTACCTCTAGTAGCGGTCCCTGCGAGCCTGCGCGCATGGCGGCATCACCCCCCACAGGCTCGCACTTTGTGGCTACGGTCGGCCACCTGCCGACCTCCGTCTACGATCTACTGGAGAGCCCCTCCAGCCTCGATTCCGGCTCAGACGCGGAGCACACCTCCAGCGTGTTGTACCCTCGCGAGTGCAACATGGTGGGGCCGGACGCCCCGGCCACTACCTCTGTCGGACGGAGGCTGCGTCGGCGTCTTGCGGCGCGGAGGTGGAAATCGGCCTTGGCGCATCGAGGCTCTCAAGCCCGCCGTCGGAGCTCAGGCTGCAACGCGGCGGTTGAGGCTCAAGAGGTGAGCTTGTCAAACTCTGACCGATCCGAGCAAGGCAAGCTGGGCCTTCGCATGCACTGCCAAGACGCTGCAGGTTCAACGAAATGGCCGAGGGTCGACGACCTACCGTACTTCCCTCGCGCCAGCCAGAATGTCGCCGCCGCGGCAATGTTACTTCGCGGCATCCCCGAGCCAGAGGATCCGGGGGCTAAGGCCACCTACCAGAACCTCCGGGGGCTGGTGGAACGTGCTGCGATCCAGCAGGTACAGCCTTCCGTTTCCTTCCGCTCGGGGGCTTCTTCCAGTCACCCCAGCCGCGTTGCCGCCCAGACCGCGGGGCCAGCATAGCGCGCCGCCCAGCGGCCAGCCTCTCGCACCGGTGTCGCGATGCGGCGAAGCCGCAATGTTGGGTAACCTTGTGGGGACCGGAAGAAGAGCGGACGACAGGCGGTCGATCTGAGCAGCAGACGATGGTATGCCGCCCGCAGCCCGAGCCCCGATGGTGCGGGGCATGGGCGTTGGTCGAAATCCGCGCGCGAACTTCGCCAGATTCGGGCCCCACCAACATAGCCAAGTACTGGGGCCTCGAACCCAGTGTCTGGTTAGAAGACTTCCGGCTCGCATGCCGGGTGGGAGGCTCCGCAGACGATCTCTTCGTCATCCAGTACCTCCCCATTTACCTCAAGGATTCCGCCCGAGCATGGCTCGGTATTTGCCCGAACACCGCCGAACTGGGCTGACCTAAAGAGCGTCTTCGTCGGTAACTTCAGGAGCACCTGGCGCCGGAGGAACTGGGATCTCAAAAGTCGCAAGCAGCCTGTGGAAGTCTCTCGGGATTATATCGGCGCCCCAACAATGCAGCGAGCTCCTGACATCACCGATGCCGATGTTGTCGGGCGTTTATCTGATACCTCGTCGAAAGCCACGGTGCACAAAATTGCACCAAGCTCAGACCACCAAGGAGCTCCTCGACATCGCCATTCAACCATGCCTCCCGCGAGGAGGTCATGGGGCTATCTTTGATAAGGGAAGGCCAGCGAGAGGTCGCCCCGACGCCAGTGCTACCTCGGCCGCCGACAAGAAGAAACGGAAGAGCGCAGGCTGAGGGCCCTGTGGTCGCGGCAACCGACCACCCTGCCAAGCAGCAGGCGCGTCAGGATCCCGACCACTTCGAAAAATTGATGGATAGCCCATGTCCGCATCATGGGTACCCCGTCAAACACAAGTACAGGGACTGCGAAACCCTGAAGCGTTTCATCTCCGGAACCTCCGCACGGGGTAAAGGGAAGAAGCGCGACTCGGCACCAGATGCCGAGCCCAAGGAGGCGGCCGAAGAATTCCCGGAACCTGATGGCTGCCTCATGATCTTTGGCGGACCAACGAGCTACGCCGACAAACGTCAGCAGAAGCTTGCATTCCACGAAGTCCACACAGCGGCTCCTGCTGTGCCCAAGTACCTTCGGTGGTCGGAGTCACCGATCACCTTCGACCGGAGTGATCACCCCGATCACGTTCCGCACCCGGGGAGATACCCTCTGGTCGTGGCCCCCATTGTGGGGACGAAGCGCCTTTCCAAGGTGCTCATGGATGGCGGCAGCAGCCTCAACATCCTGTATGTTGAGACCTTCGATGCCCTGGGGATCCCTCGCTCAAGTCTTCGACCGAGCAAGGCGCCTTTCCACAGCATCGTTCCTGGTTTGCAAGCCCATCCGCTCGGGCAGATCGATCTGCCCGTAACCTTCGGAAACCAGGCCAATTTCCGCACCGAGACCCTCACCTTTGAGGTCGTGGAGTTTCCTGGCTCCCATCACGCCATCATGGGGAGGCCATGTTACGCCAAGTTCATGGCAATCCCCAACTACACTTACCTCAAGCTGAAGATGCCGGGGCCGCAGGGAGTCATCACCGTGGCCGCATCCTTTCAGCTCGCTTACAACTGCAAGAAAACCAGTTGTGAGTTGGCGTCGGCGATCATTGCGTCCACCGAGCTCGAGAATCTCCGAAAGGAGACCTCGGAATCCGCCCCCGACTCCAGCAAGTCGGGGTCTGGATCCTTCAAGTCCGTCGAGGATCTGAGGAGGTCATGAGTCGATCCGAAGATCCGACCAAGACCGCGGCGCATCGAGCCACGCTCCCTGCCAAATAGGAAGGCGTGCTCGCCGACTTCCTCCGCGCCAATCGGGACGTCTTTGCATGGAAACCCTCTGACATGCCAGGCATCCCACGGGAAGTCACCGAGCACTCCTTGAATATTCAGCCCGGCTCAAGGCCGGTCGTCCACGCTTCGCCGCTTCGACGAAGAAAGGCGCAAGATCATCGGCGAAGCAAATCGCCAAGCTTTTGGCGGCGGGGTTTATAAAGAGGTCCGCCACCCGAATGGTGGCCAACCTGTCTTTGGTAAAAAAGAAGTCCGGGCAATGGAGAATGTGTGTTGATTACACGAGCCTCAATAAGGCATGTCCCAAGGACCCTTTTCCATTGCCCCGCATCGACCAAGTTGTTGACTCCACCGCGGGGTGCGAGTCCCTGTCTTTCCTAAACGTCTACTCAGGCTACCACCAGATAGCGCTGAAGAGTCCGACCAACTCATGACCTCATTCATCACCCGTTAAACTCGTTACATTACATAGCGATGCCGTCGGTCTAAAACGCGGTGCTACATACGGCGATGTATCTGAGCGTGTTTTGACGACCAGATCGGGCGTAACATCGAGGCGTATGTTGACGATATTGTCATGAAAACAAAGAAGGTTGACAACCTTGTCGCCGACTTAGAGGAGACTTTTGCAAACCTCCGAAGGTTTCGCATCAGGCTCAACCCCGAGAGTGCGTTTTCGGGGTCCCCAAGGGAAAACTGCTCGGCTTCATCGTTTCCGAGCGCGGCATCGAAGCTAATCAGGAGAAGATCGCCGCGATCATGAAGATGGGTCCGATCAGCAACCTGAAGGGGGTCCAGAAGCTGACGGGATGCCTAGCGGCCTTGAGCCGTTTCGTCTCCCGCCTCGGTGGAGCGGATGCCGCTTATAATTTCTTGAAGAAGTCCGACCACTTCATCTGGACGTAGGAAGCGCAGGAAGCCCTCAATTGATTGAAGGCGTTCTTAACCATGCCCCCGGTGCTGGTCGCCCCAATGCCAGAAGAGTCGCTCCTCCTCTACATCGCCGCCACGACCCAGGTCGTTAGCGCGGCGCTCGTTGTGGAGCGAATTGAAGAAGGCGTACTCAGGTGCGCGGCGGTATACTCATCATCAAGTACTCTCGAGTCAAGGCCGGTACCCTCGGTGCGGAATTGCTCTACGGTGCTTATCGCCAAGAGGAAGCTAGTCCACTACTTCCACCGGCATCCGATCTCCGTGGTAACTTCCATGCCGCTCGGTGAGATCATTCGCAGCCGCGACGCCTCCGGAAGAATAGCCAAATGGGCTCTCGAGCTCAACGACCACGACATATCGTATGTCCCCCGGACGGCCATCAAGTCGCAGGCCCTGGCTGACTTCGTCGCAGAGTGGACCGAAGCCCAGGCGCCACCCGCGCCCGAAGACCCCGAGTACTGGACGATGTACTTCGATGGGTCCTACACCAAAAATAGAGCAGGTGCGGGAATCGTCCTCATCTCTTCACTTGGAAACAAGCTTCAGTACGCGATTCGGTTGCACTTTGACGCCACCAACAATGTCGCCGAATACGAAGCACTCGTCAATGGTCTCCGGATTGCTGCTGACCTCGGCGTGCGCCATCTCTACGTACACGGCGACTCCAAGCTTGTCGTCGACCAAGTCATGAAGGCTTCCGAACCTCGTGACGGTCGTATGGCGACATCTTCCGAGAGAATACGTAAATTGGAGGAAAGGTTCAAAGGTTTGAACTTCACCATAGTTCTGCGCCGTTACAATGGGGAAGCCGACTACCTGGCCAATCTGGCTTCCAGCCGGGGACCAGTCCCATCGGGGATCTTCGTCTCCGACCTCTACAAGCCCACCGTTAGGCTGGATTCTCCCTCCGAACATCCGGCCGACCCTCAGCATGCGCCCTCCCGCTCGCTGGCGTTAAGTCGAACTCGCTGAATCGAGCCACGGCGTTCGCTTTCGACCGACCGTGGAGAAACCTTTCATCAACCGACTAACCGACGGATCGCTCCCCGCCGATCCCACCGAGGCCTAGCGCCTTGCTCGGCGGGCGAAATCCTTTGTACTGGTCGGAGAAGACCTCTACAAGAGAAGCCCCTCCGGGGTCCTCCAGAAGTGCATCCTAGCGAACCAAGGGAAGCAGCTGCTGCTGGACATCCACGCCGGGATTTGCGGACATCATGCCACCCCACAGTCCCTCGTGGGCAAAGCCTTTCGCCAAGGTTTTTTCTGGCCAACGGTAATGGCCGATGCCGAGCAGATTGTTCGTACCTGCGAAGGGTGCCAATTCTTTGCTCGACAGACACATTTTCCCGCGCAAGCCCTACAGACGATCCCTATTACATGGCCATTCGCCGTTTGGGGACTTGATCTGGTCGGACCCTTTAAGAAGGCGCCCGGGGGCTTGACACACCTGCTCGTCGCGGTGGACATGTTCACCAAGTGGATAGAAGCTAAGCCGGTCGCCACCATTACTTCTGTCCAGGCGGCCAACTTCTTCCGCGACATCATCTATCGGTTCGGAGTCCCAAACTCCATCATCACCGATAATGGCACGCAGTTCACAGGGAAAGAATTCCTCGAGCTCTGCGACGACATCAACATCCGCGTCGGCTCAAGTACCGTGGCCCATCCAGCGGACTAATGGCCAGTCGACCGCGCCAGCGGCATGATCCTCAAGGGCTAAAGCCGCGGATCTTGATCGGCGAAGAAATTGGCGGGGCGATGGGCACCGAGATGCCGCCGTCGCTTTGAAGCTGCGGACCATGTCGACCCGATCGACCAGATTAACACCATTCTTTTTGGTGTTCGACGCGGAAGCCGTTTTACGCACCGACCTGGACTACGGCGCGCCGCGATTGCTAGCTTTCGACGAGGCGCGGGGGCTCGACGCGCAGCAAGACGCCATTGACCAGCTTGACGAGGCGCGCGATGTGGCCGTTTTGCGATCGGCCAAGTATCAGCAGACGCTGCGGCGTTACCATGATCGACAGGTTGGTGGACGATCCTTCAGCGTTGGCGACCTGGTCCTGCGCCAGGTCCAGTCCAACGTCGGCAGGCATAAGCTGTCCCCTCCAAGGGAAGGACCCTTCACCGTCGTGGAAGTCCTCCGACCTGGTACCTTTCGACTCAAAGACGCCGACGGCAACGTTGTACCCAATGCATGGAATATCAAAAAGTTAAGGCGATTTTATCCCTAAACTTTACCCTTATTCTTGCGACCTTGGCCAAACCTCCAGGCCCGAAGGGCGACGTACTGATCACACCCTGATCGTCATGCGTTGCTCAAAGGACTGCCTACCCGCGTGGCCATCTGAGATCGTGCACCAATCGAACATCGTGACCTATCTCGATGGTAACTCCTTTTGCCGAGAGCGCTACGGCCCACGCCCCAGCGGCTACGGTCTCGAAGTAGCGCGTCACGGTGAAAGGGGGATAACCATAGGGGACGGTCTTTTATCGGTTTGAGGCACGACTCTGGGCCAGCATTTTCATCACTTCCTTCGCATTCCCTTCAAAGTATCGGCGCCCTGGCCCTGTGCCCGCGTAACCTCGGAAGATTCCTAAAGACTACGGTCATCCAGTGAAGCGCTTGTCACGAAGGAGAAAACGCGCAATGTAAGGCAAAATCCCCAAAAGCTGCACTATGCAGTGTGCGTATATTACAAAAAAAAGAAGAAGAAAAGAGGCGGGGAGGGAGCCTGAGCCGTCTCCAGGCTACGTTCAGGCGTCACCCTCAGCGGTGTCCTCGTCGGAGCTGTCGCTGCTCTCGAAGACGTCGCCCAGCTCGGCCACCTTTTCCGCCGCCGGCCTCACCCTTGCCCGCGCCTAGTCCACGTCCCCCTCAATCCCAGCAACGGTTGCAATCGGGTCGAAGGACGCGTCGCCATGGTAGCAAGACCGCCAAGACGTATTCCACAGCGGCTCCGGAGGCAGCCCGACCTCATGGCCAGGCAGCTCACGCGAGGCACGGGCAAATCGGAAAAGGCGTCGGCCGCTGGTTAAGGCGGAAGGCGTATCCCACCGGAGTAAGCTCCAGAGGCTCCGGCAGCCTCACCCCCAGAGGCTCCGGGCTCCTGCCCATGTTCTCGAAAATTTGGGCGGAGCGAGGAGAGACCCTTCCATGAGGCTAGTTGCTCCGCGTACATCGAGCTGAGGTCCTCCACGGCGGCCTCGGCTGGGCCCGCTGCGACGACGTGTCTTCGCGCGCCGTGGCGAGCTCCTCCTCGAGGGCGGTGACCCGAGCCCATTCCGCCGCCACCTCCTCGCGCACCTGCGCCAGCTCCCCTTCGGCGGACCGGGTCCGTGCTTGCTGAGTAAGCACTTCCGCCTCCCGAGCGGCGACCGTGGCAGCTTGTGACGCTAAGGAAGCGCCCAGGCGTGCGTCGTGGCCGTCCTCTTGGCTGCCGCGCCTCCCGCGAGGCGGCGGCGCAGTATAGCGAGCATAGAGATGGTTCGCCCGAGCACGGCCGCGATCTTGGTCGAGAACAACAAACAGTTCAACATTGGCAACAAGAGGAAGACCGGAGCCATCGCCGGGACGAACAAAGAAGACTCACTCCGAACGAGGATTCTGGATATGGAAGATCGATGAGGGCAATACGAGCCCTCCCCTTCTCGCATGCATCAACGACGGATCGGCCGTACGGGATCTCTTGGAGCCCGACCCCAGGGGGTCCGCCGCTGCCTCGCGCTCGCCGGCCCTGCGATCATCGCCGCCACTCGCCATCAACGCCCTTGCCTTCTGATCCTTCCCCTCTTCTCTGGACGAAGGGCAAAAGCAAAACAGGAAGACGGAGGAGGCGAAATGCGCATAATGGATTTTTCCCTCCGCACCATATTTATAGGGCCGGGGTGGAGTGGTCGAAGTGGAGTCGTCCCGGGCGACGCGTCGCGCAGGCATTAACTGCACGTCCCGCGCGACGGGACGTGCCCTGTCCACACCCCACGCCTCGCATTAAAATGCGATGTGACGGTTAGGCGAAGGAATGGCTGTGCCAACGAAGAAGCCTTGTGCGACCGCCGATTTCCGTTCCGGCCAGGTATTGCGTCGGTAGTCGGCGCCAAGCAACATCCGAATAGGCCACGGTGGCCCCAAGTGAAGGTCTCGGCCTCCGCAACACCTCTCGCATTCAAAATAAAAGATAAGGCAATCTTTTCCTTAAGAGTTTTTCCGTATTCGTTTTTCCACTTCGAGTCCCCACATATCGCTCAGGGGCTGCAAGCTCACACACTTTCACGGGTCGGGTGACCGGGTCGGCTACTTGGTCCTCCCTAGCGGTAACCCCCTCAACCCGAGCACTACGGCCTGTGCCCCCGCGGCTGCAGTTGCGAAGTAGTGCTCTGCGGAAGGAGGAAATACCCATGCGGAGCGGCCCCCAAGTCGGTCGGGAACACTCCTCTCCCGTGCAAGTGTGGATGAGCGACGTATGCCTAAGGTTCCTACACTCGCGCGGGCCAGGCAATCTGGTCTACCATTTGGTGCCCCCCATGATGGTAACCCTTTCGATCCAGTCCATGACATTTTGCAGGAGTGGAAATCGCGAAAAGCAAGGGAGCAGCGATGACGAAAGGTAGGAAAACTTACCCCAGATTTACAGGTGCCCACCGAATCACGTGCCGGCTGGGTACATATCGACCAATCGCCTGCCGATCAAAGCATCGCGTGTCCCGTCACAAACGCCACGACAAGCCGCCGGTAAGACGTATCGCCCCCGATCATTTCGTTTCGCATTTTAATTCCCGCACACACATTAAATGCTTGCAAGGATGTCGGGGTATCGTTCTGGGCGAAACGCCCCGCGACCCTTTAATCTCCGTCTCCGGGTCGGCTCAAATCGACCCAAGGCAGGAGGAAAAGCCCACCAGGCCTTCGCAGCCTCGAGGTGTCGAGAAGGCTTGAATGCCTGATGAGTAAGACCTGGCCGTGGGTCCCAAAGGCAGGATCCACCGGATGGATCCCTCGCCGACCCCGACAGGCAAACGAGCGAGGGGCAAGTTTTAGGCGAACCCTCGGTGGGTCTCTAGTTGGGTTGGCGGACGACCAATCGCTTAGCGCGGCCCGAGACCATACTTCAAACTCTCCGCTGAGCCTCGAAAGGGCGGCGGCCAGTGCGCGCCCGAAGTTCTGAATGGCTCGGGTCGATGACGGATTGAGTAAAGAAAGGTTTTTTATGGGTCGCCCCCAGCGGGTCGGACACCCGACGCAGGGATCGTCCGCTCGGAGATCGCTCGATCTCCAGGGCCCACTCGGATAACCCGTTTGCAGCTCCACGAGCACGGTGTTCGGCCGACATAGGCAAACACGCATTTTGCTCACCCCCTCCAGGTCCCACACCTGCGGACGGGGCGTATACGTGGGATCGACAGCGGCCTCTCCTCTCGCAGATCACCTCGCTCGACAAGGACTCGAGATGGATGCCCCCCGCCTAGCTCCGGCGTTAAACCAGCATGCCTAACACGCCCAGCTACGGCGTAAAAATAGCACTAACGCGTCTAGCTATGACGTTAAAAAAGCACTCGGGAACTGGAACCTCTCGCGAAGGCATCCGGACTTCCCCGCCGACCACGGCCGCATCTAGCTACGACGTTAAAACAAGCACTGGGAACCGGAACCTCTCGTAAAGGCATCCGGGCCTCCCTACCGGCCACGGCCGCGTCTGCCGACCGACGTGGTCGCGCATTAGGGCCCTCCGACCAGCTCGGTCGCATTCATTTTGGCCTATGTAACCCCCTGACCAGCTCTCCGACCTACTCGGGGGCTCGGGGCTACACTGCCGGGTCGCTTCGCGTGCACCGGTCGAAGCACCTGTGATCGGTTAGACTTCGGCGAGTATAGCGTCCTTCTCGGGAAGACTGTTCCCTCTTTGCGCGCGTCCTGCCGTCGAAGACCATACTAGAGGCAGCGGAAGGTCCCTCGAGGCGCTTGCGTTCGGGGCGGCCCTAGAGACTCTTGACGAATACTCATACCAGGGATACCCCACAGCAAAGTATACATCTATTTCAAGATCGCATTTCTCCGAGTTATCTAGCCTCGGAGTCCGGGCTGAAGGTGAAACCGACATGGCCCTCGTCCCTTACTGGAAGGGGGTTGCTGCCGAATCTCGGGTCGGACGCACCCGCCGGCCCCGACCGACCCAGGGCCGACACCTCCGTGGCACTGCCTCGACCCGACCCGCGCGGGTATTACCACGAGCTCAGACCGGGACCTCGACTGGCCCCCATGAGCCTCGGCCCCATAGTCTCTGCCACGACAGTAGTCAACGCCGAGCGGGCCGCCTGTTGCACGGACATAACGGTAATATTGGGACGGACGGTTCCTTCCCAAGGCATCCAGAGGGCGGCCTCAGCTAAAGCACCCATCCTTTCAAGACGTCAGCGTCGGCAGCGCTTCAGAGGGCGATATGCGCCCTCCCAAAAGAGCGCCGCCCGTTGTGTCTACCCACCCGTATGGGGCCTTTGAACTGTCGGTCATCATGACGAAGACCAGTCGCCAGACGAGGAGCCTGCCCGCCATTATGACCGAAGACTAGGACGCCCGGACGGGGCATTCCTTTGTCTCTTTTTTCAAATCCTCGTGTAACCTGCCCCCTCGGCCTATATAAAGGGAGGCAGGGCCCTTGGAGGAGGGAGAGATAGATTTTCTTTCCTTTACACGCGCCCACGAGAGTCCGCCAAACAGCACCTCCCCTTAGATCGCTCAGGACTCTCAGGCCATTCGACACCGAGTTGAGAAAGCTCTCCTGTTTTCTTCTCCCCGAGTGAGCGATAAGGGCCTATCCTTAGCCTCCGTTTGTAACCTTAGTTTGCTCCCCGAGCTCAGGGCAATTCAAACCGCCACCGCAAACTGGAAGTAGGGACGTTCAGCCCGAACCAGTATAAATTTGAGGCTTCTTTTGTCTAACCATTCAAGGAGAGGGAGCGCGTCATCCCCTATACCTACGAATTTACTTGCCGGTTATACGAAACACGGACATTATGTTTGTCGTAAAAAATATTATCATAGTATTATAATTTATAAGTATATCTTCACATATAGGGGTGAAAACGGTATCGGTAATTCCCGAAATTCCGAAAACCGTTTTCGAAATTTTTCAACCAAACGTGTCGGTATCAGTAATTTTCGGAATCGGAATCGGAATCGGTAATTTTTGTCGGAAACGATAACGATAACGATTTTGATCGGTTCGACCGTTTCCTTGATATCCGGAAAAAATCGGTAAATTCCGTCGGTAATTACCGGAATTATTCCAGCCCACAAATCACACTCCTTCGGTCACTAAAAGCGCCCATAACTTTTTACTCGAACTCCGATTTAGGTGATTTTGGACTCTATGCGGCTTATCACGAGGGCTACAATCTCCACCTATTTTCATGATTTAACCAATCATAGATATTTTTAAATATCATAAAAACAAAACTCTAATGTAGTCATTCAAGTCTAAAATTTGATGTGTGTTCATCATAAATTTTGAATATTTATTAATTACTAATTTCTATGTGGATGTACTATTTGTGTGAATTTTTGAAGTCAATTGGTGGTACATGTCCTTACGGCGTTACGGTCTCTTTTTCGGATTCGATCGTTACCAATATATATTTTGTATCGAATTTTCGTTTCGATATTTTGAATTACCGATGCCGTTTTCGTTTCCGTAGTTATCGATTCCGATATCGTTTCCGAGAAAAAATATGAAAACAAAAATAATTTTAGTGTTTTCCGACCGTTTTCACCCCTATTCACATAGAGTAATAGAAAATAATAGTGAAAGTCCTATCTTGTGACCGTCAAAAGTAAAGAAAAAAAAAAGCCAAGCAAAAAATACTTAAGTGGGTATGACACTTTGGACGAGATATAGTCTCCGTTAAGTAACTTTGACCATTAATTTTCGTAGCAGTATGCTAGTTAAAGTATAAAAAGATTGTACTATGAAAGTACTTCTGGTAATAAATCTAATAGTACTATCTTGGTACAATCAATATAAATAGTTTTCTATATATTGACGGTTAAAATTAAGAAGTTTAGCACTTCAATTTTAAAGTGTCATATATTTTCCAAAGAAGGGAGAATTGGTTTTGTTGGCCATTCAAGTCACAGCGACATGACTGATATGCTAGCTAGCAATTAATGTTATCGACTTATCGTTTTGCCCTTCTACAACAGCGCAGTGATCGACTGTCATAGATATGCTGCTCCTCCTAAATGACAGTCATCGATCTGTTATTTCAGTTTACGTAGATGAAGACCATCAAGCTAGTCTTTTCAGCTTCGTCTTGATAAATAATCGATACTCGTTCTTTTACCATGAATTAAGTGGATATATCCGGTATAAATTAATCATCTTTACTGTATAAACTCTGTAAAAACTATATGTACAAGTTTTAAAAATTCTTAAAAAATTACCATACGTAGAGAAGGTGAGCTTTTACGATCCTGTAAAATTTCAAGATCAAATTTTAATAGCATTTAAAAGATATAAAATTGATAAGCAGTGATATAAATAGTGCTAAACAGTAAAAAAATCATTATTCAGGTTGAATTTGTCTTTTTTTCATATATTTCAAATACAATTAAGTTTGATCTTAAAATTTTACAAGGCTATAAAAACTCACCTCCTCTATATATAGTAATTTTTAAATTTTTTTTTGAAAAACTATATACGTGATTTTCACAAAGTTTACATGTTAAAAGAGATTTACATTGGATATTGATCCATGAATAACTAATCTATTAAAGGCGGAAGATTTGGCGCTCTCTCGGTAGAACCCGTCACTGAATTTTTCGCGCCGTCGATCTCTTTAGTTGGTGGTGATCCGGCCGTCCGCACATTCGCAAGCCTGGCGCCTCCATGAAATCCGCCCGGGCCAAAACCCTAGCGTCTTGTTCGCGTCTCCCTCGCGCCGCTCGCGCCTCGCCTTGATCGTGCCGCGTCCTCGCTTTGCTCCGCCCGGCTGCAGGCGTAAGGATCCCGATTCCTCGATCGTGTCGCGTCGCCGCCGCCTCGCCGCTCCTCCCCGCCTCGCCTCGCCCTTCCTCCGCCTCTGTCATCTCCTCCGCCGCTCCTCCTCCACTTCTCCCTAACGAGATCCTCCTGCTCACGCATGTGCTGCAGGCGAAGGATCCCCGATTCCTTAGTCGTGTCGCGTCGCCGCCGCCTCCGCCGCTCCTCCCCGCGCGCTCGCCCTCGCCCTTCCACTCTTGCCCTCTGCCATCTCCTCCGCCGCTCCTCCTCCGCTTCTCCCCTAACGAGATCCTCTTCGAGGGGTGCGATTACAGCCGCTGGCTCATCGCCATGGAGTTCCCTGACCCCAAGCCCTTCCGCCAGGAGATGATCGAGACCTACCTTCAGACCCTTGCCAAGGTTGTTGGAAGGTATAATCAAATATCTCAGGTTTCGTTTCGCATCAAATGCATGTAGATTTGTTAGGAATTGGGCTCCAGCCGAGGTGTCAGATCAGCGAACACCCCTTGACCGCAAGCATTTCCTCTTGCCGAGCTCTTTCAGGAGAAAAACGAGGTGCGTGCAGCGTTTTTCTTGTGATGGATTAGGGCGGCTCCTCAATCTTCGCTGTTTTTCCATTACATAAAAGCGTGATCTTTGAGAATTTTACTCGTTAGCATATGTTATTTCTTTCAACCAAGACTATTGATTTATTTTCTATAATTAGGCGGAGGTTGATTCGCGAGTTTAGAACCATTCTTCTCTAGGTGCTTCATTGGCAAAGGTATTGCTTCATAATGTTTGAATAGGAAAGATAGTTGCTTTATGGGCTGAGTGGTGCGCACCCAATGCCGCCTTACTGACTATTGGTGAGGTTCGTTGTTAATTTGTAGCTGAATTGGCATTTGAGTTAGCTTCGAATGGTTTTTTGTTTGACTAAGGTATATCGTTGGAACTGACTTAATATTTTTGCTTCAGGATTGGATCTCTCATTAATAAGAACTACATGGCTTGCTGTTTTTTTAAAGATGTTAATGCCATACTCGATGTAAGATTAAATTGGTGAGCATAGTTCATCCTGGTGGTGGCCATTTTAGATGCTAATCTATATATGAGATCTTCCTCTATCTTCCTTTACTATAATAGATCAGTTTGCGTTATTGATTCTATATCGGCTATTTTCAATGTGGACTGCTATTATATACCTTCTCATACCTTGTTCGTGTTGTTTTTTGTTACAAATTTACGCTTTCGAGAATGCTTTTCTGTATGTGCCTGCATGAGTAGCCACCTATTTCTTGCAAATTTTCGTTGTTCTTCTGCAGGATATATTTCTATAGGCTTCGAAACATGAGATATGTTTTCATATCAGATTTTTTTACGCCCTCACTGAGTTGTTTTCTTCATAGATTTTACGCGTTTCCAAAACACAGGCCATCATTGGGAGATGAAAACTTATGTTTATGGAGTTATGAATGTATACAAACTACAAAGGTTAGATTGGTTACTGAAATCCAGTATTTCTTGCTGTTTGCACCAGAAGAGGAACTCCCATCAAGTTTGATAACCTTGTCGTTGGATTTTGCGGTATTCTTTTTGTGGACTTGAGCGTATGGACACATTGAAGATGTTTATTATGTCTCTGATGACCCAGGATTCAAGAGCTTGACATGGTTTCGTTTCTCATTTTCTTTTATTTTCTTTTGCAGATCAAGACACAAGTAGGTTTTTCCCTATTCAATCTGGAATCTCTGTTCTATATAGGTAGCTGTTATTGTTCTTGTTAATGCTTTATAATTCTATCCATTTACAAACTGATATTAATTAAGGGCGTGAAAATTGAGATTAAGGGATCCTAGCTAATACCAATTCGGTGTGTTGTTTACCGCTCTAATTTGATGCTTTTATTCCAGTATAAGCTATAGCTATGTGCGATAGGCTCTTGCATCATTTTGGGTTTTTGCAGGTTTTGCATAGTCATCGAAGAAGATGCAATGGAATAGACAGATGAAATAGGTAGCCATGGCATTCCATGCTTTTTGCCTTTGTTTTAGTTATGAGCATAGTTTTTTGTTAGAATTGGATCTGAGTGTACATAATAACAGCTTCCACATTAATATATAACATTAGAATATTACAATTGTTAGTTTGAGCTGCTCACGATGATATATGTCAATAAATAAGGTGATGTTGAGCTCTAAATATCCAGTTGTATCCTTGTCATCTCTGCATTTTTTTGCTCGGCTATCAATAGTTGAAGTAGCTTAGTGCAGTCTTCATGCCCGGGATCTGTCGGTTTTTAAAATGTGATTTTGGTCGAATGATTGTAATATCTTCTTATAGGTGGGACAAGGTAGCAACTAGAATATGTTTTCATTCTCTCCCTATTATTGTTCTCATTATTTTTAGTCGGTTGAGTTGTCGAATTCAATATACAATGCTATTTTTAGCATCAAATTGACTTTCTCGGAGTTAATCGTCAATTGCTTAGCGGTTGTGGTGCATTAAATAAGCTTGATAGTGTTGAAGTTTGGGTCTTGCCATACGCACCGTCACCAATTCAGTGTTGGATCAACCTCACGGTTCGCTTACTTGGTCTCAACTAAGTCGCGTACAACAGTTGACAAATGGCCAAGGATTTAGCTTTAGTAGATAGATATTTATTTTGATGATTTCATTTAGATTCTACCGTCAAACCGCTGAGCATGGCAAGGTACATTGCAATTGGATTCTTTATTGGCAGTTTTATTACATGTTTCCTTAGTTGCTGAAAATTTTGTTAGTGCATTTGTTTGCCCTATGATAGCACTGATGGACGGTGGTTTGTTTCACCTAGGATTAATAATGTAACCCTCAGCTAAGAAACCATCTAATTCATTGTTTATATTACGGTTTGTAGGCCTCCTTTGGCTTCTTGCCCAAATTTTGATATTATTGTAATCAAGTTATTTGATTTGTTGTGTTCCTCTTTTAATTGATTTTTCCCCAACTTGTGCCCCAAGAAATAACTACGAGAAGGTATATACAATAGCTTATTTTCTAGCTAGGTTTATCTTGTATTACAAAAAGGCTTATGATGTTCTTCATTAGTTGGCCCAATGATTCATAGGGCTTAGTATTTCTTAAAGGTATAAACTGGGTTGTGTTGTAACTCTGAATTATTTTTTAGAATCAGCTTTTTTGCACTTGGGATTAAATGATTTGTGCTCCCATCAAAGATACCTATATTGCAAATGTCTTGTTGATAGCGATCCACAGAAGCCACTCAATGAAAATAGCGGTGATATCTCTGAGATGCAAGGTGGACCTCGGATCTGGCTAGCACCCGTGAGCAAGCTCGGATATCTTACATAAGGAGGCGTGTGCATTTTAGTTTGTCGCAACACCGCCGCTCTGTCCATCACCATATATGCTCCAATGTCGGCCGTTGCTAGGCGTCGGCCACAATCTTTCTAATTTCATCTTGCCTTTGCTAGGTATGTATGCCAAGCATAATCCTTGAATGTATTATATGTTCGTGCAAACTAAGTATAATCCTTCCTCATTGATCAAGAATTGTAAGATACACGTAAACACCTCCCAAACAATTATCTCCCGATGCTATGAGCTTGTTTTAAATCAGGACTTATTTCCTTCCCACCAACACTAACAGTCATGTGTTCATACGAAGATGCCTATCTATGCTACAAAACCGTATATTCACGTGTACCTCTTCTACACAGTCAAACGTAGCCAAAACACTTGCTAAGCGGTAAGATTGTCTTGAACTACTTTTTATTCTCAAGAAAGAAAATCCTTTCTACTTGTTTTACTTTACGAAATAAATTTTAGGTCCACACAACATTTGGTCTTTTTTTTCATCTTTGTGTACATGGAGGTTTAGGATATTGTCCTCAAGAAATAGCAATCAGAAAGGCGGTTGCCATTATTGTTGAGACTACTGGCCATGTCAAAATAATTATTTTCTTTTGTCAACTTCTCTGGTTAGCTGAACCCAAAATCTCTTAAATTTATTTTAATGTTTGCTACATGATTTTCTTGTCAAGGATTTTATTTTAAAAGGAACTTTCAATTTTGAGTCTTTGAAATTCCATGTCCTTGATGAGGTGATGAGATGCTTAGCATGGGTTTTGTTGGCGATATTGAGCTTATTCTTGGTATATCCATGTCTTCTATTTGAGATGTTCCTCAATTTTTGAGTCTCATGTACTTAGTCATGGTGTCTTTTTCAATCGAGCCAATTGTTCATTAAGCTTTTTACGCAACCATACTGATTGAATAGTCAACATTTGAAAATGTCACTTGCGGTGCTTATGCATTTGATGTAAAATCTGATATAACTGAATCCTTCATTAATTATAAGCAGTGAGGTTGAAGATGCTCTGAAGTCGAGGCTTACATTCGGTGCTACTATGCCAAATTGGATCGAGGAAGTATGGTCCCTTTGACACGATACATTACTATTGTTGAGATGTTTTTTACATAATTTATATAAACCGACAATCCATTGGAATATCTACTCTGGAATGATTGTAGCCCTCCTTGAAATTTCTAGAACCTAACAAAAAACAATTGATCATGTTTGCCCTTTGTATCTGCATGTGCAAGCGTTAATCTGTTATGGGAGTTCAGCTACTTACAGAATAGGGTCTCTGGTTGCATGGCGCGATTTAGTATTTGTTGGTAATTTGTCTTCCCATGCATATAATTAACATGGCTATGCTTCACATTCATGTTGGATGAAAATAAATACATTTTTTTTGTACAGGTATAGTGCCATGTGTTCTCCTATTAGCAGGGCTTCTCTTCATTCCATAGTCATTTGAAATATCGGTAAGACACATCGACTTTAGGCAAATGTTCATTGGAACATTAAGGTTACGAATATGTTAGGAGAAAAAAATGTTCCTTTTGCCTAACAATTTTCTTGTTTTAAATAATGGGAGGGTTAGTCGGCTTTACAGAATTACTGTGCAACCTCCTTTTCTCAGCAAAACCAAGCATGCAAACCATTGACCGCAATAGAAAACAAATTCCGGGGTACATGATGATACTCATCAATTAATATGAAACTTTGATTTCAGTCATTTCATCGTGTGCTTTTTTGTATTGAGTCTCGCTATGCATTTTAATTCTGAGCTAATGTTAGAAAGGAAAGAGAATTTAGCACCTCATTGCAAAAAGCATGAAAGCGAGAGAATGCTACCATATCTGAAGAGCCCATTAAGATTAAGGTTAGCTTCTATCCTAACGACTTACACATAATACATTTTAATGTGAAGAAGACTGCTCAAAATGTTTGTTTTATTTAGGGCTACATTGAATCACTCCGTAGCTTCCCAAAGGCTAGGGTTCAAGACTTGTTTACGAACAAAAATATATATGCAGATCATTGTAAGAAATCACTTTGATTACTTCATGTAAAAATATCATTATTATTTTTGTTCTTTGAATTTGGAATTTGATAAAAAAAAGTATCGTAGATATTAACCAGACATCGTTTATGAATATTCTATGCACATGTGGGTGTTGCCTTGATGATCTTTCGGTAATTAGGGGGATAAATGGCGTAAACTTCTATGCGAGCTATATCTTCACTCGTGTAGGTACACAGATATCATGATTATTATGTTATCTTATTCTAACATTTCTGTTTGAGATATTTTGAATTTATCACAGCTTCATGATTTTTTGAAAATTTTGGAACCATGTTTGTTGGCATTATTATGATTTGAGATAAATTTGCTTAGTTACTAATTGGAACATTTTGTTTATAACCGTGACCATTTCATATTCCCATTATCTTGTTGGGTCATCCTCATGGATAAAGTGGAATCATCCTATATTGCATTCCATAAATTTCCAACTCACGCCTATGTCGTTTGGGTGAGGCGTACATGCATGCCCGTGGTCTAATAGATAAGTTGTGCGAATCATATATCATATCAACCAACCCTATTAAAGCCGGGAGAAAGCCCCTTTTTCCTCTACCCTATTTTTGACACGTTTTTTCTAAAAAAAATAGAAAAGGCGGGATTACACAGTTTTCCCCATAAATATCAAGCGATCAAGATTCCGTATGACGCAGCAAACAAATTATATACGCCGCGGCGTAGCGCGGGTCATCATCTAGTTATTATTGCAAGGTCACAAACTGAGATATTTACGGGAGAAGTGTTTGGCATCACACGTGTGAACACCTAAGCGATCTCTTTTTTTTTTAATCTAACTAGCCGATTTGGCCACGCAATTGCATGGCAAGATTTGATAAGGAACTTTAGTTTGCTATATAACTCTCGTGCCTATCATAGGAAAATATAGTTGTTATAACTCTTTTCTCGTGATTAATTAGAGAATTTCTATGATTAGTCAAATGCCTGTGCATTGCAATGAAAACATATTTTTAAACCAAAAAATCAAATCATGCTACGTATTTACAACGATAGTGAAGTATTCAACTGTTCAGTTTGAATAGTGGATTAGGTCCTTCTATCCTTTTTGGAAAATAAATAGCTTCATATAGAAATATTTTTTCTCATAAAATCCAATTCTATCCATGACCAATTTTATTTGCAAAAGAGGCTAGACAACCAGTTCCTATAATTCTGTCAGCTTCTGGATTCAACAAGATATCTCTTCAGTCGTACATACAGCTTCAAGTCACATCTAATGAATTAATTTCCTTTTTGCACTTTTCTATCAGACATTACTTTTTAACATTGGCTACATTTATGGAAGAACTATGAATTTTCCACAACACATCTAATTGTTTCCAACATATGTAATGTAGTACAAAATAAATAAAGTTTGCCCTTCCATCCTTATTATATATAATTATCTTAGTCTTCCACGGGCTCCTTTAACCATAACCCCAGTTCTATCTATTTGTTTAACCATAACATACTTTAATTCACTACTACAGAACTGGCCTTCAGTACCAGTTAAAAATGGTCTTTAGTACCGGTTTTTTAATCGGTACAGGTCATCCGGGACTGATACTCAAGGACATCAGCACCGGTTCCCTCACCCGGTACTGATAGGGTAACAGTACCAGTCGGAGGCCACACGTGGCACTAGCTCGTGAGTGCCCTAAGACCCCTATCAGTACTCGTTGGTATCTCCAATTGGTACTGATGAGTTAGTGCCCCCTGCACAGCAGGCCACTAGCTATTATATATATATATATATGTGTGCGTGCGCGCCCACTAGCTATTATATATATAATATATATGTGTGTGTTAAATCACAACTAATTAAAGCACATATAATCAATCATAGATAATTAACTGATAATTAAATCGTAGAACATTCATTAACAACTTTAATTACAACTAATATGTATTACAATATGTATACATATTAGTTTTCTGTTCATCGGGATCACAGAACATTCATTAACAACTTTTATTACAACTTTAGTCCTTCTTTTCTTTCTGTTCATCGGGATCTTTTACGTGCATCGCTCTTGTTAGCCGTAGATGTCGACCCCGACACTTTAGTGGTCCTTATCGAAGGGCCCCACCTATTTAAAATTGGTTCGTGAAACTCGCCTTTCAGATTTATAACCTCATCGTAAATGAAGACGATGAGTTGTTCTTGGATTGCTCTCACTCACGCCTGCGAGAGTTCCGAATCTTGTTCCGCCAAATATTGAGGCACCTGTTAGTAAGTCATTAACTAATCAATCCTTGAATTTGTACAAGATAAAAGAAGTACCAAGGCATCATTAAGCTGGTAATTATATTTATTCACCCCTTTGTCACCTTTTAGCATGCGGTCAGCGCCTCCGGTTTGGGTGTGCATAAACTCACATACATAGTAGCCGCATAAATTGTTGTCCAGCGGCTGACTCAAGAATTGTAGTGAAAAAAGTTGAAAGTGTGAAATAGATGCATGGAAATTAAGTTAACTAACTAAAAAGCTAGCATTATGATATACATACTCGAGTGGCAACTGTAATATCAAAGTTCTCCTTGAATTCGCCCTTGGTTTTAGCACGAAACTGTGCGAATACACTACACATATGATTACGAATTATACATAATTAGAATTTGTTTAAAATGGAATGAAATAGAACTAGTACAATAATGAAAGGAACAAGAATACCAGTCGAGCATGTCAATTAAGTTTTGGTACTTTTCAACTGGTTGCCTTTTCGAGCCCATAACTGTGATCAGGCTATGATCTAGCCTGATAAGAAGAAGAATTCAATGAAAACTGTACATATATATGTCAACGTAGGTAACTAATTAGTTCTAACACCGTGTTATGAAAAAAAGAGTAGAACGAGGCGTTACGAAAACACGTACTCAAATTCGTAGGGTAGAAATATCTTTGACTGATATCTTTGTTCTATTAGCGCCCTGTATATATTGGTCTCTGTTTCGATTGGGTGGCCTCTAACGGTTACCTCATTGATAACTAATGGGTCGATGAAGTCATTGTCGAAAATACTCTCCCTTCTGCATCTTTGTATCTCCATTCTACATAAGAAGAAATTAGTTAGACTTGCAAATTGATATAGTACAAAGGTGCGCATGGTGGTTTTTTTTGCAAATAAGACACTTACAGATTCCAGCAACTCATCAAGGCCGCGTTAAGGGCGTCTGTCTGTTATAGATCATACATGACCTTTCTTTGGACAAAAAATTCACTATTCCTGTGGAAAAAAATCTTATTCCTTGTACTTGACGGCGAACGACTCTAGACCATGCTAGGCCGCGTCCAAGTACTATTCTGGAACTGCTGCATCTTTGTTGTTAGTTGGAGAAGCTGCTCACATCTGACCAATGATGCGCCCGGTGTATACGGACATCTTACTTGTGCATACTCAATCTTCGCCGTGCCTAATACTTAATCTGCGTCAAGTCCAGTTTCATTGAAGAATAGTAGCATCTCCTTGGCCTTCTCCTCAACTGATATCCTCTCCTCTGATGTCTTCTTCTTGTATTATTCCTTAGTCAATGTGTGCTCGTAGTCTGATAGATGAGGCATTTCTTTTCGATCCTTCAAATGTTTAATAGTCCTCAAGCCTTTGTGAAATTCTTTCGTACCAGACTGAACCTTCTTCTCCGGTGACTTGGGTCTAAAAAATTTGGTTACCTCACCTCGTACTATCTACGGCTCTGTAAGTGTGTGTGGAGCACATTTGATGGGGAGATCATCTGAAAGAAGCTTGTAATCGAGGCCGTACATGCCAGAGCTGTGAGAGGATCAACCGACTATTTGTGGGCATTGTGCAAGATTGTGGGAAGCGCACAATGGAGGGAATACATACAAATTATGATGAACCCTCAGGCGCATATAAACCGTCGCCCGATGGTTTATGTGCGCTTCCTAGAGAGAGGAGAAACCTCAAGTCCACGTGGTGATGGTCGCAGTGCCGCCGTCGAAGCATCATCTGTGGGTATCCAGGAGGACACCGCTGCAGATGAATTTTAGTGAAATGAAGACATTGGGCGATGGTTGTCCACTCGCATTGATTGTCACGAGCTCCTGGAAGACCTCGAGGATGTAGCAACATCCACTAATGGTGAGGATGTCGGCTCAGATAGCAGTGGAGATGAAGATGCAACTCCCATCAGTGGCATTGTGTCCACTGATGTAGAGTACGTGTCTTCATGCCTCGATGATCTGGTGATGTCATCCCTCATGTTGTTGGACGAAGGCAGCCATGGTTAGGCCTTTGATCAGGACACTCTTCTGGTAGGGCAATGCTTCCCTACGAAAAGTGCTGCTCAGCAAGCAATTGCGAGATATGCGGTGCACATCAGCCACATGTACTGGGCGTACAGGTCCAACCTGGATACATACAATGTGAAGTGCCTCAATGTTGATTGTCCCAGCAAGATCCGTGCCTAGAAATTCATGGGCACAAGTTCGGGCTTCAGGATTACCGTCCCAACGGATCACACTTATGTGCTTGCTGAGCTAGTGCAAAAGTATAGAAATGTGACATCCTCATATGTGGCCAGCCTGATTTCTCACTTGGTCACGACAGACGTGACCGTTTCACCGAAGCTACTTATGGCTGACGTGGTTAACATGGTTGGATATCTTGTAAGCTACGGCAAGGTGTGGCGAGTGAAGAAGAAAGTCATAGAGATGATGACGGCTCTTACGAAGAGACGTGCAACCTTGTTCCATGGATGCTTCACCAGTTTGCTGAAGCCAATCAGGGGACCTACATCAACAAGATGAACAAACCCACCCCACGAAGGGTGTCCAAACTGTTTCATCCTGGACCGTGTGTTCTAGGCTTTCGGACCAGCCATCCAAGGCTTTAAGTACTACCGGCCAGTGCTGACAATGGATGTCACTTTCCATTCTGGCAAGTACAAGGGCACCATATTGATGGCAGTCGCCACCGACACGAATGACCAGCTACTCCCGGTGGCCTACACTATCATGGAAAGCGAAAATATGGTGAGCTGGTTGTGGTTTCTAGGAAATGTGAAGCAGACAGTTGTCCAAGACCGCCTAATCGTGTGCCTCATCATAGACAGGCATGCTGGGTTAATGTCCGCCATCAGCACCATGCAAGGAGGTACACAGTCACCGTACCAATGGAATGATGTTGTCAATCAATGGTGCATGAGGCATCTTGCTGCGAACTTGCATAGGCGGTTCTGCAGCAAGGAAGTGATGAAGACATTCAAGAGGCTCTGCATGCAAAACCAGAAGCAGAAGTTCAAAGCAATTTGGAGAGTCCTGGATGAGGAGACCTCAAAGCACACGATGGAGCTAGCAGAGGCCCAGATCCACAACTTCTCACAGTGGGTGCAAATCCATGCTCCAGAGCTTGAGAAGTGGTCCCTGCTCCATAACACTGACGGCACAAGTTACGACATAATGACAACCAATATGTCAGAGGTTTACAATGGTGTTCTGAAGGGGGTCCGGTCCCTCCCAATAAGTGCCATCGTGGAGGAGACTTGGAACAGAACTCTCGGATACTTTGTGAACACGGGAATGAATGCTAGGAGGCACCTGGATGAGGGGAAGCAGTTCTCGGAACATATGCATACATACATGGAAAAGAAAATAGAGAAGGCTCGGTCGCACGTTGCGTACACCATGGATGGAGTTAGGCGAAAGTTCAAAGTACGTCTAAGGGAAAAGTTCATCGATGGCCACTGCAGGGGCTATCGTAAACAAGTGTGCACAATATGCGATGTAGCGATATGCACATGCAACAAACCGAAACTGCTGCACATACCATGCTCCCATGTATATGCTGCGTGTGCCATTCTCAGTCAGTCGTCCGCACCCTACATCTTAGCGTCAACCATCTGTTTAGGACATGGAGTTCAGAGTTCAACTCCTACGGACTGGACATGCATTATAGGGAGCTTTGGCCAAGCCTGGCCACTTGGTGCCAGAATGATAGTTTGAAGAGTAGTGGGTGTGGACGCTAGCAATCACGACGAATCCGTAACTACATAGATGCTAGTCAGCATGGAGACGCACCTGTGCCACGGAGGTGCCTATTGTGTAGGGCAGTGGGTCATACAGTGAAGAATTGCCCTAATAGGGCTGACTCATCGAACTGTCCATAGGAATCTCTGATAATATATTTTGACGTGTGATTGCAGTACCAGCATGTAATTCAATTGTTAGTTTACCAATGTAAATACATGTTATGTAATGGTATGTCATGTAATGTCATGTATCTTCATGTTATATAATGTCATGTACCTTCATGTTATCTTATGTTGCTTGCTATTATTTGATATCTTGTACTCGTACCCTTTATTTAATGTCATTGTCGATGTTTCGGGAGTGGGTCCCCCGTCAAGCTTACTTGTTGAATGAGGGATCAACCAAGGCCCCTTTTCCGCGAAGGGTATAGCATTCGAAGGCCTGTCAAGCTAGTGGGACGTGGATGGTCGGAGGTTCAAAAGTAGACAACAAACAAGAACTTTTTATCCTGGTTCGGACCTCTCACGAAGGAGATAACAACCCTACGTCCAGTGGCTTTACTACTGCCGAAAAGTCTACAAGGAGCTTGCTCGGGCGCGTTGCGCCTTTCTCTCTTCTCTCTTCTTCTCCCAAATGCACTTGGGTGTTTTTCTTACAACTGTGCCCGGACGTGGGTGTAACTGTTGCCCTTACTTTCTGCCATGCCGTGACATGGGCGTAGTGGGATTAGAACGTGGCTGTACATTCCTTCGAGCCACCGTGTAATTAATGCCACATCGTCTTCATAGGCCACGCCCGACCTGCCGATCACGCCCGGGATCTTCCTTTAGCCTCGGTCGATTGTCGCATCCCTCTGAGCAAGCACGCTCGAGAAGCTGAGGCGCATGCTCGGGGACGAGCTTGGTCGTGGTCGGGGCAGACCCATCGGCCGGTCTGTTCGATGGTCTTCCTTGGGGATACCGTCCAAGGGTAAGCATGATCGACCGAAGATTGGCTGCAGGGTACGATGGTCTTTATGGGATTACCCAATCCCCGACAGCTAGCCCCCGAGGCTCAAGTGGAAATTCGCTCGGCGGGGCCTTCCCCTTGAGCCTTCAGACTCACAGGAGGGATTGGGATCTTGCAAATGAAATACTACTACTGCTCGAGTTAGAATCTTCTATAAATCTTGCTGCTGACATCAGAAACCCTTGCTTGCAAGCGAGCATGCTCCGGCGAGGGCCGAGCATCTTGCTCTAGGCCCGACCAAAGTGGGGCTCAGGAACGAAAGCGAAAGGTCGCGACGGTTCCTTCTCCGCGAAGCCTTGTGGGTATGGTTCTGATAGTTTTTGAAAATCGTGGCTTTATTGGACAGTTTTGGAAACCGTGCTGCCGCGCGTCGGTTCACAAACGGGCGGGGGCGGTTTTCTGTTCGTTCGACTTCTCCGCCTATATATACCCAACAGGGATAGTACTGAGAGCTTCTTCTCTTGCATCTCGCGTCGAGACTTCAAAATCTTCCAAACCTTAAGCCTTCTCGTCTTTGCGCTCCCTTCCTCAACCTCTCTCCATGGCGAAGGTCGGCCCAAGGAAGATCAGCAAAGAGAGGCTGCAGGCGCTCGAGGACTTCAGCTACCTCGACGCGGGCACCTGGCGGATCCCGGATGGCGAAGGAGCTCCCGTGCCGCACGACAACGAGATCGTCACCTGCGATCTCTACACCGTCAACGGGCTTAGAATGCTCGAGAGTGAGTTCCTTGAATCCGTACTCGCCCAATGCGAGTGCGAGATTACCAATTTGAACCTCAACTCTATTCTTGTCTTGGCCATCTTCTCACACCTTTGCGAGGGATTCGTGGGCACCTTGCCCACGGTGAGCCTCTTTTTTCATTTTTACTCTTTCTTTCGCACCGGTGGGGCTTCTCCTACCGGTTCCGCATACTTCCGCTTGCGACCCAGCCGACCATACGAGTACCCCTTCTTCACGCTCAAAGACTCGGTGTCGGGCTGGGTCAATTTCTAGTTCTACCTGAGGAAGGTGGAGGGAAGCACCCTCCACTGCTCTGGAGCAGCAACTCCCACCGTCGAGACCCCGCGCCCGTCTATGCAAGCCGAGGTGGAGCGGGCCCTGATGGTGATCAGCGAGCTCACGAACATGGGGCTCACTGGTCGCGACGTCATCTGGGACTTCCTTAGGAATCGGGTGTCCCCTTTGAGGAGGAGGGAATACCCATTCTTCAAGGTCTTCGGGTGGCAGGACCTCACCCGAGAGGCTAACTCCGGTAAGCCTTTTTTTAAATTTGATTAGCTTCTGCTTCTTATGCATGATCTTCGCCCGTGCTAACGCCTTCTCTTGATCGGTTGTAGCCCCGAGCATCGACTGGGTGGAGAAACGGGTCGCCGAGATGTTCGGCACCCTGAAGGGCAAGGAGTTCGAGCACGGGCGACAGGTCTCGAGGAACGTGCTTGAGCGGGGCGAAGTGGTAAGTTTCCTTGCGATCCGTGCTCGGGGGAATGCATCTTAAGCATCTTCTGATGCTCCTTTGCTTTTGGCAGGAGAAGGTCACCCTTGAAGCAGCAGTGGCCGAGCTTAAGCCGCTGTCACACGGCCAAGGGGAGATCATCCCCACTGCTAAGACCAAGAAGGCGAGAGGCAAATGACAAGCTCCATCGCCGCCACCTCCTACTCGGTTGTTGAAGAAGCAGGCGACCTCGGCCAAGAGCCCCCCTTAGCAACATCTAGAGTTCGCCGATAGGAAGGAGGTAAGTGACCTGAAGGCCTAGATGAAAAGTTACTTCGAGAGGAAACCGGGGTTGATAGCTCACTTGCAACAGCTCGCGGAGTAGGCGAAGTTGGTCGAGGAGGCGAGGAAAGCCGAGCGCAAGGCGCTGGAAGGGGAGCTTGCCGAGCTCAAGGCCAAGCTCGCCCAAGCTACTTCGGGCTCTCGGGTGGGAGAGCCCGGGGAGGAGAATGAGGACACGGTGCCCCTTGTGACAAGGCGCCGACGTTTGAAGAGGACATTGGAGGAGGTTGACATGGAGAAGGTTGACCCCCTCCTAGCGAGGATCAGCCACGCTGCTACGGAGAAATTCAAGCTCGTGGTTGCGGCGGTGGCCAATCCTGCCGAAGATGACAGCGAGGAGCTCGCCCAAGGTAACCTTCACTTCTCCGCCCCTCTTCTTTCTATTCTTTCCCTTTTTTCTCTCGCCTTGCTTGATCGAGCTAACCCCACCCTCTTGACGTGGGCGTGATAGCTCCTAGGGATTTTAGGGCTATGGCTTACGAGATGCTTGATTGTGTCATAGAGAGAAAGCTCGCTCTTGCCGCAGACATCGTGATGGCCGTCGATGTCGCGAAGGTGGAGGACTTCGCCGACAGGACCGACACTACTACAAAAAGGATTATATTAGACACATCATCACAGACTGTTTTTTATGAAAACTGTCTGTGATGTATTCAATTTATACTTGAGCGGTTTGTGATTGGCTATGCGTGATGTCGGACCATCACGAGCGATTTTATCGACAAACCATACGTGATGGCGAGAACTTCACAGATGGTTTTGGCTAGAAGCATGCGTGATGAGTGAACATCACAAGCGGTTCTAGCCACAAAGCCGTGCAGTGATGAAAGCGAAACTTCCGCGACGCAGAGCGGTTTTGGCTAGAACCGTCTATGATGATCACCTCATCACGAGACGGTTCTAGCCAAAACCGTCTGCGTCGCGGAAGTTCTCGCCATCATCTGCATTTGTTTAGGCTAGAATCGCTGTGATATTCACCTCATCACAGACGGTTCTATCTACAAACCGTCTATGAAGTTCTCACTTTTATCACAGACGGTTTGTGGATAAAACTGTCTGTGATGAGGTGAACATCACAGACGGTTTTAATTTGAAACCGCCATAAATAATAAAAAAATAAAATTTTTTAAATATTGCTAATTACCTTAACTGCCTTCTAATTTGAAAGAATTGACATTAAATAATATTACATTTGAAATAATTGGAACTAATATTCTATTTGCAATAATTAAAAGGAACGTCCGAAATAGATTCAAAACTTCAGAGGCTATTTTGAGGCCCTAAACGACGTTTTTTGGGAATTCCGTCGCCGCGCATGCACTCGTACAAACCATCAAGACCCGACCATCTGATTTTGCCAAAGAACACCCGATCAAAGTTACGAGTCAAAAGTTATGACTATTTTAACAAAAGTGCTTGGATTTCTTATTTGCAAACTAGAATCGGTGCCCAAAAGAATATAATCGGAGAGCTCATCGTGTGATGACTCCGGAAAGCTCAAGAACACCAAAATCGAAGGTACGAGTCAAACGTTATGGTGTTTTTACAAGTTTCGTGAATAGTAATGGCACATATTGCAAGCATCATTAATTGTCAAAAGTATGGAAAATAAGTTTGAAAGTTTTAAATTTTGCTAATTACCTCTATATAGTTTGCTAATTTGAAATAATTGGAAATCAGTGTTCGGGTGCTTCACGGGGTTAAAAGGAGGAGGGACGCATTATATGTCAGATGTTATCACACCACCACTAAAATACTGGATCTTATAAGAACTTTGAAGTTAAGCGTGCTTGGATGAGAGTAGTAATAGGATAGGATGGGTGACCTCTTGGGAAGACCACACGTATTGTGTTAAAAACGTTCAGATCCGATCGTGTTGAAAAAGCGTTTTCGAGAGTAGTATTAGGATGGGTGATATCTGCGAAGCCTCCTAATTTAGTGTTTTTAAATTACTAGGCTAATCCTCATCATAGGCGGTTCTAGCCTAGACCGTCTATAATCACCGCGGTTCTATCCTAGAACAATGCAGAGCCGAGGTTCTAACCTAGACCGTCCTTGATGTTAATTTTCGCGGCGGTTCAAAGCGTGCTGTGAAAACCTATTGTCATCATGACATGATGTGGTTTTGTGAACCGTCTATGATTTGATGTTTTGTAGTTGTGCGATCAACACGCCGCGGAGCCTCTTGCCCTGGAGGGACCATCCCTTCAAAACGTGTACCTGGCCCTCCCAAGCACTACGGATGCTCGGAAGGGGGAGGAAGAAGACCTCGTGATCTTGGGCAAAAAGCCTGCTCAAGAAAGCACGAGGTCCCTGGGCAAACCACCTGCCCGGGACGAGAGCGCGGAGCCCCCGAGCGAAGACCATGCCCGGGAGGACACCGCGCAGTCCCCGAGTGAACCACATGCTCGGGAGGATAGCGAGAAGACCCTGAGCGAACCATCCACTCGGGAGGAAGGCGCGACGCCCCCGGGCGAACCGCATGCTCGGGGGGATAGCGAGGGGATCCCGGGTGAACTTCCTGCCCGGGAGGAAGGCCAAGTCTCCCCTCTGAAGTCCCCCGCGGGAAATCTCGCGGACCTTCAGGAGGCGGACGTCACTAAGGCCTTCCAGGATAACCTTCGCATGCGCCTCCGCTGGGTAAGTATACTTCATTTCTGAGAGTTTCTTCTTTGGAGTCCGGGGGGTGTCTAAGACCTTCTTGCCCACAGGTCCTCCAAGAGACCATGAAGAACTTCAACTCGACGACCGTTTCGCCCGAGGTCGTGGCCAAGCTTCACGCCGATCATGACACCAAGGTTGCGGAGCTCGAGCAGCGGATGACCAACCTCAAGGATGAGGACCTGAAGATCCTAGCGAGGTGTCGCCAGGCCGAAGAAAATGCCACCAAGAAAAGAGAGCGGATGTGCAAGCTCGAGCTAGAGCTTGAGCAAGCACAACAACACTCTCAAGTTCTAGAGTCGAAGGTGGCCGAGCTGGGCCGGGCCGCGCGGGAGGCTGCCGAGTTCGCCGACCAGGACAAGGAGGAGATGGAGCGTCTTTGTCAAGAAGCCCGTGAAGCTCTGCGGCGAGTGCTCGACCTCAAGACCAAGCTCAATGAGGCGAAGCAAAAGCTTGCGGCACTCAGAGGAGCGAAGCTTGGAAAATAGCACTCCTTGTCTAGGACCTGGTCTTGGTGTAGAATTTTTCTTTCTTCTTTTTTTTTGTGTTTCCTGATGATGTGAAATAAAAGATAATTCCCCCCAAGACTCGCTTTTTGCCTTGTTTCCTCGCCTTGCGTCTTGTGTCTTTGGCGTTTTTGTCCTTTTCTGGTGCCCGCCTGCAAACAACAAACACAAGACAAACAAACGAAAAAGATACAAATAGAAGCACGAGTAGGATGAAACATGGGTGACATGAGCGCGTGCGTGTTTTTTAGAAAAAACACGTTAGTGCGGTAGTTTGTTCCTACTAAGCCCCACAGCGAATGAAGGTCGTGCACCTAGGTTGCGAGCACAAGCTCGTTCGCAGGAGAGTTAGAAAAAATATATGTTTTTCCCTCGATCAAGTCACCAATTTCTCCGAGTTGCGAGCAAGGGATAGGTCGGGAGGAGGAAACGCGCAAGGCCTTAAAAACCTTAGTGTCTTGAACATATGCCCCTAAGTTGCGAGCATGGCCTTCGCGAGGAACAACGCGCGGTTGCCCGACAGAGTGCACAATGACCGAACACGCGCGAACTGAGCTAAGGCTCCGGATCAACCGAGAGGGTGTCTGTATGCAATCGTGAACTTGCAGCGAAGAACTACTGCGAACGATAATCGGCTTATGGAGACTGCACCCTCTGGCGACGACCTTAGTGTTTCGGCACTGGTCGTGGCACTTTGTACGTTCATGCGCGTGCTAGCCAAACCTTAGAATAAGGAGATTGAAGCGAATGTTCCTGCCCGGATGTGCTCGTCCCATCACCAAGACCGTGAGGAAAAGAGTATGACCTTGTGCGAGACCGAGGCGGCTTACCAACGGGCTGTGACTTTAGGAACGTTCACAAAATCTTGGGAATAATGGACTCCGCGTGGGCGAAGGAACCAAATTTTTACAAGAAAGAGAAAAAAACCACTGAGCAAGCGTAAAATGTGAAAGTAAACGCGAGCTTAGACAAAAAACTTGTGCAGCTGGTCGATATTCCAAGAGCTCGTGAGCACCCAACCGTCTTCCATTGTTAAGCGGACAGCCCCCGGGAGTGCCACCGAAACGACCGTGAATGGACCTTCCCATCTAGGGGACAGCTTGTTGGCTTTTGACAGGTCCTGAATTTGACGTAGGACCAGGTCGCCAACTTGCAAGGTCCTTGATCGGATCGATTTAGCCACGTGCCTACGAAGAGCTTGTAGGTAGACGGTGGATCGCAGCAGAGCCCGTTCACGTGTCTCTTCAGCGAGGTCGAGGTCAAGGAGACGCTTGAGCTCTTGGTCAACGCTGCCGACCAAGTGCACTCTTTGGGAACCCAACACTATTTCGGCGGGCAATATGGTCTCTGCACCATAGACGAGCTGGAAAGGGGTTTCACCTGTAGCCCGATTCGCCGTAGTGCAAACTAACCAGAGGACGGAAGGAAGCTCGTCCACCCACGATTGGCCGTGCTAGGTGAGGTTTTTGAAAACCCTCTTTTTGATCCCCTGGTGGATTTGGCCATTTGCTTGTTCGACCGCTCTACTGCTCTGTGGATGATCTACAGAGGCGAAGCAGACCTTTGTCCCGATGTCCTCGCAGTAGGCTTGAAACAGCTCGCTAGTGAACTGAGTGCCATTATCCGTGATGAGGCAATTGGGAATGCCAAAACGCGATACCATGTTAGTGTGGAAAAACCTCCTAGCTGCTTGAGCCGAAATGGTTGACACGGGTTCAGCCTCGATCCACTTAGTGAAAGTGTCGACGGCCATGAGCAAGAATTTGCAACCTTTTCGACCACGAGGGAAAGGTCCGAGTATATCGACTCCTGTGTCGAGAAGCGGTAGTGAGTCGGATAGTTTGAAAGCGTCTGTTGGTGATGTGCCTTGTGGGCATGAAACTAGCATGCCTGACAAGTCACCACGATCATCCGAGCATCGGCTAAGGCCGTTGGCCAATAATATCCCAATTGAAAGGCTTTGCTCACGAGCGTCCTGAAAGATGAGTGAGCTCTGCACACTCCCTCATGGATATCTCTAAGAAGGAATTTGCCCTCTTCTTGAGATATGCACTTGGAGAGGACTCCTAGTGCCCCTTTGCGGTACAAGGCACCCTCAATCAACCTGTATGGAGAGGAGCACCTTATAAGCTGGGAACGCTCTGCTTCTTCTTCGGACAGTGTCCCATGGGCAAGATACTGGACGAATGGCGTCATCCAGTCTGCATCATGCTCGAAGAGGGAGATGTTACCGCACATCTCCGATGCCTCCTCTACAGAGGGAATGGAGGGCTTGTATAGGTGCTCGCCGGGGCGGGCATTTGGGAGGAACCGACCTCCAGCTAGGGAATTATCCTTCCTAGGGATGTAGAGTACTTCAAAATTTCTAAAGTTCCTCTCCGTTTTTCTTACTTCAACCAAGTAAAGCGCCATTGAGTTATCGGAACATTGATACTCCATATTAACTTGGTTGATGACCAACTATGAATCGCCCCTTACAGTTAGCCGCTGGACCTCGAGCGATTTGCATGCTCGCAGTTCGACCAGAAGGCCTTCATACTCCACCGCGTTATTGGTTGCGGCGAAGTGTAATCGGATGGCGTATTGGAGTTGATCTCCCTGGGAGGATACCAGCACGACCCCAGCCCCGAGCGTTTGTAAGCTCGGGACCCGTTAAAGTACATGGTCCAACGACCTTCTTCGGATCCATCGAGCTCGGCAGCGGGTGGCATCGGATTCGTCCATTCCGCTACGAAGTCCGCCAGGACCTAGGATTTGATCGCCGTGCAGGCCGAGAAGTGGATATCGAACTCGGCGAGCTCCATAGCCCACTTTGCTATTCGACCACCGGCGTCTTGATTTCTTAGGATCTTCCTAAGTGGAAAGTTGGTCGGAATGATGACCTTATGGGCTTGAAAATAGTGGCACAGCTTTCTCGAAGCCACGAGCAGCGAGTACAAGAGCTTCTGGACCTTAGGGTACCGCTCCTTTGGTCCGTGCAAGACTTCGCTGACATAGTATATCGGTCGCTACGCCTCGTCTCGTTCGACCATCAACACCGCGCTTACGGCCTGCGGGGTCACTGCCAGATATAGCAGGAGCGCTTCCCTCAACCTTGGCATGGTTAAAACAGGTGGGCTGGACAGGTATTGCTTTAGCTCCTCAAAGGAGTGGTTGGCTTCTTCCGTCCATGCGAAACCATCATGCCTGCAGAGCGCCTTGAAGAAAGGCAACCTACACTCGCCCGACTAGGAAATGAAGCGACTCAGGGCAGCCATACGCCCGGTTAAGGCCTGGACCTCCTTCACGCAGTTGGGAGGCCACATTCTTTCAATGGCTTCGATTTTTTCCGGGTTTACCCCGATGCCTTGTGGACTGATCATGTAGCCGAGCACTTTGCCCGCCCTCACCCCAAAGACACACTTTTCAGGGTTAAGATTTATTTGATGTCTATTGAGGTTACAAAATGTCTCCTCAAGGTAGGATACATGACCTAAGGCGAGCCTACTTTTAACCACAATGTTGTCTACATATACCTCCAGATTTCAGCCTATTTGATCCGGGAAGGTTTTCTGCATCAGGCGCTAAAAGGTTGCTCTAGCGTTCCTTAGACCGAAAGACATGGTCGTATAGCAAAATGTGCCAAACGAGGTAATGAAGGAATTCTTCACTTCATCTTTAGGGGATATGCTGATCTGGTGGTAGCCTGAGTAGGCGTCCAGAAAGCTCATCACCTGGGACTCCGCCGTCGCGTCGACTAACTGGTCTATGCGTGGCAGCGGGAAGTTATCTTTGGGACAAGCGGCGTTCAGGCTGGTGTGGTCGACACACATGCGCTACTTGCCACCCTTCTTCTTAACGATGACCGGGTTCGCCAACCATTCCGAATGCTCGACTTCTCGGACGAAACTGGCCTTGAGGAGTTTGTCGAGCTCATCCCAGATGATTGCCTGTTTCTCCGGGGAAAAACGCTTGAGCTTCTGGCGCATAGGCTTTTTATTAGGCTGAATAGCTAGCCTGTGCTCGATTACTTCCCTTGGGACTCCGGGCATATCGGACGGTTCCCAGGCGAACACGTTGGCATTCTTTTGGAGGAAAGTAATGAGCTCGAGTTTCTATTTGGGATCTAAGGAAGATCCCAAGTGCAAGACCCTAGCCGGATCTGTGCTGCTTAGCGGGACCGCCTTGGTTCCTCCTCCTGGCTGGGGGGCAACTTTCGGACGGGGATTCCTCGGCTCTTGGTCAGGGTCGTGTTGGGGCAGCTACCCGACCATGTCAAGCAACTTCTCGTCACAGTTCAAAGCCGCCTTTTGGTTCCCCCTTATGGTGATTACTCCTTTCGAACTGGGAACCTTCAGACACAGATAAGCGTGATGCGTAGCGGCCATGAACTTGGAAAGAGCCAGCCTGCCGAGGATGGCGTTGTAGGCCGACTCGAAGTCGATGACTTCAAATGTGATCATCTCGGTTCGGAAGTTGCTCGGGCTCCCGAACGTGACGGGCAAAATGGTCTGGCCAAGGGGCTCGACCGAGGTGCTCGGAATGATCCCGAAGAACAGGACCGCTATGCTCTTGATCTTGGACCGACGAACTTGCATCTCGTTCAGGACCTTAGCAGACATGAGATCCAGGGAGCTCTCATCGTCGATGAGGACCTACCCCACCTTGGCATTGCTGATGGTCGGGCTCACGACCAGTGGGAGCTTTTGAGGCTTGGTAATTCCAAGGGGACAGTCGTCCTTGGAGAAAGTGATGGACAGCTCAGACCACCTGAGCTGCTGCACAGGGGGCTTTCCTTGGGCGATGTGGTGCACCTCCCGTGCTACCTCCTTCAGATCCCTGCGGGACCTGTATGCCGAGGAGCCACCGAATATAACCGCTATGTGGTTATAGGGCTCATGGTATTCTATGTCATCGTCTTCGTCTGCGGGACCCTTGCCCTTGCTGCTTTCCCCTTTTCTTGGGAGCGTGGGCATAGGGCCCTTGCCGTTGTAGAACTTCTCCAGGCGAAATGCCTAGGTTTGACAATTGCGAAGATCATGCCCGTATGCCTGATGAAGCGGACAAAAGTGGTTGTCCGGAGGCAAGCCTTGGCTGCCACGATCTCGGTCGCCATGACTTTGATCGCCGCAGCCTTGGTCGTTGCGCCGCTGGGGTGGCCGGCTCCTCCTCCCGAGCTACTGAGTTGGTGGAGCCCGCGGCAGGTGATGCTCAATGGCCACCACCACGCCTGGCGCGGATGACCTCTTCTTCTTCTTGATCTTCTTCTCCACAGGGCCCGGGTGCTTCTTGCTCGTAGAGCCTTCCAAGCCCGGCTGAGGTGGCAGCTTGCCCTCGTCCAGCATCTTCTTCCACTGAACCACCTCGTCAGCATTCGCATAGCGGTCGGCCATATGGAACAACTCGTTGGCCATCAGATCTGGGTGAATCTCCAGATCTTGCATGAAGCGGATGTCCCGAACTCCGAACTTGAAATCTCGGACAACTGCTTCGTCCGAAATGCTCGGAATGGAATTTCTCACTTTGATAAACCTCTGGACGAAGTGCTTCAATGATTCCTTTTCAGTCTGGATCAAGTGCTTGAGGTCACGTTCCTTTCCCGGGTGAGTGTAGGAGCTCTGAAAATTCACCCAGAGCGCCTCGCTGAGTTGCCTCCATGAGCGGATCGATCCTTCCTTCTGGTTGAAGAGCCGTGTCCTAGCCGAACCATCCAGGACCGTGGGGAGGAAGTTAGCCATAACTCCCTCATCCCCTCCAGCTGCCAGAATTGCAGTGGAGAAGATTGAAAGGAACTCGTTCGGATTCTGAGTCCCGTTAAATCTTTCGATGTGGTCGGGCTTGAACTTGCTTGGCCACGAGACATCGCGGAGGGATGCTGAAAAAGCTCGGCACCCAAATACTGGGCTATCATGATGACCCCTCCGAGCGTGGTGACCGCAGCGGTCACCCCCGCGATAGTCTCCTATGCGTGGACCAAGGTGAGAGAACACTCCCCCATATCGTCGCGGCGAAGACCGCCCCGAGGCGGAGCACTCAGTATGCCCGTAACTGGACTGTGCGTGGTCCTGATCTCGTGAGGCCATCTAGGAACCGCTCCAAACGTCCTCACGGCACCGATCAAGCTTCCCGTGGTCTTCAGGAGAACTCAAAGTCGCCCGTGTGCGGAGGCAGGACAGAGAGCGACGCTTACTATCTCAGGAAACACTCCGAGCTTCTTTACTGCTAGGGGGCCCTGAAAGCCTCATGTCGGTGGTGAGTTTTTCCAGGTTCTCGGCCACGACCGCGCCCATGGCCTCCAAGTCCGCCTGACTAGGAAAGTTCCGGAGGTTGCGTACAACCGTCGCCATGGCCCGCAGCCGCTCAGCACTCTGGGGACGGGAGGAGGTGATCTTGGCTGGCAATCACGCACGTGCTCCGGAGAGCGGTGCTCGCGAGAATTTCCCCGAGCCGAGTCTTCAGCCCTGACGCCCATCTTTCTGCGAGCTTGGCGGTGGATGCTCGCCAGGGCCCTGTCCAGGGACGCCTCTGGATGATTCTTGGCCACCTCGTGTCGATGATGACGAGCAACCCCTGAGAATTCAACCTCAGGATCTTCTTCCCTTCCCACCATATTGACGTCGCGGGAGTACTGGGACCGCGAGGGCGACATCATGGTGTCTCCGCATGATGTGGTCTCATGACCGGCCCCAGGACGGCCAGGAACGTCCAGGCTATCGTAGAGGTCGTCATATTCTTCCTCATCAGTGAGGGAATCACGCTGCGAGTGGAGGAAACGCTCTCGCGCTGCAGCCACCGGGGAAGAACTCCCGGACTCGGTGTGGCCTTCTAGGTCTGCCACACCAGCTACGTCTTCGTCGGCGTAGTACATGTTATCATCCTCAACATGGTCGAAGACGCAGAGGTCTTGACCATCCTAGGAATTCGGCATCTTCAGGGATTCTTCGTAAAAGGACTCAGTCGATCCCCACGGACAACGCCAACTATCAACATTTCAGGAGCGGGTCCCCCGCCAAGCTTACTTGTTGAATACGAGATCAACCAAGATCCCTTTTCCGCAAAGGGTATAGCGTCCGAATGCCTGCCAAGCTAGTGGGATGTGGATGGTCAGAGGTTCAAAAGGAGACAACAGACAAGAACTTTTTATCCTGGTTCGGGCCTCTCACGGAGGAGATAACAACCCTACGTCCAGTGGCTTTACTATTACCGAAAAGTCTACAAGGAGCTTGCTCGGGTGCATTGCGCCTTTCTCTCTTCTCTTTTCTTCTCCTATATGCACTTGGGTGTTTTTCTTAAAGCTGTTTTGGGACCAAAGATCCCTTTTTTTCTCCTCTTTGAACGCTTCTCGTAGCGGGGTATTTATAGACGATTACAGTCTTACATCATTTATAACTGAATGACATGCCACTACTGTGCTCGGACGTGGGTGTAACTGCTGCCCTTACTTTTCGCCATGTCGTGACGTGGGCGTAGTGGGATTAGAATTTGGTGGTACGGTCCTTCGAGCCGCCGTGTGATTAATGCCGCGTCGTCTTCATGGGCCACGCCTGACCTGCCGATCACGCTCGGGATCTTCCTTCAGCCTCGACCGATCATCGCATCCCTCCGAGCAGGCATACTTGGGAAACTGAGGCGCATGCTCGGGGACGAGCTTGGTCGTGGTTGGGGCAGATCCATTGGCCGGTCTGTTCGAGGGTCTTCCTTGGGGACACCGTTCAAGGGTAAGCATAGTCAGCCGAAGATTGGCTGCCAGGGTACGATGGTGATCCAATCCCAGAGAATAGTTGGGGGTTCCATAGTCCTGACTTCGTCGCTACATGCATTGTCCGCACCGTAGTTTGTAGTGAGGAGTCACCTTTTAGCGTAACTGCTGTTCTTGTTCGGTTGGGTGTTTTTTCCTTCTACACAGGGGGACAATGTGTACCCGAGCTTCGTCCACATCGTTGAGGTGTTGGGTGACGCCAACTTGACGACGTGCCATAGTTTAGCTTTGGATCGGCGGTGCTGTGTGCAACATACAAGGGATTGTGTGTAGCATGCCTGAAGAGAACAGTAGATGAGCTAGTGCTTGCAGTGTGTTACACTACTTCAGATATGGTCATGGGAACACTTTCCTATGGGGCTACCATACTTTAAGTAGCCCCTGCACCTGTATCCATTAGAGGCTCCATTCTACGGTGAGGGTGGGGACCCAGTTGATAGGCCCACCATGGGTACGCGGTGGACGGTCAGCCGGTTGGAATGGGCAAAAGATAGGCCTCATCGAGTCTACCCAGAGTATCACAACTAATTCAAAACCCTTCACGAGGATGACATCATATGGCAGCCATGGACGGCCCATTTCTTGCTCACTACAGCGCCACATGGATTATCAGAGCTGTGCAGCCATGATGTTCACTACTGGCTGACGACATGCCACATGGTGTTTTGTCACATGGTCGAGCTGCATTGCCCAGCCCGAATGATGCGCCAATTTGGACTCCATCAGCAAATCCCCCCTCCGGTTGGCACATCTCTACCACAAAAAGTGCATAGGTAAGTGAAAATTTCAATTCTTTACTTTTCTACTAGCATACCATGATGTAATTCGAATTCGTAACTTACAAATTTTTTTTCTTGTAGGCAATCTCGGAAGGGCCAACAAAGTGACGACTAGCACCTAATACAATTTTTGTGGACCACCGCATGGGAGCAGTTGGCCATAGAATAGGTAGTGGCTGAGCATTGACCGTATGCCCTGGAGTCGTACGTTGCTTACTTGGAATGGTATGTGCCACGTACACATGCTAGACTTACAGGACCCACTCCTCAATGACCCGAGGAGGTCATGCATGCTGATCGGTTGGGTCTAAGCCACCCTCTGCACCACGTAGCACACCAGGACGACATGGTACGAGCATAACGTACGTTTCATTCATATTTCTGTTCACGTCTAACCAACTTTTCGTATTATTCGTGCAGTTCAATCGTAAAACCCGTATCGTTGATGAGGCTTCTACTGCGCTACGTCAAGGGAAGTGTAACACTATCACAGGCTTGCTTGGGGTACTACGTTCCATTGTGGATGATGCGAAGGGCATCATCAAGACTGTTACATGCAGACGTCATACTGACGTCGCCGCATCGGGTGCTCCTGGAGGTGCCCAACCCCTCTCTCCTAGGTCGTCTCGACAGAGCGCGACTGGTAGATGATTGAGCTTCGCTCGCTCGTCTTCAGCTCAGCCTGGCCTTCAGGAGACGCAGGTATGACATATATATTATGTTCAAAAATGACGTAATACTTAAGCAATGTAATTTTGTTGGCCATGCCATGTTCTTTTGCAGTGCGCATGGAGGGATCGCTCTCTCCTGCCATCATCATCCAGGCGCCAAGATGAATCATCCGCTCCGTCACTCGCAAATAGAGTTGCTGAGTTGAATACAGACTCAGACCTGGACTCGCCTGAACGGGACATGCCTCCTACTAGTTCTGCGTTGGGTACGTTCATGTCGGTACATTTACCATAGGATTTCAGCTTCGGGCAAACCTACACCCTCCACTGCATGCACGGTTTGGGTGCAGGGACATCAACGTTCTCTTTAATTGAAGTTATTACGTGATATTCAACATACCTTTATCCGACGTGCCTAATATTTCTGTTCGACCCATGTTCTTTTGCAGGACACGCCCCATCAGGACTTGCCACCAGGAAGTTCGGCAGGAGTCGTTCAAGACCCACACTACCGCAGCACCTTTGCGGCACTAGACTTGGCTTGGCTAGACCTACACCCCATACTCAACGCATGATTATGGTGTAGGGTCATCATCTATGCGTGCGCCATGGCAAGTATGCATGTCCAGTTGCAGTGATTACCAATGCATGCTAACACTACGTGGTCGCAGGTTTCTAGGGACGAGTTCTCCTAGTGGGCACAGGACTCCACGACCTTGCATCCATCATCGGTGAGTGTTTCGTGTATTGTACGTTACTGGTCGCACTCACTTTTAGCCACGACACTAACAGTACTGTCAGGGATTGGATAAATTACCCAAAGGACCGTCGTGCCCCGGTAGCCCTTTTTCAGCCGACCATGCTCCCCTTTGATGTCATCCCAAATGAAGATCCTCGAATGGACCAGCTGCCGGCCAAACCCATCCGTGAGCATGCGGCTTAGCCCTCCGATCATGGTTGCTCGGGCGGCGGCCAAGGTCGGCCACGACCAAGGAAGATCCCCGAGCATGCCTCGAAGGTTATGCTTGGGCTGTAAAGGAGACGTGGCAAAAGCTACGATAGCCGTTACGCCACAACTCGGGCCCATCACATCCACGAAGCCACGTGGCAAAAATCAAGAGATAGTCGCTGCCACACGAGGACACGTAAGGGCGTGACATTCGGATGCGGTTGATTTAAACCATCTACAAATACCTCCTCAGAACACGCCGACAGGGAGGAAGAGAGACCTACATACACATACTGAGACCGCGAGATACGCACACGCCGCATTACTCAAGAGAACAAGCAAAAAAAAAAAACAAGAGGCACGTGTAGGCTCTGTAATAGCAATACTCTTTTGTAACCGGGCATAGGCAAAGCTATACTCTGCCAGGCTCTTGTAAGCATCAAGATAACTAGCAAAGAAGCACTAGACGTAGGGTTGTTATCTCGATCGTGAGAGGCCCGAACCAGTATAAAAATCCCCTTGCTCGCCACTCTCTCCGATAGCTCGACCTCCTTCCACGGCACTTCGGACGCTGGCCATCCACGGGAAAAGGGGCTCGGTTGATCCCTCAATCAACAAGTAAGCTCGGCGAGGGGCCTGTTCCCAAAACACCGACAGCTAGCACCGTCCGTGGGGATCGACTGGAGAATCCTTTTCGTGGAGAATCCCTGAAGATGCCGAATTCTCAAAACGGTCAAGACCTTTGCGTCTTTGATGACGTAGAAGACGATGATATGTACTACACCGATGGGGGCATGGCAGTTGTGACTGATCCAGAAGGCCACACTGAGCCCGGGAGCCTTTCCCTGGTTGCTGCAGTGTGAGAGCATTTCCTCCGCTCGTAGCAAGTTACCCTCACGGGTGATGAAGAAGATAATAGCCTCTATGACGGTTTGGATATCCCCGATCATCTCGAGCCCGATTATGAAACATCATCACGAGAAGACTCCATGATGTCACCCTCATGATCTCCGTGCTCTCGCAACGTCAACATGGCGGGAGAGGCGGAAATCCCTGAGGAGGAATCCTCGGGGGCTGCTCGTCATCGCCGCTATGAGGCCGCCAAGAGCCATCTTGAGGCGTCCCTCGGTAGAACCCTGGCGAGTATCCATCGTCAAGCTCGGGAGACAGGCGCTGGGGCCAGATCCTCAAACCACGGAAGTTCTCATGGGCTCCACTCCCCAGAGCATGCGTGTGGCCGTCAAGCAAGATCGCCCCTTCCCGTTCCAAAGAGTGTTGAACGGTTGCGGGCTATGTGCACCTTGATCGTCTGTGACCTCGGGATTTTCGATCGGTGGACTGGAAGCAATGGGTGCGGCCGTAGCCGAGAATCTAGAGAAGCTCGCCGCCGACATAAAGCTTTCGGGGTCCCCGAGCAGCAAAGGTGCCCGAAGTATTTCCCGGGATGTTAAAGCCCATCTTCCTGTTTGCCCCAGGCATGATGACCCCCAGGTTTCTACTCGGGAGGGCCACAGGAAGCATGACAGGTACCGCAATGATACTCAGAACAGTTCCCGAACTGCCTCGTGGGGCCAGAAATGTGCCCGATCCAGCCACGGGCACATCGAGTTCTCGACCTCAGAGCGGTCTCCGCTGCACCGACATAGGGAAGTATTTACTCGTCTCGGCCCCCGTATCGGAGGTCGTCGCGGCAGTGACCAGTATGGTCGACCTACCCGGAGAGGTCATCACAGTAGCCCGGCCTTCGGAAGCCGAGCTTTCTCAGCGTCCCTCTGTAATATCTCATGGCCAAGCAAATTCAAGCCCGGCCACATCGAAAGGTTCAACGGTACCCAGAATCCGGATGAGTTCCTTTCAATATACACCACTGCCATCCTGGCTTCTGGGGGGGACGAAGGCGTGATGGCTAACTTCCTCCCCACAGTCCTGGATGGAGCCGTAAAAACATGGCTCTTCAACCAAAAAGAAGGGTCGATCCGCTCTTGGCATCAGCTCAGCAAAGCGCTCCGGGTAAATTTTCAGAGCTATTATACTCGCGCGGGCAAGGAGTGCGACCTCGAGCATCTGATCCAGACCGAAGGCAAGCCTCTAAGGCACTTTGTTCAAAGGTTCGTTAAGGTAAGAAATTCCATACCCAATATTTTAGATGAGGTGGTCGTCCGAGCTTTCAAGTTCGGAGTTTGGAACGTCCGTTTCACGCAGGACCTGGAGATTCACCTAACACGGGCCAATGGAATTTGTTTCCACATGGTAAGCCGGGTACCACGAATCTTGTGGCGGTCTAGTGGAAGAAGATGCTAAATGAAGGGAAACTCCCGCCTCAGCCGGGCCTGGAAGGTCCCACGAGCAAGAAGAATCAAAGCTCCGTGGAGAAGAAGTTCAAGAAACAGAAAAGGCCCTCTGCGCCGAGCATGGTGGCAGCGATCGAGCATCACCCGCCATGGGCTTGAGCCCTGCCAGCCAGGAGGGAGTGAGGCGCTTTGCCTCAGTGGCATAGCGAACACAAGTGCACCGACCAAGGTCGCAGCTGCCAAGGTACGCCACCAAGTGACCATTTCTGCCTGCTTCATCAGGCGCACGGGCATGACCTTCGCAATTATAGAACTTGAGCGTTCACTTTGGAGGCAGTTCTCTGGCTGATAAGGGCCCTATGCCCATGCTCCCGAGCAAGGGGAAACAGTAAGGCAAAGGGAAAAGGGCCCTTGATCGGAGGCGATGAAGATATGGAGTACCGGGAGCCTCGCAATCATATTGCGATTATATGGGGGCTTCTCGCCTACAAGTCCCGTAGGACTTGAAGGAAAGCGGCAGCTGAGAGTGCACCATGTCGTGCGTGGCAAGCCTCCCGTCCAGCTCGGAGTGGTCAGCTGCCTTGCTTCTCTAGGGCGATTGTCACACAGGAATAACCAAGCCTCAAAGGCTCCCTCTGTCGTGAACCCGACCGCCAGTAACACTGACGGTGGGCGAGTCCTCATTGGCGGTGGGAGCTCACGGATCTCATAGCCGCCGAGGTACTAGGCGAGATCACGGTGCCTCGAGTCAAGATTAAAACATCGCGATCCCCTTCTTGAGATTGTCGGGCACTTCGATAAAACCCTCGGCTAGATTGTCTTGCCCGTTCGTTTGGAGCTTTGAGCAACTTCCGAGAGAGATGATCACTTCGATGTGGTCGACTTGAGCCTGCGCCATCCTCGGCGAGCCAGCCCTTGCCAAGTTCATAGCGCCCGCACCATGCATACCGGTTCTGAAGGTTCTGCCCTAAGGGTGTAATTACCGTAAGGGGGACCCCGGCGGCCTTGAGTTTTGACAAGAAATCGCTCGACATGGTGAGCAATTGCCTGCTTATGAGTCAGGAGCCAAGGACATGAAGTCCCATCAAAGTTGTCCTCGGCCAGGAGGAGAGACCAAAAGCGATCATTGCTAAGCGTGAGACCCGACCAAGGTCGTGCATTTGGGATCTTCCCTAGATCCCAAATAGGAACTCGAGCTCATCACTTTCCTCTGGAGGAGCGCGGGCGTGTTTGCCTGGGAACCGTCTGACATGCCCAGAGTCCCAAGGGAAGTGATTGAGTATAGGCTAGTTGTTCGGCCTGATAAAAAGCCTATGCGCTAGAAGCTCAGGCGTTTTTCCCCGGAGAAACAAGCAATCATCCGGGATGAACTCGTCAAGCTTCTCAAGGCCGGCTTTATTCGAGAAGTTGAGCATTCGAAATGGCTGACGAACCCGATCATCATCAAGAAAAAAGGTGGCAAGTGGCGCATGTGCGTCGACTACACGGGCCTGAACGCCGCTTGCCATAAGGATAAATTTCCGCTGCCTCGAATAGACCAGTTGGTCGATGCAATAGCAAAATCCCAGGTGATGAGTTTCCTGGATGCCTATTCAGGCTATCACAAGATCGGCATATCACCCGAGGATGAAGGGAAAACTTCCTTCATCACTCCGTTCGGCACGTTCTGCTACACAACCATGTCTTTCGGTCTTAGGAACGCTGGAGCGACTTTCTAGCATTTGATGCAGAAGACTTTCGTGGACCAGATAGGGCGAAATTTAGAGGTCTACGTAGATGACATTGTGGTCAAAAGCAAACTCACCTCAGGTCATGTGTCCGACCTTGAGGAGACCTTTTGTAACCTCAACAAGCATCAAATAAAACTTAATCCGGAAAAATATGTCTTTGGGGTAAAAGCGGGCAAGGTGCTTGGCTACATTATCGGCCCACAAGGTGTCGGAGCGAACCTAGAGAAGATAGAAGCTATTGAGAAAATGCAACCACCCAGCAGCATTAAGGAGGTCCAGACTCTGACCGGACGCATGGCGGCTCTAAGTTGCTTCATCTCTCGGTTAGGCGAGCGCGGGTTGCCTTTCTTCAAGGCGCTCTGCAAGCACGACGGATTCACATGGACTAAAGAAGCAAATCAATCCTTCGAAGAGCTGAAGCAATACCTGTCCGGCCCATCTATCTTAACCACACCAAAGTCGGGGGAGGACCTGCTCTTGTATTTGGCAGTGACCCCGCAAGTTGTAAGTGCCGTGCTAGTGGCAGAAAGAGATGGAGTACAACAGCCAATTTATTACGTCAGTGAAGTCTTGCATGGACCAAAGGAGCAGTACCCCGAGGTCCAAAAGCTGCTATACTCATTACTTATGGCTTCTAGGAAGCTATGCCACTATTTCCAGGATCATAAGGTCGTGGTTCCGACCAACTTTCCGCTTAGGGAGATCCTAAGAAACCAAGATTCCGGTGGCCGCATAGCCAAATGGGCTATGGAACTCGCCGAGTTTGATATTCATTTCTCAACTCGCACGACGATCAAGTCTCAGGTTTTAGCGGATTTCATAGCCGAATGGACGAATCCAGCCCCGACTGTTGACGAGTCCAAGGAATCCAAAACCGATCGTTGGACCATGTACTTTGATGAATCTTGAGCTTACGAACGCTCAGGGGCTGGTGTTGTCTTGGTATCCTCGGGACCAGCTCTAATCGTCATCAATTGCACCCACTTCGCGACCAACAGCGGCGAATATGAAAACCTCTTGGCAAGACTCTGGCGTGCAAAGGCTTCGGTCCAACGATCGCCCGCTGAGAGGCGGTTCGCGATTGATTAAATCAACCAAGTTAACAAGGAGTATCAGTGTTCCAATAGCTCAATAACGCATTTACTTGGTTGAGGTGAGGAAGACGGAGCGGTACTTTAGAAATTTCGAAGTACTCTACATTCCCAGGAAGGATAATTTCCTGGCCGACCATCTCTCCAAGGTCGGTTCCTCTCAGATGCCCGCCCTACCAAGGGCGATTGTCGAGTATCTTTACAAGCCCTCCATTCCCTCTGTAGAGGAGGCATCAGAGATGAGCGGTGACGTCTCCCTCCTCGCGCATGGTGCAAATTGGATGACGCCATTCATCCAGTATCTCTTGCATGGGATACTACCCGAGAAAGAAGCCGAGCGTTCCCGGCTTATAAGGCGGTCCTCTCCGTACAAACTAATCGAGGGCGCCTTATACCGCAAAGGGGCACCTGGAGTCATCTTCAAGTGCATATCTCTGGAAGAGGGTAATTTCCTTCTCAGAGATATCCATGAGGGAGTGTGCGGAGCTCACTCATTCTTCAGGACGCTCATGAGCAAAGCCTTCCAGTTGGGATATTATTGGCCAATGGCCTTAGCCGACGCTCGGGCGATCGTGGCGACTTGCCGGGCATGCCAGTTCCATGCCCGCAAGGCACACCAGCCGGCATACGCGCTCCAAACTATTCCACTCTCATGACCGTTCTCGACCTGAGGAGCCGATATACTCGGGCCTTTCCCCGAGGTCGAAGGGGCTGCAAATTCTTGCTCGTGGCCATCGACACTTTCACTAAGTGGATCGACGCTGAGCCCGTATCAACTATTTCGGCTCAAGTAGCCAGGAGATTTTGCCGCAGCAACATGGTGACGCGTTTTGGGGTCCCCAATCACCTTATCACGGATAACGGCACTCAGTTCACTGGTGAACTGTTTCAAGCCTACTACGAGGATATCGGGACAAAGGTTTGCTTCGCCTCTGTAGCTCATCCGCAGAGCAACGGAGCGGCCGAGCGAGCAAACGGCCAAATCCTTTAGGGGATCAAGAAGAGGGTCTTCAAAGACCTCGCTCGGCACAGCAAGTCATGGGTGGGCTGTAGGCTCCCTTCAATCTTCGATTCGCACTAAGACTACAGGCAGTCTGGCAGGCGAGAGCCCTTCCAGCTTCGTCTATGGTGCGAGAGGCCATTTTACGCCGAGATTGTCTTGGGTTCCCAAAAAGTGCACACAGTCGACGGCATCGACCAGGAGCTCGAGCGTCTCCTCGACCTCAACCTCGCAGAAGAGACACGTGAAGGGGCGCTGCTGCGATCTGCCGTCTACCTACAAGCTCTTCGTAGGCATGCGGCTAAGTCAATTCAGCCAAGGACCTTGCAAGTTGGTGACCTTGTCCTACGTCGAATTCAGGACACGTCGAAGATCAACAAGCTCTCCCCCAGATGGGAAGGTCCGTTTATGGTCGTCTCGGTGGCACGCTCGGGGGCTATCCACTTGGCGATGGAAGATGGTCGGGTGCTCATGAGCTCCTGGAATATCGACCAGCTGCGCAAGTTCTTTATTTAAATTTGTATTTACTTTTATGTTTCATGCTTGCTCAACGGTTTTTCTGTAAAAACTCGGTTCCTTCGCTCACGCGAAATCCGTCACCCTCAAGATTTTGTGAATGCTTTCAAGGTCACTGCTCGTTGATAGGCCGACTCGGTCTCGCATAGGGGCATACTTTTTCCTCATGATCTTGGTGATAGGACGGGCGCGTCGGGCAGGAACGTTCACTTCAAACGTCCTTATTCTAAGGTTTGGCTAACATGCGCAAGAACGCTCAAAGCGCCGCAGCAAGCACCGAATCACCAGTCTTACCGTCAGAGGTGTCCGTCTTTGTAAGCCGATTATCATCCGCAGTAGTTCTTCGCTGCATGGTCACAATCACAAATAGACACCCTCTTGGCCAGTTCAGAGCCCTAGTTAGGTCCGCTAGTGCTTGCTCGTTGCACGTTTTTGGTGGACAATCGCACGTTCTTCCGCGTTAGGACTATGCTCACAAACTTAGGAGTATGGGTCTAGGACGTTAAGGAAGTTAAGGCCTCGCGCGTTCTCTTCTCCCGACCTTGCCCATGCTTGCAACTCGAAGAAATCGGTGACTTGGTCTGGGAAGCAACGAGCATTTTTCTAACTCTCCTGCGAACGAACTCGTGCTCGCAACATAGATGCACGACCTTCATTCGCAGCGGGGGATTAGTAGGAACGAGCTACCGAACTAACGCTTTTTCTCAAAAAGGCCTGTGTTGCTGGTGTCTCGTTCTAACTTACGATTCTGTTTTGCCTATCTTTTGTATGACCATCTTGCATTCGTTATTGTGCTTTTAGGAATCGTTTCTATTTTGCACCGAGCACGTTTTTCACTCAGACACAAATTTCATCCCCTTGCCCGATCAAGTGTTCTGCTCAGATCTGTGCCGATCAAACATTCCGCTTGAGGTCTGTTCACGTTTCAAGCCTGTTCTTTGCTCGGGGATGCGTTTAAATCCCCACGAGCAAACATTATGTTTGGGCACTTATGCTATTCCGCGCCAAGGCTTGCCTGTATACAGCGGCATAAGTCCTCTCATGACCTGCCCGTTTCTTTCCCTGGACATCCGATCCATATCCAGGATGCGGCAGTTCGAGCATACCTCGACTGTCAGTTCCTCGAGCATTTGATCCATGCTCGGGATGTGATGGCATGAGTCCTCTCATGACCAATCAATACCTAGACATCTGATCTATGTCTAATTTCCCTGTGCATCTGATCAATGCATGGGATGCGGCAGTGTGGTTTCATTCACAATCTGCTAGTTACCTTTCTCCTAGACATCTGATCTATGTCTAATTTCCTTGTGCATCTGATCAATGCACAGGATGCGGCAGTGTGGTTTCATTCACTATCTGCTAGTTACCCTTCTGCTATGCATCTGATCCATGTCTTGTTTTCCATGGGCATCCGATCCATGCTCGGGATGAGGTCATACGAGTTCACCCGTGACTTGCTAGTGCCTCGTTCTAAATTACGATTCTGTTTTGTCTATCTTTCGGGTTTATGTCACCCATGCTCCGTTCTAACTTGTATTCCTATTCGCCCATCTTTCGCATGTTCATTTCGCATTTGTTATTTGCAGGAGATAAATAGAAAGATGCAAACAATAACAAAGGCATAGGATAAGAGATGGAGTCTTGGGGGAGGGAACTATACTTTATTCACATCATCAAGAAGTGCAAAAGAGAAGGAAAAGGAAATCTGCGCTAAGGCCTAGACAAGGAGACTATTTCCCGGGCCTTGCTGCTCTGAGCGCCGCAGAAAGCTTCTGCCACGTCTCGTCGAGCTTGGCCTCAAGATCAAGCACCTTCCGCCGCGCTTCCCATCCTTCACGGGCCTCTTGGTAGAGCTGCTCCATCTCTTCCTTGTCTTAGTTAGCAAAATCGGCAGCTTCCCGTGCAACCCGGCCCAGCTCCGCCGCCTTCAACTCTAGAACTTGGGAGTGCTACTTTTCGTGCTCGAGCTCTGACTCGAGCTTGGAAGCTCTCTCCCTGTCCTTGGCAGCGTCACGCTCGACCTGGCAGCACCTCTCCAAGATCAGGAGATCCCTGGCCTTAAGGTCGTCTATCTGCCGCTCGAGGCCACTTGGACCTCATGATCGGCACGCAGCTGGACCAAGACATCGGACGAAACTGTCGCTGAGTTGAAGTCCTCCATAGTCTTTTGAAGAACCTGCAGACAGAAAAATCTCAAACACCCCAGACTCCAAAGGGGAAACTACCACCGTACGGAAAAAGGAAGTATGCTTACCCGACCAAGATGCATGCAGAGGTTGTCTCCGAAGATCTTGGCGACGCCTGCCCCCCGAAGATCCGCAAGGTTCCCCTCGGGCGACTTCGGCAGGGAAGATTGGTCTTCTACCCGGGCAAGGAGTTCGCCCAGGATTTCCTCGGAGTCCCCCCGGGCACGCGGTTCGCCCAGGGACGCTGCATCATCCCCCCGGGCATGCGGTTCACCCGGGGATGTCGCGGCTCCCACCTGAGCGGCCGGTCCACTCAGGATCTTCGCGCTGTCCGCCCGAGCATGAGGTTCGCTCGAGGACAGCGCGACCTCCTCCCGAGCAGGAGGCTCGTCCGGATCCTTCTCGCTGTTCCCCCGGGCACGTAGTACGCCAGGGGACATTGTGCCTCCCTCCTGAGCGGCTGGTCCACTCGGGGTCTCCTCACTGTCTGCCCGAGCATATGGCTTGCTCGAGGACGGGACAGTGTCCTCCCGAGCATGCTGTCCGCTCGGGGGCTCCTCGCTCTTTTCCCAGGCAGGTGGTTCGCCCGGGAGGGCCAGAAGCGTGCCCTGGGGGGCTGGTCCCTCCAGGGCAAGGAGTTCCTCGGCTCCTTGATCATGGTTGCTGGCAAGCTCGTCCGCCATCGCCAGGTCAACGGCCTCGCTCATCACGCGATCGGCGACAAGGGCGAACTCCCTCTCTAGGACACGATCAAGGATCTCGTCAGCTATTTTTTGGCAATCCGGAAAGGTCCTAGGAGCTATCATGCCCGCGTCAGCAGAGTTGGGTTAGCTCGGGTGAGGGCAAGTAAAACAAGGAGCAGAAAAGAAAAATGAGAATAGTAAGGGCACACCGTGGTCAAGTCCCTCGTCCATGGTGGCCTCATCCACTGAAGGGTCGACATCATTTGTGTCGACTTCCTCCAGCGTGTCCTACGGGCTCCGACGCCTCTGGATATAGGGCGCCGCATCTTCATCTTCTTCCTCGGACTCTCTCGTTTGAGAACCTGAGATGGCTTTACCTAGCTTGGCCCGGAACTCAGTGACCTCGTCTTCCAGCAACTTGCGCTCGGTGGCCTTCGTCTCCTCGGCCAGCCTCGCCTCCTCCGCAAGTTGCCTTAAGTTCTTCTGGCAGTACTCCTCCATCCAGATCTTTAGGTTGCTTGCCTCCATCCCATTGGCATACTCCAAATGCCGGTTCGGAGGCTCCTTGGCTGACGCTGCCCACATCTTCAAAGGCTACACTGGCGAGGGCGGTGGCACTGAACGTTTGTCCTTTGCCATGAGAAAGGTTTGGAGAAAGGGCGCAAGGGCGAAAGAACTTCAAAGTTGGAAGGCTTTTGGAGTTTTATTGCAAGGTGCAGAAGAAAGTCTCCGTACTTTTCCTGCTAGGTATTTATAGGCGGAGAAGTCAGATGGACAAAATCGCTGCTCCGCCCATTCATTGAACAAAGCAGCGTAGCCGGTTTTCAAACTCATCCAATAAAGGCACGGTTTCCAAAAACTGTCAGAATCACACCGGCGAGGCTTCGTGAAGAAGGAACTGTCGCGACCTTTCGCTTTCGTTCCCGAGCCCCGTTTTGGTCGGGCCTAGAGCAAGATGCTCGGCCCATTGAACATGCTCGCTTCTGGCGAGGTTGCTCGAATATCGCATTAGTGCTTATTGCGTGATTCCAACTCTATTCCCGAGCAAGGATTGCTCAGATGCTGCAGTAGTACTTCACTGTAAGATTTTTGTTCCCAAGCAAGGGTCGCTCAGATGCTGTGGTTGTGTTTCGCTGCAGGATTTTAGCCCCATGCCAAGGTAGTTTTTCACCACGAGATCCCAATCCCTCCTATGAGTCTAAAGGCTCAAGAGGAAGGTCCCTACCAAGTAGCTCTCCCACTTGAGCCTTGGGGGCTAGCTGTCAGGGATTGGATAAATTACCATAAGGACCATCGTGCCCCGGCAGCTCTTCTTCGGTCGACCATGCTCCCCTTTGATGTCGTCCCAAATGAAGATCCTCAAGCGGACACACGCTGGCCATACCAGATCATGAGCATGCGGCAGCCCTCCGATCATGGTTGCTCGGGCGGCTGACAAGGTGACCATGACCAAGGAAGATCCCCGAGCATGCCTCGAAGGTCATGCTCGGGCTGTAAAGGCGACGTGGCAAAAGCTGTGATAGCCGTTACGCCACGACTTAGGCCCATCACATCACGATGCCGCGTGGCAAAAATCAAGAGACAGTCGCTGCCACACGAGGACACGTAAGGGTGTGACAGTCGGATGCGGTTGATTTAAACCATCTACAAATACCTCCTCAGAACACGCCGACAGGGAGGAAGAGAGACCTACATACACATACAAACACAGATACACACGCGCATGCGCCAAGAGGAGCAGACGCAAAAAAAACAAGAAGCACGTGTAGGCTCTGTAATAGCAATACTCTTTTGTAACCGGGCATAGGGAAAGCTATACCCTACCAGGCCCTTGTAAGCATCAAGATAACGAGCAAAGAAGCACTGGACGTAGGGCTGTTATCTTGGTCGTGAGAGGCCTGAACCAGTATAAAAGTCCCCTCACTCGCCACTCTCTCCGGTAGCTCAACCTCCTTCCACGGCACTCTTCGAACGCTGGCCATCTACGGGAAAAGGGGCTCGGTTGATTCCTCAATCAACAAGTAAGCTCGGCGAGGGGCCTGTTCCCCAAACGCCGACAAGTACGTACCAATGCAGCCTACTAGGTGGGTGACAAACTTGTTTGGCGCCCAACATCTAGGACCCAGCCAGCTTGACGACACCCCTCGCACAACACAGGATACACAGTATGATTTGCGTAGCACGACGCACGCACCTGACCAGTTTACATACCCAGAAGACCAAGTCCGCCGTACGAGAAAGCGGCAATCGGATCATAGTTGAGGTTTCCAGCATGCAGGCCTGTTGTATTATTGTAATGAAGTTCGTATGTGTAATTCATGTATGCCTTTAGCCCATTCGTAGTTGTTTAATAATGATAATCCTTATTACTATGTCGATATGGTATGTTACTTTTATAATATATGACCTGTTGCGATTCCCTGAAAAAGTGATGGTTTTTTCAAGGTGATTAGATAACTCACGGGCGTGTAGCTTTGTTAGGCCGATTATACAAGTCACCGGTAGCAGCTTTGTTAGGCCGAGTTTAGGAAAATGAAACACTAGAAATCGAATGAAAGTATTCACTCTAATTCTTGTGAGCTAATTTGTTGTGGAGTACGAACTGTAGCTTCTTTTAGTGAAATTGCACATATAATCTTTTGCTTTCTCTCATTCACCTAATAAAAGCAATGATTCATCACGATTACGCAACTCACGGGTAGCAGCTTTGTCTGGTCGATAAGACAACTCAAGAGCAACAGCTTTCACCACACTCTACCATTAGCTCTGCTAGGCCGATTTTACTACACGCTGTCATTAATGGATATTATCTTCTTCTGATGGTCATCAGCTGTAAAAATTTTACCTACACAACCTTTCTTAATATACTGCTTTCTAACCATCACTGCAAGAACTGCACCTTCTTTATTTACTCTAGTTCTTCTGAGCTGCTTTGTCACGGATCAGGATCTGCTGCTTCTTTTGGCCCTGGTGCTTGAAAATACCAACTTGCCCCTGCGTGTCTCTGTTTGTTTCCATTGTTCCAGCTGAATGTATGCACTTCCTCTATAAATAGGCCTTCGTACCAGCTCCGCTACCATATATCCTCATCTTCGTCCCATTCCTTGTCTCAAAAGGCCATGTCTCAAATAGCGAGCTCAGGAAATCGGAGGGCTCATGCACTTGCCAATACAAGGCAAGTCGATTGTTCTAACTGCCATGTGCAAGCTAATGTGTTCTACGCCAACACTTAGGAAAATAACAGTCGGGTGTTCTACAAATGCCCTTATTTCTCCGTAAGTGAAAAGTTAGTTTTCTTCCTTCTTGTAAACAAGATTTTTTTTCTATTTGAGTTGTGTAGTTGTTTGGAGAGATCTCCTTTCTTCACATGGCTTAAAAGCTTGTTCACCTCATCACGTAAGCTGTAGGGTGCCAATATTTCCAGTGGGCAGACACCATGGACACCTCGACGGAGCATCCTACAACTATTGTACCATAGAGGATGCAGCCTTCTATGGTGGAGAGGATGGACCCTATGCTTGAGCAAAGGCTGAACAAATTGATGTTCAAGATGAAGCGCATTTTAGATCATATCAAGTGGTTAGAAAAGATTGTGTCTATGGCTATCCTTCTTGTATTGTACGCTATTCTTGCGAACTAGTTCATTTCCTATAGAGGAGACAGAGTTAGTCATGGATGTCTTTCGAAGTGGTTTCCAGATATCATATTTTTCCTATATTAACTTATGTATGCTTCGATTATCTCCCATCGCTTTCGGCTTTTTCGGCCTAATTTAACTTACGTATTCTGTAATTACCTCCTCCTAGTACCAATGTTACCTCAAATCTATCTTTCTCAAAAGCAATGACCACACCAAAATTTTATTATTTTGTAAAAGCTTTAAGATTTCATTCCTTTAGAACACGATGCCTTCATATCCCGTTCTTCTTCTTAGGACCACAGATGCTGCAGACCAAATCCAAGTCATCAGGAGAACTTCTATTGCTTGGACTAGAAGAGAACTTGACAAACTCATTCTCCCTTGGTTGTATCTTCCAGTAAATCAAAGAAATAAGAAGAAAGCATTCTTCAAAAACATTCTTGAACATCAAACCATCAAGCACTTCAAAAACATTACAATTTTGACGATCACGCCATACTATTATTCAAAAACATCACTAGCTTTGTCAAGATGATTATATAAGCCACAGGTAAAAGCTTTGTTAGGATGACTCGTCAAAGAAGAAAGCATCCATCACCTTTTGCAGTAACAAGTTGCAGCACTCTGTCTAATGCTTACAACTTTTTCTAGGCGATTTGACAACACTGCACAGTACAAAGTCCCATCGGCTTTGTCAGCACGCGCTAACTGCACACTGCACAATCCGAAGTGACCACTCATTGCCTACTTTTAACTATGAATTGACCACTTATTGTACAGTACATTTGTTAGTACTGAGACCTTGCATGCATGACTGCCTTTTCAGTCGGACTTGACTACACACTCCAGCTTTTTGCTATCCGTCTCCAACACTTAGTCCATACACCACCCTTCAAGGCTATAAAAGGCTAAAACCGCAGACACAGATACACAACTCCCACTCATATTTCACCATAGCTGGATCCTCTAGCAGAACAATCTCATGGACACCTAATATGAGCAGCCTATCCCTTCATTACACGATGAGGGTTACGCGTAATGGGGAGGATGATCCATTCAAGGAGGAGAACATAAGTAAAGTGGTGTCCAAATTATAAGAGTTGCGTCCGACATCATCGAGGCATGACGAGACAATCTCTAGCCTAAGCCTTGTGACCGCCGATGACCTCAAGGCACACTTGCAATGGTGGCATCAAAGGTATATAAGGGTGTGCAAGCTAGCCAACCACCCTTCTGCTAATGGTTTCTCGTCAATATCTCATAGGGTATTGATGCTGCCTCATCAGTATGCAGAGCATATTAAGGTTAGTTATTTCATATTCGTTCTCCGTACTAATTTTTTTAGCATCATCCGTAACTTCACTACTTCTTATGCTCGTCTTGTGTGTTAGTCATTCCCCGATGATAAGAGTTGATCAATAAAGATATCCCAGAATTCATAGCGATGTTTGCGCTCTTTAGCGGGGGTGTGATGCTTGGTTCGCGTAGAAGACGCGGAAGAGGTCCGCTCATCACTGTTGTAGCACAAAGTTCAAGACGATGTTCAACCACCACGGAAGAAGGGCTTGCTCCTAACTATGGCGATGACGATGATGACAACGACTTCGTGTTACCTCCACCTCGATGTTTAAGCACTATTAGAACTGGCTGTTCAAGCACTACAACAGGCTGTTCCAGGAATAATACAAGAGGACATCCAACTAGCACTGAAGGAGGGGTACCTCCGAGCTGTACAAATAACGATGATGATAACAATTTCGTGCCACCTAGGCCACGAACCTTGCGTCCTTGTAGTCCTCCAAATCCTGATGATGATATTCCATTAAGTCCTATCAGGTATCTAAACATAGTACCCCGTCAGGAACCAATAGATAACTATTATTATTTTTATACTAGCGGCATATTCCGACAACCATGGCCATAGAATATATGATTTTCGATTTAGTCCATCACCAGAGGCATGTACGTAGTTCACTTGCCATGCTATTATAGTTGTTATACTTACTGCACTTTGTAATATCAATGCTAGGTTTTATTCAATGCTTAACTATGATTTGTCATTAAATTTGCCGCACACCAAAAGAGAATGACGACCAACGAAATTTGATTTTTTTCTTTGGTCAAAAATTCAACTGACAAATAATTTTGTGAAATACTACATGAAATATCACTAACAAATATGAATTTATCAAATGCTTATTTGAACTCTAAATTTGTAGCAACTGTCAAAATAAGATAGACTTTTTATGTGTTTTGCGCTATTGTCACCCAACCACATGGAGACAGAGGTATAGTTTTCCAATTCTTTTAGATCGAGGTATTTTTCTCGGCTCTCCCTAACTACTGTAAAAAAATCTAGTACGTCGCAACCACGCAAACCAAGAATCTTGCCGGCCCCAACCGCTTGAAATAATATTACACGCTCAGTCCACTAAATTCTTGAAATTTCGTTGTAACCATACCTATTTTTGAAAAAAATATGCACAAATGGGGCTACTACACTAAAAAATCGCAGCCGATGGTATCCACAACAAAATATTTTTTTACTTCTTTTCAACGGAATCCATGTGCTTAAACTTTTTAGCGAGAATATACATCCACGATTTTCGTGAGTGAAAAAACCAAACCGAAAAAGCGTGACAAAAAACAACCGAATCAAGCGACCCGCAACCGTTGGAAATTGCCGAAACCCAATGGTGGGAGACCGCTAGATTTTTCCATGCTTAATCCACATGCCACGTCCAGTGCAAAATATAAAACGTGACCCGAAACATGAAAAAAATACTGCTAAAAAAATTTTAGCCCCCCATGTCCTTAGGATTTTACTATCAATTATTCGTGGAAATAGCAACTGGCATCAATTATTTACGTATTCCAAAAGAGCTATAACAATACAATTTTCTACGATTTATGTAATAAAAAATTTCCAGCACTTCTCGTCGATGAAATTTAACACAGAGGGCCACTTCTGAAATTTCATCACAATCTTGGCTATTTCTGAAATAAAATATGTGCGGAGGACTACCGAAGTAGTGCTACCGAAATAGGGCTAATATTGCAAACTCAGTCTGAAGAAAAAACACCAGGTGCAGTGGCGCTGGGGCACTGCACTGGGCGAAGCACCGCCTCGGGCATGTGGCACGGCGGGTCCCACCCTACGTAGGCGTGTAGCGCGCCGGAGGAGCAGCAGCTCTGGTTCCTGCCTGGTGGGCCCATGCATGGAAAAAATTTCAATAATTGTGCAGCATCCCTGAGCCACAGAATCCATTATGAAGGGGGCCAAATCTGCAATTTTATCTACGCAGAGGCTATTTTAAAAAAAATGAAATAGGACAAAACAGTAAAAAATTCTGGTTTCGGATGTGGAATAGTGTCTAGGTCAGTTTGTTGTTCTGGTTTAGGTAGTTGCTATTTCTGTTTTGGTCTGCTGAACTATAATCTGAACACATGTAAGCATTGTGTATAAATCGAGGAGAAACAAGAAAAGGACATGTGCAGTTTTCACGTAAAAAAATGAAATCTTATTTACTATGTGTTTGAACAATTGGTATCAGAGCTGGTATTGTGATGGTGTCGGCGTACTTTACGCCAGGGTACCCTCTTCGCCGCACAAAAGCATGCACGCGTGGCCACGGGCGATCTAGCAAGCGGGTGGGTGTTTACCCCGTCTACAGACGTCGATCCGCGTGGCCTTGTGAAGCGGCAAAGTGGCCGAACCACGCCTACTACGCCCGGCATCGATCACGTGGTGGCTGGCGGGCGGTTAGGCGAAAGCACGCCATCCACCGGTGCCGATCCATGTGGCCTTGGCGGCGGCAGTGGCGGCCCGCCACTTTCGCCGGCGCCAGATCCGTGGCGGCTTTGGCGGCGGTTGGCGGCACACCACATCACCGGTGCGGTCCACGTGGTCTTGTGAAGCGGCGATTGGCGCGCCACGCTACTCGCCGGGCGCCCGTCACGTGGCGGCTTTGGCGGCTTTGGCGAAGCGGTTGGCGACACGCCACATCACCGGGTGCGGTCAACGTGGCGCGCAAGCGGCGGTGGCGACCACGCCCTACTCGCCCGGCGCCCGGTCACGTGGCGGCTTTGGCGGGCGGTTGGCGGCTGCGCCTGCACATCCGCAGTGTCGGTCCACGCGGTACAGGCGAGCAGCTGGGCGACGTACGCCTGCTGCCGGCCGGCGCCCGGCAACGTGGTGGGTGGGCGAGCACGCCTTGTTCATCCCGCTGCCATGCAAAAAGGTGGGGTGCGGTGGCTTCGTCCCGAAGTCTCCTTCCTCGACGTACCGTGTCAGAGACAGGCCTGCTGTACCAGGCACGTAGATTCTAAGGAATTCTACAACAAGCCCGTTCCTCTGACGCCTTACACCTACCCGTGGCAGAGGGGTCACATTCCGGAAGAACCGGGCGAAGGCGTACGCTGGCATTGATTCGGGCTGGAGGAACGGGACAGCGCATAAAGGCGAAATAAATGCATGTAAGATAGGCATGGTGATGGGGATGATCCCTCCTCCATCTGATCCATGTAAGCCCGTGCATATAAGGGCACTTGAGAGCATAGGAGAGGGGGGGACAGAAAAAGAGAGAAAACGAAAAAGAGGCTCAACAGAAGAGCTGGTCATCAACAAGCTCTGTAACCAAGCTCAAAATACTCAATCCAAAATCAGGCAGGACATAAGGCTGTTACCCTTCTTGGAGGGGGCCTGAACCTGGGTAAAATCGGTATGTGTTCATCAAATTGAAGGGGCACTAGGATTCGTTAGTGTGAGAGGTACTAGGGTTTTCCTCTGCTAGGGTTAGCCAATTACCAAAGCCACCCCCCTATCGAACTAAACCCGATTACGTAGGCTCGGGCTGTCGAGGTGGAATCTGTTAGTGAGTAGCGCCAGTAGAAGCGAGTGGTTGGTTTTCGATCATTTCTCGTGAGTTTTGGTGTTTTTGTCGATTACGTGCATCTGGAGATGGAGGGTTCGCAGCATCAGGAAGGAGAGGTGTCGGGCCATGCTCAGAGTGTGTCCCGGCAATCTCGTCAATCTCAAGACCGTCTCCTCCACCCTCGCGAGTCTTGGCGATGCTCGTGTGGCGGTGGGGCATCCGGTCTTGGCCAGTGGCCATGGAAGTGGCCACCCGGCTCAAAATCTGCATGCAGCTCGTCTCCTCCTGGACCACCCTCCGGTGGACCTTGCGGGAGACTCCCCGGCCACTCCGTGGCTGCGGGATCTTGCCGGCCTTGTTGGTGCGGCCCAACTTGAGTAGGGCCCCACGGCAGGCCGTGAGAACATCAGTGGTACTCGCCACCCGAGGTCTTGCGGGTTGGGGGCTCATGAGGCTCTAGTCGCCACAGTGGCGAGGCGTCTGGCCCGGTGGGCGGGGCGAGAAAAGCGCCTGTGCGGGTCTGGTTCGAAAAGAACCATAGGGACCTAAGTCATGTTGTGGCTTCTTGTGGCAGTGACCTTCATGACCGTGTGCACATCGCGGCTCGAGGTAGGACGCGCTGATAGCGGGTGGCCTCCGAATGGAAGTTCCTCAGGCTTCGGCGAAAGAGTCCTATCTCTCGCTCTCGGGCGAGCTCCCGGTGGGCGGCGGGCTTTGTTTATGGTGTCGGATGTCGAGGCGTTCTCCGTGATTCTGCCGTGTGGAAGTCAACCTAAAAAAGTTCGCCCGACAAGTTATGGCGGCACTACCAATCTGAGGAGTTTTGCAAATTTAAACAACGGTGGTGCGGCGGCCGGGTCGGAAAAGTCAAGGCCAATTATTTCAGCGGCCTTGGCGAGCTCTGCCCGTTCTTGGTTATTGAACCTCCGAGGTCGTCTGCGCTACGTGGAAGGAATGTGTGGCCTCTTTGTTGCCAATTTCCGGGCTCCTTGGCTGTGGCCGGGCGTGGAGGATGATTTGCATGCCACAGAGCGGCATAAGAAGTCGTTGCATGATTTTATCGGCAGTTACGCCATTATATAACCACGATCCCCCATCTCGAACAATCGGTCGTCATCGCCTTTGAAGGCGTTAGCGACCATAAGATGAAAGAGAAGATGGCCACCCGCTTTTCTCGGCACCACCTCACGGTTGTTTTCCCTCACGCATAAGTCTTGTAGCAGACTCGCGGAGGCGAGGGCGAGGATCGGCCCCAGGCGTAAGGTAAAGATGAGGCCGGGACCTCGAAGGGTTCGGCCGTCAAACAAGAAAGCGCGAGCGCGGGCGGGAGAGACTCGGCGGGTCTTAGCAGCATAGCGCAAACGCGATGACTTCTAGTCGCGGGCGTGACGTGATCGGCATAGCAACGCCGTGGTGGCGAGTGATCGCCTTGGCAAAACGACGATGATCGCCGGGACGGTAGCGATAACCGTCGCGATTATGCGAACGATCGCCGCGGGCGGAGGGAAAAGACGCCTTGGTGCCCAATTCATCGAACTGATACATATGACCTGGACAATTGCCAGGTCGTGGACCGAATGGTGGAGAGTCAGATCAAGGAGCGTCGCCCTTGCGACGATGAGCGTCACCCTCGTGATGGCGATCATGGTGAAGATCCGCCCAGTCTTTCCGGCGAGCGGATCATACCTGGCGTATATCTCTGGCGGTTAAATCGCCGGCTCTAATACCGCTTGCAAGCGGTTGAAGAGAAATGTCGCCCGAGATCAGAGATTGAGTCGCGTCGGATCTTTGAAATGGTGGAGGCGATCATCTTGATCGAGGCCAACCACCTTGATTGCGCCACGGCCGGGGCATCTCCGATTATGGTGTAAGCCCACAGTCGGAATGTCGGTTTGGATCGTGTGTTGGTGGGCGGAGGGAGTTCTCTCGACATCTTGTCCTCTACGGCATTACGGCTCTTCAAATCATGGCGGAGATCTGCATCCGCCGTTGCCTTTCTTTGGAATAGCCGGGAGTTAGTGCAATTCCGTGGGCGAGTCGTCTCCGTCACTTTTGGAGAAAGGATAATTATCGCCTTGAGTTGGTGGACTTTGAAGTCACTTGATTTTGATCTCCTACAATGCTTTGCTTGGCCGGCCGTGGTTGGCCAAGTTCATGGCGGTGACCATTATGCATATATGGTGGTGAAGATGCGAGGGCTGCCGACCATAACCATTCGAGTGGACGGATCTGAAGCTTTCTTGGCATCATAAGTTCGCTTGATATGAGTGGTGCCACTGTCGGCGTCTTGATGCCGCTTTGCTCGAGAACCCTCGGTCAGGACTGCGCCTCGCCCTAGCTCTGCGGTGAGGTTAAGGTGAGTCGCCTTGAGTGAGGCGAGTCATATAGCTATTAACATTAGCGCCGACCTCGGCGCCAAATAGGAAGGCCTTCGTCACCTTCCTCCGGTGTAATTCGGCGTGTTACGCCTAGCAGCCGTCAGATATGACAAAGAGTCCCTAGGGAGGTGATCGAGCATCGTTGCTGGCAACTCGAAGCGCGCCGGTTAAACAAAAGATCGGCGGCAAGCTCCGGGCGGCAAAGATGCTATTGGCGGAGGTGGAAAATTATTGGGCCTTAGGAATCATCGGGGAGGTAACTCATCACGAGTGGCTTGCCAATCTGTGCTTGTCCAAAAGTCCAGCGGGAAGTGGCGAATGTGTAATACCGACACCGACCTCAACAAAAGCTTGCGAAGGATCCTTATCCCTTCTTGGCGAGTTGATCTCATTGTGGACTCCACGGCGGGTTGTGAGTTGCTATGCTTTGGATCGTGCTCTCTCGGGTACCATCCCAGTTAGCATGGCGGTAGGAGATGAAGAAAAACTTTTGTAACCTACTGGTGTTTATTGTTATATTAGGATGCCTTTTGGCTTAAGAATCTTTGTTCTACTTACCGGCGTGCTATACTTACATTACTTTTAGTCATGGAATGGGGCGTAACCTTGAAGTATATGTTGATGATCGGTGTCATGAAGGTTAAAAAGAGGCGAGGTTGATTCAAGATCTGGAGAAACCAAACCCGTAATCTTTGGAAGAATTGCACTGAAATGAATCGAGAGAAGTCCGTGTTTAGCGTTCCCTCCGGTAAGTTATTGGGGTTCTGGTGTCCAGCAAGGTATTGAAACCAATCGGACAAAATAGCAGCAATTGAGCATATGAAGCCTCGGTGCGACTTAGCGAGGTCAATGCACCATAATTGTTTGGCCTCCTCGGGCGGTTCATCGCTAGAATGGGAAAAAAGCTTACCCTGTTCAAAATTGTTGAAGAAAACTAACCATTTAATTAATTTGAAGAAGCCGGGGAGGCCTTTGAAGACTTAAGCGGTACCTCACCTCTCCTCCGGTGTTGGTTTCCCTGCACAGGTGAGCAGTTGCTTTTGTATATTCTTTGCTACTCTGAAGTGGTCGATCTTTGTCTTTGAGTGGCAGGAGCAGGGAAGGTGTCCAAGCAGGTCTATTATGTCGACAGGTATTGCATGAAGTGAAACCCCATACCCACGAGGCACAAAAATCTTGTATCTGATCTGGTGGCATCTAGAAAGCTGCGACATTATTTCCAGGGGCGAGAAGTTACTGTGGTCACGGCCTATCCGCTGCGAGAAATCCTGTTCAACCATGAAGCAGAAGGTCGCATTGCCAAATGGTCAGTGGAGCTGGGAGAGTTCAACCTTAAGTTTGTTCCCCGCACTGCCATCAAAAGTCAAAAGCTGGCGGAGTTCGTTGCCGAGTGGACTCCCGCCACTCCTGAAGCGGAAGAAGCCCCCGCGTCGCCCCCTTGGACTTTATTTTTTGATGGCTCGTTCAGATTGGAGGGTGCAGGGGCTGGTGTTGTCCTAGTCTCCCCGATTGGTGACGTTCTTCAGTATGTTGTTGCTCTTGATTTTAAAGCCACTAATAATATTGCCGAGTATGAAGGCTGCTTGGCGAGGAGTGCGTATTAACCGGCGCTAGGTATCCGGCGTCTTCAAGTCAAGGGCAACTCCTGCTGATCATCAATCAGCGAGAAAGAATTTCAATGCCTGACCCCACCATGGTGGCGTATTTAGCGGAGGTCGGGAAAATGGAGCGGACGTTTGAAGGATTGGGATATATTCATATCCCCGACATGATAATCACCTTGCGGATGGGCTCTGCGCAGCTTGCGTCCTCAAAGACTCTTGTCTGGTCGAAGTCTTGAAGAAAGACTATCGTGACCGTCCATCGCATACACGATCGGTGGGAATGATGGTGTCATTGTCATGACCCAGGTCCGGAGGGGCGATGGTATGGCCGTCGCATGACCTCGGCTCGGTGGGGAATATGGCGCTGCTTGTTGCAGCCTCGATCGAGGAGGGAAGGCTGCTGCGTGCCTCTCACCCAAGTCCCAAGGGAGGAAAGGCGGCGATCTTGCCGATCTGACACCGGAATGCTTGGCCCGATAAAGTGCAGGCGAGCACCGAGTGCTTTCGCCACACTAACGGCGAAGATCAATGGATGGATCCGATCCTAGCCTTCTGCGAGACCAGTGATCCCGACGATGATGCCTCGGTGAGAAGATATACGTAAGGCCAAGTTCTATACTACGGTGGGTGGGAACCTATACGGCATTTGGGCGAAAGCGAAATTCTATTGAAGTGCATCACTCGGGGAAGAGGGCGCCCTACTCTCGATATCCATGGGCGTGTGCACGAGCCATATGTGCGGCGAGGCAGCTAGTCGGCCAGCGTTTCACCAAGGATTTTATTGGCCTCTTGCCCTCGGGATGCTTGCGGTGGTGAGGACATCTGACTTGTCGATTCTTCGCCCGAACAAGTCCACAACCAGCCCAAGCTCTGCCAAACCATCCCGCTCTCTTGGCGTTCGCGATGCAGGGGCTGAATATCTGAGTCCATTCACGCCGACCCGCAGAGGCTTCACCCACCTTTTAATGCGCCATCGACAAATTCACTAAGTGGGTTGAAGGCTTGAAGCGATCGATGCCATTATTTCGGCTTTATTTGTTGTCAAATTTATGCATGGAATATTCACAGCTTTGGAGTCGCCAACGCATTATCACCGACAATGGAACTTCAGTTCACCGTCACGACATTTACGGGTTTTGTGATGAATGGGCACCAAAGTATGCTTTAGCGGTCACCCACCCAAAATGCGGTCAAAGTGGCGTGCCAATGCATTGGTGTTGAAGGGCCTCAAGACAAAGGCGTTTGATCGACTCCTGGCGGTATTGGATTGAAGAACTTCGGTTGTGCTGTGGTCGCTCCGTACCCGCCCGGTCGGACTCTTCTTGAGCGCCTTTCTTCTTGGTGTATGGGCGGAAGGCTGTTCTCCCCTCTGATGTCGTTCGGCTCTCCGTAGCGTCTCGGTTTTCGACAAGGAAGGCCACGAAGACATCCGGCAAGAAAGCGTCAACCTCTGGAAGAAGTTAAGTGGCCAGGGCACGCCCTTCGCGCCGCGATACCAACAAAGCCTCAGGCGATACCATGCAGCCGGGTCTCTACGAGAGAACACAGCGTAAGCGACTGGTCTTCTTGAGAGTTGGTAGCATATCTTTGGGTTGCATAAATTTATCTCTCCACAGTGGGAGGGCCCTTTAAGGTGGTCTCGATATCTCGACCGGGCGGTCCGGTTAGCCACGGAGGGCGGCGGAAAATTGGCGAATTCCTATAATGTGGAATTATTCGAAAGTTTTGTTCATGAAAAGCTGTAAGTGCCGGTGATTTGCTTTGATCAGCCAGGATAGACCTACCCCAGTGATCGGCGGTCATTGGTTGTTGATAATGTTATTATCTTGAAGATTCTTGACTTTGTTATTACTCCTCTTTTGTGTCCTCTGAACGGTTTAGCATGGATGTTATTGGTTCCTAGGTTTTGCCAACCCTCGTTGGTCCATAATTATACCTAGTATCCATCTTGCAGGGTAGAGCGAACAGCAGGGGGCGGATTTGGCACAATGCTTAAATGTGGTTCATACACCTCGGGTTGGCTCTCGGAAGCATGCAGTCGTTACATAAACACTTCGGCCTAGTATCCTTCTGGTAGTTGTTGCTGCTACCGCACAATGCCATGGGCGTGTTTTGGAAAAATGGCGGCAACATGGAAGTCAAAACCGATGAACCAATATTATCCCATCGCCGACTTATGTTATCATGATTTATATTGTATCGTCTGCATGATATTTATTTATCTTTACAATAACCGCATATGTGCGTGAGTAAAACTTTAAATCTTTGGCTCAATTAGAGGAAAAAAAATTTAATAATGCAGAAGGCTCATTTGATGTATTCCATTTGCCAGAAGTGATCGCAGAAGACTCATTTGAGTAAGCTAAGCGCTCGGTGGTCCTTGACCTTGAAATTTGATGCTTAGAACTACTGGCTAAGGTCGCCGCTCATGGTGAATCGCCAGTGACAGAATTTGTGTAAGCGCTCATTTGGTCACCAGTAACAGAAGGCTGGTCGCTTAGAAGACTCAGTGATGGTCGCCCAAGCGCTCAATGCCAGTGCGCCCGATTAGCTTGAGGGCTAGTCGCTTGAAAACTCGGTGATCGCCAGCTTGAGGTCAGTGTCGTGGCTAGCTTGGGTTGGGCACGGTTAATACATAAGCTAGATATGTGTTTTAAGTAACACTCCCAATTGTTCGCTTATGTATATGCTAAAATTAATCAAATTATGCATAGTTATCATGGGCGTCATAAACTGATGGCTCCTTGGTGATAAAAAGAAAAGTCTTGATGTGGCGTCTAGTAAAGTTAAGTGACGAGTGTAAGTTGGGCACGGAGCTCAAACTCTGGCTCGTACACCTCGGGTTGGCTCTTAGAAGCACCGGCTGGTTGTCACCAGATTGGCGCCCGCCAGCCAAGACCACTCACTGAGGAACTTATTACTCCGCGCCACATGGAGTGCGATTCTAAGAGATCACAAGGATTTAAGTTCTGAAAAGGTTTCAACCAATGACAACCTTGCTTAAAATCTTCATGGCAAAACTATTCTGTGCTCAAGCACAAACTATTACACCTCAAAGCTGTCTTTGCCTAAGTTCTATGTAACTTGCGTGTATTATATTTACATTTGTGGTTAGTCGCATGCGACCTCTACAGGAATTCTGGGACGTTGCTTGGACTCAAAAGCCTAACTGGCGCCTCAATTGAATTTTAAGTTGGCCACCTAGCAATTCCGGCATGCAATACCAAATAAGCACAACAAACAAGCATGAAGGTAAAACCAAAAAACATCCATTACAACTAAAGTTTGTTGAAGTGTTCATACAGGTAGAAGAGATTGATCGACAAAAAGTAAAAGCAAAAAAAAAGTGGGTGGCGTGACCCCTTCACTCATCCTGCGTCGATGTCGCGGCGTCTTCTTCCTCCGCCACCCGGTGGCGACATCCATGGCCCACTGCTGCGCGCATTGCAGCTCTGATATACTCGGCGGCCGCTTGCACGCGTGCCTCTGCCTGGGCAGCGTTCCCACGATTCCGATCTCCATCTCCGCTATCGGGTCCAGAGAAGCATCGCGGCTAGCCCAGCACAAGCCAGCACAAAGGTGGCGGTCATCACCACAACCTCTTGCCCCTCCCTGGCGGAGCGTGCGGCCAGGGCGGTGGGCAATCCCCGGAGTGCTTCTGCGGCCTGGTTGGTCGCGTGGCGTCTTGCGAGGCGGTGTCTGGAGGCGTCTCGGCACGCCCAAAGGTTCGAGCATCTTTGATCTTGGGAAAACCCTCTTGAGCATGCTTGAGATTGCGCCTAAAGGCGGTCAGCCTCGTACTCGGAGGTCCTCTGCGCCGCCTCGGCCCTCTCCGCCCGCTGCTACATGGTAGCCAGGGAGGCCGCGGTGGCCCTTTCTTGTGCCGCCATCTTATCCGACCTCTCCGCTCCGTGCGGCTCGTCGATGGCCCACGTCAGTGCCTCGCCATCCGGGCTCCATGCCCGGCCGTGGCAGCGCCTGAGTGGTGTGCAAGTGCTTGAGCTGTGAAGAGCTCGGCCGAGGCTTTCTGGCCGGGAGTTGTGGCGGTCTTTGGCGCGAGTGGGCGAGTGCGCCGATGTTGGGACGCCTGCCCCATGTCTGAGTGGTAGTGGTGGCCCGGCGTGCTGGCGGAGGCCTCCGCCCTTGGCCGAGTGGCGTCTGCTCCTGGAGCATCTTGAGGGGCCGCCCTTGGCGTCGCCCTCAAGCTGAAGCAGGCCCTGGGGACCTCGAGCCCGCCTTGTCGAGTGGCGGTGTGGGTCCCCGTGGCGGAAGATGGTGGCGCCGTGGAGGATAAAGGCGCGGCGCAGGGGAGAGTCGGAGGAGGAAGGCAATGGGTCGGCGCCGGCGGCGGATTGGCCGTGGTCGTCGGGCGGCGCTTTCTTTCGTAACTGCCGTGGCGATGGTGCGGCGCGGAAGGTGGAAATCTTGGCACCGTAAGGCGGCGCCCGGTGTGGTTGGCGCTGCAATTAGGGGCGGCGGTCGGCGCCCATGTGAAATCACCGCCACCCTTGAAATTTGGTGGCGGCGGAAGTTCGCCGCGGCCGTGAACCTTCTTCATCCCGGACACGAAGTGTCGGGACAAGCGGCTGCTGCCCATCGCCCGTCGGTGGGGAGGTGCATCCCGATGCGTCGGTAGCGTAGCCATCAGCCTGGCGAGGCGGTGGAGTCCATTGGCGGCACAACTTTGGCGATCTCGAGGCTCTCATGAACTCCTGGTCGGCAAGTGGCGAGCCGATGAAGAAAGTCGGTACCCGTGGGACCGGCGGCATGGTCAGGAGAGCCACTGGCGGCGTGGCCCATCCAAGTTCCCGCGGCTGGCCAAAGTTAAAAAAAGACTGCCGGTTGGTAGGGAGTAACACAAAAGAAACATGAATGCAGGAAAAAACCAAAAAATAGCGGTGAAGTCTTACGGCGGGGAAGGTCGGGTGATGTCATTTATGCTGTATCTTGCCATCTTTGGATGAATCTGGCGGCGAGGGCTAAGTCTTGGGATACAAAATCCTAATAACGGCGCCTGAGTTAATCCGGCGTCCGCCGGTTATTGATCGGTCGCCATTGCGAGAGCTCGCCGTCTCTTCGGCGAGTTCGATTTTGATGACGCCTTGTTGGCAGCGCACCCGAGCCTCGCGCCTATCGTCATTGGCGTCTGACCATTATTGCCGAGCTTTCGATTTGATCTAAGTGGAAGAATATAGCGGGCTGCCATCCCATCGAAAGCGGAAATGGCGGCTCCCAATGGTTCGCCATCGGAGGCGCGGAGAAGAAATGGCGAAAAAATGGGAGATTTGGCATCACCCCCATGAACATTTCAAGAGGTGTGCGAAGATGGCGAAAAAAGAATGGAGTTGGGATAAGGTGAAGGTGATGAATTTCGTAGAAGTGTAGGGCCGGTGAGAAAAAAAATCGAGAGAAAAGCGGCACCAAGCTCGCCATGATGCCCCTACGAAGATGATGATCTCGTCGGCGAGAGCCTTTGTGGGCGTGGGGTCGACACGAAAAGAGAGGATCTACGGCACAATGGTGTGGAGTCTCCCCCACGTGTAGGGGTCCTTGTGGAAGCGAGGAAAGGAGGCGAGCAGGAGGAAGCCATGGAAGTGAAAGTGGCGAAAAACAAGAAAAGCTTAGAGCAAGAAGATGAAGTTTGCAAAGGGTACTAAGCGTGAAGCGCTTTGTGCGGATGAGCCTATTTGTATCCCCGCTGCCACAAGCGGTTCACGAAGATACAAAGATCGTCGCCGGGTCGGGTCCCCAAAAATCGGCGGATCAATGAGGCGCCAGGATCGGCGATCGCATCCTCATGAATGATGGCCCCATCCAGAATGCACGGCATTTAATGTAAGATCTCGAAAGCCCTAATGTGCATTCTTGGGTGGGCGAGGGAGCTCTTGTCGGCGTACTTTACGCCGAAGTACCCTCTTCGCGCACAAAAAGCATCACGTGTACGTGGCGATCTAGCGGCGGGTGGGTGTTTACACCCGTCTCTGAGACGTCGATCCACGTGGCGCTTGAGCGGCGGTGGCAGCCACACCTACTCGGCGGCGTCGATCCCGTGGTGGCTGGCGCGGCGGTTAATGTAACCGCATACATCACCGAGTCTTTGGTCACGTGGCGCGAACAGCGGTGGCGGCCGCCCTGCTCACCGGCGCCTAGTCACGTGGCGGCTTTGGCGGTTGGCGAAACATGCCACCGCAGGTCGGTCACGTGGCCTTGGCCAGCGAGTGGCGGCCACGCCACTACGCCCGGCGCCCGGTCACGTGGCGGCTTTGGCGGGTGGTTGGCGACACGCATACATCCATCCAGTGCCGGTCCCACGTGGCGGCGGCAGTGGCGGCCATGCCACTTACGCGGCGTCCGGTCCACATGGCGGCTTTGGCGGGCGGTTGAAACGGCTGCGCCACATCCCGAGTGCCGGTCCCGCGTGGCCTTGTGGCGGCGAGTGGCGGCCACGCCTGCTTCGCCCGACACCCGGCCAGCGTGGCGGGTGGGCAGCCGCGCCTTGTTCATCCGCCACCATTGAAAAAGGTGGGGTGCGGTGGCCGTCCGAAGTCTCCTTCCCGACGTCTGAAATGTCGAGAGCGAGCCTCTTTGCCGCGAACACGTTGATTCCAAAGGAATTCTGCGACAAGCCGTTAAATCGGCGCCTCACGCCTACCGTGGCAGAGGGTCACATTCGGAAGAACAGGCGAAGGCTTCTTGTTGCAGCTTTGATTAGAAATTGGAGGAATGGGGCCGGTATATAAAGCGAAATAAATGCATGTAAGATAGGCATGGTAATGAGGATGATCCTTCCTCCATCTGATCCATGTAAGCCCATGCATATAAGGGCACTTGAGAGCATAGGAGAGGGGGGGACAAAAAAAGAGAGAAAAGGAAAAAGAGGCTCAATAGAAGAGCTGGTCATCAGCAAGCTCTGTAACCAAGCCCAAAATACTCAATCAAAATCGGCGGGGACGTAAGGCTATTACCCTTCTTGGAGGGCACGAACACAGGTAAAATCGGTGTGTGTTCATCAAATTGAAGGGGCACTAGGATTAGATTAGTGTGAGAGTCTTGGGGTTTCCCTCTGCTAGGGTTAGCCAATTACCAAAGCCACCCCCCTATCGAACTAAACCCGGTCTGTAGGCTCGGGCCTGTCAGGTGGAATACGCTGACAGATGGCAAGGACGGTAAGGTCATTGTCTCCGTCGTCATCAAGGCATGATGCTGGTGGCCTAGAGGAGGTGGCCAACAGTGGCAACGAGCAGACGGCTCGTGGTAGGCCGGTGGTGCGAGACGGGAAGGAGGGGAGCATCAGGCTCCAGTATCCATTGTTGACTAGTAGCAATTTTGCTTCATGGTCAATGAAGATGCAAGTGTACATGGATGCCTAAGGAGTGTGGGATGTCATTGAAGATGACAACATCGATATGCGACAGGATAAGAAGGCACTCACGGCCATCTATCATGGTGTGAGCGAGGAGACCTTTCTTGCTCTCAACGGCAAGAGGACAGCCAAGGAGGTATGGATGACTCTCAAGTCTATGTACGTTGGAGTTGAGCATGTGACAAGGGCCAAGCTCCAAACCGCTAAGAAAGAATTTGATAGCCTTCATATGCATGAAGGAGAGTCAATTGATGCATTCGCCATAAGGGTCACCCTAGCTCTCAGCAAGATGTGAACGCTGGGTGAGAGGGTTGAAGACTCTTTTGTGGTGGATAAGGTGCTTCGAGTCTTGACGCCAAAATTTCTGCCGATCGTTTGCACCCTGGAGAACCTCGAGGATTTGGATATGATGTTAGTCGAAGAAATGTTCGGGCGGCACCCAAGAAGCATGCTATCGTCGGGGTGGCAGCCGAGTGAGCAAGACGCGGGCTCAGCGGACGTGCGCATGAAGTGGGGACTTCTCCTGAAGGAGCGACGCTTTGGGGCCATAGGGAGCCTGGCAACACTTCAGGCCGTGGGTGCCTCGAAGGGGCACTACCGAGTGCAGGTTCTGGTGACGCGGTGATAGGGGCGGAGAGACGGTTGCTTGATGGGTTGCGGAAGGGGCGGGAGCACATGAGGGACATCGTGAAGACGGTGCTCGGTGATGGCAGCAAGGCGCTAATGGTGATCGGGGCGTGCACGCGGTGCCTGATGTACTACATGGTGGCCAAGAAGGACTACCCCACCTACATCAATTGCAAGATCTCCTCCAAGACTTTGATGAGAAGCACGGCAAGCACAAGAAAATAGTGAATGAAATAAAAGGTCGGGTGTACAGTGCAACACAAGAAAAAAGCTATACGTTGTGAGTTCTTGTGTGAGTTGTGTCCACAAGGTAAACGTATGTGAGTTCCTTTTGAGATGTCGCGTGCATCAGAAAAGATCATGCTATACTAGAAAATCAAAAGGAAGCCATTGCGTGTGTCTCAGGGGCGTTGAAGAGATATGTTCGCCATCCAAAGTCAAGTCTGTTGAAGATGAGTCCGGGATGTTGAGGGGTTGTGGTCATCGTTCTAGATGTGTGTTCGTATGAGAGTTCTTGTAGGTATGTCCAAGTTCTCTCATGGATAAGCTCTAATGAGAGTCTGCGTCACCAACAAGATGTGTTACCGGTAAAAAGAAAAATTGGAGCTGAGACAAAAGGTCTTAATCATCGGCGAGGTGCGTCATCGGTGGTATAGCCAGCAAGAAGAAGGCGGAACTCTTTGGAGATGCATTCATCATCCTATGTTGAGTATGAGTTGGGCAAATCGTAGTTGAGACTGATTGTCTCAATGAGTTAGAATTGCTTTACAAGATTAAGGGGGTGATTGATAGAATTAATGGTGATTGATAGAATTAATCTTGTAATTAGGAAGGTTTTGGTTTTGGAAAGTGCAGACGTCCAAGTAGTATGAGTTTCAATTTTAGAAGTTTGAAACACCTTAAATTGAAAATATTTTTTCCTTGCCAACACCAACAAGGGCTTGTGTTCCCACAATTCATCTCTAGGTCCAGCCGCCAGTGGCAGATCACCACAGACAGTTTCAACCATCATTAAGTGGCAAAACGAAATGCTCAGAGTGCACTAATGCTTAATCCGTGCTCAGTTAAGCCTATTCATAACCAAGTTTCATCGGCGATCACATGTCCATAAGCACCGCCGCTCGACTCCAGTGACCACCATTTCCTGCTTGAAGCCGACCGACCTTGAGCAGTCCCTAGATTGCCCGAGTCTCCCTCTTGCTCTCCCCATCGTCGGCTAGAGCAAGGCTTAAGTATTTTTGCCAGCTATATTATCACAAAGGGCTTCATAGCCCAGTGGTTTGAGCCACGCTCTTCAACCAAGAGATTTGAAGTTCAAATCCCAAAAACCGCATACTATTTTCTTTTTTCATTTATTTCATTCATCTTTTTAATACTTTTGCTAGGAATGTCTAAATGAGGTAAACTCAGTTTTTAAATTTGAATTAATCCATGAGGATTCAGATTATGTAACAATACTTTATATGTTGACTACAGATTAAAGCATTAGAATCAAATTTGTTTAAAGTCCCTTTTATGTACCACGAAGCAACTATGAAAACCATAGCTTCTAAAATCATGAAATTATTCCCACATGTTCCTACAGTCATAAATGACCCATTTTTACAAAAATATTTAGATTTGAATTCATTTTGGGCCAAAAATTTTGAATAAAGAAAGCCTCTCGCATGGAACATCAAATAGTTAAAACATGGGTCAAATGAACTCAAAACCTTGCCAAACTAGTTTTGTTACACTCATGAGGTCACCAGTATTTCAAATATGTAAAAATATTTATATTTTATCAAAGCTAGCATTAAATGTTCGATCGTCAAAATTTCTATACGTGAATAGTCCGAATAGTCATATCTTTTGCAAACAAACTCAAAATTGAATAAAACCAATTTTAATAGAATCCTTATACTTCTAGAAACCCAAATATATAAAAATATTTAAATTTTAATTATGCTTGAATCATTTTCTGTTAAAGGTTGAGTTCAATACATTAAATATTCAAAAATTCATGATTTGTATAAAAGAAATCTAAAATGAGTAGAATTGATTTCTAAATGCTAATATGACAGTAAGGCTCCTAAATATTTCAAAATATTTAAATAATAGTTTTGATTTAAATTGTTTCATGAATAAGATGTGATCCTAATGTACAAGGTGAATATATATGTATGAGCATATGCAGACTGTATAGTAACTAGCAGTAGTACACATATGTATAAATACATATATTTCAGGATGGAATCAAGAAAAGCTAATTTCAGCATATTCTTAAAGATAAGGACATGATAGTTGGCAAAAAACTAGTTTAAATTAAATTTGTAAAAGACTTCAATCTTCATATGCTTATAAACAATATCTGATAAAAGCCAAGCATCACGAAACCAACTTTAAAACACTCTTAGAGACATCCCCTACTAATGTCTAAAAAATGGTTCAATTATCTTGTAAGGTGTAGTCGCAAACTTAAAATGAAAACTGAACTTCTATTGTGTCGACTTTTTGACCACTTAAGCTTTTTTGACAACTTGTAAAGCTTCCCGTCTAAATGTAAATTTTAGAAAGATCAGTGTAAAAACATTATTTGGTATATGAACTATTGTATTCTAACAAAATATCTTATTTACAACTTACTTTTCAACTAAATCCAGTTAATTGAAAACCCTTAAGTGTTAATCGTACGTTTCACCTCGCCAATTCCATATAACGTAAACCCTAATACCATATAAGTTATTTCAATAATGAATATAATGTCTTGTCTAAATACTAAAATTTATGAAATCAGCTTAGGAATGCTCTCCAAAGTATAGACTACTCTATTGTGAAGAAATAATCTCATTTCGTTATGGTTTGTGTCGACGATTCGGGACAGGGTCCCCCGCCGAGCTTACTTGTTGAATGAGGAATCAACTTGGGGCCCCTTTTCATAAGGGTTATGCGTCGAGTATGCTTAGAGCAATGGAGCAAATATATGGGACAATCGGAAGCCTGAGGTCGTTTTATGCAGTTCGAGCCTCTCGCGGGGAGATAATAACCCTCGTCCGATGATTGCACTAGTATCACGAAAGTGGGTCTGTCACGATTGCTCGGGGGCCTGAGCGATCCTAAAGACTCCGTGGACTAGCGGCGTGTGTAAGTGTGTGTGTAATCTGAAGGTCAACCCACAATCCGCCGTGAGAGGGGTATTTATAGGAATTACAGGAGACAAATCATTTATTATAGAGGCGTTACTATAGAGGACATAGGTAGTCACCGGTGGCCCATACCGCATGGGTACCAGCGGCGATAGATGCAATGCCTTGAACCAAGCGGCGGCAGTGGCGGCCGGATCCGGCGTCGCGATCTCTCTTGAGCCGCTGCGCATTTAATGCCACGTCGCCTTGTCACGGGCCCCGAGCAAGCGCTCGGGGCGTATGATGGGGGCGGGATAGCCCGTGGCCGGGCTATCTGAAGGTCGACCTTGCGTCGCCATCACGGGAAAAACATAGTCGGTTGGCGCCGGGCCGATGGTCGTCATAGTGCGGTATATCAATCTGACGGCTAGCCCCGAGGCTAAAGGGGAAAAGGCCTTCTTGAGGCCTCGCCTTAAACCTCTAGACTTCTAAGAGGATTGGAGTTATCTTGGCGAAAACTACCGCGGTGCCAGTGCCCTTGCTCGGGAGTGAGAATCTTATAGCGAAACGCTTCTGGTGCACGAGCAATCATGCTCGGTAGCGGAAACTGGCGGCGAAAAAGCTGCTGTGGCATCGAGAACATTGCGCTCGGGAAAAAGATCTCATCGAAAAAACTGTGTTGTGGCTTCAGAACAACAGGGCTCGAGGAAAACGGCGCTCCATCGAGGCCGAGCATACTTGGTGAGGGCGGAATAAATAGTACTTTCATGAGTGGGTAGCGGGAAAAATCGTGTAGCGGTTCCTTCGCCAAGCCTCATGTAGCCTCGATAACTTACCGGAACCGTGCCTTGCGAACTGCTTGGAGAATACGTCTCCATACGTGTTGGTCAGTGCCTTTATTAGTCGTTCGGCTCCTCCGCCTAAAATAGCCGTAGAGAGCGCTTCAGCCTTTTTCTTCCTTCATTCTCACCACTTGCGACAAACACTCAGCCATAAAAGCATCAACTTCAAACTTCCCTTCTCTCTTCTGGCGCCCTTCTTCTGAATCTTCCCATGGCGCGGTTTGGTGCGAAACAAGATGCACGGTGGAGAGGCTCTAGTCTTCTAGAGATTTTGGTTACACAGGCGCCTTCACTGGAGAGATCCCGGAGGCGAAGGAGCCGGCGCCACGATGCGAGATAGTCTCGTGCGATCTCTATCTGAATCAGCGAGCTCATTTTGCTGAGGCGGGTTCTTGGAGCGTGCTTGACCAATGCAGTCTTGAGTCACCCATCGAACCTCAACTCCATCCTTGTCTTGAGCGTGTTGCCCACCTCTGCGAAGGCTTTGTGGGCACCCTTCCCCAAGTCTTTTGTTCCATTTCTACAATCTTTTCCATAAGCAGTACCTCCCCCTTTGGTGCTCTGTATTTCCGTTTGAGACCCGTTCGCGTCTGAGTTCCCGTCTTCACCCTCAAAGACTACAATGGTAGGCTGGGTGATCATTGGTTCTATCTGCGGAAGCCTCGGAGAGCTCTGCGCTATCTGGGGCGGCGGCTCCGGCGGCAAAGGCCAGCGCCTGCCGGTCGGCCCGATGAAAGCGGGTCTGATGGCGATCCATGAGCTCACGAACATAGGGCACCAGGCGAGATATCGTCGCGACTTCCTCCGGAACAGGATATCTTATTTGAGGAGGAGAAGCACCTTTTTCAAAATTAGCGAGTGGGGCGACATCACCGTGAAGATTTGAATCCGGTATGCCCTCATGACTCGTGACAATTTTGCTTCATATCTTGTTGCTTGAACCCCGTCTTGACTTTTGTGCAACATGATGATAGCCAGACCCATTGAGTGGAGAAGAGGTCGTGAAATGTTTGGGACCCCCAAGGGCAAGGAGCTTGAGCAAAAAGCATGAAAGTCTAGATGAGCGATGCTTGGGCGGGAAGTGGTAAGCATCCTGGCCATTCATGCTCGGGAGAACATCAGATCCTTCTTGAGTACTTGTGCCCGAGGCGACATCAGGAGCTTTTCGTGACATCCTATTTTCCTTGGTAGGAAAAGCTTGCTCTGGGTGGGCGTGGTCGAGCTCAAATCTCGAGGCGGGTAGTGGCGGTGCTTTCGTCCCATGACCAAGGCCAAGGGGATGAGCAAGAGGCCCGCCAAAGCAAGCACCGAGCGTCGAAGGAGCATCTTGGACGCATACAAGATCCACCAAGCGGCATATGGGTATCCGATCGGAAGGAAATAAGCGCTGAGGCTTTGGTGAAATGACACTGGGAGTTCAAATCGAAAAAAATCGGCGGAGGAGATTGATCGAGATAATGGTGGCGGAAAGCTGGAGAGGAGCTTCGCCGATGTGAAAGATCAACTCGCGCGAGCCACCAAAGCTCGGGAGTTCGGGATCATTGGTCAGGCAAAGCCCCTCGCAACGGAACCCGGGCATCCGGGAAAGACGCTGGTGGGGGTTGACATGGAGGAGGTCGACCCTAAACTAGCGAAGATCACCCAGGCCGCCGAGAAGAAGGCCGAGCTAGTGGTCTTAGCGGCGGCGAACCCACCTGCGGGTGATGATGAGGACCCGGCCAAAGGTGAGTCTTGATCCTTGCTTTGCCTCTGCTTTGTTTCCCTCGCTCTTTGCCTCGCGCGCTCGGGCTAACCCCACTCTCCCGACGTGGGCGAAAAATGCTCGTAGGGCCTTCGTTGTCATGAGAATAGCTTATGAGCTTGTTGATTATGCCTTAAGCCAGGCGTCTTGTCGGCGCCACCGACATCGTGATGGCGAAGCGTGGAAGCGGTGGAAGCACGGAAGGAGGGAGAAGGCCGACCTCACGGCCACTGAGCAAAAAGGCGCTCAGAAGGCCGCGGTGCTTAGGTGAAATGCTGCCAGGGCGAGGGCATGATGTCCCAGGCGGCGCTGCCGGGATGAGGCGGCACTGCTTGGCGAACCGCATGCTCGGGTGGATCTGCGGGGCCGGCGAACAACACACTTGGGATGATAGCGGCGGACTTTGGTAGGAACCTTTGCTTAGGAGTGGGGCTGGTGCCGGGCAACCTCACGCCCAAGGGGATGATTCGTCATCCTCGGCCAGGCAGACCTTTTCAAGGAGTCAGGCTTGTCCGCACCCCTTGGCTTAGAAGATATTGAGGCGAGGAGATTTTAAGCGATTCGGGAAAACTGCGCCGAAGCGTTGCTCGGTGAGGATGCTCACTTCTGCTGATAGTTTTTCTTCTTTGGTTCTTGTGGGGGTCTTGCTTAGAGTTTTTACTTGCGGCTTCTTAAAAGACCTTGGACAACTTTGAAGAGGTGTTGATCGTTCTGATTCAGTGGCCCAATTGTATGAAGAAAGTGGCTTGGTCGGGAGGTGGAGGGCCGGCGACCTCAAGCTTGCGGACACTTTGCTTGTGAAAAAGATGCCGAGGTGGAAGCGAAGTGTCACGCAGTCAAGGGCGGATCCTCGAGCTCGGCGAGCTTGAAGCGAGAAAGGTTTGGCTCTCGCCCGATCCAAGGAAAACAGCCGCTCTGAGAAGAATGTGCTCGTGCTCGAGCAAGAAATTGGAAGCGGTTGAAGCAAACGCTTTGGCGAAGAAGGATCTTGCCCTTAGCGGAGCAAGGTCCATGGGCTCGAGCAAAAGCTTCAACGAGGAAGCGACATGCGGACCCTCGAGACCAAGGTGGCTGAGCTTGAGGTGTCGCGCTAGGCCAAGGAAGAGCTAGAGTAGTGGAAGCGGAATGCTGGCCAGTTGGAGAAAGATCTGGCCGTTAGCCAGGCTAAGGTTCTTGGGCTCGAGCAAGGTTTTGAACAAGAAAAACAGCGTGCTCGAACCCTTGAAGCCAAGGTGGCCGACCTAAGCGGCGGTATGACAGCTTGGGCCCTTGCCGACCAAGATAATGAAGAGGTCGAGCAGCTCTGAAAAAGCCCGAAGGTCGCGGCGCCCGTGAAAGGTGATCGATCTTGAGGCCAAGATCGCCGACTATAGGCAAAAACTCTCACGCGCTTAGGGAGGCGACACACAGTGCGTGGGGTTGTATACTTTTTCTCCTTTACTTTGAAAAACTTTTGGCAAATGACGCCTTGGAGTGTAAAATTCTTCTTTGCTTGAGTGTCGCATCTGTGATGACGCCTTTTTTGGGCTTTCTCTTGCTTTTCCTGCAAAAGATAGCTGCGAGATAGACACAATGTAGGTTAGATCGATGCATGGGCGACATAGGCCCAGAGTAAGTTGAAATGAAATGACTTCGCGTAGGTAGACAGTGCTTGAAAGCGAGCAATGTTTTATGGCAAGTTGTCACTTAGCGACAAATTTATGTTAGCGCGATAACTCGCTCCTATCCTGCCCCCGCTGCGAATAAAGTTCGTGCACCTGAGTTGCGAGCATGAGTTTGTTCGCAGGAGATGAGAAGCATATTTGCTCCTCCGACCAAAACACCGGCCTGTCCAAGCAACAAGCGTAGGTTAGGTCGGTGGAGGGAAAACAAGCGTGTCCTAAAGCTTCTTAACACTTAGAACGCACACCCCTAAGTTGCGAGTGTGGTTCTTGTGAAGGGCGGCCTGCGGTTGATGGACATGGTGCATGGCGACCAACCGCAGCTAAGCGAGCTAAATCTCGAGACCGACCGAAAGGGTGTCTGTTTGCAACATGTCGGCTGTGAATAGCTCTCTCGCGGACGAGGGTCGACTTATCAAGGCTGGAGCCTTTGGTGGTGAACTTTAGTGGCGGGTGTTAGTCGCGGCACCTTGTGCCATCGCAGCGTCTGTGAGCCGATTTCCGCAATTGAAAAGAGTTTAGACGAGCAAGTTGCATTGTTCCAAAAGGTCGTGAATTTACAACATGATGTAAAATGGAACACGAGTTTAGACATAGAACTTGCATAGTAGTCGATGTTCCATGGATTGGTGAGCACCACGGCCATCCTCCATTGCAAAGGCGGATAGCCCGGCGTGACAAAGCGGCCAAGTGAATGGTCCCTCCCATTTGAAAGCTTGTTGGCCTTGACATGTCCTGAATCGGCGTGGGACAAGGTTAGCCAAACTGTAGAGCTCGAGGCGAATTGACTTGGCTGCGTGCTTCGAAGGTTTCTTGGTGAAGCGGTGATCGAATTTGTGCCTTTAGGCGGGTTTCTTGGCGAGATCGAGGTCGGCGGCGCTCACGACAACAGTGGATGTCATCGGCGAGCGCCTCTGGGGACGAGCACAATTCGATGGGGAGGCGGCCTCGGCGCGTAGATGGTGAAAAGGCGTTTAGCGTGCTTCGGCTTCTGATGGTGCGCCGCGGACCAAAGACGGAAGGGAGCTCGTCCACCATGACCCGCTAAGGAGAGGTCTTTGAAGACTCTTTTCTTGATCCTTGGAGTATCGGCGTTAAGCCCTTTCGGTGCTCCATTTCTTTGTGGATGGGCTATAAGCGAAGCGGATCTTTGTTACGATGTCTTCGCGATGGGCACAAGCTTACTTCGCTAGTGAGCGAGTGCCGTTGTAAGTGATGAGGCGATTGGGTACCCCAAAGCGCGTCACTGCGTTCTTGCGGAAAAATCTTGGTGCTTGAGCGAAATGGTTAAGCGAGCTGAAGCCTTGATCCATAGAAAGTGTCGATGGTGAGCAGAAATTGCAACCCTTCGACCACGGGGAAAGGCAGGAATCGGCCCAGTCGAGAATGGCCAAGAGAGTGGGATGGTTTGCGTAGCGTCTGTTGTTGAGTGGGACTTCTGAGCGTGGGCGGCTTGCGCCCGAACAAGTCGCCCCGATCGCCGAAACATCGTCTAGCGGCATTGATGACCAATAGTATCCCAAGCTGGAATGCCTTGCTCACGGCGTCCGGAAGGGCAGTGGGCTCCGCACATTCCTTCATGGATATCTCGAGAAGAATTAGCCCTCTTCTCGAGATATGCACTTAGAAGAACTCCAAGTGCCCCTTTCTTAATCTGAGGGCTCCGTCTACGGCTTGTAGGCGGATGGCCGCCCTGCGGTAGGAGCAGCTCGGCTTCTTCCTCGGGCAATGTCCGTGGGCAAGATCTTGGATGAATGGCGCCATCAATCTGCACCTTGCTCGAGGAAAGGCGTTACGCCGTCTCTTGTGCCTCTCTCTGAGAGGAATGGAGGCTTCGCGAGATGCTCGGCTAAGCGCCCAGTGGAGGTGGGCATCAGGGGTGGTCACCTCCTCTCTGAGAGGAATGGAGGCTTGTGCGGATGCTCGTGGCGCCCGGGCGGGCATCTGCGAGAACCGACCTTAGAAAGTTGGTCGGCCATGGAATTGTCCTTCCTAGGGATGTAGAGTACTTCGAAATTTCTAAAGTACCGCTCCATCTTCCTCACTTCAACCAAGTAAAGCGCCATTGAGTGATCGGAACATTGATACTCCTTGTTTACTTGGTTGACGACCGGTGTGAATCGCCCTTCCGATCGGTCATTTGGACTCGGCGCCTTGCACTCGCGGCCGACCAAGAGGCCTTCATACTCCGCGTTGTTGGTTCTGGCGAAGTGCGGTTGGATGGCGTCTTGGTGATTCCCACGAGGAAACCGTCTGACACCAGCCCGGCGTTCGAATGCTCGGGACCGTCGAAATACATGGTCCACGACCATCTTCGGATCTGAGGGGTTTCGGTGGTGGGTGGGGTCAGATTTGTCCATTCCGCCACGAAGTCCGCTAAGATCTGGGACTTGATCGCCGTGCGAGCCGAAAAGTTGATGTCGAATTCGGCGAGCTCCATAGCCCATTTTGCTATCCGGTCACCGGCGTCTGGATTTCTTAGGATCTCCCTAAGTGGAAAGTTGGTTGGAACGATGATTTTGTGAGCTTGGAAATAGTGGCACAGCTTCCTCGATGCTCTGACGTGAGTATAACAACTTTCTGGACCTCGAGTACCGCTCCTTTGGCCGTGCAAGACTTCAGCGTAGTATATTGGTCATTGCACCTTCCCTTCGACCGACACCACGCTTCTTGGCCTAGAAGTACGGTCGCGAGTATAAGAAGCGGCTCCCGATCTTAGCGTGGCCAAGATCGGAGAGCTGAGCAGTACCGCCGGTTCCTCGAAGGAGCGATTAGCTTCTTCGTTCGAGCAAAACCATCATGCTGCGAAGTGCCTTAAGAAGGGCAATCGCTTGCGGCCGGAAATGAAGCGACTAAGTGCCGCCATGCGTCCGGTCGAGGCTGGACCTCCTTTATGTTACTTAGGCCGCATTCTTTCGATCGCCGATCTTCTCGGGTTAGCACCGATGCCTTGTGGCAGAATAAGGTAACCAAGCACCTTGCCTGCTTTGACCCCGAAGACACATTTTTCGGGATGAAGCTTTATTCGATGTCTATTGAGATTACAAAAAGTCTCCTCGAGGTCGGACACATGACTGGCGAGCTTACTTTACTACAATATCATCTACATACACCTCAGGTTGCGACCTATCTGGTCTGGAAGGTCTTCGCATCGGCAGTGAAAAGGTCGCTCGGCGTTCCAGCGAACCGAACGACATGGTCGTGTAGCGAAAGCGTGCTGCGAAGGGAACAAAGCGATCGATGATAGCGGTAGGCATCGAAGCTCATCGCTGGGACACGGTCGTGGCGTCGACCGGTGGTCAATGCGTGGCGATGGAAAGTTATCCTTTGGGCGGCGGCATTTAGGCGGTGTGGTCAACACATCGCCACTTGCCCCTTCTTCTTTACAATGGCTGGATTCGCCGACCACTCAGGAGTGCTCGACTTCACGACAAAGCCGGCCTTGAGGAGTTTGTCGAGTTCATCCGGATGATTACTGTTTCTCCGGGGAAGCGCTGAGCTTCGGCGCCGGGTTTTGTCGAGCCAAATAGCTGCTTTGTGCTGAATTACTTCCTTGGGACTCGGGCATGTCGGACGGTTCCCGGCGAACACGTCCGCGTTCCTCCGGAGAAAGTAATGAGCTCTATTTGGGGTCTAAAGAAGACCCCAGATGGAAGACCTTGGTCGGGTCAGCCTCGTCAAGACGGACCGCCTTGGTTCCTCCTCCGGGCTGGAGGGTAACTTTTGGTCGAGAATGTCTTTGGCGCTGGTCGGGGCCCAATGGGCTGAGGCATTGCCCGACCATGTCGAGCACCTTTTCATCGCAATTCAAGGCCGTCCTGTGGTCGCCATTGACGGTGATGACGCCTCTTGGTCCTGGGACCTTCAAGCACTGGTAGGCGTGATGCGTGGCGGCCATGAACTTGGACAGGCCTAGCCTGCCAAGGATGGCGTTGTAAGCCGACTTGAAGTCAACGACTTCGAAGTTGATCAGCTCGGTCCGAAAGTTGGTCAGACTCCCGAGCGTCACGGGCAAAGCGATCTGGCCCAGGGGCTTGATCGTAGTGCCCGGGACGATCCCGAAGAACGGGACAGCGATGCTCTTGATCCTAGAACGAGGAACCTGCATCTCATCCAGGACCGAAGCAGATATGAGGTCGAGAGCTTCCGCGTCGGCGAGGACTCGGCCGACCTTGGCATTCTGATGGTCAGACTTCACGACCGGAGGAGCTTCTAAGTCTGGTCATTCCTAGAGGCGATCCTCCTTGGAGAAAGTGAGGGCAGCTCGGACCACAGTTAGCATTGAGCAGGTGGTTTGCCGTGAGCAATGTGGCGGACCTCCGCCGCCTCCTTGAGGTCCTGTGAGGACTTGTATCTTTGAGAGCCCCGAATATAACGGCAATGTGGTTTTGGGGCTCCTGGAATCCCATGTCGTCGTCGCCGTCCTCCGCTGGGCCTTTGCCCTTGCTATTCTCTGCCTTCCCTGGGAGTGTGGGCATGGGGCCCTCGCGTCGTGAGAACTTCTCTGGGTAGTGCGCCCGGGATCGGCGATTCTTGGTCGTGACTGCCGCTTGATGGTACAGGCGAACCGAACACACACAGGCGCCCTTTGCTCGTGCTCTTGGCGCGCGACCTTGGTCGTCACAACCTTGGTCACCGCGGCCCCAATCATCGCGGTCTTGGTCGTTGCGCCATGGTCGTGGCCGGGCTTGATCGCCATCGGGCTTCAGGCCAGAGACGCTGCGGGGCGGCGATCGATGGCGGCGATCGCGCCGCGCACCGGCCTCTTCTTCTTTTGGCCTTTTCTCAGCGAACCGAGCATTTCTTGCCGAGAGCCTTCGAGCCGGTGGGCGGCGGCTTGCCTTCGTCGATCATCTTCTTCCATTGCCTGACCTCGTTGGCGTTTGCCGTACCGGTCGGCCATATGGAAAAGCTGTCGGGGTGGATCTCCAAGTCCTGTGTGAAGCGAACGTCGCGGACCCCGAACTTGAAGGCCCAGACGACCGCCTCATCTGAGATGCTCGGGATGGAGTTCCTTACCTTGATGAACCTCTGGACAAAGTGGCGCAGGGTCTCTTTGTCCGTCTGGATCAGCCGCTCCAGGTCTCGCTCATTGCCCGGGCGAGTGTAGCAGGTTTGAAAGTTCGCGTGGAGGGCGTCGCAGAGCTGCCTCCACGAGCGGATCGAGCCCTCCTTCTGGTTGAAGAGCCACGTCCTAGCCGAGCCATCGAGGACCGTGGGGAGGTAATTGGCCATGACCCTCTCATCTCCCGGCCGCCACGATGGCGGTGGAGTAGATCGAGAAAGAACTCATCCGGGTTACGGGTCCCGTTGAACCGCTCTATGTGGCGGGCTTGAACTTGCTTTCCACGCCACCTGCGGAGGGGCCTTGAAAAAGGCGACACCAAAACCGGGCTGTCATGGCGGCCCCACGGGAGTGGGGATCATAGACGGTTGGGGCCGATCGGTCGGTCCGCGCCGCGGCAATGATGCGGAGAACTGCATACTGCGCGGGCGCCGAGGAAGAGCACTTCGGAAGGCTCATAAGCGGCGAAACCGCCCGCTCAGCGAGTCTGTCAGGAACTACTCGGACATCCTCACGGAACGCTCTTGCTTCCCGCGCCCGGCGAGAGACTTCGAGGGCTTCATGGCGGAGCGAAGCAGGAAACGATGTTTGTGGTCCCGGGAAACACTCCGGGGCCCTTGAGCGCCAGACGGCCCTGGGAGCCCTATATCGGCGATGAGATTTTCTAGGTTTTCAGCCACAAGCGCCCCCATGGCCGCCAGGTCTGCTTGGTTGGAGAAGTTTTGGAGGCCGCGCACGACCGTCGCTATGGCGCGGAGGCGCTCGGCGCTCTGAGGAGCGACGGGAGGTGACCTTGGAAGGCGGTCGCGCACATGCTCCGGGGAGTGGTATTCGCTGGGATCTTTACGAGACCGATCTCCAGCCCCGGCGCCCGTCCCCTTGCTAGGCTGGCGGTGGACGATCACCGGGTTCCCGCCCGGGGACAACTCTGGGCGGTCCTCGCCAGCATTGTGCTGGTGGTGGGGAGAAACTTCGGGGGACTGCCGCTCGTCTTGATCATCCTCCCTTCCCGCCATGTTGACGCTGCGGGAACACCAAGACTGCGTGGACGACGCCGGAGTGGTGTCGTACGCCGTGTTCCCCTGGCTGAGCTCGAGACGATCGGGAGTGCCCCGATCGCCACGGAGACCGCCGGATCCTTCCTCGCGAACAAGGGTACTTGGTCGCGAGCGAAGGAAACGCCCTGGCACCGTGGCCATCGGGGAAAGACTCCTAGTTTCGGTGTGGCCTTCTAGATCGGCCGCACCACCCGCGCCATCGCTGGCGTAGTATTCATCACCATCCTCTACGTCGTCGAAGACGCAGAGGTTTTGATTGTCCTGTGAGTTCGGCATCCTCAGGGACTTCTTGCAGAAGGACTTCAGTCAATCCCCACGGACGGCGCCAGCTGCCGACGATTCGGGACAGGGTCCCCCGCCGAGCTTACTTGTTGAATGAGGGATCAACTTGGGGCCCCTTTTCCGCAAGGGTTGTATGTCTGAGATAATGCCGAGCAACGGAACAGGGTATATGGGACAATCGGAAGGCACAGGGGGTCGATTTTATCTGGTTCGGGCCTCTCACGGGGGAGATAATAACCCTACGTCCAGTGATTGCACTAGTATGCGAAAGTGGGTCACAATGCGCTTGCTCGGGGGGGCCTGAACGATCCTAAAGACTCCGTGGAGCAAGCGGCGTGTGTAAGTGTGTGTGTAGTCTGAAGGTCAACCCTCAATCCATTGTGGGAGGGTATTTATAGGGAATTACAGGAGACAAATCATTTATTACGCGTAGCGTTCTTGTAGACGAGGGCGTAAGCGGTCACGATGGCAGCGCCACGGCATACCGCGACGTGGATGCATGGCCTTGAACCAAGCGCGGCGGACCGTGGCGTAGCGGATTCAGGCGTCGCGATCTCTCTCGAGCCTGCGCATTTAATGCCACGTCGCCTTATCACGGGTCCCGAGCTTGGCTTGCTCGGGGCGTGCTGATGGCGGACGGGGTAGCCCGTGAGCGGGCTATCTGTTGTCGACCTTGCGTCGCCATCCGGCAAAACATAGTCGGTTGGCGCCCGGAGCCGATGGTCGTCTTGGTACAGTATATCCAATCCCCGACAGTTTGTATATAAATCATGTTAACGAAATCACCTTAAGTAATATGATTTTCAGACTCCTTAATATGAATAAACAAACTTAGCAATAATGAAGAAATGTGTAGTTAAGATAATTGTATCACCAAAATCTTCTTAAAAATCGTGAATATGTAACCAGTAACTTAACTTAACAGATCTAATCTCCACAAAACCAATTTGTATGCAAAATCAATTAAGGAATAAGCTCTTTTCATGCATAACACTCAACAAAGGTGGCTAATGTTCTAATTCTATTAATCTAAAGAATTTTTGTATCTTGAATTCGAAATTATAAATATAAAAGTGCATAATTTTATCTTCTTGAATTCATAAAATAAGAATGGATAATCTATAAAGGGAATCGTGCGTCGCTCAACTTGAAAACTAATAACAGTATGAATGTTTAATCATTTAAAACACGAAAACTTGAAATCATCTATTCTAAACCCTATAATATTCCTGTTTTCTTCAATGAGTCTTTATTTGGTTCTCTGTCTATCTTCTTTTTGCTCTTATTGAAGTTTATTATTTTCTCTTTATTGCTTTTAGTCAGTAACGACGTGTAGAACCCGACGGCTCTGATTCCATCATCGCCTTCGTCAGCTGCAACCTCGACTTCGTCGAAAGCAATGATTAAGAAAGACAAACACCCCTTTGATCTTATTGATCCCAGAATTTAATTTTTCTTTTGTTTATCAAATGGTTTCATGCATGCATTTATTTTCTATAAATTCACTATTTTGTGGTGCTGGTAGATATACCTATTGTCTCATGAAACTTCCTTGATAAGTATGGAAATGTGAACCTTGATAACCATAGATTAAGGATATGCATTACTTAATATCATCATGGGTATATGCGTTTACATATTAACCATACTTAGCCATGCTTTAGAATCAACGAGATAGATGATCAGATCCAGTGTTCAAAAAGGCGTGAAAAAGCGCCGCCTAGGTGCTGGGCGGCTGCCCTCCATCTCGCCTTGGCACGAAATCGTGTTCTAGGCGGAGGGGTCGCCTAGGCGGCTCTCGGCGCCATTAGGCGACCGGGGAGGCGGGTGTGGGCGGAGTTCATCGGAGAAAAGGCGACGCTAGGCGGAGAGAAAGCGGAGCTAGGTGGTGTCGGGTTGGATAAGAGGGAAACCGGGGTGTGGGGGAAGAGTGAAGGGTTTAAATTTGAGTGCGTGCACGTCTACTTGATCCTCCCCGGCGCGATCTCCTCGGTTCGATCATGCCCGCCCGAAGATCGTGTTCCCCCAGCGGTGCCGAACTCCTCCCCACCTCCAGCGCCGCCCGGCGTCAAGCGTCTTTGTCGCCAACATCCGAGGTACTCCTTCCGTGCCACCATCGCCAGCGCCCGACGTCGACCTTCCGCACCAGCACCGCCAACGCCGAGCAGCTCTTCCCTGCCTCCATGCAACCAGCGTCGAGCCGCCGACCTCTTGCTTTTGCGCCTCCAAGTGAGGTCTGCCCCTCTGCGGCCTTTTTACGCAAGTGGAACAAGCCAAGCGAGTGAAGCCAGAGGAAAATATCGGGTTTTGCTATTGGTGTTGGATAAATCGATGAATCAATAGGCACTCGCGCTAATATCGGGGAGTTTTGGCTGTTGGTCGAGTCATGAATGAATCGATGAACAGATGAAATAAAAGGAGTTTTACTGTTGGGTCTTAGCGAAACCAACCAGAATTGATGTTGTTAAGTATATACGAAGTAGTGATCACTGTTAGGTACTGAAAATGTTGTTAAGTTGATTGATGAGTTGGTATAAACCAAATAATATGGTATGAATTGAGTTTGTAGATTGAAAATTTGTACATTGTGAATAAGATGGTACGTGAATAACAGAATAAGATGGTACATTATGAATTGAAATTGTCTTTACTACACGTTCCTGCATGATATGTGAGTTAAACATTGCCATTTTGTGATTTCCGCCTAGGCGCCGCCTAGGCGGGCTAGGCGCTAGGCGGTGGGCCTCCGCCCGCCTACCGCCTAGCGCTTTTTTGAACATTGATCAGATCAAAATTGTTTCCTGAGAATTTAAAATGGTTGGAAATGACACTGTTGGTTACTGATATTTTGATTAAAAGCCCAAAATAAAACTATGATTTTTGACGCGGGTGATTATTGACAATAGCCGGATGTGCAGATGGATTTACAAGTAGCGTAGGGTGAAGTATCGCTCGTGTCAGATTAAGAACCGAGCAACGGGATGCTATTGATCCAAGAATTTCGTGCAACCATGAGGGCTGGTATGGGATGGCCTTAACCTATTAAGTTATTTAGATATGGCTTTGCACATTGGTAGGCAGGAGCTAGCAGAAGCATTCTGTTCAAGTCTACTTGTGAGGGGCTTCCGTACCTCGGTGTGGGTAAACGTATACCGGTGCAACGGTGTACGCCTTGCCATAAACAGAAACGGTGTGTTGGGTGTTGCATGAAAGGAACCATGTCTTGGGTGAGTGTTTTTGTTTCTATGGTGAGGGCTTAACATCCCGAGCTGGTTCAAAGTCATATCTAGGTAATGTAACGGTTATATATGATCTCTCTAAGGCACACTAAAAGAAGTGTGCTAATAGCGCTGCACAAAGAGTTGATCATTCCTTGTAGGTAAAGTTGTACATCTCTATAGAGTATAAATCTAATCGATTAGCCGTGCCCATAGTCATGGGCACTTGGTGAAGTCATTCGAATGTTAGATTTTTTGTATTCTCTAAAAATGGGCTTTGGTTTGAACTTGTTTTAATAACTGTTACTTCATGTCAAAGGACAGACATTGTTGGACTTCATGATTTGGATTATTTATTGCTCGCGAAGGACTGTGAATATTACTTATACCTTACTTATTTCTTATCGATCAAGTTTACTCTTACAAATTCCGTTTGCAAATGACAACTTGATTTACAAATTCAATTTCGCTTTATGCAAACTAACTGTAGTAACCTCATTTGACTTGGCCTGCATTTATGCATTCTCAAATACCACCATAAGTCTTGTTGAGTATGAAAGTACTCACCCTTGTTTAATCTGTTGTTTTAGGTGGATAAGTTAGTAAAACTCCGAAGATTTGTTTTCGTCGCAGGATGCAGGATCTTTAATGAAGCGATCTTTCTAGGGATTTATGCCTTGTCAGTTGCTTGTAGGTTGGATAGGCACACTACAAGACTTTACTTCTTTTGCTGCTATATACTTTGAGTTGTCAGATTTCTTTGTATAATAGCTTTCGCTTTAATAATATGAAGTCTGGTTGTAATTCCAATTGTTATAGATGTGCGTACTAGCTACTGATCACGGGAATAATACTGTATGCACATTAGATTTCCATTTTTGCATTTGATGTAAAAATGAGGGTCATTACAGGAGTGCTAGTTGATTTAATCCTACAATTAGCAAGATAGATGAAAAATACGCTCAAAACCGATCTAATATGATAATCGGTAAGGATTTAAACAACTATTCAAAACCGATTAAATCAAAAGTAACAATAATTCTAAACAACTCGTTAGTGCTGATTAGATGGTTAATGAAGGTAGATTTTTTCGAAAAGGGCAATGCGCAACAAGATCGGAGAAAACCAAACTTGGTGTAATTGGAGAAGATAAACAATCGGTAATGTGCAACTTTATTGATCAATGATGAATTAATTACAAGAGATCTAAATTACAGGACTACTCCTAGTTGATAGGAAAAAAATAGATAAGGAGTAGACGCGAATTGTTTGATTGATTGATGATATCTTTCTTGGCTTGCCTTTAGTCGCTTTTTATAGCACGTAGGACGATCGTATCCTTTTCAGATGCATTACCAAACTCGATTCGTATCGGCCTTAATCTCTTGCAAATATAATTGATATCGGCTACTATCCCAATTTTACCTCAACCTACTGTTTTTAACTGATATCAACCAAAAACATCCAATTTTATCTTTAGCATACCAAATTGGTCATTCCTCGCCAAATTTTGGTGCCAACAACGAGGTACAATATTTAGTGTGAATTTGTTCACATGTAATAAGTATTGGGAAAAAGAATGAGTATTTTTTACTTTTATAATATTAAAATATTGTAATATTATAATAAAAATTCTGTAACAATCTAATTTCCAAAAAACAAAATCATATATATATTATTAAATTATTTAAATATGTTTTAAGAATGATGTCCTACAAGTACACGAGTCACTTGCTAGTTTGTTACACATAACACAACCATGGCTTCACATAAATATACACATATATACATATACATATACATATATATATACATACAAATATATATATATATACATATATACACACACATATATATACACTATATGATTACCTTGCGCATTTGAAGTCATGGTGCCCAGGCACCATGGTGCTTCATTTCAGCTTCCTATACATATATATGCATACACACACACACACACACACACACACACACACACACACACACACATATATATATATATATATATATGGGGACATATCCAGTGCAATCATATAGTTTGGTATAATCACCGTGCAATCCAACTAAGAAAAGTTTCAAAAAATTTTGAAAAAATCATGGATGTACATCTCATCTTACCCCATCTACATATAAAATTTCATGATCAAATTCGTCCTATGTTAAGAATAATAAAAAAAGACAAATCTCTGACAAACTTGAATAGTTCAAATGCACCCTAAATTTATCTTTTTTGTAATTTCTAGCATAGGACGAATTTAATCATGAAATTTTATATGTAGATGGGGTAAGATGAGATGTACATCCATGATTTTTTTCAGAATTTTTTGAAACTTTTTTTAGTTGGATTGCACGGTGATTGCACCAAACTCATGATTGCACTGGATATGTACATATATATATATACATACACACACATATAGGAAGCCGCAATGGGGCACCATGGTGCCTAGGCACTATGATTTCAAATGCGCGAAGTTAAGCTATATTCGAGTATATTTTCCAAAATTTTTAATTTTAGGGTATATACCTGTCTATAACAATTTAAATGAAACATATATCTTTGAAAAAATATACTTGACTTTCAAGATTTTGAATGAGTTTGGATCACATGCTTTGCTGATTTATATATATAATCATCATATACCTACAACCAAACTATCATCAAAAAGAGAAATTCTAGTTTGAATTTTAGTTCAAACTTATTTGAACTGGTTAGTAAACTCGTTAAACTCAGCATTCTAAAATTTTCAAAAAACTTCGCATAAAAATACATAGAAAAATATCATTTTTAGATCACGGTCCTAGATATCATGGTGCCCTAGATAATTATACCAAATATATACATATACATCACACACACACACACACACACACACACACACACACACACACACATATATATATATATATATATATATATATATATATATATATATATATATATATATATATATACACACACACACACAGACCGACCGTTCGATCCTCAGTCAGCGTTCGACAACTTCACGAAATTATGCTCACGCGCATAGCGCCACCTCATTCAAACAGTAAATACTATTTCATAGTGGAGCGTAACTATGACACGCGCGTATACGTACGCTCGATTTCCTTCGGTTTATGGCTTTAGGCACGCGCGCATGCATGCATAGATCGATGCACGTACGCTCAGGCGAGGTCTTCCTTCATCCGGCGGGCGAAGTCGGCGGCGTGCTCCTTGGTGACGCAGCTCGCCAGCAGCCGCGTGCCGGCAAGCGGTGCCGGCGCCTTCATCACTATGACCGATGCGATAAGGTCGCAGTTCACGAGCGGCCCCGCCGTCATGGGCGTGCCGTACCCATAGTCCACGTCGGAGAAGCCGAGCTTGCTCCAGTCCGACACGTACACCGACTCGTAGTTGAACGTCATCTGGAACGGGTCGCGGCCGCCGGTGCGGCCCTCGGCCCAGCTCAGGCATTCCTCGGCCATCCGCCGCTTCGCCTCCCGGACCATGCCGACGATCTCAATCACCGACGAGCTGGCGACCTTCTCCCCCGACGCCGACACCTTCACCGGGAAGATGGCGTTGCCCCAGTAGCCCGGGTCGAGCTTCAGCACGTGGCGGACGCTGGCGAAGAAGCACAGCTTGACGTCCGTGCCCGGGGCGGGGTCGACGGCCCTCGTCCGGCACTGCCAGAGCTTGGCGATGACGATGTCGAAGCCGGAGCAGAGCTTGCCGCCGGTGGACGCCGCGTACTGCGACTTGAGCTTGTCGAGGTAGGCGGCCGGGAAGTCGAACGCGATGTACTCCAGGGCCAGCACCGGCAGCTCCGGGAGCGGGCCGGGCTTGATATCCGGGTCGGGGAAGCGGTCGCGCGCCCAGACCGGCTTAACGCGAGGCTCCGGGAGCCCGCGGGCCAGGTCGCCGACGGCGTTCATGAACTGGGCCGCGCCCGTGCCGTCGGCCACCGCGTGGTTGGTGCGCAGGCCGATCACGAAACCGCCGCAGGTGAATGTCGTAACCTGATCACAGACAGCATCGAAATGCACATCAGTACAAGTGCGTATACGAGTGGATCAGCCTCGGTCATGCTCGTGCATAAGGTGCAATCGGCTCGGATTTTACTGTTTTTATATCTTAAACCATATTTTTTATTGAATTCGAAATCAGCTTCGGATAATACTGGATATGAATACGGCACGAATAATATCGGTCGTGGATTTGAATCGAATAAAGAGTAGAATCGATACGGTATCGAATAATTTTTGTCCGACACCTGCAAATTGCAAATAAGTACTCTAACTTCACCCCTGTACGAGCAGTGTCCGATTACACGGAAAGTGGAGGGGTGTTGGGATTGAGCACTCTCTGATACTAAGCACTACAAGAGCTACACAGGAGTATACGGAGAGAACCTCTATTCTCTTGTACTACTAAGCTCTATGAAGATAAAATACAGGGAACATCAGACACAACTCGACTTGCATCGTTTTTGTTCATATTCATCTTACTTTGACAAACTAAATTAATACATCAGCATAAATAGGCTACACATGCACATCGATCATCATGCGATAGCCGATCCACTTTTTTAGCATCTAGCACATGACTCGAGCATGTACAATAGTCCATATCAACAGTCTTTAAGCTATGCCATGTAGGATAAAAAACGATGTGGATGAGAGAGGACGCATCTAGAGAGTTGAGCCGTCTCTTAATCTAGAGTCGACTCTAGCACGAGAACCAAGACATGTTGTGTCTAGGAAGAATCTGTCTACTCATAAATGAGCTGTCTATACCATTGCATGGGTTGTCTCTAACGCTGTCTATAAATGACATGTTAGCTTGTTATAAACAGCAATTATCTATATCATTGTACATGCTCTTTGCATACATGCACACCTGCACACGTTCAGTTGCATGCGTATCTGGATCTATTCTCAAGCACTTATTCAACGATTCTCATGCTACTACTCACAACACACACACAAGAAGGAACTAGTCACACACATGCAGTGCACCGTGCACGCCACATTCTAGCTAGTATACTCAAACTAACCAAGCAACTAATGACTCAACCAAACTAATTAACATGTGCATGCAAGAAGATTAAACGCTAACAAGGGGACAAGCGATAAATCTGCCCCCATGCCGGGCCAAAACCATGCACTCGTCGCTTTTGTATGGAAATGACGGAGTTACCCTTAGGAAGTCCAGACGTGATGGCCATGTGCTGGAGATATGTGAGGGTGGTGAAGTCATTCCATGTGCTTCAGGACAGGAATTTAATGCGATGGTAAGCGCACCGCTCACAACCGGGCTGGGGTACCCACCGGAGGAAAAGCGGACGCAGCGGGGTGGGGCCCACGGCGGAAGGTAGTACACGGTACATGAGAAGGAAGGGAGGAGAAGTTGCATGGGGCCATGCGGCAGCAGTAGGCTGCGCGCGGAGGCACGTCCCGCTCGCGAGCGCGTCACCCCAGGCGGTGGTGGTTTGGAGACTAGAGGGCTAAAATGTATAAGGGAGTGTATAGGTATTATCCGGATGTTTTTTTGGTTGAAATCATCCAAATCTAGAACCGTTGGATTTCGGATCCAAATTCATCGGACCGTTGGATCAAATCATACGATCGGATGTAATCGATACTCCCGAACATCCAAATTCACCGGGCCGTTGGATCAAATCATAGGATCGGATCCAAATTCACCGGGCCGTTGGATCAAATAATAGGATCGGATCCAAATTCACCGGGCCGTTGGATCAAATGATCCAATGGTTCTAGATTTGGGTGATTTCAACCAAAAAAACATCCGGTTGATGTTTATCAAATCTAAGCTGATAACGGATCGGACATCTGAATAAATCAAACCGATATGTTTGAAAAAATATTCAGAATATTCTGATCCAACGGTTTATCGAATCTAAAACCGAATTCGAAATAAAGTATTTGAAACTGAATCCGAATCCGAAAAATATCCAAAAAATTATTCGAATCTGATCCGAACACATCCGGTCAGTCGGTCGGTTGGAAAATATCCAATGCGATTGCACTCCCACTCGTGGCGCCTGTTTGCGACGATCTCTTGGATTTGCATTTTTTAGCTGTTCAAACTATACATCCTAGAACGTAATATGCATGCGTGAAGAACAAAAGAAATATTTTGTTTTGCACCCTGGTTTTGACCTTTACTTCTTTACAAGTCTGACTGTCTGACTGGTCTTGAGTTTGTTTAAAGTGTATGTATGCAATCGAAATGAGAACACGAAAATCCCAAACTGCATTCGATGTTTGTGGTAAGCAGTACATCCCAAAGCATATTATTTTGAGATATGTTTGTAATCTTTCAAAACTTTGACTATTGATATTTTAATAAATATTTAGATTGGATATATGAAAATCACGTATATCTACATTTATCTCAAAAATACTTTATAATATTATAATTATAGTGGCTAAAGTTGTAAGGTTTTAGATTGTGTCAATGTCCAAAATATTTATGTGACTGAAGATCCACGGGGGTCCAACTGCTTCCTAATTTCTTCTCTTCTCTGCTTGCAGAAAACATGAAAACAAAAGGAACAATACAAAGCAAAGCGAAGCCCAAAAAAAAAAAAAAGCACCTGTATCATGGCGAGGCTGTTGTGCGGCTCGACGGCCCAGAGCTCCGGCGTCGGGCACGGAACAAGCTCCTCCTTGCTGAGCAGCAGCGGCCGCTCTAGGAAGTTGACGTCGGCGAGGGTGCAGTTGGCGGCGGCCTCCACGAAGTAGATGCCCTCGGCGGAGCACAGCACGGCCGGGCGCCCCGGCACGTCCTCCACGATCCGTCCCGCGAACGGGTAGTAGTGCACCAGCGCGTCCTCGAGCGCGCGTCGCACGACGCCGGCGGGAGGCTTCCCCTCCTTCTCCCCCGCCTCTCCCTCGGCCGCCGGCGCCTGCAATGCGTTGCGGTACACGTGCACGGACTCGACGAGACCGCGGTGCGTCGGGTAGCGGTCGACCCACGCGAGGGGCAGCGTCTCCGAAGGCGTCGCGGCGGACGGCCGGACGGGGCCCTCGGACACCTTGGTCACGGCGAAGACGCCCATTGCTATGCAGTATCTACGTGCAGTGGTTGCCTACTGGCTATCTAGCTAGCTAGTTCTTGATGTCAGCGGCTAGGTGCGCGCCGTGGAGTGACACCGCCCGCAGGTTATTTATATGAGCAGGAGCCGACTGCACTTTTGTTCCCATCGGATTGTCAAATGGAAGGTAGGGAGATGTTGCACTTGCAACTCACGTTTTTTCCCTCTGCGGCAGTACAGTTCACTGAGGTCTCAGCTTGCTTTCTATTGCTGTTTCGTCATTCCCATGGCAATTCCTCCGGTTAATTTCAATGCACAAGATCAACTGGCGAGCGGCTACACATGATCGATACTCGCTCCAGTCACAAAAGAGTGACGTTTTGGACATTAACAAATCCCAAAATATAACTTTGATCATTACTTTTTATTGTAATATGTTTATAAACCTAATAAATCGATATATATTATGAAAGTAATTTTTGAGACAAATCTACTGATATCATTTTCATTTGTCAAATATAATGAGTCACAAAAATCCTGATAGCCAAAGTTAGAAAGTTTGATAGTACATGTTCTGACCCAAAATGTCGCTCTTTTGTGAGCGGGAGAATGAGGATTATTGTTAACCTCGCAAACATAAATGTGGCGTTAGTGATGGACACTTGTAAAATTAGCAGCCATATCGATCGTGCAGCGAAAAATACCGTAGGTCAACGTACGGGGAAGTGACAAATTAACGAGTTTCACATTTCTGAACGTGATGATCCACTGATCAGCTAGTACAAGGCATTGATGGGTTGAAACTAATTTTCTCAGGCCACCAACCTTCGCACGTAGATCGAGCTGGCCAAACCCACCCAACTCGAGTCTATCACAACTTCACAACAAAAGAGATCGATCACATGTGAGCTATATATCGATGGACCATACGATGTATGTACGTACAATATAATGCATGCGTAGGCATTCACGCATGGTATATAATTGGCTAACTATGAGAAGATATATTATATAAGAATAGTCCCACTTAATTCAGGCTAGCTGTTGAGTGTGGCAATATTCTATTATATGTTCCAAGGGAATACATGAAGAACAATATTAGAAGTACATAGAAATTGGACCACACATGTCTAAATTAATTTTTTGGATGGTGTCAGACGTAGTTCTATTTCCAAAACAACAAGAGATTCGACGAATTATGTTTGCCTTCGTTGGAAGACACAGCTCCCTTCTTTTACAATTGTAAGTTGTTTTGGACGCTAACCACACTAATACAAAAGGAGTAATATTAGACATGTTATTATAAATGGTTTTCTTTTATAAAAACCGTCTGCAATGAGTCTCTCCTGACAGATGCATGGTTTTTTGCTAAAACCGTCTCTGATGTGTGATGACCATTTCTAAGGTATCTACCGTACAGGGTAGGGACGCCACGCGCCGGAGTGCTAGCACAAGCTACGCGGTTTTGAGCGAAGGAGTTGTGGCGGCTAGGGTTTTAAAAATTCTGAATTTCTATTGTGTCTCTTAACCCTAAACCCACCACCCCTCCCTTTTATATAGACGCCACCACAATCGGTTTATATATTAGAGGCCTATTAGGGGCTCAAAGCTCATTAGGAACTCGAAGCCTATAAGAATTCGAATCACTATCCTAATTAAGTACCAACCCTTTAAGCATGCTACCCTTTAGGTTCACAAATACTTGAACATGACCTGAGTACTCTTACTCGATTATTAATCGGTAGCGATCCCTAGAAGGACGTGCCGATTCCTAAGTATATTTAAAGATCATATCAGACGAACCTTAACAATGCTTGGTTATATACATTTCTCTTTATCTCATGATATCAGTCAAACTCAAGGTGAGAATGTACCACTATAGTTTAGATAGCTCAACCACTCTTTCTCGATTACGTGACTCGAATTCCCTGGCAATTGTTAACTATTTAACCATGAGTAGTTGGCCTTGCATTTTTGAAATCTGACCACTCAAGAAATCTAGAGATATCTCTCCTAACGCATGGAGGGGGCAAATTCCATCTTAATCGATCATGCCTCCTAGCATGCTTCACGACAAATCCGAAAGCTACATTTATAACTATTGAATTATGGAGTAGCATTTGGCAACCCTTAAGTAAATCAATACACATCTCAAATATATACATCAACCTCAAGTCTAAGGATATAGTATGCACATTGAATATGAGACCAACTGATGACAAGTAAGATTATAACATTCTCACAGTGTCTCAAGGTGGGTCGATCCAACTCCTTATTTTCTAATATGTGTCTATATTATTAGTTTGATATCTCCATATCCATGACCCGTGAAATATGGTCATCAAACAATACATATGCTAGTCAATTCATATGTGTCTTATCAACTAGGGATCACTTTAGAATAATCATGACAAAGTCATACATAGAGTTTCACAAATAAGCCATATGCTTTGCTAATAAATAATAATGACATTATTCAAGGAACAAGAAAATAAATCATGAACATACAAAAATATAATAATCTCTATGATTGCCTCTAGAGCATATCTCTAACAACCGCTGCGTACGCGTCCTCTAGCTTCTTGAGCAAGCGCTCCTCCAGCTCATCTGCCGTGGCTCGGCCCCATGGAGCCGTGGTCCTCGAGAGGTCGATGTGCTTCGCCATGCAGAAATCAGATCATATCACTACTACTGAGCGACACATCACTATCATCAGATTCATATCGGTTCTTAAGTTTTTGAAAAAACGATTGTGATAAGTAACCCGAGAGGTGTTAGTAATAATCGATGTCGGTTACGAGATTATAAGTGATTGTGATGTAGCAGGGAACATCGAATCGGTTCTCTACTAAAAAGTGATAGTGATATGCACGATCATCACTATCGGTTCTTTTCATAGAAGTGATAGTGATGTGCGTGATCATCACTATCACTTCTATGAAAAGAACCGATTCGATGACCGTGCACATCGATATCACTTTTAGTAGAGAACCGATTCGATGTGCACATGGTTATCACTATCATTCTTTTATAGAAGCGATAGTGATGACAAAGGCACATCACTATCACTTGTTGAAAAGAACCGATTACGATGTGCTCGTGCTTATGTAGTGATGGCGTGCACATCGAGATCGCTTTTGAAAAGAACCGATTCGATGTGCCTCGCTAGGTTATATATACCACTTGTTTGAACTCTTCTCTGCTTTTTGCTCAGAGGAGATTTCTCCTCCGCCACCCGAGAAAATAGCTCATATTGTGTGGTTGGAAGCAATAGTTGGGTGAGAAAATTTGAAGTCCTCATGGGTGGGTATTAAGAGGGCAAAATTGAAACCCTATCTTGAGGAGATTCCCTCTTTTGCTCTCCATTGCGGTTTTCTTCAAAATGTGAGCAGCAATTCTTTAAACCCTTCAATTTTGCTCTGGTAATTTCAATATGTCGTCAATAAAGTTTAGGTTGCCTTTGGAATTGTGTACGTGCTTTCAGATTTCACACTCTTTATTTGACAAGCGCATATCTATTTAATTTTTGTAGTGCGATTTCTGTTTATATATATGGAATTATTATTGCTATCATGTGGTAACTGTTATTAGAGTTTAGGCGGCGTAACCTCGTCTCCCGCTCGAGGGTGCTTATTTATAAATATGCTGAGCTAAAGGGCATATTTATAAGGCGATCTCGAATTGTCCACGTTTTTGGACAATTCAGGATATATGGTTCGAGCAAGTTCTGGTGTGTTGTACAACCGAGTAGATTTGGTAGCGTCTCTCTGGTGTTCTCCGGATACACACCCTCTTGACTGTTGTCGAGGCGTGTATCCGGAGAACGGCAGGAGATGTCACCAAATTTTCTCTGAGTTGTACAACGGCTTAGGAATTTGCTCGAACCATATATCCTCGAATGGGATTAGGACCTAACCTATGTAGAGATTAGGAGTCATCGTTGGTACCCTTGATTTGTTTAGTTGTAGTAGAAAGATTTGCAAGCTCTTGCACTAGCTATATAATTAGATTATTTGATATCGTTGTTGTTGTTAAAATTTATGTCTCTTATGTAGGGAATTGGCGGAAGCTTTAAACCGGGGAAGAAGCTAGGTATCGATCGTGAGTACATTTATATATCTTGGAACACGTCCACTATTTTGCAAAGGTAATATTAATTGAAATGATGTCTCAATATTTAAAATAGCTATAGCTAGTTGTCGCTCGCTTTTTCCTTAATTTATTGTGCGAAATTTAATTGCAGATGGACCGTGAGGAATGGATGTATCGGAAAAGCCGTGTGAGTGCTGAATTTCAGAGGGTGTTAAGGAGTTCAAAAAATTGCGTAAGGCGACATGGTGAGGAGGTGTAAACTTCATATATTGTCCTTGCATTGATTGCACCAATCGAGGAGATTTAACAACTCATCTCAAATTGAGGACCACGATTCGACGTGGCCGTGAGGAATTACACATGTTGGATCCATCACGGGAGGCGGGTAGTACCACTCCGATATGCAACGAAGATACGGTGGAACGGATGACGAGTTGCGATGATATGTTTGAGGAGGATAATTTGGAGCAAATGTTGCGGGATGTGGAGGTAATTACGGAAGAGAGTTTGAAAAGTTTAAAAGCTTGATAGAAGGCGATGCCAAACCGCTGTTCACAAGGTTGCAAAGCGGAATACACCAAGGTTGGGTTCGGTCCTTGCATTGTTCGAATCAAGGCAAAACACCGTTGGGCGGATACAAGTTTCAATGCACTACTAGTTCTTCTATCGGATCTGCTTCCGGGAGAAACGAGTTGCCAACAAGCATTTATGAAGCGAAGAAGTTACTATGTCCCATGGGAATGGAAATAGAAAGGATACATGCATGTCCGAATGATTGCATCTTGTCGTAACGCACATCGAGCTGCACATTTGTCCGGTTTGCGGTGTGCCCGGTACAAACAAAAGGAGAAGCGTAACGACAAGAAGCGTAGAGCCGGGCAACGACGATGAAGAGGTCATCACTAAAGGTGCACCGCCAAGGTATTGTGGTACTTGCCCATCATTCCCGTCTGAGCGGTTGTTTGCAAATCCGAGAGAGGCAAAATTGTTGCGTTGGCATTACGAGTCTCGAAAGGAAGATGGCAAGCCGAGACACCCTGCCGATTCGGCTCAATGGAGAAACATCGATTGGAAACATGAGGAGTTTGGTGCGAAATGAGGAACATAAGATTTGGGTTGAGTACCGAGCGGAATGAATCCGTTTGGTAACATGAGCGATCGTCCAAAGACTCGCCGTTCATTGTGTATCTACAACCTCCCTCCTTGGTCGTGCATGAAGCGGAAGTATATCATGATGTCATTACTAATCTCGGGACCCAAACAGTAGGAAATGATATTGATGTGTACCTTGCACCATTGATCGAGGATTTGGTAAAATTGTGGAATGAGGGGGGTCGTGTGGGATGCGTACAAAGAGAGCATTTCACCCTACGGGCTATGGTATTTTGCACCATAAATGATTTCCGGCCCTTGGTAATTTGGCGTGTTACTGATTGAAAGGAGCTAAAGCGTGTCCTATTTGTGAAGAGGAGACCGAGAGTCTATGGTGCGAATTCCAAGAAAAGCTGTGGTATATGGGTCACCGAGGTTTCTACCTCGAAGTCATCGATACCGTAAGATGGATGACAAATTTGATGGGAAGAGGGAAGTCCGCTCGCACATGACCTATGAGTGGAAGCCAAGTGTATTCACGTGTAGAGGATATCGATGTTCAAGACGGAAGAGCCAAATCTGTTCGATCCTAGGACCATTTGGAAGAAGAGATCAATATTCGGGACTTACCGTCATCGAAGGAGTTAGATGTCGGCATTGTATTGATGTCATGCATGTTGAGAAGAATGTCTGCGACAACTTGGTTGGCATCTGCTTGAACATACAGGAAGACCAAAGATGGTGTCAATGCTCGTCGCGACATGGTCTACATGGGAATCGTGCCTGGACTTGCGGTGATAGAGGAGGATGGAAAAGGCCCGTACATCCTGCTGCATGCTACACCTGTCCAAGAAGGAGAAAGAAGATCTCTGCAAATGTCTCCAAAGTATTAAAGTTCCATCGGCTACTCATGAACATTAAGAAGCTTGTGTCTATGGATGATTTGAAGTTGTTGGGCATGAAGTCCCATGACCGCCATGTCTTGATGACCCAAATGCTCCCGGTTGCAATCCAAATATTCTCCCGAGAGGATGTCGGGTTGGCAATCACAAAGTTGTGTTATTTCTTCAATGCGATCTCCTGCAAAGTTATTGACCCGATGTACTAGACAACTTACAGAGTGAGGTGGTGCGACTCTGTGTCATCTTGAGATGCATTTCCACCGTCGTTCTTTGGCGTAATGGTCCACCTTGTTGTTCACCTTGTCGAGAGATTAAGATATGTGGACCCGCTTTCCTCGTTACATGTATCCGTTCGAGAGGTACATGGGTATATTAAAGTCGACGTGAGGAATCGGCCAAGCTTGAGGGTAGTATTGTTGAAGGTTATGGGATGAAGAGGTTATTGAGTTTTGCGTGGACTACGGGTAAAGACAAGCAATCGGTGTTCTGTATCTCGTCATGAGGCGGACTTGTGGTAAAGGAACCGTTGGGTCCAAACTAATGAGTCCGAGGTTTGATATGTATTGCAAGGCGCATTTCACGATCTTGCGAGAATAGCGCAGGTTCGATCCATACATCGGCGGCATAAGTTGATATTACGGAAGAGAATCCACAAATGGATGAGCTTTCCATCGCACAAGAACACAATGATCGATTCCTCACATGGTTCAAAGAAAAGCGGAGGTCTCCTTTATTGAGAATGTAAAATGGTTGGTGACGGAACAAGATTTAATGTACGACATGGCGGGTGCGATATTAATGGTTACACCTTTTACATCGAGAGTCAAGATGCCAAGAGTCTTGTCCAAAAGCGATGGTGTGAGTATAAATGCTTTCTCGATGATCATCACTCAAAGCAGTCTCCCAACCGTAATGAACTCCTACTATGGGATGATCGAAGAAATTTGGGAGCTCGATTACGGAATATACCAAGTTCCATTGTTCCGATGTAAGTGGGTGCGACTTCCACATGGAGTGAAGGTCGACAAGAGAGGCTTTACTATTGTGGATCTCGATGAGACTCGCCTACAAAGATGATCCGTTTGTCCTTCTGAAGCAAGCAACTCAAGTCTTTTACGTGCGCGATCCGGCCAATCCAAGGTTGCACGTCGTTCTTCATGGCAAGAGACGGATCGTAGGAGTTGAAGATGTTGTAGATGAAGAAGAGTATAACCAATTCGATGAGATACCTTCATTTGCAGATGGAGCTTGTCTTAGCGGGGATGGCGACACACATGGAGCCAATTACATGCGAGTAGATCATCATGAAGGGCAATATTGTAAATAAATGGACTATTATAATGTATGTAAAATAGTATTGTAAATCCAAGGTGATTAATTGTGTTTGGAGGCTTCGATGGAAATGCATGCAATTTCTCTTTATGCCTGCACTTTGTGGCATAATTTGTGAAAGAAAATTCCATTTGTGAAATTATTGTTGGGAAAGCTTGTAAATAGTCGAAAGTTCATTTCGGAAATTTTCGTACAATTCAGATTAATTTGAAAAAGTTTTGACTTTTCTCGCTTTTACGCACAAATCATGTCTCTGAAATGAATTTTGGCATATTTCTTGAATGAGGTCGCTTTTTCCAAAAATTATTTTATGAAAAGTTTTGCGGTATCTGAAATATGTTTCGCAAAATTTCTAATAATTTCAACAAATTATGACAAAGTTATGGCATTTTCTCTCTTTGATGAAATGCTGAAAATTCAGAACTTGTAGATGTCTGAAAAGGAATAGTGTAATAAACTACATCAGTGTCGGTTTTATTAAAAAAAGTGATACTGACGACTAACATCAGTGTTCTATTAGACAAGTGATGATCAAGCATCGATGTCGGTTTTCTTAAAAGAGTGATACTAATGGTGAAGCATCGATGTCGGCTTTCTTAAAAGAGTGATACTAATGATGAAGCATCGATGTCGGTTTTCTTAAAAGAGTGATACTAATGATAAAGAATCGATGATCGGTTTTATTAAAAAGTGATACTAATGACTAACATCGTGTTTTATTAGAAAAGTGATGATAAAGAATCGAAGATCGGTTTTATTAAAAAAAGTGATACTAATGATGAAGCATCAGTATCGGTTTTCTTAAAAGAGTGATACTAATGATAAAGAATCAGTATCGGTTTTATTAAACAAAGTGATACTAATGACTAACATCAGTGTTTTACTAGAAAAGTGATGATAAAGAATCGAGATCGGTTTTATTAAAAAGTGATACTAATGATGAAGCATCGATGTCGGTTTTCTTAAAAGAGTGATACTAATGATAAAGAATCGAAGATCGGTTTTATTAAAAAGTGATACTAATGACTAACATCGAGTGTTTTATTAGAAAAGTGATGATAAAGAATCGAGATCGGTTGTATTAAAAGGTGATACTAATGATGAAGCATCGATGTCGGTTTTCTTAAAAGAGTGATACTAATGATAAATAATCGATGTCGGTTTTATTAAAAAGTGATACTAATGACTAACATCGGTGTTTTATTAGAAAAGTGATGATAAAGAATCGAGATCGGTTGTATTAAAAAGTGATACTAATGATGAAGCATCGATGTCGGTTTTCTTAAAAGAGTGATACTAATGATAAATAATCGATGTCGGTTTTATTAAAAAGTGATACTAATGACTAACATCGTTGTTTTATTAGAAAAGTGATGATAAAGCATCGAGATCGGTTGTATTAAAAAGTGATACTAATGATGAAGCATCGATGTCGGTTTTCTTAAAAGAGTGATACTAATGATAAAGAATCGAGATCGGTTTTATTAAAAAGTGATCTTGATGACTAACATCGATGTTTTATTAGAAAAGTGATGATAAAGCATCGAGATCGGTTTTATTAAAAAAGTGATACTAATGATGAAGCATCGATGTCGGTTTTCTTAAAAGAGTGATACTAATGATAAAGCATCGAGATCGGTTTTATTAAAAAGTGATACTAATGATGAAGCATCGATGTCGGTTTTCTTAAAAAGTGATACTAATGATTAACCATCGATGTCGGTTTTCTTAAAAGAGTGATACTAATGACTAACGCAATTCTTAAAACCCTACCCATAACCATTCGCGCAAGATGCTCGCTTCCACGCGCTTAACCCTAGTCGCCCGAAAGTGCCCCTCGCCCCGTCGCCGTCGCCGTCGCCGTGGGCGCCTCCCACCCGTCGCCGCTGCCGAGGCGCCTCCCTTGTCGCCGTCGCCGTGGACGCCTCCCACCCGTCGCCGTCGCCGTGGACGCCTCACCGTCGCCGTCGCCGAGGCGCCTCCGCCCGTCGCCATCTCGAGGACGCCTCGCCCATCGCCGTCTCCGAGGCCTCCCGCCGTCGCCGCCAGGCGCCACCGCCACCCGACGCCGACGCCGCCCCACTCCCGGTGGGATTCCGGTCTTCAAAACATCACCGCCGCCGCCATCTTCACTTGTCGCCGACCTCTCCTCCCGGTGGGATTCGATCTCCCGATCGCATTTCGTTTGCCACTTTGATCGCACTTGATTCTTCTTTGGTGAAGGAGGTTTTGCTCTGTGATGATATTGGGTTATCTTATGATCATGACAATTAATGAAATGAATTAGGCCTTGGCGGTAGATCACTTGTTAGAAAGAAGCTGATTTATTTTCTGGTTTGCACATACTCGATCAATGAGTTCTAGTTAGTGTTCTTCAATTCAACGACTTGGTTAGTTGCTCAATTTGCTAGTGTTACGTAACTTTGGTTAGATTAGTAATCTTATTCTTGATCTGAATTAGTATCTTGTTCATTCGGTGAAGTTGCTAGCAAATTGATTTGGACCTTTAAGTTTAACTAGCCAAATTGATAAATTGTTGATCGAGAGATCGCATCTGGAAATTCCTTGTTCTTGATCGAACATTAGCGAGGTTAGGTTAGATATTTAAGCATTTGCGAGGACTAAATTTCTCCGATTAAAATTCTATTCTTGTTGGTACTTTCTTGTCGAGAAGTCCATTTCTTGATGTTGGGTTATCACATCTGTTAGACCTAAGTTCATTACGTGGCTTAGGTGCTTATAACGATGAATAAAACAATCATTCTTGTGCTAAGGTGGTAAGGGTTCAAGACCCAATTTGTTGAATTAATTTGTCTAGCCTATTTGTGATTGAAGTGAAGATTCTAATCTTCTTTCAAACCCTTAAAATCTGAGAGCAAACATCTATAAATATATTACATTCTTTCGGCCATGGTAGACATGTTTCATCTCCTGAATGCCATAGTCTACATAATTTGTGTCATCTTCTCAATTATGTTAGATTGGTCAATTTTGAAACATGTATATGTAATCGTATTGTTATTTGGGTTAATCATAAAGATCTTGCTCTTACACTCTAAGTATTGAATTTCGTGCTATTGGTTATAGAAATGGTGCTATATTATTAGGAGCATACAATGTCGTCATTTTCTACAATATAAAGATTTCAATGTGGTAAATTTCTGAACTGTGTGTCCTATATTTTACAAGTCTTTGTTAAGTTCCATTTTGTTATATGTAGATATACGAATCACAGTTTTGCTAATAGCTTATTTTCGGCATATTAATTTCGTTTAGACATGTGTTTACTTTTAGCATATTACTTTTGTTTAGACATGTGTTTACTTTCAACATATTACTTTTGTTTTTATCTCAGCATATGTTAGAGTTTAGGTTGCGTAACCTACGTCTCCCGTTCGAGAGTGCTTATTTATAAATATCTTTGGAATAGCATATTTATAAGCGGCGATCTCGAATTGTCCACGTTTTTGGGACAGTTCGAGGTATGTGGTTGGGCAAGTTCTGAGCTATGTTGTACAACTCAGAGTAGATTTGATAGCGTTTCCTGGTGTTCTCCGGATACACACCCTCTTGACTGTTGTCGAGGCGTGTATCCGGAGAACAATGAGATGTCAGCCAAATTCTTCGGTTGTACAACGGCTTAGAACTTGCAACAAGAACCACATATCCTCGAATGGGATAGGACCAAACCTATTTAGAGATTAGGGGTTATCGTTGGTGCGTATTTAGTTGGTCAACAGATATTGCATGTTATGTAAACACTAACTTGACCTTCTTGTGTGTTGCTATTCTTGCATTAGTACTTTAATGCTCATATTCTCTGTTGATGTTGTGAAATCTGAAACTTGTTGGTGTAAGTAAACATCTGCTAGTGCTAAATTCACTTGTCATATGGAATGGGCTTTTGTTTTTTTATCTGAGTTGGTCAATAGATAGACTTTTGTTCGGAACAATTGCATACTATGAATTATCTGTTGATCCTTTACAAGATTTATTGTCAAGTGCATATAGTAGCTTCAAATTGCTTTCTCTCATGTCACACATATGACCTTATCGATAAGAAAACTCAAAATGTCGCAACTAGAGGCGTCGGCTCGTCGCGAACAGTAGAAGGTCTTCACGAGGGCCGAGCATGGTTCCAACTACTCAAGGGCGAGTAAGGTGAGGAAGAGCCGAGGACCAAACAAAGGGGCTCTGAGGAGAACGCCGCAGTTCTCGCTTCAATGCCAGGGGTGCGGGCCCTCCTAAGTACAAGAGGCGTCTGGGTCATTTATTGGCCAATTGGTGAGGAGAGAGTGCCCATAACAATTAAGGATTGGAGAAAGGATGTCGATCTGAAGCGAAGAATCGGTTGTGGGGCGAGGTTGAGTAAATGGATTATAGAGCGGGACGATGAACCCCAAATGAGGCGATGCGCCTTGAATAGGATGGGTGTGGCCTTGAGGCACTTCAAGACCCTTATGCCGCAATGATGCGTCTTTGAAAGGCCGTACACCATTCGAAAGTATCCATTTGTGACCCACGATGTTTGGGCGGAGTTCACGAGGATGAAGTATGCCGAGGCAGCCTTGGTGAGAGAGAACACCGCTGCCCGTGAGGCTTAACACGCACCCGCACCACCTCGGTACATGCGGCTATGAGGGAAGAAGGCGAGTGGGCGCGACAAGCCGAGAGTGCGCTAACTCCGGACGGTGATGCCTTACTCCCACATATCGAGGAGCGGCACGCATATGCGGGTATTAGCGAGGACAAAAAAACCCGACGGGCAGCTTGTAGTTGCAAACCACTGCTACCGCTCAAGTCGTCTCTACCATCGTAAGATATCTAACTTAGTACAATACAATTGACCCAACTTGTTGTATTTCAAATCTAATTAGTGCTAAGCTTATTACGGGAAGAGGTAAGCGGTGAAAAAAAGCAGGGGACCTTCTGAGCCAAGGGTCGCAGGACATCTGTCGTCTGCGATCGGAAGTCGACCATAAGGCGGTGCTTGCCGTGGGGCGACACACGAAGAAGTCCTACTTTCAAGATGACTCTGCAGTGCCAACTCAAGGTCATGGCGAGCACGTCAGGGGCGCCTCAACGCACTAAGGGAGCGGTGAGGAGGAGATTAAGGAGGAGATGAGGGGAGATCTTGCACGTGAGGAAGAGATAAGAGGGAGATGAGGGGAGATGGCGGCACGTGAGGATCGCTGAGGGCGAGATGATGGCGATGATTTCCCAGTCGAGCGGATGCCCTCGACTCTCGTAGAAAGTCTGTGCCCCCACCTATCATTGCGGTTCCAAAATTATCTGACCGGTCCCGGTGAAGGTAATAATTAATTTTTCCCGAGTTCAAGCTACGAGTGTAACTCCGCAATGTTTTTCCTCAAGTTGTACACTTCTTGCGGTGCTGCGAAGTGCCGACTCACCATCTTGACGGAGGATGGATTTCCGTCGAGGTTGCCGCGAGGTTGCATTTCCATGCAACGAGACCGATCTTGTGCATGGTCACTGTGGGGAAGGGCTACATGAGGTGCGGTGGACTCGCCCACGAAGACTTCTTATCACATGTGCTCGATTCCCCCAGCGAAGATATCACCACTCTCGGGCAAGCACGCATGTCGTTCATCAAGTGGCCCACGACGGGTGTCGTCTTGGTCAAGGTAAAAAGTCCTCCACGTCTTCTCTACCATTCGATTACTCTGCATAAGTTAAATATATCGTGCTTCAGTAGGTTCCTCCTGCGCTGCGCCGCCTCCCGCCTCCTGCGCTGATCTGCTCCTGCTCCTCACTTTGCTCCTGCTCCTGCGCTGATCCTGCCTCTGCTACACCACTTTGCTCCCTGCTTGCGCCTCCTCCTGCTCTGCTCCGTAGAACCACAGGAGGCCTCCGAGACTCCGTACAACCACAAGAGGCCTCCGAGACTCCTTCCGCCAAGAGGGCAAAGGCAGCAGAGAGCCACAGCGCCCTTAAGGTACTGAAAAGCCCATCGCCCGACCTCGGACACTCCTTGGCCCGAAAGAAGAGTCAAGACAGCCCACAGGCACCTGTATGATTATAAGGCCTCGAGCATGGAAAGCCCCTGATTGCATCGCATTTTGAATGAGCTAGGCAAGTGGACTCGCCTCCTCCATGGATGGTACCTTGATAAGGTGAAGGGGAAGAGCGTCGAGTCGACTTCAGCGTGAAGTATAAAATGGCACATTTTCACCGCGAGGAGAATGGAACATTCCCGTCGGTTTGAGGATCTATTCGTGTGTACCAAATGAAAGCCGTCGATATTTCTACTTTACGATCATGGACGCTGTGAGTATCACACCATATAGCTTGCGCTCATGACTTTTATATGATTTTGCATTATGTTTTCTCACATTCAACACGAGTTGCAGGATAATGAGACAACGAGCCGTGCGAATCTACGAAGTTGGGTTTCTCGACCCGAGCTTGTGTCTGCGATCATGGCTAGGCTTCAACAGGGGTTCGTTGCTAGCTACATCAAGGGGTATTATTGTGTGAGTCGAAGAAGGACTTCATTTTATTGCCGTACCACGAGGAGTAAGTAGTACTTTTCGATTCAATTACTTATACGCACTTAAAACCGTCTCGTGAACTTATTTCCTTGCACTACATTTTATTTAATAAGCAACCATTGGGTTCTACTCGTCCTCGTTCCGAGTGAAAACACGATCTACACATTTAACTTCGATCGAGAAGAGACCGATGGCATCTGCGATCAAGCCTCCTTTGCGAATAAGCGCATTATTGAAACCTAACACATCGAGGAATTTAACTACGTTTATTTTTTTTGACTCAATGGTGCTCTCCAATGTATGTAGGGTTTCTCGGACTATGTCGATGAAGGAGGGCATACGACGACAAAAAGGGCAAGACAACTGCGATATAAGCGATTTAAGGTACAAGTGCCTAGCATATATATGATTAATTTTTTGACATCTAATCTTCGTGGGCTGAATTTCTTTTCTTTCTTAGCGAGTGCCATCAACAGGCAGCGGTGACCATTCTTGGCTTCTATGTCATGCAATACATGCTCATCGTGGTGACAACTCACACCATTTCCTAAGGTATAATTTTCTATCTGATCAAGTATTAGATTTATGAAGTAATACAAAATAATTCTATTGGAACACTGCCATTATCTAAAAGCACTAGTATTAGTTAGCTCTACATGAAACACTAGTGTGGTCCAATCCAAAACGTGAAGCTTCTAAAAGGCGGTGCTACATGACGAATATTGTTCCATTTGAATTTTAGTAGAAAATTACATCACTATATTTTTGCTTGGCCTTAGGAGTATCTGTTTTAAAATATTTGTTATTTGAGAATCAAAAGATAGAATCAATAAAAAAGCGAGAGAATTTCACCTCTTACATTATGTGTCTATTGTTCTTCATCCGCGATTGCGTCTATAATTTGTGATTGATCGTAGGCGTTCGACAACGTTTTACAACGCTATAGACAAATATAATGGCATGAAGGAGTAGCTTTTACATTTGTCCTTTCAGCGCATTGAGGCATTACTCAATGTCTTTACTAGAATATTAGCTTCTCACATTTGGAATTTTTTACATTTTGAATTAATCTTTTATAATCCAAATATTTTCTAAACCCTTTCGTAGTTCTGTCTATTTTGTGATTGCCCCTAATACTTATCTATGTTTCCCTAATTTTATGTATGTGCATAATAATATACTTAGCCTTTTACATAGAAATTTTGAAACTGAAATTAATCTGATCATTTACGCTTTTGCGGAAGATCAATATCCCCAGAAGAGTTTAGACAACAAAGCACTCAACAATTTACGAGACCACTTATGCGATGTGGTCTTGGTTAGAAGTTATATCGAGAGGATGGCAGGTTTAGAGATCCGACGATCGTACTAGTCCATATGTAAACAATATAATATATGTCAATGTGATATGTATCGAGGAAGTCCATGTTCGATTGTCATGTTTGTGTTGTCTATTGTGAGCGACTATGATATATGTGTGTTGTAATTAAAGCGTTTACGTTACGTGAATGTGATATATGCATCCTGTCTTCTGTGTTGTGAATGTGATGATATATATATTGTGCATATTGTTTTAATCTGTGCATTTTTTGGAGAAATTGCAAAAATGGCACACCCTAATGGGTCATCAGAATCGGTTCTTTAAGGGAAGTGATTGTGATGATACCATCATCAGAATCGGTTCTTTAAGGGAAGTGATTCTGATGACCACCTCATCAGAATCGGTTCTTTAAGAAAAGTGATTCTGATGACACACTCATCAGAATCGGTTCTTTAAGGGAAGTGATTCTGATGACCACATCATCAGAATCGGTTCTTTAAGAAAAGTGATTCTGATGACACACTTATCAGAATCGGTTCTTTTGTGGAACCGATTCTGATGAGTATGTCATCAGAATCACTTTTCTTAAAAGAACCGATTCTGATGATGGGGTCATCACAATCACTTCCCTTAAAGAACCGATTCTGATGATGGTATCATCACAATCACTTCCCTTAAAGAACCGATTCTGATGACATTTTATCACGATCGGGTCAAAACCGATTCTAATAGCTCCACCTCATCACTATCTAAGGACATCGTATCGCTACTAGAACCGATTCTAATGATAAAAAAGAACCGATTCTGATGTGCCGTTCTGCAGTAGTGATAGGCCGCCGCAGCCACTGGCCCCATCCATGGGAGGGCAGACAACAGTCGCTAGGGTTTGGGTGCAGAGGTGTACGGTGATAGGATCGGAGGTGAGGTGGGTTGGGGTGGGTAGGCTGGCACCGATACCATGCCGATGACATTGGTATCTCATTGTCCCCGCCTGAGTGCGTGACCTCGTCTAGGGAATTTGGGGATGGCATTGATGGGATAAGGAATTAGGGGAATGGGCCGAATGGTTGATCAGTGTTTGGTCAAATCGGTTTTTGAAATAAAAACCGAACTGTACATCGAAAACCAAATAGTATTAAAATACAAAGCAAACCATAAATTAAAAATCAAATAAACAAAAAAATCGATTAATTCCATTCGATTTGGTTTTTCGATTTCGGTCTAAAAATACTCACCAGTAAATATGCTTCTTCCCCTTGAGTTGACCGTGAGCGATACTGTGATTGATTAATTCCACTTGTTACGCCAAAGAGAATCCTTTCTTTCTTTTTGCTCTTAAGAAAAAAGAATCCCTTCTTTCTTTTTCCTTTTTCATCGAATGCCACAGAATCTTTCACTTGTTTCCTACGAAGGCGCATCAGCGTATGCGTGACCAGGGATCACATTTTCGTCGAAATTCGGCGAAATTTTAGATTTCGGACCCTCCGAGATTAGAAAAGCCGGGCAAATTCAAAAATTCAAAAAAAAATTGAAATGTTACAGTAATTTCAGAAATTTCGGTAAATTTCACGAAATTTCGGGGTTTGAGTCCGGATTTTGAATTTGGTCCAATAACCTATTAGAAAGTAATCTTCTATGAAAATTTGTTGAAAAACTAATTTTTTTAGATTTTTTAAAATTTGGGTAGAAACACTGTCAGATTTTTAAAAAAATTTACAGGATTGATAATGATATCAAAATTTTATGGTACCATTATTAGTAGTTTGGGATCATACAAAAAAATAAAAATAATTTAACATCATTTGTTATCTTTAAAAAATCAAAAACAGAATGGACATAATTGGGACAGTAAACTTGTTAGATTTTTCTAAATTTTCTCGAGTGTGATCATCATCTAAAACTTTTATGACAGATTAATAATTTCCTCAGTAACATTATATAAAATGTTAAAAAAATTCAATTTTCTTTGTTTGCTCAATAAAATCTTTCAATGCAGTAAGCACTGAACTTAATTTGTTGTATTATATTTCAAAAATCAAACAGTGAAAGAACATAAATGGCATTGTGTCTTCTACGAATTTTATAAATTCGCTGGAGCGTGATCATGATTCAAAATTTTTATGAGATATTAATCATTTCCTTGTCACCCTTATGTAAAAATTTTAAAAAATTTAAACATTTCTTATTGTTAAAGCAAATCTATTATTGATCATCGGCCTTTTAACAGGATAGTAGCACTGTTGGAATTTTTAAAAATTCATGATACCTGATCATCATATGAAAATTTTATAAGAATATTATAGATATGTCAGTATCATCTAGAAAATTTTTAAAAATTTTATAATCTCATTTATTCTAATTTTCATTCGGATGAAACTTGCCGCTCAGTGCTTTACCAAGACAGTACCAATGTTTGAATTTTCAAAAATTCCTCACATTTGATCATCATCTCACATTTTTACTGAAATAATATAAATATGTCATGAATCTCCAAAAAAAATTTCAAAAGTTTCTAACGTCGTTTGTACTATGTTTCATCCGGTTCAAACTTGCCGATCAACGCTTCATCGGGACAGTACCAATGTTTGAATTTGTTAAAGTTCCACAGAACTGATAATCACCTGAAAAGTTTATGACAACATCTCTAATGTGTTAGGAACCTACAAAAAAAATTTCAAAATTTTTCGACATCGTTTGAACCAATTTTTAGTCAGTGCATTTTGACCGAAATTTCGGGTAATTTCGGCGAAATTTCGGAAATTTTGGTGCAAAACAAACCGGATTTGAATTTTGGTTTTTGAATTTTGAATGTATTCGGCCGAAATTACCGAATTTGTCTGAAATTTCGGATTTTGGCTGGGTCTGAATTTCTCCGAGAAACGAAAATTTCATCCCTGTGCGTGACAGCCATGAATTGTACGAGCTGCGAAAATATACGATTCCTTGTGCACATGCAGCCAGCGATAAACTAATAGATTATAAACCGTACCTATGTGATTCCTGACTAGCTAGTTTATTAGGACTTATTCAATACTAATTACACTCTCGGTGGCAAATATATATTATTTTAGATATCAACTTGTTTCAAAAACTCGCTTTTGTCCGCTAACTTTTATTGTGATATATTTATAAAATCTAATAAAAACATAATATTATAAAAGTACTTTTAGAGACAAAAGTATGCATATAATTTTTATGTGTCCAATACAATTTTTTTTTAAAAAAATACTAATAGCAACGTACCAAAGTCTAATGGCACGTATCTGAAATAACCTATTTTGAACGAGGAAGTAGTACATTAAGACATTAAGTTCGGATAGGTCTGCACCAGAACACGCGTGATCCGTATGATCAGCTGCACGTCTATAGATTTCGACCGGCACACGACACACATGCTAGCTAGTAGGGTAGTAGGTACGGATCAGCTGCACGTCCATAGATTTCGACCGGCAATATGACATTCATGCTAGCTAGTAGAGTAGTAGGTTTTTTCTAGCCATCTTTTTTCTAGCCACCAATAATTTTTTTTATAAGTCTAATCCTATTCTAAATAAATTTATAAAAATAGCCAACTCCTCAAACTCACAGGCATTTCACGTGTCACTCATCGTGCTACTGTAGTACGGCATGTTTTTTTTACTGAGTAATTTTTCTAGGTATATTCATCAATTAAGCATCTTGATTAGTCTCTTAATTAATCGCTTTAATTATTTTATTACTTAAATAAGTTACTAATCAAGTGACCTAACTCAATTAAGTGACTAATTAAGTCACTACCGGGCTAGGTTTGCTGAGCACCTACCTACCGAGCTAGGTAGCTCAGCAAATCCCTATTGCCGAGCTTATGCTACGCGACAGGTAATTTATCGAGCTCAGAAGTGCTACTATCATGATAGATTGTGCAGCTACATTACGGAAACATGATAAGTCGATGCATGTCACCTACTACGTCTTCTGTGGTCGATAATGAGACTATTTTTATTTCAAAGTGAGCTAAATTTGTAAAAAAAAAATATATCAAATAGGCACAAAAGCGAAAACTTCTATATGCTGCACAGCTAGCTGAGAGTAGTAGTTGTGCAAGGACACAGACAAATCATGCAAACAATTAAATTAGTATGAGTGCTGATGCTAACTATCTGTCGTTGACATAATCGCCAAATTAGGACGCCCTCTTAAAGAGTCGTAACGAACTCGATCATGGCGGCTTGTGAATAAAGCAAGATGCCCTCCTGAGCACAACATTGGCGAGCTGAAATAGTAGACAAGCTAAAGATACCGTCTCATGTACGGAATTATTAAAAATAAACCACCGGGAAAAAAAATTTCAGAAATATACTGATGTCGCCCGTTGGCTGCGCGACAGGGGCCTAAATAGAAAAATACACGGACGACACGAGGTCGGCCGGTGACGTAACCGTGTCGCCCGCTAAAAAAAGAAAGCGAACGGTGCGTCTCGCCCGGCGAAAGGGCGATACTAAGAGAATCGACCGGCGAACGGGCGAAGGGGGGTGGCGCGGGCCCGTATCACCTGACGAACGGGCGACACGCGCGTTTACAAAAAGCGTCGCCGATTCATTATTGGCATTCTATTTGAATTGAGAAGAGAGGGAGGGAGAGGAAGAGGAGAGGAGAGAAGAAGGAAGAGGGGGAGATTCTGCGCCAGTGTTTGGAGGTAAATTTCTGTTGTTTATTTTTGTTAGCAGCAAATTATGATATGTTAGAAATAGTTTTAGATCTAGGGCACTGAGCAGTAAATAGTGGTAGATTAGAAATAGTTTTAGATGTAGGTTACGGATAAATGTAGGGGATAAATGTAGGTAAATTGATAGGTTACGAATAGAGAATTTTAGGTAAATTGATAGGTCACAGCTAGTTGTAGTTTAGAAAATTTAGATATTTTTTACGGAAAGGAGTATATCGGTATATATTGATGGTAATGTAGTTGCGAATGTATATTTTTGTTAAGATATAAGTACATCGATATGTATATATTGTTAGGAATGAATGTACATGTTTTTACAGATATAAGTACATCGATATGAATTATTAGGAATGTAGATGTTTTTTACGGTTAGATATATATTCTCGTAACATGTAGGTATAGTTATGTTACGTCATAGTATTTTATACGGAAAGTAATTAATTTGTGAGTGAATGAATGGATTCGCAGATATGGCAGAACGAGTTCCATTTAGAATCTATTATGGAGATGGGGTTGTAATGCATGGTTTGGAGGGTGCAGATCTTAGTAACATGCAGTATGTGGACAGAAGTTTGAGTAGGGTCGACGAGCGCATATTTGCTTCCGTGTTGAAATGGTTGTATTATACTTTTCGGATGGAACAAGAGAAGTGCGAGTTGAAGGTATTTTGCCTATGTAGTATGCGAAACGACCCTATTTACTGGGAGCTAGTTGAGCTAAAGGGAACCCCATCGTAGAGATCATATTTGAGGGCGGCAGAGCAAAGGGGATGGAATCGGGTGCTTTTAGTGCGAGCATATGAGAGGGATGTTGCCTCCCAGCAGCAGTTGGACGTCGGTGAGTGCAGTCAGCCTCAAAATGAGCTCAGTTTCGGTGACACCGAAATTGGGGGATCTAGGCATGAGCAGCATGTTCAGCAATGCAACGATGACATCGTTTGCCAAAGCGGTGAACAGGGTGAGTTTCGGGAGGATGATGAAAATGTTGGCCAAGAAGCGCGGGGACTGGCAGACGAAGGTGAGCAAATTGATGAAATAACAGCTAGGATGGAAGAGGAAGACCGTGAGTACAGCAGAGCAGAAGATGAGGACGACGATGAGTCGGATGAGGAAGATGGAGGTACGGAGCCGCCTGTGCCAGCCGAGTGGAGCACGCAGCAATTTGATAGGCTGGTTGTCAATGAAAGCAACCACATGCTTTGGCAGTATACTGATAATGAGGTTAGGCTTGACAGTATCTACCCGACAAAAGAGGCTGTGCAGGATGCCGTGAAAGATTGGGCTCTATCGTTGAGGACTTTCAGGGTTAAGAAATCAACCCCAACCTGCTACGACGTGGTGTGTGAGATCCATGGGTGTCCGTGGAGAGTGCACTCGTACAAGCCCAAATGGGGCATCCATTGGATATGTTCGAAGGTTGAGCAGCACACATGCATGATCGAGGAAGCGATTGATGGCTCACAGAACTCATCATCCGGTATGTCGCGAACATCATGTACGCAGAGATAGTGGAGAACCTGAGTTTTGAGCCCCGTGCTATTATCCGAGCGATCGAGAACAGATATCAGTACACAATTAGCTATGGGAAGGCGTGGAGGGCGAAACAGAAGGCATTAGAAATGAGGTTTGGGAAGTTTGAAGACTCGTACCACAACCTGCCCGCACTGCTCAGTTGCATTCAGGGAAGAAATTCTGGGACCTACTATGATTATCAAGATTGTCCGTCAATCCAGTGGCCAACTAAAATGCATCTGAGGAAGGTGTTCTTCACATTCGGAGCTTGCATTAAGGCGTTCTATCACTGTCGTCTATTGTTGTACGTGGACGGCACATTCTTGATCGGGAAATACAGAGGGCAAATACTGACAGCTGTGGGCGTCGATGGGAACAACCAGATTCTGCCTGTTGCCTTTGCCTTCGTAGAAAGCGAGAACTACGAGAGTTGGCTGTGGTTCCTACGAAACTTGAAGATCGGGGTGGTCAAAACTCGTCCAGGTGTGTGCGTCTTTGCATGACAGCATCTTGGCTTGCTTAGTGCTATCAACCACCGCAAACAGGGAAGAGGAGCCATTCGATGGCTCGACTTGCAAAGTCGATGGTGCATGAGGCATTTGGGTGCAAACTTCTATAAGCAATTCAGAATAAGCAATCGATCAACATGTTCAAAAGACTATGTAATCGCAATCGAGAGCAAGTTCGGACTCTGTGGAAAAATCTTGATGACCGACAAGGAAACACAAGGAGCAGATTTAACAACAATAGTGGCAAGTGGAACATAGGAGCAAAGTGACCTCTTTTCCCCCGCCAACAGAGGATGAGGCGACTAACCGCCGCCGAGGCAAAGGCCAATCAAATGTTTCTGACCGATCAAGAACGAACCGAAGAGAAGTGGTCATCGTTATATGACACACATGGGGTCGATCACGTGTGATGACCACTAACTTTGCGTAAGTTTACAACCGGGCAATGCGAGGATGAGGTGTCTTCCGCTGGTAGGAATTGTCGAGGAGGCCGAGGGTACAACCAAGTACTTTGTGGACAATCATGCATTTGCCGACATAGTAATGAGAAATGAGAAGTTCTGTGACTCTTCGATGATCACTAAATACATGGATGAGAAGAGTCGAGGCGGCCAAACACAGAGCTATCAAAGTTGGTGCACGGACACCGCGCTCGAGGTGATCTGCAGGGATAAAGGAAGGCGTGGAACCAACCAGAGGGTTGTCACCCAGGAGTGCATCTTACAGGCTGAGTGCAAATGCTTGTGCAACAAGCCATACCTTTTGCACAGGCCATGTTCTTATGTTATAGCCGCGTGTGCTTTATTTGGAATGCAACTTGGTACATACCTATCTGAATATTTCATGAAGGAAAGGGTGATGGCAACTTGGAGCGAAGAGCTTTATGGCTATGGGGTTGTGGGTTCTTTCACCACAACTCCTGGTGTTGATGAAAGGTTCTGGGTCCCCGATCTTGATGCGAGAAGAGTGAAAGCAGGGCGTCGAAAAACAAGGCGTATAAGAAATGACATGGATGAGTCAGAAGCTGGCAAATGCGTGAAGAAATGCTCATTATGAAACCAACGAGGACATACGTTCAAGAACTGCCAAACACAAAACGAAGAAGACGAAGGAGGAGATGGCCACCCGACTGCTGCACGATGCCATCGCACCGGATGACAAGCAGTTTGCATTATCATATGTCATATATCAAATTTATATTTCATCGATGTAACGTGTTTTGTATGAACTCTGTTGCGAGTTGCGAGTGTTGTGTCTCGATAAATTGTTGCAACTGTTTGAGGATATTTTGTAACGAAGCCCGCTTTTTATGTGCGATTTGTTTCGACATATTGTTGTGATGCTTGTGCGATTTACTGACTCTTTTGTTTACATATGTGTTTCGGTTCTAACTTTTTTGTAAATTGCGGTGATGGCTCACCAAAGACAGTGATGACGACCGCCTTCGAGTTGTTGGACCCGGCCGTCGATCGTGGTCACCGTGCCGCTCGCCACCGCTGTCCTGAGAGGAGGGAGGGACCTCAGGAGCTAGGCGTCCTTCGACCTAGGCCAACATAGCGCAGCAGACCTGGACGATCGATCCGCGTTGGGTCCCCAGGTAACATATAAGTATTTAAATTTGTAAACATGTTTGTTCTAGCAGCATGACTAGTGCAGCACTGATATTAATGACATGTCTTTGTTTGTTAAGCTTCGCGCTTCAGGGTTGCTGCCCCTCGACCGGATGGTTGAGCTCCTGGGACGCCGGTTCCCGTACGACCGGTCGCTGATCACCGCTCTGGTGGATCGGTGGAGACCGGAGACGCACACCTTCCATCTCCCTGTCGGGGAGATGACGATCACTTTGCAGGACGTCTCCTACCTCCTCGGCCTCCCAATCGCGGGCGGTTGTGGTGCCCAGACGCCCACGAGGATCGCTCCAAGAATTGCTTGCCTGACAGTTGCGGTGTGCTACCACCCCACGCGTACAGGGCCTTCGACCACACGCACGGACCGACCTTGAGCTAGCTTGGACAGTTTGTGGTACGTCGGTAGCATTTAATACTAAATTGTGTACGTACTGCTTAAAATAACAAGTGAGTTTTTTTACAGCGTGACCAGATCGTCGAGCCAGCGGACGAGTAGAGCCTCAGCCGCCACCTGGAGGCGTACCTGCTGTGGCTCTTCGGTTGGTGCATGTTCACGACGTCCCATGGGGATAGCGTGGACAGCACTGGTGCGTCATGCGAGAGATCGCCGACGCACCCCTCGACGCCGTGCCACAGTACTCCTGGGGATCGGCCGTGCTGTGCACCACCTACCGTGCACTCTGCGTGGGGTGTACATGGATCGGCGGCCAGGCGACCTTTGGAGGATGTCCACTGCTAGTACAAATTGTGGGCATACGAGAGTTCCAGATCGGCCGCCCCAGATCGACCTCCGGCTGTCTGAGGCATGTACCGTGACGACGCCGATGGTCCGACCGTGGGCACCATCTCGTGCCAGCGACGGGTAAGATATTGCAACCGTGATTTTGGTACTTTTGTTTTACTTTTTTGAGTGCTAACGGTTACGTTCTATCGTGATTACAGCCTTTCTGGGCGCACAGGGCTGTGCGGGTAGCCTACCCGCATTTCACGGCCGCGTTCGACCACCTCACCGAGGACCACGTACGCTGGACGCCGTACGCGGACGCTGAGGTCCAGGCTCGTGTCACGGGTGGCCTGTCCACCCTTTGCACACGGGACGCGGGCTACTGGTTCACCCGTCGGTTCCTCGTGTTCGACGTCTACGTCGAGGGCTACGCTGTCCATCGTGTGATGAGGCAGTTTGGCCTACGACAGTGTTTCGGTGCACGCACGACCGCGGCAGCCCCACCCGCAGCCCACGCCAGAAGTTCCCGTGACGATGTTTTCATAACTATTACCGTAATGCCATGTAATAACGCTTATATTTATTTCTTACCCACAGCACGAGGAAGAGCGCACCTGGACCCTCGCACGTACGTATGGTGCCTTGGGCTGAGGAGTGGGGAGGAGCCCTCGAGGACGTTTACGTCGAGGCTGCGCCGTACGACCCGCGGACGCATCACAGCAGACGCCATCGGTACACTCCCGGACTCACCTCCGCTTGGTACGTGTCGACCCGATCCTCCTACACACGCTCCTGTGGTGGCGACACGCGTACCCGCCCATATGGACTCGGCGGCGCACACTTTGGCACGTTGCCTCATACATTCGGTATAATCTACCGATTCGTAATTTATTTTGCTAACTAATTGGTAATTAACTTGGCAGGTGATGTCATGCTCCATCACAACAGGAGTTTCAGGCTTGCATACTCGGTGACCACCGAGTCGAGGTGACGAGACAGAGGTCACCTTTACGCGGGAGGTTTCGACGCCGACACTCGCGCCGAGTTGTTCGGATATCGCGTCCTACCGACGCAGCTCAGGCGTGCCGCTTAGCGGAGGCAGGGTGCAGCAGTACATCTTCAAGACGCTACCGCCCCGCAGTCGCGAGAGGGCACGCTGTTTCGGTGAGTTCTAAGATGCACTTTGTTCACGTGTTACAATCGCAGATAACAATGCTCTAAACAATTCTTCATTTGCTCTGAGCCCACAGTACGCCATACGCAGCCAGCTTGCACTTGCTCTCGGCGACTACGAGGACGAGGGTGATGACCCAGACCCGGTGGACTACGAGGACCCTGTAGCGAGGTTCCTCGTCCCGGACCAGCTGGGTCTTCACAGCTGTACGGAGCGCCACCACCGACGCAGACTTACTCAAATTTAAGCACGCGACACCTCCATTTAGGCGCAGAGGGCCCACAACGCCGACGCAGCTTGACGACTCATGGGACTGTGTTCGAGGAGGAGGCCTCCCTGCAGGCCGATAAAGAGTTTCTTTTTATTTTTATTATTGGTAGTATATTATGTACTTAGTTACTCGCTTGAAACATCATGTTGCACCTGACAATTGCATTCCCTTTGTTGTAATTTAAATCTTATGTCCTTAGTTAATCCTTGCATCACCTAGTAGCTTTGTGACACACCTATTACCTTTATCGACCGAGACGACAAGACGCCGCACCCGCCAGATCGAGACGACAACACGCAGACCCACTTTCAGATCGAGATGACAACACGCTGCACCCCGCTTTCGATCGAGACGACAACACGCCGCACCCCGCCAGATCGAGACGACAACACGCTACACCCCTTTTCAGATCAAACGACAACACGCGTTGATCGTGCCGCGCCTTTTCGGCAAAGGGTGACACATCGCAGCCTGGACAAGTCTCAGAATTGTGTTGAGTAACCACTCACCACCACTATAAAATAGGGCCAAGGCGAGACATCCAAACACAAAGAAACCAGCAATAAACGCCGCTTGAATCTACACAAATTAGGGCACAATGTCGTTTCACCGTCGCTTCTTCAAAGCGAAGTCATCCCGCCCAATATCCGGATGCCATGAGCGCCGACGCGAAGTTCTCGCGGAGTTGCCCGACCCAAATGCGATCGCAACCTACCGCGAAGATGATGCAATCTACCCATGGAGAGACGGCCGCCACACTCACTCTTGTTGTAGGCTACACCTACAAGGTAAGCCTCTACCGTGTCCACACAATACAGGTAACACCACCATCTCTTGCATCGTTCTTTCTTTTCTCAAAGACAAGGATCGGTGTTGCTTCTTCCAATGGATCGACGGGCCGAACGACGTGATCATTTAATTTCTCTACAACTGCCACGACGCCTACCCCGCTTCGCCCGAGAACTTCACCCGGTGGGAGAGGCCGCCAAGATATCGCCCTTTTCTAGATCGACCAGAGCTTAGGGCCGGTGGGCAAGGGGCCAACCAATCGGTGAGTTTCATGCGACATACTCATGTTAAACTCGCAAAGTAGTAGTTCTAAACTAGTTCATCGCACACAGGAATTCAAAAGGAAACTTGCGAATTTGCTCAAGTCAAAGGAGCAACCTCCTCCAGGGCCACCCGAAAGCCCCGACGCTTATAACATGGCTCGCAGCGATGGTTGATACATACCACGGTGATCTAGCAGACCGGAGATTCTACCGATGCCCCTTGGCCGAGGATGAATGGTGCTGCTACTTCAACTGGGTAGACCCGGAGATGTACCACCCACATCTCATGCTTCTGCATGGGATAAGCGGGGAGCAACCTCTCCGTGGTGCCACTACCGCCCGTAAAAGCCGGACTTCGAGTACGCCCACGGTGTTATTCAGCGACCAAAGCGGGCATCTTGCATTGATCATGGGCACGCTCCGGTTGTCCAAGGATAAGGCCAACACACACCTCCCGCACCATATAGTGGAGTGCGAAATAAACAGAGCAGGCGTCTCCGCATGCCTCCGCCAATGTACCAACACACCAGAGGTGCAAGAGGTTCCTCCTCTCAAGAACAAGGGACAAGGGAAGCGACCGGCTAAGGTCCGCAAAGACGCAACAAATCCTTGACGTTACATGCAGACCAACCGGGAACCCGTGGTATTAACATAGGGGACGCCGAATCGGATGACATGCCCAAATGGGAGGGTAGAAATCTACATAAAAAGACCAAAAATTATGTCTTATACACCGAGACGCACGGCATAGGGCACCCATTCGGCGGCAATTTGGGAGAATGCGGATCCCCATGGAGTTCTTTTCATAGTAGGGATCGAGCGGTGTCCGAGGACTAATCGCACAATAAAAACGGACGGGTAATATGCGAAAATGTTGGACATCATTCATTTGTACCAGATAGGTCGAACGATCATTTGTTCTACCATGACGAACATTGCTTTCGTTAGTTAGTTAAATCAAGCAATTTCGCCACCGTTGTAATGCCCTTCTAATATAATCTAATCTATCGCTTATTTTATCATCTGAACTTTCACTGTATGTGCCCTTCAAATTTTCTAAAGTGCTTTGTTTCATTTTTCATTCGGTTCAAACTTGTCGGCCAGCGTTTTATCATGACAGTTGTATTGTTTGAATTTTAAAAAATTCCTCACATCTTCAAATCATTTGAAATTTTTATGGTAATATCACCACTTTATCAGAAACCTCCATAAAAAATTTCAAAATTTTTTGACGCCGTAACTTCTGTGATTTCGTGGCCGCGAGTGCCTTTTTCGATTTTCGTAACTTCCTACCGGGGCAACGTCTGGCTATCTCGCCCATACGTAAGTGGTAGCCCGCGTTGCATAGGTCGCGCTTGATTTTTCTCATATTTTTTGGCCCGTATCCGTCTTGTCCCGCGGTCCGACGAAAACCCTTAAGTGGCCACGATTTCTGTGGTTTCATGGCCGCGAGTGCCTTTTCCCATTTTTGCAACTTCATGCCGGGGCAACGTCTGGCTATCTCGCCCATACATAAGTAGTAGCAGTCAAATGCTTAGGACTTGGTTATGTCAGTATTCATGCATGTGTAAATGATTGCATCCTTTATTGGAAGGATAATGCCAATGCTGATTGTTGTCCAAAGTGTAAAACTTCTCGATGGAAATCAGAAAAGAAGAGTTTAGATGGGAAACACATACACAAGGTACCTAATAAGATTCTTCATTATTTTCCAATAAAGAGAAGGTTCCAGAGGTTGTTTATGTGCTCAAGAATAGCTGCTCTAACAAGATGGCATGACGAAGAGCGCACAAAAGATGGTTTGCTTAGGCATCCAGCAGATTCTCCTCTTTGGAAAGATTTTGACCACAAATATCCAGATTTTGCTTCCGATAGTCGCAATCTTAGATTTGCATTAGCTACAGATGGTTTTAATCCTTTCAGATCCATGAATATCTCTTATAGTATTTGGCCTTTTATTCTAATTCCATACAACTTCCCTCCATGGATGTGTATGAAGCAACCAAATTTCATTGTTTCTTTGATAATCCTGAGTCAATATGCTCCTGGTAGTGATATGGATGTCTTTGCGGAGCCGCTAGTTGGTAGGGATGTTATATTATATGCTGTCCTAAGAGCTGACACCCCTGTTGCTAAAGCAACAATTGTGTCAACTGACCCAAGCGACACAGTGGGAGGTCAAGCTCTTGGTGTTGAATATTTTGAAGTAATTATGAATGTTGTGTTGAAAAAAGATGCATTGCTCCCTCGTCCATATGATGATATGAAAACAATGGCTGATGCTCACCATATGCCCATTGCTTGGCCACACAATAAGGTATAGAATATGAATATAGATTATTGTTTTTTAACTGTAATGTCTAACCTTCAAAATCTAAATCCATCTTTTTAACATATGTAGCTGAAGTGCTGCAACAAGCGACCTCAATCTCAACGTGCAGGTAAACAGGGAAAGAAATGGGCTAATTGTGACAAAACATGAGTTGATTTTTAATAAGAAATATACCTTTGAATTTTCTTATGGTTGTGGATGTTAATATAACAACATGTCCCGAGGAATCTTCTTATTTTTCGTTGTTTCTCTTGGAGATAACCTCAATGCTTGAAAATATGAAGCTTTCTTCTGCTTTTGTTATATTTTCTGAACTTCTTATCTCTTGTGTATGACTTTAGCATTGTTTTTATTTCCTTTAAACTCATGATTTGTCATGCAGGCCCTCAGCCAAACAGCCAGCATGTAGCATTGTAGCTCCACTAGAAAGCAATATAAAGGCAGATGAAGTTGGATTTGGTATGTAATTTCTCTTTATACAGAAGTTGATTTTTGGAGGCAGAATAGTATATACACGTAATGATGAATTATAGTATTTTTTGCCATTTCAGCTTGCTCCATCCGCCCCTGTCCTTTAATTTCCTCAAAATTTAGTAATTGTTTGAGTTGTAAAAGCAGATACATTGCACTAGACTCAATTACATCGATCTATCATGCACGCACAATTTGCATGCAGCAAGATGCACCCATATGTTATGTGGCCGTTTTGCACTAGACTCAGGAACTGGCTCTCAATTGTATAGCTTTTTGTATTCTAGTTCCAGTTAATCATGTGGGGTCTAATCCTAGAAAAATAATCTTCCTGCTAACATTTCGTGCTTGTAGTCATGCTTCATTTCTAGGCTTCATTTCGTGCTTGTAGCCTACATGCACTAAAATTTCCATTTCATGTGCAGTGTGCTTCATTTCGTGCTTGTAGTCGACATGCACTAAAATTTCCATTTCATGTCATTTCGTATTGAAAAAAGGTGTTTGTTCCCCTTCTTTTAGAGGCACATTTATCTTTTGCAAAAAAGCAAGTAATTGAAGTCTATTTTGTTTGGGAGGGCAAAACATTGCATGGTACCCATGTAAGTGGCAACTGTGCTTCTATACTCCTCTAAGAACTAAATTGCACAGTGCAAAAAACCAGTATGGTTAGTACTAGTGTAGTGTGTGGTTGATCGACTAGATACTCCATTTTGAAAGCTATGCCTCCTTGAGCCCCTGACAGCCATGCTGGTCGGCCAATGCCAGTGTGGTAGCTACCGTGCATGCTTGTGCCGATGTATCTGCATAGCATGTCCTCGCAGAACAACTTGAGCCTCTCGAGGTTGTATCTGTCCGACGCCACAAGCAAATGATGAGCAAATCCATCCAGTTGCCCCCTCCAGACTTTGAAATTGCTGAAAAGTAAGTGTATGTAGATACAACAATGAGGTTCCTAAGTGACGACAAAGCAAGATAGTACAAGAAATGAATCTCCAAGATCTGCAGCTATTCTCAAAATTTTTTTGAGTTTTGGTTTTCGAGCCGATATCATGAGGAATTATATCTGCTGGAGATGACCAACTTTAATGCTTATGACCATATGACTCTTTTGCAGGGGCACGAGAATGGTTGTGACCCTCAAAGCCTCAAGTGTTGTTTGATCGAGCAAGAATCTTTTTGTGAAGTCTGGAAGCAAATGCAAATATGCAATATATGTTCTGCTGACTGCCAATTCTTCTAGTTTGTTGGCAAGCATGTGTAATGTTTTGTAATCATGACAGTATGCCACTGTGTACTATTCTTTTGGACATCCAGACCAATATGTTGGATCTGTTGGTAGCCAATTAACTAGAGCTAGCTAGATTGATTAGTGCACCTTCGCTACTTAATGGAATCTTTTGTAATCATGACAATTTCTAATCTATATAATTCGATGTTACCTTATGGAGTATATGTTTTCATCCGGTGGTGGGGCGCACACATGGGGCCACCATCCTGCGCCATGGCCGGCCCAGTTAATCCTACGAGCTAAGTACCCACTCCCTTCCTTCTTTCATGAATGATTTGAATGCTACTAGTCTAGATTGAAGAGACAATGGTTGTAGATTTTATTATGCCGTCCTATGTTCCCATTTTATTTGTGAGTAGAAAGGTTTGCTCATTTGTGTATTGTCATGTCTCGGATGCATCATCATCATACAGATACCCATTTGGCTCTCTTGTGGTTTTTGCTTCGATCCAAAGGACCGTGAGTTTTCGATCTCTCATCTTGTTTTTGTAGCTGCCATTAAGTGTTGAATAGCCTTATTATTCCTTTTGTCAATTCCTTCATGCAGACCCTATTTAGGAATTTATTCTATGTTCAGGAATCTACAAGAACAATGGCTAGATCTTAAGGTAAATCTTATTTGACCTTTTTCCCCTGTCTATTACTTGATGTCATCACCTCATTTTCTATTTGCCTATTAATTTTTTATCCTCTTCACATTCCAAGAGTGTTGTATACAATAATTGTGGGATACTAGGAACCGAAAGATTGCTATATGCCTGCATATTTTACGTAGCATTCTTATCTTCTTGTCACAAGTTCGTCCATGATATAATACTCAGGAGAGGTGAAACTGGTTAATCTTCAGTTTGGTTCCTTTTTGATCTTTCTCTTGTTAGTGCCTTTTGTCAGGTAAATTGCGAGTAAACTCGTCCACGCCATCAAAATTGTGTTCAACAGCCATACGTTCCGTGCAAGTTAGTACTTTTAATTTTTCTTTTCTTGATTTTTGTAGATAATATAATAGTGGCCGTGGCACCTAAGCCACCTGCTAACCATCTCCGCTATGATGACAATGATGAAGAGGAAGAACTGGTAACGTTCTCACAATATTTTAAAGAATTTTGTTTTACGAGGATGGGTTGGTGTTCCTCATAATGTTCTCTCTCCACTCAGAGAAGTTCAAAATACCACAAACAAAGAACTTGGTGGAAGAGAAAGATTTTTATATTTCTTCAAGACAAATTGAGATTACCTGGTAACGTACATGGTGCACCTCTATTTTTTTATGAAATGGCAGTGTGATGAATGTGGCATGCATTTCACTTTCTAGATATCTTGTTGATGGCGCTTATTTTTCATCAAAGATGAAAGCATGGGTTATTATCGCAGTGTTGTTCCATTTGGCACCTCTTGCTCAAAAGTATGATGCTGGACCTTTATATGTAAGTAACTCCTTAACTAATGTGTCTAAAGAAAGTTATTAGCAGTACATTGAGGTACATATAAGTCTTTGAAACACATTTGGGAACCGGACTAACCAGCCATCAATAATTGAACATACTAATTTCGGCTAGCTCCGCCGGTTGACCTCTTTGGGAAGCCCAGAACCAAAGGTGCCTATATATAAACCTATAATAATGATCGAGCCATGCAAATCATGTACCCATATCCTTGCATCATTTCTTTTGTTCAGGTGTATAAGTTCAGATGGCACTATGATGCTACAATCTCGTAGTACAGTCTTGGGGCTTGCAATGACCAATCTTATTGAGTTTGTTGCTAGATTTCACTTTTTTGACAAATGCTACTGTTTGCTGGCTACCAGATACTCGATACAGGTTTCTTGATCATACTTCCTATATTTATGTTCCTTTTATGAGTCTACATTAGTTATATTAAGTCATCAAATTGGTAGTATTTTGTTTTTTTTCTTCTGTCCATACATCTCCAAATGTTGGTTCAAAATTGTAAGCATATATAATACTACCGAACATTATCATTTTCAAGTGTATGCTGTGCATTTACTTTCGATTTTTTTTGACATAGCACAAGACAATGCAGGACTGCTTGCCCTTTTCTTTGGCATGCCACTTTGTTAGATTTTTTGAAAACATATCTCCGAACATAAATAAAATGTTAACACCAAATTCATATTCTAAGCTATTTTGAACTCCTCACTCCTATATGGAAATTCTCTTTAATCATTGAGATGAAATATCAAAAGCAATTTCTTTCCATGAAATCCTATTGCAAGAACCATACCATTTAGACTACTAAATGAAGCCATATGTTTCTCCTTTACTGGATCATCACCATTCTTTCACCTTAGTATATTTACATAGTTTGTGGAATTAATATTATACTTCCTAGGTATAATTTTTTGCATTAGGTTGCGCTTATATGGATGGTCTTGCATGTTCTACTCAAATGTCTCCACTAATAATGGAAGTGATTTTTCGAATCTTAGGAGGCGGTATGAAGCTATTGATAAAATGTGGACAGATAATGTAGCAAAGAACTTCATCAAGTATAGGCGATGGAAGATGCTTTGAGCAAGATAAAGTGAATGAATTCGTCACAAGACTCCAAATTGGCGATTGGTATCAGGGAGCTATTGGGACTTCTACGAACACTTGGGGAAGGCTATAGGCTTTCTTGCTTGTTCCTTCATCCCTTAGATCTGTCAATGACGCTTTGTTGTTTGTTCAGTAATTGCTACATTAACTGTCAATGTTGATGTAAAAAGATGGTACTGGACTTGTATCTTAATATAATTGGAATGGAATGAATTCTATTTGATATTCTTGAGTGATAATGTGTGGATGTTTAGTTGCGGTGTTATGATTGTTGATCTCGATTGGAGTATATGTTTTCATCTGTTGAAAGTATTAGCAAGAATCTTGCAGTGGTTAGTCATATGTTATAAGTGCTTAAAAAAATGGAAAATTAATTTTAGCGTCACCACATCATCAAGAAAAGCTTTGTCTGCATCGGTAAAAGGTGTTTGTCGGTAAAGATTTGTCTGTCGGTAAAAGTAGTAAATCAAAGGCAAACGATCTGTCGGTAAAGAGTTGTCTGTCGCTAAAAGCCTTTACCGACAGGACTTACACCGGCACCTCTTTTCTGTCGGTAAAAGCTTTACCGACAGACATGTTGTCGCTATAAGTGGCTTTTAGCGACAGACAAGCTGTCGGTATATTTAGGGCATGGTGTAGTGACTAGATCTTAATTGAACTTTCTTTAACCGTTGTTATAGTTTGAGCACTCTCTAGTCTCAATAAGAAAAAGGGTCCTTCATAAGCTCACAATTAGATATGAAGATGTAAGATATTGTTTGTGGTCGTATGTCACTGTCTTAATCACAATTTTTTCTTGGACTGGTAATATTCTTTTAAATAGTAATGAATCCAACTACTCTGTGAATGTTCGCTTGCTACCAAATGTCATGTAATGTTGTTCTCCTTCAGATGGCATTTGAATAACAGAAACATTTGTATGTTCTGCCCAATCTCTACCAAAGCCTTTTACACAGTATTGACCTATTTATACCGATTTCAACATTTATTTGGTACTTGTATTAATTTTACCGTTCAATGAATATTTGTTTGTTATATTGACCTAATCTTGCACCTGACAATAGCCAAGGGTTAATACCCTATCTAATACCTGTATAATTTCAAAGTAGAGGTTGATGGTATGTAAGTTATTCTAAGATGGCTAAAGCACCATTAGGTCTCTGACTAAAATGCAATAGTAAGGACATTGAGAATTCATATTTATGTTATTGAAGTTGAGATATTTATCATTAAAAATAGCATACTAGTTTTAATTGCACAGGTTTTCTTTCCTAACACTAGGTTTGAAAATGGTTCCAACTAGTTACCCATGCATGCAGCCAGTGAGGACTGTGTTCTTGTTATCTATTGTACATAAACATCAACATTATTAGTCCATTAATTTTATATTTATTGTGTTTATTTTCTTTATTATTGCTGTAATATGATATCAATGTCCTTACAACAGGTTTTACTTTACATGTCTTTACTGTCGCTCTAACTTAATCAACGTTAAAGATTAGGTTGCGTAATCTACGTCTCCCGTTTGAGGGTGCTTATTTATAAAAATGCTGAAATGACATATTTATAAGCAAGCAGCCTCTAATTGTCTATGTTTTTGGACAGTTCGATGATATATGGGTCAGACAAGTTCTTGAGCTGTTGTACACTTCCAGAGAATATTTTGGAAGCATCTTCTTGGTGTTCTCTAGATACACACCCTCTTGATATGTTATCGAGGCATGTTTCTAGAGAACAGCAGGGAGATACTGCAGAAATTTTCTCTAGAGTTGTATAACAGTTTAGGAACTTGTCTGAACCACATATCCTCGAATGGGTTAGGACCTAACCTAATTAGAGATTTGGAGTCATCATTGGTACATACTTAGTTGGTCAACAGATAGACATTTCTTTAAGATCACCCATTAATCTTTTAATTCACCACAATATGTTAGTACAATTATATACTATGAATTATCCATTAATATGTTAATTTGTTAATTCACTATAATATGCAAGTACAATTATATGCTATGAATTATCCATTAATCTATTAATTTACATTATTCAAGTTGACATAATAGCTATGAATTGTTTTCTCTCATGTGAAATATATGACCTTGTTAGATATATGAATTGCTTTCTCTCTTTAAGTTTAGGTTTGATATATGTATTCGAAATATCGTAAGGAGAGAGCATCGGCTTATCACCAGATAGAATAGAAGGTGCTATTGAGGAGCCAAGTAAGGTGACAAATATTGAGGTGCCAAGTAAGGTGAGGGAGGCCCAAAGACCGAATAAATGAGCCACAGGGAGAATGATGTAGGTTCTCCACTTTGATGCCATGGGTTTTGCACGGATTCTCCCAAGTATTAGGGGCGCTACCAATATTTTCTTGGCCAATTGGTGAGAGAGAGAGAGTGCCTATCATGGTTAAGGACTAGAGGAAGAAAGTCAACGCTGAGTAGAAGAATCGACTGTGGGACAAAGTTAAGGGGAAATAGATTATACCAGAGGAAGATGAAAGCAATACGAGGCAGTACGTCTTGAAGAGAATGGGTGTGTCTTTGAGGAACTTCAAGGATATCATGCATGGTGAGTGCTTGCTGAAAGGCCGTAGTTCCTTTGAGAGGTATCCATTTGTGACTCCCGATGTTTGGGAGGAGTTCACAAGGATGAAGAGTACACCTGAGGCGGAGAAGCTGAGATAGAAGAACATCACTATCTAGAGGTAGAACACACACGCGCACTACCTTGGTTCCGTCAGCTATGAGGGTAGAAGGCAGAGTGGGCATGACTAGTTGAGGAGTGCACGAACTTTGAGATGACGATGCCTTACTCCCACATATTGAGTAGCGGGCACGTAACTAGGTATTAGCGAGGATGAAGAAAACCTCCGACAGTCGGTTTGTAATTCCAAACCCCGCGACCACGTGGATCGTCGCCATATATTGTAGTTGACCCTTCCTATTGTATTTTAGAAATAATTTATACTCGCTTCTTGCAGGAGGAGGTAATCCAACAAAAAGAGCAGGGGACATTTCAGAGCCAAGAGTCGAAGAACATTCTATCTTCGATGATCGGGAAGTTCGACCATAAGGGCCAGGTGCTCGTCGCAGGCGCGGGGCATACAAAGAGGTCATTTTTCCAAGAGGACACTGTCAGTGCCAGATCAAGATTTTGGGAGGCACATGCAGAGTGCCTCAAGAACATGCGGAGGGAGGAGCCAAGGGAGGAGCTGAAGGAGAAGATGATGGTACGTGAGGAGCACTTGAGGGCCAAGATGATGGTGATAATCTCCTAGAGTCAGAGTCAGATGGCCTCGCTTCTTGTAGAAAGGCTTATGTCCCACCTTAGCAGCTGCACTTCCAAAAATAATCAGTCTGATTCTAACTAAAAGGTATGAGAGTAACTCTTACAATATTTTCAATAAAGTTACGCACTTCTTGGAGGCGCATACCAAGTGCTAGCTCGTTGTAATGGAAGACAGATATCCCGTTGAGGCTGAACACGGAGCTGCATTTCCATGCAAGGAGACTGACACGATGTATGTTAACCCTTTGGGGAAGAGCTACATGAGGGTGTAGGTGGACTATATCTTTGAAAACTTTCTATCTCATGTGATGGAGTTCCCCTAGTACGAAGTTATCACCACTCTCAGGCAAACACGGATGTCGTTCATCAATTAGCCCATGACGGGTGTCGTACTACTCAAGATACAAATCCCCCGCATCTTCTCGATCATTCTAGTACTGCAACACATTACATATGCATGTGCTTTGTAGGTTCCTGTCATACCTGCACATGCTCTTGACTCTGGCCACCATAATGACTCCTCCGTCCAAGTCGACTCTTACATAAAGTGCAAAGCTGGTGTGCAAAAGGATTATCACGATAGCCAAATAACCACAAGAGACCTCGGAGACTCCTCTATCAAGAAGGCAAAGTTGACAGAGGCCACAACGTCTACTGAAATATATAGAAAGCCCCTTGTCCCGACCTCGAAGATTCCTTCTGTCCAGAAAGTAAAGTTGACAAAGGCCAAGATCACCCTTGAGATTATAACAGGTACGTGCATGGAAATCCCCTTATGCCTAGCAACGAATTGAATGCTCTAGGTATGTGCTCTCGTTTTCTCTATGAATGGTACAACTACAAGGCAAATAAGGGCGAGCATCATGTTGATTTCAATTTGAGGTATCAAGGGGTATATTTCCACCACGAGAAGCATGGGACATTCCTAGTCAATTTTGAGGATCTGTTCCATTATACAGCCTGAAAGAGATTGATATTTCTACTGTACGATCCTGAACACTATGAATATTACACCACATAGTATGAGCCTATAATTGTTATAGGATTTTGTATTATGTTTTTAACATTCAACAAGAGTTGCAGGATAATGAGGCAGCGAGCTGTGACAGGTATCAAGTTAGGTTTGTTGACCCCGAGATTGTATCTACGACCATAACTAGGCTTTAATCGGAGTTCCTTGCCAACTACATCAAACGAGCATTGTAGACTAAATCAAAATAGGACTTCGTTCTACTCCCATACCATAATAAGTACCACTTTACCCTTCAATTACATGTACATACTTAAACCATATATGGACTTATTTCCTTGCATCGCATACCATTTAATAGACAATCATTGGGTTTTGCTCATGCTTGCTCTGAGTGAAAACAAAGTCTACATTTAACTCGCTCGAGAAGAGACCGATGGTCTACACAATCAAGCCTGTTTTGCAGAAGTAAATACATTACTGTAACCTAACACTTTTTGTATTTAACTATATTTTTTTTGCCTCAATGGCATCTCTCCAATGTATGTAGGGGTTTCTTGTCTTACGTTGCTGAAGGAGGGTGACACGATGACAAACAAGGCGATCAGCTGGAATGAAAGCGTTTTAAGGTACCAGTGCCTAGGATAGGATTAATTTTTTTGATATCTATTATTCGTCTCTTACTATGATTTTCTTTGTTCACAGTATTATCAATAGAGAAGTGATGACCCGTGTAGCTTCTATGTCATGTATCATATGCTAGTCGTGGTCGACGGCTCACACCTTTTCCCTAATGTATACATACGTGTATAATACATGCAACCTTTTATATACAAATTTTAAAATTTAAATTAGTACAGTCATTTCTATTTTGCAGAAGATCGATATCCCCCTCAAGATCTTACAAAACAAAGATCTCAATAAATTATGAGACCACATATGTCAATGGTACTGGACAGAAGTTATAGCAAAGGATGGTAAGTTTAGAGATCCGATAGACTCCTACTAGTCCATATGTAAAAAATATTATACATATGAATGTGTAGTATCTATTGTTCAAAATTATCTTCTCCTTAAATATTTCTCCAATGACATTTATAATGTACAACCAGTTATAAATTTTGTAATTGAATATCTAAACGTCTTAAATGCTTTGTAGCACAACTTATCTGGTCAGGATCATCTTAAAGTATGAACATTTGTAGCACTTTTATCTACATTCTTATTCTAATATTGACGGATTCCAAGGCAAAATCCAATTGTATCTATAGTTCATCTTGAAGGTTGTTATGTTCTAATTTATCTTCCACTTCATCATCCTATTCATGTACAACACCAGAGTGAAAATAGGTTGCCTCTGCCATTCTCATTTAGGGATGAGGATGAAGTAGAAGCGATAAATTAGAGTATAACAACTTTCGAGATAAACTGTTGATAGAATTGGAATTTATCTTGGAATCCATAATGTTACAATAAGAAAGTACATAAAAGTTCCACAAATGTTCATAATTTATGATGATCTCAGCCAAACAAACCATGCCATGATGCATCTAGGATGTTTAGATATTCAATTACAAAATTTATAACTGGTTGTGCTTTATAAATGTCATTGCAGAAATATCTAATGAGAAGAAAATTTCAAACAACATATACTATTTATGAAAATTTTACCAACAGAGGAAGGAAAACTTAGGGTGTGTTTGATAGGGCTCCAGCTCTATTAGATCTGTGGATCTGGTGGAGCTAAGTATTTCTAGCTCCACCAGATTCGTGGAGTTGGAGCTGTGAGTACATTAAGAGTGTTTAGATGGATCATCTTGTCTACATTTTAGACCAAAATTATAAACTTAATTCAATTTATTTTAGCCTACAAGTTTCAGATCTCAGGTAAAGCTGGGATCTGGAGCTCTACCAAACAGGCCCTTAGTTTCAACAAGCAAGCAACCACTTTTCAGTCATTGGATTCGAGATGAGCAAATATTAAGGTTAATTTTAGGTGACGATACAAGATATGATACCATAAATATCAACAAGCATATGTACATTGATAAACAACATTAATTAGTTCATATATCAAGACAAGGAGAACTTAATGCTTTTCCATGTTTACCATCATATGTGCCATAACTTTCAATAGAGGCTTTTTAGTTCTCCCTAAAGTTCCACAGTTTCGGTATAGTGCCAACTTGTTTGACACCAATAACTGATTGATTTCTAGTCATATCTCTTAATCCCTACAAAAGTGATCATATTGCAATAAAAAGGGTGTCTTAGTATATTATCAGTAACCACGTCAAATTAAATACTAGAAACCTTTATATTACCTCTATAAGCTCAGCTTTGGTTTCTTCCAGCTTTACATTGGCTTTGCACTCATTAATGATGAGTGCCTTGTTAAGATAATCAATATCTTGCAATTTTTCATCTATGCCTTTCAATTTTTGTTTCATCTCATAAATTTTTTCTGTTAACTCAGACTTTTTTTAGTTATTTTATCTCCACCTTATGTTTTTGTTTAGCATCGAACAGCTTTCCATGTCGTCTATTTTGTTTGTAGGCTCCATTTTACATATGCGCGCAATTTGTAGTAACTGGAACATATTATATATATATATATGATGAATCACGACAGAGTTTAAACATCTAAATATTTTTGTAATATAATGTGCACAATTTAAAGCTTGCCTAAACAACATAATCAAAAGGATAAAGAAATTCATAATTATTATACCGACTTGACATTGAATCATGTCTACTTAACAAATAATTGTATGATAGAGTGCTCTCAGGTGTTGGGCTAAAGGTTAGACCTTCAGCCTCCTCGCCAAAAGGTGTAGGGCTACTAGAGACTAATCTCTTACCTCTACTACACGATGGTCATATAATCAAAATTGAACTATACAATTAACTAAGCAAATAAGACCTTGAACTCTTACCTTCCTAAATTATTCATCATAAAATATTTAAAGTCAATTTCACTATTTGTGACATGATCATAGAAAGATTAAAAATTCTAAACACAGGGCATCTACTTACTTTATGCCATGATATCCTCAAGCTCAAAGATAGTAAAATAAAATCAATATTTTCTTCCATTAACAGGAAGCAACTCTATAGTTCAAGGCCTATTTGCTACTTTAATTATTTTATCTCATCAATAGACCCATAACATCATTGAGCAGCAATATGTACATCCAAGGGAGAAACATCCATGTGGTGTAAGGGCTCAAGGGGAGAAACATTTAGTAGCAAATTAATATTTAGCACATACCATCCGAGCATGGCTATGGTGTATGCCATCCAAAGATCACTATTACAGGAATATACATCATAATCAGTTTCTTTTCTTTATCACAGTCGGTTTTAATGGCGATACAAAGTTATTAGATAATAATGAGGAATTGCTGTCACTGTCGGTTTTCACATGATAGTGTTAAATGGTCGTTACAATCATTTTCATGTAGAACCGATCGTGATGTGGTGTTCATCACAATCGGTTCTAGCTCACAATCGATCGTGATGTGAATCGAAAATAGCAGATTACACACAATATGCACCGAAAACAGCACAGATTACACTAGTATGCATATTACATTCACAATATACATAGAACACAAACATTTTACAATACACATCACATTCATTCACAATATAGAACACAAACATATATACTGAATAATGTAAGTTCTGCCAAGAGAGGAAAGAAAAAAGCTATCACAGATGGTTCTAGATAAAAATCGTTTGTGATAGGCGCATATCACAGATGGTTCTTGGTAAAAATGGTCTGTGATGGTTTAATATCACAGATGGTTCTAGATAAAAACTGTCTGTGATAGTCACATATCACCGATGGTTCGATGTTTCATAGATGGTTTCTGAACCATCTGTGATGCGTTAACCGTTTGTGATGCGTTATATTGTCACTGACACATGCTTATAGACGGTTCAGAAAACCGTCTGTGATAACGATTTTGAACCGTCTGTGATAGCATTTTCTATAGTAGTGTGTCTGTGATAGCATTTTCTATAGTAGTGTGTGATTTGTGTCACAGTCGCACAACCATCACATGACTGACTCTAGCACATTGATAGTCACTCAACGAAACAACGACATGATGCCATGTCTCCTAGACTCATTTTTGGAGCGCGATTTAGCATGACAATCACACTCCCATGAAGCAACTAGCGGTACATACGTGCTACTGGCACAAACACCACACTGTTATACAATGCATTGCAATATTTACTAATTAAGATGTGGTAAAACCGTCTACTCAAGCAACAACTAGTACATACTCCCTACGTTTAGAAATAGAAGTCCTATAGTTTGAATGAATTTATTTAAAAATATAAGATTTGCATGTAGATTTGATGAGATTTTTCATACTGTGTACTCATATTTATTTTCTCAACCATATGCATTATTTATTACCAACCACTCAAAGTGTTATTTCTCAACTTTTAAGACAATTAAATGACGTATCTAAGTTATTTTCTCTTATAGCTTTCTCAATCTCATCATAACATTAATCCTCGTGTAATGTAAAAAAGTCCTACATGTCCACCAAAGGTCCGCAGTACCTTGTTTAGGATGAACCCTAACGCACCCAACTGAGATTTCTTAATCACATAATTACGTTACATTACATCAACTAATTAACTCTGCAAAGTCACACTGCTGTAGCTATCCCTGGATATATAGCCTGTACGCACGAAAGGAAACACACCAGCCAATCCAGCAGTCGGCAACTCGGCATGCAGTCGTTCATCAGCTGTTGAACGGTCACGTTGCAGCCGCATTAAGGATGTCAGAATTCAAATTACGCAAGTACGTACGATTATTGTCTCCGTGAGCAGTTGAGCACACACGTCACTGCAGTTGTTGGGTTGGGCTGGGCTGCAAACCACGTACCGGTCGGTCGGTGCTTGCAAAAGTCATTGCAACGGCGCGATCAAATCGTCAAACAACTCCGTACGTACGTCCCTTCCGTTGAGTGATGGGGATTGGACGGTCGCCGATCGAGCGGTCCATCATCAATCGAAAAGTTCCGCGTTACGCACGTACGCAAAAGGCCGGTCGGTATTGTGCCTGAATTTTTCTTAGGACAAAACTAATAATAGAGCTAACGGTAAGTTTTAAATTATTAACATATCATCTATAGCTAATCTAATAGTCTATCCATATAATAGTTGGCTATACATACACACTGAGTATTAATACCTGGCTCATCTTCATATCCTCTCATTCTTTCACCAACTTTCTTGGAGCAGCTGGCTACTAGTCTGCAGCCCGCTTCTCTTCTCTCTCCCCTCCTCTCTCCTCTAACTCAACTCAAATCTGATATGGCGACTCCTATAGCCCGTTTACGTAACCTTATTATACTTGCTCTTAGGGTTTTAACCTTTGGATCAGCTCCATTTGAGGACGCATGGTTGGTGCTTCTTAATTTCTTCCCAACAAGAAAAAGGAAGGGTTGACCAATGGAGGAAGCTAGGGGATCGAGCTCCATTTGACTCTGTAACGACCTCTATTTTTACACAGAATACAAAAATGGAAATCTAATGTGCTTGCAGTACTAGTCCCTGGATCAGTAGGTAGCATGCACATTTCAACGATTGGAATCACAACCATACAACATATTAATTAAACGGAAACGAATAATTACATAAATATTACAAACTCAGAGAATATAGCAGCAAAGAAGCAAAGCCTTGTAGTGTACCCATCCAATCCCGCAGTAACCGACTGCATAAATCCTTAGAAATACCACGGCAAAAAGATCCCGCAACCTGCGACGAAAAGAGACTCGAAGCCTCGCTAACTCATCTACCTAAATAATAATTAAGCAAGGGTGAGTACTTCCGTACTCCGCAAGACTTTGGCAAAACCTATAATATATGCAGGCCATTTCAAAGGAAAGGCTTCTACAGTTAATTTGTATAAATCGAATTTCATTTGTAAATCAAGTTATTTGCAAACGAAATTTGTAAAAGCAAGATTGATTGATAACAAATAAGTAAAGCATAGTAACACTCACAGTCCTCCACAACGTGAGCGACGATTCAACAAATTCCTGAAATCCATCAATGTCGGCCCTTCGACGTAAATTACAGTTGCAAAACAAAATGATACCAACCCTTTTGAAAATAATAAAACATCTAACATTGGAATGACTTCACCAAGTACCCATGACCGCGGGCGCGGCTAATCGATTAGATTTAAACTCTGCAGAGGTGTACATCCACTACTACAGAACGGCACATCAGAATCGGTTCTTTTTTAGCATTAGAATCGGTTCTAGTAGCGATACGATGTCCTTGGATAGTGATGAGGTGGAGCTATCAGAATCGGTTTTGACCCGATCGTGATAAAATGTCATCAGAATCGGTTCTTTAAGGGGTAAAGAACCGATTCTGATGAGGGGGTCATCAGAATCACTTCCCTTAAAGAACCGATTCTGATGAGGGGGTCATCAGAATCACTTCCCTTAAAGAACCGATTCTGATGACCCATTGGGGTGTGCCATTTTGCAAATTCTCCAAAAAGCATGATTAAAACAAGATGCACAATATATATCATCACATTCTCAATACGTAACACGGGATGCATATATCACATTCACGTAATGTAAACGCTTTAATTACAACACATATATATCATAGTCGCTCACACTATACAACTCAAACATGCTTGACAATCAAGACATGGACTTCCTCGATACATATCAAATTGACATATATTATTAATATTGTTTACATATGGACTAGTAGGATGCTTCAGGATCTCTAAACCTGCCATCCTCTGATATAACTTCTAACCAGTACTACTGGCATAAGTGGTCTCGTAAATTGTTGAGTGCTTTGCTGTCTAAAATCTTCTGGGGGATATTGATCTTCTGGAAAACAGAAATGACTGTATTACTTTCAGTTTCAAAATTTCTATGTAAAAGGCTAAGTATATTATTATGCACGTACATATACCTTAGGGAAAAGTTGTGAGTTGCCGACCACGATGAGCATGTCTTGCATGACATAGAAGTTTAATGGTCACCGCTGCCTGTTGATGGCACCGTGAAGAGAGAAAAGAAATTCAGCCCACGAAGATTAGATGTCAAAAAATTAATCATATATATGCTAGGCACTTGTACCTTAAATCGCTTATCTCGCAATGTCTTGCCCTTTTTGTCGTCGTCGGCCCTCCTTCATCAACATAGTCCGAGAAACCCTTGCATACATTGGAGAGCACCATTGAGTCAAAAAAATAAATGTAGTTAATTCCTCGGATGTGTTAGGTTACAATAATGTGCTTATCGCAAAGGAGGCTTGATCACAGATGCCATCGGTCTCTTCTCGATCGAAAGTTAAATGTGTAGATCTGTGTTTTCACTCGGAACGAGGACGAGTAGAACCCAATGGTTGCTTATTAAATAAAATGTAGTGCAAGGAAATAAGTTCACATACGGTTTTAAGTGCGTATAAGTAATTGAATCGAAAAGTACTACTTACTCCTCGTGGTACGGCAATACAATGAAGTCCTTTTTCGACCAAAGATGCAATACCCCTTGATGTAGCTAGCAACGAACACCGGTGAAGCCTAGCCAAGGTCGCAGACACAAGCTCGGGTCGACAAACCCAACTTCGTAGATGCGTCACGGCTCGTTGTCTCATTATCCCGCAACTCGTGTTGAATGTGAGAAAACATAATGCAAAATCCTATAAAAGTCATGCGCAAGCTATATGGTGTGATACTCACGGCGTCCATGATCGTAAAGTAGAAATATCGACGGCTTTCATTTGGTACACACGAATAGATCCTCAAACCGACGGGAATGTTCCATCCTCGTCACGGTGAAAATGTACCATTTTATACTTCACGCTGAAGTCGACTCGACGCCTTCCGCCTTCACCTTATCAAGGTACCATCCATGGAGTATGCGAGTCCACCGCCTAGATGATTCGGGCCAGGCGATGCAATCGGGGCTTTCCATGCTCGTAGGCCTTATAATCATACAGGTGCCCGTGGCTGTGGCCGACTTTTTCTTTTCGGGTCAAGGAGTCTCCGAGGTCGGGCATGGGCTTTTCAGTACCTTAAGGGCGCTGTGGCCTGGTCGCCTTTGCCCTCTTGGCGGAAGGAGTCTCGGAGGCCTCTGTGGTTCTACGGTGTCGTGTTTGTCCTTTTACACGCCAGTGTCTGCACTCTGTGTCATCATCATGTTGGAGCAGAAGTGGGAGCAGGCAGGAGCAGGAGCAGGAGCAAAGTGAGGAGCAGGAGCAGGATCAAAGGAGGAGCAGGAGCAGGAGCAAAGCGGAGGAGCAGGAGGCAGATCGAGGCAGGAGCAAGCGCAGGAGGAACCTCTGGCACGATATATTTAACTTATCGCAGAGTCTTTCGAATGGTAGAGAAGACGTGGAGGGACTTTTTACCTTGACCAAGACGACACCCGTCGTGGGCCACTTGATGAACGACATGCGTGCTTGCCCGAGAGTGGTGATATCTTCGCTGGGGGGAAATCGAGCACATGTGATAAGAAGTCTTCGTGGGACGAGTCCACCGCACCCTCATGTAGCCCTTCCCCACAGTCGACCATGCACAAGGTCGGTCTCATTGCATGGAAATGCAACCCCGCTGCAGACCTCGACGGAAATCCATCCTCCGTCATGATGGTGAGTCGGCACTTCGCAGACACCGCAAGAAGTGTACAACTTGAGGAAAAACATTGCGGAGTTACACTCGTAGCTTTAACTCAGAAAAATTAATTATTACCTTCGGTTGGGGACCGGTCTTATCATTTTTGGAACCGCAATGCTAGGTCGTGGCACATACTTCTATGAGAGTCGAGGGCATCCGCTCGACTGGGAAATCATCGCCATCATCTCGCCCTCAGCGATCCTCACGTGCCATCATCTCCCTCTTATCTCCTCCTCACGTGCCATCATCTCCCCTCATCTCCTCCTTAATCTCCTCCTCATTTGCTCCCTTAGTGTGTCCTTGAGGCGCCTCACGTGCTCGCCATGACCTTGATACGGCACTCGCAGCATCATCTTGAAAGTAGGACTTCTTCGTGTATCCCACCCCTACGGCAAGCATCCGCCCCTTATGGTCGGACTTCCCGATCACAAACGACAGGATGTCCTTGACCCTTGGCTCAGAAGGTCCCCTGTTCTTTTTTTGGCTTACCTCTTCCGTAATAAGCTTAGTACGAATTAGATTTGAAATACAACAAGTTGGGTCAATTGTATTGTACTAAGTTAGATGTCTTACGATGGTAGAGACGACTTGAGCGGTAGCGTGGTTTGCAACTACAAGCTGCCCGTCAGGTTTTTTTTGTCCTCGCTAATACCCGCCATGCGTGCCCTCCTCGATATGTGGGAGTAAGGCATCACCGTCCCGAGTGAGTGCACTCCTCGGCTAGTCGCGCCCACTCGCCTTCTTTCCCTCATAGCCACTGTCATCGAGGTGGTGCGGGTGCGTGTTAAGCCTCCGGACAGCGGTGCTCTCTCTCTCACCGCTCGCCTCGGGCACCCTTCATCCTCGTGAACTCCGCCCAAACATCGGGGTCACAAATGGATACCTCTCGAATGGTGTACGGCCTTTCAAAGACATACTCAGTGCATAAGGGTCTTGAAGTGCCTCAAGGCCACACCCATCCTCTTCAAGGCGCACTGCCTCGCTTTGGGTTCATCTTCCTCCTCTATAATCCATTTACTCTTAACCTCGCCCCACAACCGATTCTTTCGCTCACGACTTCCTTTCTCCAATCCTTAATTGTTATGGGCACTCTCCTCACCAATTGGCCAAGAAATGATCGGTATCGTCCCATGTACTTAGGAGGGCCCGTGCACTTCGTGGCATTGAAGCGGAGAACTGCGGCGTTCTCCTCAGAGCCCCTTTGTTTGTTCCTCGGGTCTTCCTCACCTTACTCGCCCTTTAGTAATTGGAACCTTGCTCGGCCCTCAAGAAGACCTTCTACTATGTCTAGCGACGAGCCGATGCTCTCTAGTTGCGACATTTTGAGTTTTCTTATCTGATAAGGTCATATGTGTGATATGAGAGAAAGCAATTTGAAGCTACTATATGCACTTGACAATAAATCTTGTAAAGGATCAACAGATAATTCATAGTATGCAATTGTTCCGAACAAAAGTCTATCTATTGACCAACTAAATAAGTTCGAATGATAACTCCTAATCTCTAAATTCGAACGGATACATGTGGGTTACGCAACTTAAACTCTAACCTATGCTCAGATAAAAAAACAAAAGCCTATTCCATATGACAAGTGAATTTAGCACTAGCAGATGTTTACTTATACCAACAAGTTTCAGATTTCACAACATCAACAGAGAATTTGAGCATTAATGTACTAATGCAATGGCAATAATACTTGCAAGACAATGGGAACAATAGGTCGGTTTTCGATACTTGCAAGAATAGCAACACAAGAAGGTCAAGTTAGTGTTTACATAACATGCAATATCTGTTGACCAACTAAATACGCACTCAACGATAACCCCTAATCTCTAAATAGGTTTGGTCCTAATCCCATTCGAGGATATGTGGTTCGAGTAAGTTCCTTGCCGTTGTACAACTTCGAGAAAATTTGAAGATTTCCCGCCGTTCTCCGGATACACGCCTCGACAACAGTCAAGAGGGTGTGTATCCGGAGAACACCAGGAAACACTACCAAATCAACTCAAGTTGTACAACATAGCTCAGAACTTGCCCGAACCACATATCCTCGAATCGCCCAAAAACGTGGACAATTCGAGACTGCTTGCTTATGAATATGCTATTCCAGCATATTTATAAATAAGCACTCTCGAACGGGAGACGTAGGTTACGCAACCTAAACTCTAACATATGCTGAGATAAAAACAAAAATAATATGCTGAAAGTAAACACATGTCTAAACAAAAGTAATATGCTAAAAGTAAACACGTCTAAACAAAATTAATATGCCGAAAATAAGCCATTAGCAAAACTGTGATTCGTATATCTACATATAACAAAATGGAACTTAACAAAGACTTGTAAAATATAGGACCTCATAAACATGAAATTAATTTGAGGGAAGGACATTGTGAAGATTGATCATATCTGTGACAAATGCCAAAAAAAAAGCTGGCAGCATACTATCCATACATAAGAATTCCCTCTTGCCAATATGACCTTCACCATAAAACAAATGGCTAAATACCAACCTAGTTCATGCAAGGCTCACAATTGGCATTCAATCACCAGAAATACAACTTTACATCAAATAGTAAACCATGAAGTAAATTCACTTTCTGTGACTTACATGCGTGACTTAGCTCCAACATTTTATATTTCCAACCGAATATGAGAAGTCTAAAAAAAATTAACCATGTTTTTATTTCAGAGTTTCTAGAATCACATTAACCATGTTTTTATTTCCAACCAAACAGATCCAATTATTTGGCACTACCGAATCACATGAATATACATTTGATAGTAAGCCAAGGCATAAAAGATTTTAGGGTTGGAAAAGATGCGAGTATAAGAGCAAGTATTTATTCCTTAATACATATATCAATTTGATTCCATATACATGATTCAAAGATGGCCATTCAGACATAATTAAGGAGAAGTAAATTATGTAGACTATGGCAAACAAGAAAAGAATCATGTCTACTTTGGCAATGTGAAGTTAATTAAGTATGATTGCTCTCAGATTATTGGGTTTAAAATGAAGATTAGAATCTTCACCTCAATCACAAATGGGCAAAACAATTGATTGAGTGTATAAGGCCTTAAATTCTTACCACCTTAACATGCACAATAAGAACCGAAAATGAGATTCACTGTTATTAAGTTCTTCTCGAGATTATAAATTCGAGCAAGTAAAATTTATCTAAACAAAGATATGAGCGGTGACACTCTAAGTTCAGATCAACTTAATATCATATTAGCTTATGACAATGAATTCAAATTAAACAAGAGGGCAAATGCGGTCTTTATCGCATAATTTATTGAACCAACCGACAAGTATATCACAAACTGCTTATTACCAAGAGCAATTCAAAGCAAGAAGTGGATTTAATAATTCAAAGCAAGAAGCTAATCCAATCTATCCATTATCGGGACTTAGACTGAAATCACAGACAAATCAATATGCTACTCAAAGAACAAGACTTTCAGACAAAGTGAATAACTTCAATACTTCTACAAAGATGTATCTCTATCAATTTAAGGCCTTATTCACAAAATAATTGTTACTATCATCATAACCCTAAAATCATCACAGAGCAATACCTCTCCTTCACCAAAGAAGAACCAAGAAACAAGTGCAAGATCAGAGGTGAGGAAGAGGAGGCAGGGGCACCCGGCGACGGAGACGGGCGGCGAGGCGAGGCACTGGGTGACGGGCGGGAGGCGGGCGGGCGGGAGGCGAGGCAGGGCACCGGCGACGGACGGGCGGCGAGGCGAGGCACCGAGGCGCCGGGGCGGCTAGGGTTAAGCGTGGAGCAGTGGTCAGCCGAATGGCTATGTCGCGAGAATGGGCCGGTTTTGATAGATTGCTTTATCATTAGTATCACTCTTTTTTAAAACCGACATCGATGTTAGTCATCAAGATCACTCTTTTAAGAAAAGCGATATCGATGCTTCATCATTAGTATCACTTTTTTAAGAAAACCGATACTGATGAGTTATTATTAGTATCACTCTTTTAAGAAAACCGATACTGATGCTTCGTCATTAGTATCACTCTTTTAAGAAAACCGATACTGATGCTTTGTCATTAGTATCACTCTTTTAAGGAAAACCGACACTGAAGCTTTATCATTAGTATCACTCTTTTAATAAAAACCGACATCGATGGTAATCATCAAGATTACTTTTTAATAAAACCGATAATCGATGTAGTTTATTGCACTATTCCTTTTAGACATCGCAAGTTCTGATTTTTCAGCATTTCAACAAAGAGAGAAAATGCCATAACTTTGTCATACATTGTTGAAATTATTAGAAATTTTGCGTAAACATATTTCAGATCTTGCAAAACTTTTCATAAAATAATTTTTGGAAAAAGCGACCTCATTCAAGAAATATGCCAAAATTCATTTCAGAGACATGATTTGTGCGTAAAAGCGAGAAAAGTCAAAACTTTTTCAAATTAATCTGAATTGTACGAAAATTTCCAGAAATGAACTTTCGACTATTTACAAGCTTTCCCAACAATAATTTCGTCAAATGGAATTTTCTTTTACAAATTATGGCACAAAGTGCAGCATAAAGAGAAATTGCATGCATTTCCATCGAAGCCTCCAAACAAAGAATTAATCACCTTGGATTTTTACTTTGAAAGCGTTGCAAACTATTTTACATACATTATAATAGTCCATTTATTTACAATACGCCCTTCATGATGATCTACTCGCATGTAATTGGCTCCATGTGTGTAAATCATCCCCGCTAAGACAAGCCCCATCCGCAAATGAAGGTATCTCATCGAATTGGTTATACTCTTCTTCATCTACAACATCTTCAACTCTTACGATCCGTCTCTTGCCATGAAGAACGACGTGCAACCTCAGATTACACGGATCGCGACGTAAAAGACTTGAGTTGCTTGCTTCGCAAGGACAAATGGATCATCTTTGTAGGCGAGTCATCGAGATCCACAATAGTAAAGCCTCTCTTGTCGACCTTCACTCCATGTGGAAGTCGCACTCCACTTACATCGGAACAATGGAACTTGGTATATTCCGTAATCGAGCTCCCAAATTTCTTCGATCATCCCATAGTAGGAGTTCATTGCGGTTGGGGAGACTGTTTTGAGTGATGATCATCGAGAAAGCATTTATACTCACACCATCTGTTTTGGACAAGACTCTTGGCATCTTGACTCTCAAATGTAAAAGGTGTAACCATTAATATCGCACCCTCGCCATGTCTCAGACATTAAATCTTGGTCCGTCACCAACCATTTTACATTCTCACTAAAGGAGACCTCCGCTTTTTCTTTGAACCATGTGAGGAATCGATCATTGTGTTCTTGTGCGATGGAAAGCTCATCCATTTGTGGATTCTCTTCCCGTAATATCAATTTATGCTGCTCGATGTATGGACGAACTTCTGCGCTATTCTGCAAGACTGTGAAATGCGCCTTGCAATACATATCAAACCTCAGACTCATTAGTTTGGACCCAACGGTTCCTTTACCAGCAAGTCTGCCCTCATGACGAGATACAGGAACACCGATTGCTTGTCTTTTACCTAGGTAGTCCACGCAAAACTCAATAACCTCTTGGTCCCATAACCTTCAACAATACTACCTCGAGCTCAACCGATTCCTCACGCACGACTTTAATATACCCATGTACCTCTCGAACGGATACATGTAACGAGGAAAGCGGGTCCACATATCTTAATCTCTCGACAAGGTGAACAACAAGGTGGACCATTACGCCAAAGAACGACGGTGGGAAATGCATCTCAAGGTGACATGTGAGTCCGCACCACCTCACTCTGTAAGTTGTCTAGTACATCGGGTCAATAACTTTGCAGAGATCGCATTGAAGAAATAACACAACTTTGTGATTGCCAACCCGACATCCTCTCGGGAGAATATTTCGGATTGCAACTAGGAGCATTTGGGTCATCAAGACATGGCAGTCATGGGACTTCATGCCCAACAACTTCAAATCATCCATAGACACAAGCTTCTTAATGTTCGTGAAGTAGCCAGATGGAACTTTAATACTTTGGAGACATTTGCAGAGATCTTCTTTCTCCTTCTTGGACAGGGTGTAGCATGCAGCAGGGATGTACGGACCTTTTCCATCCTCCTCTATCACTGCAAGTCTGGGCCTGATTCCCATGTAGGCCATGTCGCGACGAGCATTGACACCATCTTTGGTCTTCCCAGGTATGTTCAGCAGGATGCCAACCAAGTTGTCGCAGATATTCTTCTCAACATGCATGACATCAATACAATGCCGGACATCTAACTCCTTCCAGTCCCAGAATATTGACCTCTTCTTCCAAATGGTCCTAGGACGAACAGATTTACGCTCTTTCCGTACTGAACATCGATATCCTCTACACGTGAATATACTTGGCTTCCACTCATAGGTCTGCAGGTCTCGAACGGACTTCCTCTTCCCATCAAATTTGTCATCCATCTTACTAGATCGATGACTTCGAGGTAGAAACCTACGGTGACCCATATACAGCTTTTCTTGGAATTCGGTAGCCATAAACTCTCGGTCTCCTCTTCACAAATAGGACACGCTTTGGCTCCTTTCAGATCAGAATCGCCAAATTACCAAGGGCCGGGAAATCATTTATGGTGCAAAATACCATAGCCCGTAGGGTGAAATACTCTCTTTTGTACGCATCCCACACGACGACCCCCTCATTCCACAATTTTACCAAATCCTCGATCAATGGTGCAAGGTACACATCAATATCATTTCATTTGTTTGGGTCCCGAGATTAGTAATGACATCATGATATACTTCCGCTTCATGCACAGCCAAGGAGGGAGGTTGTAGATACACAACAGAACTGGCCAGGTGCTGTGACGACTGCTCATGTTACCAAACGGATTCATTCCGTCGGTACTCAACCCAAATCTTATGTTCCTCATTTCGGCACCAAACTCCTCATGTTTCCAATCGATGTTTCTCCATTGAGCCGAATCAGCAGGGTGTCTCAGCTTGCCATCTTCCTTTCGAGACTCGTAATGCCAACGCAACAATTTTGCCTCTCTCGGATTTGCAAACAACCGCTCCAGACGGGGAATGATGGGCAAGTACCACAATACCTTGGCCGGTGCACCTTTAGTGACCTCTTCACCGTCGTTGCCCCGGCTCTTACGCTTCTTGTCGTTACGCTTCTCCTTTTGTTTGTACCGGGGCACACCGCAAACTGGACAAACGTGCAGCTCCTGATGTGCATTACTGATGAGGACATCACTTCTATGCATACGACCGAGCCTCCTCCAGTTGTGATGCAAGGACCCATCACAAGAGCACGAGCACGGCAATTGAATCAACAGGTGAGCTCGTTCCGAAGTGCCCGTGCATATACTTGTGAGGATGGTATGCTACCTAATGATATTATTGATTATCTTGTACTTAGGAACTTTGGAGAGGACCATGAAGGCCTTGGAAACCAGCAAGGACCAGGAGGGAGGCAAGGAGGGTGTCCAAGTCAAGTTGGAGGTTCAATTCATCTCGGAGTCGACTACCTCGGCCACCAGGAGCAGCATTCACTAAAATCGTCGCCCAGACCACAAACGGGCTCCGATTTTGATGATCCATATATGCCTCGAAAGCTAAGGAGATAAACTTTCCAATGGCACTGGTTTCAGGTCATTTGGACAAACAGGAATTTACGTTTAAAACTGGCAGACAGAATCTGTCCCAGGGTGCTGCGTCACCAATTTGGGCCGTTGGCCCATGTATCGTGTTGGAGTCCCTCACGGACACGTCTAGGGTTTCTAGGATGTCCCTTTGACCTTATAATCAGTAGCCGCCGCTAGGGTTTGAGGCGGGTTTTGCTTAGATCAATTCTGTCTTTGAACAGTATCGCCGTTCATCGGTTTGTGAGACCCCAACTCATGAGCTTCATTCTCAATTGCAAATTCAGTTGCATCTTTCTTGTTTTTTCTTGTGTTCTCGATTCATTGGCAGGATTAGCCTTCGTGGCGAGGTCAACCGGCAGCGACGGTTGATAACCGAGAGGACGCGTGGTGCTGCAATTGCGGGGGTTTTGATCGTGCAGATCAAGAAGCCGGATCGTGTGTGTCTCACGCCTAATCGACTTATCATCCACCGACGGAAGTTCGCATCCCCTTCCCCATCAAGTGGTATCAGAGCAAGGTTTACCGTCAGGTTCGCCTTTTCCCGTAGTTTGATTTAGTTTTGCATTCGTCCTATAGTCCACGAAAAAGCTAAAAAAAATTCAGTTCATAGTCTACCATACCTAGAACCACGCCTAGCCTTTGCACAATTTCGGCCAGAGTCCGTAGTAATCGAGTTTGTGTCAGAGTCGAGTCGTGTTGCTGGTTTAGATCGTGGTCTTAATTTAGTTGTGTTTCATCTCCGCTGCATCCCATATCCTACTCCAATCCAGTCACCAATCGCTATTTGAGTCCTTGTTGGAATCGGATTGTTTTGTGGTTTTCCTCAGTTTCGGAGTCCTAGTTGTGTTAGGGTTTCTCCTTCATAAACCCTAATCCCCCACCTCCTGTTAGCCATATCGCCACCCCTCATCACAGAACCTGCCACCACAGATCATCGTGTTCCATATCCACTCCATACGCCCTTGAGTTTGGAGAGGTGCCGCCTAGAAAACCCTGATTCGGAGTCCTTCCGTAAAACGGCCATAACTTTCGCATACGGACTCGGAATTAGGCGAATTTTTTTTTCACGGACATCTACAGAAAATTTTACATCCGATTCTCCCCAACTATGTTGGGTTTGCCGAATTTATTTTTGCGAAATTTCCTCGGGAAGATTGAGTTTTCGGCCGCCGAAGTTTGAGCACGCTTTTCGGAAAACACTTCTTATTTCATATCGGTTTCATCTTACATCTGTTCAGGCTGAAAATTTGTGTATTGTCTACTTTTGTGCTCCTGATCCTAGGAAAAATATCATAAAAATCAAAGAAAAATAAAAAAAATTGTGAAAGAAGCCTAGAGCAAAAAAAAATTGTGAAGGAAGCGAAGAGCAAAAAAAAAAGACAGGAGCAAGGGTAGGTGTTTTTACCGTGCCTGATAAAAGTGTTTTGCTGTTATGCTGATATCCGTTCATATAATCTGACGCCCTGTTGCTTGTTTCTATACCTTCCTTGCTTTCTGCCGCAGCTAGAATAAGGACACGTTTAGACCAACAACTAGGGCAAGTGCTTTTGGACATTTATTCAGCATTACTATCATTCTATCAATTGTGTGCCACTCAATACATATAACCTTCCTACAGACTCCACATATACATCCTTCGATCAAGACAGTTATTGACCCTTGCAATCGCTTCATCACGCCTCACGGTGTCACGAACCGACCACCGGTTGCACCATCCTCATTGTGTTGGTAAGAACCGGGTAAGAACTTGGTAAGATTGCTTGAGAGCGTGAGATCCGACCTAGTAGTTCATAGGGCTCATAATACTTGTGTTTGTGTTTCCTTCTGTCCTTTTCTGCGCTAACCATGGCAGGCGGCAAGAAGGGCAGGAACGAAGATGATGATGTTACCATCGAAGATTGTGTCCTGCATTCAGAGTTGTCGACCATGTTGGAGGAGATAAAAATGATGTTCAAGGAGCATGCCATGACGACGAACAAGACCCTTGAGAGCATCGATCGACGAGTTTCCACCCTCACCGAGAGGATGGATACCGTCGAAAAACGCCCTCCAGCGACCATTGATGGAGGTGCATCCGTCAACAACGGCGCCAACTACGGCAACAACGACCACGATGAGGATGGTGATTTTGAGGAAGATGAAGATGAGCGAAGAACGTGCGCCAGGAACATCTTTGCTCAACGAGACGCCGTCGCATGACCGTCTTCGCCGCAACCATCACGGTATGGGAGGTAATAACCGAACCGCAATGATGATCCTTTCGCTAAGGTAAAATTCACCATCCCTTCCTTTTCGGAGCTTATGATGCCGATGCTTACTTAGATTGGGAGATGACTACGAAAGCGAAATTTAACTCCCATCTAGTTCCCGAGATTCATAGGGTTAGACAAGCCACTAGTGAATTTAAAGATTTTTCTATAATCTGGTGGAATGAACCAGTAAATGCCCGCTTACAACCTGATTCTTGGGCGAGATTAAAAGATGCTATGCGTAATAGATTTGTTCCTCCTTCCTACCAACGTGATATGCGCAAGAGATTGCAACGATTAGATCAAGGTAGTATGACTGCTCGTGAATATTATCAAGAGCTTCAAAAGGGTATGTTACGTTGTGGGGTAGTAGAGGAACCCGAGGATAAAATTGCTCGTTTTTACGGTGGGTTGCGTCCAGAAATTCAGGATATTGTTGATTATAAAGAATATACAACTGTCAATCGCTTGTTTCAACTTGCTATGTTAGCAGAGAAGGAATTGCAGGACGCCATTCCAACAAAGAGAGCAATGCCGCAAGAAGACCTTCACGCCTTAACGACTACGGGACAAGCGAAGATGCATGCCTTTCTTCCACCTTTCGACCAGCGGCGCCGCCACCTTTGACGAACACACGACCGGCAGTGACGGCACCACCCACCCGTGCCGTAGATAGCAGCAAGTCGACCCCGCCAACACCGGCCAAGAGCTCCTCCGTCGCTTCCACAGGCCGTACATCGACAAGAATTCGCTGCCACAAGTGCCAAGGGATTGGCCACATCAAGAGAGAATGCCCCAGCCAGCGGGTATACATCGCCACCGATGACGGAGGTTACATCAGCGCCTCCGATGTTGAGGATGAGATCGACGACACCAGGGTGGACGACGACGAGGTTGATGATGATGCCACCTTTGGCGCCGAGGATACTGCTGCGTACAGGTCCATCATTGTCCAGCGTGTCCTTAGCGCACTGATGGAGCAAGCCGAGCAGAAGAAGCGCCACAACTTGTTCCAGATTTTCTTCGTCATCAACAACCGACGAATGCAGCGTGATCATTGACTCGGCAATGCAACAACTTGGTGAGTACAGATTTGGTCAAGAAGCTTGGCTTGACCACACGCCGCACTCCACATCCATACCACATTCAAGGGTTGAATGATTCCGCAAAGCTAAGGTAACACAAATAGTTCGGGTTCATTTTTCCATTGGTTCCTATTCTGATTTTGCTGATTGTGATGTGGTACCGATGCAAGCTTGCTCTCTTTTATTGGGTCGCCCATGGGAATATGACACTGATGCACTTCACCACGGTAGAAGTAATAAATACACTTTTATGCATAAGGGAAAGAAAAATACACTTCTACCTTTGACCCCCGCTAAAATTGTTAAATCTGATAGGGAGCGGATTGCTAATGACAAGAAACCCATTGATGAAAAATCTGAAATTCAGCATGTAGCCAACCAAATTAAATTGAGGAATCCCGTCTTGCTTGCTACAAAATCTGATCTTGCTGCAATTAGTGATGATGCTTTGTGCTATGCTGTGCTATGCAAAGATGCTTTGTTTTCATTGGATGATCTGCCCAGTACTTTGCCTCCTACTGTCACTAACCTTTTGCAGGAGTATGTGGATGTTTTTCCTGCCGAGATACCTCTAGGACTCCCACCCATACGAGGGATTGAGCACCAAATTGATTTGATACCTGGAGCGAGTTTGCCAAACCAAGCTGCTTATAGGACCAACCCCGAGGAGACTAAGGAGATTCAGTGCCAAGTCCAAGATCTTTTGGACCGCGGGTATGTACGTGAGAGCCTTAGTCCTTGTGCTGTTCCTGTTATTTTGGTTCCTAAGAAAGATGGCGGTTGGCGCAATGCGAGATTGTAGAGCCATTAACAATATCACAATAAGGTACCGTCATCCTATTCCTAGGCTAGACGACATGCTTGATGAGTTAAGTGGTTCTATAATTTTTCTAAGGTTGACTTATGAGTGGATACCACCAAATAAGAATGAAATTGGGAGATGAATGGAAAACGGCTTTTAAAACCAAGTTTGGATTGTATGAGTGGTTAGTCATGCCTTTTGGTTTAACTAATGCACCGAGCACTTTCATGCGCTTAATGAACGAGGTTTTACGAGCTTTCATTGGAAAATTTGTGGTGGTTTATTTTGATGATATATTGATTTACAGCAAGTCATTACATGAACATCTTGATCATCTATGTGCTGTTTTTGATGCTTTGCGTCTCGCACGCTTATTTGGTAACCTCGAGAAGTGCACTTTTGCACGAAGCGAGTATCGTTTCTTGGCTATGTTGTGACCAGAGGGAATTGAGGTTGATGAAGCCAAGGTGCACGCGATTAAGAGTTGGCCAACACCACGACGATTTCACAAGTGCGGAGCTTCCACGGACTTGCCGGATTTTACCGCCGCTTTGTGAAGGATTTCAGCACCATTGCAGCCCCATTGAACGAGTTGACGAAGAAGGAGTTATGTTCCATTGGGGGCAAGCACGGAGAATGCCTTCAATCTTTTGAAAGATAAGCTTACTGATGCACCTTTACTTCAACTCCTGATTTTAATAAGACCTTTGAGCTTGAATGTGATGCTAGTGGGGTTGGAATTGGTGGTGTTTTGATGCAAGACAGCAAACCTGTTGCTTACTTTAGCGAAAAATTGAGTGGTCCTGTCTTGAATTATTCCACGTATGATAAATAATTGTATGCTCTTGTGCGATCCTTAGAAACGTGGCAACATTATCTTTGGCCCAAAGAATTTGTTATTCATTCTGATCATGAGTCGCTAAAACATATTCGCAGTCAAGTGAAACTGAATCGTAGACATGCTAAATGGGTTGAATTTATTGAATCTTTTCCTTATGTTATCAAACACAAGAAAGGGAAGGATAATGTGATTGCTGATGCCTTGTCTAGGAGATATACCATGTTGTCCCAACTTGATTGTTGTATATTTGGATTGGAATCAATTAAAGAACAATATGCTCATGATGATGACTTTAAAGATGTCTTGCTGCATTGCAAAGAGGGAAGAACATGGGACAAATATGTGATAAACGATGGATATGTGTTTAGAGCTAACCGCCTATGTATTCCAGTTGGATCCGTTCGTTTTCTTTTGATATAGGAGGCCCATGGAGGAGGTTTGATGGGTCATTTTGGTGCCAAGAAGACGGAGGCCGTGCTGTCCGCCCACTTCTTTTGGCCGAAGATGAGGCGAGACATTGAGAGGTTTGTATCCCGCTGCACTACATGTCAAAAGGCTAAGTCACGATTGAATCCACATGGTTTATATATGCCTCTTCCTGTTCCTAGCACTCCATGGGAGGATATATCTATGGACTTTGTTTTAGGACTGCCTAGGACCAAGAGGGGGAGGGATAGTATTTTTGTGGTGGTTGATAGATTTTCTAAGATGGCTCACTTTATTCCTTGTCATAAGAGCGACGATGCTGTTAATATTGCTAACCTTTTCTTTCAAGAAATCGTTCGCTTGCATGGTATGCCTTCTACTATTGTTTCAGATCGTGACACCAAGTTTTTGAGCCACTTTTGGAGAACTCTCTGGAATAAATTGGGAACCAAGCTGCTGTTTTCAACATGTCATCCCCAAACCGACGGCCAAACCGAGATAGTAAATCGTACATTATCCACTATGTTGAGGGCTGTTTTGAAGAAGAATTTGAATATGTGGGAAGAGTGTTTGCCGCATGTTGAGTTCGCTTATAATAGGGCGGTACATTCCACCACCAAGGTAAGTCCTTTTCAGGTAGTGTATGGCTTCAATCTCCGTGCTCCTATTGATCTATTACCTTTACCTACTAGTGAACGAGTTAATCTTGATGCTAAGGAACGTGCTGAATTTATTCTGAAATTGCATGAAAAGACTAAAGAAAATATTGAAATGATGAATGAAAGGTATAGGACTGCGGGAAGTAAAGGTAGAAAGGAAGTAAAACTTGAACCGGGTGATTTAGTATGGTTACACTTGCGAAAGGATCGTTTTTCAGAATTGAGAAAGTCTAAATTAATGCCTAGAGCTGATGGTCCTTTCAAGATACTTGAGAAAATAAATGATAATGCATATAAACTTGAGTTGCCGCCCGAATTTGGGGTTAGTCCCACATTTAACATTGCAGATTTGAAACCGATCATGGGAGAAGAAGATGAGCTTGAGTCGAGGACGACTCCACTTCAAGAGGGGGAGGATGATGAGGACATCACTTCTATGCATACGACCGAGCCTCCTCCAGTTGTGATGCAAGGACCCATCACAAGAGCACGAGCACGGCAATTGAATCAACAGGTGAGCTCGTTCCTAAGTGCCCGTGCATATACTTGTGAGGATGGTATGCTACCTAATAATATTATTGATTATCTTGTACTTAGGAACTTTGGAGAGGACCATGAAGGCCTTGGAAACCAGCAAGGACCAGGAGGGAGGCAAGGAGGGTGTCCAAGTCAAGTTGGAGGTTCAATTCATCTCGGAGTCGACTACCTCGGCCACCAGGAGCAGCGTTCACTAAAATCGTCGCCCAGACCACAAACGGGCTCCAATTTTGATGATCCACATATGCCTCGAAAGCTAAGGAGATAAACTTTCCAATGGCACTAGTTTCAGGTCATTTGAACATCGGAGTTGACAGGAATTTATGTTTCAAGCTGGCAGATAGAATCTGTCCCAGGGTGCTGCGTCACCAATTTGGGCCGTTGGCCCATGTATCGTGTTGGAGTCCCTCACGGACGCGTCTAGGGTTTCTAGGATGTCCCTTAGACCTTATAATCAGTAGCCGCCACTAGGGTTTGAGGCGGGTTTTGCTTAGATCAATTCTGTCTTTGAACAGTATCGCCGTTCATCGGTTTGTGAGACCCCAACTCGTGAGCTTCATCCTCAATTGCAAATTCAGTTGCATCTTTCTTGTTCTTGCTTGTGTTCTCGATTCATTGGCAGGATTGGCCTTCGTGGCGAGGTCAACCGGCAGCGCACGGTTGATAACCGAGAGGGCGGTGGTGCTGCGATTGCGGGGTTTTGATCGTGCGATCAAGAAGCCGGATCGTGTGTGTCTCGCGCCGCCTAATCGACTTATCATCCACCTGACGGAAGTTCGGGCATCCCCTTCCCCATCAGTTACAGTACAAGATGCAATCATTCGGACATGCATGTATCCTTTCTATTTCCATTCCCATGGGACATAGTAGCTTCTTCGCTTCATAAATGCTTGTTGGCAACTCGTTTCCCTCCGGAAGCAGATCCGATAGAAGAACTAGTAGTGCATTGAAACTTGTATCTATCCAACGGTGTTTTGCCTTCAGTTCGAACAATGCAAGGACCGAACCCAACCTGGTGTATTCCGCTTTGCAACCTGTGAACAGCGGTTTGGCATCGTCTTCTATCAAGCTTTTAAACTTTTCAAACTCTCTTTCCGTGTAATTACCCTCCACATCCCGCAACATTTGCTCCAAATTATCCTCCTCAAACATATCAGGCTGCAACTCGTCATCCGATTCCACCGTATCTTCGTTGCATATCGGAAGGGTACTTACTACCTGCCTCCCCGTGATGGATCCAACATGTGTAATTCCTCACGAAGCCACGTCGAATCAGGTGGTCCTCAATTTGAGATGAGTTGTTAAATCTCCTCAGATTCGTGCAATCAATGCAAGGACAATATATGAAGTTTACACCCCTCCTCACCATGTCGTCTTCTGCAATTTTTTTTAACTCCTTAACACCCCTCTGAAATTTAGCACTCACACGGCTTTTCTGATACATTCATTCCTCACGGTCCATCTGCAATTACATTTCGCACAATAAATTAAGGAAAAACTAGAGCGACAACTAGCTATAGCTATTTTAAATATTGATACATCATTTCAATTAATATTAAATTTGCAAAATAGTGGACAGGTTCCAAGATATATAAATGTACTCCCGATCGATACCTAGCTTCTTCCCTGGTTTAAAGCTTCCAATTCCCTACATAAGAGACATAAATTTTAACATCAACAATGATATCAAATAATCTAATTATATAGCTAGTGCAAGAGCTTGCAAATCTTTCTACTACAATCTAAACAAAACAAGGGTACCAACGATGACTTCTAATCTCTAAATAGGTTAGGTCCTAATCCCATTCGAGGATATATGGTTGGGCAAGCTTTAAGTTGTTGTACAACTCAGAGAAAATTTCAGAAGATCATCTCCATTGTTCTCCGGATACACGTCTCGACAACAGTCAAGAGGGTGTGTATCCGGAGAACACCGGAGAGACGCTACCGAAATCTACTCTGAAGTTGTACAACACAGCTCAGGAATTTGCTCGAACCATATATCCTCGAACTGTCCAAAAAACGTGGACAATTCGAGACTGCTCGCTTATAAATATGCCCTTTCGTTCAGCATATTTATAAATAAGCACCCTCGAACGGGAGACGTAGGTTACGCCGCCTAAACTCTAATAACAATTACCACATGATAGCAATAATAATTCCATATAAACAGGAGATCGCACTACAAAAATTAAATAGATATGTGCTTGTCAAATAAAGAGTGTGAAATCTGAAAGCACGTACACATTTTGAAGAAAACCGCAAAAGAGGGCAAAAAGAGGGGAATCTCCTCAAGATAGGGTTTCAATTTTGCCCTCTTAATACCCACCTATGAAGACTTCAAATTTTCTCACCCAAGTATTGCTTCCAACCACACAATAAGAGCTATTTTCTCGGGTGGCGGTGGAGAAATCTCCTCTGGAGCAACAACAGAGAAGAGTTCAGTGCGAGTGGTATATATAACCTAGCGAGGCACATCAGAATCGGTTCTTTTCAAAAAGCGATAGTGTTGTGCACGGCCATTCTTTAGTGATGAGCACGAGCACATCAGAATCGGTTCTTTTCAACAAGCGATACTGATATGCACGGTCATCACTATCACTTCTATAAAAAGAACCGATAGTGATAACCATGTACACATCAGAATCGGTTCTCTACTACAAAGTGATAGTGATGTGTAGGTCATCACTATCGGTTCTTTTCACAGAACTGATAGTGATGATCACGTGCACATCACTATCACTTCTATGAAAAGAACCGATAGTGATGACCGTGTACATCACTATCACTTTTAGTAGAGAACCGATTCGGATGTGTCGAGGCTACATCACAATCACTTATAATCTCGTAACCGATAGTGATTATTACTAACACCCCTCCGAAGTTACTTATCACAATCGTTTTTTTCGAAAAACTTAAGAACCGACACAGATACAATGATAGTGATATCTCGTTCTGTAGTAGTGGATCTTTACCCACAAGTCATGGTCTTTCGACCATACAAAGCCTTTACATTACCTAGACATGGCTTTGATCCAGCCCGGGACGTTAACCCCTGCCATAGAACTAGAAACACACACCCAAGCCGTGGATCCACATTCACACCCAACACAATGTTTCTAAACATGGCAGGGCGTACACCGTTGCACGGGTGAAAACCCATCCAAGCAAACCTGACCGGAATGCCTGTGCTAGCTCCCGCCTACCAATGAACAAAGCCAAGTCTAAATAACTTAATAGGCTAAGGCTACCCCATTCTCACCCTTGTGGTTGCACGGAAATCTTGGATCAATAGCGTCCCATTGCTCGGTCCTTAAATTGACAAGGGCGATACTCCACCCTACACTACGTGCAATTCCTGTCGCACATCTGGCTATTGCCAATAATTGCCCGCATCACAGCATAGTTTTATTTTGGGTTTTTAATCAAAGTACCAGCAACCATTTTCCCAAAAAGGATCATTCAGGTTTCATACAAAACATTTCAAAAACAATTTTAATCACAATCATTTGCTCCTCAGATACTAAAGCATGGCTAAGCAGGTTAATATGATCGTATATACCCAAGATGACATTAAGAGATGTCTAGCCCTATTCTGTGTTTATCAAGGTTCACATTTCCATAATCATCAAGGAGTTTCATGTGACAACAGGTATATCTACCAATACCACAAAATAGCAGATTTATATAAAATACACGCATGCATGAAACAATTTGATGCACAAAAGGAATATAAAATACTGGGATCAATATGGTCAAAGGGTGCTTGCCTTGCTTAATCTTTGCTTACGGTGGAGACAAGGTTGCGATTGACGAAGATGACGACGAAAACAACAACGTCGAGTTCTACACGTCGATCAACAGAAAATAGCAAATAACTAACTTCAATAAGGGCAAAAAGAAAGTAGATAGAAAGAACAAATAAAACTCTTCACAAGAAATAGGGATTGTTCTTTTATGAATTTATTAATATTACTTTACGAATTCAAGATGCAAAGATTGTTTGGATTAATAGAATTAATCATTAGTTGCAAGTTCATTGATTTCACTATGCACAGTGAGTTTCTGCCAATCCTTAATACTTATGGGTTGCAAGATGAAATAAGAATACTTTCTAAGATTGCTACAGATCATATCCTAAAGATCATTTCTAAGCTATTCTTTACTAAATTCAGATTTAGATGAGCTGCTTTACGAGCTGATGAAAAGGCTTAATTGATCACATTATATCACGAATGAATACTTCTTTATCTTTGATTGATTTCACGTAGAATTAGTTTTACGCAAGTTAGATCTACTGATTTAGGCTACTAGCGTAATTTACACGATATTTGAGAAGGTTCTGGTGATACAAATAACTTAACTACAGGTTTACTCATTTGCAACTACAGCTCGTTCATTCATATTACGGTCTAAAGTAATGTGATTACTTAGGGCCATTAAGCTATTAAGATTAATATGTAAATTATGGTGAAATGAGATTATCTTTTCGTATTTGGGTAGGCTACACTTTGAAGAGCACTACTAAACTAGTTCCTTAAGTTTTAGGATTTTGGGCGAGACTATAATCTTATCGCTAAAATGGTTTATGCTATACTTAAAGACTATACTATTCAAAATCGGCAGGAAATGGGAAATGACAGATTAACGATTGGGGGTTTTGAACTAGGTTGATTTAAATGGAAAGCACACTGTAATTAAGATGTTTTTGTAGAATATGGTAGTATGAATTTTGTATAGTGTCTCTAGACTGGTTTTACTGATTTTGGTATTTAAACGAGTTATTTTATCTATCGCTGAAATAGCCTAAATGATCATATTTGCAACCTCAAATCGGCCAAGTTTAAATCTTAATTTCCAACTAACCTATACATGATTCTTGATTCATTTTTCAGGTATTAGCAGAGTATCATCCTAGAAATGTTATAAAGTTGGTTTGGCATTATTTTAGCTTTAATTGCAATAGATTATCTATTTACTTATTGGTATGGTTAATGTTTTCTTCCATTAAATGAACGCAACTTAAACCTTATTCTAAATATTTTTGTACATATGGGTTCTTACTGTTTTTAAGAACTTAATACAAATTACATTATCATTTTGTGAGCCATTATGCTATTATTTGTTAATGGCCATAACAGGGTTCATTAATGATTGCAAAGCAAACAATATAATATAAACTTAATTCATCAATTAAGAATTTTTACATGTTTGAGTTTATTATGATTCCAGGACACATATAAATTTATTTAATGATTTTTTGGAATTACATTTCTTTGAATACAACAACATCCATAATAATGTTTAATCCTAAATTTAGTTTTACTAATTGTTTTGTGACTCAAAAATTAAGTATTTTTGTATATTTGAATACATTCGATCCTAAAATCTCATGAATATTGATTTCATCATTTCATTACTTATTATACACAAATTCTCATTAAAATCATATTAGCACCATAATCAAAGTTTAATTTGAATAACAATCCTGTACTTCAAAAATTAAATACTTTTGCATATTTGGATTCTTATGGATTTTAAATGAATATAAAAATTTGTTCCATTGAAATTGAATCAAAATTACAAAAGATATTCATGGTTGAATATGAAACCGATTTGGAAATTGCATTGAATTAATGAAATACGTTTTCCCTAAACTGAAAACGCCTTCCCCTGTTGAATGGGCTTACCTCTATTCGGCTGACCTCCGGGCCCCGCACGGCAGACACACAAAACAGGGGCGATCCAGGGCACGGCGGCGACGGCGCTCCGGTGGTTTTCCGGCGACGGCGACGGCACCAGGAGATTCCTCTCGGCGAGGCGCACTCGGGGGTAGAATCAATTTGTCGGAAGAGTTACTGGAGCAGTGCGCAGCCGAGGAGGGGCGGCGGCAACAATGGCGGGCGGTGGAGAGAAGATGACCAGGGCGTGAGAGCTCGAAAGAGTTGAAGATTAAGCATCAAGGCGTTGAGAGGATTCCATTTTTGAGGTTTACCTGGGAGGAGAAGCTCTGGACTGAGCCGCCACCGGTGACCGGACATGGGGAAGAAGGGGCGCACGGCTGCAGCAAGATTTCGCATGAAGGTGCTCTAATATTTTTGAGGGGATTTAATGCTTGAGGTCTGATGATGCTCTAGCCCAGAGGGATTTGGAAATGGATCCCTATTCCGCACGAATCAGTTCTGGCTTTGAGCTTGGAAGCTTCTATTCATGGCGGGATTGAGAGGAAGTTCCAGGCACTGGCTTGAGGAGAGGGAAGGAGAAGTGAGTGAGAATGAAAGCACTGCCTCTGGTGGTCTCTTTGATGCAATGTATGGCTTGGTAGTGGGCTGAGCTCGCTGTGGAGGTGGGACGCGCGGCAGTCATCGCCTTGCTTCTGCAGCGGGAGGACGGTGTTGGCAGGGAGGTCTTAATGACGAGCTTAGTGCGCTGCGACTCGGGGCTGAAGCGGGGCGACGAGGGAAGTGACGCAGAGAAGTGAGCAACGAATAATCGGTGCATTGAACGAGCTCGGTCAAGCGCTGCACACGGGAGACTTCCGCTCGGTCGCAAGAACAGGAGGACGAAGGAGCTACAGTGCATAAGTCTGGCCAGGACGACTAGATAATGGTGAGTCTTGTTTGTACATGTGTCCGTTGGTTTTGGTTACAAATTAGTTTAGTTCAAAAGTGGTCTTGGCCAATTCAAAATTTTCTAGAGATTTTCATGTAGGGATATTAGGGTATGTAGTTTCCATTTTCTTTGGTTTCGCTCAATTCGCTTCTTTGATTTTTCATACAATAATTCCTGAAAGTTAACTAGTTTTTAAAATGTTTTTGAATTTTTCCTTGAGAGCAATTGAAATCTACTATTTTTCAAATTTTGTTTTTCAAAAGGATTTGATCTCAGAATGCTTCTATAAAATTTTCAAGCCAAAATATGGTTCCATTATTTTATAAAAATTCTAACATTGCAATTTCCCTATTTTCAGAGTTTCTATTTTTAGATTTAGAAAAGTCCTAAATGACATTGTTAATTTATAATATTTTAACCAAAGGTAGATATTGCATTGAGGTTCTCATGATAAATTTTTCAGCTCCATTTGGGTTATATATATATTTTATAAATTCTGACAATGCATTGTTTTGATTTAAAAGTTGTCTTTTCAATTTATCTCTTCATTTCTTCATGCATAAAATTTTAATTGCTGGCTAAAATGATTTAGTTGAATGATCAGGGCCTCTCATGGCAATTTTCTAAATTTTACTTTTTACATTTTTGCCTTTTTCGCTTTTTCATTCTTTGTTTCCGTTTGTTGAATTTTTCATACAAAGAACAATTCCAAAGAAATCCAAATAAAATTCAATAATGCCAAGAAACTCAGAATTAATAATATTCAAACTTAAATTATTCATTTTCACTTTATTAAATTTTTGGGATGTCACAGACTCACATTGCGGTTGCTTGTTAAAAGTGTTTAGGTTTTACATTTTTTATAATTACCACATATATTTTCAACCCACAATTCGCTAATTTTGTGGCCGGGGCCGTGGTACATGCCCAGTGGAACGGAAAAAAAAAATACGAACACAAGCATGCATGGTCTTTAGATAGGAAATAAGCGTCTAAATAAGCCAACGCATTGTTTACGATGAATGAATTTTTCCGATCCCTGTGCAGATTGAAATTGAATGGCTTCCTATTGAATTCCTGTATTCCTTGGAAGGGGGCTTCAGCGTTATCAACCCTATGCTTACGCTTATCATGTGACAGCATGTCCGATCCAACAGGGGCGTTTTCACCTAGCTAGCTAGCTCTAGCCGAAGGCAACAAAGGCCTGTATATTTCTCTCTCTGATGGACAAATCCAACGCATCACAAGTAGACACGCTACAGTGCTGGAACTACACAGTACCAAACCTGTAGTTGAATGATGTAGCTAGTGGCCTTATTAACGAAATCTCTGAGCTCTCATCTCACAGCAACCAACGACCGGAGCTCTCATTTCGGCTTTATCCATCCCTTCAGTCATGGAGTTTCGTTCACTCTAGTCCCCCACAAACTAGACGTTCACTACAGGAAACGACAGTATTTTCATCGATCATAAACCAACAAAAATAGTTCGAAAATAAGTTAAAAACCGACGAAAAAAACTATTTTCGTCGGCAAACCGACGAAAATTAGCTGACGAAATTAATCTAATGAAAAAACAGTATTTTCGATGGCAATCGACGAAAATAAACATATTTTTGACGGCCATATGAGTCGACGAAATTAATGCCCATGGACCAGCTATCGACCTTCAGTGCTGAGGTGGCACGATTATTTTAAATCGACCCAGCCGATTTAAAATATGCATGACACGTCGTGATCTTCCACGTACCAAAGAGAGATAATTTAAATCGGCTTGGGTCGATTTAAAATACTTCGATAAATTAAAAAAATACAGAAAATTGTAAAAATCTCAGAAAATTCACAAATTCATAGATCACATATTCACATATTCACAGAAATTCACTGCATGCATATAACAGAAAAATTCCAAAAAAATTATAGAAAATTCTAACAACCATATAGTCTTCACATCACAAGTTTATTAAACATTCACATACATTCACCTTACAAATCCACATCACACAACAATGGTGACGCATCAAAAACTTAGTTTCCTGAAACACAACACAGTCACCATTATTGGAGCTCAATTGATGTACTTCAACATTGCTTTGTCAGTCCACAATATTTTGGATATCAACTCCTACAACCAGCAAAATTGTCAAACATGGTAAAAGAACTAATGTAGAACACTGACAAATGCAAAAACATAAGAGCATTACAATGTATTAGTTAATGTATTTGATAATTGCTGTACTGACTACTCATGCAGCTTTGTATCATGCATTGCCTTCACATACGTTTTAGAATGCCCAAGCTTTCTATTATCTGGAGGCGGTGATTCAACCATGCATGCACGTTCTACACACGTTCCAAAATTTCTCATGATGTTGTTTCATTTATTTATTTAGGTTCGACTATGGGATTACATAAATGGCTGCCTCCTTGATACATGTCAAGTCAAAGACAAGGTAACAACCGGAAGATATTTGTTTCACTTGCCGCACCAGCCATGTGGCGTTTTTTCGTCGGTTCTGGCCGTTGAAAATACAAGCACTTGCCACGTGTCCTTTTTTCGTCGGCTCTAGCCGTCGAAAATACATGCGCTTGCCACGTGGCTTTTTTTCGTCGGCTTGGACCGACAAAAATGATCCCCAAATTTTTTTTGAAAATCCTGGGCGCGTGTTTTCTTTATTTTCGTCGGCTTTGTCGCAGAAACCGATGAAAATATCTCTAATTTCGTCGGTTTAACTGGGCCGACGAATTTATGTGTTTATTTACGTCGGTTTTTTATTGGCCGACGAAAAATGTGTCGTTTTCTGCGGTGGTTCCTTAGCTTCCATTCCTTCCCAACACCTAGGACGACCTCGATCCAGCTAATTAAGTTTTTTTTTCGAGCTATCCAGCTAATTAAGTGAACTGTTGCATGCTTGCATTAGATGTTATCAGCGTTTATCTACTACTGCATCCTAAATTTTCATGCATGCAACCTCATGCATCGTCTTCAATTCGAAACACGATGTAAATTATCATGAAAAAATTCCCGTAGACTTTGATAACATTGACACAAAAATAGATCTATCATGCTACAAAATTTCAAATCTAAATTTGATCGCACATAGTGAAACAAAAAAGACAGATCCTTCTTAAAATCAAATCCAGAAATAAAAAAAGAGAAAAAGATAAGCTACTGTTCACAGATTTTTTTTTTGTTTCTCCTGATATACGTTGTCAGTTGAATTTTTTGTAAGATGCTTAATTACATCATGACTCATCTAGCCAATTTTTTTTGGAAACTTTTTGTGATCATTTGCATAATGTTTAAAGAGAATACAATACACGGGAGTGCACCAAAAGTTGAGATGCACCGATACGCCCCCCGTTGACTACAGCTAGCTAGCTTTCGATCTCCGATTATCTTGATCCTTTCTGGTATATAGTCCTAGGTACGACTGTATTTAGTATACTCGAGCAGTTCAACTTCTTGATGTGTGTAGGTAGACGTACGCTCAGCTAATAAACCACTCGTGTGATTCACATCCACATACATAGATATACATAGTCCTCGATCAGAAATAAGAAGATATAGTTGGTCACGGGAAAGATTAATTACCCGGCTAGCTCCTCAGACATGCCTTTAATTTGAACGTACTGATTCTTCCTGAAAGACGATCTACACAGCATAAAACACTAGAGTTATTGTCTATAATAAATACTTTTTTATACATTAATAAAAGATTGCAAAACCTCATAAAGACAATCTTAAGATGACATCTATTATAGAAGTTATATTTTGACATATTATAGAAGTTATATTTAGTTTTATTTTGACATGATATGGAGAAGTATAGAGATAACAATTATCTCTAAAACTGTACATGCTCTGGGTACACAGAGATATCGATCTGTACGAGAACCACGGGTAGAGATCGATCATTCCCAGACGTTGACAGGCCGGTGAGCTTCCAACATCGGTGTTAGTTGGTGGATATATGCATCGCGCGCTGCAATTCACGCTTTGCGCGGTACGTGCAGTGGGTGTGTGTGTGACGACTGACGAGACCGCGCGCGCGCGCGGTCCAAAATCCGAATGCCAGTTCACTGCACGTACGGTCATGGCCTTGGCGTATGAGCTCATGAGCGTGAGGAGGCCAGCCTGGGTAATTAATTAGTCTTAGTTAGCTTCAGTTGAGTTCTCCTTTGATTCGCTGACAAAGAGAGAGAGACAGAGAGAGCTCTTGATTGCACGGTTCTGCCATGCATTTGCCGTCTGTAGAATTGTAGTGCAGCTCATAGCTATGCCCTCCCTCTCGATCGGATGGAGATGCTACCAGCATAATTGTAGTATAAATAGCGAGCTATCGAAACAGCTGTCCCAGTGACCCTTACACGCCCAAGCACTTCCCTTCCTGGACGATGTAAAGCTCATACCTACCTAACAAGAACAGCTAGCTGGGACAAAATATGGACAAGTCTGGAGCTCGGAGAGCAATTAAGTTCACTTTGGTTCGACCACGGAACTGGCCAGTTGTGAAGTACGTACGTTGCTGACAATGTTTGCTCAATGCAGCACTTCCGGATTAAGCAACATCAAGATCAGATCGACGGAACATCAGCGAAAGCGACACGCCAACACGTACGAAGTCGACGGTGCTCGCGAAAGGTAAAAGGAGAAACAGATCGAGAGAGAGAGAGAGAGAGAGAGAGAGAGTGCGCCTAATTTCATGTCGATCTCTCCTAGTACTTTGTGCTGACGAAATTATGCTTTGACATGAATGGGATAAAATCAGCAGATTTGCAAGCCAGACTTATTTTTCGACTATGTCAGCTGATCCAGAGTAAGTAGTTCGCGAGCCCCGATCACTACCTGCGAATATTGAATCGAGCACATTGCTTTTCCATCTTAATTGATGTAGATAGAATCGGCCAGAAACTATGGGAAATGATACATCATACATGCTAGAAATTGCCAAAGAAGACAACTCCATGTATATAACCAGTTAGATGGCTAGGCTACAAGTAGGATTGCTTAATCTGCAGGCCAGTGAAGCGAGCTCGATCTCCTGCCCTGCGCCCACTACGAGACGGTTAAGCCACGCCAATCACCGGTTAGTTGGCGTACCGGCTACGTGCCAATTGTAACAAAGAAAAACAATTTCAATGACGTCCTTCATCCAACGGTTCAGAGCTTAGAGAACAATAAAAGTTCTCAGGAGAGAGAGCGTGTGTAATAAACAAAGGAAGGCTAACTGCTCAACAGCTCAAGTTCTTGGACCCTACAAAAGCTGCATTTTTAAAGGAAAATCTTCATTATTTTTTAGTATTACTAGCAGAGTGTCCATAGGTTGCAACAGATCTCTAATAAATAATATGAGTTTAGAACTTGAGATATCATTTATTTGAGATCTGTTGCACGCACAGACACACTGCAAGTAATACTAGTATAGATAATGATGTATGACAAATTATATTATTTTAAAATTATAGAGAACCGAAAGAAACTCCGCTAAATCACCTGAATTGATGGAAGTCTTGTAGCAAAATCAGGGCACAACGCATGCCAACTCATGTTTACCATAGTTTGTGAATATGAGGTTTTTATTTCACTTATCATCAGAAAACCTCATCCCAGAGAAAAAGAAAATTAATGGTGTTTAAAAAGACCAGAAAGCACGCAACGGTCATTATAAGCTAGCCTTCATAAATCCTTGCAGATTAGTAGTGTTAGCCTATTGTAATTATAGAATGTGTAATTATAGTAGGCCCTTGTTTTGTGGCATGTACCACGCCTGTGCGGTTGGCTCCTAAGCCACCCCGGCCTCTATATGTACTCACGCATATTCATGGAATAGAATCAATCATTCCTGTCTAACATGGTATCAGAGCTATCTGCTGATGGACCGCCTGTTGCTGACGCTACACAGTACCGCAGCCTAGCTGGCGCCCTGCAGTATCTGACCTTCACCCGACCAGACATTGTTTTTGCAGTTCAGCAGATATGCCTCTATATGCATGATCCTCGGGAGCCACACCTCGCTGCTCTCAAGCGGATCCTGCGCTACTTGCAGGGCACACTATCACTTGGGCTGACCATGCGCCGATCTTCACCTGCAGAGCTTGTTGTTTACACGAATGCCGATCGGGTCCGGTCTGTCCCGACATCACGGTCGACCTCACGCCACTGTGAGATTTCTCGGGATAACTTGGTGTCCTGGTCTTCCAAGCGTCAGCATACGGTCTCCAGATCGAGTGCCGAAGCTGAATATCGTGCTGTGGCGAATGGTGTTGCTGAAGCCACTTGGCTGCGTCAGCTGCTTCTTGAGCTTCACCACCCCCCTCGCCGTGCCACCTTGGTCTATTGCGACAATATCAGTGCTGTATATCTCTCCGGCAACCCAGTGCAGCATCAGCGGACGAAGCATGTTGAGATTGACCTCCATTTTGTTCGAGAGAAGGTCGCCCTAGGTCACGTTCGGGTTCTACATGTTCCTACGACATCGCAGTACGCCGACGTCTTTACCAAGGGCCTTCCTACCTCACTATTTCAGGAGTTTCGATCCAGCCTAAATGTTAGCGATGCTCCCGATTAGACTGCGGGGGAGTGTTAGCCTATTGTAATTATAGAATGTGTAATTATAGTAGGCCCTTGTTTTGTGGCATGTACCATGCCTGTGCGGTTGGCTCCTAAGCCACCCCGGCCTCTATATGTACTCACGCATATTCATGGAATAGAATCAATCATTCCTGTCTAACAAGTAGGTCTGATCAAGTTATTTCACCGACGGAAACTTTTTAAACTAATTCAATTACTACCAACTTTTATAGAGATCCTTACAGGGATCAATTACAAAGATAACAACTATAACCAACACTGCAGTAGCAGAAATGTAGAAGTGTATATCTGCAACATTTACACAATAAACAGAGAAACAGTACAGTACAGTTGCCCACAGGGTTCTAACTTTCTTAGAACAAATCCAGCGCGTGAGGTCGTATGAACCGAAATATGCACTCCAGTAAACACAAAATGCAGCAGTACCATACTAACAATGTTTGAGAAATAAGTTGATTGAGCACAACTACGTAGACACCATGTTCAGAGCAACAACATAACAAAGGCTATAGATAAACAAACGAAGTCGACGGAGAATATTTAGTAACAAATCCTAATTGAGCTTCAAACTGTTTAATAACATAATCATGTCATTCCTATCGGGTTAAGTCTAAGTTGCTGCAAAAATTTATTAATATTTGCTTTTTAAAAATGACTCATCTTAATCTACATAAGACTGCAAAAAAAAAAAAAAGGAAAGCATCTGCCCGATGGCAAACACAACAAAAATAATTTGTGTAAAAAAGCTGCATCTTTGCGAGAAAAAATGGCTGTCAAATCTTATTTAGCAATCACAACACAAGCACAACATAGTTTTTGCATTGAAGGAAAACATGGCCTTTCAACTTGTTTGGTCAAAACAGAGTTGGAAAGAATGATCGATTGTCATTTTCATCATCATTTTGGTTTTCAACTCAACTAAACAGCTGAATCATAGTGCATGACCAAAATAAATTTATTTTAAGGAGACTTATCGAAGCTGATGTTTGTAATTTTAAGGAGAGTCAAAAAAGTTGATGTTTGTAACATATACAAGTGAGACACTAACTATGAGCACTATATATAGAACAGTGGGCTTGATTAGCACTATTAAAGCATTTTGGGTACCACATATCTTCTGCCTTTCGTCTTGCTCAGTGGAACATATATAGGATAGATTTGACATACAAATACACATTATGAACAACATTATATAATTACTAATAATCAATAAATGTCAAGACAACTCAGCATTGAGCAGATAACGTTGTTACACTGACCTTAAACAAGAGTGTTGATATGGTTCTAAGAGATAAACCAACACATACTAACCTATGCTAAAATTGAAAACATACTACTGATTAATTCAACCAATACATAGTTGTCCTGGTTAAAACAAACAAAATAACTAATTGTGGCCATTGAGTCAACATCGACACAAATGGATAAAAAATTTCTTAATCTTATGCGGGAAACTCGATGCAAATGGTGATAACTTGATGCACAAAGAGGAGGATGCAACACGTTTAGCATTTTTTTCCTAATTCTGAATTACTACCCATGAAGTTGAGAAGAGCTCCGGTCTTGTTTTTTTTTAAAAAAATAACCTGACTCCTTTCCTCTTGTTCACAAATTTCCAAAACAATTATTCAAATATACACGCGCTTTAGAAAAAGAAACCTCACCAACTAATTGAATTCACCTATGTCAGCAATTATCAAAAGAATATTCCCATAATCAATTATACATATATCTATTTTTTAAAAGAATGATCAGCAAGTCAAGGAGAACATCTAAGATTCCTTCAATAAACACAGTCATATGTCATAGTACAGCTAAAATGGTGATTAGAGCATCCAGCCATCATCTCTATTCAACATAAAAAGAGATTGAAATTGGCCTAATCATTCATGATTAATTGCTACTGTACAGACATGCAAACCACAACCACTCACTTATCAGGACACCTACAATAGCGGACGGTGATTATCATAGCACAACACAAACACCTAAACAGTTAGCACGATTTCCTCTCCTTGGAGCTAAATGGCGCATACAGGGCAAATATTTTAGGGTATCAAGTTAAATAAGGGGGCATTAGATTAAAAAAGTTAAAGCATTAATTAAGCAAACATGTTCATTATGCACTAAAGAGGCAAAATCACCAACATCGTTGGGCATCCTTCATCAGTAGTATTGGGGTACTATGTCCTATACGAGACAGACACACATGATAAATTAATGTGGTATACTTGTAGTAAGTATTATTAACTCAGCAATATCCCAGAGGAATCAAACTACAACTTTTCATCAGCCAAGTAAAATTCATCCTGGAAAACAAGAGTCAATCAGGAGACTGCAATGTTTGTCCAATACCAGTCAGTAAACTCTGTAATTGACAATAAGATTAGTCCTATAAGCACATAGAACATGGCTTCAGGTCATGGTTATTAAGAAAAATGGATAAAAGTTGAGATCCGATGACAACAAAAGAAAGAATAGTTTCACGATGGCATTTTAGAGATCTGGACGACTTTCCCTTGCAATTAAGAAATTTGCTCCTTTGACCATGTCATTATGAAACCCAAAAGTTGGAAACATGTAGTCATTTCGCATACACACAAATAGATATTTCCTTACCTACCATGGATGAAGAAAATCATCATTTTTTCACTTTTTAAGGTACTCCCTAGCCTGAAGGACATGCTTAAAGGCCCTAAGAGCATCTCCAACAGTGCCTAAAATCCATTCCCAAAACCTGATTTTGGGCTTGATTGCAAAAAAAAGTACTCCAACAGTTCCTCTTTCTAGCTCCTCAAATTTTGGCACGCCCAAAAACAGCACCCCGACTCCTCATTTTTGTGCGCTCTGTCCGCGCTCCCAATCAACATTATTTCGCGCCTAGGATGGCCCACCGGACCAATTCAAAGGTGTTTTTGGGAGAAAATATAGGAACTGTTGGAGAACAAGGTATTTTGTAGACTCAAATTTTTTTGAAAAGGTCCCAATCTAAGAATATTGGGAGTCTAAATATTAGGAACTGTTGGAGATGCTCTAATGGTATAACCCACCACTATCGTCTTTCAAATATGCAGTTAGATATCCTTTTTTATGAACAAAAAATTATCTCAAGAAATAAGAAACGAACCGGTATAAATAGCACCCAACCAATCATACCTGACCTATAGGACTCAAAAAAGTACATCATATTACATGAAAATAGCAGCATGACCTAAAAATAGGTAGCGCATTTTGATTTGTAATCAATACCACTGGACATTTTACAACAAGAATAAAATATCAATTAAGCTAATGACGGTTGATTTTGTGAAACGGCTTATTTATATTGTACTATATCGACAGTTTGGAATGGAATAATTCTCTTGCTATCAAATTTGCCTACTCCTTCTCATATGGTGGGAATCTAAAATATTACGCTATCTCCTTCTATTAGCTATGCTATTGCATAAACTGTTTTAATCTAACAGAAGTATTAATCATCACCTCAATAACTGTAACACACTAAAATTTGTATATTTTTGTTTAATTATTATTAAGAATTTTCTTATAGTTTTTATGATTTTTCTGGATTTTACAAAGTCTTTTTGCTATTTTTAGTTTTACAAAAGGAATTTTTGCAGAAAATTTAAAACCTTAAAATTTCTGGAAACAATTTTATTGGGTTTAAAATATTCCATAGTATTTTATAAAAATTTTCCATGATTTTTATATCCTTTTTACTATTTTTACCAAACCCATTTTCTCTCAACTTAATTAAATCCGAAAATGACAGGTGGGACCGGACCTTACCTATCATATGTTTCTTCAACCTGCAACCAATGTCTAGAGAAGAGTTCTCTCTCCCCTCCATGGGAGCTCATTTGGAGCGTTGAATCTCCACCATTTTAGCACCAAAAGTTCGGAAAAATTACAAATGGATTCCTCGCGATCCACTATATCCATTCATACAGGTTACAGCTTCCTCTCCAACTCGTGCATATCAGAAACCAAGAAAAGCCACATCATGCCTTGCCCCAAAACCCCCACTGAACCCCACGCCATGGTGCACTCCAGCCGCGGCGGCCACCCAACCCGAGAACCCCTAGCCGCGGATCACTCCGTCCTCTTCAATCTCCTTCCCCTTAAGGCTGAAGTTCATCCGGCGCCTCTTGATTCACCTCTCCTTGTTTGCAATGGTCTCGCCTATGGAAAAATTGCTGGTTCTACCGTCGGATCTCTGGCCCCAAGCAACTTTGGCTACGCCGGTAGTGCTACTGTGCGTCCGGGATCTCCTAGATAGGGATCTTATGCCTCCGATTTGCATTTCTTTAGCAGCTCCCCCATGACCTCGACAGGCTTGTTTGGGATCTCTCTGATGATGACATCGCCAGTGAATCTTTAACTCCCTCCCCGCTGCGGCCTACCCTAGTGTCGCAGTCGGCTGCGCTTGGCCATGAGGCCTTTACTGCCTCTAACCAAGCCTAGGCAGTGGGGGGTTAGATTCACTGGCTCAGTGCTTGAATGGGGGCAGTGCAGTTCAACTCTTGGAGGCAAAAGATTCGGGAGATCCCTTAAAGCTCTCTCATGCCTTGAAGACATCGGTGCCAGTCATCATCAGATCAACTTTGTTTGAAGAATTCATTGCTTCTCCAGTGGCTCCTACCTAAGTTTTAATTCCGAACAAACATTCAAGCAAGCCTACACCGAAAGCTTTAATTTCTAAAGCTTTAACTCCTCGCAACGGCCCCCCTTTAAGGCTTCATGTCTCAAAGCTTCAACAAGCTAGTGCAAATGTTCCTTCAGCTTTTGTGCCCCTTTCACAATCTCAAAAACCCGTGCCATCTATAACATCTGCAGCTAACTAGCATCTAGTCAAACCGAGGTTCTGGTGGTGGAGGCGTCAATCCAAGGGTCCGGCCTTGCAGTCCACTAGTCATGAGCAGTGCCAAGTCCCGGCTCCTTTTAAAGGCAGGAAACTTTTACGCCCCAAATCTATGTAGCTTCAGACCACAAAGTCAGCAGGTGCAGGACCCAATTCGATGCCTCAACTACAAGTGCTTTGGGCACCTTGCCCATCGCTGCCAACGGCCAGCGCTACCTCCCCACCGAGCGTCCCCTACTCCTCCCTTCATGACTTCCATCCACTACAGTCCAGAGAACCACCCTGCTCGGGCCTTCTACTCGATGATCTCTTCTGAAGCAATGGCAAACAAGACAGCTAAGCTAAATCAGCATGCAGCTCTTCTGGTCGTCACAGGTGATAAATCTTCGTATGCGGTCTCCAAAACCTACAAGGCAGTGAAATCCATCGAGGCTAGGCTAGGCATTCCCTAGGCCAACATGCACATTACGCGACACAGCTCGAAGGATTTCCTAGCCTGGTTCAACTTTCTAGAGCAGCGGAACATGGCGGTGCATGCTAGGCATATTGAGCACAGTGGCTTCGGGTACGACATCAAGCCATGGATTCTTCACAGCAATTCCTCCCAGATGACGCTGTGGGTTCGAGCGTGGATAGGCTTGGAAGGTCTACCTCTCTGCGCCTGGAACCAGAGTGCTGTGGTGGAAGTGCTTAGGGGATGGTGCTGCTTCGACCGTGTTGATCACCAATCCCAACGTCGTGAGGCAACAAATATTTTCTGGGTATGGGTCAGGGTTCAGAGCCCGGATGGCATCCCCAAAAGCTGCTCCTGCTCCATCTTCACAGAGGATTGCAATGGCCGAATTCCGCGTACTTGGTCTGGTGCCCGCGACGCTTTGCCTCCAAGGTCAGACCCTCCAAAAGGCTTCACCTACGAGGTCCTCATCCACTTGGAACTTATTGAAGACCTCCCGCCAACCACAGGTTCAAGTGATGACGCCGGTCTAAGGATCAAATCCTTCGACTGGACACTAGGCATTGTCAATGGCCTGCAGCCTCGTCCTGCTCACCAGTCCAACATGCGATGTCACCTCGGAGAACGCCTCAACGACCACCGTCCAGACGATAATGATGACCATAGTGGCGATGACTGTGACACAGAGCGCTACCACGGCTGTCAGGACCGTCATTCCTGGGTCAGTTGCACTCCCGGTCGCAGCCACACCAGAGACCCGGCACCGCGCAATAGGCGGGACAATCACCGCATCCGAAGCCCACGCCATCACCAAAGAACTCTACATGCTGATGAACCAGCACATTGTATTATCCGTGGCCGATGTAGTGTCTCTCCTCCTCGCTCATGGGGGTGGACTGCCTGGTGTCAATGCTCCAGGTCCATGGAGCACAAGCTAAGATAGCTCTGCAGTGTCGCTGCTCTAGAAGACCACCTGCGCTAGGCTGAGCCTCTCCGTATCTGTACAGCCAGCAATCTTTTCAATGACTAGCAACATGCGGAGATTCCAGACCCCATGGACATATCGCCGTCTCTACCTTCTTGTGAAATGCCTTCGTCCATAAGTCACGACATGGCGTTTTCCTTTCTACAGCTAGGCCATCCTCATGCTCCACCCAGTGACTCTTTCGACCTGAGGATTGAGGAGGCAGCCTTCAAATTGCCTTCTACCTACTTATTGAGCTCACCCCCGGTGCCAAAGGATCATGTTGGCAATCTGTTGTGCGTCAAGGGAGGTGATAAGTCGGCTGTCTGCAATGGTAGTGAGATCACATTTCCAGTGATGCACCCTAGTGGCGCCAGCTCTCCATCTGTGACTGACCTACCTGACAGCCAGCCTCCCCAAGAACTGACAACGCTAGGTCATGTTCCTTTAGTTAATCCAGAAAACCTCCAATTGCAAACGGATGCTCTGCCTGAAGATGATGGCACCTGCAACCAAGCGACACATTGCCTCATCCACGAGGTGTTCCTTCAGCCACCCGAGCCTATCATCTCCTGCCAGGAGCCACTTGCAGCCAATGAGCGGCCATGCACTACTAGGGTTCTCCCTAGGGCCACTGGCAGAAGATTTGTGCCAAGCCGAGGTGGAGCTTCACCAAGACATAGCCAGCACCTTGCGTCAAAAAAGAGGGCCGTCTCGACAGCAAAACTAGCAGAGGGGCTCCTGACTCACCGACTTGGGTTTTGCTTGGTGGATGCGGAGCTAGTCCACCCAAATGAAGTGCAACAGTTCAACGACCTGTTTAAGGAGCCACTGTCAGAAAGTGTCATTGCGGCCTTGCGAACCATTTGTTGTCTATATGATCAAGGTCAACAGGGAGCTTAGGTCTTGCACTCTGTTTTGGAGCCTAAACCCACAATCAACATTGGCTAAAACCTCTAACGACTGTGCCAGAACCTCCAACATTCTCTGATGTCATTCTTTTGTGTCTGTCATCTACCATGCATGTTTTGTTCCTTACTCTGCTGCATGGAACTGCCTTTTGCTTCCTCAAGTCTTATACTGTTGTACTCCTACCTTGCTTGTGACACCTCGATGTGTAACACAGCTTTGCTAGTCTTCCTATGTTGTTTCGTTGTTTCCTTACATGTCCATGTGTGATTGCATTGTGCTCAATTGGAATGCGCGTAGCCTCAATGCACCGGCTCGCCGATTAACAGTGTGCTAGACTGTCGATGCGGTCCTCCCAGCCATTGCTTGCTTCCAGGAAACTAAGCTCCAGTGCATAGATCAACAATTAGTCCTTCAAATTAGTGGCCAGTGATTAGCTAATGCATGCTATCTGCTAGCTGCACAAGGTGTCAAAGGCGGAGTTTTACTGTTATGGGACAGCAACAAGGTTTAAGTCACTTCTCCCACTGTAAACCATTTCTCCTTAACAGCGCGTATATCCCTCTGTCAGGACGATTCATCCTTCTTGATGACGATGGTCTATGGACCATCCGAAGACCATGAAAAGCCAGCCTTCCTGCATGAAATTGCCTCGCTAGCCCTGGTGCCGTAGTTGCCTTGGCTTGTCCTAGGAGATTTCAAACTTATTTACCATGCTTCAGATAAGAATAACAACAACCTCAATCATCGGTTGATGACTCAATTCCATGCGGTGATCAACTGATGCAACCTCAAGGAAGTTACGCTCCAAAACCGAAGGTATACCTGGAGTAATGAGTGAAGTTAACCAACGCTAGTTAAGCTCGATCGGGTTTTCCGCAATCATGATTAGGACGCCATGTTCTCGGACCACTTGCTGCAGGCGCTCTCCTCATCTATGTCAAACCACTACCCTCTCTTGCTAGCAGTCCAACATGGTCCCCGCAAACCACGATCCTTCAGATTTGAAAACTTCTGGCCCCGCTTCCCAGGTTTTCTTCATACTGTTCAATGGGCCTAGAACATGCCGCTCACGCACACAAACCCTATACAGCAGCTAGAAAGCAAGCTTTGAATCACTGCAAAGGCTCTCACGCATGGAGCATCTTAATTTTGAGCGATGCCAAGCTCTAGTTCCACCTCACCAATACCCTCATCTTGTAATTCGACATGGCCCAAGACTTGAGGGAACTGACCTAGGACGAGCGCGACCTCCAGAAAGCCCTCAAGATAAGGGTACTTGGCTACGCAACAATCGAAAAGGTGCGCACGAAACAAGCTTCTCGTATTTCTTGGCTCAAGGAAGGAGATGCAAACACCCATTTTTCCACATTAGGGAAAACAGCCGACGACGAAAGAATTTCATCCAATCCCTAAACTCCACCCAAGGGATTGCCACCCTTCATGAAGACAAGGAAAGTGTACTGTTACAACACTTCTCGTCCTTACTAGGGGAAAATCCATGCGATCAAAATCTATCAACTAGCACTACCTTAACATCCTTGCCCACGACGTTCATGACCTCGGCACGCCATTCACTAAACACGAGGTACTACAGGCAATCCGTCAACTGCCCGCGGAGAAAGCCCCAAGTCCTGACAGTTTCATTCGCACTTTCTATAGACACTGCTTGGAAATTATCAAACAAGACATCATGGCTATATTATTTTGCGTCCAAAATCGCTCTACTCGACATTTTGGACAACTTAACACAGCCTACATTGCGCTCATCCCTAAGAAAGAGGCCTCAGGTAGCACAGCGGACTATTGACCGATCAGTCTGATCCACTCGGTGGCAAAAATACTCTCCAAAGTGCTAGCCTTGTGCCTATCAACACACATAGGCTCACTCATATCAAATTCACAGAGTGCCTTCATCAAAGGGAGATGTACACAGGACAACTTTCTGTAAGTCCAAAACCGTGCAAGAGCCTATCACCGAAGCCAAACCCCAATTCTAATGCTAAAGCTTGACATTGAAAAGGCATTCGACTCAATTTCTTGGGAATACTTACTCGACCTCCTACAAGCACTTGGGTTTAGCCCCAGGTGGCGAGAATGGCTATCAATTTCCTTCATGACAGCGACTTCGTTTGTCCTCCTCAACGGGGTGCTGGGACCTCAGATCAATCACTAGCGTGGGCTCAGACAAGGCGATCCCTTGTCGCCCTACCTCTTCCTGCTAGCTATTGACCCTTTGCATTACATCCTCACCAAGGCCACTCAAGATGGCATCTTATCCCCTATGAAAGGCTATGCACCCTCTCTCTGATTATCCCTATATGCGGATGATGTAGTGATCTTCCTGAACCCGGTCAAAAAAGAACTTGACGCAGTCATTGCAATTCTTACACTTTTTGGAGAAGCCTTTGGTCTCCATGTCAACATGCAAAAGAGCTCTATAGCTCCAATCGAAGGCCACAGACTAAACCTGCAAAACATTATGTAATCCTTCGATGGACAAATATCATCATTCTCAGTCAAATACCTAGGCATGCCTCTCACCCTCGGTCGCCTACATCGCGTAAACCTTCAGCCAATCCTCAATAAGGCTACGCGACGTCTGGCGGGCTGGCAGGCGTGCCATCTCACCATGGCTGGCCAGCTAGCCTTGGTCAAATCGGTACTGACCTCGCTTTCAATTTGCTTACTTAAAGCAATTAGAGCACCCAAAAAAATCATCTCGTACCTCAACAGTTTAAGAAGGAAGTTCTTATGGGCAGGCAAAGGCAACATTCATGGTGGGAACTGCAAAGTACGTTGGACAACGGTTTGTCGCCCATTCAATATGGGGGGCCTAGGGATTCTCGACTTGGACAGGTTCACCAGAGAACTTCGACTTTGCTGGCAATGGCTCAGGTGGAAAGCTCCGAATAGACCATGGATTGGACTATCCACTCCGTGTGACCAAACCGATCAACAACTTTTCTCTGCGGCCACAAAAATAACCATAGGAAATGGTTGCACAGCAACCTTCTGGACTGACAGACGGCTTCAAGGTATAGCACCTGTGCAACATGCTCTGGATCTCTATAGGCATTCTAGGCGTAAGTCACGCTCCAAAGCAGACGCCCTTACAAATAACAACTACATTCGAGATATTCGGCACAACCTAACATCCCATCTTCTACTCCAGTACGTCAATTTATGGCAGAAGGTACAATCTGTGCTCCTGCAACCACAGGTTCAAGACGTCATATCCTGGACACAAACTTCTACTGGTGTTACTCGGCCTCATCAGCATATCGAATGCAATTCACAGAAAGTACCTTCAAATCCTTCCATACCACTATCTGGCCAATGTGGGGTCCATCGCGTTGCAAAGTCTTCTTATGGCTAGCCCCCCACAATCGTCTATGGATGGCACAATGACTGCAGTGTAGGAAGTGGCCAAATCAATATTTCTGTCTAACGTGTTGTCGAAGCCTGGAAACCGTGCATCACCTTTTCATAGAATGCCCCCAGGTTCGATGCTTGTGGCAAGCCATCGCTGGATGGGTACGGTTACCATCTCTTTTGCCAAATCGGTGGGATCTGATCGCCACCCTAAGCCTGATAGATTGGAACCTACATCATGTAAACCACCAGGCAAGATTTTGAAAAGGGATCAAAACTCTCATCATTCTAACATTTTGGCACTGGTGGAAAGAGTGAAACAACATAATTTTACGAAACAAATGGAAAGCCAACGATGAGATCTTGCAATCCATCAAGGATAAGACTACCACCTAGATTCTTGTGGGGCAGTTCATCTAAAAAATCTAGTGGATCGGTAGATTTGAACAACTTCCTTTTTCTCTTTTCCTTTTTGCTCTGTGTCCATGTATCTTCACCTTGGTGCAGTATCCTGCACCTTGTACTCTCCTAAACTTCTCTATCTAATTTAATTCACAGCCTTGCTATTTTCCAAAAAATATCCATTCATGGCCAATTTGCTCAAAAAATCTTGCTTTTAAATGCCGGATTTCGCTCCCCATTCAAATCACAAAAATCCCATCGGTTTCCATCCATTGTGAGCCCGCCGCGACTATAAATCCCTCCCCAAGGACCCCCTCCTACCTCCATAACCCTGTGCACACCTCTACAAACTAATCTTGTGCTCATAATCATCGATTTTGCTCAAAGCCTAAATTTTTCTTTTGGCTGGTTCTTTTTTTCCCTGGCCACCCCACTGCTCCTCCCCCGATGCCGACCTATAGCCATCGGCCAACCGCACCCTAGCCATCCCCTTATGCCATGGACAAAAAAAACATAGCCATGTGTAGCAAGAGTATAAAAAAAGAAAAAATGGAAGAGAGAGTATCAGTAAAAAAATGAAAATGAAAAAAGAGGAGAAAAATAATGGAAAATTATAGAAAAATACAAATTTTGAAATATAAATTTTAACTCTAAAAATTTTAAAAATTTATTTATAAAAGAAATTTCAAAAATTCAACAATCATTTATTTATCACTTTATGTTATTTAAATTTTCTAGTAGCCCGTTTTCATCCATTCGAATTCTGTTTGTCTCTGTTTTCTTTCTAAATTCATATAAAAATCTAAATTTCTCTTTTATGCCAGTTTGGTATTTTATTTAAATTTATATGAATTTAGATTTTTTTCGTGTATAGATTTCGGAGAGATAGAGAAGTTCGCAACCGATGATTACGAGCAGCTACTCTACGACCAAGGCAAGTTACACCCTTGAATATGTTAATCCCAGAATTTGAAATTATATTTTGAATTAAATTATTGCATGCATAGTTTTATCAATGTAATTTAAATCCCAGTTTTAAATAATTAGTTACTCCTAACTGTTATGACCTCAATTGACTTTGAAATATTTATACCTTGTCATTTTAGAACTAAATATCACTGGTTGATATATTATTGTAATATTAACTAGTGCTATATAGAAAATGGCTTAGACATTCTTAGACATGAATTTAATACTTTTTGGGGATTTATGTTGAAAATAAAATTATTCCTTGGTATCAGTGCACCATGGAATGTTATGAAAGATGATGTTATTCAAAAGAAAGTGAAAATATATTTAGATTGGGCGAGTGTTGGTTGTCAGGTGGAGGCACCATGGTTCTGTTTTTTGATAACTCACCTAGTCAGTTAAGAACCAGTTTGAGTTACTCTGAATGTAAAGTCTTACCGTACTACCACAAGTCTGGAATGAAACAGACCTGGCTATCCGTATTACAACATACCATGAACAGTCGTGCCATTAGGATGAAGGTGGTGTGAGCATGAAGCTGCTACTCGACGCAAGAGGGGGTTCTGGACTGAGCGATTTAATTCTACCAGTAGTGAAACCTTAGTGAGCATGACTACATGGATAGAGCTTTGTAGGATCTTTATCATGATTTTCTCTGCCAACACACCAAAGGAAGTGTGTATTTGGAAAAAAAGGAGATAATCATGTCTTATGGGTAAAGTTGTATAACCTCTGCAGAGCGTAAAACTAATCAATTAGCCATGCATCGTGGTCATGGGCATGCCAAGCAAGCCTTTTATGGATTAGATTTTGATATTTCAAAAATAGTTTCAGAAAAGTGATTTATAAGTGGAGAGAGTCCTCATAGGGAAATTTGGGTTAAAACTCCAAGTTGAAACCCGTGTTGAAAATTGCATTAAATCTCAGTTTTTACTATATCAATTACACATAAAAAATTACTTATTGTATTTGAAATATTGTTTTATGCTCAAATTAACCATATTATGCCTTCCTTTGTGACCCTTCATTAATACTGCATTTGTTGTGTGACTTGCTGAGTACTTTTGTACTCACCCTTGCTTACTTTGCTAATTCAGAGGAGGAGTTCTACAATAGTGAGGACTGGATGGACTAAGCCGCTTTCCAGTTGATTGCTTGTAGCAAATCTATTGGGCTTTACTATTATTTACTTTATTTCCGCTGCTTTATTATTTGGCCTGTGTGCCACTTATTTTGTAAACTGGAATAATTAATTAATAATATACGATAGATATGTTGTGATATCATTTCTACTGTGTGTACTAGCTTTTCCTGGACTAGTATAGGTTACATAGAGGATTTTTAAAGTGTTTTTCCCAAGGTCCAACAATAACCATTCAAGAAGAACTGTAAAATCTTATCGTGCCATGTAGATGTATCCTAGTACAAAATAAATATGATGAGTGATCACCCAAAATTAGTAGCTTAATGATGGAACAATTTGACGTCGTACGAAAGGCCCCAGGTATTCAGTTAGGTTCTGAAACTTGCATATAGGAAACAACAAAAAGCACTAATCTTGCTAAATATAGATGGATTAAAGAATTGAAATTATGGATCGATTAAACCACCACTAAATGAAAATAAAAACATCCACCAAACGTGTTCGCATTGCCATTGTGAAGATGCACTTTGCTGCCATAACTCACTGGAGCACTGCACTAATTGCCGCCTCACCTTGGTCGTGGCTGCTCTTGCTTCACGCATCACCATGACCACGCGGCCCAGCATTATGCCGCTATGTAGAGCCCTGTTAGGCCATTAGTAGAGCTGGAGAAAGATAATTTATGGTTGTTACCTTAAGAAACAAAACAATATAGATCATTTCCTAGAGTTTTAATCAGAAGACAAACAAGTTGACAACTTTGAGCATCACATCATTAGAGGTTCACAGTAAAGAGTCTGGCAGGGAGGGTAGGGCATGGAGGTGAGTGGCTCACCATGGTGTGGGGTTCATAGGGGTTGTCCTCCTTAAGGTGGGTGCAGAGGGACACAACATGGTGGTCATGTAGCAGTGAGGACAGGCCACCTCTGGCAGCGTAGCGGCAGGGGAGGTAGGATTCAGCCATCTTCCTCGTCTCCAGCGATGGCTCTGCCGAATTCGGCATCTCCCTCCCCAAAGTAGCTCCCATTCTACTTCTATGGTGGGCTCTAGATAGATCCGGAGCAAGGCGACTTGGTAGGCAAGCCACGATAGCCAGTGAGGAGGTCGAATCTAACTGTCTTCCTCACCTCACATTTGAGATGTTTGGGGCATGAGAGGAGAGTGGAGATCGAGGGAAAGGGGAGGGAGCCAGAGGAGGTGAGGGAGAGGAAGTGCATGCCTGGGGTGAGGCGGGGCAAAGGGTTGTGGGGGATGAGAGGGAAAAGGGAGGAAATAGTTGCGGCAAGGGAGAACGGTGGCATAGGAAGCAGAGGGAGGAGGATGGGAGGTGTGTGGTGTGAGCAGAGCAGGAGAGAGAAGGGGAAAAATTATATAGCATAAGGTGCCTCGTAGCCTTGCAAAAACGAGACCATTGGGTAGATACATGTAACATCCCAATTTTTTACTTTTTGTGTATTAAATATTATTTTATTGCCAGTTATGATTTTTGTGAATTTTTCTGGAGTTATTGGATTTTCTGAGATTTATTTAAATCATTTTGAATTGGTATATATGGCTTTTGTTAAGAAATATTTATAAAAAGGAAATTTAAAATAAAGTCTGCCAAAAATATTTTATTTGAGTATAGAAGGACTCGAAGTATTTTCGTAGATTTCCTTTCTCTCTCCAGGATTGAACCGGATTAGGAATAGGCCGATTGATTTCGAGTGCAGTTTGGATTGTGTTTCACTGCATGCATCCAGCCGTAGATCCGGACTCGTGGAGGTCTCTTCCGTTCTCTCCAGAACGTAGACGATTTGAATTCTCTCGAGCTGGCGCCGAAACCTTCGATGGTTCGGAGACCATCCAGGGAAAAACGCGTCTTGCGTGGCCGATTCAAACTCCACGCAGGCGCTAATGCCATCGCTAGTAGGAAGCTCCTCCCGGCGGGGAGCGCAGCACGTGGCGGATTCAAGTACGTTGGCGCCAAATTCGGAAGGAACTCGGAGACCTTCCGTCAAGCGCGGGAAAAAGGTGCTGCGGCTGTGGGCCCTGCGCGTGGCCGATTCGGCAAGGAAACGGAGTCTTTCCATGCAGGAGTAGGACGACCGGGTATTTAAACCAAGCGCTCGAGCATCGAAAGAACCAAGCGCGGAAAAAAATAGCGAGCGAGACGTGTCGGCGAGCGGAGGATTTCGCCACGGAGCGCGTGGCGTCGAATCGTGAGACCAGGAAAAAAAAAGTCGCTAGAGGTAGCGAGCGGCAGAAGGAAATTTCCAGGCGATCGAGCGAGTCGCGCCAACGATTGAAGGATCTCGCGAAGGAGCGCTGACATCGCCAAGAACCGAGCGAAAGGAAGAAGAAAAAGAAATCGCGAGCGAGTTGCGCCGTCGTCCGAGGAAGTCGCAGCATCGCCAGGAGATTTCCGAGCGCGTGCTGCTGAGTGGTCGTCAGGGTCTTCGTCTCCGGTGAATTCAAGCCGCCATCGCTTCATTGTTGACCGGGAGCTTCGTCAGCCATCGGATCGTACTCAAGCGCACGGAATTCGTCCACGTCACTTCGGAATCGGTAAGAGTCTCAGAGTAAATATCAACCGTTGGATTTAGGTCGGACGGTTGATATTAGACCACGTAGTAGATTTAACTGTAGCCGTTAGGTTGAGTTTCATCGGTCTAGATTTCACCACGTTTGTCCATACAAGCCGGGGCGAGAAAATCCATATTTTCCTTTACAGAAATAAGTCGGGAAAATAAGAAATTCTAATTTCAGAATTAACTAAACTTCCGAATGTTATAACTTTTGCATATGAACTCCGACTTGGGTGATTCGAATTCTGAAAAATTTGTAAAATTGAGATCTTTCAAATGTTGGCTTTTATTTGAATTTTTGAGTTTATTTGTTCTTTGATTTTGGTGTTTATTTGCTTTCCTTCTTGATTCGCGTAGACGTTGAGTTGAGCGAGGTTTCAGAGAAGGAATTAACAACTCAAGAGCAATCTTCGGAGCAATACCAGGAGCTTAAGCAAGGCAAGTTGTGCTTTGATCATGTTGCACCCATAAACTAGATTGCATGCTATTTTGATTTACCTTATCACTTGTTATTTTATGTGTATAAATGATTTCAACCTAAGTTTGGGATTAGCTATCGTACCCTTTGAATTATACCGTACCTTGATATTTGTATGCCATGATCCACTTGTCACCTTAGATTGGTTAACTATAGTTGGTTAATACTGAAATCAACATGGATGGTTAGACCGGAATAGAATGCTTAGCCATGCCACGTCATCACATGTACTTGAATCTTTGATAAATAATCTTGACTAATGGAATATGGAACAATGTTATGAATTTGTGTGTCATGTGTGGTCACACGATGAGATTGAGTTGTGGTGGCAATGGATGTCACGCAACGATATTGAATTGTTGATGGCACGTGGTGCTTGGTAATCAACTGGGGTGGTTATGATTTTGGGTAGGAGCAAGTGGCAAGGGCAGTAAACCAGGGTGGGCCCGATGGGCAGAGGGTATGTGTATGTCTTGCTTTGATCAAACCATAAGGACACCTTGCGAGTCTTTGACCTGAGTCAATCGTGCAACCACATGTCTGTTTTGGGGCAACCTAGCTGACTAATTTGCAATGTCTTAGCTTTGGTACTACCCGTGGTGGGGTGGTTCATCCTTTTAAATGAACCCAGATGGCGCAAAAGGGGGGCCCTGTTGTGGTTATCAGACCCTTCAGTGTTGAAACCTTAGCGGGTGGTACTGAGTTAAAACAGAATATTGTAAAGGCTTTGTCATGATTCTCTGCCGGCACACCAAAGGAAGTGTGCTAATGGCCAGGCACAAAAGAGATTATCATGTCATGTGGGTAAAGTGCATAACCTCTGCAGAGTGTACAATCTATTCGGATAACCGTGCTCACGGTATTGAGCAAAGCTCGGGGATTACAGTCAAGGGTTTAGATTTCTTTTTAAAAACTTGGGATGGATGGCAGGATGCCATGGAAAGTTGAATCTTGACTTAGGATGAGAAAACTTGGTTTACTTGAGAAATGCTGAATCTATCTATTATTGTTATTTGTTTTATTACTGTCTTTTCAATCTATATACTGTACTTGTTTATAAAGGCTGCTTAGTTGCAAATAACCATTGTTAGCCTTTCCTTTGGAATAAGCCTTGCATATAGTTATGTTAGAATTGCATTCTGTGCACAACTTGTTGAGTACATGCTGGTGTACTCACCCTTGCTTACAAAACATCATCAGTGCTGAAGAAGGAGTACCATGAAGAGACGAATGTTTAGGGTACGAGCCTTGTCAGTTGCATGTGGTATACTGAGGGGTTTATCTACGTCTTCATTCCGCTGCAGTTCAATTTGTTGTTCAGCCTTGTGAGGCATTGTTAAGTAAGTTGACCATAAGGTCATACAACTGGTAATATTTAATATATTATGTCTTTTATCTATTTACGTTGTGTATGATTGTGATATTCACTAATGTTGAGCCTGTGTGCACTAGCATGATCCTGGACTAGTGTGGTATACACAGAGGGTCCGGATTTGCATATTCGGGTCCCGACAGAGGTGGTATGAGAGCCATACTGACTGTAGATCTTGACCCTAGATAGTTGGTCGTCTCTATAGGTCCTTCAAAATTATTTTCTAAAGTAAAAGACCTAATCTGAAAGAATAACATATTCTTGACTTATCTCATTCTTCTATTTATTACCCAAAATTCTTTCCTTTCCTTTGCTGAAATTTCTTTCGCTTACCTCTGCTAAATTGATTTAAAAATCCTACCTGAGTTTTCTTAAGTAGAAAACGATATACCACACCTCAGGAGAAGGCATCGAATGCCTGTTGCTACCATAATGATCATGACGGAAGGAATCATCAAGCTCATGGAAGAGTGGGTCAATGAAGTGTATCAAGAGTTAGAAGACTCAGTACTTCAAGTAGCCAGTTGAGACTCATGTGTGGGAGTCGCGTTCCTTAAGATAGGAGTGTCGCCCATGTAGACAGTAGTTTTGTGTGTTTAGGTTGAATTGGTTCTTCTTGATTGCTGAGTGTGCAGTATGTGTTGCAAAGTTTTTAGGCTTATATAAGCAGCCATACCAAGTTATTAATATTGGTTGTTCAAGTTATTGGGTTAAAACCTATCTCCCCTGTATTAGGATTCTTGCTCCTTATCTATGCTAATTTCGTTTCCCTAACCCTTGAGGTAATCAAGCAGATGGTTCAGAATAGTGATAGCAATGGAGCTAGTGAAAGTGGAAATCAACCCAGTGGAAACTCTAAGGATGGATTAGTTCCTCAACCGTCAATACCGATAGATATGCAGAGCTTCAAAGAGTTTTTGGCCGCCAGACTCGGTTGATGCAAGCAATGACGAAACAAATACGTAATATCTTTGGGAATGATATGGCGCAATAAATTCAAATAAGAATACCACCAATGTACCTCGCTCGAGATCTAGACAACTAGACAAGTTAAAGGATCGTGCGTGCATTCGCTGTGGAGAGATAGGACATACCGCAGACGAGCATGCGATCAATTGCTCCAGTTGTGAAGGAAGCCATTCTCCTAGAGAATGTCCTATGGGCAACATCACATGTTACCTTTGTGAAGGTCGAGATCACTGTCCACCTCAATGTCCCCTAGATCCGATAGTGACCGCCATGATACAACATCAACGGAAGAATCTACGGACCCTAGTTGCTCGAGAATTATCAATAAGAGGAGGAAAGTTAGCTGCCCAGGAGACGTCGCTTGGAGAATTAAAAACACAACCTCCTAAACCTGTCAACCTTAATCAGGAAAGCAGTGAGTGGCAATCACCAACGGCATGTTTCTTGTGTGATAAAGAAGGTCATTGGTCTAGAGAGTGCCCTCTGAAGCAACCAACCCTGGATTATAAGAGTGAGGATGAGTACACAGTTGCACCCATCAAGGCAAAACGATGCAAAGGGTTGTGCTACTACTGTCAGGAACAAGGCCATTTTGTTAAGCAATGCCCATGGAGAGAACAAGTATTTCCTCTGACCATGGGAATACTGAAGTTACTACCGTCCAGATATAACGCCAAGGGTGGCGGTGAAGTTGCAGGAGAAATTTGCCGAGAAAACCAATTGAAGAAAAGGCATCTAGGTAAAGATACTATCAACGAATGCTCAAGAAAGGGAGTTCACCCTAGACTCTGCTATAATTGCCACAAACCTGAGCATTTTGCCAATAAGTGCCCTCAAAGGAAAGCGATCACGTCGATTCGAGTCAATCCTAACTCCGCCCCTGTCGAAGCCCCAGCGCCAATGCTAAATCACGGAAGATCAAGGAGAGTGCACTAAATCGTGCTCTAAATAAATAAAATATCAGTAACAAGTATCCAATATCAGGATCGACTACATGATTGGACAGTTGAGAATAGAATTGGAATTTCTTTAGGATAAAGTTTCGCTTAGGCTATCATAAACTTAGGAGACATGGGAAGGATGTTTCTAAAATTTCGTTCTCTACATGAACAATATAAGTTTTGGCTAAATCTCCTGAATTAACTGATGCCCCGCATATCTAATGAACATGATAAGTAAGATGTTTATGGATTAATTGAAAAATTCATGGTTGATGACACTATAGTATACTATAAGACAAGAGGAAAATACGCAGAACCTAAAAATGAGTTTTTGCGAGAGCCGCACTCGTACGTTAAATTCAACAAATGTGATTTATGAAAGAAAAAGGGTGGAATTTCGTTAGCCATGCCAAGACTACTAAAGGATCTATTGTTGAACCAAGCAAGGTAGAAGTTGTGTTACATAGGAAGCAACCAAAGTACGTTACCTAGATTTAAGGTTCTAGAAATGGTAAGATAATACCACTGGTTCATAGGAAGGTTTTTCGACAATAGCTAGACCTTTTGTACGATTGTTAAGGAGAAAAGAGATGCATGGACACCAGAATAACGAAAAGGGTTTTCGGAAGTTGAAAGAGCGGTTACCATTAACGCATGTGTTAGTATTACTAGCTGTGCGGAGTAGTTTCAATATATAAGGATGATGCTTCTAGACATAATCTGAGAAGTGAACCAACATTGTTGCATAAACGATGAGGCAGTTGAGACTACCCTACATATGACTTGGAGTTAGTTGTTGTAGTGCCCGCAGAAAAATGGTGTCACTATCTCATCGAAAATAAATATGAGCCTTAAGAATCTAAATATATTTACTCAGTCCAACCTTAATATAGGACGAAGATAATGATTGGAAAGGATCAAAGAGTCTAGTGTCAGAATCCATAGGCATTTCAGTAAGGCTAAGGTGGTAGTCAACGTTTGAGTTACGAGGTAATATGTTGATAATAAGCAGTTAACCAGGGTATGTTTAGAGGTTGTGCGTTGAGCTTACGCCACGATTTGGGGTAAAAGTTTGCCATATGCAGAGTTCGGTTATAGCAATAGTTACCAGGCTAGTTTATAGATGTCACCATTTGAAGTCTTATATGGACGAGCCTGTCGAATTCCGTAAGGGAGTGTTCAGTATTTGGGCCTGAGATACTCAGAGAGGCTGAAGAACAAGTTGCCATGATCGGAGAAAGGCTGAGAACAGCACAGTTAAAGGCAGAAGAGCTATCCTAATAAACGCCGTCGTGACTTGAGTTTTGAACCTGATAATTTCGTGTATCTTAGATTTACTACCCTTAAGGGTGTGAAAAGGTTTCAAGTCAAGGGAAGGCTTGCACCTAGGTATGTTGAACCATTTAAGATCTTAAGCCGCCAAGGAGAGGTTGCGTATTAGTTAGAATTGCCGTAGTCTTTAGCAGGAGTTCATGATGTGTTTCATGTGTCTCAGCTTAAGAAATGTCTCAGAGTGCCAGCAGAACAAACGCCGTTAGAAGCGATCGAGCTGCAGGAGGATTTGACTTATAAAGAGCAGCCTATTAGGATTTTGGATGTAATGGAGCGCAGGACCAGAAATAAATCTACTCGCTTCTGTAGAGTTCAGTGGAGTAATCATTCAGAGAATGAAGCGACCTGGGAATGTGAGGAAGATCTGAAGACAGAATTGCCAACCCTATTCCCTAGTTAGCCCTGAATCTCGGGGTCGAGATTCCGTTAAGGGGGGAGGTTTGTAACATCCCAATTTTTGGTTTTTTTAGTATTAAATATTATTTTATTGCCATTTATGATTTTTGTGAATTTTTCTGGATTTATTGAATTTTTTGAGATTTATTTAAATCATTTCGAATTGGTATATATGGCTTTTGTTAAGAAATATTTATAAAAAGGAAATTTAAAATAAAGTCTGCCAAAAATATTTTATTTGAGTATAGAAGGTCTCGAAGTATTTTCGTAGATTTCCTTTCTCTCTCCAGGATTGAACCGGATTAGGAATAGGCCGATTGATTTCGAGTGCAGTTTGGATTGTGTTTCGCTGCATGCATCCAGCCGTAGATCCGGACTCATGGAGGTCTCTTCCGTTCTCTCCAGAACGTAGACGATTTGAATTCTCTTGAGCTGGCGCCGAAACCTTCGATGGTTCGGAGACCATCCGGGGAAAACGCGTCTTGCGTGGCCGATTCAAACTCCACACAGGCGCTAACGCCATCGCGAGTAGGAAGCTCCTCCCGGCGGGGAGCGCAGCACGTGGCGGATTCAAGTACGTTGGCGCCAAATTCGGAAGGAACTCGGAGACCTTCCGTCAAGCGCGGGAAAAAGGTGCTGCGGCTGTGGGCCCTGCGCGTGGCCGATTCGGCAAGGAAATGGAGTCTTTCCATGCAGGAGTAGGACGGCCGGGTATTTAAACCAAGCGCTCGAGCATCGAAAGAACCAAGCGCGGAAAAAAATAGCGAGCGAGACGTGTTGGCGAGCGGAGGATTTCGCCACGGAGCGCGTGGCGTCGAATCGTGAGACCAGGAAAAAAAAGTCGCCAGAGGTAGCGAGCGGCAGAAGGAAATTTCCAGGCGATCGAGCGAGTCGCGCCAACGATTGAAGGATCTCGCGAAGGAGCGCTGACATCGCCAAGAACCGAGCGAAAGGAAGAAGAAAAAGAAATCACGAGCGAGTTGCGCCGTCGTCCGAGGAAGTCGCAGCATCGCTAGGAGATTTCTGAGCGCGCGCTGCTGAGTGGTCGTTGGGGTCGTCGTCTTCGTCTCCGGTGAATTCAAGCCGCCGTCGCTTCATTGTTGATCGGGAGCTTCGTCAGCCGTCGGATCGTACTCAAGCGCACGGAATTCGTCCACGTCACTTCGGAATCGGTAAGAGTCTCAGAGTAAATATCAACCGTTGGATTTAGGACGGACGGTTGATATTAGACCACGTAGTAGATTTAACCGTAGCCATTAGGTTGAGTTTCATCGGTCTAGATTTCGCCACGTTTGTCCGTACAAGCCGGGGCGAGAAAATCCGTATTTTCCTTTACAGAAATAATTCGAGAAAATAAGAAATTCTAATTTCAGAATTAACTAAACTTCCGAATGTTATAACTTTTGCATATGAACTCCGACTTGGGTGATTCGAATTCTGAAAAATTTGTAAAATTGAGATCTTTCAAATGTTGGCTTTTATTTGAATTTTTGAGTTTATTTGTTCTTTGATTTTGGTGTTTATTTGCTTTCCTTCTCGATTCGCGTAGACGTTGAGTTGAGCGAGGTTTCAGAGAAGGAATTAACAACTCAAGAGCAATCTTCGGAGCAATACCAGGAGCTTAAGCAAGGCAAGTTGTGCTTTGATCATGTTGCACCCATATCACTTGTTATTTTATGTGTATAAATGATTTCAACCTAAGTTTGGGATTAGCTATCGTACCCTTTGAATTATACCCTACCTTGATATTTGTATGCCATGATCCACTTGTCACCTTAGATTGGTTAACTATAGTTGGTTAATACTGAAATCAACATGGATGGTTAGACCGGAATAGAATGCTTAGCCATGCCACGTCATCACATGTACTTGAATCTTTGATAAATAATCTTGACTAATGGAATATGGAACAATGTTATGAATTTGTGTGTCATGTGTGGTCACACGATGAGATTGAGTTGTGGTGGCAATGGATGTCACGCAACGATATTGAATTGTTGATGGCACGTGGTGCTTGGTAATCAACTGGGGCGGTTATGATTTTGGGTAGGAGCAAGTGGCAAGGGCAGTAAACCAGGGTGGGCCCGATGGGCAGAGGGTATGTGTATGTCTTGCTTTGATCAAACCATAAGGACACCTTGCGAGTCTTTGACCTGAGTCAATCGTGCAACCACATGTCTGTTATGGGGCAGCCTAGCTGACTAATTTGCAATGTCTTAGCTTTGGTACTACCAGTGGTGGTGTGGTTCATCCTTTTAACTGTACCCAGATGGCGCAAGAGGGGGGCCCTGTTGTGGTTATCAGACCCTTCAGTGTTGAAACCTTAGCGGGTGGTACTGAGTTAAGACAGAACATTGTAAAGGCTTTGTCATGATTCTCTGCCGGCACACCAAAGGAAGTGTGCTAATGGCCAGGCACAAAAGAGATTATCATGTCATGTGGGTAAAGTGCATAACCTCTGCAGAGTGTACAATCTATTCGGATAGCCATGCTCACGGTATTGAGCAAAGCTCGGGGATTACAGTCAAGGGTTTAGATTTCTTTTTGAAAACTTGGGATGGATGGCAGGATGCCATGGAAAGTTGAATCTTGACTTAGGATGAGAAAACTTGGTTTACTTGAGAAATGCTGAATCTATCTATTATTGTTATTTGTTTTATTCTTGTCTTTTCAATCTATATCTGCACTGCTTATAAAGGTCGCTTAGTTGCAAATAACCATTGTTAGCCTTTCCTTTGGAATAAGCCTTGCATATAGTTATGTTAGAATTGCATTCTGTGCACAACTTGTTGAGTACGTGCTGGTGTACTCACCCTTGCTTACAAAACATCATCAGTGCTGAAGAAGGAGTACCATGAAGAGACGAATGTTTAGGGTGCAAGCCTTGTCAATTGCCTGTGGTATAATGAGGGGTTTATCTACGTCTTCATTCCGCTGCAGTTCAATTTGTTGTTCAGCCTTGTGAGGCATTGTTAAGTAAGTTGACCATAAGGTCGTACAACTGGTAATATTTAATATATTATGTCTTTTATCTATTTACGTTGTGTATGATTGTGATATTCACTAATGTTGAGCCTGTGTGCACTAGCGTGATCCTGGACTAGTGCGGTATACACAGAGGGTCCGGATTTGCATATTCGGGTCCCGACAATACATATCTCAAATCAACTAAATTTTCTTCTCTTTCAATATATATAATTTCTTTATTTCAAAAGAGATACCATAGATGCTATAAGGCATCTAGTGCCATAAAAAAATTTAGAGAAGGGGTACACGAACTAGGGGTGCGGTAACCATCTGGCGCATTGAGAATGAGAGGGAAAAACCGACATGAAGTGGAATGATCGTCCCATGAGATAGGGGTAAACTTCATCATTTACTATTTACTATAGCTATTTATATATAAGATTTGTTCGTACAACCATCTTAGCGAGCTGCCCCATGTATACTATAGTTAATCTTTCTTAATCGTCTTGTATTGCTATTCACTATTTTAGCCCCCTAATTTTTTTTACAGAACTAGTCCCTGTGGAAATTTTTTTTGCAGAATTGGCCCCATTTTGTGCACGGGAAGCGTGGAATTTGTTGGCTCGCAACACCATGGCAATTGGATTTGCTGCACACCCTTACCACAGAAATTGGATTTCCTGCTAAAGGATCAAGTTGGGCTAGAGGGTGAATAGGCAATTTTTCAAATTTTCGGACTTAATTACAGAATAGTTATCTTGCTTAAGTACGAGGTTAACAGAAACAAGATGACAGAATATAAAGCACAAATAACTAAAATCAACAGAAAATAACACAGAAGCAAGAATAAGCACAAGTGACACAATGATTTATCCCGTGATTCGGAGCCACTCTCCTACTCCACATTAGAGCACTTCTCTCGAAGTATAGCTCCTCCAAAGCTAGTCGCAATAGCTCTGGTCTCTACTATGGTGACTCTTTCACCACTCCGGTGAGATGAGTCCCAACCTCTCACAATTTAGGTGGCTTTCCACAATCCCTTTTGGACAGGTCGCTCCTACACTTCCCCTAAGCCGTCTAGGGTTACTAAGATCTAAGAGTAATAGAGTTGTCCACAAGTCCTGTCTCTTGGTTCACTCAGCACAGCACTATCTAGACTAAGCTTGGAGATAAAACACTTAAAGTGTTAAGTTTTAGGGTTTGAAGATGAAGCACAGTCTCTTTAGTGGAATGTAAGCTCTAGAGTGCTAATATGTCAAGGAGATCAAGGATATGCAAAAAGTTCTATGGTAGATGGCTTAGGAAATGCTTATATAACCATTTGGACTATATATAGCCGTTACACCTACCACAGGAGCCGTTGGAATGTGTCAGACTGTCAAAAACAGGTCAACACATTTGCAATGAACTTAGCAAAATCAAGTTTGGAGATAAGCTTTTTATGCTCCGAACTGAATTTTTCAAGAAGTGCATTTGTGCCAGACTGAAATGACTTGGTCCGGCGTACATAGAATTTTTGGAAAATTTGGTCCGGCACAAGATGTGAACTTGTACATGTGCGCCGGACCAAAATTTTTGGGCCGTAGAAGAAGAATTTCATGGAGGATTATTTCAACTGACTTTTTGGAATAATAGCTCTGAGTCTAACCGAGAGGAATGCATCCGCGCCTGACTAGATTTTGTGCTAGTAAACTTTGGTCCGTCGTAGATGACGTACACTCGTTTTGATATAAATAATGGCTACTTTCACCACAGACTTAAGGAAATAAAATGTTCGGCGAAAATGGCTTGCACCGGACTAAAATTTATGGGAAGTTCAATATAGTCCATCGTGAATGAAATGCACTTGGTTAGAATTTTGACTGAGTAGATTTAGGCACCGGACTAAATTTGGAATGGTCTGGCGAAAAAGGAATTCTAACTGAGATTGCGTCGGACTTAAGGAACAAGCAATGAAATTTAGTACGAGGCAAATGCATATTATTTATCCAAGGATAGGATTGATTTTGGGAGAAAATATATTTAAATGATATTGACTCCAAGCTGTCTATTTAAGTCTTGGCTTATGAACCAAAATTTTAACTTATGCACAATCCCCCTTAATAGTACGGCCAAACAAAATAAAGTCCTAGCTACTTAACTTGATTCATCTCCCAAGCTAGAACTAGTAACAAAGATCCTTAATCTTGACCTTTTGAAAAGATTTCCTTGGTGCTTCAACAAATATTTTTCATTGTTTAGAGATTATTGACTTAGTCATCAACACCAAAACTTTATAAATAATTATGTGAAAAGAATTAGAGGGCCTAGATGCTATCACCCGCACCCCCATTCCGCGGAAAAACCAATTACCACGCACCCATTCCAATGAAATCGATTTTTCGCATGCCCCCTTCGCAGTAATGCCGTTTTTTGTGCCTCCCCTTCATTGTAATGCCGCGCTGTTGTTAGGTTCCAGGCCAAAGGATTTCTCGCACCCCTAGTCTATGGAAAATTGGATTCCCATGCCCCTCCTTCTGCTAAAATATGCCACACATCGTATCGTGGTGATTTTCACGCTCCCCGTGCATGGCAATTGCAGGCCAAGGGACTATTTTTGAAAAAAAAAACACATGTGGGCTACTTCTACAAAAAAATCAAAGCGGGCTAGAACAATGAAAAAATCCCGTTTGTTTAGGGTTAGGCCTTTAGGCTTAAAGCTTAAAGCCAGCTTTTGGGTTTAAATCATTTAAAACCTATCAACTTTATACGTGATAAAGATTGGTAATTTTACCTAACTTTAGTGATGCTAGTCTAAAACCAACCCTCGATAAAAAAGGACTTCCGGTAAATTTGAACCGAATGAAAAATAAAAATTTCAGATAATGATCAAGCATGATGAGTGTTTAAAATTATAAAAGTGGTACTATCCTGATAAAAGCCTGATCGGTAAATTTGAATCAAATGAAAAATAAAACAAACCATGTGTAGGGTCGAGGATGCGCCTAGAGGGGGGTGAATAGGCGTTTTACAAAATTCGATCGCTCACTAAACAATTCGCTCTAATCAACCCCTATGTCAAAACCTAATCAAATATATATGCGGAAGCGATAAATAGGTTTTGACAATTAAAGCCTAAATCAACTAGGCTCACTAGTGCACTTAACTAAATTATGTCTCTACACAAGAATTGCTATATTGAACAACTAATTAATACTAAACAATTCTAATACATTCAAGCAATTGATAAATATGCAAAAAGTAAATACTTGAATGTAAAGAGACAAGAGACAACCGATGTTTTTCCGTGGTGTTCGGAGACTTGCCGGTCTCCCCTAGTCCACGTTGAGGCAAGCCCACACTTGGACCGGCTCCCGCTCGAGCACCCGCCTCTTTCCACTAGTCGTAGTTTTTCACGCTATGCGTAGGCTCAACCCGAACCTTCACAAACTTGCCGGGGCTTCTCACACCCTTGAGAGCTCCCGCGCACGACGCCTACGCCGTCTAGGAGTCGGCAACCTCCAAGAGCAATAAGCCGCTCCTTCGCTTGAACCTCACCGGGCACAACGAATGCGCTCCTCGGTGATCACCAAGTGCAACACATGCACAAGGACCTCACTCAAGTGCAACACATGCACAAGAGCCTCTCAAACCACTCCCTAATTGCAACACATGCAATTAGTGCTCACACTTAAGCTCAAGAAGCAAATGGAGAAGGGCAACACATGCACACAACCCCCACACACTCACAATAACTCCAGCACCCTGCCCCAACACCCCAAGGCCTCCTTTTATAGCCTCCAAGCCAAAACTAGCCGTTGGGGGTCGAAATGGGCAAAACTCCAGGAAACCCGGTCCTACCGCCCTACTAGAACCGGTAGCACCGGCCTACGGGCCAACGGCTACAAAACTAGCCGTTACCAGAAAATCCGGTAGCACCGACCAACTAGGAGCGGTGCTACCGCTCGCCGGTAGCACCGGCCATAAGCCCGGTAGCACCGGACCTCAACAAACCACAAAAACACACCCCTCTGAAAAAATCACACCGGGGGGTTCGGCCGGTGCTACCGCTCCTCCGGTAGCACCGGACCACCATGGCCGGTAGCACCGGCCCTGAGGCACAAGAACACCCCCTCTGGAAATTTCACACCGGCCAGAGGGGCGGTGCTACCACCCAACGGTAGCACCGGGCTACCACCACCGGTAGCACTGGTCTCACAGAGAAAACATGATTTTCAATCCCAAAATCATTTCTCCAAAAACCAAATGCTATTCTTTGAGCCATATGATGATCAACACATGGTCATACACACGTGCAAAACACATTTGCACCAACTTAGCTCATGCTCAAAGAATTTCACCCAAATTGCAAAAACACATTTCGCAATCAACTCAAGATCTATCTGCAAAACGTATTAAGCAAATCAAACTCGAGTTTATGAGATTAATCCCCCTAGCCATGTGAAGGTCAACACAAGACCCGGTCAACTTGCCAACTCCCGTTGCAAGCCCCACTCACATGCTCTCGAATTCGGACTCATAAACCTCGGTTTATTCGACAACGAACTTGCAAATAACGCAATAAACACATTTCATGCTTGAGCACTACTCTTTGCAACACATGCAAAAGTCTAGCTCCAAGCAACATCAAATCAAGATGCATGAACTCTCTAATTGCAACACATGCAATTCTCGGTCCAATGCAACCACAAATCAAACTTCGACTAAAACCAAAACCATACGTATGAGCTCTTTACTGCAACACATGCAAGCCTCTAGCTCCATACAAACACACAACATAAAATCATGCTTGAGCTCTCTCCTTTTGCAACACATGCAAAACTTAGTTCCAAGCCACCACACGGTTTTAAGAAAGATTTGTTTCGAACCAAAACGTGAAGCTTCAACTAATGCAACACATGCAAAAGTGAACTCCACGCAAAAGCCAACGCATTAGCTTATCCTATTTGCAACACATGCAAATCAAAGCATAATGCAAAACAACCAACATAGGCTTAACACATTTGCAACACATGCCAAATGGTTAACCCATATGCAAAAACCAAATCAAATACGATTTGAGCTTTGAGTGAACGCGGATTGAGATCACCAACACATGATGAAGCTCAAGCTAGAGAACGACCCCTCTTAATAGCACGGCGATTAAAACCTTAGACTCAAGACTACAAAGTCCTTAGCCTATCTAATTATACCTTCGTCGCCGCGCGCAAGCAATCCCCTTTGGGGTCTTTATAATCATCACTTGATTTCTCCCCCGGGATCTCTACTCGACTCTTCTTCGGGATCCACTCTTGACGCCCATCAACTCATGATGCCGTCCTTGTCCCGTTCTCATCATCTTTGGACCTAACTCAAATATAACTCAAGAAACTTGTTAGTCCAAGATGCATGGTTGTCTCAATTATCTTTTGCACTCCATTAACACATAATGGATGCCTCTAGATCAATTGAGCACAACCTAAATCAATTGAGATGATTAATTGTGTCTTAAGTACAATAATGCAACTCATGCTTTATTATACTTAAGAACTATTCATTTGTCCTCAATTAATCAGGGAACACCATCAACACATGATGAAGTGTTCGTTAATAATTAATTAAGACAAATGAACTCAATTTAAAATATCATTTAAATTGATATGAGTATATATTAACTACACAAGTTTTCATATACTCATGTTGATGAAAAGTAATGATCCATTTTATGTAAATTGTATGGAAATGATCATTACTCTAAATCATCAACTATAGAATAAACTCCACATGTATATGTGCATCAATGTGATTTACTTGGAGATAATATGCACATATTCAAATTGATCGTATTGGAGTATATCCTATATCACCATGAGTATACTTATAACTAGGCAATTCAAATATATACTCAATGATTTAGTTTCTTTGTCTTGATCCTTATGTGTATCAATAAAGAATCGATCAATACAAAGAAACTATCAAGTTAAACTACAAACTCCCCCTAAGTATGTGCATCCATGTGATATATGGATTGTGAAACATGATGCACGTTTTGTGGTTAATATAATGGGGACATTCATATTTTAACTTGACTCCAAAGTATGCAACTAATATTGGAATGAATACGCAAACATACCTTAGGTTTTCCATTTTTCAATGCGATGAGACTAATCAAAGATATTCTAAATAAACAAGTTAGTCTCAATATAAGATTTGTCATTAATAACAAAATCACATTATTGGATAATCTTAATATTAGATTTGTCATTAACACCAAAACCATAACTAATGAAGGTTGAACTTACAATCTCCCCCTTTTTGGTGAATAATGACAAATCCAAGCTTAATGAGCACATTTTGGTTAAAACAATCATAATGAGAGAATTTAAGCTAATTGAACCCATATGAATATTAATCCTCCCCCTTAATTATATTAAGCTCTCTTTTTAACCAAATGACATTAAGCTTCCTAATTCTCCCCCTTTTGGCATTAAGCACCAAAAATGGAAAAACTAAAAGATTAACTTGAATTACATTCTTCCCCTTTTTGGCATTTAAACATTCATCATAATTTTCCCCCTTTTTGGTTATTCAATTATTCTCCCCTTTTTGGCATTTAACAATTTATTTTAGATACAAGAATTTAAATGAATACTTATGACCTTGGCAGTGAATTAGATCTTAGATACCAATTGAAAAAGGTAGGCAATAAAATCCCAAATGAAAAGGATATACAAGGAATAAAATAAGTTTTCATTTGAAATATGGCCTGATACCAAAAGAAGAAAACTCGAAAAGAGACAATATTCGGGATTTTGGATACCACTTTGAAGGAAGAATAAGCGCTTGCAATTATGGATACCACTTGTAAAGATTTGCATCAAAATATGGATACCACTTGTAAAAGAGATAAGCATTTTGCAAATATGGATACCACTTGTAAAAACAAATAAGCATGAAAAGCAAAGAAGGGTATCGCACGGTTTATTTGAAATATTATTTGAATGTGTTTCAAATAAATCACTCCTCATTTTATTAGGCTTTGCAACTTCTTAACATGATTCTTTTAAAGAATCCAATACTTTACCTAATAGGGTCAAACGAGGAACCCAAAGGAAAAATAGATACCACTTGAGTCAATAGATACCACTTGTAAAATTAATCTCAAGGGTTTTGCATGAAGAACCAAAAGAACTGAGCATTTTCAAATTTTCATGAAGAACAATGCTCAACAAGAGATTTTCCTCTTTTATGTATTTCAACTCATAAAGAATCTCACACAGAGAAATCTTAAGCGGTTGAACTTACAATTTTAGCTTGAGAGGAACAATCTTAATCAAGAATATGGGTATCGCAATAATACTACAAAGAGGCAATGAAATACCACTTGTAGGAAATAATTGAATTTAATGATACCACTTAAAAAAAATTCAAATAATCAAGGATATCACATGAGAAAAGAACAATAAGATCCATGATACCACTTGGAGAAAAGAAAAACTCAATGATACCACTTGTAAGCATATAGAATAAATGAATACTCAATTTGATACCACTTAGGATCAAATCACAAAGATTGATACCACTTGAAAGAATTATCGATAACTATTGATGGGTATCAGAGCAATATAATCAGAGCAACATATACTCACGGGTATCAAAAACTCAAGAAAGATCAATAAAGTAATGACGATTCAGTATCAGAGCAAAACAAAGACATGAATTCACTTGGAAGCATTTAAGTGCCCAAAACTTGATATAAATAAACTCCCCAAGATGTTCAATGAATGAAACATGGAGTTATTTGCATTTGAATTGCACAAGTTTTGTCTTTTGAAAAGATCAAGTGAAAATCACTCTTTAGGTCAATTTAATGCTCTTAGACTGATACCACTTGGAAACCCCTTCAAGTAAATCGAGAAACTTTTGAAATTTTGCCAAAATAAACTTTGGGATCACAAGAAACTTTTCCAAAAAGAATTTTTGAAAAAGGAAGTTCCAATCAAAAGATATCCCAAAAGCAATTTTGAAAACTCTGAAAATTCAGAGCAGACCTGTCTGGGCCGGTGCTACCGCTCTCATATGGCCGGTAGTACTGGGACTCGATCTCTGCATGATCTTGGCGGTGCTACCGCTCCTGACAGCTTGAAACTTTCAGATTTTTGCAAATTATAGCAAAAATAATTCAAATGAAGTCCAATTGATTTGAAACTTTCCAGAAATGAACTTTGGACTATTTAGAAGGTTTTGCAAAAAGAATTTCCATAAAATGAAATTTATTTCAAAAGATATGGCAATATGCGCTTTGAGGCATAAACGAAAATCGATTTTCACGAAAAGCCTCAAAATGCACTTCGGTTTGGATTTCATGCAATTTCTTTTTCCATGGCTTAGATAGGTGTATCAAGAATGTTTCTAGCCAAGATTTATAATGAAATCCAACTTGAATGCCATGATTTGATCTATATGCCTAAATAGGCCATTTTGGTTCAAATCAAATCGTTTTTGAGCCAAATTAGATTTTAACATAGAGTTTTCATTTTGAAAACTTGTAAAACCTTTGGAATACTTAATAGGATACTTTTATAAAGATTTTCTCAAATTTGGGCCTTTTAAATATGATTTTTGACTTTTGACCTAAATAGTCCAAATGAAGAAGCAAAGTCAAATCCAATTAACACAAAACTTCAAATGAAGCAAGGGGTAAGATATAGATTTTTGAATTTTGTGTATAAGTCTAAAATACCATTTTGAATCACAATTCTACACAAGAATGGATCCAAATGGAGAAACTCACAAAGTGCAAGAATATGACCGTTATGGGTCAAGTATAGTTTTTCGGCGAGTTTCAAAATCAAATAATTTTTGATGAGTTGGTCTTTTGAAAACCTTTTGAACACAAAAATTGTTAATAATGACCAACTCTAGAATTTTTGTTTTGGAATAATTTTCAAAATCCTTTTACATTTAATTCTATGAAAATTATAAGTTTAAATCAAAATCAAGATACTAGTAACTAGATTTTGGGCTAAAACTTATTTTCTTTTCAAAATAGTTTTTGTAGAGCCAAAACCATTGGAAAACTTTTTAAAAGCATTTGTATACATTTTTCAACTAGTTTTTCACAAGATTAGTAATAGTATACAAAATTTTGACTTTTGGCTAAATGGTTGATTTTGAAAATATATATGCACTTATATTAATATGGGCACATGTAGGGATGTGATACACATGAATATGAATTAACACTCCCCCTAAATGTGCCACTCCATAACTTGCTCAAGATTTGCAATAAGAGAATAGATAAGAGGCGAGAGCAAGTTCTCACAACAAGTAATCTAAATTGATTTTTCATTTATATTTCAATATAACCTACACAAGGCTATAAGACATAATAGTAATCAATTTAAATACTTTTACCCGAGATGGCATTGGCTCATGATGAACTTGATTATCTTCATGCTTGACACCACTTGTAGATAAATATAATCCTTCTCCTCTTGAGTTAGCAAGCGTCCAATCCATCTCATATTGCCTAAAAATCTTTTAGGCGGTCTTTGGTACCCAATCCTTGTTGGGTCCGACAATGTTAGTCACAATTGATTTAGGAACCCAAATGGTCCTAATTTTAACATTATTGAATTGACTAACACGACTAGCAATGGATTTGCTATTTTTGTTACTCCTAAGCGATTTATTTGCATTGAATTGAGAATGCTTAGGAGTATTGGCATTCTTAACAAATCCATTCCTAGTTTGATTCCTTCTAAGCACATGATAATCATTATAATAAAAATGCTTAGAGGATTTAACATTTCTAGCAAATGTTTTGCTATAGATATTTTTCCTAAGCATATGATTTTCATGATTTTGCATAGTCTTAGGAAACTTAGCACTTTGAGCAAACACATTTCTAGAATTGTTCTTCCTATGCAAATGAATATCATTTTTAGTCGGCATAGGGGACTTGACAAGCTTGGCAAACACATTGCCATTCTTGTCCTTCCTAAGCAAATAATTTTCATTAATACGAATAGGCTTAGGAGTTATACCTTTGGGACAATCCTTACGAAGTGTCCCTTTTCCGACAATTGAAGCATGTCACGCTATTTGGCCCTCTCTTGACCGATTTGACTTGCTCCTTGCCGGTTTGCCTCATGGTTGATGCTTGTGGCTTGACATCCACTTGATTAGGGCACACGGAGGCGAGGTGGCCCTTCTTATTGCATGCGAAGCACTTGATAGTCTTCGTGTGTCGCGCATTGTGCCTCATCTTGCTATTCTCCCTCTTGGAGTTGTAGCCGAGTCCTCGCTTGTCTTGAGGTGCCCTTGGCTTGCTCAAGATTTCGTCGAGGAGGGCTTCTCCTTTAACGCACCTCTTCAAGTCATTTTCTAACTTAATGACTTGAGCCTTGAGCTCATTGTTTTCCTCTACAAGGTTAATCTCAACATGCATAGAGGAAGTACTAGCAATTGAACTTGAGCTACAAGGTAAATCATCGCTAGAAGTGGATATGCATTTAATTGATGAATTGTTTGTGATAGAATTTGAGTGAGGCAATTCATCTTCTAAATTGCATTGAATAGACATATCCATACTAGCTTTAGTGAATTCCTTGAGAAGGACTTTTTCATGATTTTCTTTTAGAACATCATAATCATTTTGAAATGATTCATGTTCTAATTTTAAAATCTTATATTTCTTTTTCTCCTTCCCAAGAAATTCATTGAGCTCCTCTAATAAATTCATAAGTTCATCATATGAGGGCTCACCTTCGTCATCACTTATCTCATTCTTACCTTTCGCCATAAAGCAACGAATTTTTGATGGAATTGAACAATCGTCGTCGCTTGAGGCGGAGGTTGAGGTTGACGGAGTTGTCGGTTCATCAATTGATGTTGAAGTTGAAAAATCTTCAACTGACACTTCCTCCTCATTGCAAACCTCAATTGATGTTGTGGAAGATTCAAATTTTTCTTGAAGCTTGATCCACATATCATGAGCGCTCGAGAGGTTGCATATGAGATTAAAAATTTCTACGCTCACAACACTAAATAAAGCGTTAGTAGCTTGAGCGTCGAGATGTAGACATTTCTCCTCTCCTTTAGTTGGAGCAATATCATTAATTGGAGAAGAAATGCCGACATCTACGATCCACTATATTTGTGGGCTCATGGATTTAAAATGATTAATCATAAATAATTTCCATGATGAATAATTAGAGCCATCAAATATTTGTGAATCGGTGGAGTGCACTAAACCGCTAGGCGCCATCCTTTTTACTCTCTAGACGGTTAAGCCTAAAATGAGAGTGACCGTGGCTCTGATACCACTTGTAGGGTCGAGGATGCGCCTAGAGGGGGGGTGAATAGGCGTTTTACAAAATTCGATCGCTCACTAAACAATTCGCTCTAATCAACCCCTATGTCAAAACCTAATCAAATATATATGCGAAGCGATAAATAGGTTTTGACAATTAAAGCCTAAATCAACTAGGCTCACTAGTGCACTTAACTAAATTATGTCTCTACACAAGAATTGCTATATTGAACAACTAATTAATACTAAACAATTCTAATACATTCAAGCAATTGATAAATATGCAAAAAGTAAATACTTGAATGTAAAGAGACAAGAGACAACCGATGTTTTTCCGTGGTGTTCGGAGACTTGCGGTCTCCCTAGTCCACGTTGAGGCAAGCCCACACTTGGACCGGCTCCGCCGAGCACCGCCTCTTTTCACTAGTCGTGGTTTTTCACGCTTGCGCGTAGGCTCAACCCGAACCTTCACAAACTTGCCGGGGCTTCTCACACCCTTGAGAGCTCCCGCGCACGACGCCTACGCCGTCTAGGAGTCGGCAACCTCCAAGAGCAATAAGCCGCTCCTTCGCTTGAACCTCACCGGGCACAACGAATGCGCTCCTCGGTGATCACCAAGTGCAACACATGCACAAGGACCTCACTCAAGTGCAACACATGCACAAGAGCCTCTCAAACCACTCCCTAATTGCAACACATGCAATTAGTGCTCACACTTAAGCTCAAGAAGCAAATAGAGAAGGGCAACACATGCACACAACCCCACACACTCACAATAACTCCAAAGACTGCCCCAACACCCCAAGGCCTCCTTTTATAGCCTCCAAGCCAAAACTAGCCGTTGGGGGTCAAAATGGGCAAAACTCAGAAACCCGGTCCTACCGCCCTACTAGAACCAGTAGCACCGCCCACGGGCCAACGGCTACAAAACTAGCCGTTACTGAAAATCCGTAGCACCGACCAACTAGGAGCGGTGCTACTGCGCCACGTAGCACGGCCATAAGCCCGGTAGCACCGGACCTCAACAAACCACAAAAACACACCCCTCTGGAAAAATCACACCGGGGGGTTCGGCCGGTGCTACCGCTCCTCCGGTAGCACCGGACCACCATGGTCGTAGCACCGCCCCGAGGCACAAGAACACCCCCTCTGGAAATTTCACACCGGCCAGAGGGGCGGTGCTACACCACAGAAGCAGGGCTACCACCAACAGTAGCACCGGTCTCACAGAGAAAACATGATTTTCAATCCCAAAATCATTTCTCCAAAAACCAAATGCTATTCTTTGAGCCATATGATGATCAACACATGGTCATACACGTGCAAAACACATTTGCACCAACTTAGCTCATGCTCAAAGAATTTCACCCAAATTGCAAAAACACATTTCGCAATCAACTCAAGATCTATCTGCAAAACGATAAGCAAATCAAACTCGAGTTTATGAGATTAATCCCCTAGCCATGTGAAGGTCAACACAAGACCGGTCAACTTGCCAACTCCGTTGCAAGCCCCACTCACATGCTCTCGAATTCGGACTCATAAACCTCGGTTTATTCGACAACTGAACTTGCAAATAACGCAATAAACACATTTCATGCTTGAGCACTACTCTTTGCAACACATGCAAAAGTCTAGCTCCAAGCAACATCAAATCAAGATGCATGAACTCTCTAATTGCAACACATGCAATTCTCCATCCAATGCAACCACAAATCAAACTTGACTAAAACCAAAACCATACGTATGAGCTCTTTACTCGCAACACATGCAAGCCTCTAGCTCCATACAAACACACAACATAAAATCATGCTTGAGCTCTCTCCTTTGCAACACATGCAAAACTTAGCTCCAAGCCACCACACGGTTTTAAGAAAGATTTGTTTGAACCAAAACGTGAAGCTTCAACTAATGCAACACATGCAAAAGTGAACTCCACATAAAAGCCAACGCATTAGCTTATCCTATTTGCAACACATGCAAATCAAAGCATAATGCAAAACAACCAAGCATAGGCTTAACACATTTGCAACACATGCCAAATGGTTAACCCATATGCAAAAACCAAATCAAATACGATTTGAGCTTTGAGTGAACGCGGATTGAGATCACCAACACATGATGAAGCTCAAGCTAGAGAACGACCCCTCTTAATAGCACGGCGATTAAAACCTTAGACTCAAAGACTACAAAGTCCTTAGCCTATCTAATTATACCTTCGTCGCCGCGCGCAAGCAATCCCCTTTGGGGTCTTTATAATCATCACTTGATTTCTCCCCCGGGATCTCTACTCGACTCTTCTTCGGGATCCACTCTTGACGCCCATCAACTCATGATGCCGTCCTTGTCCCGTTCTCATCATCTTTGGACCTAACTCAAATATAACTCAAGAAACTTGTTAGTCCAAGATGCATGGTTGTCTCAATTATTTTTTGCACTCCATTAACACATAATGGATGCCTCTAGATCAATTGAGCACAACCTAAATCAATTGAGATGATTAATTGTGTCTTAAGTACAATAATGCAACTCATGCTTTATTATACTTAAGAACTATTCATTTGTCCTCAATTAATCAGGGAACACCATCAACACATGATGAAGTGTTCGTTAATAATTAATTAAGACAAATGAACTCAATTTAAAATATCATTTAAATTGATATGAGTATATATTAACTACACAAGTTTTCATATACTCATGTTGATGAAAAGTAATGATCCATTTTATGTAAATTGTATGGAAATGATCATTACTCTAAATCATCAACTATAGAATAAACTCCACATGTATATGTGCATCAATGTGATTTACTTGGAGATAATATGCACATATTCAAATTGATCATATTGGAGTATATCCTATATCACCATGAGTATACTTATAACTAGGCAATTCAAATATATACTCAATGATTTAGTTTCTTTGTCTTGATCCTTATGTGTATCAATAAAGAATCGATCAATACAAAGAAACTATCAAGTTAAACTACAAACTCCCCCTAAGTATGTGCATCCATGTGATATATGGATTGTGAAACATGATGCACGTTTTGTGGTTAATATAATGGGGACATTCATATTTTAACTTGACTCCAAAGTATGCAACTAATATTAGAATGAATACGCAAACATACCTTAGGTTTTCCATTTTTCAATGCGATGAGACTAATCAAAGATATTCTAAATAAACAAGTTAGTCTCAATATAAGATTTGTCATTAATAACAAAATCACATTATTGGATAATCTTAATATTAGATTTGTCATTAACACCAAAACCATAACTAATGAAGGTTGAAAATGGCTTGCACCGGACTAAAATTTATGAGAAGTTCAATATAGTCCATCGTGAATGAAATGCACTTGGTTAGAATTTTGACTGAGTAGATTTAGGCACCGGACTAAATTTGGAATGGTCTAGCGAAAAAGGAATTCTAACTGAGATTGCGTCGGACTTAAGGAACAAGCAATGAAATTTAGTACGAGGCAAATGCATATTGTTTATCCAAGGATAGGATTGATTTTGGGAGAAAATATATTTAAATGATATTGACTCCAAGCTGTCTATTTAAGTCTTAGCTTATGAACTAAAATTTTAACTTATGCATAATCCCCCTTAATAGTACGGCCAAATAAAATAAAGTCCTAGCTACTTAGCTTGAATCATCTCCCAAGCTAGAACTAGTAACAAAGATCCTTAATCTTGACCTTTTGAAAAGACTTCCTTGGTGCTTCAACAAATATTTTTCATTGTTTAGAGATTATTGACTTAGTCATCAACACCAAAACCTTATAAATAATTATGTGAAAAGAATTAGAGGGCCTAGATGCTATCACCCGCACCCCCATTCCGCGGAAAAACCAATTACCGCGCACCCATTCCAATGAAATCGATTTTTCGCATGCCCCCTTCGCAGTAATGCCATTTTTTGTGCCTCCTTCATTGTAATGTCTTATTGTTGTTAGGTTCCAGGCCAAAGGATTTCTCGCACCCCTAGTCTATGGAAAATCGGATTCCCATGCCCATCCTTCTGCTAAAATATGCCACACATCGTATCGTGGTGATTTTCACGCTCCCCGTGCATGGCAATTGCAGGCCAAGGGACGATTTTTGCAAAAAAAACACACACGTGGGCTACTTCTACAAAAAAAATCAAAGTGGGCTAGAACAATGAAAAAAATCCCATTTGTTTAGGGTTAGTCCTTTAGGCTTAAAGCTTAAAGCCAGCTTTTGGGTTTAAATCATTTAAAACCTATCAGCTTTATACGTGATAAAGATTGGTAATTTTACCTAACTTTAGTGATGCTAGTCTAAAACCAACCCTCGATAAAAAAGGACTTCCAGTAAATTTGAACCGAATGAAAAATAAAAATTTCAGATAATGATCAAGCATAATGAGTGTTTAAAAATTATAAAAGTGGTACTATCCTGATAAAAGCCTGATCGGTAAATTTGAACCAAATGAAAAATAAAACAAACCATGTTATAAAATTTTGAATTTTTTGGATATTTCAAATGCATTAATAATGTATGAATAAAATTTTCAGATGATTATCAAGCTTCAATAATTTTAAAGAATTCTAACAGTGCTACTATTCTGATAAAAACCTTACCAGCAAACTTCAACCGAATGAAAAATGGATCAAACCATATTAGAAAATTTTAAAATTTCTTTGGATGGTCCTGATGCAACATAAATGTTTCCATAAAATTTTTAGATATTGATCAAGCTTCAATAATTTTCAAAAATTCTGACAGCGCTACATCTTGATAAAAGCCTCGTGATTAATACATAGATTTGCTTGAGCTACCAAAAAAGGTTTATAATTTTTTAAAATTTTACAAAAGGGTTATAAGGAAATTCTTAAGCTCTTATAAAAATTTTGGATTATTATCACTCTCTAGTGAATTTATAAAATTCTTATAAAGATACTATACTATTTTATGTTGTTTTTGTTTTTTAAATATAACAAATGAAGTTCAATGGTTCCACAAATTTGATTGAGAAAAAAAATTAAAATTTTTGATAATTTTAGAAAATGGTTCTGATGCAATTCTTATTCTCTCGTAAAAATTTTAGATCATGACCATACTCGAGAAAATTTATAAAATTCTGATTGTTATTGTCTCATTTATGTTCATTCTTTTTTTGATTTTTTTAAAGATAACAAATGAAATTAAATTATTTTGACAAATTTTATGTATTATCCTATACTTCTAAAGATAGTACCATAAATTTTTCAGAGCATGATTAAGCTTGTAAAATTTTATAAAAATCTTACAATAATATTTTGAATTTTTTTCAAATTCTTTTACCTAATGGGATTTTGGATCATGTTCCTGCTAAAATCCGAAATCCCAGACGCGTATTCTGAATTTTCACCAAATTTTGGAACCTTGTTCTCATGTCTGTTTCAGGGCTTTCTTTTCATCGTGAGACTCGAGAGCAGCCCAGAAGGCTGAGGTGAAGACCCCCTTTCCTCCAGCTAATTGTTTATGGTGCTGCTTTTATAGAAGGAAAATAGAATAGAGGAGCCAGGGAGAGTACATGACTGGGGTGAAAAAAAAATCAAAAACAGAGGCAAAAGTACAAAAGTTCTAGCTGTCTTGTCACGTTTGATTAAGTCTAGTCATCTAGTAGTGTACGTGACGCTTGAATGTTGATGCAGTCCATATCACAAGGGGAAAACTTATTACTTGATGGTTGGGCAGAAGGCAGGGCTGGCCCAAAGGGGAGGGCAGCCGGTGCGACCGCCAGAGGCTCTCAATTTAGGAGGGCCCTAAATTACATCTAACATAAATGTAGAAGTATCATTTCTGATAAAACGCCGAGCTACCCGGAAAAAGCAGTTTGATGAAAGTGATTATAATGAAGAGGTTTTATCAGCTGAGAAGTCTTTTGAGGTAAATTACTTTCTTGTTATGGTAGATGTAGCAATTTCTTCATTGAAAAACATGTTTGAGGATTTTACTACATTTAAGAGTATATTTGGCTTTTTACTTAGCTCAAAAAATTTAAAGTCATTAGATAATATTGAACTAAGAAATTGTTGCATTAAATTTGCAAAAACATTTTCCCATAATAGTTCATGTGATATTGAGTTAGATGATTTTTTTTTTGAACTAAAAGTGCTACAAATGACTTTATCTACTCACTCACAGTCCGCCATGGAGATTTTTTAGTTTGTTAAGGATTTAGATTGCTATCCAAATGTTTCAATTGCTTATCAAATCTTATTCACCATACCTATGATTGTAGCCTCCGCTGAAAGAAGTTTTTCAAAGCTAAAATTATTAAAAAATTACCTGAGGTCATCAATGTCACAAGAAAGGTTAAATGGTTTGGTAATTTTATGCATTGAGAAGGATAAATTGGATGAAATTGATATTGATACTATTATTGATGACTTTGCATCTAAGAGTGTTAGAAGGAACTTTAACTTGCCCATTTAAATTTGTAGGAGTTAGTGAGATTGGTTTTTGTCGCAGCATTATGGTAGTGATGGCAATGTGTCGCGGGTGGGCTTGAAGGTGCATCCTGAAGGCTAGAGCTCAATTTAGTTGAATAATACATGAATTTGATTATGTTTAAACTATCTTTTGGTTGTGACTTGTTCTCTATCAAATTTATTACATACGAAAGTATTCGATATTTTATCTGTAATAATTATGGTAGTCAGTAAAAAGGTCACTTGATTTAGCTCGCCCTGGGCCCTCAAAATCTTTGGAAGGTCCTGGCAGAAGGATGTGGTGGGTGTCTAACGCCAGCTTTGGTTCGAGGATACACACGCAAGCATAGACAAATGCTACGTACCGTGCCTGGCCTGAACAAATTTGTGATTAACTGTGCTGAAAACAGGTTACACGGTTATACTGGTTCAAACGGAGGAAATATTCAAGCCACGCGCTTAGTCATCCTCAGCATATCTCGTACGGTTAAACTATCTCCAGCGGTATTTCTTTAGCCTCCAAATCCCTTCGCAGACAGATCTCAAGCACTCCAACGAATTTCCTTCATAGTTTTCTTCGGAAGGGATTTGAAGAGAGAATCTATTCAGAAAGAGATTCTTTCTCCAATCTCTATATAAAACCCTTCGAGAAGATACTACTGAAGATGATAAAAATAAAGGGAATAAATATGAGGAAGAGAAGAGAATGAAAGAAAATTACTGAAGACAGTCTTAGATTGCACATATGTTCGGTACCGTAAGGTGTAAACTCAATATCCTTGTCGATTAAAGTGTCTATTCATCTTTAAAAAATAAATAAAGTGCCCATTTTAGTTTTCTCGCAGAAAAAATTGTCAATTTGAGCTTATTGCAAAGTAAATGAACAATACGTACAACTTTTAAATCGGTGTACGACGTACTACATCCGCTTTGTTTTAACTTTTATTTTATGTATCAATGCGGTCTTACCCTATACATATTTAATCTGTTACTTTTTTCTAATTATATATAGGTAAATATTTTAAGATTCTAATAATATGAAGGTTTTGTTATGAAAAATATAGTAGCATCATTTCTATACGACAGATCCTAATGCTTTTGTGTAATTAGGGATCAAAGCTTTAAAAAGGTTGGCTACAATTATTTAAAACGGCACTAAAAGATGTGGGTGTTTTCTTATGCCAATTTATTTCTGTTACTATTATGTGATCAATCTGAGTATTTTGATTAGATCACGCTTTTTACCACGACAATAATTCTTACAAATCAAAATGGCGTAACCTTTTTTTTAGTCTTCCCCATTCCTCCGTGAGCCCCTAAAAATGGTTAAATCTGGTTCCTCCGTTACTGGATCGTGCGGTAGGCAATCCTTTTCACATCCAGTCATCAACTACTCGGACAAGAACTAGTCGTAGCAGCTACAATACAATTTATATATAAACCAAGAACGGTCACAGCTTGCTTCCTCAGGTGAGCGAGTGCGCCCCCACCCAGATCCCCACCTAGCCGGCCGCCACCACCACCATGCGGAGCGTGGCGGCGGGCACCGTGGCGCGCGTGGCGCAGAGGGTGGTGGCCCCGTCGGCGCCAACGCCCGGCGGTGCGCTCCCGCTCTCTTGGCTCGACCGCTACCCCACGCAGCGCGCGCTCATCGAGTCCCTCCACGTCTTCAAGGCCCGCGCCGACGCCGCGGAGGCCCCCGCCAGGGCCATAGAGCGCGCCCTGGCCGCCGCGCTCGTGAGCTACTACCCCATCGCCGGCCGGCTCGCGGTGTCCGACGGCGGCGAGCTGGTGGTCGACTGCACCGGCCAGGGCGTGTGGTTCGTCGAGGCCACCACGAGCTGCACCCTCGAGGACGTGGACTACCTCGAGTACCCGCTCATGGTGCCCAAGGACGAGCTCCTGCCTCACCCCACCTACCCCGCCTCTGACCCTCTCCCTGAGGACTCGCTGATCCTTCTTGTCCAGGTAAACATGATTGGCCAATTATTTGGCTTTTTTTTCTGTTATGTGTTCGCGTTCTGAAAGGAATTCTTGAAGTCAGCGGCTTAGCTAGCTATGGCATTTCATTGCGCGGTTCATTTCCCAATGCAGGTCACGCAGTTCGCGTGCGGCGGGTTCGTGGTGGGGTTCCGGTTCAGCCACGTCGTGGCGGACGGCCCGGGTGCGGCGCAATTCATGACGGCGGTGGGCGAGATCGCGCGCGGGCGCTCGGCGCCGGCGCTGGAGCCGGCGTGGGGCCGCGACGCGATCCCAAACCCGCCCGCGGCGGCCGTCGGCCCGCTCCCGGTCCCGACGGAGCTCCGGCTCCAGTACCTCGCCATGGACATCTCCACGGACTACATCGACCACTTCAAGGCCCGGTTCCTGGAGCAGACGGGCCACCGGTGCAGCGCGTTCGAGGTGCTCATCGCCAAGGCGTGGCAGTCCCGGACGCGCGCGGCCGGGTTTGCGCGGGGCTCCCCCGTGCACGTGTGCTTCGCCATGAACGCGCGCCCCGTGCTGCGGCGGGCGCTCCCGGACGGCTTCTACGGCAACTGCTACTACATCATGCGCGTGTCGGCGCCCGCCGAGGCCGTGTCCGACGCGCCCGTGCTCGACGTGGTCCGGCTCATCCGCGAGGGCAAGAAGCGGCTCCCGGCCGAGTTCGCGCGGTGGAGCGGCGGCGAGACGGCCGGCGGCGCGGACCCGTACCGCGTCACGTCGGACTACCGTACGCTGCTGGTCTCCGACTGGTCGCGCCTCGGGTTCGCGGAGGTGGACTACGGGTGGGGAACCCCCGTGCACGTCGTGCCGCTCACCAACCTCGACTACATCGCGACGTGCATCCTCGTCCGCCCCTCCGCGAGCAAGCCCGGCGCGCGCCTCATCACGCAGTGCGTCGCCGCGGACAGCGTCGACGCCTTCCACAAGGACATGATGCGCCTCGACTGATCCATCCATCAGTAATTAACCACCGCTAGTCACCGAGTCTATTTGCGTGATTTGATTTGTTCTTTCCTGCTGTACTACGCACCCCACGATTGATTAATTGGTGGATGAAAACACATTACAATACACACATATACGCGAAGCATTGTTTATTTATTCTTCTGTTGATTGAAATGTGATTGTGAAGCACTGTAACGATCGAGTTGGTGGGGAGCAACTGTCTACTAGTGTCTCCCCTTGCTTAAGCAAAGCAAGAGCAAGTGAAATATTATTGCATCTGTTACTTGTCGCTTCATCTCTGTCTTGCCTTATGTCATGTACCATCCGTCTGCCCAGGCATCGCGATCTTGGTTCGTTGGCCAGCCTAGGAGCGCTTGCTTCGTGGAGGGTTGAGCCGGATGCCTGGATCTCATTGCTAGTTTGCTTCTTTTGGCGTTTATGTATATGATTGGTCAGTGGGCGCGTGATGGTTGGGTTGGTGATTCGGCGGTCCAATAAACTGACAAACAAGTCACTGCTCGCGCTTCAGAAGCGTCTGGCTTCTCGCGTGTTGACCTGACCAAGTTGCCGGCCATTTCGTTTTGTGCCTCGATCGACGCCTTGGATCGCGACGGTTGACCACTAGGCTGCAAACCGCAGGGAGTCCAGCTCGACCAGCATATATGAAGTTTTGGTTACGGCATTGGAATTTTAGCTGTGAAATCTGGGGGCAGCGAACTGTATACCTCCTTTCCTGTGCCGGTGACTCGGTGCCTCTTAGACCGTGCTCGTATGGACGCGTGCGCGGTCGATTTTGGCCTTTTTTTTCTCGGTGGTGCTTGCGTCGTCGCAGGTTAAAGATCAGCGGACACGCGGCCGGCTCGGAGCTTGGCGAACGTCACGTCGCCGTCGCCAGCACGTACCAGAGGATTCTGTCAAATTTCTGACAGATCGGCCACGCTCAGCTCAGATCATTCCCAGTAGGAGTTTGAACTGAGTTTTATTATAATTAAATGATATAACACATTATTATATTTGATGACATGGTAAGATAATTTTAAAAAGAGAGTTTCATAGGAGGTGAGAGAGTTTCATCTAGATAAAAGCCTAAGATACACAGTTACCTAGACAAAAACTGATGTGACATATTTGAAAACTGAGAAATGAAACTATGCACTGAGAATGACCTCAGGAGAAACCATCAAAGCAATCGAAAGGTTTTGAACCCGTGGTGGTGTTTGAAACGACATGCAGGTTATAGAGCAGCGACTCCACCGCCGCAAAGCAAATACGGTTCTATGTATCTTTTAGAGCTACGGGAATTTCACCCAAAAAAAAAAACTGGTTGATAAAATTTTGTGCCGATTCTAGTAAAATGTTTTTCGTTGGAGTATTTGTCAACATATCCGACAATTTCGAATTTAAAACTGCACGTTAAAAGTCACCGCAATGTCAGACACAAGTTTGGCATCTCCCATGGACATGCACAAAGACAAGAGCTGTAACAGTACTGGTGCACCAATAATATCTACCTAGTTAGGATTACGTTTTCTCACGGTGAGGAGCGCCCAGCACGGGTTCAAAACACGCAATCCAAACTACTGCACGCGTAAAAGCGATGTAAAGCGTAAAAGAGGAGTCGGTTGCAAGTAACTTCGCCTCACAGGATACTCGATTCTCCATCGTCTTGCGGCTGGAAAGGTTAGTGCATCGATCATTTGCAATTGCATATTCCAGTGCCTAGGAAACCCAGAGCGTAAAAATTGGTGGGACGAAGTTTCTGATGCACCATACAACCAGCAACAGCCCTAAGCAATGTAGGTGAAACAAACCTTTTGATGATAGTTTGTGAGTGAAGACAGGTCAGCTGAATTGTTCCCTCCCATATACTGTCATGTGTGAATGCAGCATCAGGAGTTGTCTTACACTGCATAGCAGATTCAGGAATTGAGCCACTAACAGTATCTGTTTTTTCATCATCCACCTCTTCAGGGGAGGATTTGATTAATGTAACGGACCGCTTTTTCGGAGGTGCGTATAAATACTCTCACAGCTACCCAGGAGTTTAGCTGTAGGTAATCAAGTGTACATTGTCAGACATAAAAATAAATGCGAATATTTAATAGGTAAATTAAGGGCCTAACGGCCAGCGTTTTACAAAAGGTGCGACTGGCACCAGATACATTACCAAAACAACCACAGGAAAAGCTTGAGCAGATAGATCAAGGCTTTCAAAACCAAGCATCGATGCTATCTACGTTCCTCCGGAACTCGCCATCTTCATTGAAATCTAAAAGGGGGATTAGGAGCAAGGGTGAGTACACAACCGTACTCAACAAACCACACAAAAATTCTGAATATTACATGTACGGAATTTCAAGGAATTGGCATTAGTTTAATTATTTGGTGTATGCATGAGCTAAGATTAAGTATAGTATAAAAGAAATGAAAACCAATCAATCCATATCATCATCACAACATCACCACGGGTTATTAACAAAATCCAGATTACGGTCAATTTATTATTAAAACTACTCAAGCTCAGTTACCGGAATCACCCGAAATTAACCCAGCTTCATTAACCAGAAGCACGGCGTATTCGAATACCATTTGGTTCACTCTACAGAGCTACTCAACTTTACCCACAAGATAATCTACGGTCGTTAGTGCCCTGCGCAATTAACATGCAACTTTAATGCATGCGGCCGGACCGAGATTAACATAACCTTTCATTGATTTTTCCCTCTTTAGCTCCTACCCAGTAGGTTAACTTTGATTCCCCAGCCTCCAGGGCCCACGGGCCAATGCGGGCAGCGCGTTCTGGTCAACTGAGGAATACCTACCGTTATGAGAACCGGCAATGGCCGCACCATTCCGTTCCACCCACAACCCACGCGATTCCACCTGTAGGTATTCCAAGGGGAAAAACAATATACTGGGCTACGTTGGATCAGGTCAACAGAGCTGACCGGCCCAACTTGTGGTTGAGAGATGACTAAGTTATTTACTTTGCTCAAGGGGTTGGTCCTTAAATGCCGAAGACCAACCCAACACACAAAACAACACCGGTACCACTGTACCCATCACATATCACACTTGGGCTGGTCATCAATTGGGGGCTGGGTCGCAACCACCTTCCGTGGTCCCCCTAGTGTGATCCCCCAACCGTAGCAGATTTAAAAACAAGTTTTGAGCAGTAATTAAAGATAGTGATTATTTATTATAGCTAACCTACGGTGGTTCATTAATGATAACCTAGGGTTGACAAGTGAATATGGCGTAATCAACATGTTCTTAACAAGGGGGTGGGATTTTAACTAGTCATGTCTTTCTAAACTAGCTCCTTTTTAAATTGCTACTCTATTTACAATCAAGTGCAATAACTACATCTACATATACAGTAATTATACGGAATAATGGGATCAACATGTTCAACGAGTGTGGCTTGCCTTGCGGGGTTAGAGGTTCGCCTAATGAGAGACGGTCGATGTCGTGTCTGGTCTCGTGCGGCGTTTGCTCCTAGCGCGGCTCCAAGAATTGCTCCGGCTCCTGGTATGGATTCAACGTCTGCTCCTGCTCCGGGATTGGCTCCGAGAGTCACTCTAAAGTCGGTTCTAGCGCGAAAAAGCAAATCCAATAAATAAACGAATAAAAACAACAAAAGAAAGAAAAAGGGAAAAGGGAACAGGAGAGAAAATAGCCGGAACAAGGCTCAGGGGTATTTTTGGAATTTTCTGGACTTGATATGGTGAAACGGAGATCATTTTTGGACTCAGCGACTCGAACTGGTTAAGAATGTGTATTTTTGGCTATTTTTGGATTTTTAGGAATTTTTGGGATTTTTGGGAATTTTGGAGGTTTTCTGGAATTTTATTTGAATTTTTCGGATTTAAAACAAAATCCAGAAAGGAAATTAAAAAGGGAAAGGGTACTGTGCTAGCGGACCAAGACAAGATTGCTGACTTTGGCGACGCCGAGCCCACAGGTGCATGCTTGTGATCTGGAAGTGCCCCGGCGCCAAGACAACCATTGACAAAGCGGGCAGTAAGCGCAGAGATTTACGGTGGAGCCGATGGGGCGGGGCCCACTTGGCAGCGACGACGAGGAAACACATCGACGAAAGCGGCCCACGCTAGCGACATAATGGGCTTAATCGCGCTGGGACCCAGCGTCAGAGAGCGTGGGGTGGAGCTAACAGAGCGGGCCCACGGCGCAGTGACTGGGCCGAGATGCTGCTGACGGGTGGGGGCCATTTGACAGCGAGAGAGGCGGTCGGCAGAGGGGAACGCCAGAGGCGGGGAAGAAGGTGGGCCAGCTGGTGATTTGGGGCGTGGGGAAGAGAATGGGTTGGCGGCGGAGCTCAAGGAAGCTTTGGGGATCTCATAGGCGGCGAGGAATGGGGAAAAGAGGGGGCGGAGGGGCGCGGTGACGGAAGACAACCGGAGCTGAGGAAGACAATGGGTGATACGGCGTATGGCGGCTCGGGGGAAGGAATGAACTGGCGGGGGAGGTGGAGAAGCTTACGACGAACCCGATTCGGGGGAGAATTGGGTGGGGGAGTGAGTGGAGCGGCCTGGCGGCTGAGCGGCACCGGAAATGGGGAAGAGAAGATGTGGCGCAGTGCGGGGAGAGCACCGGAGAGGAAATAAACTGGTGGGGGAGATTGAAGAGCTTGCAACGAGCTCGGTGCGACGAAAAACCAGAGCGGAGGGGCGCTATTTATAGCCCGGCATGGAGGAGAGAGGAGCGGCCGGGGAGGAGAGAGAGCGGCGGCGAAATTTCAACGGAATGATGGCGAGGACGGCGTGGGTGAGTTGACGGAGGCGACGGGGGCAGGCACGCGAATCGCACGGAGCAGCTGGGCGACGGAACAAAGCTTTGCGGTGATGGCGAGGCTGGATTCGCGCGCGGGAGCTGCTTAGAACCGAGCGCGAGACGGGCGCGAGGAAGAAGAAAGCTGGGGGCAGCTGGCGCGCGGAGGGGACGGGACAGAAGCAGGAATCGCGGTGGGGTGGTTGGGCGACAACGACGAGGCGAGGAGGCGTCGGAAATTTGCGCCGAGGATGCAACGGGCGTTGAAAATGGGCGCCAGGGGAGAGAAGTGCTCGGGCGAAGCTGTGAGGCGAGCAATGGACCGGCGGGAGGAGGAATGGAGCTACGCTGGCGGAGGCGACGGGAGCAGGTGCTGGATTCGGTGGAGGACGACGGGACGGCGCAAGCAATCGGACCGGGCAGAGCGACGAACTGGCGAAGGACCGGGCAGAGCTGTGCACGAGAAAGAAGAAGGGAGGGAGGAAGAAGGTGCTGGCGCGAGCGGGCCGAAGCCGAGAGGAGGAAATGGGCCGAGCGGCTTGGGCTGATGCGCGCGGGAAGGAGACGGGCCCAGGCAAAGATCTGGGCTGCGCGGGGAAGAAATTCGGGCCGGAGGGGAAAATGGGCCAAGCCGAAAAGGGAAAGGTTTCCAGGGAGGGAATACGGCCAAAACGGGAAACTTTCCCTAAAAGGAAAGGAAAGGAAAACAAACCGAATAAAATTCAAATAAATCTAGAAAAATCCAATAAAATCCAAATAAAAACCAAATAAATAAAGGAAACAAAATTTTGAAATTTTGGGGTGTTTCAATTAACTCATGTCCCTTCAGTTTTTTTTAACTGAATCCAAAATTGGAACTGATCCGTTTTTTGAGTGAACTTGGACTCACAATTGCCTTGTGGACATGGCGCATCAGAATCAGATTAAACTCTGATGAGCAGCCTTCTCAGTTTTGGGAATTTTTTTCTTAATTCAACCCGAGGTCAGCTTTGTCTTTTTTTTTTTTTTGAAAACATCTGAGTTGTGGTTATATTAAGAAGGATGAAAAAGGTACAAAGTTTTTAGAGATTACAAGGTGGAGGAGACTACACCCAAGGAAAACCGGGGAGGGGGGCACCGGAATAAAAGCGAGGAAAAAAAACTCGCTAGAAAAGATGTTGTAACAGATTTCTCAGATGCTTTGCTCCCGCAAAACCCCAATTGGATGCCTCATATCTGACTGATTGCATAATTGTTCATGGGTTGCCCACTTTGTATGAAAAATTCTGTTGTTACACTCTTTCCACCATTGCCAGCATGTCAGGATAATTAAGGTTTTGACACCTTTTCGAAGGGCCGATGGGCAGTCTAGCAGCCGGAAATTCCATTGTTCAAGTTGCACAGAGGGATACCATATTGGTCCAACTTGAGTGATAGTATGCGAAGCCAATGCACAACAGATGACCACAGTTGTCGAACCTGAGGGCAGTCGATGAAAAGGTAGAAAACCATTTCTAGGCTCTGACACAGCGAGGTCAGCTTTGTCAATAGAACTAGAATCATGTTCAAAAGGTGGAGTGATTCCTTGCATTTTCTGTGTACACTTGTTCTATCATCAGATTTGGTTTGACCTTCATAGGTTTTGGTGGAACATGAGAAAGCAAATCACCCCCAAGGCCCAAACACAACCTCCACCGAGATAGCATCAGTTTCTTCTGCTTCAACCTGAAATTCTCATTTGTGTGTTCTCCTCACTGAGCGTCTAACATCAACTTCTCTAATAGGAAGAACAACCATCTTTGCAAGCTCTTCTTCAGCTTCATATCACACTCATTTTTATTGATACTTCATTTTCCAAGGGAATATGTATCAATTGTTGCTTCATATCACACTCATTTTTATGGTCATGTTTGATCCCAAATTGCTGCTTAACATGTTATCGTGTTCACTTATCATGTTAGGCAACAAACAAGTGCATGTGTTTGTACAATCCTACCATCTACTACTTATTGATGTGCTTGATGTCGTACATGCTATATCGCGATTTTAAGCTAGATAGAGTATATTATATTCATGCGGTGTCGTTCATTTTGGAATTGAGGTAACATAATATTTCTGAACACCTTTCCAGGAGAGCAATCCTTACTGTGGTATTGACTGGCACCAACGACATAAAAGAACATGCAAGCATGCAGTAGATATTGCTGACAACAAAGGTGGTGAAGATGATTCTTTTGTAATTAATCTCAGACCATGCAAACATGCAGTATAGAGAAAATTAACTAAGGTATATATCGAGTTAAGTATATCATGTGGCAAATACTTTCTTCAATTTTATGTCATTCATAGACCACCAAGGTAAGTTCGGGAAGGCGAACAGTACTGAAGATATGCATATCTTTTTAGTTACAAGAAGTACCGTTGCAAGTTATGCTGCAGCCGACCGGGGTCTTGCCATCATCAGCGGTGATGGCATTGAATCTGAACCCGGCCGGAGGGCCAAAGCAGCAGTCCTCCTAGTATGTTCAAGCCGTCGGTTGGACTGTGCTATTAAGTTGTATGGTCCAGTTAGTTCATATAAAAACTTAACTCAATGAGACAAATACAGGCAATTCACTTATATTTCAGCACTATCCCTCACGTTTAGGCTTTGCCTAAAACGTGGAACAGAAGTGTGGACTGTAATTTTTTTTAATTGTGTTAATTGGGTCTTGAATTTAAGATTTATTGGCTGTGATACCATATTGAGTTACCTACACTAACCAATTCATCTAAAAACTTAAGCTGATGAACAGTATTGGATGACATAAATAGTATTTTAAATAGTATTCCCAAAAGACTTTGGCTATCGCTTTTTTATCCAACAGTCTACGTGCAACTGCTTAAATTGCAGTCCTAGGACTGCATTGGATCTCTTTCTCATCAGCATACAACTAGCAACAACCTAATTCTGTTATGAGTAGTGCTTCTGGCACCTCTCTAGCTTCTAGTATCTCTATGTAGAACTGGTGACTAAAAACTGGATGGAAGATGGAAGAGACACCCCCTAAAACGGATGCTTGGCCCCTGGACCATGCCAACGAAGAGTTCCGAACAGGTTTTCCTATTTGGGGACAATTCCAGATATGCAAGATTGCACGAAACTATGACAAGGGAAGCTAGAAACGTTCTACAGGCTACTGTGGCTTCCAAGGCATGGCTCCCTGGTTAGCAGCGCCATAGGCTTGGCCACTACCGTCAGGCACCACATCAAAGTAGCTAGGATTGCTGAGCAACGTTCTGCGCCGGGGCAGCCACCTCGGAAGGCGCACTGGCGGCCAGCCACTGAGCGTTGGGCTGCCAGCCAAGCTGACCATCAGATTGAGCTTGAGCAGGCTGCGTTGGGTGCCCGTAAGCCAGAGGCTGCTGCACAGGCACGGCAATGCGCTGGGGCTAAACGTAAGACTGGGACATGGGACTTTGCGATTCCTGTGTCATGTGACAGTGATACTGCTGCGTGGAGTGGTACTGCTGCTGCTGATGATGATAAGGGCAGAGGCGTATCCAGAAAATTGGAAGGAGAGGGGCTAAGACTAAGACATCGAAAGCCTAACATACCAACTATGTTCAAAGTTTGCAAATATTTATTTAACAGTCACATATAATGTAAGTATAACAATACAAAAGATAAAAGAATTGAAAGACTGCTAAGCTGGTACTGGACTGTTTTATTAGGCCTATTTGAGAGGGGGTATAAGAGGCTTGCTGAGCCGCGAGTGGGGCTTCAGCCCACCCGCGCCCCGGCTACAGTTCCGCCACTGGATAAGGGTGCATTTGCTGAACAGGTGGTGGTGGAGGCAATGGTGGTTGTGGATGCCGTGATCGCTGGAGATTACTTTGGTTTGAATCCCATTCTGGTATGTCATCGTTGTCGTTCCAAGGCTGGGCTGCCACATATCTCATATCATACCTGCGAACCATTTCCCTCACTTGATCTACTGGGCGAGAAGTGGCCAGTAGATGCTGCTGGCTCCTATAGGCCTGTGATGTTATATTGACAGCTGCGTTTGAGATGCTAACAAAATCATATTCAGGAAGATCATCGTCATCCCTAACAACACTAGGGCCAAAGCCCGGAGGAACGTCATCAGTTACAACATCCTGACAGTGGCGATGCTCATTGGAAGAGACAGATGGGGGACCAGGAGTTTTGGTAGGCCAGGAATACATGGGCACTGAACTAGAAATCACAGCCTGCTGCTTCCTCAAGGTAGACTGCCTCTTGGAGCCATCATTCTGTTGGGTATCCTAGGTGAGACATGGGTCCTCCGCCACACGATGACTCCAACAACAGATGTTCCGGTCATGGTTAAACTACCAGAGTGCTCCATTGGCAGGAGCTCAGCAAGTATCAGTGGATAGCAAATCAGGAGCTGCTTGGTGATGGTGTTAAGCTGAACCACATAATAAAGTAGTAACAGATGATAAGAGTAGGGAGGACCTGCAAGAGACGTGGTCGGCCACTCAAGAGAGCCCTCCTTCCAACGAAACTCAGTCACCTGTAAAAGATGAGACAGATACTTAAAGGAAAGAACATCATTTTCAGGAGCTAAACTCAAGAAAGATCACCTATCTGCAGGCTACAGGACAAAATATTGACCATCAGATAGGGATAGGAAACGGTTATAGTCTTCTAGATCATCCGAATTCAATAGGATGAAAATATGGTTATCTATCCAAACAGTAGTTTATTCACTGTGCAAATTCGTATTTGAATCTGACACAAAAATAAAATAAAATATGAATGTGAATATTGTTTAGATTTTCCCATCCGAAAAATGCTGTACAAACTCACCAAGAACTCCCTGTTTTACCACCTTCGCAATCTTACCAGTTTCTCACCTCGATCTGAGTATTCAACAACTAGATCTAGAATTTTACGAAGGAAACTTGTTCCTTCAACCCCTTCCTACTCTACTTATTACACCAAATCTCCACGCCTATCTAGCCCTTAAGAACATGATTCGAAATTTTACAGAGAAAACTCATTCCTCCAACCCTATCGACTCACGAGCACCCAAATCAATGATTGTGGCTAAGGATTGACTTTGCTCTGATACCAATTGTCAGGAATCACTGAATATCGACTTGTAGTAGGATTTAAGGACAAAGATAAGAGAACTAATTAAAACTGTAGAATGGCGCAAAAGAGGCATATAAGAACAAAGGTAAAGCAAGAACAAGCATAGGTTTTTTTTTTTTCTTTTGACAAAATGTTCTTGCTTATATTCACCAACTCTTAAAGGAAGCAGCCAGCAACAAAAAGTAACAGCAATGATCCTAAACAGTAACACTAACTGAAAACAACAACAGCAAGGACTGTGATCAATCTCCATCATCCGATCAAGTCTAACCATCATTGTGCAATCCTGGCCTTCAAACCTACATGACCCTGATCTTCATATCAGAACCCTTGGATGACACTTAGGGTATCAGCTAATCTCCACCGTCAACTGATCAATATGGTCGAACGACGCATACATGATCTAAAGGTGTGTATCGTGCCGGCCAGCACGGCACGAGCCTATTGGGCCGTATACATAAACCGTGCCTTGTCGTCACGGCCCGGTCTGTTAGGAAACGCGGTATGCTACGCTAGTACAAATTAAAATTTCTACCGCATAACCAGAAAAGCTACTCACAAGAAAGGGATCACAGATTGGATTACCACTAGACGCGCAGTTGCGGAATCCTTCGCGCGTTGGTGTAGTGGATCGTTCTCGCCGTGGATCGTCCTCACGCGGATCGTCCTTACGCGGATCGTCCTCGCTGCGATTCGTCCTCACCACGCCGCAGTAGCAGCAGCGTCACCACAGCAGTCCACACGTCCCGGGATGGAACGCCGTGCGTCGGCGTGCAAGCACCGTGTCGCTCGGCAAGAGCAATGAGAGGTGGAGGCTAGGGTTCTGGACGTGAACAACATCATGCACGCCCACCCTTCTCCTCTCCTTATATAGCCACGCGACGAAACCCTAAGACAAGGCCCATCAGCGCGTTAAGCCCATGAGGTCCATTAATTACGGATCCAATCCGAATTAATGCGTCCCAGCCCGTTAAGTGTGTGACCCTGTAGATTCATGTACATTTGGACATAGATTCGGAAAACCCTTTTCCAATCCAATAGCTGGTAGCGGTTCCTTGCAGAGTATGCCAACTCCTAAACGCATATGATCAAATCAGATAGAACCTTTCAAAAGTACTCATGTAATAATTTCTTTGCCAAACTATATGAAGATCGAACTCAATGCGAGAAGTATGTCATCCTTTGACAGTTCAATCCATCTCTCGTATACGTGATATATTAATAAGTTGTGATTGACTTCTCAATCACGGCATGGCCATGCACTTCCTTAATCATATCACACGAGTGGTCTAGACATATATCTCCGTTACACCGGAGTGGCAAATTCCATCTTGACTGCTCACTTCCCTCTGCATGTTTCATAGCAAATATGAAAGCTACCTTTATAACTATCCGGTTAGAAAATAGTGTTTTGTGGCCCCAAGGTAAACTATTACACATGTAGGGAATGTGACAATCTCAGGTCTAAGGATCATACATCCACTATGTATGAGATACACTGATGACACATAAGAATATAACATTCTCGCAGTGTCCTATTGCGGGTCTATCTAACCCATGTTCTTCATCATGAGTTCACAATGTATTGATGATATCTCCATATCCTATGATCTATGAAACATAATCATCGATGAATACATGTGCTGATCTATTCATCGTTGTCCTATACGATAATACCTGATCAGAGATACTTACAGAATTATATCAATATGTAGAGAGTTTCATAAACAAGTCACATACTTGCTGATCAATATAATGATATACATTCATTGGACTAATAATTATATTATTATTCATAAGCATAGTCATGTTACAATCATCTATATGACTGCCTCAAGGGCATAACACCAACACGGCCAGCCTATCGTGTCTTGCCATGCCAGTTCGGTTCGCCTTCGACGAGCTCAGGTATGATCTATTTACGTTTCTTACCGGCTTCGTGCCACGCCGACTTTGTCCTAACCTATTTACACTATTACGACATGAAGAAAGGAGCTGGAGATGTACAGAGCTGAGACAGTGAACACAAATATTAGAGGAAAATAAGTCATTTTTATTCATTCTTAAATAGGTACAGTGTTACTGTCTCGTTAAAAACCTTACACCCGGTGTGAGGTACCCAGTACGGAGTGACTCAGTGCATGTGTTCAGCATCAGTGAGTATATACTCTCTAGTTTCTATTTTTCACCTTTTAACATCTCCGTTGTCTCTTTTTTCTCTGCACTAGAGAACCGCAAAAGGAGTTGACTGTAAGGCAAGCAACAATATGACGCAATGTTGTGACAGAGCACTTTGTCATGCGATAGGTATATTTTGTGCCGTGTCAGCCTAAACACGATCCATACAGACGTGTCGTGCCGTACTGCCTATTGTGCCGAACCGTAAGACCTGTTACGATCCTATCTTTTGTATCATGTCGATCCGACCTATGCGTATGCCTAGTGTAACGCACCACGAACCGGCCCAAAAAAATACCGGGCGCAATGCCTATGTCTATGCGTAACTGCTGCGAGCGTGACAACGTGAATCCTGGGTAATAATGCTAAGCAGAAAGGTTTAGGACTGGAAGCGCGACTGGGTCCTGGGGATGTTCGCATACTGGGCCTTGATTCTGCATGGATTGGGCTATTTGTCTCAGCAGAACTTACACAAATCCCTATACAAATATATGGATAAGTAATCATCATCCACTATTTATTTCTATTTTAATAATTATGCAATTTTTTAAAAGAAAAACATAAAAACACCTCTCAAAAGAGTTTTAGATTTATTTAGCTTCTTCTGCTAGATGAGGAGCCTCCTGTATTTGTTCTTCTCCGCGAGTACTTCGCTATATTTTCTTCAATCGTGGCGTGTTTTGTCGAACCAATTCATCTGGACGAGGACGGCAACACTTACGCCGAAGATCAGCATCGGATCGAGCTAAGTACAGACAAATTTGCTCGGGTGAATAACACTGCTACCAAGATGTAAGTACTAACATTGCTATTAGGACTTTCTCTAGTGAGACCTTTTGTTGCGTCAGTGCCATGCCACTAGGGCTGGAAATTTGGCTCGCGGCTCGCAGCTCGGCTCGGGCTCGACCAGGCTCGGCTCGGCTCGGTCAGACTCGCGGCTCGGAGCGAGTCCGAGCCGAGCCTATTTTTGTGGCTCGGTTTTATAGCGAGCCGGCTCGTTGGCTCGGCCCATTTAGCTCATATGAGCAAAACCCTAAGCAATACCTTCTGAATTTTGAATTCTTGAACCCTTGATGATGCATACACAACATTATATTGGTATTTTGATAATTGATTTTCTTGCAATGTGCTGAATAGTACTAGATAAGTAGATGATTCTATGTGGTTGATGATTTGTCTAATGTCATTACCATTATTAGTTACGACATCTAAAGTGTGTATATCTAACCAACCGATAATTATTGATTTCAATCCTTAATAACAAAAATGAATCAATGCCTAAGGAAATGAGTGGCCTTGCAATGTTGGAGATACTAGATTTAAGCAATAACAACTTGACTGAGGAAGTTCCACACGAGATAGCAGAATTGTAAATTTTTTGTCACTGTTGAATCTCTGGCTCGGCGAGCCAACGAGCCGGCTCATGAGCCAGGGGCGAGCCGAGCCGAGCCGGCTCTTCAGGCTCGCCGAATAACCGAGCCGAGCCTGGCTCGGCTCGCTCCCTTACCGAGCCCAAGCGAGCCGAGCCGAGCCGGCTCGGCTCGTTTCCACCCCTACATGCCACCAATGTTTTGTTAAGGGCACTCCCAGTACTCCTACGTCAGCAGCTTCTTTAACATACTATATAGGATTAATACTTATGTGAAGAGAAGATAAGAAAAGAGAGATAAAAATTATTTCTTACATGAGAAATAGTTTAGGCACACAAATTAAAAGAAGATACAATAAAAATATATATTAGGAAGAGAGGGTTGTATCTATATCTTACATGATATTTATTTAATGCTCTCTGTGTATTTGTGCTTAGATACAAAGGATTAGATGGATAGCATCTAGTATTATTTATTGATAATATGAATGTTGTTAAATATGACTATAGAAACGACGTAGACTGCCCTATAGTGTGACCAGGATAGGCGTAAGCAATTGACCATCGTGGATTTGGACATGAATAAAAAAGGAACTGGGATATAGTACCACACAACATAAATGCAGTCTTACCGAAGCTCTACTAACAACGAACTCTATATCTTACATGATATTTATTTGATGCTCTCTGTGTATTTGTGCTTAGATACAAAGGATTAGATGGATAGTATCTAATATTATTTATTGATAATATGAATGTTGTTAGATATGACTATAGAAAGATGTATACTGCCCTAGTGTGACCAGGATCGGCGAAAGTGACCAGGATCGGCGAAAGCAATTGACCATCGTGGATTTGGACATGAATAAAAAGGAACTGTGATAGTACCACGCACCATAAATGCAGTCTTACTGAAGCTCTACCAACAACGAACCAAACAACCATGACACTCGTTGGCTTCGAATCAAACACTTTCCCCGTCCTCCACCCAAAACAAAAGGAAAAGGAATACACAAGAACTTCACCGGTTGCGTGGTGACTGCTACTACCATTGTTCTCACTGGCGTACACACCACACGTGCTCTTTTTCCAGGTGTTTCGACTATTGACTCTCTCCGACGAAGTTTATATAGCGTATATTTTAAATAGCGTTGTACGCTTTCTTTTAAAAAAAAAGTCTATTTTTTTAATAGTCTTGTTTATAAATGTAAGATCTGTATATAGATTTAATGAGATCTTTCGTTCTGTACTCCTATTTATTTTCTCTCATCCATATGCATTTATTTATTACCACTCACATAAAGTATATCTTTCATCTTCCAAGACAATTAAGTTGGGGCATCTAAGTAATTTTCTCTCGTATCTTTCTCAATTTCAACGTAACCTTAATCCTTGTGCAAAATCAAAATACGCCTTATAAAAAAACGGAGAGAGTATGTAAATATAGGATGTATTTTATATTCAATGTACAATTAGTGTGATGTTTCATCTATGTCCATAATAAATATTAAATATACTTTATATTTTCTATATGTATTCATTGAATATAGTACTTAGAGATAATAATTAAGAGCAGTCTAGTAATTATTAATATATCTTATTTTTCTATGGGTAAAAAAATGTTATATAGACATGAACGAAAGGGGTAGCTTTAGGGTATGTACAATAAGATCATCTCAGCTTACATTTAGCATGTCCATGTCAGCTTTATTCTATGTAGAAGAGTAAGAAAAGAGGAGAGGGAAGAGAGCCGGGTTTTATTTAGTAATAAGTATTACACGGAAGTATAGGTAGATTAGGTATGTAGAAGAAAGAAGAGGTAGTTAATGCACAACATTTAAAGCTAACTTTTAGAGATAACTATTGTACAAACTGACTTTAGTGCCTACTCTAGATGACATAGATAGAAAATAAGTAAGCAGTTATCTTTGTTATGGGAACGACTGCTGTGCAATCATGCTTCCCGTGCAATCACCGTGCAATCCAACTAAGAAAAGTTTCAAAAAATTCTGAAAAAAAATCATGGATGTACATCTCATCTTACCCCATCTACATATAAAATTTCATGATCAAATTCGTCCTATGCTAGAAGTTACTAAAAAGACAAATTTGGGGTGCATTTGAACTATTCAAGTTTGTCAGAAATTTGTCTTTTTTGTAACTTCTAGCATAGGACGAATTTGATCATGAAATTTTATATGTAGATGGGGTAAGATGAGATGTACATCCATGATTTTTTTCAGAATTTTTTGAAACTTTTCTTAGTTGGATTGCACGGTGATTACACGGGAAGCATGATTGCACAGCAGTTGTCCCCCTTTGTTATTGTATTTATCCTTAGTATGGCTGTCTCCTGCCGAATCGCAGATCACCTGCCGTCACGCCCTCTGCCGTTGGGCTACTGTCGTGTGGACCCGGCAGAGGATCCGCTCCCCTCCGGCCGCCCAGCACGAAATTTTGCAAGGAAAAGCCACCTCGACGGCTCGACTTCCACGCGCGGTTGGCACCAATCATCCTCACATGATCACATCGCCGTCGAATCGCGCGTCCTCAACCCAGCTGCAAACCGACACGGTACGTGTAATAATGCGGCAGACCAGGCCGCTTTCTCGAGTGCTCGAGGCGAGGGTAGCGCGGTGCGAATTCGCCGCACGTTGCCGCGCGCGGCACGCATCGACGGCTGCCCGCCTGCGTAGTCTGCGGAGTTTAGGTGAAGGTTGGTCGGTTGATTGGTAGCCATTGCATCACTGTGCTCCGGTCTCCGATACGTACATCGGGATTGTTGGCATGTATCTGTATATGTGCCGTGCATATAATTGAGCCTAACCACCCCTCAAGTCTGTTTATTTCTTTTTGATTTTGGTTGTTACCTTGTAATCTGGTTGTTATACCGTGATATATATATAACCTATCACGGCAGGTCATTGAGGATTGCGTTGTCTTCTCTCTTGTTCCACTCACGTTTCTATGGTATTAGATAAAACCGATGCAGAGTTGCCTACCTACGAAGTGCAACCGCTCGGCAAGTCAACTAAGCTCCAGAACGAAAATCCTCCGCGCAGTATCGAACGTGAACCGTGCAATGCCCTCCACCACTCCAGTTTTCGACCCTACAGGTGCAGAACACCATCTCACGGGGAGGATCCCCCGCACTAGAGATGCACAATGACGTCGCACACGAGAGCCACAAGGGGAACCATCGAAGACATCCATAGCACCCCCTCGGCCCTCCGGCAGCACTTCCCAGCTGACGTTGAACACTTATCAGCTGTTTGGTATCCTGTTTCCCGCGGGCCAGGCTCCCGCGATGCGTTGACCGCGAACGCGCGCGCGTTTGGTTGCCTGGCTCCAGCGATGTAGGCCTGGCTCAAGCGATGCAACGTAGGCCAAAAAAGCGAGCGCCAGCTGCACGCGCGGAGAAGCCTCGCGATGGCGTTTCCCGCGGGCCAGGCCCGAGCGAGCCACGCTCGCGGCGGCCAGGGAACCAAACACGCGGTTAATTACTATCGAGCTCACCGAAGTGAACCTGGATGAGGTTAGACCTAACCCGATGTTGCAAGAGTCACGCCAAATGGCTCCAGTGACACGGCTAGAGATGAGCGTCATGCCGTGTTGAGCCGGTTTGGCATAGATCTATCGTGCTTCGTGCATGAACCGTACCAGACCACGATGGCCCGTCGTGCCATATTGTGCCTACCCAAACCCGGCTCATTTACACTATTACAACGAGAGGAAAAAAGTCAGAGACGCATGGAGTTGAGGTAGTAGACACAAATATTATAGAAAAAATAACTAAATTTTATTTACTCTTGAGTAGTTATAGAGAGCAAAAGGATGTGCTGAACACAGGCGAGAGAGGGGGCAATGTGTAAGAAAGAGAGTGAGAGAGACATGTAAAAGAGATTGAGAGAGAGGTAGAGATTGAGAGAGACAGTGAGAGAGAGCTAAGAGAGATGCTTTCTCTCCCCTCTTGCCTTTCTCTCTCAGGTGTCGACGACGGAGTGATGTCCATGTTGTTGGATGCGTCTATGACGCTCATGCTCTGCAGGTCGATGACCTTTATGCTGGGCTTACCCTGGGTCATCGGGCCCAGCACAGCTTATATTACAATGTCATGCTAGGTCGCGCTGCCTATCATGCCTAGTTCTTGGGCTCAGCACGGCCTGTACTACAGTGTCGTGTTAGCACGATACGGCCCACTTCATACCAAGCCGGGCAAAAAAATCCGGCCCGAGTATCCACCTCTAGACATGGCTTCCCTAGCCCAGGACATCCACGACGCTGTTGGTCAAACGAGTGACCTCAATCTTCTTAACTTCTACAGCTCCTCCAAGGCCAACCTACGGTCCCCGATTCTCAAGGCTAAACCTTTGCATGCGATACAAATCAAAACAAGCGTGAAGACCAAAGAACACTGAAGTGCACACCTTGCCAGTAAGGCATTCACAAGACTCACTTCCACTAATTAAGAAAGCACAGCAGCATCTGGAGAAATAACTTGGGATGCTGCCTGCAGACGAGGAGATGGATGCCACAACGTTGCAGCAATATATGAACATCTTCAAGAAGCCTCTCAACGCGAACATCCTCCAGGCATTCGCCGAGCTAGCTGGCACGGCGAGGTTGGCGGACCTAGCAGAAACCTCTGGAGCAACTGTAGGATCGAAATATACAAAACTAGCAATCAGAGGGGGGTGAATGATTGCGCGGAAGCTAAAATCAAATTTTTGATCTACTAAAAATTCACCCTAATTCGGACTCAAATAATTGCTTCGTATTCAACAAAACAGAGTATATACGTTCGGAAAATTGTGAATTCCTGGAGATCCAGCTGTCGGATTGACCTGAAATTTGAACAGAAGAAACTAGATTCCAATACGCATCTAACAAAAAAAGAATCAGGTCGATCGGAACTACGGATCAAAAGTTATAAATCCTGCAAGCTTGCTGTGACAGAATATAACGAAAATCAAGCAAACCCTAATTTCGTGATTAATCACAATCTACAAAAGATTAACCAACAAAACTTTGAGGAACACTAAATTAATGCCCTAAGAAGGTTTTAGATGAATCAAATCAAAATTAAACTTGTTGAATAAAAAGGACAATGATTCAATCTACTAAACCGAAATTAGGCAAACAGGGTCAGAAATCGGCACCATAGCGCATCATGCGTGAACAGTAATCCACGGTTTACTGTAGCAACACGGGTACTGTAGCACCTTTAGTCGCTTCTTCGCAGAGCTAGCAAATACAACAAGCAAACACCTTTTGTGCTACGCAATGTCCAATTGCTGAAACTTCAAGAATCAAAGTCCGCTTGAAGATCCTTTCTTGTATCACTAGCCTCTGTGTCTTCTCTTAAGGCCTGATGATGACAAGTTCAGAAGAACACGAAGCCGAAGCCTGAAACAGAACAAAGCACAAAACAAGCAAAACGGAGATTGATTCTTTTGGTGTTGCAAAAACCACCGCAAAAGCCAGCCACCACCAACAAGCCGCCGCCAGCAATCAATCCTCTCAAGCAACCGCAATGTGCTCTCTTTTTAGCCGCCGGACAAAGCTATCGTCGCATAAATACGCAGCCGGCCAAAAGAACTCGTTGCATGAAAAACGGCTACGTCCCAGCCGCCGCAAAAGCAATCAATCTCATTGATTAGGTTTTCCAGGGTTTTTATACAACTCAAAACCCTAACACATGTATGCATATCCACCAAGCCCAATACACATGGCCCAATATATGCATACAACCCAAAATTCACACATGCACGCATACGGCCCGCCTGCCGCACTCACGTGACTAACCAGCCTTCGTGTGCACCGTTCTCTAGCCCGAACGTCCCGCATGACATCCTCGACCACCAGGACCTCGATTCCTCCCTGAACCTAGTCCCGAACCTCAGTTCCTCCATGAACCTAGTTCGGTCCCGTCATCGACCACGTTAAGCCCTCGAGCAACACCGCATACCGAATAAACAACAACCAGTCCGAGCACAAGTCCACGACTTGACTCAAGGTTAATCCATGCAACCATTCACACGAGTGTATTGCATCAAGCAAAACCATCATGCTATCACCAGCATAATTAAATGAACATCTGAGCACAAGTCCACGACTTGCCTCAAAATCAATCCATGCAACCACTCACATGAGTGCATTGCATCAAATAAAATCCATCATGCTATCACCAGCATAATAATCATATCAACATAGCACATGCACAAGCACCACACATGCTATAACCAAAATCACTTTACAATGCCAATTTCACCATTCAACCAATTTTTCATCACATGATCTCACAGCAACGCGTCCTACGAAATTGCAGCGACATGAAGAGTCTCTGTTTAGTTTTGCAATGTTGTCGTCCTTTCCTTTTATTGTCTGTGTGTCTCCCTCCCCAGTGTACTTCTTCTGTGGGTCTTTTGTGCTTGCCCCTACGTCAGGCGATGTGTCATCTACCATGTAATCACAGATGGGGGCTGTATGTTTACCCCTGCCAGCTCTCGAGCAGGAAGTCCCCCTATGCCCGAGCAGGCAGAGGTCCCTGGATCCATGTATCCCCGGTTGTAGGTTTCTAGAAGTAATTGAAAGACCATGGTTACACCTGACCAACCAGGTGTGCACCAGTTGTTAATAGTTTTCTCAAGTTCAACAGGGGTGTTCTCCTTCCTTGCTACCACTAGGTTTACAGGTGCATTGACCTTCACAAAAATTGTTACGGCAGGACATCAGGAAGCGGACGAATACTCCCTTTTTAAGTCGAATTGCACAACAGACCATCAGAATGTTGGTGTGTGCAATAGCATGGCTCAGCAGGACTGCCGCCTATTAAATTTGAATGTCAGGGGCTTGAACTCACTGGCAAAGAGAGCAGTCATCAAGGAGCTGGTCTCATATACTGGAGCAACAATTATATGCCTACAGGAGATGAAATCGCAACATGACGATGAGGATCTAGTAGCACAATCTCTAGGAAACAATTTCAAGCAAGATTTTTGCTTCCTTTTGGCCCAAAGCACAAGGGGACAAGCCAGATGAAGGACAATGGAAAAGCTTGGTCCTGCACAGGTGTCTATGGGACCTAGCTTAACAGCGGCGAAGTGTTGTTCCTTTGGGAAATTCAGGACCTTCAGAGCCACATCCACGAAGAATGGCTCATCCTAGGAGACTTTAACATGATCTACCAAACAGCAGATAAGGCAACCTCAACAGGAGACTAATGGGAGCGTTCTAGAAACTCTTAGACGACACCCAACTCAAGGAAATTAGATTGAATGGGAGGAAATTTACTTGGGCAAGTGACAGGGACAACATGACCTTAACCAGGATCGAAGGGTTCTTTGCTACGAACGCCTGGGATATGCTCTTCCCAGATTTTCGATTACAAGTGTTAGCCTCCCTAGCCTCTGATCATTGTCCTCTACTCCTTGATGGATGTGTCAAGATGGAGAGATGTCGGGACCGGATTTCCAAATCCGAACCCTCTGTGTATACCCGTGCTAGTTCAGGAAAAGCTAGCATATACAGCGAAAACAGTGATGATAACACAATCATATCACGAATCAAATAATATTAATTAAGCAGAAAGATTTAGCCTTATGGCCACATTATTACAAATAAACCAGCCTCATAGCTTGAGTTCAATAAGAAGCAGCGGAAATAAAATAGCAGCAGTAGAATGAGCCAATCCATATGCCCAACAAGCAATCGACTGGGGTACGCGTCCTAGTAGTCCGGATCGCCTTCATCATAACCACAAGCATAGAACTCGTAGTCACTTTCAGCTTCAGCACACTCCTCTGTGGAAAGTTGGGATGTTGCAAGGGTGAGCACAAAATATACTACGCAAGTCTTGGAAACATAATGCATGATAACTATATGCATAGCTGAACAATTGAAGGCATAATATGGTTCCTTTGGCGTAAAGCAAAGTTTAACTTTAAATACCAATAGTAATTTCACAAAGCATCATTTAACAAAAAAATGTAATAGAATAGTAATTGAATTTGATATAACAATTACACAGGTTCCAACCACCTGACTGGCTCCAACCGCCAAACCATAATCTGAGAGTTCCAACCACTCACAGATTCTCAAACCATCATTTTCTTTTAAAACAAAGTCACAAGATCTACAATATGCTAGCGTACCTTGCCCGCCCTTGACCATGAGCGCGGCTACTTAAGTAGTTTTAATTCTGCAGAGTGTGTACAACTTTACCCACAAGATATAATCGACTCTTGTCGTCATGCAATTAACACACACTTCCTTTGATGTGTCGGCAGAGAGATCATGACAAGGCCTTTACAATGCACGACACCGCTACTAACTTCGTCCGCTAAGGTTTCACCTACGTTAGGGTTCTAGCCACCCAGTACGGAAGCCCCCTCTTGCGCCTTACGAGACACCCACATCCAACTCAATGACGAAGCCAATAACGAGACGCACAAATTAATTAGCCAGGTCGTACCCATATAGACTTATGGTTGTACGGTAGTGCTCGGTCCATGGTAACACATGCTTCGGTCCTTAATTGACTAGGGCGGAACATTCACTTTTCAAGGTCTCGTGTATCCAGCACCCACCAAACAACCATCCGCCCTAGTCTAAGCCATTTCCACTTTATTTTAATTAAATAACAGCAACAATACCAATTACCACCATCTCACAATTAAGTTTGAACAATGTTTGAAAAGATTTCCATAATAGCATAATACCGAAACGTTTAAGCTGGACTAAGCAAATCTACCGACCCATGCTACACTATTGGTTATTACCAGATAAAGTAGCTAGTATCACCTAGGGTGTCAAAGGTTGTCTTGATTAAAGTCAATAAGGGTATAACAAGTCTAGGTTTTAGCTACACCTTAACACTACAGTTAAAGTACATTACGCAAAATAATAAGCATGTATATTTAAAACAACATAATGTTTTCACAAAATTTGGGATCAACATGTTCAAGGAAGACTTGCCTTCGATGACTCCTGCTGGATCTACCTCTACCTGTTGATTTGCTTGCGTTTCGACTACGTCGACTACACGTGAAATGAGAACAAATCAATAAAATAAATTCAAAAAAAATAAAAAATTGAAAATAATGGTACTGGAAGATAGATCATGAATTTATATGAATTTAGAAATTTGAATTACTGGAATCGGAGCTCAGACGAAAGAGAACGAGCTCCTGGAAGTTCCTCGGGAGAGAAAATCAGGAAAAAAACAGAGAGGTGACACGTGTCAGAACTTGATTGGCTGGAATTTTACATTTTCGGGAAAATCAGAAGAAGGAAAAGAAATACCGGCTGACGTGTGGGGCCCACGCGTTAGTGACACTGCTCGCGGTGGACCGGGAGCACCGAGAGGAAAATCGGGTGACGCGGTAGACCGGATGAGGTGGCGGCTGACGCGTGGTGGCTAGGGTTGAGGTGGCATGCCACGCAGCGGTTGACAAGGCGATTGACGAGGCGGCTGACGAGGAAAGGCCACGCGGCGGTTATCCAACGGTGGCTCGGGATCGAACAGCAGCGAACTGAGGTGCAGCCGATGGCAATGTGGCCCGATCTGAGACACTAGGGGGTCGATCAAACGGCAGGGAGGCACGACGCAGGTGGCGGCGACATGGCTCGATCCAAAACACTGGCGAGCAATTAGACGGTCACCGATTAGCGGAGGAGGAACGACGGCGAGGCGGCGGCGCAGATTCGCCGTAGTTGAAGAAGACGTCCTCGGGCACACGCAAAACCTTGGCAAAATGGTGCGGGACCAAAGGGAGAAATGGAGAGGGCTTCAAGGCGAATTCGATGGGACCAAAACCACTGGAGAAGGCCACGGGCACGGCGGCGCAAAGAAAACTCAGGGTAGCGGCTCTAGACGGCGATTCTCGGGAAACAGAAGAGAGGAGCGGGGCGGTGACCTTAAATAGGCGTGAATCCCCGAGGAGTTCGGCCCAGATACGATGCGGCGGGCGTGGAAATCGCGACGGCAGGTGCGGGCGATTCGGGCGACTGCGGCGACGACGCGAAGACTGAGGAGTGACGTGGCACGACACTGGCCGTCCATACGGCGCCGATCGAACGGCCCACAGCGCAAGGCTTGCGTGGCACACTCTAGGCCGCGCGATCAAATTCGACGACTGAGGTTGGGCTGGGCTAGGGTTTTCGGCAGGAATAGGAGTGGGCCGGCACGACGGGAATGGGCCGCGGGGAAAGGTATAGAAACGGGCTGGCAATGAACAGGAGCGAGCCTGGCGGAAGGATTCAGCCCAAGAGGGAAAAAGAAAATAAATTGATTTTCGAATTTAAGAAATTCCAGAAATTCAAATAAATAGCAAATAAATTCAGAAAAATCTCCAAAAATACAAAAAAAATCCATGAAGCACAAGGAACCCAACAAAAACTAGAAATCTTTAGTTGGATAAATTAGTCAAATTAAATCCTTTTATTTTTGGAAAATTCAAATTAAGCTTTATTTAATTCGAGGAAAATGCCTATGGTCCATTTTAAAATTCAAGCACTCAAAAACTTCAAATTTTGGGATGTTACAAGAGATTTACTAGTTTCAGATTTGAAGCTTTCTGGGTGAAAATGCCAGACTTCAACCAGATCATGCAGACAACATGGGACAAACCGGTACACACAAATGATGCCCTCCTAAGGCTACATATTAAAATGGCTAGAATGACCAAGGCTCTTAGGGCTTGGAGCAGACGTCAAGTCGGGGATATACGGCTTTAGTTCGCCGTGTCACTGAACTAATTTACCAGCTTGACAGGGCGCAGGATAGCAGATGTCTTTCCATACTAGAAAGGTTGTTTTGAAATAGGTTGAAGCACTGGCTACTCAGATTGGCAGCCATTCAGAGGGTTCACATGAAACAACGCTCTCACCCCACCTTTATCAAATAGGGAGATGCAAGCACCAAGTTCTTCCATATGAAAGTCAATGCGTGCAGGAGAAAAAAACCACATCCAACCTATTCTAACAAACAGGGGCCTTCTCAGAAACAAAGAGGAAAAGCAAGAGGAACTTTTTCGTTTCTTCCACAAGCATTCAGGCCTGACAAGCACAAGAGGATCCTGGCACTTTTATATCAAGCTTGACATTTCCAAGGCCTTTGATTCAGTCATTTTAGAGTATCTTCTTGAGCTCTTAGAGCAAACTGGGTTCGACCAGCGATGGAAAGACTGGGTCTCAATGATCCTTGTTGTGTCTTCCTCGAGAATTCTCCTCAGTGGGATCCCAGGGCAGTCGCTAAGGCACAAAAGAGACCTTCGACAAGGAGACCTACTTTTAATAATGCTATTCATTTTGGCCATTGACCCGCTTCAATGCCTCATCACCAAGGTTACCAGGGACGATTTAATCAATCCTTTCATACTACGGACAACTAGCCTTCACATCTCTCTTTATGCAGATGATGCATCCATTTTTGCAAACCCCAACGCATTGGAGCTACAAGTCATCTAGGCCGCACTTAATATTTTTGGGTGAGCCACAGGCAGGGTTTTAAAAACTATTTTTTTAACCGTTCAAAATTCAAAATTCAAAAACCACAAAAACCGTTCGAAAAATCGCTCGAAAATAGTCAAAAAATTGAAAGGTTAAGAAATAAAAAAAGTTTGAGAAAAAAAATCAAAAACCATTCGATTTTCGTGAGAAACCATGGTTTTTCGCGAGAAAATAGCTTGGTTTTTAGGAAAAACCAACCGGCCAATTGAATATTCTTAAAAAATGGTTTTTGAGTAGTTTTAAGTGAAAACCATGGTTTTTCAATGGTTTTCGAGCGGTTTTCAATGTATAAATTTTTTCAATTTTTTTGAATTTTTTATTAGACCAATTTACCAAGCAGTTTTGGATCTCGAACCGCAGCGATACTATTTTCAAGTGGTTTTCATCGGTTTTGTGAACCCTGGCCATAGGTCTTCAAACAAACATCAAGAAGAGCTAGATATATCCAATCAGATGTGAAGGTTTAGATTTGTCATCCATTATGTAGGGTTTTCTAGCTCAAAGGAACGAGTTCCCATGCAGGTATCTAGGACTGCCGCTATGCCTGACTAGGGTAAAGAGGATTGATGTGCAGCCAATCATTGACAAAGCTCAAGCCACGTTAGCAGGTTAGAAAAAAATGCTTTCAAGGGCTGCTGTAAGATCGAGAATGCCGACTAGAGGGGTGAATCGGTGGCTATAAAAATTTCTTCTATGATTAATTAAAATCTCACCTAAGTACCCTTGTATCAAAATCTAAATGATAATAGGTGTAGAAGTGATAAACTAAGGTTTTAACAATTAAAGCCTAACTCAACTAGGTTCACTAAGTGTACTAACTATTTATGTCTCTAACAATAATTTGTAATCCTAAATACAAGAAATCAAACCATCAATTCTATGAATATAAATTGCTTGAGTATAAATAAAGAATAGAGTGCAAATCACAAGAGACACACCAATATTTTACTGTAGTGTTTGGAGACATGCCGGTCTCCCCTAATCCACGTTGAGACAAGCCCAAACCGCTTTGGACCGGCTCCACGAATTGAACACCCGCTTCGATTCCACTAGTGGTAGCTCTTTCCCCCTTCAAGTAGGTAAACCCGACCTTCACAACTTTGCGGACCTTCTCACAATCTTCTTGAGAAGGTTACCGTGCACGACACCTCTATACGCCATTTAGGTGTCGGCAAACATCAAGAGTAATAGGTCAAGCATCTTACTTGATCCTCACTAGGTACAACACATGCACAAGGATACTCAATCATTCTCTAGATGCAACACATGCAACTAGAGGCTTCTCTCCTTGCTCACAAAGTGTAACACATGCACAATGTAGAGGAGTGGCTCACACTAACTCAAGAGAATGCAAATCAACACCAAAAAGGATTCTACATAAGAAACTCTAAATCAATTTCTTCTTAAATCACTCAAATTTGGCACTATGAACTCTTGGGGTTTTGCTTTCACAATAATACCTTAAATAGGTGCTAGAGCAACTGCAAAACCCTCCTAGCTTGGCCCCTTTTATAGCCCCTTAAGAAACTAGCCGTTGTAGGCAAAATACCCAAAAATCAGTAATTTCTGGTACTACCACCATGTAAGGGGCGGTAGCACCGGCCTCATCCCTAACAGATAGTTCTGGGCACTAAATACACTGAAAATAGCCATTGCTACAGTACCCCTAGTACTACCGACGTGTAAATCCCAGTAGTACCAACAATTTTGATCCCAAAAACAAGGTTCTGCGAAATAAGTACTGGCCCTCTGTACCACCATGTAAAAGTCAGTAGTACCGATCTGCCATGTAAAAATCGACAGTACTACTATTTCAGCAAAAAAAACAGTCATAACTTTTTACTCCGAACTCCGATTTAGGAAATCTTGGACTCTATGTGAAGCTTATCAAGAGGACTATAATCTTCACTATTTTTCAAGATTTAATCAACTATAGATATTTTTAAATATCACAAAAACTCCAATGATCACATTCTCTGGAGAATATGTACCGATAACTAATTAGCGGTGCTACCGGACCAACAGTAGTACCAGCCTTTGACCACGGTAGTGCCAAAATTCAAGCCCAGAGAAAAACATACTTCTATCAAATAACTATCGTATAAATGCCACGGTACTACGGTCATGCGGTAGTACTAGATTTAACACAACGGTAGTGCCGGTCTAAGGAATTTTTCAAGAAACATATTCTCTAGAAAATAACTACTACACCCAATAGCGGTACTACCAAACTTCGGTAGTACCGGCCTCACCACGGCGATAATGCCGGTGAAAGGACAGGGGATGTCGCCTAAAGGGGGGTGAATAGGCGAATTAAAAATTTTAAAACTAAATCGCAGCGGAATACAGAAACTTCGGAATGTCCGAATAATACTTCGGACTGTCCGAGTGGTTCGGATAGTCCGAGGTTATATTCGAATAGTCCGAGTTATTCGGAGTATCCGAGGTTCTATTCGGACAATCCGAGCGTTTCAGAGCAAAGCATGCCAAAAAGAAAATCTAGGCTATTTAGAGTACATGACTTGCACCAAATGGAACTAGTTAGCCTAAAATACTTGAAACAAATAGAGATCTAGCGGAAAACTCACTAGAAAAGTAGATCGGGCAATTTCAAGATTCAAAATCAAATACGTTAGCAAGAATAAGAAATAAGCATAAAGACAATGATTTTTCACCCGAAGTTCGGATCCTTGAAGGGATCCTACGTCTCCGTTGAGGCGGCTCAGTCACACTTGAGTCGGGGTCTCTTTCAACCTTCTTCCTCCTGGTGTTGTACAAATGCACTCGCCGGTCTTCACTCCTTTGATTCCTTTCCTTACGGAGGCAGATCGGCCTTCACAAACTTCCCACGGCCAACCACACAAAGCTCCGGTGGCTTGTAGGCGACCTCCTAGCCGTCTAGGAGTCCTCAACCTCCAAGAGTAACAAATGCTCACGAAGAACAAACTTGGTGATGAAATCAAGTGCTCAATCAACTCAAATCTCACTCAACCTAGCACCTCACTCCTCAAACTCTTTCCAACCCTTCTCACCAAGGGGATCACTTAGATCTAAGGGTAAAGAGGTGTTTTAGGGGCTCAAGAACAAGAGGATAGCACCTCAAATCAGTGAGGTAACGGGCACTTTGAAGTGAGGAGGAAGGGGTTTAAATAGAGGTCCCAAAAAACTAGTCGTTTTGCTCATTCCCGAGTCAGTTCGGATAGTCCGTACTCAAGCTCGGATAGTCCGAACGGGTTAAATATGGCTAACAGAGAGACTCAGCTCGGATAGTCCAAAAATATGTTCGGATAGTCTGAATAAAGACCGAGCAAAATTAATTAAAACGAGCATAACTTTTGACTCCAGACTCCGATTTCAGTGATTTTGGATTCTACAGAAAGCTAAGAACGAGGGATACACAACTAACAAGGTCGCACTACCCAAATCTTAAAGGATAAATCCATATTTCACAAAGAATCCAAGAGAGACCTACAATTCTCACTTTTCGGCACCTACCAACACCACTCTCTCTCTAAGTTTCACAAGGATGGATCACTTGAGCACTTGACACATCTAAAAGTAATTCGACGTCGCATCCCTCTTAATAGTATGGCAATTCTTAGACTCAAATTAAATCAAAGATAATACAAGTCTAGAAATAGTCACTTGCCGTCTTCTTTCTTAATGCCGGTGCATAAAGACATTCACATATAATTGATGACATCTTCGCCTTGTCCAACTTGACTTGATTCACCTCATGAGACTCTCGTCCTATCAACCTTGACTTTATCATCCTCTTCGATGATCTCCACGCCAAGTCGATCTTGACTTACTCCTCAACTCTTGGTGACACCGCCGTCTTGTTGACCTCGGCTTAATGATCATCCTCCAGGATACCTTGGTCGTCATACACACACGGGACCTAATTTTTTCCAAACCACTCATGAAAAGCATTAGTCCCAAAATCTCAATAGATATGAAGAAATTGATATTTGTGAGCAGTTGATTACCACAAGTGTTTCATATAAAGAAGCACAACATAAATAGAAACACTAGACATAAGAAATGTTCTCTACTAAGTGCATCATGATGAATATGTAATTAATCTATATGCACTAGAGAGATAATTGCCGATATGATGAATCAATTAAATTATGGCAATGATCACAGTCTTTACTTAAATAAAGCACATGATAGAATATACACGAATTGTACATGTGCAACTAATATTTGGAATAAGAGTAAATATGTGATCCAACACTAAATTAAACTTCACTAAGAGAATTGCATGAGAAGATATACAACTAAAACATGTATGCACCAAGTCAATCTATAGCAATATGAAGTTTAACTCTAGTTAATACATGCATACTAAAAACAAAGCATATAATGAACTCAAATGAATATATATGCACAAATAAATATGACATGAACCAATGTGCATATATATAATTAACATGCTACTTGGAGTTCACTATGCATTTGCACAAAAGGAATGCAATAACAAATATAGAAGAGATACCAAAATTACATACCTTATCTTTGCTTAATCATCCCACTTGATTTTCCTCTAAATAGATGAGACTAATACTCAACTAGGCAATAACATGTTAGTCTCATAGCAATATAATCATATTAGAGGTTTGTCATTTGTTAAGCACTAAGTTAAGCATTTACTCAATTATATAGATTGTCATTATATGCATTTGTCATTAATCACCAAAATAACATAAGTGCCTAGATGCACTTTTAGCTGGTCATAGCTTAAAAGCAAGATTTCACATAGAAATCTTCTTGTTAAATTTCAACCAAAAACCAATAAGATCAATTCTTGAGCTATGTGATGATTAACACATGATCACGATACTTTGCAAAACACTTTTGCAAATGCTAATCACATGCTCCACAATAATTGCATAAACTTCAGCTTGTTTGCGAAACACATTTACAAATAACAAATCCACATAAAGAACACATCAATAAAATTGCAATCATGTGCTACAACTATTTGCAAAATACATTAGCAAATATTCGTTCCATACAAAAACCAAATCAAGAGAGTGTGAGCTAGAGCAAGCGGGATTGAGCTATCAACACATAATGAGACTCAAGCTATAAGACTCGACCCCTCTTAATAGTACAACAACCTATATTAGCAACCCAGTCTCCCAACCAAATACCAAGATCGGTAAAAGACTAGAAACACATCCTTAGGCCTATGCTAGTTATACCTTTGCCTCTAGCACATCCACTTGAAGCTTTTATGATTACCATCATCTTCTCTCCAAGTCAGGATCTCGTCTTGTTGATCAATACATGATGGAATCCTCTTGTCTTGGCTTCGGGTTCTTCAACACATGATGATGTTCTTATCCTATTTATCCATCTCAACCTTAGACTTAACCTATTTCAAACTCATTGAAAATGTTAGTCCAAAACATATAGTTGTCTCAATCATCAATGCACTCCATTAACACATAATGGATGCTCCCAAGATCTTTTGATCTTATCCTTTGATGATTGACCACAACCCAAAGACAATTGATTGAAAGATTAATTGTGCCTTGAGTATACTAATACAACTAATACTTCATATACTTAAGATCTTTCGATTGCCCTAGGAACAACAAAGTGAACCATCAACACATGATTAGTTCTTTGTTGATTGAATGACAACTGAACACAATTTAAATTAGCTTTAAATTGTCATGAGTATATATTAACTATATAAGTTTCATATACTCATTTTGATGGTTTCTAAGTAATGATCTAAATTATATGGAGTAGTAGAAAGGGATCAATACTATTTAGACCATCAAACATAGAATAAACTCCTATAATGTATGCACATATAAAATTGAACTTGAACAATATACACATATTCAATTTGATATTTCTTTAGAGTTTATCCTATATTAACATAAGTATACTACAACTACATAAGTTTTATATATATACTCAAGAGTTTGTTTTAAAGTACTGATCCTTTATAAATGGAAAGAGATAAAGAGATCAATACTATTGAAACTTGAAGATTAAGCATGAACTTCCCCTAAATGTGTGCATTTATATATGGGATTTAAATCATTATGCACATCTTAAGATTAAGACTATGGTGAAGTTCATCCTTTATCTTGAATTCAAAGAATGCATCTAAAAATAATAGAGTTGTATTGGATGCATACCTTTGGGATTTCTATTTTTCAATGAGATGAGATTAAACATAACTATACTCAATAAAAGAGTTAGTCTTATAAAAAGATTTGTCATTAATTAACAATTGAGATTAATCAATATTATAATTATTAGAAGAGTTAGTCTCAATATTAGATTTGTCATTGACACCAAAACCAACTTAATGGTGCTTTAACTTTCAGCTGCTCATCTCATTCTGGTTGATTTGGTCCTTACGGTGCTGGCCATCTATCACATCACAACTCTCCCTTTTACAAGATGTGCAACTAAAAAGCTCGATAAACTACGAAGAAATTTTATTTGGAAGGGTGAAGAGACTTGTTTGGGCAAACATTGCTTAGTAAATTACTCTAAGATCTGCAGGCCAAAGAATCTAAGAGGACTCAGAGTTAAGGATTTTGGTAGGTTTGTTTGGACACTTCACGTACGTTGGTTGTGGTACGAATGGAAAGGCCATCAAAGGCCTTGGGTCAGCATGGACCTACCGTGCGACGATATAGACCCAAGTTTCTTCAATGCAAGCACTTTGATCATGCTCGGTAATGGCCATAAAGCAAAATTTTGGACTTCTCAATGGATCAGTGGAGCGTCCTCAAAGGCTAGTAAGGAGGATCTCTTCCCAAGCGTGACTTCGTGGTTTTTTCCACTTATGGCAGGCCGTCTGACAAGTCATTTTGCAGCCTAACATCCAGGATGCCATCACTTAGAAATGGACGGCAACAGGGGATTTCTCAGCAAAATTCGCCTACAGGGCCCAGTTTCTTATATCAGTACTGGATCATAATTATGGCATAGTCTGGGAAGCAAACATAGAAAATAGGTGAAAGCTCTTCACTTGACTTTTTATCCAGGATAGGATCCACACTATTGATAGATTGGCAATCAGAGGCTAGCCCCATAGTGCCACTTATCCCCTTTGTTGTTTCGAATATGAATCGAATATGCACTTGTTGTAGATGTTCCCTATCGCAAGACAAATCCAAAAAAGGGTTATTCTCTCCATGCACATTCAACCTATGGAAGGAAAAGAACATGCGAATTTTCAACAGCCTACATCAATCCCAGCAAAATGTTGTCAACCGAATTTCACAAGACGTCAGAAATCGAAAGATGGCGCTACAAATCTCCTGACGCCAGCAAACAGCAAGGGGGAATGCTATAGCCTGTATCGACACTGTTTCCACTTTCTATTTTAGCTTGCGGTTTAAATTAGTTTTCAATTTCTAGTGCTGGAGTGCAGGTAGCCCCTTGTTCCTTTGAGGTTGATCCTGGTTGCTCAAAGTATCTTTTTGTAATCAGTGACCTTGTGATTGTTTCGACCCCCATTTTTGAATGAAAGGTAGAGTTCTTGCCAATCTTTCAAAAAAAGATAAACCGATCTAGGGTCTGACATCTGTTCTTCTCCCTACTCACCATGTGCAGCGAGTCTTCTATTGTCTCGGCTTCATCTATCTCCCTCACAATCATCTCCTCACTAGGCTTTACATTACCAAACCGAGCTCAAAAATTGCCTCCCTTCGGTTGGTATCGATTTTCATTAAAAATGGTAGAAATTGAATGAAATTCAAAGTCAAACCTTTTAAACTCGACGGTCAAATAGCGGCCGAAATAAATTGAAAATCAATTGGTTTTACCAATTTTTGACTGATTTTTATTGATTTCAACCGATTTACATCGAAAATCAGCACACATGGAAATTAGAAAAAAATGTGAAAAATACTGGATATTCAAGTAAAATTAATGTGAGAACTCAAAACAATGACCTCTTATACTAAAGCTCTATTTTGTGATGACATGATAAAATGTTGAAGCGTTTGTAGGACAATCAAGGATATTCAATGAATGATTAGCGCTACTAGGAAAACAATTGTTAACAACGATGTAGTCATTAAAAGTCACTAACAACCACATAATTATGGTCATTAGCCATCGTTAAAGGCTCCATGGTTAATAATACTAACTACCACGTACAGTTTTTTTTAACAACGGGATAGTGTGCTATCATTAATTATGAAAAAACAAGATCACTTTTCTATTATTAATAACCACTTTTTGGTCATTGCTCTGTTTGATATTGTTGAGTATTAATGACCACTTTATAGTATTAATAACAATCGATTCTTTCATCACATATGGTATCACATTTATATTAAAAAATAGCCTAGCTATTTTATCCCCATTCATTTATTAAAAACAAAGACATAATTTTGATTCCGTAAAAACATCCCGGATCAATACTATAAACCAAAAATTATATTATTTCATTTGAAATGTACAATTAGAATGTATATTTATTCATATACATGAAAGTTTTTCTTCTTTTCCTTTTCTATTATCTATATTTGAATTTTCTTAAAAGCATCAACCAAATTTGGTTTTTCAAAAAAAATTCATGCCAGATGTTAAAAGCTATTAATACTAATTTTAGGAAAATTTTGGATAATTTTTTTTTTCAAATTTCTAATTTTTTCTGAATTTGAATTTGAATTGGACCGGTTTACAATGGTTCCAAATGTCGAGTCAGACCGATACAACTGAAAATGATGATTTTTCAAGTGATTTTGTCCTTTTTTTCCAACCCTGCTCCTCAATCCTCACTTTGCATGGGACAAAGCTATCTATTCCCAGTTTTCCACAGGGCAACCTGGAATGTTTGGATTTTGCGTACGCGCATGCGTACATGGATAAATAGTGATCCGCTAACTAGCTAGGCGCTTGGAAGATGGCGTTTGACCTAGGGGTGAAAACGGATTGGATACAAGCAGATAATGACTCTTATCATATTTGTTTCAATTTTTTTCTCGGATGTGGATACAGATACAGATAGTCCGGATACGATTACGAATACAAATAATATAGAATATAGATACGGAGTGAATACAAATTGAATCGGATATAGTCACAAATATTTATAGGAACACGATAACCCTTTAGATTGTACACATAATTTTAAAAAAAGAAACTACTTTCTTTGCTAAAACATTCATGAAGAACATGCAATGACTCAAGATTTGTATTTTTTATTGAATTATATTTAAAATAATAAATTATGTATTCATGATTTTATATGAATTTTTAGCTACTTATTTAAAAAATTTTCTATTAGGGACAACAATTTTGAATTTTTAAAAATTTAAAAGCTAATAAAATCTTTAAAATAATTTTTTAAATGATAGATTATGTCAAGGGCTTCCCTAAAAAATTCATAATTTTTAGAGCTGGTTTACCCATTTAAATAATTAAAATTTGATTTGTTGATTAATTAAATCAAAAAATGATTTTGAAATTCAAAAATCTTTTTGGGCCAAAAGAGTAGACTTGGCCCAGCGCGCAAGTATATCTGGATATCCGGCCTATAAATATTTGGATTATCCAGATCCATATCCGTATCTGACAGATAGTGAGCTATCGAATCCGTATCCGACATAAAAAATCCATATTTGTATCCGATTTGATACTATCCAACAAATATCCGATTTGACAGAATCCGTATCCGAAAATTATTTGGACCAGCCAGAAACAATCAGATCTGTTTTCATCCCTAGTTTGAATTTTGGACACAGCCTCTCCACGTACAAACGCATTGTGCATGGATCTAATGTAATATGCTGAGATCGACATCCGGATGCTATATCTTCCAAGTATCATCTTATCTTCATTCCGCGAGAACGACGTGCACCGGACACCGGTAACTCGATCTCAACTGTTCGATAAGCATTGTGGCGTCGGCCCACGGCGAGCACGCGGGCGGCTTCGCGTTCTGTCTGTTGTTCATCGCAGAACACAGGGGAAGTGAACAGCGCGCTGATAGCCTGACACTGGTCCGTGAACTGTCCAGTGGTTGGCCAGTGGCCGGGACGCGATTCCTCTTCTACTCTGCAATCGGGACCGTTTGATTTCCGATCGAACGGCCCACAGATCACAGGTAATGGCATGGCTATTTGCACTTCAACGCACCACAGGAGGATGAAACCTCGAAGGTTCGCGTCTCCGCAGTTTGTTTTTTTTTTACGAAAAGCATCTAGGCATTTTTGGAATTACATACAGATCCTTTTTTGCGGAAAAGCCCTAACAAATCCTGAAAATCATGTTTTTCGATATAGACCCTCCGAAAATTCCGAAATTACGTTCTAGACGGCTTTTTTCGAGGAGACCTCTTGGGAATTTTTTGAATTACATCTAAGTCCGTTTTGGCGCAGGATCTTTTGCGAAAAGGCATGACCACAAGTGCTGGAATTGTCAAAGATCCCGCTGGTCGACGTGTCGTCATGAACAGGACAGCGAAACAGAAGCAGGAACCTGATGTGTGAAGCCTAGCGAAAGCTGGGAGTTGCAGCTGCAGCAGAGACGGCAAATCTAAAACGGGTCGCCCAACTGTCGAGGAAAGCGCGACTTAATTAGGCGGTTTGGGCGCCGGTACTGGTACTTTTCAGCGTAGTTGCCCCCCTGAAGCCGCCGTGCCTATCGCAGTATTCAGGTTGCTGAAGGGAAGAGGAGAATATCGATGGTACTGTTGACATTTCAGCTGGTGCTGGTTACTTGCCACTTGCAGTACTTCATGGGGGTTCTCGTTTATGACCTCTTCTTCTGATTTGAGAGGCCTATAGATAGGCATCAAAGTACAGTTCTTCTACCTTTTGGTAGGTCTCGAAATTCAGTAGATTGAAATCTGAAATGATTTACAATGTTAGCTGCAAATTTCGGCAAGAAAATTGTACCCACATTTGGAAAGCATGTACTGAAAGCTCTGTATAGACTTTTTTACCATGCTCAGTAGTTAACAAATCCTAACCATATACCGTAGAAATTGTGGACTTATTCTTAACAAAAACTCTCTTATAGTACAAATGGAACAGGTTCTGGGGAGAATATGTTCGAATTCAATGTCTGAACCCAAACTTTATCAAATCTCACATTGCGAACACAGGCTGAACCTGGAGCAAAACCTGAGGATGAACTGTAGGATGAGCAGAATCTGATCAACACCTGTCTGATTCAGGATTACTGACAGGGGGATTTGACAGGGGGCTTTCTCAGTACAGAGCAAGTTCAGAACTACTTCTAGGGGTGGGCACTATTAAATCGAAACCGAAAAACCAAACTCTTCAATTCCCCAATCGGCCACCCTACCCAGCTCCCACCCTCACCCCCGCCGTCGCCCTCCCTCGCCCCCGCCACCTCTCCCTCACACTTATCGAACCCCATTCACTTCGTCGTCCAACCCATCCTCATTTGCCATTCCCCAAAATCCTAACCTAAGCTGATCTGGCGATCCCCTTAGTTGCCACCACCTGTCGTCTCTGATGTCTCATCCCCCCACCAGGTTAGCCAGGTCGCCTATTCCTTGGATACCCGATCCCACACCGATCAAATCGCGTATGGGCTATACACAGAGACACCAAAATCCCCAATACCTGCAAATCGCAAGTCCTTTCACCGCCATGATCCCCTTCCACCACCACTTGCTCCACCACCGATTGCGAGCTCTCAGCAGCTTCCCCAGGGTTCGCCACCTCCTCTGCCAACCACTGAGGGGGCGGGTCGCTTTGATCCGTTGCCTCCCCCATTGATTCGACCTGCACGGGGTGTAGGCGATGTGGGCACTGTCGTAGAGGATGGAGACCCCAAGCAGTGCGAGCACGAACTCCGACTAGTCGCAAAACCACCCACCGGTAAAAAATAGTCTAGAGGAAAAGAGCGAAAAATTATTAGAGATGACAACCTTCTTTTGTTAAGCCTAATACTCTACGCGTTCATCGAGTAACAATACATATTCGCATAACCACCTACCGGTGAAAAATATGCAAGAGGAAAAAGGGCGAAAAATTATTAGAGACGACAACCTTCTTTTGTCGAGTCTAACACTCCATGCGTTCACCGAGTAATAATATACGTCTAAAAAAATATCAGAGATCGAAATGGAAAAGCGAGTTGGGGAAAAAGTCTAGAGATAGAGCTGCACACATATCTCTAGTGATGAAAACATTTTTTTCCGGGAAAAAACAGAGAACCCAACCGCGAATACAAAAACTATGGATTTTTTTGGGAAACGAAAAATAAAGGCGACTGACCCGTACATGAATATACGAAACGATAGGGCCTTTTTTTGCAAAACCACCGATCGAAGGGACCGGATGCATTTTTTTCGCAAAACCACCCACCGATCAAAAATAGTCTAGAGGGAAAAGGGCGAAAAATTATTAGAGACGACAATCTTCTTTTGTCGAGCCTAACACTATACGCATTCACCGAGTAATAATACACGTTTAAAAAAATATCAGAGATCGAGATGGAAAATCGAGCTAGGGAAAAAGTCTAGACATAGAGTTGCACACATTTCTCTGGCGCTGAAAAAAAATTTCCGATAAAAACGTATTTTTTTATGTATTCCCTTTTTTAAAAGGCTGCTCGGACCCACGGGCGAATCCATGAACCGCTATAAACCTTCGACGAATCTGTTTTTTTTCTTTTTTGGTTTTTTATTTTTATGTTTGTTAAAAAAAAATGGGTCGTCCGTGTTTTTTTTGTGGTGAAAACATTTTTCCCGGGTTTTTTGGGTGGCGAAAACATTTTTTCGAAAACATTTTTCCCGGGAAAAACGGAGAAAGGACCTGAACGTAAGAAGCAGGGACCTGTTTGTTATTTTTTTGGACCTGTTCGTTGTCCTGAAAAATTAGAAAAGGGCTTGCTCGCGATTTGAAATTAACGGGAGGCTTTTCCGTAAAATGCCGTGCCAGGGACCCAAACGCGAAGAAAAAAAATATCTTCATCTCATAGAAAATTACACAGGGACCTATGCATAATTTCGAAGAAACAGAGAGGTTTTTTCGCAAAAATAGCAAAAGGACAGGTGGCCTTCTGGGTGATCGGCAATCCCAGGGGCTGTTAATAGGTGTATATTAATGCATTTGCTAGTCTACCAACATTTTTTTTAGCACATCTGCACACATTAGACTATGGTTAGTCTTGTTCTTATCCAAATCTTGAAAATAATACCCCTCTCTGGTATTATAAGCATATTGGAGGAACAATTGCTTGACCTCTTTTTGGTCTCTAGCACTAGCAGAATGGAATCATATGTTTTGATCTGGCATTCTGAAATTCAGCTTACCGAAAACCAAATTAACCGAATCAATTTTTTTGATTAATATGGTTCAGTTTTCGAATATGTTCGGTTCGGTTTACCGCTCTAAAAACTAAAACATTTTTAAACTGAATAAACCGAAACGAAAAAACCGTATTAACCAAATGCACACCCCTAACTACTACCTAGAGTAGTTCACTGCAACAAGTGAGCGCACCAGGAAGGAAACAGGAAGGAAAGAGATATGCAACCAGATCAGTTTAATTCTCATCTAGATCACCATTAACACTTTCGAGGTTTCCTGCCCCGACGTTCCGTTCACTACCGGATAACCACTTCCTCCTTTTGTCAGCAGCACCACACCTTCAAGTATCTATAAACACGTTAGAACGATCTAGACCGCGGAGTGCACGCTGCACGGTGCTCGTCGGCGTCAAACTGTCAGTGACCACCTTCCTCCGTACGTCCACCACGCCGGCGAGGTGAAGTAACTACAGAGTTCAAGTTCCATTTAGAATACAGAAAATTTTCTCTGCATTCTTGCATAAACTGAACTTAAAAATTTTACGTTCCCGGCAAGCCATATTGAATTGCATTGAAAAAAAAAGCCCCGATTTAGGGTTCTCTCCTGGTTCAGCAAATATTTATATTGTGTAAATGGGCTTATTTAGTAGTCGCGGTTTTTTGAAAGGCTATTTTTTTTTTCTAGACTAAAAAGCGGTGGTAGCTTTTTATAAGAGACTTTTTCATAAATGACTAATTTTTCTCAGTAATAAGGTGCAAAAGCAAATTCAGTCCAGCTTTCAGTTTTTACTAGTTATATATGGTTTCTAGTTTATACCAAAAGCTATTTAAAAACTAAGTTATTTAGAAACTTCTAGATTTTTCAAAAACTAAAACCGATTTAAAACTCTCCCAACAGACCCTAATCCCAAAACATGTATCAGTTCTATTTCCCACGTTTCTCCTCCGTGCCACGGAACACATCAGGATCACGGACCACATCAGATCTCCAATATTTTCCCCTGCTCCATCCCATCCGTCCGTTCCCCAGGGAGGCAGGGGCAGAACGGTCATTCGGCAGGGCACCCCCGGAAACCAGGCCTTTTTAAAAATCGCGATGGCCGACGCGCGGTGCCAGCGGAGGAAGAGAGGTCGCCCGGCCACCCAACCCAGCGCTGCGTGACCAAAGGCGCCAAAAACACACACCACCACCCCGCCCCACCTCGTCTCCTCGACGCCAGTGACCGCCTTGTGAGAAGCAGCAGCAGCAGGAGGAGCAGGAGCCACCGCCGCCGCCGCCTCCTCCCCGGAAGGTTCGTTGGTTGCTTCCCTCCCGCTTCGGGCGCATTCCGTATTATATATGTTTCTCCTGGGCCGGTTCTTGGTTGGATTGTTGGGGAGCGGGAGCATGTGGCGACTCTGCCCCCGTTCGGGTGTGCTATTTGTGGGTGCCTCGCTGCTTGGCAGGCTAGAGGACGGGCCTTGACAGCTGGGGAAACGCGGGAATTTAGGATCTTTGTCCCGGATGGATCTCCAGTTTAGGAGAGCTCGCGCCCTTTTTTCACCGCGAGGTTTGGGTTCCTAGCGTTTCTTTTTCTTGGCTTGATAATGGCCTCCCTCTCTTTCCTCTAGCCCCGGCCGGTAGGTTTTTGTTTCTTTCTCCCGTTTGCCGTATTTGAGCGGTTTGCTTTGACCGTCGTTTTCTCCTCGTTTCTTCCTCGTAAGCTTCGGTTGTTCTGTTCCCATGGTGTCTCTGTGCTGTGCAGCAAATCTTGCTTTGTTTGGTTGGTTAGATTTGGATAAAAGATGCTTCTTTTCTTTTGATTTTTTGGTTTCTATTGATGCTAATGTTGTTCTTGTGCAAATTCAGGTTGGGGATCCCCGATTCGCGCGCCATCTGATTTGGCGCGGGAGTTTTAGGCCGTACTTCACATGGCCGCCTCCATCGCTGCCTCGGCCTTCTTCCCGGGGTCGCCGGCGCCGGCGCCGGCCGCGCCCAAGAGCGCCCTCGCGGAGCGCCCGGACAGCCTGGATGTCCGCGGCATCGCCGCGAAGCCGGCTTTCTCGACGGCTGCTGTGAGGACAGGCAAGGCACGGACCCACGCCGCCGTCCCCAAGGTGAACGGTGGCAAGTCTGCGTTGGCGGATGGGGAGCACGAGACCGTGCCCTCCGCAAGTCCAAGAACGTTCTACAATCAGCTTCCCGACTGGAGCATGCTCCTTGCGGCCATCACGACCATCTTCTTGGCCGCCGAGAAGCAGTGGACGCTGCATGACTGGAAGCCCAAGCGGCCCGACATGCTCACCGACACGTTTGGTAGAATCACACATGACGGGCAAATGTTCAGGCAGAACTTCTCCATTAGGTCCTATGAGATTGGGGCCGATAGGACGGCATCCATAGAGACGCTGATGAACCATTTGCAGGTGAAACATCGTGATTTCAAGGCATCAGATTGGTCTGGTTGGGTATTGGACATTGAAATATTCTGGTTTTTATGCAGGAAACTGCACTTAATCATGTGAAAAGCGCCGGGCTACTAGGAGATGGTTTTGGTTCAACACCAGAGATGAGTAAACGGAACTTGTTCTGGGTTGTCAGTCAAATGCACGTCATCGTCCAGCGTTATCCATGCTGGTATAATTCGCAGATGCTATGTTCTTTGTGTTTTTTCTCGTATATAATTTGAGCTTGAAATAAGTTGTAGCTTTTGGCATTATCTTATTATTCTTGACACATGCTAACAGTTTGAAGGTACAGATGTATGGTTAATTACAGGTTGTTTCCTTTGTTGTTTACAGTGACAGCACTTTACTGTAGTTACAGTAACGACTAACGTGCATAACGCTTTACAGTAATCATGGAACAATACTACCCTTATTATAGTTGGCAAAGTCCCTGCCTCCACACGCATTTGAGCCGAGTAGGTTTGGTTAGATGGAGTTTTCGGGTTGTTTGACAATGAATATGAAAGAGATACCCCATAGTCGTCTGGTTTATGTCAATTTTCATTGGAGGAGCAATTATGATATGTATGTTGGGAATAGTCTCACATTGGTTGTGGAGAGGGCTTGAGTATGGTTTATAAGGGTGAGGGAGCACCCCCTCATTGAGCTAGCTTTTTGGGGGGAGGTGGCCCAAGAGACCTTAGCCCGCTGCTCTGGTTGTTCTTGTGAGTGTGGGACGGCGGCCTGGGATCCGGACGCGCTAGGTGTGGTGATCCGGCTGACAATTGGTATCAGAGCCCAGGTGGCCCTAGGTGGTTCCTAGATAATCTCGGCCCAATGTGTGAAGGGGAGATTGTTGGGAATAGTCCCACATTGGTTGTGGAGAGGGCTTGAGCATGGTTTATAAGGGTGAGGGAGCGCCCCCTCATTGAGCTAGCTTTTTGGGGGTAGATGGCCCAAGAGACCTTAGCCCGCTGCTCTGGTTGTTCCTGTGAGTGCGGGACGGCGGCCTGGGATCCGGACGCGCTAGGTGTGGCGATCCGGCTGACAATGTAACTGTGTGCAGTTGCAGACTCAGTAATTGAAACAGAGGCCTTCTGTGAATCTCCTAATATATCATCTGTTACATTTACTTACAGATGTTAGAAAAGTTTACTTTTGTTTGCTGAAATTGGCGTGTTGCCAAGGAGGTTATGCTTTTATGTGTCTTGAATTAGTTTCTTATTCTTTCTGCAGGGGTGATACTGTTGAAGTAGATACATGGGTACGTGCTCATGGTAAAAATGGAATGCGTCGAGATTGGCATATACGCGATTCTATGACAGGCCATACAGTATTGAAGGCTACAAGGTTCAAATTTTAATCACTCATAGATACCACTAATCACATAACCTATCGGCATTTGCTATTTAACTGCTCGACCCTGTCATGTTACCATTTACCTGTGTAGGCTAGATAGATTTTTTCCCTGCTCAACATGTTCACAGTTGCCTTGCAGCCACACGCAACCGCCTATGTATTCTAATTTTCGGCTAAATGTGCAGTAAATGGGTTATGATGCACAAGCTTACTAGAAAGCTTGCGAGAATTCCAGATGAAGTGCGGACCGAAATAGAGCCTTACTTTCTTGAGCACGCTGCTATTGTAGATGAAGACAACCCAAAACTTCCAAAACTGCCAGAGCATGAAAGTGCTACTGCAGCCAAATATGTCCGGGCAGGCCTGACTGTAAGTTTTGCACATGCATACAAGATTATAAGTCTATTCTACATGGCTGTTCTTCTATTAATGTTTAACATCTTTTGCTTTTTGTCATACATATTGCAGCCTCGGTGGGCTGACCTTGATATCAACCAGCATGTCAATAATGTTAAATACATTGGGTGGATTCTTGAGGTAAAGTTTTCTTCCCCGCTGCGCGTCTTTGTTGCACTTATTAAGATTTCTTATTTAGATGACTGGATGGATGAAATAAACTCATTTGCCTCTCTTGGATAGATGTCTTAGTTTAGTCGTACTTATCTATTATTACTTTTTTGCTTCGGAGCTGAGTATGTTACTTTTAGTGTATTTTTTCTGATCTACTCTCCTATCTTTGTATACACTCCTTGGAGGTTGCCTAATGCTTTTTGTTGTTAGGCATTCTTTTGCATGTCTAGTTGTCTATATAGTTATTTTTTCATAATTAAGTTGTCACATGGTAGAGCATACTCTTGTGTGGCCATACCTTTCAGTCCTTGGATGTACATGTAGTACTGTCCATGTGCAATACAACTCAAAGAGATCCATTTGTTAAATTGTATTTGGGATATGTTCTGTTGGTAGAACATTGGGAGCCAATAGTTCCCAGAAGTTAATGAGCACTGCAATTGTATGATTAGGGGGCTCAAAATTTGGCTAACTATGATTAGACGTTACTGTAGGAAAGATAAGATTACACCTGGTCAAGATCCCAAATGAATGTGCCTATGTCTTTCAAGGTAAATGATATTCCTTAGCTCCGATGAGCAAATGATATTCGTCAGCTCCGACGTCTTTCAAAGTAAATATTATTTACAACATAGCTGTGCTGCACAGGTTGGACAAGAAATGTATTCCCTGATAGATTTAACTTTGTTTGGTTGGTCACCTAGGTACCTAACCACGTTGCTCACTTGTGTTGCTTTCGCACAAGAGCTTGATTGGAATTCTTATATGCAACTTGTCCACAAGCCATTCATTCACTTTTTAGGAATAAAAAATTATGAACAAAAATAATGGTTATTTGCCTGGTTGATATTGTGCGATGCGTTGTGGGCTAGTCATTTGTGCATATATTGGCGGGCTACAACAAATTCAGAGGCAAAGGATAATTATTTGTTCAGTCAATCTGCAACCCCATCTGAAACAACCAAAAAGATGAGGAAAATTAAAACTTTAGTCAGTACCTATTATACAAAAATAGTTACCAACATGCGCTTAACACTACTTTATTTTCCCCCTTAGAGTGCACCAATCTCCATTCTGGAGAATCATGAATTGGCGAGCATGGTCCTAGATTACAAGAGGGAGTGTGGCCGACATAGTGTGCTGCAGTCAGACACTACCGTCTACACTGATTGCACCAATGAGTCCAGAGAAACAACTTTGCACTGTGAGCATTTGCTGAGCCTGGAATCAGGACCTACCATTGTGAAGGCCCGGACCATGTGGAGGCCAAAGGGGACCAAGTCCCAAGAAACAGCGGCTCCATCTTCATTGTATAGTGCATAAGATGTTTCAGATGGTGATTTTTGGCAGCAAGCTGAGAACAACTACTTGTGTTCTCTATTGGAAAGCACACAGGGCATACATGGATGGTATGTCATAATCCCATAAGGTCATAACAATGGGAGACTTAGGTTATTTACATAGAAAGTATGTGTGAAGGTGGAGGAGATAAAAGGGGACAAGAATGGAGACAAGAAGACGAAGAAGGCCTCTTGTGCATGCTTTGTTGTTTCGATTTTTTTCTTTTCTTTCCTTCGAGAAAATCTTCAGTTACACGGATAGGTGTTGTAAGTATTACAATTGTAGCTACTGCTGTATGATGGAAAGTGAACATGCTCTGTCTGGGGCTATGTCTATATATTGTGAGCCCTTGAAAGCAGCTTGCCTGGGTCACACTGCTTACAATATTATGCTCATATATTGTATCGATTGATATGTAATTTGAGACTTCCTAGTTTCTTCTCCTGGCAGCTAAGCGTGTCGAAAGTTGAAACTTCAGATCTGGGTCTTACGCTGGCCAATCATGAAATTGTACAGCAAAATGATATGAGTTGCTTGTGAGTTTCGACTTGCTTAGTTGAAGCAGACAGCTTGACGTGATCAATGACAGGTTCGCAGGTCCAGTTTATTTTATTGGGTTGACCGATCAGAAAGTAAAGTATTTTGCGGAATATTACGTGTACCTTATTGGATCCTATACATTTTAGTTATAGCGGAGGTGTAGGATCGTTATATACTAAACTAACAATCAGAAGAGAGGTGAATGATTGTACGGAAGTTAAAATCAAATTTTTAGATGATTTTTTAAACACTCCAATTCGGACTCAAATTGCCTTATTCGGATTCGATAAAAACAGAATGATATACGTTTACTAAAATAGTAATTCTTGAAGATCTCACTGTTAGATTGACATGAAATTTTAACTGTAGAAACTAGGTTCAATTTCGAAACTAACCCAATAAGAATCAGCTCGATCGAATTTACAAATCTAGAGACATGATCTTCGCAAGATGACTGTATCAATAATGACGGAAATTGATTTAACCCTAATTACGAGATTAATCAAAATCTATAAGAAATTAACCAATCAAACTTTTCAGATCAATCACTTGATGCTCTAGAAAGGTTTTGAATAGATCAAATCAAAATTATCATGGTAAAACAATGAATCAGTCTAAAAATAAAACAGACATGCAAACGAAGAACGAAATCATACATCGACTTGCAAATCTTGATTTTTATTGTTGCAGTGTATTCATAAGATGCTTTCAAAACATCCCAAAATAATCCGATCTCGTCACGCTAATCTTCTAGTGGCCGCAAGTACAGACGTCAGGTAGCAAATCGCAAACTTTTCTTGGACGACACCGCCGGCCGCGGGCCGCAGGAGCATCTTCAGTCCTTTTTTTTTACGAAACGTCCCAGCCGCCGTTCCTTTTGCCGCTAGAAAATTTCTTGCGCCGTCTCGACTAGAAGTTCTCCGGCCGCTAGTACTTCTGCATGCCACCTCGTTTCTAGTTGCCTAGGAACTTCATGCACCAGCCGCCGGCCAAGACGCCAGGAAAGCAAACTTCTAGTCGTAAAGATTTTTTTCTTCACGTCGCACGGCCAAAACGTCTCTAGCCACCGGACAAAAAGCAATAGCCAGCAATTTACTTCACGCCTCCTGCCTTCGAGCCGCCGAGAGCAGAACTTCTAGCCGCAGGCCAAAAGCACAACGGCCGCAAAAATTATCTAATCGCCAATGAACATTCCGGCCGCAAGAAGCACTAGAAATTTTCTAGTCACCAAGAAACATCAGGAAACTAACTAGTCACCAGGAGATCTCGGTGCAAGAACTCACACAAAAAACTTTTTTTATTTCTCTTTGTCTAATCTGGTTACAGTACTCCAAATAAAAGAGTACAATCCCTAAAATATCGAACTCACAATAAACGAAGACATCTCTCCCTGTTTATAATGAGTAATCCTAAAGAGTTTGTATACAACTCCACTTAACCCAACATGGTCTAATACAACTCTGCACGCGTACGGCCCACATGCCACACTCACATGACTAATAAGCCTTCATTTGCACCGTTCTCTAGCCCGAACGTCCCACATGATATTTTTGACCATCAAGACCCCGATTCCTCTCTGAACTTAGTCCTAAACCTCAGTTCCTCAATGAACCTAGTTTCGGTCCCGTCATCGATCACGTTCGCCCTCGAGCAACACCTGCACATGAACAAACACGAAAACCGTGTACGAGCACAAATCCACGACTTGACTCAAGATCAGTCCATGCAACCACTCACACGAGTGCATTGCATCAAGCAAAACCATTATCATGCTATCACAAACATATCAAATAATCATCTGAAACAACACATTCACAAGCATCACATATACCATGATCACAACCACTTTGTAATGCTAATTTCATCATTAAGCCAATTTTTCAGCATATGATTTCACAGGAGGTTACAACTAAAATGGCCATAACTTTTTACTCTGAGCATATGTAGGGGCGGTGCTACCTCTGTCTCAGCCACTAAAATGGCCATAACTTTTTACTCTGAACTCCGATTTAGGTGATCTTTGATTCTATACGAAGCTTATCACGAGGGCTACAATCTCCACCCATTTTCAAGATTTAAGTAACCATAGATATTTTTAAATATCACCAAAACCAAACTCTAATGTAGTCATTCAAGTCTAAAATCTGATTTTTCGAAATCTCTCACATAGACTTGATCAAGGACATGACTACAAGTTAGCAAGAGTTATAAAGATCAAATCTTGAGCCATGTGATGATTAACTCATGATCAAGACTATTTTGCAAAACACATTTGCAAATTCTAATCACATGCTCCAAAAATCAAATGAACACCAATATTTTGCAAAACACATTTGCAAATAATCCGAAAAGTTATAAGATCAATCCTCTAGCCATGTAAGGATCAACACATGATTCCAACACTTTGCAAAACACATTTGCAAATGCCAACACATGCTTTAGGAGTGAAACCCATAACCTCTAACTTATTTGCAAACCACATTTGTAAATAACAAATCAACATTTTGCAAAAACACATTTTTGCAAAACAACATCAAGCATGAGTTACGACTATTTGCAAAACACATTCGCAAATATTCGCTCCATGCAAAAACCAAATCAAGAGAGAGTAAGCTAGAGTGAACCGGATTGAGTTCATCAACACATGATGAAGCTCAAGCTAAAAGACTCAACCCCTCTTAATAGTACGGCACCTAACTAGCAATCCGGTCTCCCATCCAAACATCGAGACCGATAAAAGACTAGGAAAACATCCTTAGCCCTAGCTAGTTATACCTTTGCTTCTAGCGATCCATTTGGAGTTTTTATGATTTCCAATCATCTTCTCTCCATGATCAAATCAATTCTTCTTCTTGTTCATCAACACATGATGAACCTTCTTTAGCCATTCTCTTCACTTCGGGATCTTCTCTTGAAGCTCATCAACACATGATGACTTTTCGTTCCCGATTCTTTTCTTCTCGGACTCAACCTACTTCACAACTCATGGAAAAGGTTAGTCCAACAAACACGGTTGCCTCAATCATCACTTGCACTCCATTAACACATAATGGATGCCTCTACGATCGATTGAGCACAACCAAAATCAATTTGAATGATTAAAAGATGTCTTGAGTACTTTGATGCAACTAATGCTTCATTATACTCAAGAACTTTTCGTTTGTCTTTAATCAACAAAGAGACACCATCAACTCATGATGAAATGTTCTTTGATTGATTGAAAGACAACCGAACTCAATTTAAATTGACATGAGTATACATATAACTACACAAGTTTCATATACTCAATTTGATGGAATGTAATGATACAAATATTATATGGAGTGGAAAGGGATCAATACATTTTAAAACATCAACTATAGAATAAACTCCATTAGGTATGTACATATAAATAATTGAACTTGAAATCAATATGCACATAATTAATCTTAGATAGCATTTGAGTTTATCCTATATTACCCTGAGTATACTACAACTACACAAGTTATATATACTCAAAAGGTTGTTTCAAAGTAATGATCCTTGATATAGAAAGATGAATTAGATCAATACTATTGAAACATCAAGGTAAAGTATGAACTCCCACTAAATGTGTGCATTCATGTATATATGGAATTGAAACATTTATACACATCTTGAGGTCTAAATAATGGTAGAGTTCATCCTTTAACTTAAATCCAAAATATACATTAAGATATCATAAAATGAATACGAGTGCATACCTTGGGTTTTCCATTTTTCAATGAGATGAGACTAATCAAAAATATACTCAATAAAAGAGTTAGTCTCATATTGAGACTAATCAATATTATGATTATCAAAAGAGTTAGTCTCAATATTAGATTTGTCATTAACACTAAAATCAAATTAATGGAGCTTGAACTTTCATAAGGATCGACCATAAGGATTGACATTAGCCCCACCCTAGCTCAGCCAAAGAATAGGTGACGAAGCAATCCCCACTACAGAAAGAAAACCGAACCCCCCTCCCCCCTGGCATTACTACGTAGGGATCGTTGACGAGGCAAAAGCATGGGTGATAACGGCATCCTTGATTACTGTGGCCACCTGCTCTGGCGATCTTTCCGTCCCCTGAAAAATGCGTTGATTTCTTTCTAACCATAGATTCCACCAGAAGTAAATGAGGAGGCCGTCGAACTGGCGCCGACGTTCTTTGTCCACCTGGGTTCGAAGCCTTCGCCACCACTTGTATATTGAGCCATGATGACTCAGATTCCGGCACTGCTCCAGCCTCCCCCAGTTTAGCAGGAGGACCCAAACTTGTCTAGCGAAAGAGCAATCTTTACCGAGGTGGCTTGTTGTTTCCTGTGACGCATTACAAAGGCTACACGTTTGGTTGCAAGGCCAACCCTTCTTGAGCATATTATCTACTGTGAGAATCTTATTATTGAGCAGAGTCTATGCAAAGAATCGACATTTGGGTTCAGCCTTCGCCTTCCAAATCGGGCAGATCTTCATCTTGGAGTAAACAGTATGAAATTGAGCTAGGTAGGCGCTTTTTGTAGAGTATTACCCGTCCGCCGTCCAACGCCAGGTTATCTGATCCTCGCTTTCTTCATCTCTATTGACACGACGTATTGCTTCAAAAAGTACCACGAACTCCCTGATTTCTTGTTCTGAGTTCGCCGGAGTGCAAAAACGGATCCAGTAGTTGTTTGTCAGGGCACAGTGCACGGAGATGTTCTTTCTTCTTGCCGTTTGGAATAAAGTCGGCGCAATGTTTTTTGGTGCTTGTCCTTCTATCCAACTTGATCTCCAAAAATCTGCCAGTTTACCGTTTCCCACCGTGACCACCGTTGAGGCATTGAAAAGGGTAATGTCTTTTTTATCACATGGTAGGTCAAACCCCGTCCAGGCCCTTTCGTTGTTTTTCACCTAAACCAGAGCCACTGGAGTCGTAGCGCTCTGGCGAAGCGCTCCAAGTCCTTGATACCGAGCCCTCCTTTGTTTTTCGGCAGACAGGTGATAGGCCATTTGATCAAGCAGTGTCCTCCGCTACACATAGACTTTTTCCTTTATTAATTTTTTTTGTCCAACTCAGCCGGGTGTCCATCCCTAGTCTAGATCCACATTTCGCTAAAATAACCTGATCTAAGAATAAATACGAAAGAAACTAAAGAAATCTAAAATCGTCTACGGAATCAATGGGTCCTAGTGTCCTACCCACGCACAACTGTCGCTGAAGAAGATGGCAAAGGTTCCATTGACGGCCGCTGCGGGTTCTTCCACGAGGAGGGTTCTTGGCGGCTGTGCGGACAGCAGTGCAGTAGTGGTCGGTCGGTGCTCCACTTCTCTGCTCATCTGCTCATGGCCAATGGGCAGAATGGGATCCTCTGTTCGGCGCAATAGGTCCGTAAGGAAGTGTCAGACTTTGCTTTGCTTTCATGTTTTGAGAGGGCGTAGAAATATTTTCGAAAGCTCATCTGCTTTCATGTTCTCATTCTTTTTTCAGTGCCCTTCTAACAGTGAATAGCATTTTATTTAGGGCGTAGCCTTATTGGTGAATGCATTTTTTGTAGGAAGATTATACAGTTGTTGCTAAAATAGGGGAGGATGGAAATTTATAAGCATATAATCGGAAATACAAATGAAATGAGATACGATACATTTATATTTATGCCTTTTGCTATGAATAATGTAAGACATATAAAAACGAAAGACACCTCCCAAGGAAAAAAGGAAATCTCTCTTAGGAGCCAGGCAGGCGTTTTACTACTGCACACATGTTCTCTGCTAATAATTATGCTAATACGTATATAGTAAGGAATCTTTGGGGTCAAAAAAAAATATGAATGCCGGACTTGAGATGTGCTTCTATACATCACTACTTAAAAATTGTATAAATATTACAGTAGACAATAATTATTTATCTCTTCGTTTACTTTAAGATTTATGCAACTTGTATTAGAAGGGTGATGTGTAGAAGCACTGCTCGTGATACTTTTGTTCTCCTACATGAACTTGTATATATGTGAGAGACCGATAATCATTGATAGTCAGGCTGATAGGATCCCCTTTGCCCTAATTATTTTTCTCGCGGCATCTTGCCTGCATATATATGGACTCGAGCATGTGCATAAGAATCAAAAACCGGTCATTACACTCTATTTTAGTATGGCATACAAATTACAGTGATATACTATATCATAGCTATCAATACCATACTGGTAGTCCTATTCATGCAACACGTATTGTTAATCACAACACCCGAAATCTGGAAACGGCTCCTCTGATGTACTGTTATTAGTGTACATCGACTGTAGCACCTGTGATCTGTCGTCCAACTGCAACCAGTGGCTCTAATTCCATTCCCTTTTCACCATACACAATTATGTTAGTTTGGAAACAACCAAACTTTACGGAGGATAATCTAGAAATTATCTTGATGGAGGGAAATTATCTTGTCCTCCAAACTTGGCGCCGAACGCACATGGGGCATCGCTTTGCCTTCTTCCTCTTGGGAAACGTGAGACGCAAAGAAAGACGAAAATCTTCAGGATCCAGGTACGTGTCTTCATCAATGCAATGTTTTGTTCGATTGTGGGCAAAATTTAAAATACAGATAATTTTATACCGTATAATATCACTTTCGGACAATATTTTTGCGTATTTTCAAAAATAACGTGCAGAGCGGCAGCACAGGACGCTTGACTATGCATAGCCGGCATATGGCGTGCCGGCTATGCCATAGCCGGCATCCCATACGCCGGCTATGGCATAGCCGGCACGCCATACGCCGGCTATGGCCCGGGCCCGGCGCCAGCCAGCTTTGCACCAACAGCATCTTCCTTTTTACTGTTAGCATGCATGCTTGATTGCTTTGTTTCACATGCATTCGTTTGCTGTCTCCCGTGATTTGCTCCAAGGCAGGGAATAAGTAGAGGGGAGGGGAAGCAGAGCTCACAGAGGCGTGTGAGAGGAAGAGAAGGAGCAGATCAACGCGAAAGAGGAGCAGAGGAGAAGGAGAAGCAGACCAAGGAGGAGGAGGCGACATGCGTTGGTAAGTCATCGTTAGAGTAAATTTTATTCGTAATTACCTAGTTTGATTAATTAGCATGGAGACGATACGTAAACTAGAGATGCTATTATAGTTAGTATATTAATTATTGTCTCAATAATGCATCTCATTCATACCTCATGTACTTAATCTCTGTTAGGAACTAACTAATTATATATTTTTTATTTGTACATAGCACCATACATTTAGCGATGAATGAAAAACTTATAATTTATGGACTGAAGTAGCAAGAAAAAATCACTAGTAGGATCAAGAAAAAATCACGAGTAGAAGCAAGTATGTGTAGTAGATAAAATAGCACATTTGGTTATGTTATATAGTTAGATTAACTAGAACTCCAGAATAATTAGGCTTGAACTTAGTTGTGATGTGGCTAGTTAGATAAAATAGTTATGTTGTTAAATGTAAATGTTGTAACTGTAACTTATGAGCGTAGTCTTAGTAATTATTCATGAAAAAAAATAATTTGCTCAGTAATTAATTTCAACCCTCGGTATAGTTAATTAGTTGTTATTTTTTGAAACATTTTTAGGTACCACGTGGCCGTTGCACCATGAATTTTCATATTTACTACGGTGAACGACCTGTCATATTGCACGAGAGAATAGTCACGAGGCAAAACTGCGAATACACATATAGTTCAAGTGATAGTCCATTAGACTTGGAAGGCCTTAAATCATATGTTATGAGCGTGTTGCGTTTGAACCAGAAACACACAGCTTTTCACGGGCGCAAGCGACCAAGGGTAGTTCAAACAACAACGTCATTGTCCATACTTTGTTCGGATGACAAATAATAAGGCTTGGTTATTGTATGCACGAAAAGCCATAGAGGGCGGGTTTCCGATGGGTGTTTATGTAAATATATTGCCACTAGAGGCGAATGCCGATGCTGGGCCTAGCGGTGAAATTTTAGGCCACTAGGGAGAGGGAGAAGTGGGGCAAGGACATGTGGGGGAGGGTAGTTCGGGTGCACATGAAGAAGAAGCACTTCCTTCCGAGGTAGATGCGACATGTATGGATGATGATTTGGTGGAACCGAGGATGAAGAGGGCAGCGACAACGATGACCCCAGCTCCAGTGATCCAAGATTTCGTAGTAATGGCCTTCTGGAGTGTAGCATTACTGACTATAATAACTTAGCTATGTGGGGGTACCAGAACAGCGACATCCAGATTGGGAAACGGTTCCCCAACAAGTTAGAGCTAATCCATTTCATCAGCAATTATGCTGTCATCACTAGAAGGGAGCACAAGTGTACTAGGTCGAAGCTCACCGAGTATGAGGTTAGGTGCACCAAGGCCCCTAACTGCCCTTTCTACGTCCGTGCTCACCAGCCGAAACACGAGCACTACTTTGTGGTGAGCCGAAACACACCTCATACATGCACGGAGGAGTCGATCAGAAGTATGAGCCACGTGGTCGACGCTAGGTTCATTGCCCAACTAGTCGTGACCCAGGTTGGTTCAAATATTGGACTATCACCGAAATCGATTATGGAGCAAGTGCACAGTAGAACAGGGATGCACATAAGTTACCTAACTACGTGGCGAGCAAAGCAGAAGGCGTTGAAGATGCTTTTTGGATCATTCGAAGACTCATACAACTATGCCCCGAGGTTGCTGCAGAAGATATCAATGACCAACCTAGGGACTCAGTTCGCAATGGCGGACGAGCCTGTTAAGCTTCAAGATGGTTAAATAAAGACTACTAACGCTACCTGATTAGGGTATTCTGGGCTTTCGGACAATGCATTGAAGCTTTCAAGCATTGCAGGCCTGTCATTTGTGTTGATGGCACATTTCTGAGCGGGAAGTACTATGGCACCCTACTGACTGCGATCACGGCTGATGCAAACAACCAGATAATACCAATTGCCTACGCATATGTGGAGAGTGAGAACAACGATAGCTGGTTGTGGTTCCTCACTTTGGTCCGGACGCGTGTCGTGTGGGATAGACAGAGAGTGTGTGTTGTGTCCGACCGCAATGCGGGTCTTCTCCACGCTCTAGAGGTCTGCATGGCAAAGACGAACCAAATCCATAGCATGGGCCGATGTGGAGAGAAGGTGGTGCATGCGACACAGGTGCAAACTCAGATTCACGGTACCATAACACCCCCTAGTGAAGAAGTTCAAAGGGTTGTGCCTTGAACCACTGCCAAGTTTTGTGAGATTTGGAGACAGTTGAACGAGACCACTAGGAAAATGATGGAAAATCAGCAAACACAGGAGGAGCAGTTGCAGTCACAAATGGTGGGAGGGCAAACTGTCTTTAATCATGATCATCGCACCTTTAGCCAATGGATAGCAGGGAAGCTAGCGAGCGTTGGTCCCTAATGCACGACACATGCGGTGCAAGGTTAGTTGCATCTATTAATTTATGAGATTAACTTATTCTAAGAGTGTTGGACCCATTCGTGATAAACTTTGCGTGTTTCTCTGTTAGGTACACCATTATGACGACGAACATAGCGGAAGCCTTCAACAATGTCCTCAAGGGCGTTCAGTGGGCTTCGTTGTAATGCTATAATAGAGCCGACGTTCTGTAAGCAGCCAGACTATTTTCGAGATCGTGGTCGTCCGCCGACTGATGTAGCACTCAATTCTCAACCAAGGTGGAGGAGATCATCAGTAGTAGGAGGAGCAAATCGAGAAACGGTGGTGGTTTGGCCTCTCCTGTCCGAGAGTCCTTTTGTAGGCACGTCCACCTTGTCTTCGTGCATCAAACAGTTTTTCTGCTTTCGGCGCAGACAGCATGGCGTTTTTCCACGCGTCGATTTTTTCATCCGGACCCTCTTTCTTTTGTTTCTAGTTGCGCTGTGTTTTGCCTGCCCAGGCCTCCCTCCCCCGCCCCCTCCTCTTTTTTCCCAACGTGACATGTGCACCCCGGCAAGTCCTCCGCGCGTGCCCCAGGCCCCCCGCCCGATCCACCTCTAACGGGCACGTGTCCCCTTTACACGGGACGTGGCAGAGCCCCACGCAAAGACGAACGAAGCGTCCCGTGCCCCCGCCCGATCCACCTCGAGCGACCACGTGTCCCCTTTACACGGGACGTGGCGAGCCCCCGCAAGACGAACGAGGACGTCCCGGTGCCCCGCCCGATCCACCTCGACGGCCACGTGTCCCCTTTACAGGGGCGTGGCTAGGCCCCGCAAAGACGAACGAAAGCACGTCCCTAGGCCCCCGCCCGATCCACCTCGGCAGGCACGTGTCCCCTTTACACGGGACGTGGCGAGCCCCCGCAAGACGAACGAGCACGTCCCGCCCCCGCCCGATCCACCTCGACGCGCCACGTGTCCCTTTACACGGGAGCGTGTGCCCCCGCAAAGACGAACAAGGACGCCCCGGGCCCCGCCCGATCCACTTCTGCAGACCACCAAGCGACACAACACTACCCATCTCAGGTCGACAGAGGGTGACAGGTCGTGCAGCTTTCGGCAGAGGGTGACACATCGTCGACCTTTGTGAGGGTGACACATCGTTGTAACGTCCCGAAATTTGGTCGAATTTTAAATTTTTGAGTTATTTGAGTTTTTATGAATTAATCAACCTTTAATTGCATTTAATTGAATTTATCTGAATTTTTGGGGATTTATTGGATTTAATTGACATTTATTTAAACTACCCTTCTCTTAATTATTCAATATCAGAAAAAGTATTTATCAAAAATAAATGAAAATATTTTATTCAAGCTCTAAATATCTTAAAATATTTTCTGGAATTTTTCTAGAATTTTTGGGTATTTTAGAGCCCTAAATAATTACTTTTATTTTCGGAATTATTTTTATTGAGAAAATCCGAGTAATTCCCAGCTCTGATGTCGGTCGAGCCCAACATTTGTCTTGGCGCGAAACCCTAATCGCCGCCGTTTTGCCGTTGGATCTTGATCGGACGGAATAGCGATTAAATACCGTTCATTTAATTGAGGATTAATCGTCACCGTTGGATCGCGATCGGACGGATCGATGTGACCGACGACCTCGGGGCGATCGTTGTCGCGCCGCCGTCGCCATTGGTCGCCGCAGATCTGTCGGGATTTCTTCGCAGCGTCTCGAAATTTGTCCGGCGAGTGAAATAGGCCGGCGTGTGCAGCACTTCACCCCGCTCATTTCCCCCTCTCGCTCGCTAGCTCTCGTCCACCCTAGCCCTCTCGGGAGCTCGCCGTAGTTCACACTCTTCCCCGCTTCGGTTCCCGCCGTGCCCCGCCGTGCTCCGCTGTTCCCCGCCGCAGCCGAGACCTTCCCCGAGTTCCTCGTGACGAGCCGCATCTTCTGCGCCACTTCTTCCGACCGGAGACACACGGGAACGCCGTCGCCCGTGTCATCTTCTCCAACTCCGGTGACCAACGCCGCCTCTTCTTGAACCCGCGACTCACCTCAGCCGTCGGATCTCCATCGGACGCCCAAGGTAACGCCACGTAGTCCCGTAAATAGTAAACCGCTCGGTTAGACTTGCGCCGTCGGATTCGAATCCAACGGTCGGGAAATCGTGCATGCGTGGCTTGATGGTTCCGCGACGCGTGTCAGTCGCTGACATGTGGGGTCGAGCACTGTTCGCGGGCCCACTTGTCAGTGGGAGGACCGCCGGTCGTGCTGGCGTCAGCGTGACGTCATCCCGGGCCCACCTGTCAGTGACCGTGGGCGACGTGGCTCGCTCTGGTGCCGACACGTGTCAAGCCGAGGGAAAATCAGCCGAAAAATCGGTGGAAAATAGAGAAATAATTCGGTTTATTCTTTTATGAATTTCAGCAAAATTGAAAACGCTATAACTTTCGCATTTTAACTCGGATTTGAGTGATTCCAGTGCCCAAAAATTTGTAAAAATGTGAACTATTTATTGGTGATTTTTATTTAATTTTAGTGAATTGTTTGCTATCTGTATTATATATTTATTGTGTGTTTGCTTGTACCGAGTAGACTCCGAGTTGCCGGAATTCGTCGAGGTAGAATTTGAAGACCCGTCGCAGAACCTCGACCAGAACCAACTCCTCTTCGAAGGCAAGTCGTGCTTTGACCATATTGCCCCTAGATTTTAAAAGTATATTTTGATTTCCATATTGCATGCTATGTTAAGTACAACCACTTTTGATTTAATTGGGAAATGGTAGTTAAAAGCCAAACTTGTTATGCCACCTTGATTATAATGTTTATATGCCTGAAATCCTTGTCCACCCTAAGATGTTTAATATGTTGGTTATTAATATGCGCCAACACGGGAGGCTAGACCGTGGTAGTTGCTTAGTCCGCTTGTATCACGATGAATGAATTTCAAATAGCAATCGAACATTGACTAAACAATTATGGAACGCATTTTGAAATAATGCGATGATGTCATGAAATGGAATTGAGGGTAGCGACCTGTGTGGTTCTACTCATGCAATGAAGTGGGCATTGGCATGTGTTGCGATAATGCAAACTGGGTGGGAAATGATTTGGACCGGGGCAAGTGGCAAGAAGGCTTCGTGCCAGGTGGGCCTGTGTGGCAATGGGATGTATGAAAAGATTGTGAAGGCTGTGTGCGAGATGTATAAAATGGTTGTCTTGCGGGACAATTAAGGACTTAACCTTGCGAGCCTTTGAGCTGAGTTAAGTGTACAACCACTTATGCGGAATGGGACGGACCTAGTTAAGTAGGTTTCTAATATCTTTCCTTTGATACCTCGGGGTGTGATTACACCAAAAATGTAACAGACGGGGAGGCGTACATCTTTGACTTGGTACCCATCTAACGGTATGTGCTGTTCTAAACTTTGGCTCTATGTGAGGAAGTGTTAGGAAGGCAATCTTGGAGAGGATCATTGGCTAAGTGTTAGTCTCTGAAAGACTTTGTTGCAATCAATCGCTTTGTGTGGTGAGCATTGTATCCTGTGGGTAAAGTGTCTGACCTCTGCAGAGTGTGTGTGTGAATCTATTGAATAGCCGTGTCCATGTATTGGACATTGCTCGGTGATTACAGTCAAGGGTTAGATTTTCAAAATGAAAATGTGGAATGGGTGGCTGTGTGCCAAAAAGATGTGTGGATGAAATTAGGGCTGTGTGCCAAAACCCTTGGAAAAAGAATTGAGAAATTAATTACTCATAATATTGATTTTCTTGCTTTCAATCTAATAAGGATTACCTATTGAAAGAAATCTTTGCTTTATGCAAAAATAACCAATTAAGCCTTTCCTTTGGAATAAGCCATGCATGTAGTAATAGATCTGCATTGTGCATGACTTGTTGAGTATGTTGTATACTCACCCTTGCATCGACAAAAACCTCGGAAGATGAAGCCGTATCGGCTTGGGAGGAGGAGTTCATTGAAGGCGGGAGGACTAAAGGGTTGGGCGCTTTTCAAGCTTTGTGGTTAGGAATGGTTCCGCTTATCGTATTTTGCTTCATTGAATGAACTTGATATCTTGATAATATTTATCGCCTACTTGTAATTATTGTAAGCGACCATAAGGTCATGTAACTCGTTACTATTAATGCTTGAAGTACTTATTATTTATTTCATTTGTGTATGATTGTGGTACTTCAACTGTTTATCTGTGTGTACTAGCGTGATCTGGACTAGTCTGAGAATACCTGAGTGTCCGAATCCGTGTGAATTCGGGCACGACGAGGATGGTATCGAGCCATCTTGTTGTAGGACTTAACCCTAGTAGTGGCCGTCCATAGAAGGACAAAAGTAATTTCTAAAAGAGTAAAATCTGGACGGAAAAATCAATGAAATCTCGACTCATCTTTTCTTCCTTACTTCATACCTATCTCAGTATTTGCTATTACCTTCGTATTCTTTTAAAATTTTATCAGCAGCGTTGCTTTGGCAGATGCGGATGGTTCACTCTTTGGAGAGTGTCACGGAGGCTACTGTTGCGGAGCTCGGAGGATGCTCCGGTGTTGGGAGGCTTTGACCGACCACTCTACAAGTCCCTTTGGATAGTCAGCGGATTGCTCGCGGATGGGAGGCGACTCGACCTTATGCGCTCGGGAGCACGCTCGTGCTAGTCGTCGCTCGCCTCACGGTGAAGCGAGCTAGCTCTGGCGGGCATCTGAGTGTGCCCGAGTTGCGCTGGCCGGATCAGCGAGACCACGGCCGAGCCGTGGGACCTTTGCTACCGTGTGCACCCCGACGCAGGTGGACCCCCTGAGCCCGCTTGGACTGGAGGGCAGCGCCGCCGTCGTGCACAGGTCGGTTCGCACGGCACAGAGGAGGTGATGGGCGCCACGACTCACGGAGCTTGTGCCGTCTACGCTGTTCGGAGGAGACCGAGGAGGCCTTACGAGACTTCGCATGCACGCCGTTCAGAGGATCGCCGAGTGGAGGAGGCTCTTACTGGCAGAGAGCCGGACGCCGTCATGGAGCTCGGCAGCGAGGAGGAGGAGGAGCAGCAGAGCAGAGCGGCGCCTTGGCCAGCCAAGACCAGCAGCAGTGGAGCCCCGGCTGCACGGTGGGAGGGCATGGGGACCGGTTGCCCGATGCGGCTCACCGCCGGTTTACGTGATCGGCGAGCCGCAGCATGGTTGGCTCGAGGAGTGACGCGTTGTCAGAGTTGCAATGGTCGCTTTTGCGTCGAGACTCAGTTGTTTTGAGTCGCGTCTTTATTTCCGAACATTAGTATGCGATGTGATGTAATGAACAATGTGATGTGGTGATTGTGACTGTTGTATGGTTGCACAGTCCCTAGACTATGTAAGCAGCCATGCCTATTATTATTTATGCTTGAATGATGGTTTAAGTTACACCTGTTTCCCCGTATAAGTTCCTATACTCGCCAATTCTTTTTCCCTCTTATCTCTAAACCCCGAAGAATCAACAGATGGTGAACACTCGCAACAACGGAGCAGGAGGCAGTGGTTCGCGCCCAGGAGGCAGCCAGAACGGTACACCACCCCCGCAGGCAGCACCGCCAGTGGATATGCAGAATCTGGGAGCATTTCTCGCGGCACAGACACAGTTAATGCAAACTATGATGGCAACAGTTCAACAGATCAACACCCAGGCAACCGCCAACAATCAAGCTGTGAACAACGGGCCACGTCCCTACTCAAGACTATCTGAATTTATGAGGACCCGACCGCCGACTTTCTCAGGTAATGCCAGCCCGCTAGAGGCAGATGATTGGTTAAGAACCATCGAAAGGAAATTGCACATAACCCAGTGTGAAGGACATGAGAGGGTGCTATATGCCTCTCACCAGCTTGAGGGAACAGCAGCTGAATGGTGGGAGAATTACTGCGCATCACAGGAGAACCCGCAGGAGATTACTTGGGAGGAATTCACCCTAGCTTTTCGTCAATACCATGTGCCGGAGGGTATTATGGAGCTGAAAAAGGAGGAATTTCGAGCTCGAAGCAAGGAGGCGAGCGGTGGCGACTATCTGAATAAATTCACTCGATTAGCACGCTATGCACCGGATAGCGAGCGACAGACAAGGCAAAGCGATCCCGTTTCTGAAGGACTTAACACAGGCTGAGTGGGACTAATTACCCACACTTTCCGGATTTTCAAGAATCGGTGAACAAAGGCGCTCATCTTTCGAAGACAAGCGCAAAGAACTGGACGACAATCGCAAACGCCGCATGGCTCTGCAAGGAGGACGTCAGGGTCATCAGAAAACAAGGATGATACCCCAGCAATTCACCAGGTTCCAGCCAGGGAACAATGTCAGGACACCGCCGCCAATGCCAAGACCAGTCGGACAAACCCCTCAGACTCCCATCAGAATTAATAATCAGAATAGCGGAAATCAGCAAATGGCAGGAAGGCGCTGCTACAACTGCAACGAGATGGGACATTTCGCCAATGCGTGCCCAAAGAAAGGAGGCGTGACACCAGTACGCTTCAATCTAGGAGCACCCGGCCAAGACTCCTAACCAAGAAGGAAGCCGAGGACTCGCACCGGTGGAGCTACACCGCCGCATTCACTCGGCGGGATCAATCACATTTCCGCAGATGAAGTCCAGAACGCTACGGACGTCGTGCTTGGTAAGTTCTTAGTCAACTCAGTGCCAGCTACAGTACTATTTGATTCAGGAGCTTCACATTCATTCGTTTCTCGAGACTTTGCCATGACAAATAATCTGGATGTGGTTAATCTTAAAAGTACACTCCTAGTTCAATCCCCTGGATCAGAACTTCGTTCTAAGGTCGGATGTTCTGGAGTTAAGTTACTAATAAAGGGAGTAGAGTTCCTAGCGAACCTTATTATACTAGATACCCAAACCTGGATGTTATCACAGGAATGGATTAGTTGACTAAACATAAAGGTCAGATTAGGCTGTGGGACGAAGAGTTGTGTCTATTGAAAGCCACGAAGGTAGGAAAGTGGAATTTCAAGCGATGGCGGCCGAGGAAGTCGATGTTAGTAAATAATCTGAGACCGTCGATTATAAAGGATGTACAAATGGTCGATGAATACCGGATGTATTTCGAGGAATTACCAGGAATGCCACCAGACAGAGACATAGAATTCGTAATTGACTTAGTACCTGGAACAGCACCGATAGCAAAGAGGCCATATCGGATGTCTACCGAAGAGTTGGTAGAAATGAAAAAGCAAATTGAGGAGTTGTTGGAAAAAGGATTCATCAGACCGAGCTCGTCACCATGGGGAGCACCGGTTCTATTCGTTAAGAAGAAAGATGGGAGTTTTCGGATGTGTATAGACTATCGCGCACTTAACGAAGTGACGATAAAGAATAAATACCCGTTGCCCCGAATCGATGATCTTTTCGATCAATTAAGAGGAGCAGGAGTATTCTCCAAAATTGACCTTAGGTCAGGATATCACCAGTTGAGAATCAAGAAAGAGGACATACCCAAGACCGCGTTTTCCTCAAGATATGGACATTATGAGTTCACAGTTATGTCGTTCGGATTGACAAACGCCCCAGCATACTTTATGAACTTGATGAATAAAGTATTCATGGAATACTTAGATAAATTTGTGGTTGTGTTCATAGATGATATTCTGGTTTATTCAAGAACTGATGAAGAGCACGCACATCATTTGAGATTAGTGCTGGAAAAGCTAAGAGAGCAACAGTTGTATGCGAAATTCAGTAAATGCGATTTCTGGAAGAGTAAGGTAGATTTCTTAGGGCATGTGATGACCGCGGAAGGAATTGCAGTGGACCCAAGCAAGGTTGAGACAGTACTGCATTGGGAGTCGCCCAAGATAGTTACGCAAGTTCGGAGTTTCCTTGGAATGGCTGGTTATTACCGCCGATTTATAGGAGGATTTTCGACAATTGCTAGGCCAATTACGCAATTGCTAAAGAAGGAAAAGAAGTTCGTTTGGACACCGGATTGCGAGAAGAGTTTCCAAGAATTGAAGAAAAGACTGACATCAGCACCAGTGTTAGTGCAACCCGATGTGCATCAGAGTTTCGACATTTACTGCGATGCATCACGCCAAGGACTTGGATGTGTGTTGATGCAAAATGGAAAGGTAGTCGCCTATGCATCAAGGCAGTTAAGGCCACATGAAGGGACTTACCCGACGCACGATCTAGAATTAGCAGCCGTAGTGCACGCACTGAAGATATGGCGTCACTATCTTATTGGTAATAGGTGTGAGGTGTATACAGACCACAAAAGCCTTAAATACATTTTCACCCAATCTGACCTGAACATGAGACAAAGGAGATGGTTAGAGCTGATCAAGGATTACAACATGGGAATCCATTATCATCCCGGCAAGGCCAATGTAGTGGCTGATGCCCTGAGTCGGAAAAGCCACGACCTAAGTTTGAAAGTAGAAGAAAGTCAAGAAGGACTATGTAAGGACCTTCAGAGGTTAAAACTGGAAGTTGTTCCGGAAGGATTCGTAGCCGCCCTAGAAGTAAAGCCTATCTTGGAAGATCATATTAGAGAAGGTCAGAAGAATGATGAGAAGATCGAGAGAATCAAGGCCAAGATGGAGGAAGGACAGGCAAAAGATTTTAAGCTGGACGAACAAGGTACATTGTGGATGAAAGAGCGTATTTGCGTACCCAACAAAAAGGAATTAAAGCAGTTAATATTGGAGGAAGCTCATGACTCAAGTATTGATTCACCAGGAGCGCAAAAATGTATCAAGATTTGAAAGAAAGATTCGGTGGCGAATATGAAGAGAGAGGTTCTTGAACACGTAGCACTATGTGATGTATGCCGGTGAGTCAAAGCTATGCATCGAGGCTCGCAGGATCGCTGCAGACCATTGAAAATACCGAATGGAAATGGGAAGAGATCGGAATGGATTTCATTATTGGATTGCCAAGGGCGCAAGGAGGTTATGACTCCATATGGGTTATCGTGGATCGATTAACGAAGGTCGCACATTTCATACCGGTGAAGACAACATATTCGGGAGATAAGTTAGCGAGCTATACATGGCAAGGATCGTTTGCTTGCATGGAGTGCCAAGAAGATAGTGTCGGACGGAGGTACCCAATTTACCTCAAGATTTTGGGATAAATTGCATACAACAATGGGCACCCGCTTGAATTTCGATCTGACTTATCACCCGCAGAGCGGATGGATGATGTAAAGAGTCAACCGGATATTGGAAGATATGTTGAGAGCTTGTGCGTTAGCATATCGTCGACTTAGGACAAATGTTTGCCATATGCACGAGTTTAGTTACAACAATAGCTATCAAGCAAGTCTTGAGATGTCACCTTTTGAAGCCTTGTATGGTCGAACCTTGTAGGACGCCGTTAAATTGGAATGAGATCGAGAGCGTCGTGTCTTCGGACGAGACATACTTCAAGAAGCCGAAGAGCAAATAGCACTGATCAGAGAAAGGTTAAAGATTGCACAGTCAAGACAGAAGAGCTACGCAGACAATCACCGTAGAGATTTGAGTTTTGAACCGGAAGATTACGTGTATCTTAGAGTTACGCCGCTTAAGGGAGTCCAGAGGTTTCACAAAAGGGTAAACTTCGCGCCAAGATATGTAGGACCGTTCAAGATCATAAGTCGTAAGGGCGAAGTCGCCTACATTTGGAGTTACCGCATGATCACTAGCAGGGTGCACAATGTTTTTCATGTATCGCAACTCAAGAAGTGTCTTGAATTCTGAAGAGCAAACATCTTTGGAAGAAGTTGAGCGCAAGAAGACTTGACTTACAAAGAGCAGCAGATAAAAATTTCGGACACAATGGATCGGAGAACCGAAACAAGACAACCTGCTTGGTTCTGCAGAGTTCGATTGGAGCAACCACACGTAAAGTGAAGCCACAGGAACGAGAGGAAGATCTGAAAAAGGAATTCCCAAACCTATTTTATAATTAAGCCTCGAATCTCGGGGACGAGATTCTGTTAAGGGGGGTAGGTTTGTAACGTCCCGAAATTTGGTCGAATTTTAAATTTTGGAGTTATTTGAGTTTTTATGAATTAATCAACCTTTAATTGCATTTAATTGAATTTATCTGAATTTTTGGGGATTTATTAGATTTAATTGACATTTATTTAAACTACCCTTCTCTTAATTATTCAATATCAGAAAAGTATTTATCAAAATAAATGAAAATATTTTATTCAAGCTCTAAATATCTTAAAATATTTTCTGGAATTTTTCTAGAATTTTTCGGGTATTTTTAGAGCCCTAAATAATTACTTTTATTTTCTGGAATTATTTTTATTGAGAAAATCCGAGTAATTCCCAGCTACTGATGTCGGCCGAGCCCAACAACTTCTTGGCGCCAAACCCTAATCGCCGTTGCTGCTGCGTTGGATCTTGATCGGACGGACGCGATTAAATACCGTTTCGCCGAATTGAGGATTAATCGTCACCGTTGGATCGCGATCGGACGGTCGATGTGACCGGACGACCTCGGGACGAGGCGACTGTCGCATGCCATTGTCGCCATTGGCGCCGCAGATCTCGTCGGGATTTCTTCGCGTCTCGAGGCTGTCCGAGCGAGTGAAATAGGCGGCGTGTGCGACACTTCACCCGCTCATTTCCCCTCTCGCTCGCTAGCTCTCGTCCACCCTAGCCCTCTCGGAGCTTCGCCGAGTTCACACTCTTCCCGCCCGGTTCCCCGCAGTGCCCGCCGTTCGCTCCATTTTCGCCGCAGCCGAGACCTTCCCCGAGTTCCTCGTGACGAGCCGCATCTTCTGCGCCACTTCTTCCGACCGGAGACACACGGGAACGCCGTCGCCCGTGTCATCTTCTCCAACTCCGGTGACCAACGCCGCCGCCTCTTCTTCGGAGCTTCGCGACTCACCTCAGCCGTCGGATCTCCATCGGACGCCCAAGGTAACGCCACGTAGTCCCGTAAATAGTAAACCGCTCGGTTAGACTTGCGCCGTCGGATTCGAATCCAACGGTCGGGAAATCGTGCATGCGTGGCTTGATGGTTCGCTGACAGCGTGTCGATCGCCGACATGTGGGTCGAAAGCATCGTTGCGGGCCCACTTGTCGATGGGAGGACCACGCCCGATCGTCTTGGCGTCGGCGTGGCGTCATCCGGGCCCACTGTCGGTGGCCGTGGGCGGCGTGGGCTCGCTCTGGTGCCAACACGTGTCAAGCCGAGGGAAAATCAGCGAAAAATCGGTGGAAAATAGAGAAATAATTCGGTTTATTCTTTTATGAATTTCAGCAAAATTGAAAACGCTATAACTTTCGCATTTTAACTCGGATTTGAGTGATTCCAGTGCCCAAAAATTTGTAAAAATGTGAACTATTTATTGGTGATTTTTATTTAATTTTAGTGAATTGTTTGCTATCTGTATTATATATTTATTGTGTGTTTGCTTGTACCGAGTAGACTCCGAGTTGCCGGAATTCGTCGAGGTAGAATTTGAAGACCCGTCGCAGAACCTCGACCAGAACCAACTCCTCTTCGAAGGCAAGTCGTGCTTTGACCATATTGCCCCTAGATTTTAAAAGTATATTTTGATTTCCATATTGCATGCTATGTTAAGTACAACCACTTTTGATTTAATTGGGAAATGGTAGTTAAAAGCCAAACTTGTTATGCCACCTTGATTATAATGTTTATATGCCCTGAAATCCTTGTCCACCCTAAGATGTTTAATATGTTGGTTATTAATATGACGCCAACACGGGAGGCTAGACCGTGGTAGTTGCTTAGTCCGCTTGTATGCGATGAATGAATTTCAAATAGCAATCGAACATTGACTAAACAATTATGGAACGCATTTTGAAATAATGCGATGATGTCATGAAATGGAATTGAGGTAGCGACACTGTGTGGTTCTACTCATGCAATGAAGTGGGCATTGGCATGTGTTGCGATAATGCAAAGCGGGTGGGAAATGATTTGGACCGGGGCAAGTGGCAAGAAGGCTTCGTGCGTGTGGGCTGTGTGGCAATGGGATGTATGAAAAGATTGTGAAGGCTGTGTGCGAGATGTATAAAATGGTTGTCTTGCAGGGACAATTAAGGACTTAACCTTGCGAGCCTTTGAGCTGAGTTCCGTGTACAACCACTTATGCGGAATGGGACGGACCTAGTTAAGTAGGTTTCTAATATCTTTCCTTTGATACCTCGGGGTGACAGTTACACCAAAAATGTAACCGTACGGGGGAGCGTACCTGTGCTGCGGCTTGGTACCCATCTAACGGTATGTGCCTGTTCTAAACTTTGGCTCTATGTGAGGGAAGTGTTAGGAAGGCAATACTGGAGAGGATCACTGGCTAAGTGTTAGTCTCTGAAAGACTTTGTTGCAATCAATCGCTTTGTGTGGTGAGCGATGTATCTCGTGGGTAAAGTGTCTGACCTCTGCAGAGTGTGTGTGTGAATCTATTCGAATAGCCGTGTCCGCGGTATTGGACATTGCTCGGTGATTACAGTCAAGGGTTAGATTTTCAAAATGAAAATGTGGAATGGGTGGCTGTGTGCCAAAAAGATGTGTGGATGAAATTAGGGCTGTGTGCCAAAACCCTTGGAAAAAGAATTGAGAAATTAATTACTCATAATATTGATTTTACTGCTTTCAATCTAATAAGGATTACCTATTGAAAGAAATGCTGCTTTATGCAAAAATAACCAATTAAGCCTTTCCTTTGGAATAAGCCATGCATGTAGTAATAGATCGCATTGTGCATGACTTGTTGAGTATGTTGTATACTCACCCTTGCATCGACAAAAACCTCGAGAAGATGAAGCCGTACCCGGCTTGGGAGGAGGAGTTCATTGAAGGCCGGAGGACTAAAGGGTTGGGCCGCTTTCAAGAGCTTTGTGGTTAGGAATGGTTCCGCTATCGTATTTTGCTTCATTGAATGAACTTGATCTTGATAATATTTATCGCCTGTATGCTAATTATTGTAAGGCGACCATAAGGTCATGTAACTCGTTACTATTAATGCTTGAAGTACTTATTATTTATTTCATTGTGTATGATTGTGGTACTTCAACCTGTTTATCTGTGTGTACTAGCGTGATCTGGACTAGTCTGAGAATACAGAGTGTCGAATCCGTGTGAATTCGGGGCACGACGAGGATGGTATCGAGCCATCTTGTTGTGAGGACTTAACCCTAGTAGTGGCCGTCCATAGAAGGACAAAAGTAATTTCTAAAAGAGTAAAATCTGGACCGAAAAATCAATGAAATCTCGACTCATCTTTTCTTCCTTACTTCATACCTATCTTTGTATTTGCTATTACCTTCAGATTCGTTTAAAATTTTATCAGCGAGCGTTGCTTTGGCGGATGCGGATGGTTCACTCTTTTGGAGAGCGTCACGGAGGCTACGCCTGCGAGCTCGAGGATGCTCCTGTGTTGGGAGGCCGACCGACCACTCTACAAGTCCCTTTGGATAGTCAACGGGATTGCTCGCGGATGGGAGACGACTCGACCTTATGCGCTCGGGAGCACGCTTCGTGCTAGTCGTCCGCTTCGCCTCACGGTGAAGCGAAGCTAGCTCTGGCGGGCATGAGAGTGTGCCCAAGTTGCGCTGGCCGGATCAGCGAGACCACGGCCGACACAGTGGGACCTTGCTTTTGTGTACACCGCGACGCTGGTGGACCCTGCAGTTCGCTTGGACACGGAGGACGACGCCGTCGTGCACTTGGGTCGATTGACTGCGGCACAGAGGAGGTGATGGACGCCACGACACGGAGCTTGAGCCGTCTACCGCGTTCGAGGAGACCGAGGAGGCCTTACGAGACCGCATGCACGCCGTTCGAGAGGATCGCCCGGTGGAGGAGGCTCTTACGGCGGGAGAGCGGACGCCGTCATGGAGCTCGGCGACGACGAGGAGGAGGAGCCAGAGAGCGAGCAGCAGCCAGCGCGAAGAAGAACCAGCAGCCGTGGAGCCCTCGGTGCACCAAAGGGGAGGGCATGGGGACGGTTGCCCGATGCGGCTCACCGCCGGTTTACGTGATCGGCGAGCCGCAGCATGGTTGGCTCGAGGAGTGAAGCGTTGTCAGAGTTGCAGTGGTCGCTTTTGCGTCGAGACTCAGTTGTTTTGAGTCGCGTCTTTATTTCCGAACATTAGTATGCGATGTGATGTAATGAACAATGTGATGTGGTGATTGTGACTGTTGTATGGTTGCACAGTCCCTAGACTATGTAAGCAGCCATGCCTATTATTATTTATGCTTGAATGATGGTTTAAGTTACACCTGATTCCCCGTATAAGTTCCTATACTCGCCAATTCTTTTTCCCTCTTATCTCTAAACCCCGAAGAATCAACAGATGGTGAACACTCGCAACAACGGAGCAGGAGGCAGTGGTTCGCGCCAGAGGCGGCGAGCAGTACACCACCCCGCAGCAAAGACCGCCGATGGATATGCAGAATGGGAGCATTTCTCGCCAGCACGCATACGATTAATGCAAACTATGATGGCAACAGTTCAACAGATCAACACCCAGGCAACTGCCAACAATCAAGCTGTGAACAACGGGCCACGTCCCTACTCAAGACTATCTGAATTTATGAGGACCCGACCGACGACTTTCTCAGGTAATGCCAGCCCGCTAGAGGCAGATGATTGGTTAAGAACCATCGAAAGGAAATTGCACATAACCCAGTGTGAAGGACATGAGAGGGTGCTATATGCCTCTCACCAGCTTGAGGGAACAGAAGCTGAATGGTGGGAGAATTACTCACGCATCACGGGAGAACGCCAGGAGATTACTTGGGAGAATTCACCTAACTTTTCGTCAATACCATGTGCGGAGGGTATTATGGAGCTAAAAAGGAGGAATTTCAAGCTCTCGAAGCAAGGAGGCGGCGGTGGCCGACTATCTGAATAAATTCACTCAGTTAGCACGCTATGCACCGGATGACGTAGCGACAGACAAGGCAAGGCAGTCCCGTTTCCTGAAGGGACTTAACACAGGAATGCAGGTGGGACTAATTACCCACACTTTCCCGGATTTTCAAGAACTGGTGAACAAAGGCGCTCATCTTTGGAAGACAAGCGCAAAAAAGCGGGCGACAATCATAAGCGCCGCATGGCTCTGCAAGGAGGACGTCAGGGTCATCGAAAACAAGGATGATACCCCAGCAATTCACCAGGTTCCAGCCAGGGAACAATGTCAGGACACCGCCGCCAATGCCAAGACCAGTCGGACAAACCCCTCAGACTCCCATCAGAATTAATAATCAGAATAGCGGAAATCAGCAAATGGCAGGAAGGCGCTGCTACAACTGCAACGAGATGGGACATTTCGCCAATGCGTGCCCAAAGAAAGGAGGCGTGACACGATGCGCTTCAATCTAGGAGCACCCGGCCAAGACCCTAACCAAGGAGGAAGCCGAGGACTGCACGGTGGAGCTACACCGCCAAGCATTCACTCGGCGCAGATCAATCACATTTCCGCAGATGAAGTCGAGCGCTACGGACGTCGTGCTTGGTAAGTTCTTAGTCAACTCGATGCGACTCTGATTACTATTTGATTCAGAGCTTCACATTCATTCGTTTCTCGAGACTTTGCCATGACAAATAATCTGGATGTGGTTAATCTTAAAAGTACACTCCTAGTTCAATCCCCTGGATCAGAACTTCGTTCTAAGGTCGGATGTTCTGGAGTTAAGTTACTAATAAAGGGAGTAGAGTTCCTAGCGAACCTTATTATACTAGATACCCAAACCCTGGATGTTATCCTGGGAATGGATTGGTTGACTAAACATAAGGCTGTATTAGACATCCAAACACAGCCAAACCACCAATAAACGTCAGCTGAATCTACACAAATTAGGGCACAATGTCCTTCTACCGTCGCCTCTTCAGCAAGCAGAAGTCATCCCGCCCCGAATATCTGGATGCCAGTAGCGTCGACGCCGAAGTTTTGCCGGAGTTGCCCCGACCCAAATGCGACTGCAACCTACCGGCGAAGATGATGCAATCTACTCATGGAGATCTGCCACGCTTGCGCTCACTCTTGTTGTGGCGCACCTACAAGGTAAACCCTCTGGTGTCCACACAATGAGGTAACACTACCATCTCATGCATCGTTCTTTCTTTTCTCGGACAAGAACCGGTGTTGCTTCTTCCAATGGATCGACGGGTCAAAGCAGCGTGACTTAATTTCTCTCCAATCGCCACGACGCCTACCCGCTTGCCGAGAACTTCACCCGGTGGGAGGCCGCCAGGATATGTCCTTTTCTAGATCGACCCGAGCTTAGGGCGGTGGGCAAGGGCCAACCAATCGGTGAGTTTTATGCGACATACTCATGTTATACTCACAAAGTAGTAGTTCTAAACCGAGTTCATCGCACAGGAGTTCAAAAGGAAACTTGCGAATTTGCTCAAGTCAAAGGAGAAACCTCCTCGGGGCTACCCATAAGCCCGACGTTTGCGAACATGGCTGCGGCGATGGTTGATACCGCCACGATGATCTAGCGGACCGGAGATTCTCTGGTGCCTTGGCCGAGGATGAATGGTCTTTGGAACTTCAATCGGTGGACCGAGACGTACCACCACATCTCATGCTTCTGCATGGGATAAGCGGGGAGCAACTCTCTCGTGGTGCCACTATCGCCTAGAAAAGCCGGACCCGAAATGCGCCACGGTGTTATTCAACGATCAAAGCGGGCATCTTGCATTGATCGCAGGCACGCTTCCGGTTGTCAAGGATAAGCCCAACACACCTCCTGCACCATATAGTGGAGTGCGAGCGAACAGCAGCAGCGGGCGTCTCCGCATGCCTCCGCCAGCAACCAACACACGGAGGTGCAAGAGGTTCTTCCTCTCGAACAAGAAGGGACAAGGGAAGCGGCGAGTCGAGGTCCGCAATGACGCAACAAATCCTTGGCGTTGCGCAACCAATCGGGAACCGGTGGTATTAACATAGGGGCGCCGAATCGGGATGACATGCCCATATGGGAGGGTAGAAATCCACATAAAAAAGACCAAAAAATTATGTCTTACACACCCAAGACGTACGGCATAGGCCACCCATTCGGCGACACCTGAGAGAACTGCGGATCCCCATGGAGTTCTTTCATAGTAGAGATTGAGTGGTGTCCGAGGACAAATTGCAAATTAAACACGGGTCAGGTAATATGCAGAAAATGTGGGACATTATTCTGGCTGTACCCAGATAGGCGGAACGATCATTTGTTCCACTATGACAAACAGTGCTTTCGTTAGTTAGTTTGTCACGCAATTTTTTCACTGTTGTAATGCCCTTGTAATATAATCTAATCTATTGCTTATTTTATCATCTGAACTTTCGGTGTATGTGCCCTTATATATGTTCAACAAATAATTTAAGTGTTCATAACATGACTTGTTGTCGACTATAAAATTTTGAAACTTTTTGTCCATGGTTATAATGCATCACTAATGTTCCCATAAAATTTTTATCAAGCTTTATAAATTTTAAAAATTGAGCATTGCTCTTTATGCGAATTTTACCATATCGGACACTAGCATTGTCTGAATTTTTAAAAATACACGAGAATGTTGTATATTTTTACGTGACATTTTACAGCATGTCGAAAACGCTTAAATGATCAAGTAGTTCTTTTAATGATCAAGCAGTTCTATACCTCAGATAGCGATTTTTACAATATTCCTCGAGTGACTAGCACGTGATTTAAGTGGATAGGGTGCGCCGCCATTGAGACGAGATTAGCGAGACCACTTGAACGCACAAGAAAATTGCTCTGCGCAAATTTTTGGAACCTATAACTGGTCAATTTCGCATCCTCAGACAGTGAAATCTGACGTGGCACTTCAATTTCGCGTTTTCACTTTGCGAATACGGGATTTCGTTTTTTAAAAACGCGAAATACCTCAATTTCGCAGTTTGAAAACGCGAAATCACTGATTTCACGTTTTCAAACTGCGAAATTGAGATTTCGTGTTTTCAAATAGCGAAATCGATGGAGATTTCGGTAAATACGCGAGATTGTTGTATATTTCTGTAAATACGGCTCATTTTTTGTATAAAATAAAAAAGTTTCCGGTGAAATGAGCATGCTGATGTGGCCAACCCAATTTCGCAAACTCAGATTGCAAATACAGTCGATTTCGCAATTTGAAATTGCGAAATCAGTGATTTCGCAATTTGAAAACGCGAAATCACTGATTTCGCAATTTCAAATTGTGAAATTGAGATTTCGCGTTTTTAGATTGCGAAATCGGTGGAGATTTCGGTAAATACGCGAGATTGTTGTATATTTCTGTAAATATGGCTCGTTTTTTGTATAAAATAAAAAAGTTTCCTATTTTCTACTGTATTTCAAACCATATATTTTTTATTCGGAAACAAAGCAATCAAGCGTGTCGTTGCAAAGCTGGCTGGCGACGTGGCGGCCGGGCCCGGGCCATAGCCGGCGTATGGCGTGCCGGCTATGCCATAGCCGGCACGCCATATGCCGGCTATGCGTAGCTGGCGTCCTAGGTGCCGACTATGCACGCCATTTTTGAAAATACAAAAAAATATTGTCCGAAATTGATATTATACGGTATAAAGTTGTCTGTATTTGAAATTTTGCCTTCGATTGTGTGCTCACACACTACAGGATAACACGCCTTCGCAAGCGGTAGAACCGCTTGGAATTCGAGTATTCCAAGCAGTAAGACCGCTTGGAATTCTAATATCTACTACTTTCTATACTGCTGCTTGTAAAAAGTATTCCAAGCGGTATATACATTAAAAGCGGTACTCTTGTAAAACATTTTTAAAAGCGATAGTACCGCTTGAATACTCAATTCAAGCGGTACTACCGCTTGTAAAACCGTTTTAAAAGCGATAGTGTTGCTTGAATACTCAATTCCAAGCGGTCCTCATCGCTTGAATCTCAATTCAAGCGTTGTACCGCTTGGAAAAACAATTGCATTAGTTTAATATATATCCACTTAATAAATATTCGCTAAATTTATAATAATATCAAGCACCCATAACATACAATCCAAGCACCATAACATATAATTCCTCGAGAAAGCAACGTACGAAAGTTTCATTATCACAAATCATCCACAAGTACAATATATAAACATCACCAAAATTGATTACTAATAAAATCCGTTAGATAAATCAACTAACAACTTGCAATTTGGATTACTCATTATCAAAACATAGTAGGAGCATAGTCTTTCCGGTGTTTTACAACTCAGCTAAACAACGGCTAAAAACCCAAACATCATTGACGCAAGCTAAACAGGCACACCACCTTCACCCTTCTCGACCATATCTTTGTTGCCGCTTTTTCGTTGTCAGTAATATGACTTGTCCTCCGGCCTCTCTCTAGTTTCTTGATGACCTGATCCCCTAGCTCAATCGCAAAGAAAGCACCAGATGATTACTAGTGGATTCAGAGATAAATAATGCATGTCGATGATTTCACTTAAGTGATTTATCAAGAATGCATATGCTTAGAAATGTATTTTTATTCTTAGCAAAAGTGACACTTCCATACCTATACACATGGACATATGTGCAATGCATATGAACAAAAGCTAACTTGCAAAAGAAGAAACATGACAAAAATCTCCATTAAATACAAACCTTTCTCTCGAAACATGACATGAGCTTTTTCAATGGACATCACATCGATTGATGCAAACTGTGTATGCGACATGTTTCTATCTACATTAGTTGGACACTTTCTGGGACTGACACCAACATCACTTTCTGGGCTGATATTCTTGTGTCGGTTCCATTAACTTAGGAGCAATTTCTGCGGGACAATTTCTATGTGATGAATGCAAAAGAAGACATGCAATTCAAACAATAAAGGGTTCTTCATTGAACTTAGGAGCAGCAAGTTCCAATATCATTACCATCTTTGTCGAAATTCCTATCGAAATTCTTTTCTTCTTGTGAATGCTAATTCAATATCATTACCATCTTTGTCATCCACCCGGATAAAATCCTTCTTGTGTTTGCCAATTTCTTCAAAGTACTCCTTACCTTCGTTGGTTGTGCTCGATTTGAAGAAGTGAATTTGTTTGAGAATCCAGCATGTAATCGGATCGATTGCAACCCTAGGCGAACATCCCGATGGTTTATTAAGCACTTGTCAAGACCTTACAAACAAACATATTGCCAAGAAGCAAAAATTTAAAGATGCATTTCGAGAATTGATTGCGAAGCTCACCGATTGTGTAGTGTTGAACCACTGAAACCAAGAATCTTTTCAACTTCCTCGTCTAAAAACTGGTTTGCATGTATTCCACTTGCCAAGTCTGAACAAATAAAAAACTTGACAAGATAAATAAACTCATGAGGTTGCAAGTTGCAACTACTAGATCACACACTTCCGTACACAAACTTTTGGTGCTTGGCTAGATTGCAGACTTAAAAATACATTATCGGACCTATGATACTTGGCCAATGTGAACAATTTTCTCTCGGCACTTATATTGATCATTTGATACACATGCACCAAAAGTCCAAAACAATGCAAACTAACATAGTTTGAATGACTTCAAAGACAGGTTTTACATTGTGTGAGTGATTGATCATTTCATACACATGCACCAAAAGTGTACACGGTTTCTAAGAGCAAATATTACGAGTGTAGTACCAAAGGAACCACCACCGACAAACCACAAGTGTCACGCACGGTCCATTCTTGTCTTGTTTCGAGAGAACTATGATCCAAAGCTACTCAACCTCAACAGCACTAAACAACATCTCCAGTAGAGTTGGCATCAAGCATAAGCAGGAGAACCTAAATGCTTTGTGGTTGGAGAGAATCTTCATATACAAAAACAACACGTTATGTCAGCTAAAATTCAGATAATAAATATATGTTTGACATGAACTTATTTATTAATTATTAGTAATACCATAACCAGGTTCCCAAGCCAGTAAAGAAAACCAGTATGTCTGTGAAAAGATGAGTCCTTGAGTCTCCATAAGATCAACAAATGCAAGAAGTAATCAAGGGCGAAGAACTTTTAAAAAGTAATTGTAATTATGAACTGGTATAAAAACAAGCAAAAGAAGCACCCAAAAATGGTATCAAACTAGAACTCTACATATATTTGATAGATGGATATTGTTGTTAAATCACTATTACGTATTAACTTGGGTAAAGAACAAAAAAGTTCCAAAAGTTGGTAATTAATATGAGCGAAATCTTCCAATCAAGGAGACATAAAAGAAGTGCCTGCAATTAATTACCTGAGAGCAAAAATTTGCATAGGTGGTACCCTAAGTACTAACATCTTAAGTACTAGTATCAAGCCCCCAAGTGCTAACTTTGCTAGCTTGAGTGAAATCCCAAAACAAGAAACTTAAATACTAAAAAAAAAGAAATCCTCTGCTCCATTCTAAACCTTAGAGGAACCACCAAATCTTGTAAGGACCTCATAACAAACTAGAACATCAGGGCACAAAACAGATCTGATTGTTGTTTTTCCTAGGTATGCATTTTTGTGTCAAATATAACAGTTTTACCATAATGGCAGAAGTATTAAACAGCTATATTTAACAAAAATGTTCCTAATCAGAGTCGTATGCTGACTTACATGCAACCTAAACCACTCATGGAATGTTGCATGGTGTATACGCTCTCTCTCATGTTTTCTATGACGACCAATTGAAGAAAGATACTCCAAATGTTTCCTGCATTCATAATCTAGGTAAGATGATACTCATTTGTGGTTTAAATAGAACTAAGGATTCTTTCAATTCAGTTTGAGTACATACGACACATATGGATCAATGTGCTCATAATTAGTCAAGACATATCTATGAGCTTGAATCCAATTTTTGTGGTCAAGTGTAACTATGCACTTTCCAACCAATCCACGACCAGTGCTAAAATAGGATCCATTCTTTATGTCTGAGCCATGGCCATCATCGTTTCTATGTTGACGATTAAATCTGGTCTCACATCCATGCAAGTAGCGAGAGCAAAATGTCATACTCTCATCAAAAACATAATTTTCAGCAATTGAACCTTCTGGATGACTTCTTGTTCGGACATATCCCTTTAACCTTAACCAAAATCTATACAACATTTTAAATAAATTAGTTTCACAATAGTACATTAGTATAGTAACAAATATTAGAATTATTAGCACACCAATAAGACAAAAATACCTTTCAACAGGATACATGTTGCGGTATTATATACAGTCCGACAATTTTTACTTCAGATGGTAGATGCACCATAAGATGCACCATCACATCAAAAAAGATGGTGGAAAGATCTTCTCAAGAACACATAATGTCTCTGCAATTTCAGATTCTAGGTACTCCATATCACTCACCGAATCACGGGATAAATATTTTCTTGAAAAAATTGCTAACACGAATAAGTCTGCACTTACATGATCGTAAGAATTTTCTAACACCAATGGGAGCAAGTGTTCTAATAAGACATGGCAATCATGAGTTTTAGGCCGACCAATTTCCTCTCTTCAACATTTACACAATTTCGAAATCAATTTGCATATCCATCTAGAAATTTAACACCTTTCAACCATTCAAAAACTATTTTCTTTTCTCGTTAAGTTCATTGTGTAACATGCAGGAGGCAAATAAAATTCATCACCAACCGGAATAGGGTGAAGTTCCTTCTTAAAACCAAGTACTTCCAAATCAATCGAGAGTTCAAGTTGTCCTTAGATTTTTGTCAATATCAAACACTTGTGTTTACTATATTGTCACACACATTTTTTTCGATATGCATTACATCAAGATTATGCATTGCATAACATCTTTCCAATATGGCGCTTCTAACCAAATAGGTTTTCTATTCCAAATAGTTTTTGGTTCACTATCCTTACGCTTGCGTTTTGTGGCTTTTTTTTCCTTTGGATCTTTGCCAAAATTATTGACAATGCCTTTTGTTTGTTCGAGAACATCATGTCGAGAAAGTGGAATGGGTGCTTCCCTAAATTCTTGGGTGCCATCAAAAGATTGACATCACATCTAAATTCATGATCGGCATGCAAGAATCGGCGATGCCCCATGAAGCAATGTTTTCTCCTTTCTTTAGAAAAATGGAACTTGTCTCTGCATGGCAACAAACACACCCAACCTCCCGAAGTAACTTGCGGATACATATCCAAGACCGGGATAATCATAATTGTTGACAACAACGCTGCTCGTAGTTGAAACCATTCACCGATTCTTTGCATCATAAGTTCTATAACCTTCCTTCCAAAGAACTAATAGATCATGGATCAAAGGCTGGAAGTATACATCCATGTCCTTTCCAACATATTTACGACCAGGGATAAGCAACGACAAAATAAAATTTGGTTGCTTCATGCACATCCATGGTGGCGGGTTGTATGGAATTAAGATAACGAGCCATGTGCTATATGCTGAACTTAAATTTCTAAAAGGATTCATACCATCAGTACCTAGAGCAAGCCTAATATTGCGACAATCAGAACTAAACTCTGGGTACTTATTGTCAAAATCCTTCCATAGAGTTGAATCTGCCGGATGACGCATTAGTCCATCCTTTGGAAGGCCTTCCTTATGGTACCTCATATCACTTGCTAATTTTCTAGACATATAGTACCTTTGAAGTCTTTTCTTTAATGGAAAATGTCGAAGAACTTTATGGGGAACCACATGCACTCTCTTTCCATCGGGACTCTTCTTTTCTAATTTCCATCTAGAAGTACCACATTTTGGGCAAGCATCTTTTTTAGCATGATCCTTCCAAAAAAGTACACAATCATATTTGCATGCATGGATATTTTCGTAATCTAATCCAAGGCAGCTCACCATCTTCTTAGCTTCATTAAAATTTTTTGGTAGTGAAGTGTCTGCTGGAAAGGCCTCGTCAAGTAATTTTAAAAGAGTATCAAAACTATTATTTGTCCACCCCCCAAAGAACTTAGTGTGAAGAAGTCTCACTACAAAGCGCAACTTGGTGAATTTGCACCCATGATACAATGGTTGGCTAGCATCATTTGCTAAGTTATAAAAAGCCTCAACATCTTCATTCGGACCCCCTAAATCACTGTCACCGTCACTACCATTTTGGAAACCATATCCTATGTCATCAAGCATTTCTGTCATCTCATCATCTATTTCTTGCTCCATTTCTAAATAAACTTCAGGTTCACATGTGAGTTCTCTTTGTTGTTCATGCGTTACAGTTTTCTCTCCATGAAAAATCCATGTGGTGTATCCTTCTAAGAATCCTTCGCATATCAAGTGTTCATGGACAACCGTTGTTATAATACCAAGTGCTATTCACACACTTTTTGCATGGGCATCGAATTTGATTTCCTTTTGCTGAATTTGTAAAAGCAAACTCTAAGAAACTTTTGACGCCATCCAGATACTTCTTTGAGTGCCTACAATTGTCATTAATTATATTATATGCATACTTAGTTTACAAGATGTGTGTATATTTAATTTAATTATAAGTTGTTTAACTTGTACCTCGGCTCACTCATCCAATCCTTATTCATGCTCATGATGATTGTCCAATGAAAAATGAATAGGCAGATTGAGCTACAATCTGTATGAAACCCAAAGTACCAGCTCAATTGACAGATATAGACAATAAAACTTGTAGGCAAATAAGAGGGTATTTGATCAATCATATACCTTAATGATTGGATGAAGATGGCCAACACTTGCACCTGCTTTCGTTCAACCGACTCTTGGCGGCTCCCCTCTGCGCCTTGCTCGTCGTCTAGGCCGCCGGCTCCCCTCTGCTGCATACTCGTGGAATGTGAATTGTATAGTATTAAAATTTGTGATAAAAATAATCCAACCAAAACATATACCGACACAAATAATACAAAACATACGGTCAAACTATTGCGTCAAAGAGCATAAACCGTATAAAATATCACTAGCACATGACAATTGACAAGTTCCATACAACATAGGACATCTTCATATAGCAGTCCACAGACCTTTTGCTAACAGATCCACTATTCTGGAACATGCAGAAATCCAATCTTTTTTTCCTCACAAGTAATCACTGGTATGTTTATATCTCCTGGTGGCTTGTAGAGCCAAGGACCAGTAAGGATGCCAAAAGTACTGTGCTCCCTTTCTTGGATCGATGATGAAGCCTTCCAGTTTGTTATAACAAAAAAAAAAGGTACAAATTTTAATGAGGACAAGCCAAATGATCAGCTGCAATAATGCAAATCATGCCCCTCCTCCACAGTACATACTATTCCTCGTCTGCTATCCACTTCCAAGACAGCTACAAGAACAATGATAACCAGAGAAAAATGAAGAAATAGTGGAATCAAATCTTGCTTTTGGATCTGAAATGGACTTGTTGTTGCTGGCCACTATCTCTCTGTTTAATATCCCAGCAACTATTATTTCCTCAAAAAAGGACAACAGCTAGGAATGTAGGACACTAAAAAAATTTCCCCAAAATAAAACAAAGTAATGCTGCGTTTGATCCCCTAATAAATTCATGACCCCTTTTACGACATAGATACAAAATATATAGATTCATCTGCAGCAATCACAGTTCACATCATATAGTTGTAATATTATATAAACTTACCTATTGGACCAAAATAAAGGTGAAGTATCATGGGTGGATCAAGTGAAAAAATATCACTTTCTCCTCAACAGAAATGAGCTTATTGCTTGAGATAATCACATTAAGAAAAGGGATAAGCCACTCCCTTGCAAGACAACAACATTCCGTCCTCCGCTAAAACTAAAAGACACCTCACAAAGCTTGATACTTAGAGTAAAATCGAGCGTTGAAAAATAGAAAAATTCGAGTAGAAAAACACGAAACTCCTATATGTTGAAACTAAAAACCCGACAAAACTATTAAGCTAGAAGAATGGACTGCTAACAAAACTGCTGAATTAAACAAATTCTATTGAAGCCTAAATTTCACTCCTAAACCAAAGTAAAAAGTTTCTGCTGCAAATAAATTAAGTATCTTTGTTCAATTAACTGATCTGCATACTATTTGTCATAGTAATTTTACTAAAAAGGAAGAACAATCTGATGTAGCAACTAAACTCTTCAAATTTTCATTGAAGGATATAGTTACAGGTAACTCAACTAGCCAATACTTACTATTTGCACACCATCTCTTCTCATATCAATCTCAAACTTGAGTGTGAAGGGCTGACCTTGTATTTGCATAGGCCGACAAAACAATTTGTTTGAGTGAGGGGTTGATCTTGTATTGTTTTAGTAGTTTAGTTTAGATCTGTGATTTTGCACAAGCAAACAAAACAATGATTGACCCATACAAAAACTATACTTTCAGGATAAACAAAACTAGTAGGTGTAAAACAAAAGGTAATCTTAGCTTATAAAAGAGCTGTAATAGTAGCTTGCGAAACCACCACACTCAAGCCGACATAACATTAGGATTAGTGACTAACAAAACATTTGGATTAGCGAACTAACAAAACAATAGAACAATACAATTGGTCAACACAAAACCAACCACTCTCGGCAAGTCTTAAGACCAAACTCACTTTGCCTATATAGCTTGGCGGTGTGAATGTCTAGGATTAGGGAACACTACTATTGTAGCGATGAAGCATACAAACAAATATACCATTTTAAGTACACAAGACATTTGTAATTAGCAAAGCGGATTTACACGGTGAGCATGTGAAAGGTGGTGTTTGTCGTCTGAAATCATTACATTTAGCTCATCGACAAGATGACATGTTACAAATTCGAGATGAAAACGGCACAAGACATTCAGCCCTAAACCCTAGTGTGCGAGAATGCAAACACCACGGATCGGATGTACATGAAGCTTACTTTACGATGAATTGCTTCCGGAAAACAAGAGCTAATCATCGAACTGAGAGCTATTTCAACTTTGCTGACTTGTGCTTGATAAAGAGAGCTGCTAGCATGCTTTTATTGCCGACAGGAGCAATTGATCTTATATTATAGTCTTGTACATGCTATCTCAGATACCTTTATTGCCGATGAATGTCAGCCATCTCAGATACTCTCTCTCTCTCTCTCACACACACACACAACCACACAAATCGAAAAGGGGAAAGGTAAGAGACCATGGAACAGGACACGAGCAACACTACCCTCACCTGACGCCAATGCTGATCAGGTTGAATGCCGGCCGTTTCTCCGATTCCCTCCCCTCTCCCCCTCTGAGCACATGCTGAAGTGAGGAATAGAACCAGTCGAGAAAGGGGAAAAAAGAAGTAAAAGGAAGTTCTAATGGGTCCGGGTTGAATACAACATCACTGGTCTACTTGAAGAACATTCACTGTGGTAAAATCAAAAGATAGATGATTCTGTGGTAAACTTGAAGAACATTACCTCGACCGATGAATCGGCGGCGTCAATTGAAGCCCTCTCCCCCTCCACCACTGCTGGAAGCTCTCGGATGCATCAAGAATCGAGTTCTCGGTGGCGGTCGCGCCGACGTCTGGCGTCCTCTGCTGAAAGCGATCGTGTCGGTGATGGGCAGCGCGGTGAGGGCGATGAGCTCCGACTGGTGCGGGGCGTCTTTGTGCCGCTGTGCCGTGGGGCGAGAACGCGTCAAGGCCGTGGAGACGGGCGCGGTGGCGGTCTTTGGTGGAGCTGCTCCTCGACAAAGCGGCGGTAGCGTGGCGAGTTAGCGATGGTGGCCGTCGACCACCTCTGCGGTGTGCGGAGGGCGATCGGGCTGGTGGCGCACCGGCGGGTTGGCGATTTGGGGATTTAGGGATAACCCTAAGCAGAGGTGCCGTAATGGCCGGGTGCGTGTGAGATGTGTGGGAATTTTTTTGATATGGTGGGAGTTGGGATGATTGGGTGGCGTGGCTCTGCTGGCCGAGAAAAATGTGTGCTGTGGCTGACAAAAATGTGTGCGCTAAAATTTTCATCACCCGTAAACAGCTATTCCAAGCGATACTACCATCTTAAATAATTTTTAAAGCGGTGCATGCGCTTGTGATGATATAACTCTTTCAAAGCGGTACCACTTGCTAATAATTTGAACCTTTCTAGACGGTGATACTGCTTTTGAAATAAAATTTTATTTGAAGCAGCATTACCACTTTCAATTTTATTTTTTCTAAGCAGTAGCAGCGCTGGCAGTAATAGGATATCCTGTAGTGACAGCGGATGTATAAACTTTCGTATGTACTTCTTAATCACCAAAACGAATCGGCTCTACGCAGTATGCACGCAGATTGCGAAAGAAAGGTTGTTGAACAGAGTCGAGGTTTAATGGCGAATGAAGCAAACTCCACTCATCACGATTCAAACAGGTGACATCAATTTTTCAACCTTTAACTATTTTATCATCTCTTAGTCGTTTTTTCAATAATGTACCCGATTGGGATAATTGTATGAACTTGGCTGCGTGCATTTGCAGAGGCCGGAATTTATCCTTTATCTAAAAAAAAACTATTTTATCATCTAAACTGTATACTCCATTATTGATCTTATTACTTTCTACGTCTTTTTTAAGAGTACAAAGAGGATGCACACTACACACATAACCCACTCATACCACAAGCATAAACATAGCGTTGAAAACAAAAATGGAATTTCCAACCGCTATGAAGAAAAACAAAAATGGAACCTTTTTTTTAAATGATTTTTTTTCTAGAAACAGAAACGAAAACGGGGAGCCAGTTCCTCCAAAAACGGAAACAAAAAATTCATATAAATAAAACCGGAAATTCCGTTTTCTAATTTAAATAATACCAGAAATATATATTGCTTTATAGAAAATATCAAATAGAGTTCAAAAATTCTCAAAAATATACTATAACATTTTGAACTTAGGAAAATTATTTCCAGCAAGATTTTGGTTTTTTTCTCAAATAAATTATTTATTTAAATTTGAAAATAGCAAAAATCATTAATTAAATGATGAAAATTCAGGAAAAAAAATCATAAAATCCGAATTAAATGCTCAATTAAAAAATTTACAAAATTTTATGGTGTTACAACTGGGCATATACCTAGATGGAATTTTTCACTTTCGTTTCCGTATCCGTTCCATTTCCGGAGTTTCCGATTTTGTTTCTGTTACCGGTAAAAAATGTGGAAACGGAACAACCAATGACCGACCGTTACTGTTCCGTTTTCATACCTACATAAACATGTGTGCACACTAGAATTTTTGCAGGGCCTCTACGACCCCACGGAGCGTGGGCACGCTAATTTCTATCTAATGCACTTGCATGTATATTTTAATTAAATAAGTCATACTATGCTGATCCTAGGGATTGATTCTGGGTGTGTTGGGAAAATACCACCAGTCCAACCACCAGACCACTGGCATGTCCTTTCATTTTTTTAATTCATGATTACTCTGTGAAACTACTACTTTAAAAATAAATCTTTGCATACTGTACATGGACAAAAGATTGAGTTCCACCTATTTTTTTACAGGATGAATGTCATACTAGTAGGATGCCTCAATGTGGCATGAAATTTAACTCAGCAAAAGAGGCTTGTGACTTTTGGATCTGTTATGGAGGCAATATTGGTTTTGACATCAGCATAAATGGCGAAAACAAGAGTAAACTTGATGGAGTAATCATTTCGGCAAGACATGTTTGTTCCAATGAGGGCTATCGAGCAAAATACAAAAGAGACCATAAAACCTGGCCTCCCCGGGCTGAAACAAGAATAGGTTGAAAAGTTTGGATGGGCATCACGATAGATCGAGAAGTAGGAAATTATGAATTGTATATGATTTAGTTCTTGAACACAACCATGACCTGCAATTGTGAGAAAAACATGCCACTTGATGCCGTCACAACGAAAGATATCAACCTTGCAAGCTTTTGAAATTGAAGTTGGTGGATCAGTAAACCTTGGCTATACACGTCGTGACCACAAGAAATATTTGCGAACAAAGCGTCAAAGCGACTTGGTGTATGGCGAGGCCGGAAGTATGCTGAAGTACTTTCAAGACAGAGTTGCTGAGAACCCTTCATTTCAGTATGCTTTGCAACTAGATTTTGAAAAACAAATAACAAACACTTTCTGGGTTGATGCTAAGATGATCATTGACTACACATTTCAGCCATGTTACCTTTCACACTACGTTTGGAACAAACAAAGAATACAGGCCCTTTGGTGTCTTTGTCAGATTCAGTCATCTTAGAGAAAATGTCATCTTTGGTGCTGCTGTTCTATATGATGAAACATTTGACTCTTTCAAATGGCTCTTCTACACCCTTTTATCTGTAGATAATCAAAAACAGCCTAGAACTATCTACACAGATCAAGATATTGCGATGGGAAAGGCAATTGAGGTGACATTTACAAAAACATGGCATATTTTTTTGAAAGGTAGAACGGCAGGAGCTCTGCTATGCATTAAAGAAGGAAAGAAGGTACAATAGGACAGACCGTCTAACAAGGAGAAATCATAGGTGTAGACCCTTGGACAGAAAATAAAAGAACCTTGCATGCACTGAGAAAACATTTGGGTCTCAGCAAGGAGAAACCCGCGGGCCTAACACGAAGCTCCTGACACCAGTGTTTGGGTGAGCTTAGAAGAGTTGCCCAACCTCATTTTGCGCTGGAATCCGTCAATCTAAAGATTCATGTTCTGAAGCGAATCCTGTGTCCTCGCTACTCTTGAAGCACTGACATCTTGAACAATCTGGCTAAAGACCGAGAGGAAGGATTGTGCACTTTTCATATAATGCAAAATGCTATCAAATTCAAACATTTATCTCATCACAAGAAAGAAGGCATAAATGTTCTTTTTTATTTTAGTGCTCGCATGTACGACTACGGGGACGAGGAAACCTTTTTTTTTTTGAAAGAACAGGCAGGAGCTCTGCCGGATGCATTAAGATAAGGGAATAATACATAACAGTTCACAGAGACGAAAGGAGTAAATAGAAGGAGAGGCTAGCTAAAAGAGGAGAAGGAAAGGAAAATACATCCCCGAAGGAACACGGGGTCCGGCCTAGAGACCCCTAGTAACTAGTCGCTGCCATCTGATGAGTTCGCCCGAAGCGCCACCGCGATTCACGGATGTCTTGAATAATGACATCAGCCACCTGTTGCACCGTGCGATATGAATTGCTGAAAATCCTGTTGTTTCTCTCTTTCCAAATGTTCCAGAGGCTATAAGCGACAGCCCCGTCGAATTCCTTCCGTCTGTGACGAGGAAGCCGGCAACGCGTGTCCGCCCACCAAGTCACATTGTCAAAATGCCCCGACGGAGCTCGCGCGTCAAGGCCGACCTGCACGAACCTTAGGATAGGCTGCCAGACCTGTCTAGCAAAAGGACAGAGCAGCAACATATGGTTGGATGTTTCAGGCTCGATGCCACAAAGGACACACATGGCGGAATGCGGCCAACCCCTGGCGGCGAGCCTATGTCGAGGCCAAAAGCCTGTCCTGCACGAATAACCACGCGAAGAACCTGCACTTTCCTTCTGTTGAGGCCTGCCAAATTATCTTGTATGAGGGGTCGGATGTGGATCCGGCAAACTATGCCCTGTTGGTCGAGCCTGCGGAGTATTCCCCTGTTGTCGACCATTTCCAACTGATGCTATCCTGAACCTGTGTCATGAGAAACCTTTGAAGAAGCTTTCAGTGTCATGAGAAGCAAGATGCAAAAACAGACATGGTTTGACAATATATATCAAGTAAAAGAGAAATGGTCAGAATGTTACACGGGTAATGTTTACACATTAGGGATGAGAAGCACACAATTAAGTGAGAGCTTGAATAATGACCTGAAAAACCATTTGAAGTATGATTTTGACATAATTCGGTTTCTCAATCATCTAGAGAGGGCTGTTGAAGGAAAACGAGACAACGACCGATGCAGAATACAAGTCAAGGAAAAAAAATAACCAGAATCAAAATCACATCTCCTATATTAGTGAAAGCATGCAAGCTTCGCAAACCTTATATATTTGAAAATTTTCAAAAGGAATATGAAAGATCTATGGCAGCATACATCAAGGCATCGGAAGAACATAATTAATATATTGTACAATTGCTGATGAAGAATCGACGTTTGAAGAAGAGTGCAAAGTTCTAGGTAATTACTCAGAGCAACTGGTTTTGTGCAGTTGTGGGCAATTTGAAAGGATCGGGCTATTCTGTAGTCATGCTTTGAAAGTTCTTGATGTGATGAATATTATGTCACTGCCAGAGCGCTAGCTATATTTTGAAGTGATGGACTCGAGAAGCACAAATCGGTACTATTCAGGACAGTCGTAGAAACAATATTTTGGAGGACCCCAGGTTGGAGGATTGGTACCGCTTGAAATTTCTCATTCAGAAGTTTCTTTGTATAGCTTCTCAAGTAGCTGAATATGAAGAATGCATCATGCTAGTAGATAACGTTTTGGAGAGCCTTAGGAAGCAAGTAGAAGACAAAGCTCCTAGTAATCGATGCAGAGCTTAAGCTACATCTGAACCACCCGATGGCTCGTTGCACACTGCACGCTTAAAGAAGAATGGAACTCAAAAGGGTGGTTCAAGGCGAAAGAGAAACTGGTTGATATGGAGCACCCCAATAAAAAGAAAAAGAGACAGACTAAAGTTGTAAACAAATTTGTTATTTGTGTTTCTTACGAGCTATTCAATTACACTATGTATTTACTATTTCAAACATTGATTTCTTCTTTAAATAATGTCACTGCTAGTTTCTGCTATGTATCCTTATCTTAGTATTCAGTAATGAACTATTTTCACATGAAGTTTTTTTAACAAATATTAGCAGGGTTTTATTTATTTTGGAGATAGAAATGCGCATATGCATTGTCAATTTTTTCAGTGGTTCACTTGTTGTCTACAAGCACCAATTGTCGTGTACTTGTATGTATAAAAATCAGTCAAATAAAATCTCACCACAAAGTATATAGATGCCTAAACAACTAGGTGGTTAGCCCTGCAGTGTCTGTCAATATCGGTAGAACAAAATCCTTTTACTTGCCATCTCGTCGCACAAGTATCAAGCAACTGTGTGAATTCTATTATGGCTTTGGTAGCGAACATAAGAATAGAGCGCAAAGGGGCTAGAGCGCCGGCTCCTATATCTTCGTGTTCCTGATATCCCTTAGTCCTCTAAATTTTTTCGGTGGCCTTTAAACGCCACACTAGATACCTGATATAAACACAAAGAAGCACTTAGCACCACCTCTATTTTTCTCAACATACACCACACAATCGCAGAACAAAACCAACACATGGATGGTTCGCAATTTCGCATGGAATCAGAGCTCGACACGAGGCACGGCTTGGCAGCTGAACAAGTCAGAGCTTGACAGAGAGGCGTTGCTCGGAGTCAGAGCTCAGCGGCGAGGCACTGCTTAGCATCGGAGCTCAACGGCGGACGGTACACACATTTAGGCGCAAACCGGGAGCAGCAAGTTGGAGCTTGGTTGAAGCAGTGTACTATCGAAGCTTCAAGATTTTTGAGTTCAAAGCTAAGTTTTTTCCTTTTCCATTTGAGCGAAAGCTCGGGTTTTCTGTAGAAGTAGGGATGAAAACAGATCAGATATCTCCCGCCCGATCCGGGATCAGATCTGGTCGGGATCGGATTCGGAGCATCCAATATCCGGTAAATCCAGGACGGAATCCGAATATTCGGATTTTTTCTATTCGGATATCTGGATTTTTCCTATTCAGATATCGGATCGGATATTCGGATATCAGCAAGGTTTAGCCCATTTTCACTATATTTTTTTTATGTCAGCTCATTTATATTAACAATTAGTTGATTCTATTGATTCTTAAGTAGCATATTCTTTCTAAGACGTTTGTTGAGTTTGATTTATATATAATTTGTTACTATAGTCATGTACTCATATGGTTTTAATTCAATATATATTACTCTATATATACGTGCATTATCCGTATATCTTTATCCGTTTTCGACCCGAATTCGTCACATATCCATCCCATATCCGTATCCCGAATAACCCGAATCCGTATCCAGTTAGCCCGTATTCGATTCCGAATCCGAGAAAAAAAATATAGGTTAGGATACGGGAAGAGCAATATCCACCCGTATCCGATCCGTTTTACTTCTATGTAGAAGTGATCAAGTGAAGGAAAGGAGATTCATGTCGGTCTAACTATCTTATCGATGAGGCAACGGACAGCTTTATAGTGCGCGGCGTTAAGGGAATCAGAGCCATTGGATGCCATTGGACGGCAGATCATGTGTGAACAGTAATAGCATTACATTAGAATAACCGTTTTCCATGAAATCCATAAATATTAATATAATCATGAAGACGCGCATTTCACTCTTGATGGACGTATAACAATAAGCAATGCATGATCAAGAATATATTAGCCTCCCGCGACAAGATGATCAACAGAAACGAGATGTGTCAGATGAAATCGAACTAGCGATTTTTTAGAGGAAATGGGAAGTAATATTACTCGCCTTGAGAGAACAGGCACCCGCATCTAGGAATTAACTGTGAGCGCGTAAAGGAGGAAACCCATCCGTTCATGATTCAAGGATGGAATCAACGGTAAGCGAGCAACGATTGCAAGTGCAGCTAGCTAAGGGGATCGATCGAGTGAACGGAAAGTGTCTCGCCAAAGCACACGAGTGGTGCTGAAGATCGATGAGAAACACAAGCAAGTTGGACGAAACCAACGTTTAATTAGCAAGCTAGCTAGCTTGCTATCACCCAGCAGACGCCGGACAGTATATAGCTGCTAGCGATAGATGGAGCCAAGTGATCGGCCGCACATTAGAAGCAGAGAACGTCACCGTCGACGTCGTCGTGGTTTCACCCGACAAGCATATCGCTGAGGATCTGCCTAATCTGCTAAAGTACGGCGAAATGGTGAGCAGGGGGAACGGGGGCCCTCCCCTCCAAACGATGCTTAATTAGCTACGCTTTCGGCCAAAAACATTGCGCTTTTGATTAGTTTAGTTCCGGTCAAATCGTGCATGATCCCCTAAACCCCTCCCTCGATCCCCATCATCTCTCACATTGGCGTAGATTGTTTATTTCCTTGGCTTTTTTTAGGGTGTGTTTGGTTTCTTGTACCAAGTGGTACATGTATAAGATGATTTAAAAACTTTCATCTATGTGTTTGGTTGCTTAAATGGAATCATTCCATCCTGAATGGTGTGATATAAATTTGACAAATATTCTCTATAGATGCTAAACTATTCGATTTATCCAAAACAATGGAACCAAATAATACAAGAACTATTTCATCCTATTCAACCCCATCCCACTAACCAAACACAACCTTAGAGTCCTGAGTGATTCATGCATGAAAGATGGAACATTTCCTCGTGCCCACTATCTAGGGTTTCCACTAGCCTTTGCCGAAATGCCCTTAGTTGGATTGGAAGCTTCAAAGTTGAAAATTGGTTAATTAGGTCTATGGGCTACGGATTCATAGGGTTTGATTTTACGGGAAGATTCCAACTGAAAGGTACATTATGGAATTTTTCCGGAGTGGCTTGTGATCTACACCCTCTAGTTATAAATAGTTGTCGTTTTAAGTATAAGTATAGTTAAACTTTTAAAATTTTAACTATCAATATTTTTGAAAAATATTTAAATTGGATACATGAAAATTATATGCGTAGATTTGTCTCAAAAGCATTTTCATAATATTATAATTTTATTGGGTTTTTATAAATAAATTATAATAGAAAATAATGATCAAAGTTGTGTTTTGCATACCATATCGATGTCCAAAACGATAATTATTTGTGATTAAAGGAGTATATCTGCAGCATTGCAACTGCATAACACATGGGGTGAGTTTGAGTGTTTGACATTATTTAGTAGTACAGTGTACCACCGATTAATTTACCAGGCCAGTTCGCAGTTTGGAGAACTCGGTGTAAATTCAAGTACTCACTCTGTTCCAAGGTTCACAATATTGTCGATAATCAATCTAATAGTGTGATTATCGATAATATTGAACCGGTACGATATATAATACTGGTCAGTAAACCGGTTAAATTAAAAGAAAATTTGAAAATTCAGAAAAAAATTTATGTGACATAAATATCACGGTAATCGCTGAATATCACTTGATTTTTTATGAATAGCAAGCAAAAATCACTCACAAAATCGACCGCCGAAGAACACAAGTTCACAAAATCACTCACAAAATTTCGATTAATTATTGAGGCATATCAAGCGATTATCGGTGAAAATCAGTTTTTTTAATTTTTCTTCAAAAAGTTTGGTTTTGAAACCCTTCGATTTCTACCGATTTTCAACCCAATTTTTTCGATTTTCAAAAATCTCGATATGGTCGATTATCGTGATATCAATATTGTGAACCCCGCTCTGTTCAATGATGTATGACGCTTTGGACAAGATATGGTCTCCAATAAATAACTGTGATAATCAATTTTTATAGCAATATGTAAGTTAAAATACAAAATAATATATCTACAAAGTACTTCTTACAACAAAAAATCGGCTGGTACAATTTTTACATGATCAATCTAAATAGTTTTATGCATATTAGCAGTCAAAATTAAAATGTCATATATTTCTGAATAAAGTACATCTCATGCACATATAACTGTATGCATGACCAAGTTTTATATATAAACAATAGTAAGGCATCTTTCTTGCCCGAACAGTTTCTATAGTACCATAGCAACGTCAACAACTAGGACGAGCCGTAGCTTGTGTGGTCAATAGCTTGGAGCATTTACGAATTACGACTGGTTGCAAGTTCGATCTCTAGATCAGACTATACGATACACACGTATGTATCGGGTGCACACGAAAAAAACATTTTCTTGAAGTGTGTATGAAAAAAAAGCAGCGTAGTTCTGCTGGAAAAGTTTCAGACGAAGGCGTGCATTATATTGTGTAATTACCATATAACCTCAGGAGAACAATAATGATGTGTAATTAACTAATTATATAGTTGCTGCAGCAGTAGGCTAGCTGTACTGTATCAAATGGAGTGCGAGGAGTGAAGGAACGGGCAAGTCATCAGCAAGTGGGCAAATGGTGGTGAGAAGAAGCAACGGAGGAAGCCACCCGAGTAGAGCCACCTCCGTGCGCGCGCGGGGCGGTGCTGAAGCCTCCTCCCCTTGCCGCGCGCGCCACGAACCCGCGAGACGAGGCGCGGGCTGCCCGGGAAGGAAGGCATCGGGTTCGGCTGTCGCCAAAAAGCGAGCAGGGGACAGCGCGCCGACATGCCAACTGCCGCCCGGCCCGCCCGAGCCTTCCCGAAGCCAGCAATTTTTTACCCTTGACAAGTTTTTTCAACTCTGATCTCTCTTAGTCTGTAACTATAAAAATAGCTCGTTTTTCGACCGTAAAGATATGTCACCTGTCATACTTCTATATATAATATGGAAAGGTTCTATCGAGCTCCCCTTCTTTGCATAATTGAGCCCACCAAAATCAATTAATTAATGGCTTAATTAACCATTTATTAATTAATCTTAATTAATTGCTTTATTTAATTAAATAGCCTAAGAGCAGTGTTTTCATGCTTTTTCTTCCAATATAAATTGCACAAATCTTGAAGCAAACGAAGAGATAAGTAATCACCATCTAATCTTTATTTGTGTTTTAATATTTGTACAATTTAAAAAAAAAGGCATAGAAGCACCTCTCATCGCTTAATTATAAGGGTTGCATAACCTACTGAACTAGGAATACTCGACAAGTGCTGCTACCGATCTACCGTAGCTCAAAAGGACTGTAGCCGAGCTCCTACTTTGCGGCAGGTGCTGCCATGGTACAGGAGCGCAAGTGATACGTGTGGCTTGCGTGCCGCCCGCGATTGGAGAAATGGCTATTTTTGTAAATTTACTTATACAAGGGTTAAATTTGTAAAAAGAAAAAGTGCGTTAAGGGGCTAGAAAAGTGCTTCTAACTTTGCTCTTCTCTCCCACGAGACCCACCACGGCTTCGCAGCACGCCGACGGCCACTTAGAGCATGACAAGTGGTGCTCACTGGCTCTGTGCCACTTGTCGGTGTGGGAGTGGCTGGTGATTGGGAGCGGGTGTAGTAGGGTCACGTGTTATCGACCCTTTGTCTTCGCTTGCGCTACAGGTTTGTTTTGTTCTCGCTATGCCCCTCGGGAATATAGAGAAGAGAAGTATAGTGTCTCCTATTTAACAGATAGCTTTATATTATGCACTGTAGTATAAATAATCTATTAATTATATAAAAAACCATTATAGATAACTATATAAATAACCTATTACATAAACAACAATTCAGTATACGAGTTGTCTTACTAACTGTATATATGTCTATACCGCTATAGATGCCCCCGCACCAAAACCGTCCACTCGCGCGGCACCAGAACGAAGGGGAGCCACAGTCAGCGCGCGCACCTTTAAAGGCAGCGTCCGCGCAGCCACCCCCCACCCGTCCTCCAACACACGACACACCAGTACACCACACCCCACCCCGACAGCGACCGGGCAACGAGACATCGTGTCCACGAGCCGCGCTCGGTTCTTCCTCCGCCTCCTCCACAACGGCACAACCCCACGTACGAAGCCACCGCCACGCCGAGCCCGCCGTGCCAGACCGCGCGTACCGATCGGCCGGCCTAGGCAGCGGCAGCCGAAACGACGCACACGCGCGCGCGCCGATGTCGACGAGCTCGACCAACTCCGCCGAGTCCCCGGCCGTGTCCGGCCTCGACTACGACGATACCGCCCTCACCCTCGCCCTCCCCGGCTCCTTCTCCTCCGCCGACCCCGCCGCCGACCGCAAGCGCGCTCACACCGACCACGACAAGCTGCCCTCCCCAGAGTACGTACATTTGTCCTTCTCCACCTTAGCTAGCTCTTGTACTCAATGGTATGACATGCATCACGCGCCGCGCGCAACTAGACTGCTCTGACATGGCCCTGGCATGTGTGACGACAGGGCGCGGGCGATAGGATGGCCGCCGGTGCGGGCGTACCGGCGCAACGCGCTACGTGAGGAGGCCGCGAGCTCAGGCGGCTGGGGCAAGCTCGTGAAGGTGGCCGTGGACGGCGCGCCCTACCTGCGCAAGGTGGACCTCGCCGCGCACGGTGGCTACGCGGCGCTGCTCCGCGCGCTCCACGGCATGTTCGTCCCCTGCCTCGCCATCCGCGGCGCCGGCGCCGACGGGGACGGGAATAAACTCGTGGACTCAACCACCGGCGCCGAGTACGTGCCCACCTACGAGGACAAGGACGGCGACTGGATGCTCGTCGGAGACGTCCCCTGGAAGTAAGCTAGCTTATCCTACCTCTTCTCTCGCTAGCAACTTTCTTCTTGCCGACCGATTTGCACAACTGTATAAAAATAAACAAAAATGCTAATCTGATTCAAATCATGTAAACGCAGGATGTTCGTGGAGTCGTGCAAGCGGATCCGCCTCATGATCAAGAGCTCCGAGGCCGTCAACTTGTGTAAGAATCCAAGATCATGCCCTACAGCTACAAGCTGCCACTAATTAACTGCATCGATCTGTAGATAATCAAAGAGGAGCGTACGCATCACACAGACACTAACATTCCCGCTTTGCTCGATGCAGCTCCAAGGCCATCATCCCAATGATCGCTCGATGCGCGCGCGCAAGGCTGTCAATTAATCTGTCTGAATTTAATTCAAAACGTGTGTGCAATGGAAGAGGCTTGGCTGTTCAGGTCCTCCATGTACGTATACCACCTTAGCTAGGATCAATGATCAGTCAGTTGATGTGTACTGTACAGGCCACATGCATGGAACTTCCTCCTTTCAAGTGCTCCTCCGATCCTCTCCGTCGGAGCACGGCCGGCCATGCGGTTTGGTTTTTGGACGACGGCGACGGTCCAGGGGAGGCGCTAGTGCTTGTCAAGGAGTCTTTTTAGTTTCTTCCATGTTAGCTGTCACCGCAACCTTGTGTCCAAGGACGTATACACGATATACATGTTGTTTGTTGTTGAATTGCTGTCACTTACTGCATTGTAAGGTCAAATTATATAAACTAAGATAGTTTTCGCGGCGTAATAAGCCACGTGCGTTGTTTTTTTTCGTGGAAATAATTTTTTTTTTCTGTCGGTGTTTTTTTAAAAAATCATCGAGGAAACGTGCGAAACGGTTGAAAGGATACAAACGCATCCGCGATTGCGCTAAATCGAAAGATCCTTTTCGTGAAAAATAGCCGGAATGATCCAAACAGCACTATGTTTTTTTGGTATTTATTTAGAGTCCTTTCACGAAAGATTCGCGATTTTTCTGAACTAGAAGGTCGTCTTTGTAAAAAACCGCGCGAAGGACCTACACGTAATTACGTATTTTTTGAGGGACCTACATGTGAAAAGAGAAAAACGTGCCAAGCCGGCAGGCCGTGCGTTTTTTTTCGCAGAAACAATTTCGGTTATTCCATCTGTTTTTTTTAAATCGTGGAGGAAACGCGAGAAACGGTTGAAAGAACACAAGTGCATCTGCGATTGCGCTAAATCGAAAGGTCCTTTTCGTGTAAAATAGCCGGATTGATCTAAACGCCACTACGTTTTTTTTGTATTTATTTAGGGTCCTCTCATGAAAGATCCGCGATTTTTCTGAACTAGAAGGTCCTCTTCGTAAAAAAACGCGGAAAGAACCTATACGTAATTACGATTTTTTTGGAGGGACCTAAACATGAAAAAAGTTTTAAGCCGACGCCGGCTGGCTCGGCTCAAACGCACAGAAGGCGCCAAAGTCTCCCAGAAATAGGAGAGGCATTATACGAGTCTGTCCTCTCTCAGTCTCTCTCTTCTATAAGAAAAGCAACATGTTGGTACATGGCTATAAAATCAAAAGAAACTCAACCACATCTCACTTTCTACCACGCATGCACTTTTAGTCGGGCCATTGTCTATGATAAATTAAAAGTGTAATTTTATTTTTTTAAATATATAACATGATTTGATTATTTGGCTAAAAAATATGTCTAACGTAGGGTTCACTTTCACTGGTAAGGTCAAAATATACGAGTACATTCTGTCATTTCTGTCGCACCTTTAGCTGCCTATATTTGCCCCTTCTTTCCTGTTAGCGATGCTGTTTGTAGTTCTTTTGGTTGGAAATTCTGAGCCTAGTTAGGTAGATAGTGATTGCTGTGGAGATCAGTGGCACTGGGAATCCATGTGCTTGGACAATTGCAGAGACTCATCAACCGAAAGTGGAATTGAAAGATCCAGATGCCCAATCTGCTTACCTAACCCCTGGTTCAACCAGGAACTGAACTGGCAGCTACTCATCTAGAATGCACTCGATTTAGGCCTAGCATTCCTTTTTCTAAACATTTCCTCTTATTTACTAATTGCTAATTAGAAGTACTTAAATTAGTGCAACAGAAGTGTTATCAGAGATCCGGAGGACAATTCTAGCTGAGTTGCTGATTTTCAATACAAGTGTGTGTATGTATGTATGTATGTATGTATACACACACATATGTACATATATGTACATATGTAAATGTACATATTTATACATACACATATATATAGGATGGAGAAATGGGGCATCATGGGGCTCAGCACCATGATTTCAAATGCATGAATTCAAGCCAAATTCGAGTCTATTTGTTGAAACTTTCAACTTTAGGGCATATACCCATTCGTAACAATTCAAATGAAACAATTACCGAGTCTTCACATGAAATACCCGGGGTGGAAAATTAAGCTGTGTGCGAGGTCTGGGGAAAGTATGTTGCTGTAGCCACACATCTCGAACAAGTATTATTCCTAGTCTAACGATAAGTCATTCCTATTCTTCTGCTTTATATGAGTGAGGAGTAGTGAGTTTAGGCTTATTGAGAGGGTCGATGTTTATAAGATCGAGGAAGCCGATTAGAGGGGGTGAATAGGTGATTTTAAAAATTATCTCTTAAAAACTTTTGGTCAAAACCTAATTTATATGCGGAAGTGTAAATCAAAACAGTTTTGACCAACTAAGGTCTAAATTGTCTAGTTTCAACTAAGTATACCAATAACCTAAGTCTATGAACGAGGTTTGCAATCATATGTTGACAAGCAAGTAGTTTAATTCTAGGAACGTAAATTGCAAGAATATAAATAAGTAATAGAAAGTAAACCACAATTGACACACGATCTTTTTACCGTAGTGTTCAGAGACTTGTCGGTCTCCCCTAATTTACGTTGAGGTAAGCTCAAACTAATTAGACTGGCTCCACAAATTAAGCCAAGCACCTCGATTCCACTAACAGTAGCTCCTTCCCCTCTCTAGGTAAGTAAACTCCAATATTGACAACTTGTCGGGCCTTCTCACAATCTTCTTTGAGAAGATCACCAAACCAATGATGCCTCCATGCCATCTGGTGTTGACAAACAATAAGAGTAATAGATCAAGTCTCTTGCTTGATCCTCACTAAGTGCAACACATGCAAAGGATACTCAATCCTCTTCTAGATGCAATATATGCAACTAGGTAATTTCTCTCCTTACTCATAAGGTGCAATACATGCACAATTGAGATGAGAAGCTTGCACTAGCTCAAGAGAAAGTAAATGGAGCCACAAGAGTCATCAAACAAGAAACACAACCTTAAATGCTTCTCAAATCACTCAAACATGGCTTATAAGCTCTAAAGGTTTTGCTCTCAAGTGTATGTCTCAAATGGGTGCAGAAGGAACAGCAAAACCTCCATCATTCGGTCTCTTATAAAGCCCCTTAAAAAAACTAGCCGTTGAAACAAAATCAACTGAAAAAGCAAATTCGGACATTCTAATTTACCCAATTTGGGCATTATCATTGGTCAATAGCCATTACATGCCAAATTCGGACATTCTGAATACCCAAGTTCGGACATTCCGAACACTAGCTCCAAAATACAAGTTCTGCCAAAATGTCCTAAAATCAAATTTAGACATTCTATTTTACCCAATTTGAACATTCTCACAGCATAATACAAAAATGATCGTAACTTTTTGCTCCAAAGTCCGATTTGGGTGATCTTAGACTCCATGGAAAGCAATCAAGAGGGCAACAAATTTCACTTATTTTCAAGATCTAAGCAACCATACATATTTTCATAGAACACTAAAACATCAATAAATACACTCTATGGAATAAAGCTAGTGGCCCAAAAAGGCGGTACTACCGACCGAAAATCCAATTGAACACATGCTCTATGAAATATGTATCGGCAACTAGGCAGCAGTACTACTGGACCAACGGTAGTACCAACCCACAGATATGGTAGTGTTGGAATTCAAATCACAAAAAAAACCAAGCAACACATGATCTAGAATGTCACTACTGCATACTAGGGGTGGTACTACTGACTTGAGATAGTATTGACTTCAACATAGCAGTAGTGCCGACTTGAAGGAATTTTCAAAAAGCACATTCTCTAGAAAATATCTACTGCTCCTAGGGGGCAGTACTATTGACTCACGGTAGTACCAGCCTTATAAGGCGGTAGTGGCGATTCCTTTGCCTTGCGTATCCACTTGGAGCTTTCACTTGATGGTGATCATTTTCTCTCCAAGTACGGGTCCTCGTCTTGTGCATCAACATATGATGAACTTTTTACATTGGGATCTTATCTTGATGCTCATCAATACATGATGACATCCTTCATCCTGAACCTTAACTTGATGACCATCAACACATGACGTCATTCAAAGTTTTCATCATCCTTAGACTTAACCTATTTCACCAACTCATGGAATATGTTAGTCCAATATATTTGGTTGTCCCTAATCATCAAAGCATACCATTAATACATAATGGAGAGGCTAGATCCTTTGATCTACTTCTTTGATGATTGGCGACAATCTAATTACCACTTTGAATTTAAATTGATTTGAGTATATTTCAACTACTAAAGCTTCATATACTCATTGGATGTGTCTCAAGGTAAAGATCCTTGATATAACACATCCGGTTATTATTAATCATCAAGTCATATTATTAACACATATGGATAGCCTAAATCTTTTAATCTATTCTTTGATGATTGATGACAACTCAATTTGCAAAATAATTGCATATAAGTATATTTCAACTACAAAAGTTTCATATATTCAATTGATGTATTTCAAAGTAATGATCCTCAATATAGTTGGCAAGAGGAAATGGATCAATACTAATGAAACCATCAAACATAAAGTAAACTCCATTTACATGTGTGCATATGTATGTGTGTGTGTGTATGAATTTGGAACAACATGCACATATCCAACTTGAAATTATTTTGAAGTTTATCCTATATTTAAATCATCATGAGTATATTATAACTACAAAAGTTTCATATGCTCAACGGATTTATTTCAAAGTAATGATCCTTGACATATGGAATGATGGAAAGGGATCAATACTATTGAAACTTCAAGATAAAGAATGAACTCCCCCTAAATATGTGCATTCATGTATATATAGAAATGGAAACAATATGCACATATTAAAGTTGAGACTATGGTGGAGTTTGCTCTTTATTTTGAATCCAAAGTATACATCTAGAAATAATAAAGTTGCATCGGATTCATACATAAAGTTGCATCAGATGCATACCTTTAAGATTTCTATTTTTTATTGCGATGAGACTAATCGAAATTATACGCAATAAAAGAGTCAGTCTCATATAAAGATTTTATCATTAATAACAATGTATATTATTTTCAAGGAATGCAACCACATAGGATAATATTGTGATATTGGATACATACCTTGGAGTTTTCTATTTTTCATCCATATGAGACTAATGGCTATCAAGATTAATAAAGAAGTTAGTCTCATATATACATTTGTCATTAACCACCAAAACCAACCTAATGATGATTGAACATTCAATATTCAGATAGAGTTTTGGAAATATTTTGTTATGATTTTCTTAGTCACACACCTACAAAAGGGTGTCAAACTGGCAATTTAAAATAATTATATCTTGTGGGTAAAGTGAATAATCTCTACAAAGTGTAAAACTATTCGAATAGCTATGTCCCCAGTTATGGACAATGCTTAGGAATTTTACGCAATGGTTAGATTCTATAAAATAAAACTTGTGAGGGATAGCTACATGCTAAGAAAAGGAAATGGTGTATGCTGTGTGCCAATTTAACTTGGAAAATCTTTGAATAACTTATTATTACTGCTATTTGTTTTACTTTTGATTGAAATTTGTTATATTCAAATTCTAAAGTCTGTTTTGTGTAAAGGTAAACATATCAGTTATTCTTTGAATAAGCCTTGTCGATAGTTAGTAGACTTACATGGTGCAATTTGTTGAGTACCCAATATACTCACCCTTGCTATTAACAATGCTACTCTATTATTGAAGACATTCATCAAGATGTCATTAATCAATGAGGACTACTTTAAAGATCATGAAGAACTAAGTTGCGCTACCCTAGTCGATTGCTTGTGGGTATACGGATGGGTTTTACACGAAAATATTCCATTTCCTTCCGTTGTCGTATAATTGAGTTGTTCGCCTCATAAGGCAATAATTGTATGCTTTGATCATAATATCACTACTTTGATATTTATTGTTAATTGCTTCTTTCATAAATATTATGCATATGAAAAGGTACTTCATCAATATTGCCACTATGTGCACTAGCGTGAGTCTAAACTAATAGCTACGACTATAGTGTGGATGAGCAGGCACATGCATGGCACTGATGACATGGTGGTGGGCTAGGCCAGCTAGACCGCAAGGAAGGGAGAGCGAGCTGGATGGGCTGCACGGCTGGGACGAGTGGCGTGGGAGAAAGGCGGCGGAAGCAGGCCGGGCCTGGAGACAGAGAAGAGAGTGGGCTAGGGAAAAAGATTCGGCCCACTCAGCCTTCCAATTTTTTAATTAGATTTTCTATTTAGAAAATACTAAAAAAGCAAAAGAGCAAAAATAAAATAGCAAATGCACTCAAAATTTTTTAGAAAAATCTGAAAAATACTTCCAAGCATAAAAACCCAAATAAAATAATTTTTACAATTGTTGATGTTGGGTTTAATCACATTAAATCATTTTATCTATAAAAATCCTAATTAAGCTTTAATTAGTGGGGAAAATTGGAAATAAAATTAGAGGTCTAAACTATATAAATTTTTTTTGAAGGGTGAAAATTAATATACTCTATATAATATCCACAAGAATTGCCGAGCAGCCGGGGGGCCACGTGTCACCCCCTGGCAAGGCCCCCCTGGAAAATCCGGAAATTGCGATTAGGTCCTTTCGGAAAATTGAAAATCGCGTTTAGGTCCTTCCGGCCGTTTTTTAGGTAAAATAGCCCCGAAAAATATCGAAATTACGTCCAGGTCCCTGCACACGGTTTATAGATGAATTGAAAATCGCGTTTAGGTCCTTTCGCCGATTTTTTTGTAGATTGGACCCGAAAAAAATCGAAATGGCGTTTAGGTCCCGCAACGCAGTTTTCTAAAAAAACAGCCATATTTTTTCCTCGCGCCGCGGCATCGCGCACAGCCCAACCAGATTTTTTTCTCGCGACGCGGCATCGCGCGCAACCCAACCTAGTATATTACATTTCTCCTGTATACACAGCATTTGTGGTACGCTGATGCAAAATATTCTCTCTGTCCCTCGTCTCGGCCGGTCATCTTGGTTCACCAAATCAGTGTCCGAAGACTCCTAACACATCATTTCTGCCCAATTGCTGAATGGATCGGAAGCTTCAACACTTGTCCGCACTCCACAGTCTCATTCAGATGATCATGTTCACAGTATCAGATTTGAATGATGTTTATGCTAGGCGGTTTAGCGTAGATGTCACCGGAAGTAACATCACAGGTGTCAGTGCAAGTAACATCTTGGCAATTTATGGGTCCTTTGTTTGGGAATATATCTGGTGCAACCAGATATTTGGTGCAACCCAACTAACAAAAGATTCAAAAAATTTAAAAAAATCATGGATGTACATCTCAGCTTACCCCATCTACATATAAAATTTCATGATCAAATTCGTCCTGTGCTAGAAGTTACAAAAAAAAAAACAAAATTGATCATGAACAGGAACTGTTCGTGTTCATAATCAAGTTTGTTTTTTTATTACTCTTAGCACAGGATGAATTTGATCGTGAAATTTTATATGTAGATGGGGTAAGCCGATATGTACATACATGATTTTTTTCAGAATTTTTTGAAACTTTTGTTAGTTGAGTTGCACCAAAATTGCACCAGCATGTCTGGTTGCACATGATATTTTTCCTCTTTGTTTCCCATGTGAATTGCCCGTTTTTCATACGTAACGAAATTGAACTTGCACTCTTGTTCGTACAGATATCGGTACAGATTGACTGTTGACGATCCAGGTGCTAATTCGAAGTTCTTGTATACCATGGCACATACAGTACACATATACCCTTCGGGTTATCAGTGTGTCTTGTGCCCGTAAGGCATACTTCCAGGGGTGGAGTTAGGCCTCGGGCCATCCGAGCTCAGACCCAAGGTCTAACCCAAATGTTAGTAGAGAAATATGGATATGCATTTGCAGTTCTTCACAAACCTTAGCTACTCGCTAGCCTCCAGCCCTCCACTCCATAGACCAGAGACCATCTCATGCGACACACCGTTGCTGCTTCCAGTGTCCGGCGACCGGCATCCCGCCCTCAGCCTCCGGCCGCCATCCACCCATCGCCTCTTCGCGGCCCAGCCTGCACCATCGAGTCTTCCTACCCGCCGCCTCCTCCTGACGCCTCTCCGCAGCTTGGCCCGTGGCCCCGCGCCATCGAGTCCAAGCAGGAGCCCGCCTCCGGCCATCGGATAGTACAGAACTGCAGATCAATGTGAGTAGTGTTAACACCTGTAGTTGTTGTTGTTTGGAACCTGGATCACAGTTTTTCCAAATCTAATCGTCGGATCTCGGATGGTACTTGTTGGTGCTGCAGCAATTTTATGGTTGATCTGGAAAGCTAGAGACCAGGCCTGTTTCAAGAACATCTTCGCAATTAATCCATCTCCATGGTAAACTAAATAGATAAAACTAGGTCATCTCCATGTAAACTAAAAATTGACAAGAAAAATAAAGGTCCATGTGTGACAAATTATCAACTGTTCTACTTTGTGTATAACTTGATTGGAATAATGTGTCTCTAGTATCTTCTTCACATTGGAATCCTTCTGGTTCTGGATGAGATGAGCCTGGTATTTTTCAATTTTAGTAAGTGGGAGCGGTATATGTCAGTTGGAATGAAGCTTAAAATAAATGTGGGTGACTGATTGACGGTATTTTTTAATTATGGACATTATTGAGTTATTTTTTTAAGGCTTCAAGCTGATTTTGTTGTTCACATATTGCCTGTTAACCACATATCTTATATGCAGTGGCTAAGCATTTGGTGGCGAAGTCCCATAAGTTAGCTCTTGCTTATGATACTTCCTTGATGTAGCTTGAGCCCCCGTTGGTTCTTCAGGAATTTGTCAACCATGGTATTTTGTATGAGTTTTGTGTGGTCTTTCATTTGAATGTAACCCAATTTCAGATTAACCTTTTGTTTTTGTTATACCTCAATGTCCGTAGTCTATAACATTAGTAATAGTCGTATATTTCTAGCCCGATGCTTATCTAAATCCTAGCTCTGCCACTGCACACTTCTAAGGCAGTAGTAGCAGCAGTAGGAGACAGCAGTGGTACTGTGGTAACTGGTAAGTACATAACAAAGTTTACATGCTTATAGCTAGCGGGAGACGGAGAATTTATTTGAGGAGCTGCAGCTTTTCTGAATTGCTTTCTTAGTTGAAAAACAGATTTTTGCCTTCTAAGTTGAAAAGAGGCCGTAGTTTTTTTATAAGAGATCGTTTAATAAATAATTAATTTTTCTTAATAATAAACTATAAAAACAGGTCCAGTCCAACTTTTAGTTTTTGTTTTTTGTTAGTTATATATAGCTTTTGACTTATGTTGGAAATCGCTTAAAAGCTAAGCTTTTTAGAAAAACTAACATACTTTTTAAAATCTGAAGCTAGGCTTAAGCCCAGCAAGGCTTAAACACGAACGGCACAGTCAAACGACCTTGATGGGCTTCGTGGAAATCTTGGGTTGCGACTGTGTTGGATTTGTTTATCTTGGACCGTTTGAGTTCAGAAATGTCGGCAGCTCAGTAAGATTCAACTTTTCACTGGTGAATAATCGGCTCGTCCTACAGGATGGTTTTTCCTACCAGTACGTGAATGTGTACGACTGTCATCAAATGTGCCTTGAAACTGATGCAAACTAAAATTTTCTAAATTAAATAGAATTTAGAATAAAAAAATATTAATTTGATTTCTATATGATTTTCAAAATAAATCTATAAATAACTAAAATTTAGAATAACAAATTAATTAAGCACTCTTAGGAAGCTTCCATAATAACCAAAAAGATCTGACCGTTTATCTGTCGGGTTTGAGTTATAACAACATTGATTAAAAGAAAGAGTTCATGTAAAGTTCAATCTAAAATTCAGAATTAAGAATAAGAAAAATTAGTAATTTGACTTTCATATAATTTCCAAAGTAAATCCATAAATAACTAAAATTTAGAATCATAATTAAATAAAAATTAGCTAATTAAAATAAAGAATCTATGTCAATTATCAAGTACAAGACAAATTTATTAAATTCTGAAATAAAAAAATACCGAGTTATAACAACTTAAATTAAAAGAAAGAGTTCAATGTCAAGTACAATCTAAATTAACTAAAATTTGGAATAAAAAAATAAAAAATTAGCAATTTGACTAACATATGATTTTCAAAGTATAACCACAAATAAATAAAATTTATAATAATAACTAAATAAAAATTATTAAATTAAAACAAAGAGTATATGTTTCATATAAACCCTATAATAAAATTCAAAATAATAATAAATAAAAATATAAATTTTCATATGAATTTCTAGCCTAAAACTGAAAAATGCACCCTAATTACAATAAAAATATATGCAAATTCAGAATAAAAATTAAAGAGGTGATTAGAAATTTGATTTGTATGACCTCCAAAGTAACATCTATAAATAAAAAAAATTCTGAACAACAGTTAATTACTTCATCTAGGATGGTAGGTCGTATTTTCTCTTGGCATATAGATTAAGGTGATATTGAAAATGAATAGAATATCCCTAATTATTATTTATAAACGCTATACAATGCATACATATAGAAGATATAAAGTATAGCTCGAAATTTGTTTGGGGTATAAAAGGAAATCACATTAATTTTTATTAGAATATAAAATACAATAATATTTATCAACAAGACGGTTCAAAAATACACACTATTTTTTTACAGAGTGATTTTTAGTTAAGTATAAACAAAATTAACTAAAATTTAGAATAAAAAATAAAATTAGCCACCATATGAATTCGAAAGTGAACCCTAAAATGAAATTTTGAATAACAATAAATGAAATAGAAAATGGATTTTTATGCCAACTACAACCTAAAAATAAAAGAAAAAATCCATCCAAAAACATGCAAATTATGGATAAAGTAAATGATGATTAGATATTTGATTTGTATAAAAATTAAAATGCTAAATTTCAAAAATATTAAAATTCGTAATAAGAAATATTACCTGTACTAATTATAAACTGCTAAAAAATTCACATTAATCAAGAAAAAAGATTTAGCGACCATCTAACATAACCAGGTTATAGTGGCCATCACGTACAATTCAAATTAATGGACCTTCGAGTTGACCACTAGTTAAAATTTTATGACTTTACTTGTTATTTCCTTTTGCTTCCACAACAAAAGCCTAGTAAAGCCAATTTTAGAGAGAGAATAGTAAGTACAAACTAGTCGTATAGCATCATGTTCTTTAGTTAATGGCCAAAGTTTGATTCACACTAATGCTAAGTTTAGGTGAATTAGACGTGTATATTTTTTATGGTACACTAAATTTAATACGGATAATTTATTCTTTTCGATCTAATAGATCACATTAGCTAGTATTTATTTGTACTTACTCCAGTATAGAGTAGTAAAAATACTCTCAACAAATCAATGCCTATATTGAAACCTGGAAATTGCAATCCTACCCATATGTGTATACTATGCTAGTCCCACAATCAATACTAGCACACATATTCAACATTGACATATCACATCCATATACAAAAGAAAGTGCAGAGTAGCATAATATAGTTAACAATCGAAATAAGTCAAACCTGGCTAGTCTTTACAACAAAAGGGACAGCTGGCCAAATAGTGTCATACAACAAAAGATTGCAGTGGAAATGAGAACAACAAGACCACAAAATCTAGCTAGCATGCCTAGCCCTCCCACAGGCAACTGATTGGGCACAACCTAGAAAGCATCATCTTCATCACCAAAGTCCGCAGCGTAAAATTATTTGCATGATGGGTCTCCAACTCCATCTTCTTAATATGTTCAACAAGCAATATTGAGTATTCAAATCGTGCTCCGTAAGACTTCTAAGTAACAAGTATATATATAGCAAATAAGGCTATGACAAGTGATATGGCTATACTACCATATCTCCATTTGCACAAAGCGAGATTTATTCATCAATAACAAGTAGTATGTTGCAACCAAAACATTTGATAAAACATAAGTATTGTAAACAATAAATGGCTTGCTGTCACAAACATTAAAATTTGATAAAGTTCTCTTGCTGGTGAAACCATGCATAGATTTCCTATCCATACACTCCCAAACCAATTATAATAATACAAAAATACTTATTGTAGGATATAATCAAGTAATGTCCATAACTGAGGACATGTCTATTTGAATATACTACGCTCTGCAGAGGTTGTACTATTTTACCCACATGATATGTTCATTTTTATTATCCATTTGACACACTTCCATCGGTGTGTGACTAAGAAAATAATAGCAAAGCTTTTATATTGCTGACCCTAACAACAAACCACCCTATGGTCTGCATTTTGAGGTGTGTAGTGCCCTTCAATCTCAATAGCCATAGTTACGTTGATAAGCTTTGCGTACCTCACAAAAGCTCCTATGAACATTGACATCATGTTCCATGCCCGCACTAGTGCAAACATACCTATCATCTACTACTTGCGGTTGTACTACTAGAACCTGGCAACTTATTATGCTATGGTATTCTCATAAAGGCACATGTGACTGTACAAATATACTTAGGTCCATGGCACAATAGATTGGTCCATAGTGACCCAAGCGAGAATGCCACAATTCAACATCTTGTGCAACTGCACCAGTCTCTAGCACCACTTGCCCAAGTCTAAAACATGTTTTCATTTTATTTCTTAACCAAAGTAATAGGAGTATTCCAATCTGGGCCATAACATGGGTATATCCCATTTCAAAACATTTTCATCACGAGCTCACTTAGATTTTCTTGTATCGATATATGAGCATTGCTAAGTATCTACCACATAACTACATCTAAAATTCTACAATTAAAGGTAGAAGCAATAGATATAATTACTAAGGTGACAACAGGAGGGTGGAAAATATCATAGAGAATCTATGCAACAAGTAGGTGTAATTGCCAACTATTCAACATAGCGAGTTTGTTAAAATTAAACGCATGCATAATTGTCGGGGATTGGGTATTCCCTATAGCGACCATCGTACCCCGGCGGCTGGTCAGTTGCCGACCATGCTTACCCTTGGACGGTGTCCCCAAGGAAGATCCTTGGGTAGACCGACCTGCAGGCCTATCCCGTCTTCAGCTAAGCTCGCTCCCGAGCATGCTTGCTTGGGGGAATGCGACCAACGACCAGGTTCGAAGAAGAGACCTCGGGCATAACCGAAAAGCCGGGCACGGTCCACGAAGGCGACGTGGCATTAATCACTCGGCGGCTTGAAGGACCGTATGGCCACGATCTAAGCCCACTACGCCCACGTTACGGTATGGCGAAAAGCAAGGGAACAGTTTCACCCACGTCTAGGAGCAGTGGTGGCACGTCGCTCCGTAATAAATGATGTAAAGCTATAATCGTCTATAAATACCCCATCGCGTGTAATGTTGGCCCCGGGACTTTTTCTTTGGAAAATCGAGAGGAAGAACACATCTGTAAGAAATAGAGAGAGAAGGGAGGCCTGGTGCCCCCGAGCAAGCACTTGTAACTCGCCTTTGGGAATTAGTGAAGCTGCTGGACATAGGGTTGTTATCTCCCCAGCGAGAGGCCCGAACCAGGATAAAATCCTCCTGTCTGCTGTGTTGCCCCGACCATCTCGATCCTAGCTCGACAGACCCTCAGATGCTATACCCTCCACGGAAAAGGGGCCCTAGGTTGATCCCTCATTCAACAAGTAAGCTCGGCGGGGGACCGGTTTCCGAATCACTGATAGCTGGCACCGTCCGTGTGGATCGATTGAGTCCTTTCACGAAGAATCCCTGAGGATGCCGAATTCTCAATATGATCAAGACCTCTGCGTCTTCGATGACGTGGAGGATGACGACATGTACTACGCCAGCGAAGGCGTGGTTGGTGTGGTTGATCCGGAAGGCCACTCTGAATCCGGGAGTCTTTCCCCGGTAGTTGCAGCGCGAGAGCATTTCCTCCACTCGCAGCATGATACCCTCACTACTGAGGAGGAGCCTAGCGATCTCCGCGACGGTCTGGGCGTTCCTGGCCGCCCTGAGTGCAGCCGTGGGACCGCGTCGCGTGGAGATACCATGATGTCGCCCTCGCAGTCCCAGTACTCCTGCAGTGTCAATATGGCGGGAAGAGAAGAAATTCACGAGGTCGAGTCCCCGGAGACTGCTCGTCGTCATCAGAACGATGCGGTCGAGATTCATCCAGAGTTGTCCCTAGACAAGACCCTGGCAACCATCCGCCGCCAAGCACACGGAAAGGCGGATGCCAGGATTTGTAACATCCCAAAATTTGGAGTTTTGGAATGTTTAAAATAGAAAATGAACCATTTGCATTTTCTTGGAATTAATCGAAGCTTAATTTGAATTTTGCAATTATGAGAAGATTTAATTTGATTAATCTATGCATCAAATCAAAGGTTTCTAGTTTTTATTGGGTTCCTTGTGCTTCAAGGATTTTTTTTGTATTTTTGGAGATTTTTACGAATTTATTTGCCATTTATTTGAATTTATTTGGATTTACTTGAATTTCTGGAATTTAAATTAATTCGGAAAACGTTTTTAATTTCTCAAAACTCTTTCGGGCCGAATTTGCCTGGCCTGTTCCTATTCCCTCGACCCAGCCCATCTCCTATTCTTCCGCCCTGCCGTTTTAGCCCGTCGGCCTACTTGACCAGCGTCTTGAGTCACCGATCCATGACGCGTGTTTGGCTCGGATGGAGCCACGTCGCCCGCGCCGCCGCCCGCCGAAACCCTAACCCTAATCCCCTCCAGATTCCGCGTGCCACGCCGCCGCTCGGTTTCCACACTTGGCACGCCTCCCCAGGGCTATTTAAAGCCCCGAGGACTACCGTCCGAGGTTCGCCACCTCCTCCCGCACCCGCCGCCCTACTCCTCACCGCCGGAGACCTCATCGTTGCGCCGTACGAGCTCGCCGAAGTGCGCCGCCACCCGAAGCTCTTCTCCGCCGTCTCCTGGCCGCTCCGGTCATCCTCCGTCGTCGCCATTGGCACGGGTGAACTCATCGCGTCGAGCTCTTCCAGATCCACCAAGTCTTGCACTCGATCCGTCGCTCGTTCGCTGCAGGTTCTGTTGTCTTCTTCGGCTCTGGTGAGTGCGTCACCGCCCCTCGCCGTCGAGTTCCTTCGCGAGTTCTTGGCCATCCGATCGCCACCGCACGCGCCAGATCGTGCCACGTCTTCGCCGTGCCTTCCCCGCCTCAATGTCGTCCGATCAGGCCAAACTGTCGGATGTGCGCCGCGTGTCCGTCCCCGTCAGCCTCCCCGCGTGGCAGCTGCATCAACGCCCCGCAGTCAGCCCCGTCAACCCTAGCCGCCGCGTGGCCTTCCATGTGGGCCGGTCTGCCGCGTTGCCCCTAGGTCGCCTCGGTGCTCCCAGTCTACGGTGGACCGAGTCTCTGACTCATGGGTCCCACCTGTCAGCCAAACACCCTTTTTCCTTTTTCTGAATTTTCCAGAAAATCCAAAATTTCAGCCAATCCCGTGCCGACACGTGTCACCCCTTGGATTTTTCTCTGAATTAAATCTTCTGGGAGCCTATTCTCCTTCGTCCGAACTCCGATTGGAGTGATTCAAATTTCTAAATTTTTGTAAAATCGAGCTCTACATTCCAGAGCCATTTATTTTCAGTTTTGAGCTTGTTTGCTTCTCTGTTTTGTGTTTATTTGGTTTCGTTGCTTTATTTTCCGGTAGACACGAACCCCGAAGAAGCGAATGGAGACTTTGAGGACCAAGATTCAGCGCTTGAACAGCAAGGCAAGTCGTAACCTTTGATCATATCGAACCCATGTTTGCAAAAGTAATTTGTTTTATACAATTGCATGCTATTTGTGTATCAATGCTTAGTTTTGGGAGTAGCTATTCACCTGTTTGCCATTATGTCCCCTTGATTATTGGAATGTCATGTATCCATTGTAACCTTAGGTTGGGACATTATTAGTTGGACATAATCATAGTACCAACATGGGGTTATCGTAGCTATGCTTAGCCATGCTTAGTTGTCCGATGGGATTCATATCACCTGTGAATTAATGTTAATCTTGACTTAATGAGATATCGAATTATGGCTGTTGACCACTGTTGTAAAACTTGTTGTACCATGGCAGGGGATGCCATTGGTCTTGGTTGAACAAAATGTTTTCCCTCGGGCAAGTGATCGTGCAGTAAAGGGGGTGTTGTCTAGCACATTGGGATGTGGCTGTCTTGCCTGAGACAATTTAAGGACTTAATCTTATGTGCCATTGAACTGGGCCTAACCGTGCAACCACAAGTCCGGTATGGGACGGACCTAGCTAATTAATTTGCAATGTCTAGTCTTGAGTATTGCCAATTGTTGGTGTGGGTTCCGGGATGGACGGGTAGACTCACATTGCTCAAGAGGGGGCCTCGAGGGGCGAAACCTTAGAGGGCAGTACCGAGTTTAGACATGCATTGTAAAGGCTTTGCAGTGATATCTCTATCGACACACCAAAGGAAGTGTGTTCGTAACGCTTGGCACTAAGGGATGATCATGTCTTGTGGGTAAAGCTGTACAACCTCTGCAGAGTGTAAAACTATTCGAATAGCCGTGTCCGCGGTCATGGACAAGCCCGGGGATTTCACACGGGGTATAGAGTGTTTCTTGAAATGTGGAACTGTTGGGATGTGAACAGGGAGTTCACTGTTGTTTTGTTGTCTCAAGCTATACTGTTGAATTGTGGGGTTGATACTTGTTTCGAATGATGTAGGGTGATGCCTCGTCATTCTGTTCATGTTGTCTACCATTGATTTACCAGTTATTTATTATTGATTTTATCAATCTGCCTTCAATCTATTTATTGTATTTAAATTCAAGTTATTGCTTTCTGCAAATGAATCATATGACTATCCTTTATCAAGCCGTGCATGAATATATTGCATCATTTCCCTACGGCTTGCTGAGTACGTTTGTACTCACGGCTTTACGCCCTTGTTGTTCAGTTGCTGAGGAAGGACCAGGTAATGAGTATCAAGAGGAGGAGTACTATGAAGACTATGTCGACTAGGAAGCATTTTCCCAGACGATTGCCTGTGGCATGTCGAATGGCCCAAGTTTTTTTATTTCCGCTGCAACAGTTTTATTTGTTTCTTAAGCCATGAGGCATTGGTGTATGAACCTTGACCATAAGGTCGTTTGCTTTATTCAATAATAATTTGCTTCTTCTTAGTTATTTCGATGTATGGAACGATATGTCATCTATATTTCCACTGTGTGCACTAGCGTGATCCTGGACTAGTGCAGTATACACAGAGGGTTTCGGATTTGCATATCCGGGTCCCGACAGGATTAGGGACCCGGCTCGCGAAGATCCCAGCAAGCACCACTCCCAGGAGCACGTGCGCGATCGTCGGCCAAGGTCGCCTCCCTCCGCTCCCCAGAGGGCCGAGCGGCTGCAAGCCATGGCGATGGTCGTGCGCAGTTTCCGGAATTTCTCCTGTCAGGCGGACCTGGAAGCCATGGGGGCGGTCGTGGCTGAAAATCTAGAAAAGCTCACCACCGACATGGGCCTCCCAGGGTCCCCTGGCGGAGAGAGGCCCGAGTGTTTCCCGGGACCGTAAGAGCCATTCCCCTATTCGCTCTCGTCGCAGCGTCTCCCGAAGTCCTGCTCAGGAGGGCCGCGGGATGCAAGATCGGCGCCGTGCGGACGTTCGGAGCGGTTCTCGGACGGCCTCGCGGGTTCGAGGGCACGCTCCGTCCGTTTATGGGCTCACCGAGTGTTCTACATCGGGGCTACCTTCGTCGCGCCGGTACGGAGATGTATTCTCCCATCTCACCCCGTGCATAAAGGACCATCGTGACGCTAACCATCATGGTCACCGCGCCTGGAGGGGTCGCCACGACGGCCCGGTGTTCGGGTGCCGGGCCTTTTCGGCGTCCCTCCGCGACGTCTCGTGGCCGAGCAAATTCAAGCCCGGCCACATCGAGCGGTTCAACGGGACTAAGAACCCAGACGAGTTCCTTTCAATCTACTCCACCGCCATTCTGGCAGTTGGGGGGACGAGGGGGTTATGGCCAACTACCTCCCCACAGTCCTTGACGGTTCCGCTAGGACGTGGCTCTTCAATCAGAAGGAAGTGTCGATTCGCTCGTGGAGGCAGCTCTGCGAGGCGCTCCGGGCGAATTTCTAGAGCTGCTACACTCGCCCAGGCAAGGAGCGCGACCACGAGCATCTCGGATGAGGCGGTCATCCGTGCCTTCAAGTTCGGGGTTCGCGACGTCCGCTTCACGCAAGACCTGGAGATCCACCCAGACCTTTCGGCCAACGAGCTGTTCCGCATGGCCGACCGTTACGCGAACGCCGACGAAGCGGTCCAATGGAAAAAGATGCTGGATGAAGGCAAGCTACCGCCTCAACCGGGCTTGGAAGACTCCTCGAGCAAGAAGCACCCGGGCTCCGTGGAGAAGAAGATCAAGAAGAAGAAGAGGTCATCCGCACCGAACATGGTGGCCGCCGTCGAGCATCGTCCGCCGCGGGCTCTGCCGACTCAGCAGCCCGAGGGCGGGAGGGGCTGGCCACCTCCGCGGCGCAACGACCAAGGTCGCGAAAGAAGGAGTGCTCCTTCGGACGACCACTATTGCTCGCTCCATCAGGCTGTCGGACACGACCTTCGCAATTGCCGAACCTGGGCGTTCTGCCTGGAGAAGTTCTACAACAGCCAAGGTCCTATGCCCACGCTCTCGGGAAAAGGGGAAGGCGGCAAGGGAAAAGGCCTCGCGGACAAGGACGACAACATGGGGTACCAGGAGCCCCATAACCACATAGCTATCATATTCAGGGGCTCCTCGGCGTACAAGTCCCGCAGGGACCTGAAGGAGGCAGCACGGGAGGTGTATCACATCGCCCAGGGCAAGCCCCCTGTGCAGCAGCTCAGGTGGTCCGAGCTGTCGGTTACTTTCTCCAAGGATGATTGTCCCCTTGGAATGACTAAGCCTTAGAAGCTCCCGTTGGTCGTGAGCTCGACCATCAGCAATATTAGAGTGGGACGGGTTCTCATCGACAGCGGGAGCTCCTTAGATCTCATATTCGCTATGGTCCTGGACGAGATGCAAGTTCCTCGGTCCAAGATCAAAAGCATAGCCGTCCCGTTCTTCGGGATCGTCCCGGGCACCTCGATCAAGCCTCTTGGTCAGATCGTCTTGCCCGTGATGTTCGGGAGCCTCAGCAACTTTCGGACCGAGATGATCACCTTCGAGGTCGTCGACTTCAAGTCGGCCTACAATGCCATCCTCGGCAGACCGGCCTTCTCTAAGTTCATGGCCGCCACGCATCATGCTTATCAGTGTCTGAAGGTCCCCGGTCCGAAAGGAGTTATCACCATCAGAGGGGACCATAAGGCAGCCTTGAATTGCGATGAGAAGTCGCTCGATATGATCGGACAGCTGCCTCAGCGTGGCCCCGACCAAGAGCCGATGCACTCCCGGCCCAGAGTTGCCCTCCAGCCCGGAGGAGGAACTAAGGCGGTCCCGCTATGCGACGCGGACCTGACCAAGGTTTTGCATTTGGGATCTTCCCTAGATCCCAAATAGGAACTCGAGCTCGTTACTTTCCTCCGAAGGAGCGCAGACGTGTTCGCTTGGGAGCCGTCCGACATTCTCGGAGTCCCAAGGGAAGTAATTGAGCACAGGCTAGCTGTTCGGCCTGATAAAAAGCCCGTGCATCAGAAGCTCAGGCGTTTTTTCCCGGAGAAGCAAGCAATTATCCGGGACGAACTCGACAAGCTCCTCAAAGCCGGCTTCATTCGAGAAGTCGAGCATTCGGAGTGGCTGGCGAATCCGGTCATCATCAAGAAGAAGGGTGGCAAGTGGCGCATGTGTGTCGACCACACCGGCCTGAACACCGCCTGCCGGAAGGACAACTTTCTGCTGCCGCGCATAGACCAGCTAGTCGACGCGACGGCAGAGTCCCAAGTGATGAGCTTTTTGGATGCCTACTCGGGCTATCACCAGATCAGCTTATCCCCTGGGGACGAAGAGAAGACCTCCTTCATCATGCCGTTCGGCACGTTCTGCTACACGACCATGTCTTTCGGTCCGCGGAATGCCGGGACGACCTTCCAGCGCTTGATGCAGAAGACCTTCCCAAATCAGATAGGCCGGAATCTGGAGGTATATGTAGATGACATCGTGGTGAAAAGTAGGCTCACCTCGGGTCATGTATCCGACCTCGAGGAAACATTTTGTAACCTCAATAGACACCTAATAAAACTTAATCTGGAAAAATGTGTCTTTGGGGTGAAAGCGGGAAAAGTGCTCGGCTATCTGATCGGGCCACAAGGCATCGGAGCAAACCCAGAAAAAATCGAGACCATTGAAAGGATGCGGCCTCCGAGCTGTGTAAAGGAGGTCCAAACCTTGACCGGACGCATGGCGGCTTTGAGTCGCTTTATTTCCCGGTCAGGCGAGCGCGGGCTGCCTTTCTTCAAGGCGCTCCGCAGGCACGAGGGCTTTGCATGGACGGAAGAAGCTAACCGCTCCTTTGAGGAGCTGAAGCGGTACCTGTCCAGCCTGCCTGTCTTGGCCACGCCAAGGTCGGGGGAGGCGCTCCTGCTGTATCTTGCGGCAACCCCCGAGGCTGTAAGCACGGTGTTAGCAGTTGAGTGAGATGGGGCGCAGCAACCAATATACTACGTCAGCGAGGTCTTGCACGGGCCAAAGGAGCGGTACCCTGAGGTCCAGAAGCTTTTATACTCGCTGCTCGTGGCTTCGAGGAAGCTGCACCACTACTTTCAAGCTCACAAGATCGTCGTCCCGAGCAACTTTTCACTTAGGGAGATCCTAAGGAATCAAGACGCAGGCGGCCAGATAGCGAAGTGGGCTATGGAGCTCGCCGAGTTCGACATCCACTTCTCGGCTCGCACAACGATCAAATCCCAGATCCTGGCGGACTTCGTAGCGGAATGGACGAATCCGGTCCCGCCCGCCATCGAGCCTGGTGGGTCCGAAGCTAGTCGCTGGACCATGTACTTCGATGGGTCCCGAGCTTTCGAACACTCGGGGGCTGGTGTCGTGCTGGTATCCCCTCAAGGGGATCAACTTCAGTACGTCATTCAATTGCACTCCGCCGCGACCAACAACGCGGCAGAGTATGAAGGCCTCCTGACCGGGCTACGAGCGTGCAAGGTGCTCAGAGTCCAGCGACTAACTGTGAAAGGCGATTCGCAGTTGGTCGTCAACCAAGTTAACAAGGTGTATCAGTGTTCCGCTCGCTCAATGGCGCTTTACTTGGTTGAAGTGAGGAAGATGGAGCGGTACTTTAGAAATTTCGAAGTACTCTACATCCCTAGGAAGGACAATTCCCTGGCCGATCATCTTTCCAAGGTCGGTTCCTTGCAGATGCTCACCCCGCCGGGGGCGCTCGTCGAGCATCTGCACAAGCCCTCCATTCCCTCTGTAGAGGAGGCACCCTCTCAGATGCCCGCCCCGCCGGGGGCGCTCGTTGAGCATCTGCACAAGCCCTCCATTCCCTCTGTAGAGGAGGCACCCCCTCAAATGCACGTCCCACCGGGGGCGCTCGTCGAGCATCTGCACAAGCCCTCCATTCCCTCTGTAGAGGAGGCACCCCCTCAAATGCACGTCCCACCGGGGGCGCTCGTCGAGCATCTGCACAAGTCCTCCATTCCCTCTGTAGAGGAGGCACCGGAGATGTGCGGTAACGTCTCCCTCCTCGAGCATGGTGCAGACTGGATGATGCCATTCGTTCAGTATCTTGCCCATGGGACACTGCCCGAGGAAGAAGCCGAGCGTTACCGGCTTATAAGGTGGTCCTCTCCATATAAGCTAATTGAGGGCGCCTTATACTGCAAGGGGGCACTTGGACTCCTCTCCAAGTGCATATCTCGGGAAGAGGGCAATTTCCTTCTCAGAGATATCCATGAGGGGATATGTGGAGCTCACTCGTCCTTCCGGACGCTCGTAAGCAAAGCCTTCTGTTTGGGATACTATTGGTCGACAGCCTTAGCCGACGCTCGGGCGCTTGTGGCGACTTACCGGGCATGCCAGTTCCATGCCCGCAAGGTACACCAGCCGGCGTACGTGCTTTAAACTATCCCGCTCTCATGGCTGTTCTTGATCTGGGGGTCGATATTCTCGGACCTTTCCCCCACGGTCGAAGGGGATGCAAGTTCTTGCTCGTGGCCATCGACACCTTCTCTAAGTGGATCGAGGCCTAGCCCGTATCAACCATTTCAGCTCAAGCAGCTAGGAGGTTTTTTCGCAGCAACGTGGTGACGCGTTTTGGAGTCCCCAATCGTCTCATCACGGATAACGGCACTCAGTTCACTAGTGAGCTGTTCCAGGCCTACTGCGAAGACATCGGGACAAAGGTCTGCTTCGCCTTTGTGGCTCATCCGTAGAGCAACGGAGCGGCCAAGCGAGCGTATGGCCAAATCCTTCAGGGGATCAAGAAGTGGGTCTTCAAATACCTCGCCCGGCACAACGGGTCGTGGGTGGACGAGCTTCCTTCCATCCTCTGGTCTGTCCGCACCACGGCGAGCAGAGCCACGGGAGAGACACCTTTCCAACTCGTCTATGGTGCAGAGGCCATCCTGCCCGCCGAAATTGTGCTGAGATCCCAAAGAGTGCACCTGGTTGATAGCATCGACCAAGAGCTTGAGCGTCTCCTCGACCTCGACCTCGCTGAGGAGGCGCGTGAAAGAGCGCTGCTGCGATCTGTCGTCTACCTGCAAGCTCTTCGTCGGCATGCGGCTAAGTCGATTCGGCCCAGGACCTTGCAAGTTGGCGACATCGACCTACGTCAAATTCAGGACACGTCGAAGGCCAACAAGCTCTCCCCTAGGTGGGAAGGTCCATTCACGGTCATCCCGGTGGCACGCCCGGGGGTTGTCCGCCTGGCAATGGAAGACGGTCGAGTGCTCGCGAGCTCTTGGAGCATCGACCAGCTGCGCAAGTTCATTATCTAAACCCATATTCACTTTTGTATGTTGCGCTAGATTAGCAGTTTTCTTAAGAAAAAAAAACTTCGGTTCCCTCGCCCACGCGAAATCTGTTACCTCCAAGAATTTGTGAATGCTTTCAAGGTCATTGCCCGTAGGTAAGCCGATTCAGTCTCGCACAAGGGCATGCCTTTTCCTCACAATCTTGGTGATGGGACGAGCGCGTCGGGCAGGAACGTTCGCTCCAAGCATCTTTACTCTAAGGTCAGGCTAGCGCGCGCGCCTACAGGGTGCCACGACCAGCGCCCGGTCACTAAAATCGATCGCCAAAGGTTCCAGTCTCTATAAGCCGACTATGATCCGCAGTAGTTTTTTGCTGCACGATTTCGGTTGCATACAGACACCCTTTCGGTCGGTCCAGGGTTTTAGTTCGATTCGCATGCGTTTGGTCGTCACGCACTTCATTGGCCAACCGCGCGTTCTTCCTCGCCAAAGACCATGCTCACAAATCAGGGGTATGTGTCCAAGGCGCTAAGGAAATCGAGGCCTCGCACGTTCTCCTCTGCCGACATAGCCCATGCTCGCAACACGGAGAAGTTGGTGACTTGGTCGATGGAGCAACGCGCATTCTCCTAACTCTCCTGCGAATGAGCTCGTGCTCGCAACTTAGGTGCACGACCTTCATTCGCAGCGGGGGCTCGGTAGGAGCGAACTACCGCAATAACGTTTCTTCCAAAAAAACATCGCCAAGTGCCTCATTCTAGCTCATGATCGTATTTTGTCTCTCTTTCGGGTATATGCCACCCGTGTCAAGCTCTTTACTTATCTACCTTTCGGGCACGCGTCGCCCATGCCTTGCTCTAACTTATACTCCTATCTGCCTATCTTTCGTTGTTTGCCTTGTGTTCGTTATTTGCAGGTAATAACCAGAAGGACCCAAAAGCAACGATGCAGAAGACAAAGCCTTTGGGGGGAAATATGCTTCATTTGCATCATCAAAAAACAGAAGAAAGAAAAGAAAAAAAACTCCTCTATGCGCCGGGCTTTGTTCCTCTAAGCACCGCGGAGAGCTTCTACCTCAGCTCGTTAATCTTGTCCTCAAGGTCGATCACCTTCCGCCGAGCTTCCCGTCCATCGCGGGCTTCCTGGTGGAGTTGCTCTGTCTCCTCCTTGCCTTGATCAACAAGTTCGGTAGCCTCCCGCGTAGCCCGGCCTAGCTCTGCCACCTTCGCCTCGAGGACTTGGGAGTGCTGTTTTTCTGCTCGAGCTCGCGAATTTTCCCCTTGTACCCGGTAGCGTCTTCCTCGGCCTAGCGAGCACTCTTCTCAGCTTGGCGGCATCTCTCTAAGATCAGCGCATCCCGAGCCTTAAGCTCGTCTATTCGCCGCTCGAGCTCGGTTATCCGGGCATCATATTCGGCGTTCTGCTTAGCCACGACCTCGGGAGGAACTGTCGCTGAGTCAAAGTCCATCATGGTCTTTTGAATAACCTGCAGGCAAACAAAAGAGATCTCAGGCACCTTCCCCCCAAGGCGCGAAAATAAGAAACTACCGACAAGAAAAGAAAGTATGCTCACCCGGCCAAGGCGCATGCAGAGGTTGTCCTGAAAGCTCTTGGCGACATCTGCCCCCCGAAGAGCCGCAAGTTCCCTACAAGCGACGTCGGCGAGGGGCTCCAGCCTTCCGCCCAAGCAAGGATCTCGGCCGGGATGTCCCCAGGATCCTTCCAAGAAGGCAGATCGCTCGAAGACGATGCGTCATTCCCCCGGGCACGTAGTCCGCCCGGAGAAGTCACGCCTCCCTCCTGAGCGGCTGGTCCGCTCAAGGTCTTATCGCTGTCCGCCCGAGCAGGCTATTCGCTCGGGCGCTTCTCGCCCTTGTCCCAGGCAGGTGGTTCGCCTGGGTATCCCGTGCTTTCTTGTGTAGTCTTTGTAAGATCGAGGATGCTGACTAGAGGGGGGTGAATATGCGGCTTTAAAATTTTCTTAGACGTTTAGATAAAATCTCGCCTATTTATCCCTATGTCAAAACCTAAACAAAAATCAATGCGGAAATGATAAACTAAGGTTTTGACAATTAAGGCCTAAATCAACTAGGCTCACTAGTGCACTAACTAAATTAGGTCTCTACACTAGAATTGCTAGGTTGAACAAGTAAGCAAAACTAAGCAATTCTAACATAATCAAGCAATCAATAATATAGCAATAAAGTAAATGCTTAAATATAAATAAGACAAGAGACACGATACTTTTTACCGTGGTGTTCGGAGACTTACTGGTCTCCCCTAATCCACGTTGAGGCTAGCCCAAACCACTTTGGACCGGCTCCACGAATTGAGCACCCGCCTTGATTCCACTAGTGGTTGCTCTTTCCTGCTCCGGGTAGGCGAGCACCGACCTTCACAACTTGCTGGGGCTTCTCACAACCTCCGTCGAGAAGCTCACCGCGCACGACGCCTCCACGCCATCTAGGTGTCGGCAAACACTAAGAGTAACAAGCCAAGCCTTTCCACTTAAACTTCACCTAGTGCAACACATGCACTCCGGTGATTACCGAGTGCAACACATGCACAAAGATCCCCTCAAGTGCAACACATGCACAAGAGGCTCCCAATCCACTTCTAATTGCAACTCATGCAATTAGAGCTCACTCTTAGCTCAAGAGAATGCAAATCAACACCAAAGAGACTCTACACAACAAACTCTAACTCAAAAGCTTCTCAAATCACTCAAATATTGCTCTATGAGCTCTTGGGGTTTTGCTCTCACAAGAAGACCTCAAATGGGTGTTAGAGCAGCAGTAAAACCCTCCCCTTTCGGCCTCTTATAAAGCCCCTCAAAGAAACTAGCCGTTTGGGGGCAAAATCGGAAAAAACACTCAATTTTCGGTATTACCGCCATGTAAATCCCGGTAGTACCGGCCTCAGCGATAACGGATAGTTCTAGGCATTAAAAGCACAAAAAATAGCCGTTGCTACAGTACCCCGGTACTACCGACGTGTAAATCTCGGTAGTACCGACATTTTTCGCCCCAAAAACTCAAAAACATTGTTCTGGAAAATAACTACCGGCCTTCTACCGCTGGGGCGGTACTACCACTGTGTAAACCTCGGTAGTACCACTGTTTCAACAAGAAAAACAGTCATAACTTTTTACTTCGAACTCCGATTTAGGTGATCTTGAACTCTATGCGAAGCTTATCATGAGGGCTACAATCTTCACCTATTTTCAAGATTTAAGCAACCATAGATATTTTTAAATATCACCAAAACAAAACTCTAATGTAGTCATTCAAGTCTAAAATCTAATTTTTCGAAATCCCTCACATAGATTTGATCAAGGACATGACTACAAGCTAGGAAGAATCAATAAGATCAAATCTTGAGCCATGTGATGATCAACTCATGATCAAAACTATTTTGCAAAACACATTTGCAAATTCTAATCACATGCTCCAAAAATCAAATGAACACCAATATTTTGCAAAACACATTTGCAAATAATCCGAAAAGGTATAAGATCAATCCTCTAGCCATGTAAGGATCGACATATGATCCCGACACTTTGCAAAACACATTTGTAAATGTCAACACATGCTTTAGGATTGAAACCTATAACCTCTAGCTTATTTGCAAACCACATTTGCAAATAACAAATCAATATTTTGCAAAAAACACATTTTGCAAACACAAAACAAAAACTTTACTTAACCTTTGTGATGATCAACACATGATCAAGTCACAAGCTAAAACACCGATGCATGAGCTCTCACCTTTTGAAACATATGCAAAACTTAGCTCCAAACAAAAACCAAATAAACCAAATTACATGAGCTATCTCCCTTTTGCAACACATGCAAATTCATAGCTCCATGTAAAAACCAAATCGATTAAGATTCAATAAGAAGCAAGCATGAGCTCCCTAATTTACAACACATGCAAATACTTAGCTCATGCAAAATTCAAACAAGAGAGTGATCTAGAGTGAACCAGATTGAGTTCATCAATACATGATGAAGCTCAAGCTAAAAGACTTAACCCCTCTTAATAGTACGGCACCTAACTAGCAATCCGGTCTCCCATCCAAACACCGAGACCGGTAAAAGATTAGGAAAACATCCTTAGCCCTAACTAATTATACCTTTGCCTCTAGCATATCCACTTGGAGCTTTTATGATTTCTATCATCTTCTCTCCAAGCCGGGTTCTCTATTCTTGTTTATCAACACATGATGAATTTCCTCTCTTCTTCTTCTCTTCGGGATAACTTCTTGAAGCTCATCAACACATGATGACTTCTTCTTCCCTGATTCTTTATTTTCTTAGACTCAACCTACTTCACAACTCTTAGAAGATAGTTAGTCCAACACACACGGTTGCCTCAATCATCAATTGCACTCCATTAACACATAATGGATGCCCCCGAGATTGATTGAGCACAACCCAAAGATAATTGATTAAAAGATTAATTGTGTCTTGAGTAAACTAATGCAAATACTTTATTATACTCAAGAGCTTTCTATTGCCCTAGGATCAACAAAGTGAACCATCAACTCATGATTAGTTTTTTGTTGATTTAATGACAACCGAACACAATTTAAATTGAATTTAAATTGTCATGAGTATATATTAACTACACAAGTTTCATATACTCAATGGATTGTTTCAAAGTCTTAATCCTATATGTTATTTGGCAAGAGAACATGGATCAATACTATTGAAACATCAAGTTAAATTGTGAACTCCCCCAGATATGTGCATTCATGTAATATGGATAAAGTTGGAAACATAATGCACATCTTTTAATGTATAAGTAATGTAAGAGTTCATTCTGTAACTTGAGTCCTAAGTATGCAATAAGATATCATAAAATGAATATGAGTGCATACCTTGGGTTTTTCATTTTTCAATGAGATGAGACTAATCAAAGATATACTCAATAAAAGAGTTAGTCTCATATTTGGGTTTATCAATATGATCATGAAAATTATATCCAAGGAATGCAACAAGATATATAATATGAGCTCGAATGCATACATTTGATATTTTCATCTTTTTCATCCAAAAGAGACTAATGAGAGTTAAACTCAACAAAAGAGTTAGTCTCATAAAAAGATTTATCATTAATTAACAATTGAGACTAATCAATATTATGATTATTAAAAGAGTTAGTCTCAATATTAGATTTGTCATTAACACCAAAACCAAATTAATGGAGCTTGAACTTTCAGTCTTTTCGCCCAAGACCGCGAGATCATCCTCCTCCCCTGCCTGAGCACCCTTCGTGCTCGAGAGGGCCAGGAGCGTGCCCTGGGGGGCTGGTCCCTCCAGAGCAAGAAGTTCCTTAGTGCCTTGATCGGTGTCATCGACGAGCTTGTCCGCCACCGCCAGTTCGACGGCCTCGCTCATCACGCGGTCGGCGATGAGGGTGAGCTCCCTCTCTAAGACACAACCAAGGATCTCGTCAGCTATGTTGCCACAATCTGGAAAGACCCTAGGAGCTATCACGCTCACGTCAATAGAGTGGGGTTAGCTCGGATAAAGGACAAGCGAAACAAAGAGCAAAGAAGGAAAGAGAAAAGGCGGAGTTCGAAGCCTACCTTTGGCAAGCTCCTCGTTATCATCTCTGGCTGGGTTGGCCGCCACCGCAGCTACAAGTTCAGCCTTCTCCTCCGCGACGGGGCTGATTCTCACTGGGAGAGGGTCGAGCTTCTCCGTATCGGTCGCCTCCGGCGTCTCCATCCGACGCCCACGCCTCGTTATGAGGGGCAACTCGTCCAAATCTTCGTCCTCATCCTCGTCCTCGTCCTCGTCCCTCGCGCCCTCGGGCTCCGCAGCCCGTCGGGCCGAAGTAACCTACTCGAGCTTGGTTTTAAGCTTGGCAAGCTCCTCCCTCAACACCTTTTGCTCGGCCTGCACCATTTCCTTAGTCATTCTCACCTCCTCCGCGAGCTGCTCCAAGCTCTCCTGGTCGTAACTCTCTGACGAGGGCTGGGCGTCCCTTGACCGGCCAGCATATGGTCAACGGGCTCCCAAGCTCGGGAGGCCCCGACCATGACCTGGGCGTATGCCGAGGCGCTCGACCTAGAGCGCAGATGACCCGAAAGCACGGCCGACGACCTTGAGCTCGGGTCGGCTCTCGTTCGTGCCGGAGTCCCCTTGGATTCCGGAACGTGCGTTTACTCGGCGGTACCAAGACGTGGGATCGTGGGGAGTGAGGCAGGCGCACGCAACAAGTCTGGAGCAGTTACTGCCAGCCCTCAATGCGCATGAAGACCACTACCTGGGAATATCTCCCATCCGTTACAAGCAGGGAGGATATAAGGCTAAGGATGCACAGCCTGAGGGATAAGACACCAGAGCTCGAGCGTTAGACACTGCCATTGTTGAGCTTAAGCTGTAACACACCTCTGTACTCGAGAGTAACAAAGATCACTGCCACAAGGCAACTGAAGTAGAGCTATTACCTTCATAGGGGCTCGAACCAGTATAAACCCTCGTCTCACGCCCGTTGTCGCCTAGCTCCGACCTTTCGGCACGTCGAGTTCTTTCCTTCGTTGAGCTAAGCTCTGCTCGGGTCCCAAGTCTCACTAACCCCCGTTTCAATTTCTGCGGTTGACGATCCCGATCGTCGACAGCTGGCGCCCACCGTGGGGCACGATAGCTTCGCTCATTCACAGGAAAAGCACCAAGATCTTGGGAGCATGGCGCGCTTCATTGACGGACATTCCTTAGGCGTGGGTTCGGGCGCGGACTCCGACTCCGCGTCCCTGTTTTCACCCTCGCCACCGCCACGTGAGCCGCACGTCTTGATGGCGGACAGTCATGGCGCGGGCGCGGCTGCGGACGGTCGCGACCCGCAGACCCCTGAGGAGGCTCGCCGGATGGTGCATGTCGCCATCAACCAAGCCATAACCGCCCTCCGGCGGGAGGACCAGGAGAAGGCCGGCACATCTTCTGGGCATCCCAAGCTTCCTCCTTCAGGAGAGCGCCTCCGCGCTATCGCCCGGATCATGGTTGATCCCGATAGGGCGAGGTCGGAACTCTTTGGCTGAGCCCTGACCGAAGAGCTCGATCGGGCTGCAGACGAGGTCATACCACCGCAGCGCCGAAGTCATCACTCAGGGACCCACTCCCTGAGAAGTGATGACAACTCATCACGTCGTCGCCAGCGCACCCGTCGGTCGCCTCCCGCGTAGGGGACGCCCTCCCGCCAGCAGCGATCTCGGGACGTGGCTTCGACGTCGCCACGTCGCCGTCCTGTAGGCACCAACCCGAGTAGGGTCAGGCGCGAACCGAGCTTTACGAGCTCCACGACGGCGAGCAATGAATCGGGGGGCCTCTCCCCAAATATTCCGCAGGGTCCAGGATCACCTGCGCTACCTCCCAGGTGACTCCCGTGCGCAGCGTCATGGTCGTTCTCGTCAAAGGTCGGGCCACCGAGGCAGCCTCGACTCCGAGTCCGGCAGCAGCGAGGACCTCGTCGGTGATGACTGCACCCGGCGTGCACCTGTCCCGACCTACGGTTGCATGGCGTACTCCGACAACCTTCGTCGCGTGCGCTGGCCGGCTCGATTCAAGCCGGCGTTGATAGAGCGCTTCGACGGGACAAAGAACCCCGACGAGTTCCTGTCTATCTACTCGACCGCCATCCTGGCGGCCGGAGGCGATGAGCTCGTGATGGCGAATTACCTCCCGACCGTGCTGGACGGTGCCGCGCGGACCTGGCTCTTCAACCAGAAGCCTGGCTCCTTCAGGTCGTGGCGCCAAATCCAGAGCGCCCTCCGCTCCAACTTCCAGAGTTGCTATGAGCGCCAGGAGGAGAAAGACTCGATCGCGTCATGCAGGGCAAGAACGAGCCGCCGTGACTTCGCGGCGGTTTATCCGCACGAGGAACCCGATCCCGAGCATCTCGACGGCCGCCATAAAGCTTTTAAGTTCGGCGCCCACGACCGGCGCTTTATCGAGGACACAGAGATCACCTCGAGGCTCGGCGTCAATAAGCTTTTTCCGTATGGCGAGCGGTATGCGGATGCGGACGATGCCGCTCACTGGAAACGCGACTATGACCAGGTAAGCTTGGTGCGAACCCCACGAGGCCGCCCATCCAACTCCAAGGGCGCCACCATGGCGTCGCAACCAAGAAGCGGAAGCGCGACCGCAGGAACGGCGACGGACTGCCACGGGTGATCGTTTCGGCAGACGGCCAACGTGAGGTCCTTGAAGTCTGAGATCAAGCTCGGGAAGGGTCCTGACCTCGTCAAGGGCGGCATCGACCTTGTCAAGCGCAGCCCAGCCAAAGAGAGGGTCGGCGACTGGCCCCGGCTGGTCGATGCACCGCCAGGGGCCGAGGGCGCCAGTGCTTCGATGAATCGAAGTTCTGCCTGTTTCATAGGGCAGCTGGCCACGACCTGCGAACTTGCAAGGCTTGGCAAAGCAAGCTAGAAGCCTTTTACGATGGTCGAGGGGAAATGCCCGTGCTACCGAAAGAAGACGCCCAGCCGGATAGGGTGAACGCCGGGGCGGACCCTGACAACCTCGAGTTGGAGTTCCAGCAGGGCGAGCGCCGTATCGATGTTATCTTCGGCGGCTCGTCAGCTTACTAGTCCCGGCGCGAGCTCAAGGCCGCCTCGCGGGCCATCTACCAGGTCACCGCCGGGAAGCCCATCGAGCAGCAGTGCAAGTGGGCTGGGGCCACCATCACCTTTTCTCTGGAGGACGCACTCCAAGGTATGGCCCGAGATCTGAAGACTGCCTTGGTCGTGACCCCGACCATCAGCAACACCGCGGTCGGTCGTGTCATGGTCGATGGCGGTAGTTCCCTAAACTTGCTACAGGCTGGAGCGCTTGACCGGATGCAGATTCCTCGGTCGAAGGTCAAGAACATCGCTGTCCCCTTCTTCGGGATCGACCCTGGAAGCTCGACCATCCCTTTGGGGCAGGTGGTCTTGCCCGTCACCTTCGGCGACTCGACCAACTTCCGCACTGAGCTGATCACTTTCGAGGTGGTCGAGGGGGACCTCCCGTACAACGCCATCCTTGTGCGGCCTGCCCTGATCAAGTTCATGGCGGTCAACCACTATGGCCATCGGTGTATGAAGTCGCTCGTCCTAACGGCATCATAACCGCGTGCGGGGGTGACCTCAAAGCGGCGACGGATGCGAAACCAAGGCCTTGGCCCTTGCCGGCATGCTACCCCAGCGAGGCCCAGAGGCGACGGTGAAGAGCGCCATCGGCGGCGATCCGGCCAGTGGGTGACAAAAAGGTCAGGCTGCTCGAGGAGGGCGACCCGGCCAGATGCATCCATGTTTCGGCTGAGCTGAGTTCCAAATAGGAAATCGAGCTCGTCACTTTCCTCCGCGCCAACAAGGGCATATTCGCTTGGGAGCCTACGAACATGCCTGGCGTCCCGAGGGAAGTGATCGAGCACAAATTACAGGTGAGACCCGACTCTCGACCTATGCGCCAGAAGCTGCGTCGTTTCTCCCTCGAGAAAGTCACGGTCATCAAGGAGAATCTCGACAAGCTCTTGAATGCCGGTTTCATTCGTGAGATCGACTACTCCGAGTGCCTGGCCAACCTGGTCATTGTCCAGAAGAAGGGCGGAAAGTGGAGAATGTGCGTGGACCACACGGGGTTGAACTCGGCTTACCCGAAGGACAACTTCCAGCGTCTGATGACCAAGACGTTCGACCCCCAGATCGGTCGCAACCTTGAGGTCTACGTGGACGACATCATCGTCAAAAGCCCCTCCGAAGGTGACCATGTTCGAGACGTCGAGGAAACCTTCAACAACCTAAACAGGCACAAGATCAAGCTCAATCCCGAGAAGTGTGTGTTCGGCGCCGCATCGGGGAAGGTGCTCGTCTACATGATCAGGGGCTCGGGGGTTGGCCCGAACCTAGAAAAGATCGAGGCGATCGAGAAGATGGCACCCCTGACCTCGGTCAAGCAGCTGTAGAGCCTCACCGGCCGCATGGCCGTCCTCAGTAGATTCATCTCGAGGCTCGGCGAGCGTGGGCTTCCATTCTTTAGGGCTCTGCGCAAGCGAGGGAGCTTCAAGTGGACCTCGGAGGCACAGCGGTCTTTCGATGAGCTGAAGGTATACCTGTCAACCCCACCCCTGCTTACGACTCCGCAACCCGGCGAGAGGTTGCTGCTCTACCTTGCGGCCACCGCCCAAGCAGTCAGTGCTGTCCTGGTGGCTGAGCGGGGATCTCAGTAGCACCCGATCTATTATGTCAGCAAAATCTTGCGGCCCGGCGAACGCGTTACCGGTACAAAAACTGTTGTGCGCTCTTTTTATATAACCGGCGCAAGCTTTAGATATTTCTAGGCACACTTTGTGGTCGTCCCGAGCAATTTTCCGCTCGGGGACATCTTGCGGAACCCAAAAGGCGGCGGGCGAATCGCCAAGTGGGCTATGGAGCTGGCGGCATTCGATGTCCAGGTCGTAGCTCGAACGGCCATCAAATCGCAGGTGCTCGCTGACTTCGTGGTCGAGCAGATATCGCAACCTACGCACGAGCCCGAAGTCGAGGAAGAAAAGCCCTGGACCATCTTCTTCGATGGCTCAAGATCCTTCAAATGCTCGGGGGCTGGAATTCTCATTCTCACCCCGCGTGGCGACCACTTGAGGTACGTAGTTCGCTTTGGGTTCCCAGCGACCAACAACGTGGCTGAGTATGAAGCTCTCTTGGCGGGCCTACGAGCTTGCAAGGCGTTGGGCGTGCATCGGTTGGTCGTCAAAGGCAACTCCGAGCTCGTCGTCAATCAGTACAACAAGGAGTACCAGTGCTCGGAAGACTCGATGGCGAAGTACCTAGCCGAAGTGCGCAAGATGGAGAAATGGTTTCAGAACCTGGAGCTCCAGCACATACCCAGGAGAGACAACTCTAATGTCGACTCCCTCTCCAAGCTCGCCTCTTCCGACGACGAGGTCCCGCCCGATGTCATCCTGGAGATGTTGGCGGCTCCCTCGATCTCCGACCAGGAGGTCTTGCTCGCCGTGGTCGAAGGTATTCCCTCCTGGGCTGAATCAATTCATAATTTCCTTGCAAGGGGCGACCTACTGCCCGACCCTGCCGAGAGAAGCAGGATCAAGCGCCGGGCGAGTTTGTACACGCTCGTTGAGGGGACGCTCTACAGGCGGAATGTTTCCGGTATTCTGACGCGGTGCATCTCTACGAACGAGGGTAAGTACCTGTTAAATGACATCCATTCAGGCCTCTGTGGAGCGCACTATTCGTACAGGACAATGGTCGGCAAGGCATTCCGTATGGGGTATTATTGGCCTTTGGCGCTTCAGGATGCCCATGATATTGTTCGCACCTGTCGAGCATGCCAGTTTCACGCCCGGAAGTCGCATCACCGCGATACGCAGCAGACTATCCCGCTTGTTCGCCCTTCTCGACGGGGATCGACATCCTCGACCCTTTTTCTCGGTGGTCGGGGCAAGAAGTTCTGTTCATTCTTTGTTGACTTCGCTTTCGATCGGCCGTTCGTTTCTTCCGCTTGTTCGTGGTCACCAGGTATGGGGTCCCATGCAAAATTATCACTGACAATGGTACTCAGTTTACCAGTGAGTTATTCCAGGAGTTTTGCGAGGACCTCGGCATCAAGGTGTGCTTCACTTCAGTGGCTCACCCTCAGAGCAACGGAGCGGCGGAACGCGCCAACGGACAAATCGTCCAGGGCGTCAAGAAACGAGTTGCAGATGAGCTCGAACGCTACGGCAAGACCTGGGTGGAAGAACTTCCCACCGTCTTATGGTCTATTCGTACCACAGTCAGCCAAGCCACAGGGTCCACTCCCTTCCAGCTCGTGTTGATCTTGAAGCCGCCCCGCCTCCCCGAGGTTCTGTTGGCTCTGCCAGGTCACTTTGGTCGACTGAGTTGACTTCGAGCACGAACGGTCTCTCGACCTTACCCTCGCGAGAAGAAGTAAGATGTCGTGACATCGCCACGATCAACGACACTGCGAGGCTCTTCGCAGACATACGTCTCGGTCGGTACGACCTAGGAAGCTCCTTGTTGGGGACCTAGCCCTGAGATGGATTCAGGACTCGTCCAACACCAACAAGCTATCCCCGCGGTGGGAGGGCCCCTATAGAGTTGTTTCAGCAGATCGCACAGGGGCTTACCGGCTAGCGATGCCCGATAGTAGAGAGCTCTCTAGCTCGTGGAACATAGATCAGCTTCGGAGGTTTTATGTGTAATTTCTATACCTTACTTTTCAATAAAGCTGTTTTTTTATTCTCGATCTTTACTTCTTTGTTGACTATGCACTGTAATTATTGTCCGAGACTTTTTCGAGCACGACCTTCGTGCGCTGCACACTTGCTCTTGGTCTGAGCGTCGCGAGCTAAACGTTCACCTTCAGTGGTCGAGCTAAACGTAAGCTGAATCTCTTCGCAATCTGGCTCTCCTCTATGCCCGGGCTCGAGCCAAAAGCCTCGCAGTTTTGACCATTGAGCAGTGCGCGTGGTCCTGGTCATGATTCGAACGTTAGTCTGGGTGTGACCATCTCTTTATCGAACTCGCTTTTGTCACGTTCCTTCCCTGCGAACCTTTCCTCAACTCTACAGGTCGTGGTCATTTGCCTGCGTCTAAATCTTGTGCCCAAGGCCGGCGTTGCTCAACCTTAGACCCAACGAGGGCTGGATGAGGATATCCTATCGGCGCACGACCTGAAGAGCATGACTAAGAGCGAAAAGGGCAAACTCCAAACGAAAAGGGCGAACTCCAAATATCCTCGGCTATGAATTTAAATCAAGACAATATTTCTTTGTTCTCCAAAAGGAATCTAGCTCTATTAGAACATTTTGTTTTTAAGTGTTTTTATAGGACGACCGGCGGGTTCATCTACAGATCGGCCATCTCGCGGGTGAGCTTCTCCTGCTCGAGCTCGGCTACCTCGGCCCTCAAGGTCGATAGCTCGCTCTGATATTGGAGGGCTTCCTTGGAGGCATCCACAGCTCGGCGACGTTCATCCGCGAGTTGGGCCAAGGCGCTCTTCGCCGCTTTGCTGGCGCGCCCAAGCTTCTCTTCAAGCTCTGAGATTTTGGCCTCGAGCTCGGGGGACGCCTTCGCCGTGGAGGACGCCTGCTCCGCAGCGGCCTTCTCCAGCGCTTCGACCTTGGCCCGCTCGGTCTCGAGCGCCTCGCTGGCGCACCCAAGCTTCTCCTCGAGCCCTAGGATCTTGACCTCAAGCTCGGGAGACACCTCCGGCAAGGAAGGTGCCTGCTCCACAGTGGCCTTCTCCAGCGCTTCGACCTTGGCCCGCTCGGCCTCGAGTGCCTTGTCCGACCGCGCGCTCTTGCTCCACGACCTTGTAGCCAAACTCGCGCTCAGAAGTCCTGGCCTACTCGAGCTCGGCCGCGTGGGCCACCTCCTGCGCCCTCATCGTCTGGCGCAGGTCGTCGAGCTCTTTGGTCTTCTGCTCGAGCTCATCCTGCTCGACCTCGATGGTCACAATGAACTTGGAGCGCTCGGCTTCCCGCGCCTCCACCACGTCCATGAGGCCTTTCAGTACGACGGCGTGCTCCTGAAAGCCTTTCAGCCCTTGGGAGATGTTGCCAATCACCTTCATGATAGAAAGAGCGGCGCAAAGTGATAGTAGAAATAAGGGAACTCGAACCGACAGGCATCAAGGTGCGCGATGGGGTCCTTACCTCGCGAAGATGAGTCTCAAGGCTTGCGCAGGTGAATTCTTTGCGCTCGTCAATGCAATCACGGGAGATCTCCTCCTCGTCGACCGGCGCTCCTAAGCCGGAGCCGACCGCGACCACCCCCGACGCGCTTGGGCCAAGACCCTCACTCTCTGCCCCGGTGGCGACTTGGTGTCCTGTCGCCTCCCTTGGCGAGTTCAACTCGTCGGCAGGAGGGGAGGCGATAGCAGCGTTGGCCCCGACCTCCGTGGTCAGACCTTCGCTCGCCTCCGGCATCGGGGGAGCGATAGCCGGATCCATCGCGCGATCTTCCGCGGCGCGCTCGACCTCCGTGGCCTGGGGTGCTTCGACCATAGCGCCCGATGGAGCAGCGGTTGGGCAGGCCTGCGGTGCCTTTGCGGTGTGGCCATCTTCGGTGGTCGGTGGCATCACGACCTCGACGCCCGGAACGACCATGGTCGGGAGAGCCTGGGGCATCACCACGGTTGCGACTGTGATGCTCTGGGTGCCTTCCCCCACGTCGACCTCGGGAGGATCGGCAGCAGCGGCTGATTCGTAGGCCTCGCCGGTGTCGTAGTCCTCGCTGGTCACGGGCTGGATCTCCTCGGTTGAGTCATCGAGCCCTTGGTCGAACCCGCCGACCGGGGCCCAGAAGAAGTGCACGCTCGGCTCGAGGGGCGGCGCGGAGCCAGCACGAAGGAGTCCTCTTTCTCGGACTCGGACTCGCCCTGGACAACAGCCATCGTCAAAACGGGCAAGTCTCGAGCGTGGGTGCTCAAGGTCTGCGATTAAGAACAGACGCTAAGCCTGAAAAACACGAAGGGGGCGGAGCAAACTGACAAGCCAAGAACTTACATGGGTCGTCGGCCTCCGCCTTGACGAGGGTCGGCGTAGGTCTTGTTGCCCCGATGCTGCAGGGGCACTTCGCTTTCGCACCCCACTGGCCTGGGACCTTGGAGCTCACGCCGGGTCTACTCATCCACGGCGGCAGGCCTGGGGGCCCGAGTTTGGGCGCCCTGGGTCGGCTGGGGGCTCGAGGTCCTATCAGCCGCCGCCGCGCTCGACTGCTAAAAAGAGGAGAACATATCAGGCATCAAAGGACGCGAGCAAGGGCCCGGGGGCTCAGCCATGGAAACCCTTACTGTGGCGTGGTCACCCCACTCGACGTGAGGTTTCTTCACCTCTGGCGGCTCGCCCGAAGCGGGAGGTCTCTTCTTCCCCTTCTTGCCCTTGTCCCCGCCGGGCAGCGGGAGCATTCTCCTGGCTGTCTCGGTAGTTCCTGGTGATCCTGCGAGCATGCGAGGTTCAAGAAGGGCCTCGTGGGCACTCGAATTGAGTACTTGGTCAGGGTGGCCTACCTCGGCTTTGCGGCGTAGCACGTTCCTCGGTACGAGCTCGTCGAGGGTGTAGTCGTTCGCGGCCTTCCCGAACATTTCGTTCATTCTGGCGGCGATCCAAGACTCCTTCGGCGCTGCTGAAAAGACCAAATCATCAAGAGGAACCAGGGAGCAAATCCGCAGTGAATCTTGAGGCAATGCAACTTACCGATCGTCCCTTCACGAGTCATGTCGTCGCGACCTTGGATCTCGTAGAAGGGGTGCTCCCTCCTCCGCAGGGGGAACACCCGACTTCTCAGGAAGTCGTTGGCGATGGCCTGCCCGATGAGGCCTCGCGTGGCGTAGATGTGGATGGTTGCGATGACCTCTTGATCGTCTTCCAGGTCGCCCGACTCTAGGGTCTCCTTCTTTCCGCTCGGGCCATGGGCCAAGGGAGTCACGGAAGCAAGTTTGGGGGAAGGACCATGGAATTCCCGTCCGCTGCCGGAAGTAGAGGCATCCGACCACAGGGTCCTTCCCGGTACGGAAAAGGGAGAAGAAGCGAAAAAATAGTGAGGGGGTGGGAAGGATTCCAAGGAACCCCTCGCACAGGTGAGAGAAGATGGAAAGCAGAAGAATGGAGTTGGGTACCAGATTAATCAGCTCGATCTCGCATACGGTGAGAACGTCCGCAAGAAACTCGCTTTCTGGCGTCCGCAGGCCGAAGAGCATGAAATGCTCCGTGCTGACGAGCTCATCGTCCCGTGGTTGCGGCTCGGTCTCCCCGCCCGGTAGTCGCCATGACCATGGGTCCAGCAACCCCAGGCTCTCGAGCTCTTTCATCATCGTCACCGTTAGAGAGATTTTCCCGAGTTTGGCCATGGCGGTTGGGAGGGAATTGTTGGTCGGAGGAAGAAGAAGAGAACAAGCAAGGGGTCGAAGACTACGAAGAAACAGAGAGTTCGGGGAGGTAGCGGCAGTCGCAAAGCTTTATAAGACCGAGGTGCTACGGGCCGGTGATTAAGGGCATCTCGAAGGGCGCACCAGTCAGATGATACGACAGGAGCCATTTAAGGCTGCGCGGTGGGATCGAGGCGTTGCGAACGGTTTCACCGTCCGACCGTACCGGAGTTTCGGAGATCAAGAGGCGCCAGGTATCGTTTCGTCACGGCCTGGCGTTACGTTTCCGCCCGACCTCGACCTCAAGCATGAAGGTTTCGGAAAACAGCCCCGTCTGTGGAGGCTCAAGGTCGGCCCGTGTCCCAGCCACGACCTTAAGCCTCAGGGGCTAGCTGACGAGGGCTGAGCGTCCCTTGACCGGCCAGCATACGGTCAACGGGCTCCCAAGCTCGGGAGGCCCCGACCACAACCTGGGCGTATGCCGAGGCGCTCGACCTAGAGCGCGTATGACCCCGAGCACGGCTTCCCACGACCTTGAGCTCGGGTCAGCTCTCATTCATGCCGGAGTCCCCTTGGATTTCAGAACGTGCGTTTACTCGGCGGTACCAAGACGTGGGATCGTGGGGAGTGAGGCAGGCGCACGCAACAAGTCCGGAGCGGTTACTGCCAGCCCTCAATGTGCATGAAGACCACTACCCAGGAATATCTCCCGTCCATTACAAGCAGGGAGGATATAAGGCTAAGGATGCACAGCCTAAGGGATAAGACACCAGAGCTCGAGCGTTAGACACTGCCATTGTTGAGCTTAAGCTGTAACATACCTCTATACTCGAGAGTAACAAAGATCACCGCCGCAAGGCAACTGGAGTAGAGCTATTACCTTCACAGGGGCTCGAACCAGTATAAACCCTCGTCTCACGCCCGTTGTCGCCTAGCTCCGACCTTTCAGCACGTCGAGTTCTTTCCTTCGTTGAGCTAAGCTCTGTTCGGGTCCCAAGTCTCACTAACCCCCGTTTCAATTTCTGCGGTTGACGATCCCGATCGTCGACACTCTCCATCCAGGCATTTAGGCGGCTTACTTCCTTCCGATCGGCGAATTCCAAGTGCCGCAGCGCAGGACTCTTGGTCGAGCTCGCCCGCCTCTTCGTCAGTCGAGTAGAGGGCGGTGGCGGAGCTCGTCTCTTGACCCTCATCTTCTTGGCCTTGGCAGCCGGGACAAGTACTCCCTAGCCGCCCGCCAAGGGGATAAGGTCGGCCACCACTGCTTCAAGGGCGACTGTCTCCTGCCAAAAGCAAAAAGGTATCAGAAGATACTCGGGATGCTTTCCCCGAGCATGAGTTGTAAAGCAGCTTACCACTTCGCTCCGCTCGAGCACATTCTTCGGGACCTGTCGCCCGCGCTCGAGCTCCTTGCCCTTCAGGCTGCCGAACATCTCGTTGACCCGCTTTTCCACCTAGTCGAAGCCCGGGGTTGTCGCCGACCAGTAGAAGATGTCAGCATGAGCATAAATGGTATATACGAAGCAAGAATCACTTAGGACCACAAGACTTACCGGAGTCAGCCTCTCGTGTAAGATCTTCCCACCCAGAGACCTTGAAGAAAGGGTGCTCCCTCCTCCTCAGAGGGGACACCCTGTTCCTGAGGAAGTCGCGGACGATATCCTGACCAGTGAGCCCCATGTTCGTGAGCTCGCTGATCACCATCAGGGCCCGCTCCTCCTCGACTGCAACGGGTGGGAGCGGGGTCTCAATGTTGGGCGTCGCCGCTCCGGAGTAATGCAGAGTGCTTCCCTCTGCCTTCCTCAGATAGAACCAGGAATCGACCCAACCCGCCACTAACTCTTTGAGAGTAAAGAAAGGATACTCGTATGGTCGGTTGGCCCTCAAACGGAAGTACAGAGAACCGGTGGGAGAAGCCGCACCGATACGAAACAAGGAATAGAAATGGAAGAAGAGGCACACCATGGGTAGGATGCTCACGAATCCCTCGCAGAGGTGCAAGAAGATGGTCAAGGCAAGAATAGAGTTGGGATTCAAGTTGGTGATCTCGCACTCGCATTGCGCAAGCACGGATTCAAGAAACTCACTCTCGGGCATTCGAAGCACGTTGACAGTGTAGAGCTTGCACGTGACGATCTCATCATCATGCGGCGCCGGAGCTCCTTCGCCACTTGGGATCCGCCAGGTACCGGCGTCGAGATACTCGAAGTCCTCGAGCGCTCGAAGCCTCTCCTTAGTGATCTTGGTTGGGCCGAACTTCGCCATGCGAAAGATTTGGAGAAAGGGCGCAAGAGCAAGAGAAAGTTTGAAGGTTGAAAAGCTTTGAAGTCTGGTTGCGAGTCGCGGAGGAAGAAAGTCTCCTAGACTGTTCCCGCCTGGTATTTATGGGCGAAGGAGCCGAACGGACTATAAACTTCCCCCGCCCGTTCGTGAACCGACGCGCGGCGATGCGGTTTTCAAAACTGTCCTATAAAGGCGTTGTTTATAAAAAACTGTCAGAACCGTACCCGCGAGGCTTTGTGGAGAAGGAACCGTCGCGACCTTCTGCCTCCGTTCCTAAGCGCCATTTTGGTCAGGCCTTGAGCGACACGCTCGGTCCCGCCAGGGCATGCTCGTCCCCGAGCAAAGGTTGCTCGGATGCTACAGTAGCTCTTCGCTGCAAGATTCTCATCCCCGAGCAGGATCGCTCGGAATGCTGCAGTAGTGTTCCGCTGCAGGATCCCACTTTTCCCTTTCCCGAGCAAAGGTTGCTCGATTGCTGCGGTAGCTCAAAGCTGCAAGATTCTCATTCCCGAGCAGGATCGCTTGGATGCTGCGGTAGTTCTTCACTGCAAAATTCTTATTCTTGAACAGGATTGCTCGGATGCCATAGTAGTTCTTCACTACAAAGTCCCAATCCCTTCTGTAAGTATTAAGGCTTAAGGCGAAGCTCCCGTCGAGCAACTTCCCCCTTAAGCCTCGGGGGCTAGCTGTCAGGGATTGGGTATTCCCTATAGAGACCATCGTACCCCAGCGGCTGGTCAGCTGCCGACTATGCTTACCCTTGGACGGTGTCCCCAAGGAAGATCCTCGGGTAGACCGACCTGCAAGCCTAACCCGTCTTCAGCTAAGCTCGCTCCCGAGCATGCTTGCTCGGGGGAATGTGACCAACGACCAGGTTCGAAGAAGGGACCTCGGGCATAACCAAAAAGCTGGGCATGGTCCACGAAGGCGACGTGGCATTAATCGCTCGGCAGCTTGAAGGACCGTACGGCCACGATCTAAGCCCACTACGCCCACGTTGCGGTATGGCGAAAAGAAAGGGAACAGTTTCACCCACATCTGGGAGCAGTGGTGGCACATCGCTCCGTAATAAATGATGTAAAGCTGTAATCGTCTATAAATACCCCATCGCGTGTGATGTTGGCCCCGAGACTTTTTCTTTGGAAAATTGAGAGGAGGAACACATCTGTAAGAAATAGAGAGAGAAGGGAGGCCCGGTGCCCCCGAGCAAGCACTTGTAACTCGCCTTTGGGAATTAGTGAAGCTGCTGGATGTAGGGCTGTTATCTCCCCAGCGAGAGGCCCGAACCAGGATAAAATCCTCCTGTCTGCTATGTTGCCCTGACCATCTCGATCCTAGCTCGGCAGGCCCTCAGATGCTATACCCTCCGCGGAAAAGGGGCCCTAGGTTGATCCCTCATTCAACAAGTAAGCTCGGCGGGGGACCGGTTCCCGAATCGCCGACAATAATAGTTTTGGAACACAATATACATATTAGTGAAATTATAGGATCAAACATGATCAAAGGGGTGCCTTCCTTGCTCGTTGATCACTTGCTCATCTTTTGGCTCAATGATGGAAGTTTCTGGGATGTCGGCATCTACAGGCATCATATCAAAAAGCACAAATAAGAGCCAAACGAATACAAATAGAACTCAAATTCAAATAATTTTGTAGATTAAGAAATAGCGTTATTTTAGAACTAAAATTAAAAATAGGTTTCACTCAATTTAGAGTTTGTGTTGAAAAGTTATAAGCATTTGAATTTGGCTTGGTTGAGAAAATCATGAAAACGAAAAGTGAAAGAACTGTATCGCATGGTGACATCGATGGTGTAACCCAACAAAATGCATTTTCTAATAGGGAAGGTGTATTTTCTTTGACTTGAAGACACCTTTCCCTTTTTTTAGATGTTAAACTGACATGTGGGGCTAGGTTGTTAGTGACTCATAACTAAATATTAGTTTGAATTATAAAATGGATTAGTTAACCAAATCAGAACAACAAGTCATCGACTCATGATAACTAATCGAGTTTAACTAACTTAAATACTATCATTAACGCTAATCTATATGCCCATATGTCATAGAGAGAACCAAAGGGGAGAGCTTAAGAACAATGACGAGCTCATTTTTTAGCTCTCCAATAGCGAGGTATTGACAGAGAGGCTGAGGCAAGACTAGAAATGAATAAGCACATTGAGATAAAGCTCTAGGTAGTGGTGATGGTCTGAATGGTGCACAGGGTTAGTGGCATGATGGGATGAGGCAACGAAGGCTCTCAGGTTGATGTGAATTGGGCAGAGGGGGTTTAGAGTGAGTGAATCGGATCGTTGGGTTAGCATCAGGGATCTCAGGTGACGCTACAGTGGCAGGTGAAAGGACCAATGGTCATCGGAGCAGCGACGACAATTACTCCCATGACGACGCCATGGATGGCTACAACTATTACGGTGTTTCAAGGCTAAACCTCCCAAATTAACTAGCACACTGGTATCTAAAGGCTACTAGGACCTTACCGGGTGGTCAGGTGATGATAGAGGGACACTGGAATGGTTGGTTAGCAATGACAAGGTCCTTTGTGACAGCAGAAGACAACGAAAGAAGGGCATCAAGATGGTGCGCGTTAGCTTGCGTACATGCCGAAGATGGCTCATAAGCAAGAAATCGACAAGAAGCTCACTGGAATAGCAAGAATCATCAATAATGGTAACGATAGCTTAGAACAGAGGAAAGATCGGGTTCCTAGGCTTCACTGCAAGAATGAGAAAATTTAGGGAGGGATTTTTATTGTTGGGGTGTGAGGCACATGATGATGCGGTTGACACGAGACCAAGCCCATCAAAATGGCAAGAACATGGCAGAGTGGAACAATCCGTTCACCAGGTAAGGAGACGATGGTGGCAGCGCAGCTTCCCATGGTTTCCACTGCGAAGACATGCATGCTAGAGGTGAGAACAGAGCTTAAGGAGAGAATTGATGTGAATGTTGAGCAAGGACAGCCCACTGGCAACAATGATGGCTTAGAGCAGGTTTATCGGTGCCAAGGATGACATGCACATTCCTGCTAAACTAGAGTACAAAGGGCTCTAATTTTTGAGAAAATGGAATGAGTGGTGTGAGCTAGGGAGGTGTTGACATTGACTCGTGAGTTCTTGTGGGCATAATGAGGTACAGTGACGAGTGTAACGCTCGGGTTCTCTCCCTATCTGGTGACTCATGGAAAAGGACAAGGGAAAGGGATGTGTACAACTATAGGACGGGATGAGGTAGCAGCAGCTAGCTACATCAGGTGACGAAACCAGTGGCGACACAGTCAAAAACTAAGAGTGGCGTGGCTATGTAGGATGAACAGCGGACGACATTGCGGGTGTCCTACGACGGCGACATGGTAGGTGGGTACTACAATGAGGGCATAAGGTCCACATGTCAGCAGTGGGGTGAGAGAGAGAGCGAGTGCAACGTCTCTCTCTGTTGATGCAATGAGAGGTGAAAGACAACCTTTGACAAGCGAGCCAGAGCATCAGTGAGAGAAAGGTCCAAGAGAGAAGTCGTCTTGACCGAAATAGCAGAAATACTTTTCCGAAGGACTTTAATTACATAGAATCAAATTTATATTTTTAGAAATAGTAAACCAACTTCAAAAATTATGAAAAGTTTTGGAGAGATACTTTAGTCCATTTAGAACACAAATAAAATATTTTTAGGTTCTAGATAGATTTTAAATAATTTTTAAAATTCAAGGACAATAGCTATAAAATGGAAAATAGTTTCTTTAACACAAAAATTCTAAAAAAGAAAAATACAAAAAATAATTTTGAAACCTAAAATACACTTTTTAGGATATTTTGAGACGTTACTGACTATATCTATTTTCTACTATCCACTATACACTATAGTATAATACTCCATAAAATTATCTTCTATTAACATATACCTGAATTATAAGCATTATAATGATTACCCGAGCCGGCTACTTCCACCCTTTGAAAGGTAGTACTGAGAGTTGAGATTAGGAAATAGCACTGTGTAGTGTGCAGTTGTGCAGATTTTCATGTAGTAGCTCGCAAGCTTGGCCCTCCCTATCCACTCGCCGGCCCGCCACCACACACGGTCCGACGTCCACTCCCAAGCCCCAACTAGGGTTAGAAATATTGAAAAAAAATCACAATTTTTGACCGTATCAGCCTAGCTCAGGATTTGGAACTGATAGGTAAACCAGTCCAATTTAAATTCAAAAAATTCAAGAAATTTGGAAAATTTATCCAAAAGTTCCTTAAAATTAGTATTAATAGCTTTTTGACATCTGGGATGATTTTTTTTGAAAAATTGAATTTGGGAGACGTTTTTGAGAAAATATGAATATATATAATAGAAAAGGAAAAAAAAAGAAAGCAAAGGACAGGCTGCAACCCATCCGACCCAATAGCTCATCTGGCCCACCAAGTTGTCCCACGTATTTAACAGCCTACCTGACTGTTTTGACAACCAAAACCCTGGTCCCGACCGTCCTCTCATCCCCTGAACACCTCGTCACCACCTCCGACCAAATCCGGCCACCACCGATCAACTTTTCACCAATGGAGCTTGAAAATTGCTCGGTAAGCTTCGATATTCGGTTCATATGGTCAATTGTCAGTTTGGTTGAGCAATAAACTGCCATAAGATTATGTAGAACAGTAAAAGTAGAACATGGCCGGCCATCTCAACATTTGCATATAGTGCTACATTTTGTTGGGCTATGATCATATAATAAGTTTAACTCTGTGATCAACATATTGTGGCTTTCATGCTTCTGCTTCTAGGCTTGTTAGTTATATTGTAACATTAACTTTTGTTATGAATCCTATTAGAACTGCAATGATAATTACAACCCTAGGATAATTGCTGGATGTAAAATTACAGCCCTACAAAGACGCTGCTCAATTGTCAATTCTATATATACATGTGCGTAAATTGCTGCATGCTAACTTCTTGTCATTTTCTATTAACAAATGGTAAACCATGTCGAAATTTTGTGGGAGCATGGTGACAAGTTGGGGATCGGATTTCGATGCAAGTACTTTCACAATGAGAAGAAAGGAGGCTGCGCAACCTGACTAAAACACCACATGGCAGGGCATGGTACGAATGTCATCCATTGCAGTTAAATTTCTCTAAAAGTTTGCGAGTACTTGCATGGTCTAGATAAAACGAAGGATAAGAAGAACAGAAAGAAGGACGAGAGGCTTAGAAAGAAAGCAGCAGCTAAAATTCCCCATCGAGAAGAAGTGCATATTCAGAGTACATGGATGATGTTAATGAGAAGGAGCGATTCTAACATGCCATGGCTGTCTCTAGGGCAGAGACAAAATTTGCCAACAATGGCAAATGACTAGCCCAAGAATGGGACAAAGCTGGTACAAATACAAGTCAGAGTTGCTAGCTACACGAGCATTGGTGATATTGTTCACAGAGGATTACAATATGACTGACCAAGTGTACATTCAACAATAATACCCGTAGCTCCAAAGGTAATGTTTCATTTCATTACAACTCGATTTTTTTTACTAACGTAGCGTTTATGTATATCCAACATGGCATATGTGTGACAATGGAAGGACAATAAAACTATGTGAAGTGCAAACATTCATTTTTGGTGAGAACTATTGATTTCAAATATAATTTGCCTTGGTCATTAAGTTGTGAACTTGTTGGATTAGTTTGTGAATAGTATTGAAATGAAAGGTTATTTGTTGAGATATTATTGCTAAATACCTACTTTACAACTTAAAATTGTCTAAAATATAGCAAAAGTTATGCCGAAATTTTCCCAGAGCTGTGCTATTATTGCAAAATATATATTTTACAACTTGACATTGTCTTAAAATGTATGGAGTATCATGCCAGAATTTTTTCTACATTTATAACATTTTACTAATTATTTGGTCTTTTACAGGGTTTTTTCAGTACTTTCTGCAATTTTTTCCAATTTTTCTAGGATTTTTTCTAATTTTCTTTGAGTTTACCGATTTTTTTATACAAACTAGTCGAAAATCGGATAAAATCAATCAAAAATCGTTCAAATCTATCAATTTTCTTTTTTTCACAGTGGTTTGACTACCGAGTTCAAAATTTTAATTTTATAATTCGTTTGGTTTCTAATCGGTACCCAAGGAGAGGCAGTTTTCCAACTCAGTTATGTATGTAAACCCTGCCTCCAACACCCAACTACTCCCCCAGGCCTCAGAAATCGACACGTGTCCCGCTGCCCACATGTCCCGATCCAGCCGCGCTTGCACCGACCCAGCAAAACCGGCACATCGGATCACAGAGCCACAAAATTAACCAGCCCCTGATCGCGATTAGTCGCCATAATCATTAGTTTAACAACCCGTAAATTTACCGGAATGCCCCTCCCCTGGACTTTTATTATTATTTTTTTCAACACCCGTCTTCTCTTTTTCTATCTCACAACTGTTCACACTCCACAGTACAATGTTCGCAGCAGCAGCGCTACTCAAAATCAAAACCCTAACCCTAGCCCTCTCCAATTCGATCCGAGAAGCGGATTCCGAGGCTCCCTGCGGTGGCGGCAGCGATGGAGGAGCATAGGCTTGGTGGCGCCGGGGGCGGGGGGAGGCCGCCGATCCCCGCGGCGGCGGCGAGGAAACCGGTGCTCGCGCGGCACGCCTCCTTTGTGAGTACACCTCCAAATGTCTCTCCTTCTGGCGCTCTGAGCTCGGTTGCTTGCGTGATCTGTGGCTCTGTGCGAAAGTTGGGAGCTTTATGTGTTGTTAGGCTTGATTCGTTCTTAATCTTTGCTGTTTCGTGCGATTCCTTCGCTGCGATGTGTGAATTGTTTGCGCCAAGAGCTCAAGAAGCCAAGGTTAGCAACGGTATGATGGGATGGGTGGTGTTGTGTCGAATTTGGAGGTGAGAAGAGAGGGGGCAAGGAATCTTGGGATCCGAAATTTTTTGTACATCCATGTTGTACTGGAGTACTAGCGAGCTGGAACGAGATGTTTGGATCCGTGCGGTTTGTGTGGCTGCAGGTCATTGGGAGTCTAGAAAGCCGTTTTAGATGTTTGTGATCCGGTGGTCTTTTGCAAAGACTGCCTTGGGTTCTATGAAATGTTTCTGCCGTAGCATTGGGTACTGGGTATGCAGACAGAGCGTTTCAGAAGTTTTACATAAACTAGGTGTCTTGGTGCTCGATGCTGCCGTAGTATTTCCTTGGTGTGTAAATTATTGCTGGGGTACGCAGTGAACGCGATACTATAACATTCCTCTTAAATTGGGATTCTTTTCCTGGCAAGATGGTTGTCTAAAGATGTCATGTGGAGAAAAGCTGGGCAGGAGGGATTTGAGCACATTGCAAAAGTGAGGATCAGACTGGTAATCCAGTACTTATGTGTCATTAAAGTATATTAACTCTTTTGGTACTTCCCTCACCCTGTTCTGTCTGACCTCATGGCCCCAGAACATTATTCAAGTGAAATTATTATAAAAGGTACTATCGTGTCTGTGCTTCTATATAATAGTAATTGGCCATTTAAGTCCTTAACAGTTGAAAAAATTCCTAATCTCTTTACATGCCACCTCGGAAGGAATTTGGTAAACGGTGGTTTGGCTTTTTCTCATCACCCTGCTGCAATTTTTTATTCTAAACTCTGCCTGTGTATTTTTCTACATAGCTTGTCCCAGGCTAGGAAAAAGGAGGAGGGCTGTGATAGGCTTGGCGTGCTAACGTAAAAAAAAATATAGCCTCCTTTTCGTTGTCCTACCCTACTCAAACTTGTTTGGGACAAAAGGCTTGGTGGTTGTTGTCTCACTCTACTTGAGGTTTGATTTAGATTATATAAACATTGGGTTCCTTGGTTCTATCAGATTGGATAAGATTTTCGTGACAGAAGCCAAACAAGATGATACACTGATACACATGTCATGTTTTGCTGTCCCTTCTCATTACTGTTCAAAAATAACTATAACAAGATCTGTGCACTCAGCTTTCTGTGTGTGCTTGGCTGATACATGCACATTGCTGTGGGAATTTATAGAAGCCCACACTATTTGAGGAAGGAGTGGAAGAATTATCATGTCACATTGAATTCACTCGGGAGGGGAAAGGAATAGCTCTTTGACAGTTGCAACTATTAAGCAAAACTTGTGGACCATGATTCATTCTCAATAATGTTGAATGGCTATGATTATTTGATGATGTAGCCTAATAGCATTTTTGTTTTGCATTTTTGGGATCAACTTTATTAGTATATGAATGGTATGATATATACATGAAAGTTTATTTAGCTTTAGTGCTAACACCACTTCATATCGAGATAGCATGCAATGTAAATCTCATAACTTCTGTAGTTTTTTTTTATTTTGCTATGGCTAATTAATTGCCATACTTGGCATTGGAATTGCAGGTGAGGAGTCCTGCAAACAATAACAAATCTGAAACTGAGAAAACTTTTGAAAGCACTGATACCGAATTTATCCCAGTTGTACGGTCTGGAGGCTGGGCTGACATTGGGTCAAGGAGCACAATGGAGGATGTCTACATTTGCTGTGATAACTTCATGCAAGATTTTGGACTTGACAGTTATGAAGAAGGGCCCAGTGCATTTTATGGGGTATGTTTTTGTTCTAATTTATCATGTATTTTCTTTCTTGATGTTTGTAATATATTTTAGCTAATTTTACTCATTTGATGATTGGAGAAACAATGTCAAACTCTCTAATGGGAGAGCACTTATGTGCATCTGACAGGTATTTCCTGTATGTATCTTCACACGATTTCAATTTTTTAGGTTTTTGATGGGCATGGTGGAAAGCACGCCGCTGACTTTGTGTGCAGCAATTTGCCAAGGTTTATTGTTGAGGATGAGAGTTTTCCGAGGGAGATAGAGAAAGCTGTGTCCTCAGCATTCTTACAGACTGACACTGCTTTTGCAGATGCTTGCTCTGTGAACTCCTCTCTTGCATCTGGCACAACTGCCCTTGCTGCAATCTTGGTTGGGAGGTATTGACCTAACTTGTCCAACTGTAAGCCTTGTACTCAGTTATTTTGTGGCATTTCTGTTTTACTACTATTTGGAGTTTGTCACTACTTATCAACAGCAAAAGCCTTTTTTCCCTTCCTGCTATGGTCTTTTGATTCCTGTTATGTTGCCTGTTTGGGAGGTATTGACCTAACTTGTGCAACTGTAAGCCTTGTACTCAGTTATTTTGTAGCATTTCTGTTTAACTACTATTTGGAGCTTGTCACTACTTATCAACAGCAATAGCCTTTTTTCCCTTCCCGCTATGGTCTTATGATTCCTGTTGTGTTGCATGTGCAAATCAATTCTTTAATGTGCACATTCATGCACACAGAAGAAAATGAGGGGCTTCAATATTTCATCTTCTTTGGTAGCTGCAATTTTCCTGTTCTTTGTGTGCATATGAAGTGTGTCGTCAGGTTTATACATGTGCTTTGCTCTCTGGGAGTAATGTGAATCTCTCTCATTTGTTTTCTGAACAATTCATTATCTTCTTTCTATTTTGATCTCTTTGTTGACCATGTAACTATACCAGCATGCACCATAGCCTATTGCATGCTGCAGTATTCTCTTTCATGATGAAAGTAATCGTATATGATATTGGGTCACACGAATGTGTGTGCCCCTTTCTTTCTTAGTCCTTTCTGTAATTTTCCCTTTATTTGAATTCTGCTTTCTTTCTATTTATCTATGATTTCTTTTAAACGTTTCTGCATTTTTAACAGGTCACTTCTGGTGGCAAATGCTGGTGATTGTAGAGCAGTGCTATGTTGTCGTGGAAAGGCAGTTGAGATGTCCAGGGATCACAAGCCATCTTGCAACAGGGAGAAGATGCGCATTGAAAAATCAGGTGGTTATGTTTACGATGGCTACCTGAACGGACAGCTCAATGTTGCGCGAGCAATCGGGGACTGGCACATGGAAGGAATGAAAGCATGTGATGGTCTTGGGCCTCTTAGTGCCGAGCCTGAAGTGATGATGAGGAATCTTACTGAGGAGGACGAATTCCTGATCATCGGTTGTGATGGTATCTGGGATGTATTTCGCAGCCAAAATGCGGTAGACTTTGCACGCCGAAAGCTCCAAGAGCACAACGACCCTGTTGCTTGCGGTAAAGAACTAGTTGACGAGGCCATCAAGAGGAAGAGCGGTGATAACCTTTCTGTAGTTGTCGTCTGCTTCAACTCCAGGCCGCCTCCTGTCCTAACAGCTCCAAGGCCTCGTGTACAGAGAAGTATATCTGCAGAAGGACTGAGGGAGCTGCAAAGCTTCCTCGATAGCTTGGCAGATTGACATGTGGGTTCAGAAGCCCTGCCATACTGTAGTCGTGTACTTTTTCCTTTTTTCCGTAGCTTAGTATGGAATTTAGGTTTTGTATGCGCTATCTTATAATTTCTCTGAGATAGCTGTTGTTGAGTAATCCAGCGTTGTAACATATGCTGCGGCTAATTTTATCTGCAGTGTAAAGTATTTATTGGTTTCGGGGACCTGTCGAGTTCGCAAGTCCGGAATGATGAGAGAGAAACCTTTCTTAGATCTCAGTGAATTGGTGAGTGATCTTTTCACTGACAACTTTTGTTTTATGGTTTTTGCAATGCTATGAGAATTATGACAGGTTACTCTGTTGGGAACACTGTAGTCTACAGGTAGTCTACAGGCAAGACAGCTTGGTATCATGGTATGTAACTAGTACAATGGTTGAGCGGTTGCTTGTTTTTGTCTTCAATTTTGGTCCAACATTACTCTCCAGAGGGTTGGGCCAGGCCATTGTATGCTGCATTTGGCTTTGTGAACACGTATCATAATCATCCTTGAAATGCTATCTTGCCTGTGTTAACTGTATTACACTTCAGATTGGCCAAGCAAGCTGCTTTTGCTGTTCCATTCGTGTCTCAAATTATTCCATCAATGTTCTTTTCTTAATCCTCAAAAAATAAACCCAGCTCCATACTACAATTATCAAAGGAACTGCAGGTTATTTCAGCATTAAATCTTTTCTCATGACATCGTATGCAGTAGAAGCTGTGCGTACTTGTACCTTGTCATCATGTTTGGAAGCTGGAGATCTTGGACGAGGCGACGACGAAGCCAAAGCCATGAACCCAACTAGAGCCTACCACATAACCAGCAAGCCGTGAAAGCAATCCATCGTGGTGAAAAACTGCTGACTTGACCGATTAGTCGGCTGATTAACTGATGACAATGATTAAATTGTCACGAATAGTTTAATCAGAATGTAATTAACACTGTCGAACGATTAGTTGACCGTATAATCCGATTAATTAGTTGTTTTCGGATTAATCATCCGTTTGATCACGAAAATAGCTTATTTTTATCCACTAACTATAATAAATTATTTTATAAAATTGTGTCACAGTGTATACCTTTTGGGTGATGTATAAACAATGAAATATAAAACATATTTAAATTTGTAGAGTGATAATCTACGGTAACTTTGGGTAACTAGTATATTTCTAACTAATTCTAAATGTAAATAAATATATTAATATGAACACATAATCATCCATTAAATTATGATTAATCAGTTATATTACGATTAATTACTTAGCGGTGCGATTTCCATCCATCAAACGTATACCGTTTTTCACAGCACTCCCAAACAACCCACATCAGCTTGTCTCTGTCCATGAAATTTCTCACCGTTCCACCCAAGGTGTCCATGCAACTTTGCGAAGTGTGCCTAACGCGATACCGACAGCCCAAGCATCGTGCACTCCCCTTCGCCGTCTTTCTGAACGCTCTGTCCATGAACGTTCTGGACTTGGAGCCATTGCAGCCTCCTGCAACGCTCTGATTCCGATATTGATGGTAAGAAAGCTGGAACAGCCAATCATTCATGCGTCCTGTGATGGAAATCTTGATCGGTGATGTGTGCTACTGTTCCCTGTATGAGTTATGAAACTTTGTGAGCAGGGAGGGGCTGCCTCGTCGGATCATGCGAGTTAACCCACTTCTTCTTACGAATCTCGCTTTTTCATGCCAGTTTGCAGCTTTTGTTGAACCATAAACGTAAAGAGGCAGGCCCATGACACATAGAAAAACAGGTGACAGCCGGACCCTGTCCTCACTGCCTGCGCTCGTCAGGGCCTAGGTCACACCCTACTTCGGCGACAATTTTGAAGGACATGCTCTTTTTTATCCCTTTTTCCTAAATTTTTTTTGGGTGGATCCAATTTTCATTTTCCATGTAGACAATTCGATGTACTTCTTAGATAGTTAAGCTAATTGTCTAGTAAAATTGCACATTTATTTTAAGATTTTACTAAAGAATACCTCCCTCAATATCGTGCACCTTTTGGCCCTTTGAATTTTGCTTCCCGATGTAGGCAATGGGTTCTGCCAACGTTCATCAAACTCCAAGGCGTTGCTTAGAACGAATGATTTTTTATATATATTTATGTGGAAATAGATCGGTATCCAATGAAATTAGTGCATTCTAGGCCCAGCTAGTTTCATAGTTCCTGACAAACCTATATCTCATCGCTATGGTTTAAAAAACCGGTGAAAACTATTCGAAAACTGTTTTTAAGGAATATTTAATTGGTCAGTTGGTTTTCGGTGAAAACCGAGTGATTTCTTGTGAAAAACTGAACGATTTTTTATTTTATTTTATATTTTTTTCCAAAATTTTTTATTTCTTAACCTTTTGGTTTCTGACGGTTTTCGAGCAATTTTTGCAGTTTTCGAATTTCAAGCAGTTTTTTTTCAAAAACGGTTTTTAAAACCATGCTCATTGTAATCTAATCTTGTAGTATTCTAACGGGTTAGAAAGGGTGTAACCTAGACAATCCTATTCCTTATTGGAAAACTCCAATTTACAACTTTGAACTCTATCATTTGTTCTATTTTTAACACTGAACTTAAAATCGTTCAAATTAGGACCATAAACTAACGAAACCTTCGCTTTACCCCCTCAACCCAAATTAAGGTGGTTTTGATATGACGTGGCATTAGATTTGGTTGACGTGTGAGAGACAATATGGAGGTCTACCCATGTGTGTAATGAGTAATTGATCGTGTTTGAGTTTAAGGTGTTCAAGTTTGAGTTTGATTTTAAAGCGTTGTTGAATTTGAAGTAATTGAGGTGTTTGTTAGGGAAATCAGCACTACCAGCTTTGGGAGGGCGGTAGTACCGATCGAATGGTACTACCAGGCTTAGGTTGGCGGTAGTTGTTTTCCAGGAGGGTGATTTTTTAGGTCTTAGGAAAATCGGCCCTACCAGCCTCAGGGGACAGTAGTACCGATTGAACGGCACTACCGGCCCTTAGTTGATGGTAGTGCCGATTTTTCAAGGGAATTTTGGTTTGATTATGGCTCAATTATGTAATGTTTATTGCATATTGTTGCGAACAGTGCTACGTAATATGTTTTTTGTCTGTGATGGTTGCAGAACTTCGAAAATAGGTCATGATGAAGCGAGGAGAGCGGGACTAAGTTAGGAGAGCTGAGGTACGGATGGTCAGGGTAACACTGAAGATGACTGAGGCCAGGAAATCGGTGCAAGCCAGAAGAACAAGGAGCTATTGGTGATGGATATGACGGGCAACGACATGGACCAGAACTAAGCTCAGGGAAAAGCTGAGGTTCAGAATGGTCAAGAAAACTAGCACCGTCATGGTGAAGCAGACAAGGGCATGTGGCGTACCAAGTAACTTAAGTCCGTTTGCAAGCGAGGATAGTTTAGAGGAGTCTAAACGTGTGAGAGGCTCAATGGAAAGTCATTAGAGCCATATGGAAAGTGACGAAACATGGGCGATACTTCAAGACGAAAGAAGACCGATCGTGGGGCAAATTGGTAATTTGACCAATACCAGTGTTTGAGACGGTTTGGAAAACCATAGCGTTGGCCTAACTGGTTCAGTTGTAATTAATGCAAATTCGGGCTTGTGGAGCGAACTTGGTGTCATAAAGAATGTTGCTTTGAAAAGCGTGCATGTGAGTGGGTAAAACCCGTTATGTGTTGGGTTACTGGGTTATTCCATGTGTTAGTGGAGGGTATACAATTGTGTAACCAGGTTAGGGTTGCTCCTCTATACAAGGAGAGGTGTAGAGGGAGTCATGCCCTAAGCCCTTGGAGAGAACATGAGAGAAAATTTTGGTTTTCGCGAGATTTTGGTTTTCTTGTGTGTGTGAGTGCTCTTTGAGAGCTTTTTCCTCAGGTGGGAAGCTTTGTAATCAACCTTCTTAATTTGGAATAAAATTAAAATTCATGCTCAAGACTTGCCTCTTGTTTTCATCTTCCCTCTTCTTGAGTTTTTGTCTTTCTTGTTAGGTTTCTTCTTCTATTGATCTTGCATTGCTAAGGATGAGTGTTTGATGGATGTATCCTCTGGAGATCATATCCCAGTCATCTAGGTAAACTCTTACTTGTTCATCGAGAGACTCTCAAGAAACCAGTTTTTGACTTGAGAGAGAAGAATTTCCTATAGATTGTGTTCTTGAGCTTTTATGGGCAATTTTCTTGGAGTTCTTACTTGATGTGACATGTGGGAGGCCATCTAAGGTTATCTTGATCATCAAATCCCCATGAGCAAACATAGGGTGAAGGTTTCGGTTTTGACTTAGTTTTGGTGTAATCTTCCTTAAATTTTTTTAAAAAAGATAGGAACTTTCACATCAATCCTTACGATTGAAGGTTGGAATAGGCTCCTGCCATCCATATGAAGGTGCACACCAAGTTTTATGGGTGCTAGATCAGCCGATCAAAAGTTGCATAGATTTTTGATGCTAAACTCGCGTTGATTTTTATTGTTCACCGGTAGTACCGCTACTATAGCATGGTAGTGTCGGGTTACTGTTTTTCTGGTAGTATCAAGCTAGTGCTGGCCCATAGCTGAATTTCCCAAAAAAATTATTTTCCTCACTTCTTTAATCAAGTGAGGTTTTAGTTAGTTCCTTGAGGGGAAAATTTATTGTTGATCATTCACCACATTCTGATCACCATTTTCGGTCCTTCAACATGGCATCCACATGTGTATATTTCGCTAACATGGCATCCACATGTGCAACACCGTCATCGTTGTATTTTCCTCTTCTTTCCCCTTTCCTAGTGGCATGGTTGCATATCAGCTGCTCCCCTTAGCACCACTCCTCTCCCCTCCCTCCCCTCTGCGCCATTCCTCTCCCCTCCCTCTCTACCTCTCCCTTTTGCATTCCCCCATCCCCAAGCGCAAACCAAGCCCAAAAACAACTACTACGCTCCAATCACTACCACCACCGCCCATGTATGACCTCACCTGGGTATTGGAGAGCTCTAGAGACAAGGCCAGACCAATGTGTGCATGAGCAGGTCCTATACACGAGGAGACGGTAGGCGGCCTCAACTAGGGTAGGGATGGTCTGTGATTAGCTAGCGACAATGCGGTTGACGGCACAATGCGACTGCATGGCGACGGTGAGCTATACCAATCGACAAGGAGATACTTAGAATGGACTCAAGGGGTCCACATGGAGGTGGTGACATGGGTGGCATGGCTAGGAATGTGACGGGGGTGAGATGTCTGCAGCGGAACATGGGTTCACACTGGGGGCGATGACGCTCGGTAGTGTCCAACTATGAAGAAGGGAAAAGGAAGTCTAGGGGTTTCTTAGGGTGGTATTAAAGCTAGATATGAGAAGAATTTTGTGGATGTGGAGGGATGGCAACAAATTTTGAAGTGGAGCGGTAAGGGCATGGCGGCGACTTTGCACTAATTACTGGTGCATCGTCCTCACTGTTTCGGCCAATTCGGGTAAGCTCTCCCCAAACTAGTCGCGTTACCACGTGTTTCATCTCCTCTAGTTATTTTCCCCTAAATTAATTTTGAAATCAACCCAAGGACACGCTGGCAACACCATCTTCCCTAAGTTCGACCAAGGTCACTGCCACCATCACCGTCTCTGAGTCCTCCAACCTTATTCCTCGCAGCTTGCCACCGCACATCCCCATCAATGCTGCTTCGACCTGCGAGGCCGCTGCCCCTTGCTTGTCTCATTTTGCCCTTGACCAAACCTCACCAATGCTCCCCTTATCGCCGGCAAGCCAAGCCAAGGCCAATCATAGCTACTGCTTTGCTTGTCCCTCTCCCCTCCTCTGGTTCTAAATGAACGAGAGCTATGTGTCCATCCACATCAGTACAACTCACCACCTTAGATCCACATCATTGCCATGTTAGCCAAAACCGCCTTAGATTCAGGCCAAGGTTGTGTTTTGCACTAGTATTGATAGTTGAGGGTTATATATCAAACAGTTTTGAAGTTCAGGATTGAAAAATCGAAACTAAACCAAAGTTTAGGGTTATTGTCGATGATTCGGGAACCGGTCTCCCGCCGAGCTTACATGTTGAATGAGGGATCAACCTATGGCCCCTTTTTCACAGAGTGTATAGCATCCGAGGGCCTGCCGAACTAGGGCCGAGACGGTCGGGATGACACAGCAAACAAGGGGTTTTTATCCTGGCTCGGGCCTCTCGCTGGGGAGATAACAGCCCTACGTCCAGCAGCTTCACTAAATCCCAAAGACGAGTTACAAGAGTTTGCTCGGGGGCACTGGGCCTTCCTTCTCTCTCTACTTTTTACAGGTGTGTGTTCTTCCTCTCGGTTTTCCAAAGAAAAGGTCAGGGGGTCTCTGTTCTCTCTAAAGGGTCAGGAATCAGAGCGAGAGACCAAACACTACATGCGACGGGGTATTTATAGACGATTACAGCTTTACATCATTTATTACGGAGTGACAGGCCACTACTGCTCCCAAACGTGGGTGAAACTGTTCCCTTGCTTTTCGCCATACCGCAATGTGGGCGTAGTGGGCTTAGATCGTGGCCGTATGGTCCTTCAAACCGTCAAGTGATTAATGCCACGTCGCCTTCATGGACCGTGCCCGGCTTTTCGGTTATGCCCGAGGTCCCTTCTTCGGACCTGGTCGTCGGCCGCGTCCCCCCGAGCAAGCATGCTCGGGGGTGAGCTTAATTGAGGACGGGGTAGGCCCGCAGGTCGGCCTACCCGAGGATCTTCCTCGGGGACACCGTCCAAGGGTAACATGGTCGACAGCTGACTGGCCGCCGAGGTACGATGATCGGTACGGGGAATGCCCAATCCTCGACAGCTAGCCCCCAAGGTTTAAGGGGGAAGTTGCCCGACGAGGCCTCCGTCTTAAGCCTCCAGACTTAAATAAGGGATTGGGGCCCTGCAGTGAAGAACTACTGCAGCGTCCGAGCAACCTTTGCTCGGGAATAAGAATCCTGCAGCGGAAGGGCTACTGCAGCATCCGAGCAATCCTGCTCCAGATGAAAATCTTGCAGCGAAGAGCTACTGCAGCATCCGAGCAACCTTTGCTTGGGAATAAGAATCTTGTAGTGAAGGGCTACTGCAGCATCCGAGCAATCCTGCTCGGAGACGAGAATCTTGCAGCAAAGAGCTACTGCAGCATCCGAGCAATCCCGCTCGGGGACGAGCGTGTTCTAGCGAGACCGAGCGTGTCGCTCAAGGCCCGGCCAAAATAGCGCTTGGGAACGCAGGCGAAAGGTCGCGATGGTTCCTTCTCCGCGAAGCCTCGCGTGTACGGTTCTAACAGTTTTTTGAAAACCGCGTCATTACAGGACAGTTTTGAAAACCGCACCACCGCGCGTCGGTTCATGAACGGGTGGGGGCAGTTTTCAGTCCGTTCGGCTTCTCTGCCTATAAATACCAGGCAGGGACAATTTTGGAGGCTTTTTTCCTCTGCGACTCGCAATCAAATTTCAAAGCTTTCCAACCTTCAAACTCTATCTTCCTCCTTGCGCCTTTTCTTCGAAGCTTTTCCATGGCGAAGTTCAGCCCGAGCAAGATTACTGAGGAGAGGCTTCCCATGCTCAAGGACTTCGGGTATCTCGACACGGGCACCTGGCGGATCCCTAGTGGCGAAGGAGCCCCGGTGCCGCATGACGACGAGATCGTCACGTGCGAGCTCTACACTGTCAACGGGCCTCAAATGCCCGAGAGTGAGTTTCTTGAATCCGTGCTTGCGCAATGCGAGTGCGAGATCACCAATTTGAATCCCAACTCCATTCTTGCTTTGACCATCTTTTCGCACCTTTGCGAGGGATTCGTGGGCATCCTGCCCACGGCGAGCCTCTTCTTCCATTTCTATTCCTTGTTTCGCACCGGTGCGGCTTCTCCCATCTGTTCCCTGTACTTTGATCTGCGGGCCAACCGACCATATGAGTATCCTTTCTTCACTCTTAAAGACTCGGTGGCGGGTTGGGTCGATTCCTGGTTCTATCTGAGGAAAGCGGAGGGAAGCACTCTGCGCTACTCCGAAATGGCGGCGCCAAAGATCGATACCCTCGCCCGCCTGTCAGTAGGAGGAGGAGCAGCCTCGATGATGATCGTGAGCTCACGAATATGGGGCTCCTTCGGTCGGGACGCGTCATGACTTCCTCAGAATGGTGTCCCCTCTGAGGAGGAGGGAGCACCCTTTCTTCAAGGTCTCCGGGTGTGAAGATCTCACTCGAGAGGCTGACTCCGGTAAATCTTATGGTCTTGAGTAATTTTTGCTTTGTATATACCATGTATGCTCGTGCTGACTTCTTCTGCCAATCGGCGACAGCCCCAGGCTTCGACTGGGTGGAAAAGCGGGTCGATGAGATGTTCGGCACCCCAAAGGGCAAGGAGCTCAAGCGCGAGCGGTAGGTCCCGAAGAACGTGCTCGAGCGGAGCGAAGTGGTAAGCTGCTTTATGATTCATGCTCGGGGAAAGCGTCTCGAGCTCCTTCTGATGCCTTTTTGCTTTTGGCAGGAGACGATTGCCCTTGAAGCGGCGGTGGCCGACATTAGGCCCATGGCAGGCGGCCACGAAGTACTTGTCCCAGCTGCCAAGGCCAAGAAGACGAGCTCCGCCACCGGCCTCTACTGGGCTGACGAAGAGGCGGGCGAGCTCGGCCAAGAGTCCCGTGCTGCGGCACTTGGAATTTGCCGACCGGAAGGAGGTAAGCCGCCTAAATGCCTGGATGGAGGGTTACGGCCGAGAGAGCTTGGAGCAGCTCATGAAGGAGGCGAGACTGACCGAGAAAATGGTGCAGGCCGAGCAAAAGGCGTTGAGGGAGGAGCTTGTCGAGCTTAAAGCCAAGCTTGAGCAGGTTACTTCAGCCCGTCGGGCTGCGGAGCCCGAGGGCGCAGGGGACGAGGACGAAGATGAGGACAAGCTACCCCTCATAACGAGGCGCGGGCGCCGGAAGGAGGCACCAGAGGCGACCGGTACGGGGAAGGTTGACCCTCCCCCGGCGAGAATTAGCCCCGCCGCAGAGGGGAGGACCGAACTTGAAGTTGCGGCGACGGCAAAACCCGCCGGGAATGACAACGAGGATCTTGCTGAAGGTAGCTCCCGAACCCTTGTCTTTTCCCTTTTTCTTGCCCTTTGTTTCGCTTTGCCCTTTATCCGAGCTAACCCCACTTCACGAACGTGGGCGTGATAGCTCCTAGGGCCTTTCTGGATTGTGGCAGCATAGCTGACGAGATCCTTGTTCATGTCTTAGAGAGGGAGTTCGCCCTCCTTGCCGACCGCGTGATGAGCGAGGCCGCCGAACTAGCGGTGGGGGACGAGCTCGTCGACGACGGCGGCCAAGACACCAAGGGACTTCTTGCTCTAGAGGGACCGGCCCCCCAGGGTGCGCTCCTGGCCCTCCCGAGCACGGAGGGCGCACAGGGAAGAGAGGAGGTTGATCTCGCGGTCATGGACAAAAAGACTGCCCAAGAAAGCACGAGACCTCCGGGCACATCACCTGCCCAGAACAAGGGCGAGATGCCCCCGAGCAGACAACATGCTCGGGATGAAACTGCGCCCGCCCCGAGCGAACCGCGTGCTCGGGTAGACGCCCCGCCTTCCCCGAGCGAACAGCATGCCCGGGCGAACAGCGACAAGACTCCGAGTGGGCCAGCCGCTCAGGAGGGAGGCGCGACGTCCCCGAGCAGACTACATGCCCAGGGGGATGACGCATCATCCTCGAGAGATCTGCCCTCTTGGAAGGATCCTGAGGATATCCCGGTTGAGGTCCTTGCTTGGGTGGAAAGCCGGGGCTTCGCACTGATGTCGCCCGATAGGAGGCTTACGGCTCTTCGGTGGGAAGACATCACCAAGACCTTCTAGGGCAACCTCTGCGCGCGCCTTGGTCGGGTAAGCGTGCTTTCTTTTCTTGTCGGTGGTTTCATCTTTTCGCGCCTTGGGGGGAGGGTGCTTGAGGTCTCTTTTCTTATTGTTTTGCTTGCTTGCAGGTTCTTCAAAAGACCATGGAGGACTTCGCCTCCTCGACAGTTCCTCCCGAGGTCGTCGCCAAAAAGAACGCCGAATACAACGCTCGAATAACAGAGCTTGAGCGGCGAATAGACAAACTTAAGGCCCGGGACAAGCTGATCTTGGAGAGATGCCGCCATACTGAGAAGAATATCCGCCAGGCCGAGGAAGACGCCACCGAGAAAAAGGGGAAGATTCGCGAGCTCGAGCTTCAGCTCGAGCAAGAAAAACTGCACTCCAAAGTTTTCGAGGCGAAGGTGGCGGAACTAGGCTGGGCTGCGCGGGAGGCTACCGAACTAGCTGATCAAGGCAAGGAGGAGACAGAGCAACTCCGCCAGAAAGCCCGCAAAGGACAGGAAGCCCGGTGGAAGATGATCGACCTCGAGGCCAAGATCGACGAGCTGAGGCAGAAGCTCACCACGGAGCTTAGAGGAACAAAGCCCGGCGCGTAGAGGATTTTTTTCTTTTCTTTCTTCTCTTTTTTGATGACTTTTGATGATGCAAATGAAGCATATTTCCCCCCCAAGGGCTTTGTCTTTTGCATTGTTGCTTTTTGGGCTCTTCTGGTTATTACCTACAAATAACGAACACGAGGCAAATAACGAGAGATAGGCAGATAGGAGTATAGCTCGACATGGGTGACATATACCCGAAAAAGAGATAAAATACAATCACGAGCTAGAATGAGGCACTTAGCGATGATTTTTGGAAAAGGCGTTAGTGCGGTATCTCGCTTCTACCAAGCCCCCACTGCGAATGAAGGTCATGCACCTAAGTTGCGAGCACGAGCTCGTTCGTAGGAGAGTTAGAAAAATGCGCGTCGCTCCACCGACCAGGTCACCAACTTCTCCGTGTTGCGAGCATAGGCCAGGTCAGGAGAGGGGAACGTGCGAGGCCTCAACTTCCTCAGCGCCTTAGGACGCATGCCCCTGATTTGCGAGCATGGTTACTGGTGAGGAAGGACAGGAGGTTGCCCGACAGAGTGCGCGACGACCAAGCGCGCTAATCGAGCTAAAACTCTAGACCAGCCGAAAGGGTGTCTGTATGCGATCGAAATCATGTAGCGAAAAATTATTGCGGATCATAGTCAGCTTATGGAGACTGAAGCCTCTGGCGGTGAGTTTAAGTGACTAGGCGTTGGTCGTGGTACCTTGTACGCTCGCGTGCGTGCCAGCCCAATCTTAGGATGAAGACGCTTGGAGCGAATGTTCCTACCCGACGTGGCCGTCCCATCACCAAGATCGTGAGAAAAAGTATGCCCTTACGCGAGACTGAGTCGGCTTACCAACGGGCAGTGACCTTGAAAGCATTCACAAAATCTTGAAGGTAACGGACTTCGCGTGGGCGAGGGAACCGAATTTTTTCTTTCTTGGAAGAAAAACTGCTGATCGAGCGCAAGATAACAAAAGTGAATACGGGTTTATACAATGAACTTGCGCAGCTGGTCGATGTTCCAGGAGCTCGCGAGCACTCGACCGTCTTCCATTGCCAGGCGGACAACCCCCGGGCATGCCACCGAGACGACCATGAACGGACCCTCCCATTTGGGGGAGAGCTTGTTGGCCTTCGAAATTGTCCTTCCTGGGGATGTAAAGTACTTCAAAATTTCTAAAGTACCGCTCCATCTTCCTCACTTCAACCAAGTAAAGCGCCATTGAGTGATCGGAATACTGATACTCCTTGTTAACTTGGTTGACGACCAACTGCGAATCGCCTTTCACGGTCGATCACCATTTGGACCCGAGTGCCTTGCACGCCAGAGTCTTACGAAGGCCTTCATACTCCGCCGTGTTGGTCGCAGCAAAGTGCAATTGGACGATGTATTGGAGCTGGTCCCCTTGAGGGGATACCAGCACGACACCAGCCTCCGAGCGTTCGAAAGCTCGGGACCCGTCGAAGTACATGGTCCAGCGACCATCTTCGGACCCACCGGGCCCGATGGCGGGCGGGACCGAATTTGTCCATTCCGCTACGAAGTCCGCTAGGATCTGGGACTTGATCGCCGTGCGAGCCGAGAAGTGGATATCGAACTCGGCGAGCTCCATAGCCAACTTCGCTATCCGGCCGCCTACGTCTTGATTTCTTAGGATCTCCCTAAGTGGAAAGTTGGTCGGGACGACGATCTTGTGAGCTTGAAAGTAGTGGCATAGCTTCCTCGAAGCCACGAGCAGCGAGTACAAGAGCTTCTGGACCTCAGGGTACCGCTCCTTCGGTCCGTGCAAAACCTCGCTGACGTAGTATATTGGTCGCTGCGCCCCATCTCGCTCGACCGCCAACACCGCGCTCACGGCCCTGGGGGTTGCCACAAGATATAGGAGAAGCACCTCCCCCGACCTTGGCGTGGCCAAGACAGCGGGTTGACACAGTCTGACGAAGGAGCGTTAGCTCGATCCAAGGAAGCGGAATAGCGAGCGCCTTGAAGAAAGGCAGCCCGCGCTCGCCCGACTGGGAAATGAAGCGACTCAAAGCCGCCATGCGTCCGGTCAAGGCATGGACCTCCTTTACACAGCTCGGAGGCCGCATTCTTTCAATGGCTTCGATTTTCTCCGAGTTCGCTTCGATGCCTTGTGGCCCGATTAGATAGCCGAGCACTTTGCCCGCTTTCACCCCAAAGACACATTTTTCCGGATTAGGCTTTATTCGGTGTCTATTGAGATTACAAAATGTTTCCTCAAGGTCGGATACATGACCCGAGGTGAGCCTACTTTTCACCACGATGTCGTCTACGTATACCTCCAGATTCCAACCAATTTGATCCGGGAAGGTCTTCTGCATTAGGCACTGGAAGGTCGCCCCGGCATTCCGCAGACCGAAAGACATGGTCGTGTATCAGAACGTGCCGAACGGCGTGATGAAGGTCTTCTCTTCATCCCCGGGGGACAAACTGATCTGGTGATAGCCCGAATAGGCATCCAAAAAGCTCATAACCGGGGACTCTGCCGTCGCGTCAACTAGCTGGTCTATGCGCGGCAGCGGAAAGTTGTCTTTTGGGTAGGCGGCGTTCAGGCCGGTGTGGTTGACACACATGCGCCACTTGCCACCCTTCTTCTTGACGATGACTGGGTTTGCCAGCCACTCCAATGCTTGACTTCTCGGACGAAGCCGGCTTTGAGGAGCTTGTCGAGTTCATCCCGGATGATTGCTTGTTTCTCTGGGGAAAAACACCTGAGCTTCTGACGCACGGGCTTTTTGTCAGGACGAACAGCTAGCCTGTGCTCAATTACTTCCCTTGGGACTCTAGGCATGTCAGACGGTTCCCAAGCGAACACGTTCGCACTCTTCCGGAGGAAAGTAATGAGCTCGAGTTCCTATTTGGGATCTAAGGAAGATTCCAAATGCAAAACCTTGGTCAGGTCTGCGTCGCTTAGCGGGACCGCCTTGGTTCCTCCTCCGGGCTGGAGGGCAACTTTGGGCTGGGAGCGCGCCGGCTCTTGGTCAGGGACACGCTGAGGCAGCTGCCCGACCATATCAAGCGACTTCTCATCACAATTCAAGGCTGCCTTATGGTCCCCTCTGATGGTGATATCTCCTTTCGGACCGGGGACCTTCAGACACTGATAAGCATGATGCGTGGCAACCTTGAATTTAGAGAGGGTCGGCCTGCTGAGGATGGCGTTGTAGGCCGACCTGAAGTCCACGACCTCGAATGTGATCATCTCGGTCCGAAAGTTGCTGAGGCTTCCGAACGTCACGGGCAAAATGATCTAGCTGAGAGGCTTGATCGAGGTGCCCGAAACGATCCCGAAGAACGGGATGGCTATGCTTTTGATCTTGGACCGAGGGACTTGCATCTCGTCTAGGACCGCAGCAGATATAAGATCCAGAGAGCTCCCGCCATCGACGAGAACCCGCCCCACCTTAGCATTGCTGATGGTCGGGCTCACGACCAACGGGAGCTTCTGAGGCTTGGTCATTCCAAGGGGACAATCATCCTTGGAGAAAGTGATCGACAGCTCGGACCACCTGAGCTACTGCAAGGGGGGCTTGCCCTGGGCAATGTGGTACACCTTCCGTGCTGCCTCCTTCAGGTCCCTGTGGGACTTGTACGCCAAGAAGCCCCCGAATATGACATCTATGTGGTTACGGGGCTCCTGGTACTCCATGTCGTCGTCCTTGTCCGCGGGGCCCTTGCCCTTGCCGCTCTCCCCTTTTCCCGGAAGCGTGGGCATGGGACCTTGACCGTTATAGAACTTCTTCAGGCGGAACGCCCAGGTTCGGCAATTGCGAAGGTCGTGCCCGACCGCCTGATGGAGCGGGCAATAGCGGTCGTCCGAAGGAGCACTCCTTCCCTTGCGACCTTGGTCGTTGCGCCGCGGGGGTAGCCGGACCCTCCCGCCCTCGGGCTGCTGAGCCGGCGGAGCCCGTGGCAGACGATGCTCGACGGTGGCCACCATGCTCGACGCAGACGACCTCTTCTTCTTGATCTTCTTCTCCACGGAGCCCAGGTGCTTCTTGCCCGAGGAGTCTTCCAAACCCGGTTGAGGCGGCAGCTTGCCTTCATCCAGCATCTTTTTCCATTGGACTGCCTCGTCGGCGTTCACATAACGATCGGCCATACGAAACAGCTCGTTGGTCGAAAGGTCTGGATGGATCTCTAGGTTTTGCGTGAAGCGGGCGTCGCGAACCCCAAACTTGAAGGCACGAACGACCGCCTCATCCGATATGCTTAGAATGGAGTTCCTCTCCTTGATGAACCTTTGGACAAAGTGCCGCAAAGATTCTTTTTCGGTTTGGATCAACCGCTCGAGGTCGCGCTCCTTGCCCGGGCGAGTGTAGCAACTCTGGAAATTCACCCAGAGCGCCTCGCAGAGCTGCCTCCACGAGCGGATCGACCCTTCCTTCTGATTGAAGAGGCACGTCCTGACGGAACCGTCAAGGAACGTGGGGAGGTAGTTGGCCATAACTCCCTCACCCCCCCCCCCCCGCCGCTAGAATGGCGGTGGAGTAGATCAAAAGGAACTTGTTTGGGTTCTGGGTCCCGTTGAACCGCTCGATGTGGCCAGGCTTGAATTTGCTTGGCCACGAGACGTCGTGGAGAGACGCCGAAAAGGCCCGGCACCCAAACGCCAGGCTGTCGTGGTGACCCCTCCGGGCATGGCGACCATGACGGCTACCATAACGATGGTCCTTTATACGCAGGGTGAGATGAGAGAATACGTCTCCATACCGGCGCGGCGAAAGCAGCCCTGAGGTAGAACACTCGGTAAGCCCGTAAGCGAATGGGTCATGCCCTCTAGCCCGCCAGGCCATCTGGGAATCGCTCCGAACGTCCTCATGGCACCGATCTTGCATCCCGCGGCCCTCTCGAGCAGGACTTCGGGAGACGCTGCGACGGGAGCAAATAGGGGAATGGTGCTTATGGTCCTGGGAAACACTCTGGAGCCTCTCTCCGCCAGGGGACCCTGGGAACCCCATGTCGGTGGCGAGCTTTTCTAGATTTTCAGCCACAACCACCCCCATGGCTGCCAGGTCCGCTTGACCAGAGAAATTTCGAAAGCTGCGCACGACTGTCGCCATGGCTCGCAGCCGCTCGGCGCTCTCGGGAGCGGCGGGGGGCGACCTTGGCCGACGATAGCGCACGTGCTCCAGAGAACGATGTTCGTCGGGATCTTCACGAGCCGAGTCTCCAGTCCTGGCGTCTGCCTTCCCTCTAGCTTGGCGGTGGATGGTCGCCAGGGTCTTGTCCAGGGACAACTCTAGATGATTCTCGTCTGCATCGCGCTGGTGACGACGAGTGGTCTCCGGAGACTCGACCTCGTGAATTTCTTCTCTCCCTGCCATGTTGACACTACGGGAGTACCGGGACCGCGAGGGTGACATCATAGTATCCCCTCGCGACGCGGTCAGGAACGCCCGGACCGTCGTGGAGACCGCCAGGTTCCTCCTCACTAGTGAGGGCATCACTCTGCGAGTGGAGGAAACACTCTCACGTTGCAGATGCCAGGGAAAGACTCCTGGACTTGATGTGGCCTTTCGGATTAGCCGCACCAACCACGCCTTCACCGGCGTAGTACATGTCGTTATCCTCCACGTCGTCGAAGACGCAGAGGTCTTGGTTATCTTGAGAATTCGGCATCCTCAGGGATTCTCCACGGAACGACTCAGTCGATCCCCACGGACGGCGCTAGCTGTCTATGATTCAAGAACCGGTCCCCCGCCGAGCTTACTTGTTGAATGAGGGATCAACCTAGGGCCCCTTTTCCGCAGAGGGTATAGCATCCGAGGGCCTGCCGAACTAGGGCCGAGACGGTCGGGATGACACAGCAAACAAGGGGTTTTTATCCTAGCTAGGGCCTCTCGCTGGGGAGATAACAACCGTACGTCCAGCAGCTTCACTAAATCCCAAAGACGAGTTACAAGAGTTTGCTCGGGGGCACTGGGCCTCCCTTCTCTCTCTACTTTTTACAGGTGTATGTTCTTCCTCTCGGTTTTCCAAAGAAAAGGTCAGGGGGTCTCTCTTCTCTCTAAAGGGTCAGGAATCAGAGCGAGAGAGAGGAACCCCAAACACTACATGCGACGGGGTATTTATAGACAATTATAGCTTTACATCATTTATTACGGAGTGACGGGCCACTACTGCTCCCAGACGTGGGTGAAACTGTTCCCTTGCTTTTTGCCATACCACAACGTGGGCGTAATGGGCTTAGATCGTGGCTGTATGGTCCTTCAAGCCGCCGAGTGATTAATGCCATGTCGTCTTCGTGGACCGTGCCCGACTTTTCGGTTATGCCCGAGGTCCCTTCTTCGGACCTGGTCGTCGGTCGCGTCCTCTTGAGCAAGCATGCTTAGGGGGCGAGCTTAACTAAGGACGGGGTAGGCTCGCAGGTCGGCCTACCCGAGGATCTTCCTCGGGGACACTGTCCAAGGGTAACATGGTCGGCAGCTGACTGGCCGCCGAGGTACGATGATCGGTATGGGGAATGCCCAATCCCTGACAGTTGTAAATTAGACTTATTTTTTATTTACGCACAACCTCAAAATTTGATGGATGGAAATGGCATTTCTCCCTTCAATCATTGATCTAGACTATAGACTAGATGCCACTACACGCTCTTGTCTTCTCGAGTAAACATCAAGTTTTGACATTTTTTCCCACTTTGTCTTTGTGGGATTCCATGAACCCAACCTCACCACTAAAAACTGCAATTCTCCTGCATCCTACCACATCACCATAACAAAACAACACAAGAAACTTCACCATCAGCCATGAGTGTCACATCGGTGTCCGTTAACTGCATGCATGGCCATTTTCTCTGTTGGATGCCCACTCCATCATGACCAAAATCAATCCACTTTGAACTGCTGGTACTACTGAAGATATCAATTAATCCTTGAGTTAAATTCTATGGTGCGCATTGCATGCAAATGAAATGTCATAGCTGAGCACTCATGAACTGATCGATGGCATTGGCGAAAAGGACTAAACTCTTGGATGTTGGAAATAATCCTACAGCATCCTTTCTTACCTTGCATCGCACATACCGTGTATATTGTTTTCCATGTATTGCTAGTTACCATACTTAATCATTCCATGTTTAGTAATTACCATGTATAATCTCCCGTATTCAGCATATTACTAATGGAACTTACAGTGCCCCATGTGTGGCATTTTCCCAATCTTCTTCTTACTTTCTGCATGGTATCAGAGTAGTTTTGATCCCACCATCGTTCACCCACCATGAGCACCACTACAGAAACCGACTCAGCCTCCTCTCCAACCACTGGCTCTGGCTCTTCTCCAGCCATCGACTTCGACTCCTCCCCTGCCATCAGTAATATCACTCTGCTGGTCGCAGTGCCAGATCCCACGACCTCCGTCATCAACGTGGCTTCAATCAAGACTCACATCCCTGTCATGCTCGACATCTCTGGCTCCAACTACTCTCAATGGAGCACCCTCTTCACCGTGCTAGTCGGCAAGTACGGACTACTAGGCTTCATCAATGGCACCGTCAATCCCAACCTCGACGACACCCACCGTCGCCAGGACTTCACCATCCGTTCATGGCTCTACGGCTCAATCTACGAAGAGATCTTCGAGATCATTGTTGAGCCCAACCAGACGGTGCTTGAGACCTGGACCGTGATTGATGAACTCTTCCGCGACAATAAGGAGAGTCGCACCATCTTTCTTGAAGCAGAGTTTTAAAGCATCATCCAGGATGACATGACTGTCGCCGACTATTGCCGCAAGCTCAAGAAGATCGTCGATGCCCTGCGGGACGTCAGGTAGCCAGTGTTTGACAAAGCACTTGTCCTCAACACCAGCCGGGGATTGAACAAGCGGTTCTCCTCCACCGCTCAGCTACTTCCTTTACTTGACACATTTCCCAGTTTTTTATGCACTAGGTCAATTCTCGACATGGCCGAGAAGAAGCTCTCATCCACCACTGGGGCCTCCTCTGGTTCCAACTCCAACAGCTATGGGCGCTCTTACCAGCGCAAGCATTTCGAGGGAAAGAAGTGGCACAAGCCATCCAACAAGTAGCGCAATAACAGCACTAACGAAAATAGCAACATCTTCAACAACGATCTTTGGTGTTTTCAAGAATAAAGAACAAAGAATCCCAAACCGTTGCTCGTAGTTCTCATCCCAATGGTGAGCCATGGTTCTACTTCAACCCATACAGTGGCCCACCACCGGCCTTGTCACCTTCCTGGGGTGTCACTTGGCACATTGGAGGGGCAGCATTCTTGGGCCGAGGCCCACAGTTGGCATGCAGCAGGCCTACTCGGTGGTCAGTGGAATTTCTAGGGTGCCTGCACCGCCCGTGACTCAATTTGCACCACCATCATTGGACTCCGCTGGCCTCATCGCTGCCATGAACGCCATGTTAGTGCAAGGTGGCCACGCTGGTGATTGGGTGATGGACTTCGGAGCCACTTCTCACATGTCCTCTGACACCGGTATTCTACATTCTTCCAAACCTTTTCATTCTCCTCCTTTCATCACCATCGGTAACAGTTCAACTCTACCCATCTCTTCTATTGGCCACTCTACTCTCTCTACATCAGATCAAAATTTCAATCTGCATAATGTTCTTATTGTTCCTCACATCATAAAAAATCTTCTTTCCATTCATCAATTTACTCGTGATAATTCTTGCTATATTTGACCCATTTGGTTTTTCTGTCAAGGATCTCCGTACCAAGACCAAGACTCTTCGCTGCAATAGTAGTGGTGACCATACACCTTCTGGCTCTCCGTGCACACGACATCCTCCACCTTTGTCACAGCAACCTCCACCGACCTGTGGCACCGTCATCTTGGTCATCTTGCTTCGGAGAATTTATCTTTCATTCCGCAACTTCCAAACTATAATAAATCTAGACATTCTATTTGCCATGCATGCCAATTAGGCAAATATGTTCGGTTACCTTTTAGTCGCTCTAATTCTTTGACTCATACACCTTTTGCTCTTTTACATTGTGATATATGGACTTCTATTGCTAGCCCATCAAATTTCCAATACTATCTTGTCATTCTCGATGACTTTACCCACTACCTCTGGACTTTTCCCCTCCGCTACAAAAGTGATGTTTTCAACATCCTTCGCAACTTTTATCCATACGTTCGCACACAATTCTACAAAAATATTTTAGCCATCCAAGATGATAATGGTGGAGAATTCATCAACTCTCGCATCTCTACACTCGTTGCCTCCCACAGCACTCTTCTACGTCTCTCCTGTCCCTATACTTCCCCTCAAAATAGCAAAGCTGAAAGTACTATCCGCACTGTTAACAACATAATCCATACTCTTCTCATTCAAGCCAGCATGCCACCCACTTTCTAGGCTGAAGCTCTTGCCACAGCTACATATCTCCTGAACCAACGCCCTACCACTGCACTCAACAACTGGATTCCTTTCCAACTCCTCCACAAACAAACTCCCACTTATGATCACCTCAGAGTTTTTGGTTGTCTTTGTTACCCGAACATTTTCGCCACCACTACCCACAAATTAGCACTTCGTTCTACCGCTTGCATTTTTCTCGGCTACCCTAGCTCCAATAAGGCTACCGATGTTATAACCCAGTCACTCGCTAGGTCATCATCTCTCGGCATGTAGTGTTTGATGAGGCAATTTTCCCCTTTGCCAATATGATGCCACAACTACTGTTGCTTCTTTTGATTTTTTACAGGATGCTTCAAACTCTCAGCTACACACTCCTGTACATGCCCCTGTGCATGGGTGCATTCTGCATGCGCTTGTAACACCCCCAGGCACGCCTTCTCCGGGGCCGGCTCCTTTCGACGGGGATGCGATTCCAGTTGGGACGGCCTTTCCCATCAGGCCTAGTTCAGTCTCAGCTTCACCGTCCTCCCGTGTGTCCTCACTAGCATCCCCAGTTTTCTGCCTGCCTTCATCGAGCGATGGGCCATCTTCACCAACTAGGCCTGCATCACGTACTGGGCTCGATTCTTCAGCCGGCTAGTGTCGGGACCCGAATTTGCAAATCCGGACCCTCTGTGTTTCAGCACTAGTCCAGGATCACGCTTGTGCACACAGTTTCAACATCGGTACATATCACAGACATATCCAACGAAATAATAAGTACTTTAATTAAATACTCAAACTAGTTGATTGACCTTATGGTCAAGTTACAAAGATACGCCTCATGAGCTTAAGGATTATTAAAATATTCAAATGCAATGAAATAAAATAAACACGTGGCGCCAAACAATTTGCCACAGTAACCGATCGGGCTCGCTCCCTAGTTAAATCGGCTCCTCCCGATACTCCTCCCGGCGGGGTTGCTTCTTCTTCAACTGGTTGTGTTGTTGTGGGTGAGTACTTTGAGCACTCAAGAAGTCATGCATGTAATGCAATTCTAATATTCTACGTGCATGGCTTAGTACAAAGGATAGGCTATGGTTTATATGCAAGACAAAGATTCAAGAATAACAAGAATAATTTGCAAAGCATAAAACAAGAATAAGAATAGTAGCTTTCACAATATTTCAATTGTAAATCACATTTCCATCCTATGTCAAGTTCCTCATTACCAACCCAAGCATTCTCCATAAACAATTCATTTTCATGAAAATCTAACCCTTGACCAGTAATCACCGAGCGATGCTCATTACTGTGAGCACGGCTATTCAATAGGTTGTACACTCGCAGAGGTTATACACTTTACCCACAAGATACACCAAATACCACCAAGGCAAATAACCGTGAACGCCTTTCCAAAGTTCCATCTAAACTCAAGACGCTCGCTAAGGTTTCAACACCGAGGGACTGGTTACCACACCTGTGGCCCCCTCTTGCGCCATGTGAGTTCTCATTCCGCTTCTCAGGCCTCACACCACCACGACAGTACCAAAGAATAGATTTCCCGGTTTACTCAGCCTAAGCCCGCCCCATTACGGAGCTTGTGGTTGTATGGAGGACTCAGTTCAAATGCTCGCAAGGTTAAGTCCTTAGTGACCGAGGCAAGACTAACCAAGTGTGATCTCAATTATCCAAAACCAATAAAACCAAATACGACCGCCTAGATTGCCACTCTTGGCCCACGTAAACAATCTTGCCATTTGCCCCGCCTAAATCATTTTTCCCCACTGTTCTTTACCATTCACCACGTGCCATCATCATCTCAATAACACATGTCTCATTCACAAAAACACGTTCCATATCTCATTAAGTCAATATTTGCTTTGGTATTCCAAAATCATGAATTGTCCACGTGGCAGGGCTAAGCATACTACTTCGGTCTACTTAACCCATGTTGGCAAATTATTGATGTCCAACTATTAATCCATAACCTAGGGTGACAAAGGATTCATGGCCTACAATTATATACGACAAGGTGGCATACAGCAACTAGGCATTTAGCTAATCCCAAAATTCATTCAAACCAATTTTTACTAAATTAGCATGCAATAAATTAAATCAAAATAATTTTCTCTAATAGGTTCAACATGATCAAACACAACTTGCCTTCAAAAAGTGCTGGTTCTGGTTCCTGAACTTGCTCCTGGGTCAGAACTTCTCCTTCGAAACCGTCGGGCACTTCAACGTCTACGCGTAACGCAATTAAACAACAATAAATAAATAAACAGTAGACAAACAGTGCTCAAAAATTCAATTAAAATTCATAAACAGAAAGATCACAATTTTACAAATTTATATAAATTGGAATCACTCAAATTGGAGTTAAAACGCAAAAGTTATACGCATTTGAAGTTTCAAATTACATTTTAAATCAATAAACCGAATTAATTAAATATTTTTCTTTTCGGGAAATTAATTATTATGTCATCCGTGACACGTGTCGCCACCAGAGAGTGACATGTGGCCTTGTTGACGTCAGCCCTGACCGGCTCCCGTGATGACGTCAACATGACGTCATTGTGACGTCAGCACGACTCGGCTATCTCACTGACAAGTGGGTCCCACCATGACGCCAAGATGACGTCGGCGGTGACGCCACGCCGCATGCGGCGGCCGACGAGTAGGCCCGTCTTGTCGGCGCCTCGTGAACGAAGGCAGGCGGCCGACATGTGGGTCCGCTTTGTCGCCGCCTCATGCACAAGGAGAGGTGCGGTACATCGACAGTGGGTCCGCGTTGTCGGCGTCTCGCACGCCGAACGGCGACGTGGCAATACGGCGACCCGGATTTGCATCTAACGGTGGAGAATTGAAGATGAAGTTCACTATTCCTAAGGCGACGGGCTCACCTCGAGGTCGGATCTCGATCGCGCGCCGGGCGGCTCGTGAACCGGCGACGATGCGGCGGGGCTAGATTCGACCGGAGACGAGAGACGAAGACGTAGCCGACGGCGCTTCCGTGGTCCTCCGGCGTGAAGAAGTGACCTCCCGACGCTGCTTGACGAGGTGAGTCCGACGGTGGCACGGGCGACGGCGGAGAATGACCGGCGGCGCGAACGGCGCAAGAAACTCGGCGGTGACCGGGAACTTTGGCGAGGTCGCGGCGGCGAGGCGGGCGTCTCGGCGGCGTGATGAGTACGGACGGATGCGGCGCGAGGTAAGGATCCCAACACGGGTGGCGGCGCAATAAATAGTGCCCTCGCTTCCGTGAAAGTCGCGAAACCGAGGCCCCACACGGCGGCGACGCGAATCCGACGAGGATTCGGGTTCAGCGACGTAGGCGATGAGAGCCGCTTGATCCAGATCGAACGGCGACGGAGTTAGGGTTTTCCGAACGGGCCGCATGTTGTTCGCCCAACACTGTTCACGGATTTTTAATCCTTTTTCGATTAAAAATAATTCCTAAATTCAAATAATTCATTTGGGGCTTTAAAAATACTAGAAAAATTCTCGAAAAATTCCCAAAAATATTTTAAGACATTTGTGACTCAAATAAAATATTTTCAGCAAAACTTTATTTTAACTTTTCCATTATTTAATTAATTTGATAAATGGCTTAATTCAAAATAAATTCAAATAATTCCAAATAAACCCAAATAAATTCCAAAAATTCCCAAAAATTCAAAATACCATTTAAATGCAATAAAAGCAAAAATTGGGGTGTTACAGCTAGCCTGTGTGCTTCCCGACGTGCTGCCTGCTCTACCATGGCAAGCTTGGCCAGCTCCAAGGCCTCATCCGATGATCATGTGTGCCAAATCAGGAATCATCAATCCTATTGACAGATTGAACTTATCGGCCACTGCAGATATCTCACCAATTCCTAAAATTTTTCATTCCATTCTACAGGATCCTCATTGGCACTAGGCCATGGTTGATGAATATGAGGCGCTCTTGAAGAATCAAACATGGTCTTTGGTTCCACGTCCCGCAGGTGCCAATATAGTGTCTGGCAAATGGGTGTATAAACACAAATTTGATGCTACTGGTCATCTTGCTTGCTGCAAAGCTCGTTGGGTTGTTTGTGGTTATTCTCAATGACCCGAGATTGACTTTGATGAGACTTTTAGCCCAGTTGTGAAGCTTGCCACCATCCGAACAGTTCTTAGTCTCACCGTCTCTCGTTCTTGGCCTATTTATCAGCTAGATGTGAAGAATGCCTTTCTTCATGGGTCACTTGATGCAACTGTCTACTGTGAATAGCCTTCTGGATTTGTGGATCCCTCTTGAACTGCTCATGTCTGTCATCTACATCAGTCGTTATATGGTCTTAAGCAAGCTCCTCGTGCATGGTACCAGTGATTCGCTCAATTTGTTGGCACCATTGGATTCACCGCCTCCCGATCGGACACTTAACTCTTTATTTTGCATCAAGGCATTGCTACTTCCTACTTGCTCCTTTACGTGGATGACATCATTCTCATGGCTTCATCTATCTCTCTTTTGCAGGATATTACAGTCTCACTCAGCCGCGAGTTATCCATAACTGATCTTAGTGATTTGCATTTTTTTCTTGGGATTTCAGTCACTCGCACTGCTCACGGAATGTTTCTTTCCCAATAGAAATATGCTCGTGAACTGCTTCAGTGTGCAGGGATGTCCAACTGCAAGTCCTGTGCGACTCCTATGGATACCCGTGCCAACTTTCTGCAGATGCAGGTGCACCTATCAGTGATCCCTCTGAGTTTCGGAGTTTGGCAAGTGTAAGATCGAGGATGCCGACTAGAGGAGGTGAATAGGTGGCTTTTTAAAATTATTTCTACGAATCTCTACAATTAAATTCACCTCAATTACCCTTATGCCAAAACCTTAACAATTAATAATGCGGAAGCAATAAACTAAGGTTTTGACAATTAAAGCCTAAATCAACTAGGCTCACTATGTGCACTAACTAATTATGTCTCTAACAATAAATTGCAATTCTAAATACAAGCAATCAATCAATTTAATTCGAGGAATATAAATTGCTCGAATATAAATAACGAATACAATGCAAGCACAAGAGACACAATACTTTTTACCGTAGTATTCGGAGACTTGCCGGTCTCCCCTAATCCACGTTAAGGCTAGCCCAAACGAATTGAGCTAGCTCCACAAATTGAGCACCGCCTCAAATCCACTAGTGGTTGCTCTTTTCCCCTCCGGGTAGGCGAGCACAGACCTTCACAACTTGCCGGGGCTTCTCACAACCTTCGTCGAGAAGCTCACTGCGCACAACGCATCCACGCCATTTAGGTGTCGACAAACATCAAGAGTAACAAGTCAAGGCTTCTGCTTGAGCTTCATCTAGTGCAACACATGCATTCTGGTGACCTCCTAAGTGTAACACATGCACTAGGATCCTCCTGAAGTGCAACACATGCACAAGAGGCCATCAATCTACTTTCTGATTGTAGCACATGCAATTAGGGCTCACTCTTAGCTCAAAAACCAAATGGAAGAGAGTAACACAAGTACACAACTCTCTCAAACCTTCCCCAAGGTCAACATCCAAAAATGCCAGCCCTTGGCATCCTTTTATAGCCCCCCACACGAAATATAGCCGTTGGGGGGCAAAACCGAAAAAATCAGCAAACCCAGCACTACTGCCCACATAGGGCCGGTAGTGTCGGCCTTGACCTCAACGGTCGACAACGACTATAATCCCAGTACTACTGCCTGTGTAAGGGCCGGTAGTGCTGGCTTAGCGGCAGTACCACCCCCATGGAGCGGTAGTGCCGGTTGGGCAAAGACCAAAAACACCTTCTCTGGAATATAGCTACCAGCCCTAGGGCCGATACTGCTGACTTTTGCGGCAATACCGCACCCACATAGTGGTAGTGCCGGCCACAGGAGAGAAACCAGTTTTTCATAAAAACTTTTCTCCAAAACTATCAAAAATTGATTCTTTAGCTATGTGAGAGTCAACACATGATCACAACACATATGCAAAACACATTTACACATGTCAATCATATATTCCAAAGAATCACATTAAACACAACTTATTTGAAAAATACATTCGCAAATAAACCAAGAACCTATGCGATCGACCCTCTGGCTATGTAAGGATCAACACATGACTCCGACACTTTACAAAATATATTTACAAATGCCAACACATACTCTAGAATCGAAACCCATAACTTTCAGCTCATTTGCAACACACATTTGCAAATAACAAATGCAACCACATAAAAGCACATCTTGAGCCATAAGATGATCAACACAATATCCCAACATATTGCAAAACACATTTGCAAATACTTATCTCATGCTTCAAGATAAGAAGCATAAACATCAATATTTTGCAAAAACACATTTTGCAAACTCAAATCACAAACCAAGCTTAGCCTCGTGATGATCAACACATGATCCAATCACAAGCTTAGAACACCAAAGCACAAGCTCTCTATTTGCAACACATGCAAATCTCTAACACCATACAAACAACCACTATTCAAATCAAGTTGCATGGGCTCTCTCCTTTTGCAATACATGCAAAACTTAGCTCAATGCAACAACCACATAAACTAAATTACACGAGCTATCTCCCTTTTACAACACATGCAAATCCATAGCTCTATGTAAAACCAAATCAATTAAGATTCAAATAAGATGCAAACATGAGCACCCTTATTTGCAACACATACAAATACTTAGCTCGTGCAAAATCCAACCAAGAGAGTGAGCTAGAGTGAACCGGATTGAATTCATCAACACATGATAAAGCTCAAGCTAAAAGACTCAACCCCTCTTAATAGTACGGCAACCTATCTAGCAACCCGGTCTCTCATCCAAACACCGAGACCGATAAAAAACTAGGAGTACATCCTTAGCCTTAGCTAGTTATATCTTTGCCCCTAACGATCTACTTGGAGTTTTTATGATTTCCAATCATCTTCTCTTTAGGATCGAATCTTCTTCTTCTTATTCATCAACACATGATGAACCTTCTCTGGCCCTTCTCTTCACTTCGGGATCACCTTTTGAAGCTCATCAACATATGATGACTTCTTCTTCTTCCCGATTCTTCATTTTTTGGACTCAACCTACTTCACAATTCATAGAAGATGTTAATCAAACAAACACGGTTGTCTCAATCATCACCGCACTCCATTAACACAAAATGGATGCCTCCAAGATTGATTGAGCACAACCCAAATCAATTTGAATGATTAATTGATGTCTTGAGTATTTTGATGCAACTAATGCTTCATTATACTCAAGAACTTTTCGTTTATCCTTAATCAACAAAGAAACACAATCAATACTTGATGAAGTGTTCTTTGATTGATTGAAAAACAACTGAACTCAAATTAAATTACATTTAAATTGATATGAGTATATATTAACTACACAAGTTTTGATATACTCATTTTGATGGTTTCAAGTAATGATCTAATATATTAGGGTGATGTAATGGAATCAATACTTATGAGACCATCAATTATAGAATAAACTCCATTTGATATGTGCATATAATCAATTGAACTAGAAATCAATATGCATATAATCAATTGAACTAAAAATCAATATGCATATAATCAATCTTTGATAGCATTTGAGTTTATCCTATATTTGCACGAGTATACTACAACTACATAAGTTATATATACTCAAAAGATTGTTTCAAGGTCTTGATCCTTTATATTATATGACAAAAGGGCATGGATCAATACAATTAAAACATCAAGTTAAATTATCAACTCCCCCTAGATATGTGCATTCATGTATATATAGATTTGGAAACATAATGCACATATTTAGACTAAGGCAATGAAAGAGTTCATCTTTTAACTTGAATAATATCCTAAGTATGCATTAAGACAATAGAGATGAATATGAGTGCATACCTTGGGTTTTTCATTTTCAATCCAAATTTGAGAATAATAAGAATGAAGCTCAATAAACATGTTAGTTTCATAATGATTAGATTTTTCATTAAATAATTATTAAGTATTAATCTAAAACCAACCACCAAAACTAATGAAGCTTGAACTTACAGCAGGAGCCTTACAGTATCTTACTCTCACACGGCTCGATATTGACTATGCTGTCCAGCAACTATGTCTCTACATGCATGCTCCACGGGAACCACATCTTCAGTACCTTAAGCGTGTTCTCTGGTATATTCTGGGCACTCTATCTCACGGTTTCTTTTTGTATGTTTCTCCCTCCACAACCCTGACAGCATACTCTAATGCTGACTGGGCTATCTGCCTGAATAGTCGGCGTTCTACTTTTGAGTTCTGTTTGTTTCTCGGTGACAACCTGGTGTCTTGGTCCTCCAAATGACAGACTACTGTTTCACACTCCAGTGCAGGGGCGGAATACCGGGCTATCGCTCATGCGGTTGCCAAATGTTGTTGGCTTCATTAACTTCTTCAGGAACTTCATGCACCCCTCTCTTTCGTCATTGTTGTTTATTGTGACAACGTCAGAACGATCTATATGTCTTCTAACCCTGTACATGTAACATCAAAAAATTTGTTTTAGTATATTTATGGCATTCTTGAAATATTAGAAATTTTCAGGAATGTATTTGGAATTTTTGGAGTTAATTCGAACTTATGCCTTACTGAATTAATCATATAAAATAAAGATCGTAAGTGTCACGTGCGCATAAAATTTCAAAATTTAGTTTAAAATAACGACATTTGAAAAACAAGAATGTTCCTATCGAATATTTTCAAAAACTTGATCTATAAATTAAGTTGTTGATTTTATAAAAATCTGTACAAGTGTCTGATTCACTAAAAGAATTTTTACAGAAAATCTATATATCAAAAAATTATGAAACCAACTTCGTTAGGTTCCAAATATTCCATAGTATTTTAGAGAATTTTTCCAAGATTTTTAGAGTCTTTCTACTATTTTATCCCTCATGCTTTCCTCTCTTTGACACTATTTAAATTCAAATAAAAAGGGAATTTAAACAGTATCATCTTCAACCTCCAGAAAAATTGAAGTCTCTCTATCCCGTGAACAACTCCATTTCTTTGAATCACCATAACTTCGCGATTACTCAACCAAATCGAATGAAACCGGCGGTATTACGTCGGCAATGATGCAAGGATTAAGTGCCCGACCGTCACTCATCGTTAAACCCCCAGAAACGATCACAATAACCCTAAATCCGAAAATCGTGTTTCAAGCAATAACTCGGCTGTTTCTAATCCCCTCCGATCGTGCGAGCGCTTGAAGTGTGCGTATTGATTCCCTCTATCCTGTGCTCACTTGCTCCCAGCGATTGCTCATCTCCTTTCTCACCAAATCAACCAAAAACCGGAGTTCGTCACCGTTCGTGGACATCACCATGTCATCTCTCAAACTGGTGAGTTTTTTTGAAATCTGACCACATCATCTTGTTCGCTTTGTTGAGAGGAACATAAGCCCTCAAGAAATTTCAGGTTCGTCAAGAATTGAGCCCGAATTTTATGTTTTTTCTTCGTCGTTGGAGCTCAGTTCGTCATCGATTTCTCCCAATCTGGTAATCCCCTTCGCAATTCCTTTGAGCTGTAGACTCATCTTGATGTCCTCTACGCGGTGCTCACCCTAACTCAAGGTTTTACCCGCGGGTTTTGCACAGAAAAATCAATCTTCCCCGAGCAGACTGCGTTCCAACGGCAGAAAACTTTGTCACGCACTCCCCATTGATCCAGAAGGTAAAACTCAAATCTGTTCACATCATATTGTGCCAAATGATCCCAGATAGCTCTCTGTAAAATTTGGTTAGGTTTCATATAGTACTTTAATAGTTATGACTGTTTGATCTTTTGGCTTCGGCAGCCGTTCATCGGCAGTTTGTGACCTGTCTGTTGGGTTGCCACCAAATCCAACTATATCGTTGAGTTCATGTCACCGCGTTCTACGTGGTGCTCACTTTCCCTTTGCTGTTCCATCCTCTGAAACTTTTAATATTCGTTCCCCGCCGTTGCCACCGCCAACGCCGACCTCCAGCCGACCTGCGCTCGTCGTCCTGGCCATCGTTGGTTATTTCTTCTCTGTCTCTCTCACATAGCCAAGACACCAAGCCGGAGAAACGCATGAATAATACGCATATATATGATGAATAGTACCATGCATGCATTCCGAACCGTTAGTTGTACATGAATTTTTCTAAAATCGCGAAATTTGTTATTTTCATAACAAATTTGTTATAAGTCCAAACTGCATGCGACAAATTTTATAAATGAGTAAAAATCAATACCTAGCTACGTTAAGTTTACTGAAATTTTATAAATAAATTTATACTGTTAAAATATTCACAGAAAGTCCAAACTTACGAATTTTGTAGCTCTTAAACTATATGTCCAAAAATGTCAAAATAAATTTTATAAATCTTAGAAAATGCTAAATTAATTATCTGGAAATTTGATTTGCGGTAGTTTCTGAATGTGTGTTTGTACGTTGTTTTGCGTGTTTATTTGGTTTTTTATCTGTTACGCGTAGATGTCGAGCTGTGTGAGGACATGGATTTCGAGGATCGAGCTCCAGACCAAGACTCGCTGCTTTATGAAGGCAAGTTGTGCTTTGACCATTTTGATCCTATGCTTTCAAAATTACTTTGTTTTAAATTATGCATGCTAATTTGTTTACAATGTCTTCAAATAGTTTGGAAATTAGCTAAAACACCACTTGTTAATGTCCCTTTGTCCCTAATAATTGTATGCCATGAAAACCTTTGTCCCCCTAGATTGGGTTATATTATGTGGTTGATATAATACACCACTGTGGAAAAATTAGAACACGGTAGTTCTGCTTAGCTATGCAAAACGTTTCATTGACACAATTTTTGTGAGAAAAATGGAATATTGACTAATGAGCTATGGAACGAATTTTGGAAAGTGTGACATGTGTCTTGATTCTGTTGATGGCACGTGGTGCGTGTAACGAACCGAGGTGATAAAATGGTTTAGACTCGGGCAAGTGGCAAGATGTTAAGTGGTGGGCCAGATGTGGCACCAGGGCGGTCGCATTTGGTTTTTATGACATGTTGACATGATGAATTTTTTGTTAGTCTTGGCTCGGTCAATTAAGGACTTAACCTTGCAAGAATTTGAACTGAGCTAATTATACAACCACAAGTTCCGGAATGGGACGGACCTAGCTGATTAAATTGTGAAATCTATTCTTCGGTACTGTCGTGGTGGTGTGAGTTCCGGGTGTACGAGTGAAAACTCACATGGCGCAAGAGGAGGCCCTTGTGGAGGTGTATCCTTCATGTTGAAACCTTAGCGGGCAAGATCTGGTTTAAACAGATCTTTGGAAAGGCTTTGTTACTAAGCATCGCCTTTGTGGTGTTTGATCAGATCTTGTGGGTAAAGTGTATAACCTCTGCAAAGTGTACAAACTATTCGAATAGCCGTGTCCACGGTATTGGACATTGTTCGTGGATTACAGTCAAGGGTTAGACTTTATTAAAAATGTGGTTGGGTTAAAAGATGAAGCTGATGGAAGTATGGATTAGGATGTGGAAATATTTTTACTTAACTTCTGGAAAAGTTATTGTTAATTCTACTTGTTTTTATTGCTTTCGAATCTACCTATGTTACTTTATTAAATGTTGTTTATTGCAAATTAACCTTTAAGCCATTCCATTGGAATAAGCCTGACATGTAGCATATTAGGTTGCATTCTGTGCATAGCTCGTTGAGTACCAATGTACTCACCCCTCCATAATCACAAACACCAGAAGAAGAAGAACTACAAGTTTTCGAGGAGGAGAAGAATGACGACCCGGCTAACTAAGGGAAAGGCCCAGTCAGTTGCCTGTGGCAAACTGAGGCGCCACGAATAATTTTATAATTACGCTGCTGTTATTTGTTTACTCTTAACTCAGCCCTGCGTGGCTTAATATTGTAAGGCTGACCTTAAGGTCTAAACAGTTTAATTTGAGATAAATACATCATTGTTATTATTTCCGCTGTGTATGTGTGATGGTATTCATCTCTGTTGTATCTGTGAGCACCAGCGTGATCCTGGACTGGTGTATCACACAGAGTGTTCGAAATTCAGAATTCGGGCGCGACAGTACAACACAAGCAAACAAAGCACATCGAGATCGATATTCACTTTGTTCGAGAGAAGGTCTCCCTTGGGCAAGTCCGGGTTTTGCATGTGCCTATCTCACATCAATTTGCCGATATTGTGACTAAACACTACTATGCATCGCTTCATCCACGACGCCCATCATCGCGGGTAGGCGCGAGCAAGAAGGATATTATCACCGCTCGGTTCTAATTTCAACCGACAAGGATATATATCACCGCCGTTCTAATTTAAACCGCAGCGATAAGAATAGTAAAATTTTCCAAAGACGAATGGAGGCAATATCATTGCCGGGTTAAGAGAGACCGGCAAGGATAAGAAGATATCACTACCGGTTTACATAAAAACCGTAGTAATCTATCGCTGCGGTTTTGTTTTCAACCGCAGTGATAAGACCATTATCACCGCCGGGTTTAAATTCAACCGTAGTGATAGGAACAAAGGTATGTATAATCGCATCGATAAAGTCATTTGGGCGGAACGACTCAATATCACCGCCGGATTTAGATAGAGAACCGGCAAGGAAAGTATTAGTGTCGGTTCAACAAAGGTAACCGCAATGATAAAGTGAATTATGTGGGAAACGGCAGCCATATCACTGCGGTTTTTGAGATAGAACCGTAGTGAATAGTACCGCCGGTTCAAGAGAGTAAACCGCAAGTGATAATATGGCACTATATATACCTCGGTTCTCTTCCCCAACTTCCGCCCGCAATGAGAGAGGAGCTCTGTTTTGCTCGATTGGGGTGGAGAGGGGCAAATTTTGCTTTCAAATTTGGTGTAATTTGTCGTTTCTAACTTGTGATCTAAGGTTCGTATATTGTTTAGTTGGATATTACATTCTATATTGTTGTAGGTTGTGATCAGAATTATTGATTGCCTAGTCAACACAATTAGATTTGTAATATGGAGTTTAGATTTGAAATTACCAACTTTTATATGTATAGTGATTGCATTTAATACGTTGATTGAATTTAAATGTGGTAGCACATCATAATTAACTATTGTTTAATCTAAATACTTAAAATTGTTTCTTTATTTCGTATGTTAATTTAATACTTCGTAAGTAATGTAAATTTGTCGGACGGACCATTATATATAACTAATAGCAATTATTTAATTGATTTTGCAATCGAGATTTGGATATAGATTTATATATAACTAATAGCAACCACGCATCGTGCCAAACGACGCTCATCGATAACCATGAAGGTCGATCGTAACTTAGTTGTATAATTAAAGATATGCTTTATTTTGTATGAAGGTCAAGCTTCAATTTGTAATATAAACATTTTGTACGAAGGACATGCTTCAATTTGTAATGTATGGAGTATTGATTATGATAATCATCCAGAAAAAGTAAATGTCCAATGGATGAAAAGGTATATAATTGATGTAAAAAGGCCATGCATAAAAGAATTATGTTCCTCATCCAATACTCCTTGATAAAATAGTACTGAAATGAGAGAAAACGGCTGTAATATAAAACCGTCTGTGATATATACACTGACGGTTTGAGTACATAACCGTTTGTGATGTTCCATATCATAGACGGTTTTTCGTAACCGCTCGTGATCGTGCATCTGATATAAGCCCTGCTAGTAGTGATAACAAATTAAATGTATAAAACAATTTGTGAGCACTTATTGATTTACTGAGATTTTATTTGTTGTAAATATTTGTAGATGGATCGAAGATGGATGTATGAAGCGGATCGTCGCGATAGTGAGTACTTTAACGGTGTGACTAGTTTTTCGAAGGCTGCTGCGCGCATAAGTCAAATAAGCCGATGGACTATATTTGTTGCCGTGCATCGATTGCAAGAATGAGAAGCAATTTTGAACCTTGAGGCGATCCATGCACACTTGCTTCAAGGGGTTTCAAGCCCGCCTATACCGTTGGACCGAGCATGGTGAAGATGAGATTATGCGTGAAAGGCATCGATTAATGATGATGAAGACAACGACTCAACCGCTGTGGAAAATACGCTCATCGACACCCATGAAGAGACATTCATCGATAACTATGAAGATGATCTAGAACAGATGTTGCATGATGGGGAGGAGGACCTCACGAGTGAAAGGGATTTTCGAAGTTTCAGCAGATGGTAGAGGATTCTACAACACCCTTGTACCCTGTGCCGCAAAGAGGAGTTCAAAAGTCGCATGTTGTGCTTACGCCGCAGCTTGAAGGCAAGCAATGGTTAGTCCGACAAGAGTTTCACAGAGTGTTAGGTTTCTTTAGAGATGTCCTTCCAGAGGGTAACGTGTTGCCAAGAACCACATACCAAAGCCAAGCGTGTTGTTTGCTCGCTGGGACCGGAAGTGCGAAAATACACGCATGTCCAAACGATTGCATATTGTATCGCAATGAGTTTGCAAATTTGGATGCATGTCCCGCTTGAAAGGCATCTCGGTATAAGCGCGGCGATGACGATATCGAGGGTAGTGTAAGAAGAAAAGACTCCGACCAAGGTGGTGTGGTATTTCCTATAATCCCGGCTCAAGCATCTGCTTATAACAAAAGGCATGCTCAATTGCTGCGATGGCATGCCGAGGAGCGTAAAAAGGATGGAATATTTAGACACCTCGCCGACCACAAGAAGGAAGGAATATCGACGAAAATACAAGAAACACTTTGCATATGATATGAGGAATATAAGGTTCGGACTCAAGACGGATGGGATGAACCCTTTCGCAACATGAGTAGTCGTCATAGCATTTGGTCGGTGACTTTATGTATGTACAACCTTCCTCCTTGGCTTTGCATGAAGCGGAAGTACATTATGATGCCGTTATCGATCCAAGGGCCGAGGCAACCGGCAACGATATTGATGTGTTCTCAAATCACCGTTGAAGATCTTCCGTATTGTGGAACGATTTGCACGGTATGGGATGAGTACGAAGAGAGAACTTCATGCTACGGACGTTGTTGTTCAGAATCATCAATGATTACCCCGCTCTTGGCAATCTTTCGCCGACTATAAAAGGATTCAATGGATCGCGCATTGCATGGGTGATACAGGGAGCCGGTGGCTGAAATACTATCGAAAAATGTGTTACATGCGGCATCGTAGGTTCCTTCTGTTAGTGATATGCCCTAGAGGCGATCATATGAGATGATTGTATCATACGTCTATGTTCATGTACTTATCGGCCCATGAATAAATGTCACCCTTTGTTCATTGAGTATGACTTAATTGTGAAACACATTGGTTATATGATATTATTCTAAACGATCTCTCGTCACATATCATTATGTGGGACAATAGTGATCGACCAAAGACATGTATTGATTGATGGTAATGTTTCACATACCATAGATATGGAGATATCAAATCAATAATGTGGTCACATGTTAGAGAACATGGGGTTGATAGACCCGCCCGAGACATCGATGAGATTGTTATCTTAGAAGTGCCATCGGTGTAGTCTCGAGTGGTATACATATACGATCCTTTGACCCGAGATTCTTATTGATTCTCAAAGATGTGTAATTGTATATTTTGGGGCTATCAAACGCTTCTCCGTAACAGGAGTTATAAAGGTAGCTTACGGTATGCAATGAAACATGACGTGAGATATAAGAGATCAAGATGGAATTTGCCCTCCTCGATAACGGAGAGATATCTCTCGCCCCTCGGTGTGGATGGATATGAAAAGTGCATGGTTATGCCAAAGTGATTAAAGTGTTAATCACTTAATTATATCCATTACATTGACGAGTGAATGGGTCGAGCTATCACAAGGATGGCACGATCTTACCTTGAGCTTGACCGGTATCGCGTGGCAAAAGGATTGGTATATGAATATATCAAGGTTCACCGATACGATCACTGCAGATTCGGGGACAACATGTCCTCGCTAGGAACCATGTTGTCGATGGTCCGAAAAGAGGTTTTCAGGGCTATGGCCGCTTATGCATGAACCTAACGGGTCACACACTTAACGGGTTGATCATGTCTAATGGATTGGATCCATTGGTGAGTTTATGCGAATTTGGATCCTTCTGGCGCCTTAATGGACTTCTCATCAGAGAAGATCCATTAGCGTGAGTCCTAGTGGGCTTCTATCGAGAAGGCCCATTAGTGCGCCTATATAAAGGGGTGGGGCATGCAAAGAATGAGGTTCTCCCCACCACGAAACCCTAGCCGTCGACCTCTACCCCGCCAAACCCTAGCCGTCAAGGCGTGGTGTTAGCACACCGGCGCACGGCTGTTCCACCTCGACGTGTGGATACCGAGAGGCGCCGTGCTTCGCCTCGGCACGATCGGCGATCGGTTTCACCTCTCCTCCGTGATCGCACCGTGCACCAGCAGGAGACGCTCAAGGACTCAGCGATCACTTGGCAAGCACTCGGGCGGTCCGGAGACCACTCGGCGAGCACTGGGTGATCTCGCAAGCACCGGCCGAAAGCAATGGATTACGCTCGACTACATACAAGGCTTCGAGCACGCGGAGGTTTCACCCACTCTACTCGCCGCTAACGTGCTCCAAGGGTAATGCTCCATGATCCACTACTCGCATGTATCCCGTTGAATGCGAGAAAATTTTGTTTTGGCTAGCGAGCCTCACGCTTCTTCCTTCACCTTCGCAAGGACCACCCAGATCGCAACAACAAGAGAGCTTTTGACGGTATAAAGGAGATCGCTTAGCTTCAAACATCGCAACGGCAAAGAGATATTTATGCATCGTAAGGATATTAAAATTATCCATGGAAAGGAGCCGAAGTACATCGCCCCGAAGTTCCAAAGGATACGCCTTTGTGGAAAAAGAGATCGATTTATGGACCTAATTTATTGGCAAAGACTGGATGTTCGATATGCTATCGATGTCATGCATATAGAGAAGAACATGTGTGACAAATTTGCTTGGCATTTTACTAGACATACCGCAAAACAAAAGATACACTCAAGGCACGGATGGACCTCGAAAGATATGAAACTCGTGAAGGAGTCGTGCATCATGAAGACTCGGGTCAAGGAAAAAGTACCTTCCCGACTTGCTACACTTTAAGCAAGATTGAGAAAATTAGCGCAGGTGAGTGCTTGACGGAGTCAAAGTTCCGTCCTGTTATTTTGCTAACCTAAAGAGGCTAGTCTCAATGAAAGACTTGAAATTAGTTGGTATGAAGTCCCATGATTGCCACATGATGATGACACAGATGCTTCCTCAGAGTAATTAGGTGTTCTCGCCAGAGAAAGTGCGAGACCCAATTATAAAGTTGTGTTCATTCTTCAACGCGATTTGAAAGGCCAACCTGACGAGGTCGGGTCCCGCCCGGTTCCGATCCCGTGACCAAGGATCTCACGCTGGTCTGCCGAGACGATGACCCGCGGCTGACCTCTCACGGCCCCGTGGTCACACTTCCGCTTTGGTGCGGGGTGTTTTGGTCGCGCTTTGAGTCGGACTTGCTACCACAGGGTTTCGCACTAAGCTTTCTTTGGTCAATCGCGCTTCAATGACGGCGCTGTCTGCTGTTACAGCACTGCTCGCCATGCGAAACAATTTGTTGACGCCGAGCCTTGTCGTGATCTCGGCGTCTTTGAAGGCGCCGGTCACGTAACGCCGAACTTGAAGGCCTTTATAACCCGATGACGCGATTCAAGTCCTTCTCTCCTCGCCGCCGAAGCTCGAAGTTGGAGCGAGGGCGCCTCGATTTGGCGCCACGACTGGCAAGGAACCGCAAGCTTCGCTGAAGAGCCAAGTTCGGCAAAGACCGCCCGATTTGCCGGGAGATAGTTGGCTATGACCAACTCGTTATCCGCCGCCAAAATGGCGCGCCGAAAGATGGACAGAACAGGTTCTGGTTCCGCAAGCGCCGATCAAAGCGGGTTTAAACCGAGCAGACAACAGACGCGACGAAGGTCGCCGAGTACGCCACACAACCGTAGGGCTGGACGGATTCGTACGAGCGAGCGATCGCGCCGGCGAGATCTCCATCGCCAGACGAATCCAGCTCGCCTTTTGACGATCTGATCTTTGGCGAGATCGGCCATGATGCCGGCAGCACGGAGTCGCCGGAGGTATTGGCAGCGTCCTGCGGCGCGACGACGCCTGGCGTAATGCCGGGGAAAGTCCCGTGACTCCGCTGCCGCCATGCGTGGAGCTCGTGGTGGCTCACCTCGCGTTCAAATTGCCGGGTCTTGCCCCGAGGGTGCTGCCGAGACGACGGCGCTTTCGCTTTGGCGACGCCGAAGGGTGCGCGCCACGACGACGGATGAATTATCGCCGCTTCAGTGGAAGGGGTCCCTCGAAGCAGAAGGTCATTGTCGATCTCACCGGAGGCGCCCGCCATTGCCACATCGGATCGCCAACCGCAGAAGATGAGGGGTCAATAAGAAATGGGACTACAATCAACCGCAAGATGAGGTAGAGGCTTTTGTTTTCTAACAGAGGAATGAGGTCGAGGATGTCGATGGTCGGAGCTAGGAGACAACGAACGAGACGGAGGATTATCCCGTTCGAGCCCCGAGAAGGTAATAGCTCTACTCCAGCCACCTTTATGTAGTGATTCCCGCTATTTGTGAGTACAAGAATGGGTTACAAACCAATCCTCGACGATGCTAAGTCTAAACTTGAGCTCGCATTCATACTGGGTTGTCCCTTAATGTTTACAAAGCCTCGCCTTATACCCATTCTCCTTGCAACGCTCGGGAGTATTCTTCTGATCGTGGGCCTTCATGCACATTGATAGCGGTGGAAACCGCTTCGATCCGGGCGGCAGTTCAGATTACTCCACGATCCCACGCTCGTGAATCGCCAAGTGATGACGGTTCGGGATCCAAGGGAACGCCACCGACCTTGATTCATCCCAAACAAAGAGGTCGTGAGGGCCCCAAGCTCGAGATATCAAGGCGCTCTAGGTCGAGCGGCCTCGAGCTTGATCCAGTCTTTGATCGAGGCCTTCCGAGCTAGGGGACCGGCTGATCAGGCCGACCGACCAAGGGTTGCCCGCCCCGGCTGCCTAGCCCCGAGGCTCAAGGTCGATAAGTAGTACCAAGGACGCCTCGATCTCACCCAACAAAGTCGTCTGGCGGAACCCTTGCAAGGTCTTGGAACCTTGATCGAGGTTTCAAGGAGATCGCAGTGAACCCTAAGCGAGACACTCGGGCGACCTTTTGATCTCATCGGCGATACGGATGCCAACAATGGCGGACACCGCAGCTGCCGAGTCCGCCGCCCAGCCTTAATTGCGCTCGCCTAATCATGCCAGCGCGCTTTTGAAGCGCCGAGGAGGTTAAATCCCAAGAGCGCCATGGAAGACCCCGAGCTCGGATTATTAGCTTGAAAGCCTCGCCTCCTCCCAAGCCTTCTCGCCCGAAAGCAGCATCGCTTTTCCATCTTCACCCGATATTTCGCCATGGCCAAGCCGGGAAAAGCACCTTGTCTGGCCACGAGGATGAAGGAGCTCGAGGCCCCGGGTCGTGGATCGTGACTCCGGGCGGTTGCCCGGTGGCGAGACCGAGCCTCATCCTCGAGATGATGAAATCAGCGAGGATTACAAAGACCGCGAGACGGGTACCTCACGGTTGTCGCTCTCCCGAGATCGAGGGAGACATGGGTGTCCGCCCTCAAGTCAGCGGGCCGCCGATCAAGAAGTCGTGGTCGCCAAAGCCCCTGAGGCCCCGCGACCAAGATCGCACTGATGGCGAGGCCGCTGTTCTCTGCATCACGGAGGGCGACTCACGACAGCGGATGCACTCAAGACCCGGCCATGAACTTCCAACCGGGATGCAATGTTCCACCCCTGTGGTTGGGTCGATGTCATTGCCGCGATAACTCCCCGCCACCGAGGTGGCCGAACCTCGACTACGGAGGTCGGGCCCGGCCATCATTGCCGCATTCTCCGTCGGGGTCCGACCCGGCAACCGATATGGAAGGATCTCGAGCCGCCACGCAAGACGTCGTCTGAGGCCCCTTGGACAAGGTGTGCCGGCGGTGATTGAAGAAGGCCTACCTCACGGGACTCGGGCGAAGGTTTTGAGATCAACACACCGCTTTTGACGAAGCTGAACGAGGAGTTCTCCAGCCACTGCACACAATGTACCGACCGTGAGGTAGGAGCCTTCCTTATATGCCCCGCGATACGTTGTTGTGCGTTTGACAACTTCCTACCAAATCGCTTTTTTGTATTCAAGGCGGTTCGGGCTGCGGACCCGAGGGCTTCAAGGTCTCAACGAAAGCATGTCGACGCGTTTCGCCAGATCTTGAACGCCGTGGAAAAGAGGGAGACCGAGCGCACCAGACTTTGCGCGACCATTGAGGCCGACGCGCAGGAAATCGAGCGACTCAACCGGGAGCTCAACGATCTGCTTTTGCACGATGGTGGCACTGGAGGTGTCCCATGCCACCGAGCTCGAGAGGATCAGTCCTCCGAGCGCGAAAGCACGGGTTGAAGGCGCAGAGCACGAGCGCACTCGAGCGCCAAAGCGATCGAGGCCCTTGATGCGGAGCGCGCTAAGGTCGAAGCCGGAGAAAGCCGCCATGAGCTTAACTCTTCCGACTCCGGCGCCGAGACCCTTCGCCAGATCGAGGCCCTCGAGAAGGCCGCTGAGGAACAAGCCGCTGCCGCGCCCAGCGCTTGCCGACGAAGCGCCAAGGTCGTGGGCACTTGAGGAAGTCGCCATGAGCAAACCACCGCCGGGCCACGGGCGCCGACGAAGCGTGCAAGGTCGAGGCGTTGAGAGGATCTGCCGAGCTATCATCTCAACCAAGGCGCCTCCCGAGCTAGAGGCCAAAGTCGCAGGGCGGAGGAGAAACTTGGGCGGCAACAGGCGGCGAAGACCGCTTTGGCCCAACTCAATGATTTAACGCCGCCGAGCCACGGACGCAACTAACGAGGCCCTCCTCATGCAAACCAAGCCTCGACGCAAGGGCCAGAGTCAATGAAGCTCGAAAGAAGAGAAGTCACATGAGATGGAGGACTCAGAGCTCAAACATCCTTGATCCTCGTAAAACATTCGATGTTATCAACTCGGTTTAAGCATTTTTTTTGAAATGTGCGCTTTATTCGCGATCAAGATCCATAGGTCGCTCAGAGATGTTACATCCTCGACAAATTTCGTTAGTCTAAGGTCGAGCAACGCCGACCTTGGACACAAGTATAAGACGAGCAAATGACCATTACCGCAGAATCGAGATGGAGTATCACAAAAAGAAATGCAAAGAAGTTTAACCCAAAGGAATAAATCACCAACTCCACGACCACCACCATGCACGCACTTAATAGCTAAGGCCGCCGAGCTTGTAGTTCAAACCCGACGCAGGGGGTGAGCTGATTGTAAGAGTTTCGCCACGCTGAGCTCGACCATCGGGGTGAACGAAGCTCGTGGATACCTGCACTAAGGAGCTTAATGCAAAAGTCGTGTCTCAAGAAAAATTACAGAGACGCTATAAAGAAAGACATGAATGATAGAAATCGGAGAATATCCTTTATTGAAGCTTTAAAGGTATAGAGATTACACATAAAACTTATGGTTGATCTATGTTCCACGAGCTAGAAAGCTCTTCGCCATCGGCATCGCTAGCCAGAAGCCCCCCGCGATCCGCTGAAATGACTCTATAGGGCCCTCCCATCATGGGATAACTTGTTGGTGCCGACAATACCTCAATCCGCCTCGTGGCTAAGTCCCCAACAAGGAGCTTCCTAGGTCAGATCGACCGAGACGCATGTCCGCGAAGAGCTTGCGTGTACGCGCCGATCGTAGCAAAGGCACGGCAGATCTTACTTCTTCCGCGAGGGCAAGGTCAAGAGACCGTTTGCTCAAGTCGACGCGGGTCGACTCAGACCGACTCGGCGGAGCCAAGCATCTCCGGAGGCGTGACGGCTTCAAGATCAAACACGAGCCGAAGGGTGTGGACTGCTGTTCTACCGACTGCGGGTACGAATAGACCATAAGACGGGAAGTTCGCCCACCCTGTCGTCGCCGTGAGCGCTTTGAGCTCATATGTAACTCGCTTTTGACGCTTTGGACGACCGTCTGCATGCGCTTCGCCGCCGCTGTTCGAGGATGAGCCACCGGTTAAGCACACTTTGGTGCCTATGTCCTCGCAGAACCTCGAATAATTCATCGTAAACCGAGTACCATTGTCGCGATAATTCTGCATGGGACCCCATACCGTGACCACGACAAGCGGAAAAACGAACAATGCCCGAGCAAAGGATGGTCGAGACCGGCCACCAATCCATTTGGTGAATGTGTCGATGGCCACGCAACAGAACTTTCCCCCGCTGTTCGGGAAAGGGGCCGAGGATATCGAGCCCCTGTGTCGAGAAGGCCGCAAGCGAATGGTTTGAAGGGCGAGGCGGGCCGGTGCACCTTCGCGTGAAACCGACATGCTCGGCAGTCCCACAATATCCCGAAAGCATCCCGTAATGCCGCCGCCAAGAATATCCTGCACGGAAGGCCTTGCCGACCATCGCCCCAGACGAAGAGTGCGCCTACGAGACCTCGAGTGGATGTCGCTGAGTAGGTACTTACCTCCTCCGGAGATGCACCGAGTCGATGCCGAGACATTCCGCTCAGAGCTTGCCATCCACGAGCTTATACAAGCTTGCTCGATGCTTAATTTCGCTTCATAGCGGGTCGGGTGGCGTCGCCCGCGTCAGAAATCGTATGGGCTCAAATTTATGCGGGAATACCTTCCACCACAAAGAAGCACGACTTCGATCGAGATAGACGGAGCCGCCAGCCGCCTCGAGGATGACGCCGGGTATTCTTCGCTTGAAGAGCCGAGTTTGGAGAGAAAGTCAAGACCGGAGTTGTCCTTCCTAGGGACATGCCTAAGCTCCAAGTTCTCGAACCATTTCTCCATCTTATGACCTCGGCGAGATACCTTGCCATCGTGATCCCCGAGCATTGATAGTCCTTGTTGTACCGTTGATAACGAGCCGAGTCTCCTTCACGACCAACCGTCAGACGCCTAAGGACTTGCAGTGCTCGTAAGCCCGCCAAGAGAACTTCATATTCTCGCCATGTTATTGGTCGCAGAAAGCCAAAACGAACTATATACCTCAATCAGCGCTCTGCTGGGTAAGGATAAGTATCCCAGCCTCGAGCGCTTGAAGGACCTCGAGCCATCAAAGCACATGATCCAGTGTTTTTTTTCTTCGACTCGAGCCTGTATGCGGCCGCGACGCTCGCTCGATTAATGGTCGGGCGAAAGCACCGTGACTTGATAGCTGTTCGCCACGACCGATGTCAAACGCCAGCCCATAGCCCATTTAGCTATCCGCCCGCCGCTTCGATTCCGCAGATGTCACCGAGCGGAAGTTGCTCGACGCACCACTAATGCGCCGAAGTAGTGTCAAGCTTGCGCGAGGCCATGAGAAGAGCATACAAGAGTTTCGTGACTTATGATAACGCCTTTGGGCCATGTAAGACCTCACGACATAGTAAATTGATGTCAGCCAGGTTCTGCTCGCAATTAGGGATCAAGACTCACGCCTTGGGCGGTGTCGAAGATAGAGCAAGAACCTCTCGCCAGTCATGGAGTTGTAAGGAGGGGCGGGATGATGATATACCTTCACTCGCCGAAGATCGCAGTGCTCGAGTCCATTCAAAGCCCCCGTGCTTACGCAGGTCTTAAAGAATGGGAGACCTCGCCACGAGCCTCAAATGAATTCCATCGAGGGCGCCATGCGACCGGTGAGGCTTTGTACTTGCTTGATCGAGGTCGGGGCTCCATCTTCTCGATGGCTTCGATCTTCTCCGGTTTGACCAACCCCGAGCCCCGATCATGTATCCAAGGACCTTCCCGATGCCGCCGCCAAACACACACTTCGGGTTGAGCTTGATTTTGTATCTGCTCAGTTTGCAATGTTTTCAAGGTCACGGACGGGTCGCCCCCGAGGGGCTTTTGACGATGATGTCATCTACGAGACCTCGAGGTTTCGCCTAATCTGCTGCTCAAGGTCTTAGTCATCAAACGCCGAATGTTGCCCCGCGATTGCGCAAAACCAAACGACATGGTCGTAGCAATAAGTGCCGAACGGGTGATGAAGGCGCTTGTTTCGCCGTCGATCGCCAGCCTTTGATCCGTGGTAGCCTCGAGTAGGCATCTAAGAAGCTTAGCATCTTGGCATTGGCGGTGGAGTCGACGATCCTAGTCGATGCGCGAAGGGGAAAATTGTCCTTCAGCAGCCGAAGTTCAACCCCGTATGGTCGACGACATTCTCCACTTGCCACCTTTCTTCAAGACGATGACCGGGTTGGCTACCACCTGAGTAGTCGATCTCATGGATGAAGCCGCCTTCAGAGCTTATCAAGGTTTTCTTGATGACCGCAACCTTCTCCGGGAGAACGACGAAGCTTCGACGCATGTGTCTAGAATCGGCTCGACCAGAACTTGTGCTCGATCACCTTTGAACGCCAGCATATCCGCAGTTCCTGCTGAATATACCTTGTTGGCGCCAAGGAAGGTGACGAGCTCGAGTTCCTATTTGGGACTTAGCTCGCCGAGACGTGACACACCTGGTCGGTCGCTTTCCTCGAGCAAGACGGCCTTTGTTGCCTCACCGGGTTGATCGCCGCTTTCTAATGGGCATTCTTTTTCCACACTCGACCTTTGCTGGGCAAAGATGTCGCATGAAAGTGCTGTGGCTTTGGTCTCGCAGCCATGTGTCGCCTGCAGTCATCACAAGACGTAACGATGTTGCTAGCCCGGGAGCTTCATGCACCGATGACCGTAATGATTAGCCGCCATAAACTTGATGAGGGCAAGCCTTCCGAGAATAGCGCTAGACGGAGGTCGCCTCGACCACCTCAAAGGTGATCACGGCATGAAGTTGTCCGAGCCGCCAAAGGTGACGGCAATACCACCGCCCCAAGGGAGTAGTCGAGCTCCCGTGAACGATTCAAGAAGGGATGGCAATGCTTTTGATCTTTGACCGAGGAATCAGATCCGGCCGAAAGTGCTTCCACCGCAAAGAAATTAAGAGAGCCGCCGCCGACCATGACACGCCCGACCACCGTGGTTGCCGATGGTCGGGTCACGACCAAGGCGGTCTTTAAGTCTCGTGCCATACCTTGTAAGGCATCCTCCGGAGAAAAGGTGATGGTGGCCCCGCCCACTTGCAATGCCGCCGACGGCTTTCCGATGTAGCTCGATAGATGGTCCGAGCAGCAGTTTTTGATCTCGCGGTTCGATCGTAGGTCGCCGAGCCGCCAAGATAACGCTAATCCGGCCGCCTGCTGGAATTCCTGTGTCGAGGTCATCAGGTTCGACCCAAGATTCACCCTTTTGGCCGGTCATCATCCTTCGAGCACGCATCTCACCACGTCCGCCATAGAAGGCTTTCTCGCCAAGCCCCGCAGACCGCAAGTCGGGCGGCTGCCCCTGCGGAAACAGTAAAATTTCACTCGTCGCATTCCCCGCCGCTTTCTCGGCCTCGCGGCCGAAGGCCGGTCCTCCGAGGTCCAGCCGCCGCCCTTTTTCGGGCCGCTCAGGTTCGGCGGATCGAGGCCAACCTGACGAGGTCGGGTCCCGCCCCGAGTCTCGATCCCGACCAAGGACCTCACGCTGCCGTCCGCCGAGACGATGACCTGCGGCTGACCTCCGCCGGCCCCGTGGTCACACTTCCGCTTGGTGCGGGTGCCTTGGTTTGCCGCTTCTTGAGTCGGACGGCCACTCAACAGGGTTTCGCACTGCTTACCTTGGTCGTAATCGCGCTTCCAATGACGGCGCCGTCTGCTGTTACAGCACTGCTCGCCGGCGCGAAACAATTTGTTGACGCCGAGCCTTGTCGTGATCTCGATGTTTCAGAAGGCGCCGCCACGAACGCCAACTTGAAGGCCTTGATAACCCGGATGACGCGATCCAAGTCTCTCCCCGCCGCCAGAATCAGCTCCGAAGTTGGAGCGAGGGCGCTCGATTTGGCGCCACGACCAAGCGAACCGCTTCGTTGAAGAGCCAGTCGGGCAAAGACCGCCCAGATTTGCCGGAGATAGTTGGCTATGACCAACTTCGTTACCTCCGCCGCCAAAATGACGGTCGAGTAGATGGACAGAACTCGCTCAGGTTCTGGTTCCGCCAAGCGCCGATCAAAGCGGTTTAAACCGAGCAGACAACAGACGCGACGAAGGTCGCCGAGTACGCCACACAACCGTAGGTCGACGTGTACGCCGAGCGATCGCGCCGGCGAGATTCCATCGCTGTACGAATCCGAGCCCGGCCCTTTGACGACCCGATCTTTGGCGAGATCGGCCATGATGCCGAGCACGGAGTCGCCGGGAGGTATTGCAGCGTCTCAGGCGCGACGACGCTCGGGCGTAATGTCGGGGAAAGTCCCCGTGACTGCCGCCAGCTGGCGTGGAGCTCGTGGTGGCTCACTCGCCCAAATTGCCGGGTCTTGCCCCGAGGGTGCCGCCGAGACGGAAGGCGCTTCGCTTTGGCGACGGCCGATGGGTGCGCCACGACGACGTGATGAATTGTCGCCGCTTCAGGAAGGGGTCCTCGAAGTGGTGACTTTGCCGCAGAGGAATGGCCTCGGGCCAGCCATGTCAAGTTCTTTTTCGCCAAGGCCCGCCAAAGAGCTTCGAAGTTTGTTCTATCGATCACCATGATTCGCAATAGCGCAAGGCGCCCCCGAGGGAGGGAGCCTCCGTCCTCCCCTGAGCGCAGTAATGGCCTCGATTGATCGCAACGGACCATTCGACGAGCATCCTCGGAGTTTGTGGGTCGCGATCCGCCCGCAAGATCTCACCGGAGGCGCCCGCCATGAAGACGGCCGCCACACTGGTGGGGAAGGCGAAACAGGATGCGGAGCCAACTCCGCGGCCCGATCCCACGCCAAGAGTGTTCGCCGATGGAGAACGCCATGCTCCTAAGACCCGGAGTTTTTCCCCGTGAATGAACAAAGCAATCGGCCCCACGGTGGACGCCACCGCCGACGATCGGGATCGCCAACCGCAGAAGATGAGGTAGAGGTCAATAAGAAATGGGACCACAACCTGCTTTTGCTCGAACAGAGGAATGAGGTCGAGGATGTCGATGGTCGGAGCTAGGAGACAACGAACGAGACGGAGGATTATCCCGTTCGAGCCCCCGAGAAGGTAATAGCTCTACTCCACCACCTTATGTAGTGATTCCTCGCTATTTGTGAGTACAAGAATGGGTTACAACCAATCCTCGACGATGCTAAGTCTAAACTTGAGCTCTGTATCGCTACTGGTTGTCCCTTAAGTGTTTACAAAGCCTCGCCTTATACCCATTCTCCTTGCAACGCTCGGGAGTATTCTTCTGATCGTGGCCTTCATGCACATTGATAGCCGGTGGAAACTGCTCGATCCGCCACAGGTTCAAGATTACTCCACGATCCCACGCTCGTGAATCGCCAAGTGATGACGGTTCGGGATCCAAGGGAACGCCACCGACCTTGATTCATCCCAAACAAAGAGTCGTGAGGGCCCTAAGCTCGAGATATCGCGCTTCTAGGTCGAGCGGCCTCGAGCTTGATCCGAGTCTTTGATCGAGGCCTTCCGAGTTAGGGGATCGGCTGATCAGGCCGACCACCAAGGGTTGCCCGCCCCGACAAACCATCGAACCCGCTGAAACCGGATAAGCCGCAAAGAAGACGTGATCCACACTCTATGCCGCTTGAGATGTGCTTCCTCCATCCTTCTTCGATATTATGGTCCATCTCATTGTTCATATTGTGAAAAAGATACAATTTCTTGGCCCCTGTTTCTACATCGATGTACCTTTCGAGAGGTTCATGGGGGTTGTGAAGAAATATGTTCGAATCGACATCGCCTAAAGGGTGCATTGTCAAGGTTGGGGAACCGAGGAGGTCATCGAAGTTTCGGCCGATTACATGGATATCAAACCGATTGGTGTGCTCAGATCTCGCCATGAAGGGAGGCTACAAGGAAAGGGACACTAGGTCGTAAATCGATCCGCATAAATGATCGTGCTTCATTCACGCAAGCACATTTTACGCTTCGCACCAATCGCTAGAAGCGCCCCGATGTCGACATGCACAAGAACATGCTACAAAGACAAAACCCATGTAAGTCTGAGGTTTGGATTATGTAGAGAGCACAGAGATAACTTTGGAGATTGGTTGCTTAGATACATGATGCATACGCAAACAGAAAGTGCGCTTCAATTGAGAACGCCGCTAAGGGACCATCATATACAATTTTGACATTTGAAGGATACGACATCAATGGGTATACATTTTATACGAGAGCACAAGATAACAAGAGCACCAACCAAAACAAATGGGTCCCAGAAGATGCTTATGACAAGAATGGCAATATGCGACGCATTTCACGGATTCATAGAAGAGATTTGGGAGCATGACTATGGGCCTTTGAAGGTCCCTCTTTCGTGCCAAGGTCAAGCTACCTAGGGCGTGAACATCGACAAGTACTCAGATCACCACCGTGGACTTCAAACACGCTTGACACAGAGAAGAACCATTTGTACTTCATAATGCCGTTACACAAATTTTCTTTGTGAGGGATCCAAATGACAAGGAACGCCACGTGGTTCTTCAATCAAAAGAAGGATTGTGGGAGTTGAGAATGTAGTCGACGAGGAAGACTATAACCGCTTCATGAGTTCTCCTTTCGTGAGAACATCGACCTAGGTCTCATGGAAGACATAGAGGAAGCTACATACATACGCCGCGATCATAACGAAGGTCGGATTGTAACTTAGTTATGTAATTAAGGATATGCTTTATTTTGTATGAAGGTCAAGCTTCAATTTGTGATATAAACATTTTGTACGAAGGACATGCTTCATTTTGAAATTTATGGAGTATTGATTATTATAGTCAATCAGAAATAGTAAATGTCCAATGGATGAACATGAGATAGTAAGAGCAAGTTTTATTGATTATTCCTAATTAACTGAAATTTTAAATAAAACAAAAAGGAAAATTCCAATGTTTATATTTGGGGTTTTTACAAATAAATTAGCAATTTGTATGAAGCCCTAAATAGCTCTTATTTGGTTGGGCTAAAGAAATTCCAATGTTTGTATTTGGTTAGGCTAAAACAGTGTGCTAATTTTCCTTGTCACAAGAAGAAGTCCTTGCTATGGCAAGCAGCTTGCCATCACGCCACTTCGCCACAAAGCAGATAAGGAACATCGCGTTTGTTGACAAACGAGAATGCACACTAATAGAACACATCGCTAACGCCATAGTCTCGCGAACCCAGTAATAGATATATATCACGCGACTACAAGGAACATCACGGCACTACTATTACAACATCATCGCCGAAGTTCATAACCCGCTCATTTAAATGAACCGCAAAGTGATAATGAACCGCTTATGTTGGGCGCTATGACCCCAAGAAGGATATAATATTATCGCCGGTCATTTATGACCGGCAGTGATGTTGTAACTATTATTGCCGGTTCTATAACAAGCCTGGCAGAGATAATATATCACTACCGTTCACTTTTGAACCGCATTAATAATCCTCCCTATATATACGCCACTCCCAAGACTTAGCCATTTCCCCGACTTAGCTATTTCGCGATTTGTTTGAGTTCTTCTTCATACTCTAGCCGCCGCCGACTCTCCCCACGCCTGCCCTCCGTGAGGCGACGCCTCAAGGGCGCTTCCCGACGCCGACTCTCCTCGCCGGGCGATTCCTCCCGGCGCCGCCCCCTCCGGCGACTTCTCCACGCTGCCGCCCTCTGCGGTGCTCCTCCTCCTTCGACCCTCCCCACGCCGTAATGTTGCTCGTGATGATTCTAGGTTCTCGGCGTTATTGCTCGTGATGTTGCTCGCGGATGATTATACGGCTGGCCGATGCCTTGCTCGTGATGATTCTAGGTTCTCGGCGTTATTGCTCGTGATGTTGCTTTGTGATGTTGCTCGCGGATGATTCTAGGGTTGGCCGATGCTATTGCTCGTGATGATTCTAGGTTCTCGGCGATATTGACAATTGTTCTCAAATAAGGCCTTAAGTTGGTAGACTAACATGCATTGACAATCGATGATTCTTGGGTTCTCGGCGTTATTGTTCTCGTGATGTTGCTCGTGATGATTGTAGGGTTGGCCGATTCTATTGCTCGTGATGATTTAAGGCCTTATTTACTCAATTAATTGTTTTGCCCATCCGTGATGAGATGAAGGTTCTAATCTTCATTCAAACCCAATAACTGAGAGCAATCATACATAATTACCTCCATATGAATGACATAATGTTGTCTTCATGTGATCTCGCTGCCATATGTATCTTGCTATTTGTTGAAATTGTATAAGCTTGTTGTCTCGCTTAGTTCAATCCTATGTCGCATGCTTATTTCCATTATCCCGTCAAGAGCTTATTTGCATACCGATTCATTAGATATATATTAGCATTCAGTTCTCAATTAATTACTCTCTTGTCTCATAAAGTATTGAAATATTGTTTATTTTCAATAAGGTAAGGTTGTCACAAATTGCCAAGAGGCTCAGCGCCCAAGAGACAGGGCCCAACTCATATATTCTTTATTGTTTATTATTTCATTCCTATGCTTTCAATTTCAATAATTTGATTTGTGGTCAACAGACAGATTTCTCAATCGTCGGCATTAATGTCGCCGATGGCTCAAGAACGGCCGGCAACGCAACGACACGCTGTCGCGCCGTGGTGAGTCCATCTACGCATTAGGTGTCGGCCGTTGAGAAGGTCCTGTCTGATTTTGATCAGCACCTGCAAATTCCAAAAGCTTGGCTGCCAGGAGCGCATACGATACACTAGGTGAAGAGGCCACCAGGTGACGTGCTTGGTTGACAAGGAACTGATCGCTCTGCTTTCTTTTGGTGTAATAGACTACTAACATTCTAGTTGTGGATTTATAACCTTATTTCATTTTTTGAAAATCATATTAGTGTGGAATAAGAATGATTCATTATTTTTTATTGAGCAAATAAGTATATGTGAATTGTCAATTGTATATGTATCATGTGTAAGTATATGTGATCTCAGATAAGTATATGTGATCTCAGATAAGTATATGTGAATTGTCAATTGTATATGTATCATGTGTAAGTATATGTGATCTCAGATAAGTATATGTGAATTATCAATTGTATATGTATCATGTGTAAGTATATGTGAAATTGTATATGTTCTTTGTTACCGCTCCTCTCGTCCACGAAAGTAGGTTGTCAGAGAATCGATCCACGCGATTAAGATTTTGAAATTTAGACTATTAATATATATGTGCGCTATAAAGATTATCTAACGATGACAAAATGGTGATTACGCCTTATATATGCACAACATTGATATATATGCGAAGATTCATCTCATGATTTGGTTAATTTAAAATTCTAGAAAACTTGCCACACATGGCCTCTCACAATGGACAAGTGCCGGATGGCGCTGAACCCATGGACCAAAGCTCAGAGCGAAGCCCGACAGAGTTCCTTAACTCGAACAAGTCGAGGCAACAAATGTACATGAGGTAAGTCTTTACTAGGATTATTTCAGAGGATATGCTTCCCGATGAAATTAGAGCAGAGCCAAACGACTAATGACAATCAAAATGCAGGTCGACATCTAGTGCACCGAGCCAGCGTCGCATGACGAGGTCCCAAAGAAGATGCGACAGTGAACGAAAGGTGATAGTTGAGCTTAGTGCATCGGAGAACCAAAGCTATACCCGCATCATTGCTTGGGCCATATCGACAAAGATGCGGGGTCTGGCTAGAGACAATGTGCCCATCATCTACAGATCATGGACACGTCGGTAGCTGATTCTCCGTCAGATGTTCCCGGCGACATCAAGGAAACATTGTGGATGAGTTGACAATAAGTTTCAGCCTCAAGATCAGTTTGAGATTGCCAGAAACATGCACTAAGCGCTATGGGAACGCATGGAAGAACTAGAAGACAAAGCTGAATAAGGAGTACGCCAAGAAGGATCAAACGGATTTTAATAGATTCCCGAGGTTATAGCAATTTTGGGATGAATTCAAGCAATATAAGAAATCGATGAAGCCTGTGCTATCGGCAACAGTAACAAGGCAAATTCGACAAAAACATTTACAACATGTGCTAGGCACCGGTGGCTACATGAGGAAAGTACCCAAGTGGGATGCACGGAAGAACAAATGACACTTGGTGGAGTTGTTATCGCGACGCCTCACATGGCCCCAAGATCGGCAGGCCGCTGCGAGGAGCTACTGGCTTGGATGATGGCAACTTAAGCTTCGAAGCGAGAAAGACGAGGAAGATCGCAGATGCCCACTCCGGCTATTGAGGGCTCCTTCCCGCAAAGAAGGAGGACGACGAGCTAACATGCGCCTTGGGTAATAGGGAGCACCCCGGTCGCACAGAGGGGTTGGCTTGGTGCTCGAAAGCAAAGATTCCCAGAGGATGCCTATATGTACAAGCAACCAAAGAAATCCAGACAAGAACAGTTGAATGAACGTGTACGAGAAATAGAAGACCGGATGCACAGAAGGGAAGTCGAATTTGAGGAACAGATGAAAGTGATGAGAGAAATGGTAACAAAGGTCTGAGCGAACGCTACCACATGACGTAGGTCATCAGTCACATGACGTAAGTCCCGCCGGGGTTCTCAAAAGCAGCCAAGCATCCGCTAACACTCCTGAAGAGGACTCAGCGTGTAGTTTTCCTGTGGACAAAATCATAGAGCCGACACGCCGCGATGCGCAGACCGCCAGAGCGTAACATTACCATCAAGGTGGCTGAAGGGATGGCTTGGCCATGCAACGAGGGGTAGATGTTGCATAACCGCCCAATTCCTCGGGGATACGCCAGAGTTGCAGTTGACAGCATGGTTGACAGATACCGCAAAGTGGAGGTTGAGATCACGGGCGAGGAGGGGCAAAGTCTTGGACAAAGCATGGGCACATTCATCGCATGGCGCAAGCGCTATATAAAGTTTGCCTCAGAAGATGACAACGACGATGATGTTAACAACGATGACGAGGCAGAGTCTCCATCTAGGAACAGTCCTCCTCCTCCTCCTCTGGCGTCATCAAAGAAAGCTCCTTCTCCTGCTCCAGCGCCACCCAGGAAAAGTCCTCCTCCTCCGCCGTCACCCAAGAAAACTCCTCCTGCTCCAACGTCACAAGACAGCCAAAGAGCACCGCGATCTGAACATTCTACACAGTCAGGGGGCCAAAGTTCGTCATCTGTGAAGCTAGCCAAAACTCTTAGCAAGAAACGACCATATGAAATGACCAACGAAGAAACAAAAAAAGAAGTAGGCGCCTATGTAGTAGAGCACTTCAAGAAGATGCCACCACCTTCTAAGATTGAAATCGAACCTGCCAAACGGGATTTCTTCCTAGACTTAGCGAAGGTTAAACAGACAGGACGGATAACTGAAGCTCCTCAACCTAGCCAACTATCAGACTATGATCGCATCTCTAGGAAGAAATCTAAAGGAGATGGTGGTAAAGACTATTTTGGAAGCCAAAGTGGTCTTTGAAGGCGAGGAGCCACCAGAAGTGGCCATTCGTTAACGGGGAAGCTTTACTGCATCCAAATAAGGAGCTCAAACTGACCACAAAATTACGGCGTCTACATGAATGGTACCTGCAGTATGTCCAAAAGACACAAAACACTGCTTTCCTAGTTAGATACAAAGATATGGACTTTCACAACAATGACGACTCTTTCTGAGTTGAACACGTGGAACTATATCAGATGTACCAACGAGACGCTCACGGACGTGTCTATATTAAGAATATGGACTCTGTAAGTCTCTTGTATAATTCATGTCAGATATTCACGCACTCTTAAACATAGGGTCGACTTCTTTTTTACGAGAATGGAGACAAACACACTTAGAGCGGACAACAATAAAAAGATAGGATTCCCGGACCTGCATGGTCAATCGCAAACTTATTGAAGATCCAAGAACAAAAATGATGTTGAGGTGTACGTACTCAAGGCGCCGCTAAAGCTACAACACAAGGACTACGACTTTTACCCTACAACTTTCAAGACGTGTTTCCTCGCCTACTAGTCTCTCATATTTGATGTGCAACACAATGTGACGACTAATTGGCTTCTATAGCTTTCTATCGATCGCCCTTGTCTTCATGTTAAACTAAAGCAACATCACCGTCTTGGACTCAATGAGGAAACCGACATGCTTAATACACGAGTTAACAGACTTGCTAAACAGTAAACTTCGATTCGTTGCATTATTGCTCTAATAATCTTCTATCCCATTGCACCTAATTAATTTTAATGACTACTCAAACCATGAACAGGTGTACAAACAATCGCAAGAAGAGCTAACGGCATTGTCGTGCCCAATTCACACAGATTCGGACACTCAGGTATTCTCAGTACTAGTCCAGATCACGCTAGTACACACAGGATAAACAGGTTGAAGTACCACAATCATACACAGCGGAAATAAATAATAAGTACTTCAAGCATTAATAGTAACGAGTTACATGACCTTATGGTCGCCTTACAATAATTCGCCGCGCAGGGCGATAAATATTATCAGTATCAAGTTCATTCAGCGGAAGCAAAATACGATAGCGGAACCATTCCTAACCACAAAGCACGAAAGCGGCCCAACCCTTTAGTCCTCCTGGCCTTCAATGAACTCCTCCTCCCAAGCTGGTACGGCTTCATCTTCTGAGGTTTTTGTCGATGCAAGGGTGAGTATACAACATACTCAACAAGTCATGCACAATGCAGATCTATTACTACATGCATGGCTTATTCCAAAGGAAAGGCTTAATTGGTTATTTTTGCATAAAGCAGCATTTCTTTCAATAGGTAATCCTTATTAGATTGAAAGCAGTAAAATCAATATTATGAGTAATTAATTTCTCAATTCTTTTTCCAAGGGTTTTGGCACACAGCCCTAATTTCATCCACACAGCTTTTTGGCACACAGCCACCCATTCCACATTTTCATTTTGAAAATCTAACCCTTTAACTGTAATCACCGAGCAATGTCCAATACCATGACACGGCTATTCAATAGATTCACACACACACTCTGCAGAGGTCGTACACTTTACCCACAAGATACTGCTCACCACACAAAGCGATTGATTGCAACAAAGTCTTTCAGAGACTAACACTTAGCGATGATCCTCTCCAAGATTGCCTTCCTAACACTTCCTCACACAGAGCCAAAGTTTAGAACAGGCACATACCGTTAGATGGGTACCAAGTCGCAAAGACAGTACGCCCCTGCGTCTTGTTACATTTTGGTGTAATCACACCCCGAGGTATCAAAGGAAAGATATTAGAAACCTACTTAACTAGGTCCGTCCCATTCCGCATAAGTGGTTGTACACTTAACTCAGCTCAAAGGCTCGCAAGGTTAAGTCCTTAATTGTCCCGGGCAAGACAACCATTTTATACATCTCGGCACACAGCCTTCACAATCTTTTCATACATCCCATTGCCACACAGGCCCACCTGGCACGAAGCCTTCTTGCCACTTGCCCCGGTCCAAATCATTTCCCACCCAGTTTGCATTATCGCAACACATGCCAATGCCCACTTCATTGCATGAGTAGAACCACACAGGTCGCTACCCTCAATTCCATTTCATGACATCATCGCATTATTTCAAAATGCGTTCCATAATTGTTTAGTCAATGTTCGATTGCTATTTGAAATTCATTCATCGCATACAAGCGGACTAAGCAACTACCACGGTCTAGCCTCCCGTGTTGGCGTCATATTAATAACCAACATATTAAACATCTTAGGGTGGACAAGGATTTCAGGGCATATAAACATTATAATCAAGGTGGCATAACAAGTTTGGCTTTTAACTACCATTTCCCAATTAAATCAAAAGTGGTTGTACTTAACATAGCATGCAATATGGAAATCAAAATATACTTTTAAAATCTAGGGGCAATATGGTCAAAGCACGACTTGCCTTCGAAGAGGAGTTGGTTCTGGTCGAGGTTCCGCGACGGGTCTTCAAATTCTACCGATTTAATTCCGCAACTCCGAGTCTACTCGGTACAAGCAAACACACAATAAATATATAATACAGATAGCAAACAATTCACTAAAATTAAATAAAAATCACCAATAAATAGTTCACATTTTACAAATTTTTGGGCACTAGAATCACTCAAATCCGAGTTAAAATGCGAAAGTTATAGCGTTTTAATTTTGCTGAAATTCATAAAAGAATAAACCGAATTATTTCTCTATTTTCCACCGATTTTTGGCTGATTTTCCTCGGCTTGACACGTGTCGGCACCAGAGCGAGCCACGCCGCCCACGGTCACCGATGTGGGCCGGATGACGCCACGCTGACGCCAAAGACGATCGGCGGTCCTCCCATCGACAAGTGGGCCCAACAATGATGCTCGACCCACATGTCGGGCCGATCGACACGCTGTCGCGGAACCATCAAGCCACGCGATACACGATTTCCGACCGTTGGATTGAATCCGACGGCGCAAGTCTAACCGAAGCGGTTTACTATTTACGGACTACGTGGCGTTATTTTGGGCGTCCGATGGAGATCCGACGGCCGAGGTGAGTCGCGGGTTCAAGAAGAGGCGGCGTTGGTCACCGGAGTTGGAGAAGATGACACGGCGACGGCGTTCCGTGTGTCTCCGGGCGGAAGAAGTGGCGCGAAGATGCGGCTCGTCACGAGGAACTCGGGAAGGTCTCGGCTGCGGCGGGAACGGCGAGCACGGCGGGCACTGGCGGAACCGAAGCGGGAAGAGTGTGAACTACGGCGAGCCCCGAGAGGGCTAGGTGGGACGAGAGCTAGCGAGCGAGAGGGGAAATGAGCGGGGTGAAGTGTCAGACACGCCGGCTTATTTCACTCGCCGACGGAACCTCGAGACGCGAAGAAATCCCGACAGATCTACGGCGCCAATGGCGACGGCGGCGCGACAGTCGCCTCGTCCCGAGGTCGTCCGGTCACATCGACCGTCCGATCGCGATCCAACGGTGACGATTAATCCTCAATTCGGCGAAACGGTATTTAATCGCGTCCGTCCGATCAAGATCCAACGGCTAAAGCGCGGCGATTAGGGTTTCAAGCGCCAAACATGTGTTGGGCTCTACCGACATCAGTAGCTGGGAATTACTCGGATTTTCTCAATAAAAATAATTCCAGAAAATAAAAGTAATTATTTAGGGCTCTAAAAATACCAAAAATTCTAGAAAATTCCAGAAAATATTTTAAGATATTTAGAGCTTGAATAAAATATTTTCATTTATTTTTGATAAATACTTTTCTGATATTGAATAATTAAGAGAAGGGTAGTTTAAATAAATGTCAATTAAATCCAATAAATCCCCAAAAATTCAGATAAATTCAATTAAATGCAATTAAAGGTTGATTAATTCATAAAACTCAAATAACTCCAAAATTTAAAATTTGACCAAATTTGGGACGTTACGGGCATCGTCCATACACGAAAAAGTTCGAATATACACCGATTTTCCATGCTCTAAACAACCCCAAGGAACAATTTATGTGGATACTACGCAATGACACATATCCACGCTGCTCATCATCGACAATACGGACTACAACGGCCACCGGTATATCGATCATTACATGTTGACCCGTACTTTTCTTTATAAAGACGATGACACTAATTAATGCTTCAATTTCTCCCATGACAGCGCGTCAATCAGGGCACCAGCAGCCTGCTCGACCACGAAATTGATGCTCTTCAAGAGCAGATAGCTGGGTTCATAATTCGAGAAATTCTCCACACGAAGGGCGTAGTTTTACTACCATTTCTGCATGGCAACAATTCTGAATGAACAATTTAATGCTTCAAAAGTGAATGAACAATGTAATAATTAAATATTATGATGCTTCAATGTATTTCAATTACACTTTAGTGATGCTTCAAGATTATTGTGCACAATGTATACCGTGATGAGAATACATCTATCGTATAATGTATATACATGCTACAACATATACCGCAAAAATATATATGCAAAAGGTTTAAAAACTCACACGCCAATTTTGGATATCAAAATAGGACACGAGTTATCACCGGGTTAACAAGAAAAAGGCGTTGATAGTAGTTATCGATCTTGGGATATTGATAACAATTAGGCACTGATAGTTACTTATCAATGTTGGATATTATTGAAAATGTGGCAGTGATAGTTACTTATCACTGCCGGTTGGAAAGTATGAAAGTATGAACCGGCAGTGATAGTTATTATCACTGCCGGTTCTTAAGTATAAACCGGTAGTGATAGTGATTATCACTGCCGGTTTACATCCGGCAGTGATAGTCCTCGACTATCACTGCTATTTAGGTTGTGCCGGGTCCACATCTGGCAGTGATGCCGATGTGGATCTGGCAGTAATCACATGTTCCGTAGTGGTGAAAGATCTTCCTATGCAATTATTTATGGATTTCCGGTCCAGTCTTCATGTTCATACGCCGATCTCCTGACAATTTGACTGAGGGGGCGTGTTGGAAATAATCCTACAGCATCCTTTCTTACCTTGCATGGCACATACCGTGCATAGTGTTTTCCATGTATTGCTAGTTACCATACTTAATTATTCCATGTTTAGTAATTACCATGTATAATCTCCTGTATTCAGTATATTACTAATGGAACTTACAGCGCCCCATGTGTGGCGTTTTCCCAATCTTCTTCTTTCTTTCTGCATTAGATGCAATCCGATGATCGCTACTCATATGAGCGTGCGAAATCGTTACGAACAGAGGCTTTTTTAACAGATCGATTTCTCTAAAATTCACATGGCACCGGTTGTGCATGTAGCATGCAATTCCTGAACTGCGCAATTGCGCCCTGAACTGGAGCCATATCTTTTGGCAATCACCAACGCGTTCTTGGTTTCTTTCCTTAGTGGAAACAACAGGTCGCAGGCATACGGAAACACTTTCCTTCCATCTTTTACCGTCAGCCGAGAGTGGCAAGTGGCCATTCGTCTCTAGCAAGAGCTTGCCTGATCAAAAGCTCAAAAGCATCTCTGCTCTAGGAGATGGAGGAGCCCGAAGCTGAAAGGGGGAGGGCCTCCTTTGGCCCATGCGTTCATGTCGCCATAGGTCAATGAATCATGCATTGCTCAGTGCTATATAACTGCTTTCGGATTAGTAATAGAGACTAAAGTAGCATAGTTCATTGGTAGAAATCGCTTATCTCCGCTTGCCAATCCTCCAATTATATTACAAAACGCACGGCAAAAATACAGGAGCAAATAAACGGAGACAAGGATTTTAACACAAAAACCCCTGTAGGAAAAATCACGAATACATAAGGGCAAATATCACTATACGAGGAGATATTTATAACGAGTGTATCTTTTCTCTTCTCTCATCTTGTTTACCTTTTTGCCTTGCTCTATTTACATAGGCATATCTATAGTATAAAATAAAGGACTCTGTATAGAAGTATAACTCTGAATTAGAGTAGAAAGCGAAACCGAAACAAATTCGGATTATACTTTAATAAATTAGAATATATAGGAATTTCACGTGAATATTGTGTGGAACTACCAAATCCTAAAGACTCCCTCGAATAAATCTGCATTCCAGAAAGAATGTTGATATTGAAAACTTGCTGCTAAATCGGTCTTCAGTGACGAAAATTTTCGCCACAGAAGCCATTTACTCTTTAGTGCCAATTCAACATTTCATGCGGACCATACGCAACTTTACCTCTCCTCTCCTCTCCTGCTATACTATACTACAAAATAAGCATGGCAGGTGGAGTAATGATCACTAGATATGGTAGCGTGCTATTGCACGCCGTGCTGTGTGGACGTGAAAATAGGGACGGAATGTAGGTAAGGTAGTAAAGATGTATATAAGTGTTAAGGCAAGTATACGCACAAGTGAAGCATTGATTGTGTGGAGAAGGTGATTACGGTGTCCATAGGGTGACAGGCGTGATTAACTCGGTGATAACGGCAGCACGCTGAGGACTCCGAGCCCAGGCGCTATTATATAGTAGATATGTATAAATCAGGTTGAGTTGTGCGCGATGCCGCGCCAGCGAAAAAACCTGACCCAAATTTTTCTGTAAAAAATACGTAATTCCAGTCTATTGTGTCGAAATAACCGGTGCTCGTGCTGAATTTGCGGAATTACGAGGTATTTTTTGCAAAATAATTGGCGAAAGGACTTGTTCATGATCTGTAGAAATATCTCTTTCGACGAATTATTTGGAAAATATTGGAAACCGAGTTGGAAAACCGATGTGGGAAAAAAGTCTAGAAGAAAAAGGGTGAAAAAATATTAGAGATGACAACTTTCTTTTGTCGAGTCTAACACTCTACGCGCTCACCGAGTAATAACACGTGTTCTAAAAAAGTCTAGAGATACATGCTTCGAAAAATCCTATAGATCGAATTGGGAAAAAAACTATAAAGATACAACCGTGCACATATTTCTCACTCCGAAAAATATCAGAAACCGAGTTACGGGGAAAAAAATAAAGACATAGAGTTGTAGAAATATCTCTTTCGACGAATTATTGAAAAAATATTGAAGATAGTCTAGAGGAAAAATGGCGAAAAATTATTAGAGATGACAACCTTCTTTTGTCGAGTCTAACACTCTACGCGCTCACCGAGCAATAATATCGAAAACATTTTTCCCGGAAAAAACGGAGCAAGGACCTAAACGTAAGGAGCAAGGATCTATTTGTTATGTTTTTGGACCTGTCCGTTGTCCTGAAAAATAAGAAAAGAGCTTGCTCACGATTTGAATTTAACGCAGGTTTTTTCCGTAAAACAACGCTCGAGGGACCCAAACGCGAATCGGAGAAAAATATCTTCCCCTCACAAAAAATCGCGGAGGACCTATCCATAATCTTGAGGGATCTGTCCGTAATTTGAAGAAACAGAGGAGCTTTTTCGTGAAATGTGCTAGGGGGACACCTGCCTTCGGCTCCATCCAGCATTCTCAGGCGCCATTATATGGCAAATATACCGTCCTCTGCCGATCAATACGTACGCATACAACATCATGGCAACGGCCCCACATGTCATCTTTTGGTAGGTTGAGCATTTGAGCATATATATAGGATGACTTGATGTGGCCGGTTCCCCGATCTGGTGGTCTACACCTTAATTATTACCACCATAACTCCATAAACCTAATGGATGTACTTTACCCTCCGATTGCAATGATGAGAGGGAGAAGGATTTGGATCTTGTGAGAATAATCATAAATTCTCCTGCCATGGCATTGAAGCTTTGCTTTACATCCATGCTCGATCTACTTGGTGGACCAGGCTACCTGGCGAGGACATCTCCGTCACGGCGTTCCTGGTGATTTATACGGTAACAAACTTTCCAACATATTATATCATCATCTAACCCACCTAATAAATACAGCATATTTATATTTTGATCTTCTCCCTGCCTCCCCCGCCCCCACCCCCCAATATTCTCTCTATCCCCCCCCCCCCTCTTCTTGTCTTCCTCGCCCGACGAATGCCTCCCCAGCTGCCTCCTCACCATGCTACTCCCTCTTTCCCCCTTCTTCGCCTGCCTCCTAGATTCGGTCAGGTTTATGCCGATAGCCCCCAAATCCAATCGAATCTGATTCGCCGCCACCGAGGCGACCACAGCGATGGCGTGACGGTGAGGCAATGATGAGTGGCTCAGGCGGCGGTAGGGCGAGCACTGCGGGCACGACGCCGAGCGTAGTGTCGACAGTCGATTGTGAGTGATGTGGTAGCCACGGCGAGCGTGAATAGCAACATGTGCTGTGGGCAGCAAGTGAGGTGTCGGGACAGCTAGCTCGAGCACCAGTACGGTGTCAGTCAGGAGGGCTGGCGGCGTGATGCAGGTAGGTGGTGACTATCGAGCGTCGATGAGGCAAGCAGGTGGCACATCGCTTGAGGACATGAGTTGGGCGCTAGTGTTGAGGCCAGCAGCGGAGCCATCGGGGGGGGCGTGGTGGGGCCTCCCCCGTCTCATCAAAAGAGTGTGTGTGTGTGTATATGTATATGTATGTATGTATGTATGTATGTATATTAAACTTTGAAATTTTTGGCAAGTTACAAGTGTTACATATTGTACTTACTATATATTAAATTTTGAATATCAATCACTAGTAGAGATTCACTTCATTCTTAGACCCCTCCTTTATAAAATTCTGGCTCCGCTATTGGTTGAGGTAGTCGAGCGGCGTAGCAGCGTTGGTGGCGAGGTATGGATTTCGTGGAGGGCATTAGTTTCATGCTATGGATACTAGTCTAGACCTCAATGCAAAATTTTGGTTATTTGTTGTGATTGGATTGTGCCAAAGCAATGTCTTATGCAGGACATTGCTGCCATCTCTCTTCTTTAATTCTCTCCACCTTATTACTAATCTTAGTTAACATGCTAATTAATGTGATAGACATTACTCCCTCCGTTTTTTTTATAAGGCTTATTTTTTGAATTGTCTTGTTTATAAATGTAAGGATTACATGTAGATTTAATGAGAACTTTCTTTCTATACCTCTATTTATTTTATCTTATCCATATGCATTTATTTATTACCACCCACACAAAGTATATCTTTCATCTTCTAAGACAATTAAGTGGGGGCATCTAAATCATTTTTTCGTATCTTTCTCAATTTTAATGCAATTTTAATCCTTGTGTAAAATCAAAATACGCGTTATAAAAAAATGAAGGGAGTACTTACTAGGACCCATTCGCAGTGCCCTTAATGCACTATAAAATTTAGAGCTTTTGTGAGTGATTAAACAAGACTTCTTTTTCGACAAAAACGAGACATTGAGATCTCTCCACTTTTGCTTGCGAATCTAAGCGGCTTAAGGCAATCCTATTAACCAGGTGTTGCGTTATGGTTAGTGCTGGTCTACTCAGCTGTTGGTGTGTGCAATTATGATTTCTGGATGAGAGCATGCATGCATGAGTTTGTTCAGCAGCGGAATGAGGTTGAATGAAATGAAATAAGTCTTACACAGCGTGGTTTATCATTTTTCATGATCAGGATGGTTTAATATCCAGAAGGAATATTCCATCATCCAGTAAGGATTAATTCAGTTGCAACCAAATACATGGTTGTCACTAATGATTTAAAAAGATCAAAGTGGCAAAAATTGCGATACATCTCTTAGCATACTTGTCAATACCATCTTGGAGGTCGGAGGACACATCGATTTGGCTCTTAGAACGATACATTCCAATATCAATCCATATCAGCATGCTGTCATGGAGTTTAATATAATAATATATTTTATAAGTATATATATATATATATATATATATATATATATATATATATATATATATACACACACACACACACACTCAATTTCACTTTTAATATTATTCAAAATATGTAGTACTCCCTCCGTCCCGCAATATAAGTCCCTATTTTTTGAGAAGCGTCGTTCCACAATATAAGTTATTGCAGAGATCAAAGGTGTAGTTATTTCAAAATTTTCACCATATACCCTACTTTAATAAGGTGACTATACCCCTATTTGCTATCTCTCAATCATATGCATTTATCCATTACCACTGACACAAATTATTCTATCTTATCTTTCTAAGACAATTATGACGTGGTATCCAAATCATTTTCTCTCGTACCTTTTTCCAATTTCATCATCATCTTAATCCTTGTGCAAAGTTAAAATACAGCTTATAGTTTCCGAAGGAGTAACATATAGTTTAGTGAGTTCAATAGAAAGTATTATATATCAATTCGTCGGTACGATCAGTAGTCCTATATCGAAACTAGTATATCTCGTATTGTCTAGTATCAAAAAATTATGATATATATGGCCACTCTTCATCATTTTAGGTGATGAAATATATTTTGGCCGGTACAGAAATGGTACGAACAAGTTCTCTACAGTGGCACTAGAGCAATTACGTACTCCCTCTATTCAGAAATATAAGGCATATACTTTGAATGATCTTATTCAAAAATATAAGGCTTGCGTGTAGGTTTAATGAGACTTTTCCTCTCTCAACTATATGTATTTATTCATTACCAGCACACACGAATTATTATCTCTCATCTTCTAAGACAATTAAGCGGGGCATCTATATCATTTTTATTCATGTCTTTCTTAATTTCACCCTAACCTTAATCCTGATATAAAATCAAAATATGCCTTGTATTTCCAAACGGATGGAGTACATTATGTTGCGCGGCATTTATGTGTGTCAATTCTCCGTAAAACTTGGGTCCCATCAACACGTTAAAAAAGAACTGAAACTAAACCTGACGCGACTATATATGACTTTTTGAGAGTTGTTTATACGCATGTTTTTTTAAAATTTGTATAAATATTAAAACATAAATATATGATAGATATTGATTATTTTTCTCTTTAAGATTTGTACTTTTCACAACGATGACAAAATGACAGAACTATACTATATCTTGCCTTCTTCTTGCCCTCATGGCGAACAGTTAAGGCCCACTTCAGACACATTATTTTCTAGAAATGGTTTCTATTGTTACAAAAATCCAAATGTAAAACAAGTGAAATTTAGAACGCAAAAATTTTATAATAAACAGTTCGATTCTTGAAGAAAAAAATATCGCGAATTCGTGATTCAAACGGACGTTGCCTTCTTTTTAAAGTTTTTTCTGTCGGATATTGATGCGTTACCGAGAAGACCTTTCCCCAGTTTCTTCAGCTAGTTGAGTGGAGCATCAGATCTGCACGGAGAAATAATTACCGCATGATTCAGACGTACACTTTACTAGTACAAATTTAACTAGGCTACGCCTAGAAAGGTCCGCTTTATTCCTTTGTTCCGAGGAGTACAAAACCCAAGTTGTTGATTTGGACCAAACTAGTAAACTACTGGGAACAACTCCAAATGGAGGAGGAGACGAACCAGGTTTAGCTTTGCTGACCACTTTAGATTGACAGCGCTTGTATTCGGCAAGCATGAAAGCTCGTGCAAACTCGGAGTGCTCAAACGTTGGTGTGTCGAATCACCCCGCACTGCCAAAATTCCACCATCAAAGACCCCTGTCAACGCACTCTCGTCTCTCCTCTCGTATACCGGCGGGGCCACATAGCAGCGACCGCACGTACGGAAAATTAGGGTCTGTTTGGTAAAGCTTCGGATTTCAGTTTTATCTGAAATATGAAATTTGTAGGCTAAAATAAAGTGAATTAAGTTTATATTTTTGTCTAAAACATAAACAAGATGATTTATCTAAACACTCTTAATGTACTCACAGTTTCAGTTTTACGAATCTGGTGAAGCTAGAATTTTCAGCTTCACCAGATTCATGAATCTGGAGAAGCTGAATCCTTGCCAAACATACCCTTAATTGGTCACACTACCATTTTCGAGATAAAAACAAAGAGGATCTTTATTTGCATTAAAAAAGAGAGGATCGATCCGCACATAATCTAGACCGTCCGATCAGATCATCGATACATATGTGTGGCAAGTTTCCATCCTGACTCAAGCTAGCCCTGGGAAAAAGAAAAGATGTTGCTTAGCATATAAAAACCTCACGGAGGCGAAGTGAACACCTGTGGCTCTCATGCAACCACGCGTTGGCATTATTCGTGGTGTTGATCGGCCCAGCTCAAGTCGCACCCAGATCTAACTTGCCGATCCTCTTCTTGTCGTGTGATACTCTGTTCTGAATCATCGTTGTTGTACGTATAAACAAGAAAAATGTACCCCTGCAGCCTCAAACCAAATTCCCTGAACCGGCTCACTGGTGACCGCCCAAGCTACTCGACAACGAGCTATGAAAATGCAGTGTAGCTCCATCGTCACGTAGTTAATTTTATCCCGGCTTCTAAAATTCACTGGCTCCGCCGCTCCACCGGCTGTCAACGGTGGTCGGCTACCCGCGACAGTTTCCTGGAACTTTAATTTTACTGTCTGCTAGCTGCTCGGTCGGTCCACGAGAACAAGAGAGAACGCAGAGCTCGGTGCCCGTGCCCGTGTGTGTGTGCCCAGGTACGTAACGCAGCGCACGCAAAAGCTGGCGCGAAAACTCCTCTCTTTACACGCGCAGCGCGCGGCTGGGTCGCTTTCTCTCGCGCTTTGTCGACCGCGCGCATGCCATGGGTGCTGCGTCGTCGCTTTCGCTCGAGCGAGGTCGCTTTTGCTTTGGCGACGCCTCGCTCGACGGCCCGCCCTGCGCTCCATGCGACGACGCACGCTTCTGTTTCGCGTACACCGTCCACCACGCTCGCAGGCAGCGATCGAGTAGGCATCCAACGGCGGTTCGTTCGCGTCAAAGAAAGACATTCCAATGTAATCCTCCCAGGTGTGAGCCCCCTCGGACGTCCCGCCGGCCGAGGCCATCTTTCTCGAGTTTTCACCGTGTGTAAAGCGAGAGACGCGCGTGGTAAATTGACCGTAAAGGCCAAACAAAGCTAAAGGACTGGGCAAGCAGTAAAAAGCATAGTTATCAACTTATCGTGATCGTATCTCTACTAACCGGGACGTTCGCGGTATGTACCATTTCTACCTTTAAACCGATCGATACAAAGTACCTTTGTGAACCGTACCGGTCTCGATACCGATCAGTATCGGCTATATCAGCTTCGATATCGGTCAATACTAGTCATGCAGGTGGAATTAATTGATAACATGATCTATTAAATTGTATGCTATATTTTATAGTAGTACTATGTATTTAGAGTAATATTATAAATGAAATTTGGTGTACATATAATTAAATATGTGTATACTTATAAATATGAGAGGTGCTTTCATACCTTTTCTTTTGATGGTTGCATAAATATTAAAGCATAAGTGAATGGTAAATAGTGATTACTTACTCCTTTGTTTGCTTCAAGATTTATACAACTTATATTAGAAGAGAAAGCATTGAAGCACTGCTCTATAGATATATATATTCTTATATTAACGTAAAATAGTACGCCGGTATAGATTAATACCAGAATGTATCATTCTAAGAGCTAAACCGATATAACCTGCCGTATAGCATTAGCTATTCACAAGTGCGGTAAAAAGAAGCGGCTTACTTAAAAAGACGTCCCTTCGCGCTCGCACTACCCGGCTAGCTTTGCTTTCGCCTTTTCCCGGCTCTATAGTATAAGCTTAGGCCCCTCCGGTTGCACGCCACTTTGGAAGGGAACTCTGCTTATCCTCTCTACCTAGCCAGCAGTCCTACTGCCGTTGCCAAGGGAGGCCGAGGAAGTTTAGCTACCAAAGAAGTATACTGCTAGGCAACTTGGAAGAGCTATTTGGAGTTTGGACACACTTCTTCTGTCTGCATTCCTCTCTCATCAGGCATCAGGTACGCTAGCCGGCAGTTAATGCATCTTGTTTGTGTATATCTCTTGGAATTTGGATGTTGCCAAGTGATCAGCTGTGTGGTCGCAGCACTCCATGCCTAGCTTCTTGCTGGGTGTTCGTGGCTGTGACTCGTGAGCAATGCGGGAGAGTAGCTAGCTAGCTGCATAGGATAATACTACTATACTGTGCTAGTACCCGTTCTGCTGCGGCACACTGGGGCGTATATGCGCGCAGTTTGCTGGGTTGGCTTGGGTGCTCGCTGATTTTCTCGTGCTCGTCCCTCTTTTCTTTTGAGGCCATGCGCTTCTTTCCTTTTGATGCGCTGTGGGTCCTTTGGGTCGGCGCTTTTGAGGAGAGCGGGCGAACGCGCTGCATGGAGTCTGCAGGAGAGAGGAAACCGGCTTTTTTTTTTTGCCCCAAAGCTGCGTAGCCGTGGCGTGAAGACACGCACTCTCTCTCTCTCGATTTCTCGACACTGTCGAGATCCCAGTCACACATCATGCCATGTACGCACACGTCTCTTCTTCTCTCTCTCCCTCCTCCCTCTCTCTCTCTCTCTCTCTTTCTGCTGGCCATTAATGCATGCGAACGTTTTCTTAAAACTTAGCTATAACTCATGATTGCCTCCTTGTTGCTTTCCTCCTCGTCGTGTTCTCCAGCCTCTGGACTTCCCTTCCTGCCTTCGCAAAAGCCTACAATAAACGGATCTTAGTCCTTTCCCTGCCACGACATTGTTTGCATAATAAGTAGCAGCATTAGTTGTCCTGTCATGAAACAGTCAGTAACCTGGAAGTTTAAGATTTCTCTTTAAAAAAGTTTGACGAACGCAGTCTAAGATTTCTACGTGCACTGCACAGCGTAGTTCTGTTCATTGTGGATTTTAATTAAACTTGGTGTAGATTATTCAAAAACTCAACTCGTGTGCACTTTATTTTAGGAACTTTTGTTGTGGTAAACTTAATCCACATTAATTTGCTAGGCACTGATCAATGAGAATCAACACAGAAGTAACAACGACCACATGTGAAAAAGGAAAGCAAAGAGGAATTCTGAAAAAATGGAAAGCAACTTTTTTTTTTCTTTTGTACATGACAACGGTTAAAAAACCCACACTTTGATGGGTCCGCACCAAAAGCTTTTTTCCGCATAGCATTTCTTTCCCTTTCTTTCTTTGTTTTTCCGTAAAACTGGTGAGAGACCTAGAGTATATTTGATTTGAACTTAACTTTGCCACATCTAAACTTAGATATACTATATATTTTTAGACAGATGTTTAGCATGTTGCTACAATTATGGTTTGCTATATTTTCTTATTCCTATGTACGTTATACATCGTAGACTTAATTTTTTGCTAACCTTGATATGCATGTAGCACTGAATATTAATTGTTACCGTAAACAGTATATGCCAATTCACACTTAAGATTATTATAGCTAGATTCAACTAAACATGGAGCGAACCGACGACACTTCCCTAGCTAGCAGGCTTCCACTGGTACCTGCCGTCACCGATCACCCATCCATGATCCATCCATCGATCGCTATATATTGTGTCACGCGGCGTGATGCATCCCGATGACGATGGCGGGCGTGATACGCCTCGAGCCTTGACGGGACGGGTGGATTTTACGTACGCGCGCGACGGCCGTTTCCGGTTGCCCGACGTGCTGCCTGTACGGCCTCGGCACGCCGGCCCCACCGCGGCGTCAGCGGCACCATGCGCTGCTGCTTGGAGATGCGTGTGCGTGCGAGGGTGGCGCGGCTCTGCTGGTCTCTTTTTGGGGATAAAGGGGGGCGCACGAATGCACTTGCGCATCACATGCACATAAGTATATATGGGTGTATTCTATACATGCTAAATAATAAATTAAAGGCTACAAAGGTAGGTATACGCTGTCTTACGTAATATATATGTGTATCCGTTTTTATTTGATGAGCATCCATGTGGAACCGAAGGTTCAAACACGGGTAGACAACGTATACGACGACATTTCTTGCTAACTGAGCTCCAATACTAGCTCATACATATTACCGGAGTTCTACTACTACAAGATGCATGCCTTGCTTTGGCATACTTTATCCAAAGCGGTGCATTGCGCTCGTGGTACTTATGGGCCAGGGCTTGCCATATTTTATTTAGAGTTCGTTTAATTCATAGCTATATATGTAGTAAGATTTCTTTTGTCATTCAGATTCTACGTGTCTATATATGACTCAAGAAAATAGCAAAATTCTTTTTACTAGCAAAAGTACGACTTCAATTTTAACAAAAAAAAAGAAAACATAACAATTTTTGAAAGTTAAGCTAAATCAGACGATATTCAATTGATAACCAAATGGGTTACATATATAGGCACAAATATTCCATATCTCAACCACCCGTTTATAGAAACAAGAATCCAGGAGAATAGGAAGGGAGGCCCATGCATGATTGATGCGAACCAAATACAATCTAACATCCCCCGCAGTCAAAACGGTAGCAAGACGAACGTTGAGACTGGCCGAACGGCAGGAGGATGGCAGGCGGTCATGCCATGCAGTCAGGACTGAGGTGCCGATGCCATGCATGTAGGAGCCGAGGCACTCAGGAGGCCAACGGCTAAAGACCTGTCTAACACGCCCTACGCCCGTCCGGCGTAGGCGGGCGTTCAGTGGATCGAACTCGTGAAGATGTAAGGCGCCCCTTGGTGAAGATATTGGCGTACTGCAAAGAGGTCGGAACATTGAGCACACGAACGTCACCAACGGCAACACGCTCCCGTACAAAGTGGAGATCAATGTCGACATGCTTAGTGCGCTGATGCTGCACCGGGTTTGTCGATAGATAGACCGCACTGACGTCATCATAGTATACCAAGGTGGCACGGCGAAGAGGAGTGCAAAGCTCTTGGAGTAACTAGCGCAGCCAACATACAACACAAACATTGGCATGACCCAAGATTCGCCCGGTATTGAAGTGGAACACGTGTTTTGGCGCTTGGAGGATCAGGAGACAAGATTGTCACCAAGGAACACGGCATAGCCCAAAGTGGACTTGCGTGTGTCGAGACAACCATCCTAGTCAGCGTCAGAGTAAACAATGAGATCTATCGGCGCAGAAGGATGAAGAACAAGACCGTGATCAATGGTGCCATAGAGATACCGAAGAATACGCTTCACTGCCGTAAGATGAGGTTCCCGAGAATCATGCATATAAAGATAAACCTGCTGGATAGTATAGGAAATATCTGGGCAAATAAAGGTGAGGTACTGAAGGGCACCGACAAGACTGTGGTACTGTGTTGGGTCACTGACACGAGGACTAGCATCAAAGGAAACCTTGGGATGAGTATCAACAGGTGTGCTGCAGGACTTGCAATCCGCCATACTAGCATGTTTTCAGAATATCCAACGTGTATTGGCGCTGAGACAAGAACAGATTGCCACCACAACACTAAACTGAGATCCCTAGAAAATGATGAAGTGCGCCCATATCCTTCATAGAGAACTCCCACTGCCGAGCATCAATTGTGTGGCGAAGAACAACAACTGAAGATGCGGTTAGAACAATGTCATCCACTTATAGGAGCAAATAAATAGTGTCTGCGCCCCATTAATACACAAAAAGTGAAGTGTAGGACTTGTCCTCGATAATTTCAAGAGTCAAAAGATGGGAGGCGAAGTGACTATACCATGCACGGGGGCGCCTAGCTATTTGAGGCCATAAAGTGACTTATTCAAACGACACACAAAATCGGGTGGGAGGAATCCACGAAGCTAGCAGGCTGAGAGCAATATACTATCTCAGTCAGTGTGCCATGAAGAAAAGCGTTCTTCACGTCCAGCTGATGAATCAACCACTGTCGTGCGAGAGCTAGGGACATAACAGTGCCGACTGTGGCAGCTTGATGATCGGACTAAAGGTCTCATCATAATCAATACCCAGACACTGCGTGAAACCACGAAGAACCCAGCGTGTTTTATATCTGTCAATAGTGCCACCATCCTCGAATTTGTGCCGAAAAATCCATTTGCCAGTGACCATGTTTTCCCTGGAGAGGTGAGGGACGAGGTCTCAGGTGGCGTTGTCTTGGAGAGCAGCAAACTCTTCCTCCATAGCACTTCGCCAATTGGGATCGGCAAGTGCGGACCGTATCATCTTCGGGATTGACGAGAGGACGGTAGCCTGCAGATTGAGGCGGTGCACAGGCCGCCGAAAGCCTTATTTACCGCCAGTCACCACGCTGTGGTTGTTGGCGACTGGAGCGATCGGCATAGCACCGGGAGGCGCAGTCGTGGCCGCACGTGGCGCGGGCGCGAGTGCGGGGAAGGCCGCATGTGGTGTGGGGAACCAACTGGGTCGGCCGCACGTGTCGTGGGTTCGATCGACGTCGAAGGTGCTATTGAAGAAGTTGTGTGTGGCGCAGCCTGACCTACAGCTCGAGGAGGGCCGCAAATGCTGAGGAAGTGCGCACGACCACTGTGGTTGTGGCACTAGAGGAGGTGCACGGCCATTGTCTAACAAATTTTAATATATAGACCAAACACACCCTTAATTTTACCATCAAAATCACGTGATGATTTTTCCGGATCATAAATTTTTACGCGAGCTAGAGTTTTTCTTGATTACTACTTGAAGGAATGATTTCTTAAACTACCATCATCGTGTAGTATGCAAAAGTGCAAAACATAACCACAGTTAATAGTTAACCCAATTGACCGGCAGTAAGCTTGATCAATTGTTCTATGGAAAATTCACGAGACAGACAAACATGCTAAACCAGCCACCCCAAATTGTTATTCATAAGCTACACGTAATTTTGACTAGCGTAAGTTCGTCGTTACCGTGGGTGACATTAGAAAAGGGCCAAAAGTAGACTCACCGATGAAAGGAAACATTGCTCCAAAAAGAGGGGCAAAAGGATAAAAACTGGACCATTCCCCCCCACCCCGCGCGTGGTATGGTTTGTTCTTCGGTCGGGTTGGGACCAACCGCACATAACAGCTAGTTAGCGTGTGTGGCGATGCGTCACCAATGTCGGATATCATAATCGAATAGTAGTATAGTGCATAATTGTGTACGTAAAAAACGAATGAAGCATTAACCTTACAACATTAGCTTCAAGTCATAATTATTTCGTTAGAGGTGCAATTTACGAACTAATTCCGAAGAATTTGAATAGAAAAGAAGCAAATAAGTTGAACAAATCAATTTAGGTAAAAGCATTATGTCATTACTCTATTTGTTTGTTGATAGATTTGTTGAAGTTCACGCTTAATAACAAAGTAGTGTTTTTTAGTACCAAGATCAAACAACTATTCTATCTATCCGGGACCCGGATATCGGGCGTGGCGGATATTGTGGTGGTGGTGGCTGTGGGTGGTGACCCCTTTCCCTCCGGGAACGCATGGGCCGCTTCGCTTAACTTGCTGCCTTTTTCGTGCTTGGCTTTGCCTTTTCTGCCCTCTCGGCGTTGGCCTTGGCTTGCTCCACTCTTTCGGTGCACGCTGCGTCGCTGTCCTCGCTGCCACTTAGGCTAAAGGCCAGCGTGTTGTGTGCACACATTGGGCACGTGACACGTCCGCTTTTTGCTCCCATATTTCTTTGAGGAACTCTGTGCTAGTTTCAAAACTTTTTTCTGAATTAAATCATAAACTACGACAAGCTGTAACACTTCGCATCTCCTTCCCCGTCCAAATCTGCTCTCTCGTCTAGTCTCTTGGATAGGAAAGCATGCTGCATGCCCGCACGTCTCAACATCGTGGTCCTTCCCAGTTTCGACGTTGTCATGATTGCTCTCCAAAAAGCCGTTGTAGGCTTGCATATAAGGTGTGCTGCACTGCACTGTAGTAGTAGTAGTAGCAGTTGTAATTTTTAACTATTCAAGATGCGGACAGGCAATTCCTTTGCCCGAATAGCCGAAGATCAAGTTTTAAAATCTCGTTGAAATTTAAAAAATCTTAGCCAAAATCTCACGTGGCCTCTATGCGCCGCCGCCCTCCTTGCTCCCTTTCCTCTCTCCCTCCACCTTTCCATCCTTTCTCCTCCTCATCGCCATCCGCGGGGACCAATCGTATGTCAACCTCTCGCTCCGACCCCCTCCAAGCGCCTCCTCCCACTTGGTCTTCCTCCCGCCATATTTGGGGACATTCGTGCCTTAGCCCGAGTCTGCGCTAGCGGAAGAGGTGAAGACAGGGGCACAGGGGCTTAAATGATTTTTCCTAATTTTTTCTAGCATTGGGAGACTATTTTACCACATGCTCAAAATAGCCAAATTTTGGCCTAAATTCTAAAATCTAGTTGAAAATTCAGATTTCAACCGCTTTCGAGACGTGATCCGACGCTTAATTCCCTACCCGTTGGTCAATTTTGCTCTTTCGAGTGGGTCCTCTCTCGCACGTACGTACGCCTTTTTGTGGCGGTACAAATTAGCCCCGAATGATTCAATCCCGTCTCCTTTTCCCCTTCGGAGCGATGCGAGCCAGGCCGTGCCGGAGCGAGCCATCGATGGCACGCTGCACTTTTCCACTCGATTACGGTTGCTGAGCCACGCCGCGCCGCGGTGGTCCTCTCCTGCGCGTACCACCGCGCGCCCCCACGCCGCACCGTCGGCGCCATGCAATCATGCGTGCGTTGCACATATTCAACCCCGCGCTCTCCGTGCGCTACAGCTTTATTGGCCCGAAACAAACGGCTAGGGGCTGACCAACAGTCCAGCAGCACTGCTTATTTGCATGTGCTAGTACGAAGAAACACGCACGCTGTGCCCGCACTAACACCTCTCGTCGAGACGCGTCGTCTGCTTGGGAAAGTGCGAGGACTCAGCTGGCACCGACGCTTGAAGGCACCTTGATTAGGAGATGGAGATTGGGCTAGGAGGAGGAGTTGATAATGTCTTGTATCCATGGACTTATATGGATAATCAAGCACGTACATGCTGGAGATACAATGAACCCGGTGAATTTTCTTGATGACCCTTTTCACGTTGGTCGCAGTCATCTATTAATGTCGATATATCGTGCCGACGATTATAGGGTGACGTCCCCATCATCTGCTCAAAAACAATCAATGCTCAGAGGATTAATATGCCGGGACTAAGTGCGGACTGTTTGTCTTAGAGCAAGGCTAATAATATAGCCAACTGCGGGCTTTATGTTGTTGACATATCATCTATACCAATCTAATAAATTTCACCCATATAATAGTTGGACTGAAGATTAATATCCTGGTCCACCTTCATCCTCTCATTCTCTCACCAACCTTCGAGGCCGACTGCCCGACTACTACCCTGCCTCTCTTCTCTCTCCTCCTCTCTCCAACTCAACTCAATCGACGGCGATTCCCGCTTACGTAACTTTATTATACTTGCTCTTAGGCAGCCCGTATCTAATTTCTCCGGTTGATTCCGTACGAGCCCTCAATAGTTTCGTGCCATGTCGACGGCAGACGGTCTGATCCGGCCGAAGAAAAAGACAGCCGGGGCCCCAGCCTGTGCGCCCGCCATAGGGTCATGATGGCGCCTTTTGAGCAAGTAAAAGAGGAGACCTAACCTACCAATGCCATGCCGCAGCAGCCGGCAGGAAGTGGCTTGGCCCTGCACGGGCAGCACCCGCTACGGCACGCACACAGCCGCCTGCCGCACGGCGCACAGGGCATTCAACCCCCCTGCCACCGCATGCGCGTACCGGCGTACGCGTGCACAGCGGCAGCGGCAGTGGCGATAGGCTGGCCGCTGGTGCGGTGCGGTGCGGTGGGCTAGGCTGGTGCGCCGTGTGCAGGCGTGCGTGCCGGCTCATGGCTCGCCCGCGCGGTCCCGCGGCGTCGTGCAGCGGCAGCAGCCGCTGCTCCCGCTTGCGCTGCCACTGCCTCTGCCTCTCTGCCTGTGGCTGCTGTTCCGTGGCCTCTGACCGCGCTGCGCGAATGCTCCGCTTTGTCCCTCGGCCGGCGCCACACATGGCATGGCACACCACCACACCCCGCCTCGGCCCGCACGCCGACCCCGTGCCGCCGTGCGAACCGTGACCGCGCGAGGTCCCACACGCGGCCGCGGCCGCGAACACACGCCGCTGTAACGAGACACGGCCGAGGGGCGTTTCTTGCTTTCGTTCCGTCGCGCGGGTACGGTTGTGCGTGCATGCCGGTAGACGGCTGCGCGCTTATTCCCTGGCCCGGCCCTGCCACGGGATATGGGGCGTGGTCAGTGTTTCGTGTGCGCGCGTTTTAGGGTGGGTGGGTCACTAGAAAATGCGTTTTGCCCATGAGGATGGAGGAGGGGAGGGGTTCCGCTGGGGTTCTATTCTGCAATAGTAGAGTGCCTTCTTGTCGGGTTCACGCTTCCAAAGCGTAGCACGGCCACCGAGGCAGTTCTAGCACATTGCTGGTGGTGGTAGCACTGCCGTAGTGGTGGCTTCTTGTTTAAGGCCAAACAAGATGTTCTTTTGGACCATACTGGCGACTTAAATTATTAACCTGAGCCCCCCCGTAAGCTTTGCCTAGTGTTTCAACGTAGAGGTACAGTAGCTTGAAACACAGTAATTTCACATTAAACAATTCACATTCTGAAAATCTAGAATTTCTCTGCTCCTTAAAGGGGGCAAACATCTTTCTTCTCCTTGAAAGTGCGGATATTCTATTGTTATGGATTTGCGTTCGATGAGCAGCAATATGTATACTATGTTGGTGATTCATTGGCCGTGTAACCATTTATTTCATATTAAGAAATTCTACCATGCTTGAAAGCAGTACTATAACACTGTTTTGCGGTGTCACTCTGGAACCGCTGTGGGGACGGATGTTTTCTGCGAAATCCATATATAAAAGGAAAAATTCTATATAACATAGTGAATTTTACTTAAACGTCTGTCAAATACTTTAAACTATGAAATCAAACATGACCTTTCAAACTTTGTAATCCGGTCAAATAACACATGGGTCCAATTTCATATAGTGGTATTGCTCACATGACCTGATGAATGAGTGATTTTGCCACATATGATGATGTCGGTGTTTCGTATAACCGGCAAGTAAATTTGTAAATCTAGGGGCCGCGCGTTCCCGCTCCTTGAATAGTTAGACTCGGGAGTCCAAGATGTATACTGGTTCGGGCCGAATATCCCTACTTCCAGTTCGTGTGTGGTGGTTTTGTATTGCTCGGGGTGCGGTGGATTACACAGCGTTACAAGCGAGGGCGAAAGGGCTGACCTAATACGCCTCGTCCGAGTGGAATGAGTGAGAGGGAGAGAAAGAGATCAACCCAGAGAGTCTGGTCCGATCGAGTCTGCTAGTGAATCGAGTCCCCTTTCCTTAGGGCCCTACCTCCTTTATATAGACGGAGGGGGAGTTACACGGAGACGGGAAGAAAAAAGTAGGGTACGCTACACCGGAGTCCTGTCTTGACCCTGGCGCCGACAGTTCTTTGTCCATCCCACGTCTGGTTGGTAGACACAACGGACAGTGTTCCGTTGGAGAAGGTGCGACCGCCTCTATCGCTTTGTCAAATCTTGGCGTCGCCACGTTGTGCTCTGGTACCGCCTTGGGACGGAGCGCGTCTCTCCACTGTGCGTGACGGGGTGAAGAGACCGGTGCTTGACTTCGTGGCCTCTTGACCGCCTCGGGAAGGAGCCACCCGCCCCCGCGTGGCCGTCGTGTCCACGGGGCAAGTGGCCAGCTCGAGGCCGATCGGTGATGTGGCAGGGGTCGCAGAGTCGGAGCTCGTTGGGGTCCCGACCTGAGGTCAAGTCGGAGCCCGCGGGGCGCCCGACCTGTGGCTGTGTCGAGACTGCGGCACGCCCGGCCTGCTGACGGTCGAACTGCAGGGCGTCAGATCTGAGATCGGTCTGAGCTCTGAGGCGCCAGCCCCGAGGCCGGTCGAGCTGAGGGAGCGCTGGACTGTGGCTGTCGGGCGTCCTCTGGTGGGCCTGAACGAGGCCGTGGATCCTTCGTGGCCCAATGAGGCCTTTGGCCAGAGCTGAGCCCAAGACGGCCCATTTGGTGTTCCGGCCAATATTCAATGATAATCCCATCTTGCTGTGGGGTACCCCTGGTATAAGTATTCGTCAGATGACATACTAGGCAAGTTTAAGTAAATGACATGTAGGGCCTGTAGGGTTTTCTCTTCAAATAAAAATAGAGAGGGAGTGAGTTGCAGGGTTTGACCGCCAAAGAAGCATGATTGGGAGCTCGGTTTGAGAGAAAACCCATATGACCCTCTTGTAATTTATTTTAATTTGGTCAGTGTGCCATCGTACGTAGGAAAAATGCTCACTCGTTGTGCTAGATTGATAATACAACTATACAAAATAGTATCAGTGTGTTTTCTGAACCAGATTGCAAATATTTAGAGGGTCACATATGTAGTTTCATATATCACTCTTGAAAACCTCTTATGTTATGTACCGGCACATAATAGAAGAGTACCATGGTTTTATATATCACTCCACTATTATACCATATATGGTCACAATCTACCGCTCATAATACTACCACGCACTACCGGCCAGCCACACGAACATGTGATACACTTTTCAATAAAAATCCCCATCCATGCCTTTGATAACACCATCGGAAGCACATCTCCCACTACGCTACTATGTCGTGCCCCAATTAATCCACAACCCAGTTGTCTTCCCTACCGCACCCCGCCCTAATTACACGTCTCCGTTTCGACGACGACCATCACCTTTGATAGAAGAAACGGAGGATTTCAACCCTGTTTTTTCCCACAAATTCAGGGAGTCACTGTCATACATTACTATTTAAAAAGTATATAAATATTAAAATATAAATAAAGAGTTAATAGTAAATTTTTAAAAAAATTTACGCAACTACCCCGGTTACTAACCCTGCCATCACCAGGGCGTCCACTCCCGAACAGGTCAAACCTGCTGCAGCTGTAGCATCAGCGCCGTCCCGGACCAAGGGTTCTAATGCCTTTCTGTCCCACGCCTCATTAATTCCGGTAGTTTACCCCGGTCGCAAGAGCCAAGAGGGGGGTGTTTTAACTGCTTGGGGCGCTTCGTTTTACAGTGGGGTGTCTTGGCTCGTTGCCTTGCTTGCTTTGTTTGGCTTGCCACCTTGTTGCTGCTGATCACGCAGAGGTTGTGTAACATTATATAGGCACCGCGCAGGCGTCCTTCCGCGTTGTCGGGTAACGAACTCGCGCAGTGGTCGCAGCCGCTCACATGCTCGAGGTCCTGGACATGCCGCCGCCCCGGCACCAGCCGGCCGCCAAAGGAGGCGGGCACGGACATGGGCACGTGGGGCCGGTGAGGAAGCAGCCGCTGCAAAGCAGCGTGGCGCAGCCCAAGGCGGAGGCGGCGGCGGAGGCGGCGGTTGCGCCGACGGAGGGAGGAAAGAAGTGCGGTGGGGAGGGAGGCGGCGCGGCGGGCGCGGGCGGGCCAGGGCGGGGAGCCGCGGCCGGCGGCGGCTCCGGCGGCGACGACTGCGGCACGCGCCGTCATTGGGCCGCCGGTGCCGAGCAAGGGGCTGACGTTCTGCCGGCGGCCGGGGTTCGGGACGGTGGGCGTGCGCTGCGTCGTGAAGGCCAACCACTTCCTTGCGGAGCTTCCCGACAAAGACCTCACCCAGTACGACGTAAGTCCTTGCCATTTCGCTTCAAGAACTTGAGGACTAGCACAATTGAGATGGAAAAAGGTGAGACCTTTTCTTGGGTTTCGCGGTGTCTGTGCAGGTGAAGATCACGCCGGAGGTGAGCTCCCGGAGCGTGAACCGGGCCATCATGGCGGAGCTTGTCCGCCTCTACCGCGCGTCCGATCTTGGAATGCGCCTCCCGGCCTACGACGGCCGCAACAACCTCTACACCGCCGGGACCCTTCCGTTCGAAGCGCGCGATTTCGTCGTGCGCCTCACCGACGACGACGACGGCACCGGCGTCCCCCCACGGTACGCACCTGCATTTCCTCTTACGTACGTCTCTCTTGATGACTATGTCTTATTGGCTGGTTTGTGTTCCTGCAGCGAGAGGGAGTTCAGGGTCGCCATCAAGTTCGCAGCGCGCGCCGACCTCCACCACCTTCGGCAGTTCATCGCCGGGCGGCAGGCCGACGCGCCGCAGGAAGCCCTCCAGGTCCTCGACATCGTTCTCCGGGAGCTCGCCAACCAGAGGTATTTTATCGGCACCTGCATTAATTGCAACGCACGCATTGCCCGTTGCAGCTTGGCTTTGTGCGTTGTTGGAGGGAACTGATGGTTATACCTGCGCCAATGTTAGGTACGTGTCGATAGGGCGGTCGTTCTACTCGCCGGACATAAGGAAGCCTCAGCGGCTTGGGGACGGCCTGCAGTCGTGGTGTGGGTTCTACCAGAGCATCCGGCCGACTCAGATGGGCTTGTCGCTTAACATCGGTGAGCTGCGCCTCGGTTGGCGAATATTTGCTGCCCTCATGCATGTGATTTCTTGCGTTGTCCTGTGCTTGGTGCTTACATGGTGATGTTGATGTCAGACATGTCGTCGACTGCGTTTATCGAGCCGCTGCCAGTGATTGATTTCGTGGCCCAAATATTAGGGAAGGATGTCATGTCAAGGCCATTGTCGGATGCAAACCGAATCAAGGTAAATTGTGCTGTGGGGAACGAGGAATCTAGGCTGGTACCACAGTGACACGTAACAGCTGCTACTTGGTTGTTACTGGTTATGGACAAGCTGGTTATGGCCTTGAGTGTTGTGATTTGTCTACTGAAGTAATTTGCATGTGTAATTTGCTAATGCCAAGCAGATCAAGAAAGCTTTGCGGGGTGTGAAAGTTGAAGTCACTCACCGGGGAAATGTAAGGCGGAAGTACCGCATTTCAGGGCTGACAACTCAACCAACCCAAGAATTGATGTATGTTTAGATCATAATTCGTTTTCCTTGGTCCTATGTACTACCAATTGGCAAATATCCTGCACCAAGCTTTTCACCAAACATAAAAGCACGATACATCCTCATTCGAAGCTAGCATGATGGACCTCTAAAAGCTTTTTGTTTGCATTGATTTATCGATTTCATCTAATCAGTCACTAGATTGAACCGAATTTAATACACATATCTATTTTTCATATGTTGGAAGCCTTAGTCACCAGAAATGCTAAACTATGGATTTGATTTTGCTTGTTTGGCAGTTTCCCAATTGATGATCAAATGAATATGAAATCTGTCGTGGAGTATTTCAAGGAAATGTATGGGTTTACCATTCAGCATCCCCACCTTCCCTGCCTTCAGGTGGGAAACCAAAAGAAGGCAAACTATCTACCAATGGAGGTAGGTATCAAAGCTCACCGATGTTAGCTGGTTAATTTTGTAGTGTTATTGCCTCAGTAAAGATCGTGATTTCAATATATTTGTTACCAGGCCTGCAAGATTGTTGAGGGTCAGAGATACACAAAGAGGTTGAATGAAAAGCAGATCACGTCACTGCTAAAGGTTACATGCCAAAGGCCTAGAGAACAGGAGATGGATATTCTACAGGTCCAGAGTTTTTCCTAGTCGTATAAAAGAACGAGTTTTAACACATACAAATTTACATATTGGGCAGGGCTAGATGTGCTAGGTGTTTGTTCCAACTAAACTGGTGGTCTTGCTGAACAGATCTGTGCATTGCAAGATATGCATGCAACATGCTCATTAATTGTCCTATCCTCAGGTCTTTGTTTTATTTGCTTGTGGTCCATACATTCCATGCAATGGATCTTCAGTAATGCTACTAGGGTTTTCCTTCATGGAAGAATTTTCTTGATCAATGCTGTTGTTAAAATGGCTCGGATGACTAGCAGTGTTTGTTTTCAGACAGTTCATCAAAACGGATATGAGCAAGATCCTTATGCGAAGGAGTTTGGGATCAACATAAGTGAGAAGCTAACATCGGTTGAGGCCCGAGTCCTCCCTGCACCATGGGTGGGATTAATCGTACATTGTTATTCATGACAGTAGTTAGCTAATTGCTTTTTGCTAATAATTTGGATATGGAATTTTGTGGATTCCAGCTGAAATATCATGATACTGGAAAAGAAAAGGAGTGCTTACCACAGGTTGGTCAATGGAACATGGTGAACAAGGTTATAATCTATTTTGCTGCAGTTGCACATCTCATGTCCTTGCAGATATCATGGTCTTGACCTTGCTACATTAACCACTTAAAAAACTCATGTTGGCAGAAAGTGATCAATGGGTGCAAGGTGAGTCATTGGGCCTGTATAAACTTCTCAAGGAGTGTTCAAGAAACCACAGCTCGGGGATTCTGCCAGGAGTTGGCACAAATGTGTCAGATTTCGGGCATGGTAGTATACCTCTTCTGCTAATATTTTTTTGTACAAGAGATAGGCCTTTGTAAAGTTAATTGCGTGTGCATCTTTTTAGTTCGATCTCTGTTGTTATTACAGGAATTCAACAGTGAGCCTGTGATACCAATATATTCAGCTAGACCAGATCAAGTAGTTAAGGCACTTAAGCATGTGTATAATGTAGCATTAAACAAACTCAAGGGTAAAGAACTAGAGCTTCTTTTGGCCATTCTCCCTGACAACAACGGTCCTTTATATGGTGAGTGCCATTCTAATTACCTTGTATGTTTTTTATCCGAATCCTCATATATTGCGTGAGACACTGAGTCATGACTTTATATTTGCAGGTGACATCAAACGTATCTGTGAAACCGATTTGGGATTGATATCCCAATGTTGCTTAACCAAACATGTTTTTAAGATCAGCAAGCAATACTTGGCAAATGTCTCGCTTAAAATCAATGTTAAGGTACCTATTAACTCATCACCTTGCTTACACATCAAATGTAGTGTAGACCAGTAGGCTAACTTAGAATCCTGCTAATTTTATTGCATCTTGGACTTAATGATATGATTAAATTCAGATGGGAGGAAGAAACACCGTGCTCTTGGATGCAATAAGTTGGAGGATTCCGTTAGTCAGTGACATTCCAACTATTATATTTGGTGCAGATGTAACACACCCTGAAACTGGGGAGGATTCTAGTCCATCCATTGCTGCAGTAAGTCTGAGCATTACTCTGCTTCTTCCACATCAATATGCATTTCATTGTCATCCGATTATGCTTGTTCTTTTCCTTTTTTTTTTCTAATAAGCCGTTTGCAGGTTGTTGCTTCTCAAGACTGGCCAGAAGTTACGAAGTATGCTGGATTGGTATGTGCGCAGGCTCATCGGCAAGAGCTCATTCAGGACCTTTACAAGACATGGCATGATCCTCAGAGAGGCACTGTAACAGGAGGAATGATTAGGTATTTATCTAGGAACAATGTGCACTTCTCAAGTGAAAAGCTAATTAATTTTTTTAAATGATCTATGAACTTATTTCCTGACTGGTTTTGTTGTCAAGGGAGCTCTTAATATCCTTCAGGAAGGCCACCGGGCAAAAGCCATTGAGAATAATTTTCTACAGGTACGCTAGTGCAAATATTAGCTATCAACATAGTTTGTAGAGGACAATAGAAAAAGATTGTTATAACCAATTTAATACCATGCGAACCTTCTACATGTATTCATTAAAAAAAATACATGTACGGTAGTGTTTAGGTCAGCTATCTATTGTGGAGCACAAAAATAGCTATTGTTAAGGCTTCTTTATGTTGCAGTCAAAATTATGTTATCTCTCAATTGTATTAATACTTTATCTCATTCAGGGATGGTGTTAGTGAAGGCCAATTCTACCAAGTTCTCCTTTATGAGTTAGATGCTATTCGTAAGGTTGGATACACTTGAGTTTTCTTATGTAGATCTTCTATAAGCACTTTCTTAGCGTTGCCTAACAAATGCTTTCTTCTAGGCATGTGCATCCCTGGAACCAAATTACCAGCCTCCTGTTACATTTGTGGTGGTTCAAAAGCGTCACCATACAAGACTGTTTGCAAACAATCACAAAGACAGAAGTAGCACGGACAAAAGTGGAAATATTTTGCCCGGTAATCCATTCATGACGTCTACATCTTTAAGTTATAGGATCTACTTCAGATTATAATTTAACTAGAACTGTAGAATTTATCAATATTTTAACTAAAATTTGTGTGTTAGTAAAATGTTTCATCTGTCGATTTCTAACACTCACATTTCATACTATGCATTCACAAGTACAATTTCCTTGAATTATTTAAACATAGTTTTGGGTGAGCTAATTTTAGGATGTTGCATGTACTATGTTATACCCTTGTTCTGTAACCGCTTACTAGTTGCTCGAAAACAGGAACTGTTGTTGATTCAAAGATATGTCATCCAACGGAGTTTGATTTCTACCTCTGTAGCCATGCTGGAATTCAGGTAAGAATACTGTACTGGTCCGGGTGGAGGTTTGACATATAATAAATTTGTCGTTGATTCGATTTCTCTGATCCCGTGTCGTGTGATTAAGTATTTGAAGAGAATGCACACTCTCTTTTCAACTAGCTATCACTGTACCTTACCTAGTGAAGGACACATGCTAAAAGAATAAACTAGCTGATGCTATGGTCAATTCTTAAATCATGTGATTGTACAACTATGGTACTTGGATCAGTTAAGTGCCGTACTACAAGCATGGGAATATAATCCAAACTTCACCCTGTTCTTATTTCTGAAATGGCTGGCGTGCGAGTTTACCAGGGAACAAGCAGGCCAGCTCACTACCATGTCCTCTGGGATGAGAACAATTTCAGTGCAGACGAAATGCAGACGTTGACAAACAACCTTTGCTACACGTACGACGTTACTGCTTTATGTTTATTCTTGTCCTCTCCACTTTGCACTTCATCTTTTTAAGAATCTTTTTAAGAATAGCCTGACTTGACCTATATGCCGATGCAGTTACGCACGGTGCACACGCTCGGTTTCTGTCGGTATGTTCTTCTGCACTAACTGAAAACATGTTCCAGCTTCCTACTTCTTGGTATTCATATGTTGTCAATACTCACACAAATCTGAACTGCAATCTTGTATGCTTTTTTTACTGCTCCAACAGTTCCACCTGCATACTACGCGCATCTGGCTGCGTTTCGAGCGCGATTCTACATGGAGCCAGAGATTTCGGAAAACCAGACCTCGAAGAGCTCCAGTGGAACAAATAGATCCTCGGTGAAGCCTTTGCCTGCCGTGAAAGAGAGGGTGAAGAGGGTGATGTTCTACTGTTGACAAGGAAACTACCTGGAACTACTCCATGCTGTACCTAACATTGTAGAATTTAGCAGTAGAGATTATGTTAGCTTTTTCCGGGAAAGGAAGAAGGAGCATTTGGATCCTGAACAATCTCTTGACTACCGCCGCTGTAAAGTACTCAGAAACGCCTGTATAATAGTTCTTGGATCAGATGGCATCCAGACTGAAAAATGTGCACTAAGATGGTGATGAAATCTGCATTTCTTGTTCTAGGATGATTCCCTGAGCACCAATGCCTACATTCACCACACACGGCTGCTGAATACGAAGTTTAGTAAGACTCAAAACAGAGACTTACCTTTTTTAAAAAAAAACAGGTTTCCAGGGTCGGAGATAAGTATCAACAATTGTTTTCATGCATTGGCAGGATAAATGCCAATAAACATCTTTTACAAAACATACATAAAAAATATTGACGTAATGAAGACCATTGTCTGCGATTGGTAGGTTGACAATGTCAAGTAGAACTAGAAGTTTAGAAATCGGTCCATAATTAACAATGTCAAGGTGCATATTAGGCACTGTTCCCCTATGTGGCCACCTAGCTTGCCTAGGCGCTGAGCCCCTCCCTCCAGCCTAGCCGCCTAGGCCGATTTATCCCGCCTAGGCGGCGATTAGGCGTTAGGCACAAGTTTACCGCCCAACTAGCGTCTAGTGCCTAAGGGAACACTGATATTAGGTATATTCATCAGCAATAGAAATAGCAAAAAGTACTATATACTATTGATTTGGGCGACTAACCTTCATTTCTTCATTTCGAGAAATGTATGTCATTTCCTTGCAGGAGTTAAATAAAGCTTAATTTGAAGTCTCGCTGAAAATGTTCTGCGTTCTGCGTCAACATAAACTGCTCCAAGCAATCGATAGAAGAGGATTCAATGGCTCACCAAACAAAATCAATGAGAAGAAACCAGCTCCGGTAAGTAAAACTTTGGATTGTCATATGTGATAACGTCCTGCAACGCACCACCTGATACTAAGTGATACTTAGTCATTGAGGATCAGATCAACTAACTGCAGAAGTCTGAGCACTTGAGATTCTGGTGTTCTGACAATTTGGTTCATTGGCTTCTAGGAGGTAAAAACAGGTGGAATTCTGAACACTGATATTCAATAAAATTGCAACTGAGCTGAGTTACACAACTAAATTGATCATGCTTTTATTGTTGACTTAATGTGATTCACTCGGACCAATGGACGTTTCAATCATTCCTATGTTGAAGCATTAGATGATGTGTTACTGCCATCCTCAGTAACCCTTCACCTCAATCAAGCTGCACCCTGCAGTCTTCTTGACAGTGGGCTGTGTCATTTTGCTCCTTACTCTTACCACGTCCTCCCATCGACTTGCTGTTGCATATACATTAGACATGAGCAAATTCACATCAGGAATTTGGTAATCTTGCTCGCCAATTCGTTTGGTCAACCGTTCACTCATTTTGACATTGCCATGAGCCTTGCAAGCAGTGAGGAGTGCACCAAAGATTGGCATAGCGTCCTTGCCAATTGGCATGTCACTGATCAACTTCTCAGCTTCATCAAGTAGACCAGCACGACCCAGAAGATTGACAAGGCAGCTATAATGTTCAACTCTCGGTTCTATCCAATAAACCTCCTTCATTGTTCGGAACTGCTTCCGCCCTTCATCAACCAAGCCACCATGGCAACATGCAGTCAGTACCCCGATGAAGGTAATGCTGTCAGGCTTAACTTTGCATCTCTGCATATCTTCAAACAATTCGAGAGCTCTACCTGCCTGACCATTTGTGGCCAGACCGCAGATGATGGCAGTCCAGGCCATGGTGTCTCTGCCTTGCATTCGTTCAAAGACCTCTAGTGACTTCTCCACATGCCCACACTTAGCGTACATGTCGATCAATGCTGTGCCAAGAACTGCATCAATCTTCATCTTCCTACCTTCAGCATATTGGTGGATCCATTCACCATGATCGAGAACACCAAGATTGGCACAGCATGTCAGGAGAGTGACAACAGTGAACCTGTCCGGCTCAACCCGTTGCATCTGCATGTCTCGAAACAATGACAGAGCCTCCTCGAAGCATCCATGTTGCACACATGCATTGATCATTGCAGTCCACAGAATTAGATCCTTCTCTGTGCACTGGTAGAAGAGTACTCTCGCCTTGTCCAGCTGCCCGGCGAGGGCATACCCCGACACAAGTATAGTCCAAGAAATGATGTTCCTCGCCGGCATTTGCTCGAACAATGCCACAGCCTCTTCCAAGCAACCATTCTTCGTGTACATATCCAGCAGCGCGTTCGCAAGTGGGAGGCTAAACCCGAAGACTCCATTCATGTAGTTATGAATCCTCCTTCCCAAGCTCAGGTCCCCTGCTCTGGAGCTTGCGGTCACCGCACTCACCAACGTCGCCCTATCGGGTGTGAGACCGCTTCTCTCCATCTCCTCAGACAAAGCAAATGCTGCTGCATATCGCCCGCACCTGACGTAACAACTGATCATCACATTCCACAGCACCAGCGCCCTCTGTGGCATTTCGTCGAACAACTTCCGCGCGACATCCGCACGGCCCAGCATCGTGTACATCTCCATCAGCGAGCTCGCGGTGTACGCGTCCCAACGGAACCCGGACTTCACGGCAGCCCCGTGCGCCTTGCGGCCCTCGACCGACAGCTTGAGCACCCCGACGGCCTTGAGCACGAACGGGTAGGTGAAGCTGTCCGCGACGAGGCCGCGGGCGCGGAGGTCGTAGTATACCGCCATGACTCGCGCGAAGCTGCCGCGCCTCGCGAGGGTCCTGATCAGCAGGTTGCAGTCGCGCAGCGGCATGCCGTGGTGGCACGCCGTCACCATCCTGGGCGTGTGGCGGCGACGCGGGACGCGTGGAGGCGCGCGCGGGGCCGGCCAAGATGGTTGAAATCTTTTTAGGGGCCGTATAGGTGTGGACAGCGGTAAGCGATAAGGAGGCTTGGGAATTGCGAGGGCGGCGAGTTGAGAGATGGGCAAGGGGGTGGCAGTGGTGGTGGGAGGGAGCGTGGCGGGTCTGGCGTGCGCGCACGCGGTGGTGGAGGCGGGGTGGGAGGCGGTGGTGGTGGAGAAGGCTGCGGCGCCGGCGGCAGGAGGCGGCACGGGCGCCGGGCTGGGGCTCGACGCGCAGTCTATGGAGACGCTCTCCCGCTGGCTCCCCAGGTGGGGCCTTGACGCGGCCACGCTGTCGCTCGCCGTCGACTTGGTAAGCCCGCCGTCCTCGCCGGTTGCCCACTCTCCTAGGGAGCCAGTGATCTATTGCAGATTTGGCGTCCTTCCTTGCCTTAGTCAACGTGTGCTTCTGTTGCCACCGCAGAATCGTGCAACGGACAGCGAGACGAAGGCGGCGCGGACGCTGACGAGGGACGAGGGCTTCAACTTCCGCGCGGCGCACTGGGGCGACCTGCACCGGCGGCTGCACGAGGAGCTGCCGGCCGCGGTGACCGTTCTCTGGGGGCACCAGTTCCTGTCGTTCGAGGTGTCAGATGATGGTGAGCGCGGTGTCGTCGCGACGGCTCGCGTGCTCCGGACTGGGGAAACGGTGGAGGTCGCCGGGGATTTGCTCGTGGCGGCGGATGGCTGCACGTCGTCGATCCGCCGGCGCTTCCTCCCTGACCTCAAGCTGAGGTCTGTTACACCCTACAAGTCTCACAATTGTGCACTATTTTGTTAGAGTCGAAATGCCAAAAATTCAGGTGTCTGATTTTTTCCCCGGAGTACGATACAATTGTTGCAGCTGTTCAATCTCAAATTCTAAATGTTGCAGTAGTTCGATCAAAACACTATCATGATTAGCAATTCCGATGAAAATTATGTTGACATTTTGTACATATTAACGTAACAAGTATGATGCATCTGATCGATAGTATCTGTTGGGGAAGTCATTCAAAAACTACATCCTTGGACGTTAATTTTGATCATCTCCTCCTAGGAGAAAGATGATCAATAGTTCATCGCTGACAGTACTATTCCTTGTTCTTTTGTCCAATGCAGGTACTCCGGGTACTGTGCATGGCGAGGCGTGTTCGACTTCACCGAAAAGGAGAGCTCTGACATCATCACTGGCATTCGGAGAGCCTACCCGGAGCTTGGCAACTGCCTCTACTTCGATCTGGCCTACAAGACTCACGCCGTGCTCTATGAGCTGCCCAACAAGAGGCTCAACTGGCTTTGGTATATTAATGGCCCGGAACCGGAGCTCACGGTAATGGTGATCCTTTGTCAGGTCATCAGTATTATGCTACTCTCGAAGTGGTTAGTGTAGCGTTACTTTCGATGTGATTGATCTGTGTAGGGGAGCTCGGTGACGATGAAGGTGAGCGACGCCATGGTGGCGCGGATGCAAGAGGAGGCCAAGCGTGTCTGGGTCCCCGAGCTGGCGAGGCTGATTAGGGAGACAACGCAACCTTTCGTGAACGTGATCTACGACGCCGACCCGCTGCCGCAGCTGTCGTGGGCGGGTGGCCGCGTGGTGCTGGTCGGAGACGCGGCGCACCCGACCACCCCGCACGGGTTGCGAAGCACCAACATGTCCATTCTCGACGCGCACGTGCTCGGGCGATGCCTCGGGAGGTGGGGATCGCCGCCACGCGTGCTGGCCGAGTACGAGGCAACGCGGCTGCCGGTCGTGGCGGCGCAGGTGCTACACGCGCGTAGGCTCGGACGGCTCAAGCAGGGCCTGATGAATGAGGGGGTGGCGGGTTCTGACGTGAGGACAGCAACGACGGCGGAGGCTTTGCAGCTGCGGCAGAGGAGCATGCCGTATTTTCATGGCGCACCAACTGTAGACGGTGGTGGTCTGTGATCTGCACGTGGAATTCTGATTTATGTTGTGTTGCTTGTAGTTTTGACATGGAACATTGATATCTCAAGTTATTGATCACTATGGAAGATTGGGCAGGAATTCGTAGTTCTTTCTTGTTTTCTTCGAGAACACAATTTCTTTGCTGTTTAACTCGGAGTAGTTCCTAGCTATATTTCGTCGCTGCTGGAAGAAGACGAGGGCCCTGCTTTCATGTGTAATAAATACTGCAACAATTCCGATTTGGTTTGTTTGCCATTTATTGTTCATTTTCCATTTTCAAGGAAAGTCGAATATTTTATTATCATAAAGATTACAGCTTCCTGAAATACCACCGCAAAGGTTTTTCTTCGTAGTATGTATCCAATTCAAGGAAATAGTTATAATTTACCACTTTTTTTATATAGCATTTTTTAATTATTTTTAGCTCAAATCTGTATATGAAAATACCTCTTTACCTTTTTCCTCGTCATCTTCTTCCCAATGTCCATTCTCTTCCCCTAAAAAAGCATCCATCCCTTGTAATCAACCTGAAATGGCCATCAGATGCTAGCGCCTCCAACTTCGTCACCACAAAAGATCAATGTTTGACATCAATTTGACTCCCATCTTGCAAAGAAACAGACCGGAAAAAAAAAGACATTAATAAACTATTGGATCAATTGCAACCTGTTGATGAGTTTGAGGGTGATACGAATTCCTTTTTTACTCCATCTTAAATTTACTCCCACATGGAGTCTGTTATATACCACAATAATATGTCACTGTAGTCTATAGAAAAACAACAAGAGCTTTATTATAAACATCTCATCGTATAGTAATATAGCTTTTGTGTGCTCATAGCTTTTTCTGAAAGAGTTTTACACTTAAAATCCATGTCTCCCATTCATTTGATCATATATTTTTGCCGTGCGTTTTGTAACAAATGGTATCAGAGCTTAGGGTTCAAGGTCCGAGTTGTTGCCCTCGAAAGGAGGCTACTCCTGGGGGCGGCCATCACACCGTAATTATGGCATGACGTAAAATCGGCATCAAGACAATCAAAGGCAGCACACTGCATAATTGTCGCTAGGTCCTTGTGTCGAAGAGTGGTGTAACAAGCCTTGCTTGATTCCAAAGGTCGATTTTGACCAAAACTCGAGGAAGCCATTGAGTTAGGATAAAAAAAGGTACAACAAGAAAGCGATAGCAGCATGATTCCTCCAACAGTGCGAAAGAACAAAGAAAAAAAAACATGGAGGAAAACTTAGAGGCTGTCAGTCTAATTTTGGTTTTCTGGCTAATTGTGCTAAGTGCATACAAAGAAGAATATATCCAGAGATTTAAAAGTCTCAACTTGGTGATTTTAACTTGCCTCGACTTTGTTCCACAACAGACTCTATATTGAGCATTGAGCCGCACTCTACTCGGTGACTATTCCAACGCCAAAAGTTCACCAATACTATCGCTCGCACCATTCAGGCCATGCCTAGGCGTTATTCTATGCCATATCTATCATTCTTCTACTACAGTCGATTGCCATATTGTTCTTGTTGGAGGTGGATTTATTGCAATTCAGACCATTGTGCCTATTATTGGCGGCATCATTGCGGATTAATTATTGGCAAATTCTCCGACGATCTGTCTTCTACTATGGATTACTGAGGTAAGATCCGCACATATAGAGTCTAAGGTAGAGTTGCAGGTATTTTCAACACAATGAGTTAATTTGCGCTACACTTTATTTGGGGAAACTTTGAGAAAAAACATAAAAAAATAATGTTAGATAAGGAGACAACTGAATTTGGTGTTCAATCACCGTTTAGATATGCTGCAATTTTGGATCGCTTTTGTGACCATTATGAAGGTTTTGACAATAATAATTCTCAGAAATTTGATGACACCCTGGTGATAGCTAGCATGATGCTTTTTTGGAGATTTACTATTTAAAAGTAAAAGTTTTGCTCTAATACCAGTTTGAGATGAAGCATTAAAGCGCAAAGAGTTTACTTCTTTGTGGATACTTAAACGTTGTCTAGTTGTCATAGCTTGATACGAGGAATCTACTGTAAATTATATTCAAATGATGGCATAAGAGTCCTTTTGTCTTGATAGTTTTGCCAAGTAGTTTCAATCATGTCATGTAATTTAATTAGCTTTGAAGTCGGCAGTTTAACGTATACGATGACTACACGTGCATCTTGCTTTTTCAATGAGAATTGTTTATCGAATTTTGTGTTTCAGATAGAGCATATAAAATATACATGATATGAGTCTTTTGTTATAATTTAAATGCCGCATATGATGTTTTGGCTTATAAGAAGCGTTTTGGATAAAATTGTTCTAATCTTTCTTATTCATATTAGTCCATTAGACTATTGAGGCACAAGGTGTTCATGACAATTTGTTTTGATGAATTTTGCATTATATTTTGGCTACAAGGGAAATTGGTCTTAAGGTGGATATTGTTGAGTTTGAGGGTGATATGAATTCCTTTCTATTCCATCTCAAATCTACTTCTACATAGAGTCTGTTATGTATCACTATAAATATGTCCCTATAGTCTATTGGAAAAGCAAGAGAGCTCCATTGTAAATATTTCTTCATATAGTGATATAGCCTTTTGTGCATATATGGTTTTTTTCGAAAGGGTTTTTCATGTAAAATCCATGTCTCCTGTTCCTTTGATCCTATATTTTTGTTGTGTATTTTGTAACACAACTAAATGTACTAAATCACAAGTCATAGGGCGCTCGAAGGTTGATGCCACTAGTGTAGACGCCAAAGCTAAAAATGAGGCCTATAGTGATGAGCATACAGATGCAGCACACCTTGCTTAGGCAACAGCATATCTTGCCTCCTTCGTTGCCTAAGAAAGGAAAAGGCAGCTATGGGTGGGGCTGGGGGTGACAACTCGTAAATGGCAGAAAGGTTTGGTCTGGTCCCCTCGCTAACTTGTGGCCGTCGGTGTCAAGATTGCATATAATGGGCACATAGCGGAATCAAGAGGCGGAGGTGGACAGAGGAGGCCGCCATGGTTGTGGGTGGAGAAAGGCATAGATGTTGGGGAAGGAGATACTGAGGAAGAAGAGCAAATATTTTTTTCATGTATCAATTTATGCCTTAAATTGATAAATGCTAGAATATAAAATGAGTGGCAAATTCTAACAATTCCAATGAATCAGAAGGCATATTATGAATGGCAATCTTTCGGTGGCATTTCATGAAGTGGGCGATATTTGCTATGGCAAATAATCAATTTTCTTTCTTTAATGCGTAAGAAAAAATATAATAAATTCTCAGTAAAATTTGGTCTTTGATGATTGTCTTGGTTTTAAATTTCATGCTATTCAATGTTTGTATTAGGTTAGTCATTAAATGTTAACATTGTAGAAACCGTATAAGCCCAGATATTGATCGATATATTATATTCCCTAGCACTCAGGTCCCAGGCTCCCTAGCCCTTTGCGAAGGTCCAACTCTCACTTCCCTAGGAGCTACTCACTAGCTCTATAGCCTGAAGACCCTAGCCGAGTAGTCAACCCCGGAGATGGGAGACGTAACCCTAGTTGTCCGGTGTTGTCTGATGCACTTCAATGATGCAATGTCAAGCGAGGGTCGCCGTTGTCCAGAAAGAAGTCACTTCTGCGATGCACTAACCCTACCTAGCTAGCTACTAGAGCTGCCTCTGTCCATTGACTAATAGAGAGCGATGAGGAGGAGCGGCGAGTTAGCGATGGGCAATGGCGGATGGTGGCTACTCTAGAGACTGTGCTAGTGATGTCGCGCTTCTGAGGAGTCATATCTCAAGTTAGGTAAGGGAATTATGTTCAATTACTTTGATGTGTTGGATTTATCTAAAATTGAGGGGGAAATGATCGAAATTTTTGGTAATTCTTGGTGTGCTATGCTATTGGAGTTGATTCACTCAACTGCTCTAGAAATGAACCACGGATTCTCTAGATGCTTCAAGCACATACTCTTGCATATAGGAAGAAGAACATGGTATTGACGGGCAGCTAACAAGTGCTATCATTTTCTCTTCTTTTATACAACTTATCAATCGAATATAAGTAGTGCTTACAAATAACAAATGAGCAACAACATGTCCGTATCTCATTACACGTAACCACATTGAGCAACAAAGTCGATCTGCAGCTCACACAATCTCTACCCTAATTAACAAACTTCCTTATCTGGCTAATGCAAAGCTATACATGGGGGTTGCTACATACAAACTAAGAAACTTATCTAATCATCCATACCGTGTCACCATCCAAGGTCTTAACGTCAGGTCGAACAACTGATGTGACATGTCTACTACTAAATGCAACACAAACTCAAAGGTACTAATAAAACAAAAGAACACATAGTTACAAAGTATAAACTGACCATGTCTGGGATAATGACCTTAATGGCCCAAGAGAGACCAGAAAAATATGTTTAGTAAACCGTTGACAGAGAAACCCAAGAGCCAGCACGCTCTCCTCTATGGCTCTATGTGCCTGTGCAATTTAAATAGTGGAAGTTTGATTTACCACATTTCAAGTTTGTGAGACTCTGCACAACATTCTTTTGCTTTGCAAGATATTGCAATGGCAACTTAGCACTAAACGGAGAATTAAAACCCTATCACTCTTATTCAAGAGCAGCATTAAACCTTTCAGTTATCTCAACCACCAAGTTAATACACACACAAAATACTGTAGAAAATTATGTTTAGTAAACATATCTTACTTGAGGTACTGAAGAGTCATGTTCTTCAGCAAAGAGGGATGCCGAAGAACCAGATTGCGCCACTCTTCTTTGTCAATTCTTCCATCATGCTTTGTGTCTGCCTCCTCAAACGTCTTAAAATAAAATAAAAATAGTTTTACCATGGGGAGTTACAATTAGCAAGCAACAATACGACAGTGTGATTATATCTTATGCCAACTCCATAAGATATATCTCAGCAAGTGTGGCAACAACCATCTGCTTAACCTAGATAACCAAATAAGGAAGAGTCCAACCAAAAGAATGTCATTCTCAGCAAAATTATTTAACTTCAAAATAGCATAGCAGATGTTGAAAGCAAGGCAGATATAAATCCTCATTTCCGAGCAATAAGGCCCAGTGCAATATGTTGGGAACAAAACCGAATTCACCTATATTTTGTCAAAAATCCAAATAGCATGATTAAGCTATCAGTGCTCCCCATGATCTAAAACTGTATGTCCCATCAATGACGTTGGCATGTTGAGGTCTACCTCTCTATGTAAAAAGCTAACTCCTGACTTGCGTAACTGTTCAACAGCACTACCCAGAGGCCGACTCTATATTCAGAGAATTGTTCCAGGTGGTCCAAACAGTAATATTCCTCGGCAAGGCTTTAGAAGTCCTCCTTTAAAAGATCGGGCCGTCGAAGAGGAAGCATGACCAGCTCCTGAAGCGACTCTTTGATATCAGCCAGTGCTCCAATGTCATCAAACGTCACTCCTATTTCACTGGCTGGTATAACCTCTGGTCTGATACGCTTTTCAAATTCGTTGTCTGGCATTTCCTGCTCAGTTAGAAATATATCAGAGAAAAACTCCAAACTTTAGCAATGTCCACAAAGAAGAACTATGATACTTTGCACTACATTGCCGCAAGAAACTGGAGTAGCAGAACAAAGTGCACAAGCAGCTGGATAGAACTTACTGGTTTTGGTGGTGGCAATGGACCATCGCCATCTTTACCTTTCACCGTGGTTGAATTCTCTGTCTCATTTTTCTTAGAACCTTTCAAATCATCCTTTGACAACAGTAGCATTGAAGTTAGCGTCATCAAAACATTGGTGCACTATTTTAGTTATCTGTACAAGATAAATGCATACCTTGGATCCAACATTTGCTTCCAATTTCAGAGTGTCTTTCCCACCAAGGCCACTTTCTTGGAAAATGCTTAATCCGTGGGACAAACTGTAAAGTAATTGTGTTAAGAAAAAAAGGGGGAAAAAGCTACTTGATACTAACCATCAAGGTAAATGATCAAACCTTTTAGAAGATATAACGAGCTTCCCATTTTTGTATTCAGGATCCTTGTTATGAATCAAATGGTAAGAGACTGCTGAGACAATTATTTCCTCTATGTAATTGCTGAGAACCATGGTATCTGCTTGGCAGATTGAGCTCAAATCATCACAGTCTAAATCGCTCGCTGAGAGTACCTCTATGATGTGGTTTCTATTATCTTGAATCTGGATTTTCTTTGTGTCTTCTTCCATCTGAGTGTTCCAACTACGGAGATGGATCTCCTCCTCAGGAGGTTTGATATGAACATGATAAGGAAACAGGCTACTAACTCTCTCGTCCACATCACCATCAGATTTGAGTAATCGGGAACCAAGTATCAGTACTTGTCCAGACAATTTGCCTAACATTTTCTGGAACATTGAGTAGGTCCTTTGTGATCTATGAAGTAAGTGGTCAACATCCCTTATGTAAAGAATAATCGGATCACTTTCAGCCACAGAAACCATGACCTGCAAAAGTGGTTACAAGATAAGTAAATCATAACTAAACAGAGCCAGTCAGGTTCAGTCAAGACGTATTATTAGTTTATTACCTTGTAAAGTGACTGTATGAGAACTTTCTCATCGAAACACCAGCTACTGGTTCGCCTAACTGAAATTGTATCAACATAAAAAGTGAAAAACCATGACAAACTACTGCACCATATGATTCTCTAGTTCTAATCTATGGCATGTGCAAAAGAAGAATCAACTTTCTAATGTAAAAGCATTTTTTTAAAAGAAACTCAGACGTAAATATAATGTAAAGGATATTTATATGTCAACACTTAATTTTGACGAACTAATATATATATATATATAATTTTACCAGAAAATGCGGATGCCGCGCAGTCTGAAACTGGTGGAGATTAATAACTGTGATCTACGAGCTGTCTACACTAAATTCTGCACATGTGCGACATCAAAATGACTGAAACAACAGCCAAAATAAATGAACAAACAAGTTCACCTGAATGTCCCGAACATTGTGAGGCAAGATCACTCATATCGGATGGCACAGAAGCATTTTTCCGTAGTGTAGGCGCATTGCTAGCAACTTCGAGCCTTTGAAGAAAAACGAAGGACAGATAAATAATACGGAAAATAGAATATTGTTCTTCTCAGATTTGATAACAAAACCAACAAGTGTATTACCTAGCCCTCAAATCCACACTGCTCGCCTGACGGTGCAACGATTCTGCATAAGGTTTTCATGCACAACAGAACAGGAATAAGTCAAAATCTCCAAAATTTGAGCAATCACATTGCATGTTTAATTGGCACAAGATTCACATGAAAAATTGGAAACTTGGTAGGTGGATAAAAATTGACAAAATAAATTGCACATAACAGGGAGTTAGTCTGTGTTCTATATGAAATCGTATGGCTAATTTTACAAATTGATCAATAGTGAGTCGATACGGAGGAAGCTAATTGAGCTCTGCGACTGGAACACTGCACTGCACTTCTAAAATAAGAGCTTATGGTGAGGTGTAGCTCTTGGCGAGCAGGAAGTATATCCTCCAGAATAGCTTATCCTTCATGTGGCGTGGGCACAGATCGTACCGGATCTTGGCAAGTTCCTACCCAAAGCACTTAACAGTTCAGAACCATCCCTTAGGGATAGGAAGCAGAAGTGGGCGACAACAAGTCGAGATCCGCGGGAAACCCACCTTGGCCTTAGAGAGCACGAGCACGGCATGCCGCTCCTGCCAACCGGTGAGGTCGCCGGTGGCCGCCTCCACAGAGCTTCCTGCGTACGAACAGCACAGAACCGTCAGGATCGAGCCGGATCGAGTGGGATAGTAGAACGGAGAGGGGAGGGAGCGAGATTAATTCCAGCATACGCAATATCCAATTGTGAATGCGTTAGATTTGTTTGAAATTTACTTCTTAGTATGTTGTGTAACGTCCATACTCTGTAACCTCTGCTTAAAACACGTTCTACTCATATTTCAATAAACCAAATTGTCGAATTACCGAGCCAAACAAATATCAGTTTGTTAGATTCGGTTTCACATGTAATTTTTTGCTTAATTGGGTGATAGGTTTTCAAAAACTGATTTTTTTATATCGAAATAATCTAGTAGACCCAATGTCAGCCGCCGTGCCCAGCAACTAGAGAACACTCTATACTGCCCCTCTAAAATCCACCAAATCTGCCCAACCTCTTCTCGCAGTTGCCGCCCGCCGCCGCCCTACCACGCCGTCACACCACCGCTTTCCCTAGTCGCTGCCCATGCATCCTTCGGTAGTGGCGCGCAAACCACCAATACTCATCACGGGTGCGCCAACAAACCACTTCAATATGTTGACGCCTATTCTCTTTGCTTTGCCTCACTGTTTGTTATAAACATGGTAGTAGCACTAGCAGCTACCTAGGGTGTGTTTGATAGGGCTTTAGTTTCATCAGATTCGTGAATTTGGTGAAGCTAGAAATTCTAGTTTTACCAGATTCGTGAAGCTAGAGCTGTGAGTATATTAAAAGTGTTTAGGTGGATCATTTTATTTATATTTTAGACAAAAATATAAAGTTAATTTATTTTATTTTAGTCTACAAGTTTTAAATCTCAGACGAAGCTAAAATCTTTGCCAAACAGACTTCTAATCATTTAGACCCAATACGCGATCCCCAATTCTCAGATAAACCCTTCCCGGCGCGGCGCCTCCTCCTCCCCCCGCGGCGCCTCCTCCTCGTCATCCTCCCCACGGCGCGGCGTCTCCTCCTCCTCCCCCGACGGCACTTCGCCTCCCCTTCGCTCCCCGGCGACGCGGCGCGGCGTCTCCTCCTCCCCCCCGACGGCGCGGCGCGTCCTCCTCCTCCTCCCCCGGCCGGACGGCGCCTCCTCATCAACTGCGAAGCCCTCCTCCAGATCCAGCCCCTTCCCGGGTCCCCTGCTCCAGATCGCCTGCATCCTCCCCCGGTCGGCGGCTCCTCCTCCTCCCCCGGTCGGCACGGCCCCTCCATCTCACCCGGCAGCCCTCCTGGTCTGGTCAGTGCCCTGTCAAGAACACTCATCCAATGCTCACTATCAAGTTTTCTTCTCAGTAGCATGCCAACAGTTTTAGCGGCTAATTTTTTTTTTTTTGAACGAATAGGCGCAGGAGGTCTGCCAGATGCATTAAAGAAGGAAATAACAAAAGAGGTTACAAAAGTTTAGAATGAGTGAGTTCTTAAAACCAAAACCCACAAAAAGCTCACAATAGTAGAATAACAACACAACAAAAACACCATTAGAACGACAGTCTAGATCGAACTTTTGAGGCAAGCAATGAAAAGATCTCGAGGCTAGAAATCAGTGCATCTGGAAGGCCACCAATCGGTTGTGCACGTCCCTGGCAACTGCGTCAGCCACCTGTTGCACCGTGCTATAGGTATTTTGGAAGATCCTACAATTCTTTTCTTTCCAAAGGTTCCACAGGCCATATGTAACGACCCTATCGAACTCCTTTCGCCTGGGGCAATGCACCGCAAAACGAGTGGAATTCCATCATGCGGAATTCCCCAAGTGAACCATGGAAGGCTGTGGTGCCCTTAGGTTTGTTTGTGTAACGCGTATCACCTCATCTAGACCTGCCGTGCGAAAGGGCACATTAGCAGTAGGTGAGATGCTGTTTCTTCTTCTGATCCGTAGAGGACGCATGTGGTGGAATGAGGCCACCCCCTGGTGGCTAACCTGTCCGCCGTCAGAATCCTGTCCTGGATGAACAGCCAAGCGAAAAACCTACATTTCCCCTCTGCGGCTGCATGCCATATCATCTTGTAGTTGTGATCCGGAACGGAACCGAATAATTGGGTCTTGTATGCTGAGTTTGCTGAATACTCTCCCGAGGACGTCCATCTCCAGATGATCTGATCATCCATCTGTAGCTGTAGCTGCACCTGTCGCAGCGTGTACCAAAAACGAAAGAACTCCTGTAGCTGCTCTTCGGTTGTAATCCGGTGCAAAGGTCTAATCCAATTCCTTGATGTTAGAAGGTCCTTAACCGTGCCTGTTCTTCTTCGAACCAGCTTGTAGCAAGATGGCGCCAACTCCGCCGGAGAAGTTCCCTGAAGCCATCTAGACCCCAAAATCATTGTTCGCTGCTGTTTCAAAGCGATGATTTCAGATTTGCAATGAACAAAATGTGGTCTCGAGGCAAAACAAGGTAGCGGCGAGCCTCGACTAGGGCCTATTTCGGTCTTTCCAAGCGCACCATAACCAACGACTCAAGCGCCCGACCAAATCTGTCCAAGTCTTTTGCCCTAGACCCCCAACATCTTGGGCTCGCAATTTTTTTTCCAATTTACTGTGCAACGACCCCATTGCATTCATGTTCGCCTTTCCAAAGGAAACTGCGGCGGATTCTGTCAAGTCTCTTTGTGACCCATTTGCTGAGGGGATACACCGTTAGATGATAGACCGCAATAGACGTCAGAACTGAGTTTAGAAGAGTCAAGCGAGCAGCCCTAGATAACAGCTTCCCTTTCCATCCTGCGAGTCGCGATCGCACCTTGTCAATGAGAAGCTGAAAGTCAGCCCTTTTAAACTTCGTCGGCCTGAGAGGAAGCCCAAGGTACATGCAGGGGAAATGTTTGACGGCTACCGGAAAATCCTGTAAAATTGCTTCCATGTCTAGCGCGTCACATCTTATTGGATAGACCTCACTTTTGTGGATGTTGTTGTGAAGACTTGTAGCTCATTCGAAACATGCTAGGATTTCCTGAATTGCTCTGAGCTCCTCCTTGCGGGGAGAAGCAAAGATGGCCACATCATCCGCATATAAGGAAATGCAAGATTTTGACCAACCGGTTGGGACCACGGATATGATCCCCGCCCGTGGCCTTGGAGAATAATCTTTCAGAGGGTCCATGGCTAAAATGAAAAGCATGGGAGATAATGGGTCTCCCTGCCGTAGCCCTCTCCTATGCCGGATTGGGGGACCTGGGGTTCCATTGAGGATCACCCTCGAAGATGAGGACGGTAGGATCATGGAAATCCACTCTTGCCAACGCGGCCCGAAGCCCAGTCGAGTAAGCAGATCGATAAGGAACTCCCAGCTGACCGAGTCGAAGGCCTTGGCTATATCCAGCTTAAGGAAAAGAGTTGGGATCCTCTTCCTGTGCATCTCTGTGATCACATTCTTTGTGAAAAAAAAATTGTCCTGAATCGATCTTTTGCTGATAAAGGCACTTTGGTTGTGTGGGACCAAGTTGTGAAGACATGGTGCTAGCTTGCTCGTGAGCACCTTGGAGAAGATCTTCCCTGTGCTGTGGATGAGGCTGATTGGCCTGAAGTGAGCTATTAAAGAAGCATCCTGCCTCTTAGGGAGCAGCACTATGTTTGCGCAATTGAGCAGCTGCAGATGCCGGCCACTCATGCCATGCAGCTGTGAAAAAACATCCATGAGATCCGCCCTGATTATGTCCCAGCAAGACCTGTAGAAGAGACCTGTGAACCCGTCCGGACCTGGTGCCTTTTCGGTAGGCATGGAGAACACCGCCTCCCTAACCTCGTGAATGAGGAAATGTTCCTCTAGCATGCGCAAGTCATGCCGCGGCAGTTCCAGCGAGTCCCAGTCGAAGCAATGAGAACGCTGCATCTTTGAGCCCAGTTTGAGCCCAGCGAGTCCCTAAAGTCGTGAATGAGGAAAGGTTCCTCTAGCATGCGCAAGTCATGCCGCTGGCAGTTCCAGCGGCTAAATGATATCCAATCAAATTTTTCGCTATTTGGCGCCCAATATATACTAGTTTTCTTCTCAGTAGCACTGATTACAACCATTAGTCTTTTTTTTTGGCTAAACAAACAGTATTCACCAGTATCGATCATTTAATTGCTTCAGAATAGAGAGGGGAAGTATTTACCTTAACTGCAAAACAGCATCAGATGCCAATGCCCACAAGTGCATTCAATACGACACCTCTGAACAATCCTTCTTTTTTCTTGCTTCCTTTCTTCGGTAGAAAGAGCAAGATATGGAGAATAATTAGATATTCTAGTTTCTCAAAGCTTACAGGTGAAGTTTTGATCAAAAAAATAATACGCTGTGAACATGCATTGGTAAAACTAAATCATGCTCCCAAACCAGCTAATTTTGAGAATGCTCACTTAGGTATGATGTACTATAACCTGCAATCAAATATAGGATTCCTTTGCCTCAGATATGGCTTTCTTGCTCACTCAAAATAACAGAGCTGCTCCATGCACCTTCATGTGCAGTTCAAGGCAACACAAACAAACTTTAAAACAAAACCATCTGCTGCACCCATAGTAGCAACCACAGCAGCAGTAGCAGCTAACAAGTTAGGATGCAGGCAGTGTAGTATACGTGGTGTTTAGCACGAACGCATAGCGTTGCATGTGTGCAGCTGAGTTATATGTGATTGTACGGATTGCACAACAGAACTGCCTGCAATATTGATTTGTATGCTTCACTTTTCTAATTAGCGGTTTGATTTCTATGTTGACTCGTCTAGCAGGTCAATGGAGGTTTGTGATATGGGTGCTCTTGATTCTTGATAGAAGTCGAAATAGTGAAATTAAGTTGAACTTTGTTACTTCAGTTGAGGATTCCTGTTATTCTAGTGAAATTCAGATGTCAAACTTCTGCCACATTCATGATTTTTTGCTTCCTTTTTAACAATCTGCGTAGCATATGTTGTTCTTCTGTAATTGAAGATGTTGTGTGTTATCCTTTTTTGCCTCATTCTTTTTGGATTCTTGATTATTGCAACCCTTTGTTGTGCAGAGAAAGTTGATTTTTCCCTTGTAAGTTGAGGTTTGGAACTTCTGGATGGAGTATTCATCAAGTGAAGACGATGAACTGGTTGAAGATTTCATGGATGTTCAGGATGATACAGGCACCGACAATATTTACCAAGAAACTGGTCTGACAACTTCCCAGATTCATTGCATTGATCCTTCTGAGGGATCCGTGCCACCTGTTGGAAATGAGCTTCTGATGGCAGCTGATGGCTTGGGCAAAAATGGTGAACCACGCATGGGCATGGAATTTCAATCTGATGCGACTGCACGGGCATTTTACAATGCATATTCACTACGCCTTGGGTTTGGCATTCGTGTTGCCCGATCCCGTAGTGAGCGGAGAAAGGGTGTTGAGGTACTTGTCATGAAACGTTTTGTGTGCATGAAAGAGGGACATCACAAGAAGAAGGCTATTGAGTCTAGCAACAAGAAAAAGAGGAAGCGCCTCTCTATACGGGATGGCTGCCCAGCAATGATGGAGGTAGTACGGAGGGGCCCAGAGAAGTGGGTCATCACAAAGTTGGTACTGGAGCACACTCATGTTATTGTTAGCCCAGACAAGGCACGGGAGCTCCAGCGCCGCCGCCTCTCTGGGAAGGATCATGAGAACCAATTGCAGGAGGTGCGGAGTAATGTGTATGGAGACACAAGTGCACAAAGCCTCTTAAACTACTTCAAGAGAATGCAATCGGAGAACTCTGCCTTTTTCTACTCCATCCAAGTTGACTGTATGAACTGTGTAAGCAATGCAGTTTGGGTTGATGCAAGAGCTAAAATGGCATACACATACTTCGGGGATGCTGTTTACTTTGACACTACTTATAGTCAAAATCAGAATATGTTGCCCTTTGCAGCTTTCACAGGTGTGAATCACCATGGTGATACTGTTATTTTTGGTTGTGCACTGATTTTGGATAGGACAGAATCTTCATATGCTTGGATTTTTGAGACATGGCTGACAGCGGTGGATAAACGATTGCCATTTTCCTTAACCACCGATGAAGGCAAAGCAATGACAGCAGCAGTTGCGAAAGTATTTCCGCAATGTTTCCATCGCCTTTGTAGATGGCGGATTTTGTCTCGATGCAAGAAGAAATTGTCTGATGTATACATGAGATTTCCTAGGCTCCATGATGAGCTAAAAAGATGTGTCAACGAATGTGATACTGTGCCTGTTTTTGACATGTTCTGGGGCTCTATTCTTGACAAGTATGGCTTGAGGGAGAATACTTGGTTGCAATCACTATTTGAAGCAAGACACAAATGGGTTCCTGCGTACCTGACAAGCTCCTTCTTTGCAGAGTTGTCATTGACTCACAGAGTAGAAACAATCAGTAGGTTTTATAGGAATAATTTCAGTACAAGGGTTCCTCTCCATGCTTTTATCACTAGATTTGATCGACACATAGACAGTTTGTATATAAATGAAGCCCAGAAAGATCTTGCTTCGTTTCCTGAACCACCCCTAAAAACCAATACGGTCTTGGAAAAACAAGCGTGGAGCATCTACACCAAGGATGCATTTGAAATATTCCAAATGGAGTTGATCGAAGCATTGCAATATTATGTTATTAAGGATCAGGATGGACCATACATCAAGTACTATGTTGATAGAGAAGGTGATCCTCCTACCAGGCACATTGTTTTCTACAATGTTGCCGAGAAGAAGGCTTGGTGTGATTGCTGCAGGTTTGCTTTCTCAGCGATATTGTGCAGGCATGTGCTTGGAGTATTCGTCTTAGCTGGTGTCATCATGCTTCCAGAGCCATGCATCACAAAGCGATGGACAAAGAAGGCAAAGACAGGGCCAGAGCTGGTTGGGCGTAATCTTGAAGATGAAAACTGCCACACAGTTTCTGCAAATTTAAGATATAATGATCTTATACGCGACGCAATGAAGTGTGCAGAGAAAGGAGCTGTGTCGGCAGGGTCCTTCAGAGTTGCAAAGGAAGTACTGCACAAAGCCTTTATGGAAATCAAGCGCCTCGGAGAGAAGCTGACCGAGGATGGCCTGCAGCAAGTTTGCAACAGATAGCACTGGTCGTCTTGGAAGGCATTTGAGAGATTGTTTTGAACGTCTTTACCAAAGGATGAAAAATTACCTGCTTGCTAGTGTATCTTGCCAAGGATCAATCGATATAGTGTGTAAGTCCAATCCTGCTAAGTGCTAACCGAGTTGTACATTTCAATACTAACTTATCAAGTGATGTACTGTACTGTAATGTACCTTTGGTCCTATACTTCGTGACTTTCTGGGAATCATATTGTAATTTTTGAATGCCTGAGCGCCGGCAGCTGCTGCTGCTGATGCCACGACTGCTGGTTATGAATGTGATGAATCCCCTTGTTTGTAGGACTATTCTTTCTTACACAATTTTTTTAATGTTTTTGAGACCATTTTACTTTTGTTTTTGCAAAATATCTGAGGTCGTTTCTTTCTTGTGTATTGCAAAACAGTAGTTTCACAATGAGCCTCTTGTGGTCAACTGAATGACTTAATGTAAAAACAAAGATAAACTAAAGACTATCTGGAGCCACAAGGAATTTTGCAAGAAATTTATTGGAAACTTAAAATCTTCTCCTTGCACTTTTTTTAGTAGGCCCATTACTACTGTATCGCCAAACAAAAGCATCCTCATCCTCATTAAAACTAAATACTGCTAGCTGCAGCTACTAGCTCAAACCACCAAATCATCATATTTTTAGAAAACATTCTTCTAAAAGCACATCGAACATTTGAACTATTCCAAATCTCTGCAATAGTAAGGCCTTTTTTATTAACTAGCACATACAGATCCTAAAATTGGAAAGGTAAGCAAGAAGAGCCAAACTAATCTTAGTTATCTTCCCAAATCTAATCTTAGTTCCATTACCCACATTCCATCTATAATCAAACTTGGTAGCCTGCATAGCCCACATGACACCTTTTTTTTTTAAAAAAACTAAAGCATGTTTAGGATAACAAGCTAAAATATTGGGTTCTCAGCTTTGTACTTAAAACTGATCAAATATTCCCACCGTTTACTTTTATTAGTACAAAACTTTTGATCTACGAGGTCAGAAGGCACAAGTTAAGATCCATGAGATTAGGCACCCCAAGACCTCCATAATTCTTACTCATACAAATTAAGAGGGTGTTTGGGACAGCTCCAGCTCCACAAAAATCTGTGGAGTTGGTGGAGCAGGGTATTTCTAACTCCAGAAATTTATGGAGCTGGAGCTGTGAGTACATTAAGAGTGTTTAGGTAGATCATCTTGTTTATATTTTAGACTAAAAATATAAAATATGAACTTAATTCACTTTATTTTAGCCTATAAGTTTCAGATCTGAACTGGAGCTGGGATCTGGAGCTCTTTAAAACAGGACCTAAATGTCAATTGGCCAGATGAAGTTTACTAGACAATTAGCCATATAGGAGTTAATAAGATCTATATCCCACTTTAGGAACTTAGACAAAAATTACATATGTATACCAGCTAAACAGCTTTTGATAAGAATTAATCGACTATAGTAAAAAAAAGTAACTTGCCCCTCGGCCTTGCAATTCTTTTGAAATCTTATTAATCAGGGGTTGAAAGTCCTCTTTTTAATTTTGTCACAATAAAGGGGATACCTAGGCCCTGCTTTTTAGGGGGGGTAAGCCAGCTTTACTTCTGAAAAGCCTGTAGACCTCCAAACAGCTCAGCTTCTTTTGGTATAATCAAGAAGCCATGTATAACTAACAAAAATCAAAAGCCAAAAGCTGGACTGAGCCTACTTTTGCTGCTTATTCCTTAGAAAAATTAACTACTTATCAAACGGTTTTTTATAAATAACTACAATCAATTTTTAGTCTATAAAACTAAAAAGAAGTTTTTCGAAAAAACTACGGCTCTTCTAAATAGAACCAAAGAAACTTGATGGGTAAAGGCCCTAATTTGCCCCAAAAAAAAAATTGCATACTTTTTATCTCGATTTCTTCACACCCTTGTAGTACTAAACTGCATCGCCTATGGCTAGAAATTGAGCAAGGCCCACTTCACCTTTATTAGAGGACAAAAAAGAGAAAAATATAATCTCCTGGCCCAAATTTTAACACGCGCTCAAAAATCAAACAAAATAAAAGGCAAAACACAAACCAAACGTAAAGAAAGAGAAAAATTCCAACGCATACCAAACGGCACCAATGGCCACAACCCTCTGCTCCCGCCTCATCCTCCCACCCGCGCCCACCACCGCGGCGGCCGCCGCCGCCAGCTCTCTCAGGGTACGGAAACTCGCCACGACACTCCCCTTGTCCTCCCGGAGGCGGAGGCGGCGCCTCGTGGCACAGGCGGCGCCTAGCAGCGGCGCGGTGGCCGCGGAGGAGGAGACGGGGGAGGGGATGGACGGCGGGCTGCCGCCGGCCGAGGCGGAGCGGCTGGTGGAGTTCCTGAGGACCGACCTGCCGCACCTGTTCGACGACGTCGGCATCGACCGTTCCGCGTACGACGACCGCGTCCGCTTCCGCGACCCCATCACTTGCCACGACACCATCGACGGCTACCTCTTTAACATCCGCCTCCTCAAGCTCCTCTTCCGCCCCGACTTCTACCTGCACCACATCAAGCAGGTTAGCGTCTCTTGATGCTTGGCATTGCCCAATTTTGTAGTAACAATCTGCGGCAAGATCGTGCGTGTTGCATTGCGAATTTGTGACAGATTCTGTGAGTTCGTGTGCATTGCGAAGTTGTGACAAGTTCTGTGAGTTTGGTTTAGACAGGGCCCTACGAGATCACCACGAGGTGGACCATGATCATGAAGTTTGTTCTTTTGCCGTGGAAGCCGGAGCTGGTCTTCACCGGGCTGTCGATCATGGGCGTCAACCCACAAAATCTCAAGTTCTGCAGCCATGTGGTTAGCATTCTTGCTTGTCACTACATCTTGGAACGTAGTTTTTTTCTTTGAATGCACAATTGGAATTTGCAGCTGAAGAAATACGATAAGCGGTGTGGTTCTTGTATCCATCTATCGAGTCTAGTATGGACTTGGAGAGTTGGAGGCCTCTAGTGTTTGCACTTTGCAGCATTCAAGACCTTCAAGATGAAGAATATATGTCATGGGCGCCCAACTTAGAGGTTAAAGAGTACAGAAAGTGTATCGCCCATGGCGCGCCAACGGAGCATCGCCGGGGACGGCCGCCGTGAAGCGGCGCAAGTACATGACGATGACCCGGCTGGCGTACTTTCGCCCGCCGTCTGCTCAGGTGAAAGGCGACGACATGTAGAGCTGCCCCAGCCGAGCCGCATGAGCTCTCGCCAATGCCGAGGTGAACATCGGATCGCGGCCCGAGACGATGGATCGCGGAACGCCATGGAGGCGTAACGATGTCGGCGGAAGAAGGCGCGAGCGACGGACTCTAAGTGTAAGGGTGCGCCAGGGGATGAAATGGCAAGACGGTCAAGCGATCCACTACGGAGAGGATGACCGCCTTGTTTGCACTGGGAAGCGCCGATGAAGTCGATGCCGATGTCGCCCATACATGAGCAGACGGAACCGGCAGCGGGTCGCAGCAGACGCCTACCGAGGTGGTCGGACTTGTATCATGTTGACAGTGACGCAGCCTTCACGAATCTCGCACCAAACGACGATGTTGGGAAAATGAAAATCTCACGAGCTCGCGAGGGTGCGCGGATGCCCTCATGGTCGCTGCTAGACCGCGCCAAGATCTCTCGCAGAGGGCGACGCCGGGAATGTACAGCGGCCGTCGGCGACCATGTTGCCCACCAACGCCCACGGGTTCAGGCGGTGCCACCGACCATCGTGGATGGTGACCAGGTACGGATCAATGCTCGGGCGTATGAGGCGCCGATGAAGTCAAAGCGGGCGCCGAATAGCCATCACCTCCTTCGTCATTGTCGCGACGGAGAGAGGCCGGCGACGACGTCGTGGCGCCCGACCGGTATTTCACCGAGAAATCGGCCTGTGAGCTTGCCACCCAAGGCGCCGAGGATCGTGGCGAGGCGCCGATCGAGAGGTACTTCAGTCAGAGGTGGTCGGTCTTGACGATGAAGCGCCGCTTCAGAGATACGGGCGCCAATGCCGCATCACCGGACGAGGCCGATGAGCTCGCCAGAGGCGCTAGCGAAGCGGTGGCGGGCGCCACAGCTCGCCGAAAAAGCGACGGATGGTCTTCCCGACCAGACCGCGCCGGCCGATCGTTGACGCTCGCGACTCGACGGTGAACAAATGGCGGTTTCGGGCATGGCGAGGAGGACGGGCGACGTGACGGCGGCCTTGAGCGCCAGGAATGCCGCGGCCGCTGCGCCGTCCCAAAGTAAACCCTCCTTCTTGAGTAGGGCTGCCAGCCAGTGCAAATGATCGCTTCAGAAGTTGTGGGACGAACTTGCGGTAGTACCGCGAGGCCGAGGAAACCGCGACAGCCGGGCGAATGTGGAGCCGCCAATCATGGATCGCTCGCACCTTGGTCGTCCATGGCCACACCCGCCGGATATTATATGGCCGAGGTAGGCGACGAGAAGCGCCAAACGAGCACTTGAGCGCTGACGAAGAGTTGGTGGCGCGAGTTCATCGAGGACGCCCGGAGGTGGCGAAGATGATCCGCCCACGCCTTTGTCAGAATCAAAATATCGCCAAAAATACCAGACGAACGGGCGCAAGAACGGGCGGAGCACGCTATTCATCAAGGCTCGAATGTCGCTGGCGCGGTAATAATTAACGCCATAACCAAGAACTCAGACAAAGTCGTGGGCGCGAACGCCGTTTTGTGCATCGCCCTTCGAAGCGCATGCAAGATTCAGGTACCTGACCGAGGTCCAAATTTTGGCGAAGAACTTGGCGCCATGGAGCTCGCCGAGGAGCTCGCCAACTACCGGAATCGAAAAGCATCTTTAATCAGAGCGCTTAGCGCCAGTAGTCGACGCAGGCGCCACGAACCATCGGGCTTGACGAGGAGGACGGGCGACGAGAACGGCGAAGTCGCCGCGGCGACGATCCTTGATCAATCATGGCGCACATCGCCGCCCAACTTGTCTCAGCGCCGCGGGTACCGTGTAGGGCGACGGCGACTCGGCCGGGCGCGGGCTTGAGAATAATGCGGTGGTGGCGACGCTGGGGCAGATCGACGGTCCGCGAAGAGCCCTCAAACGAGAGCAAAGAAGGCCCAGAGGGAACCGCTCGTTGTTGCGCCACGATCGCACGGAGGGCCGGGTCACGCCGGCCCAGAGACGGGCGCCGGCGCGAAGGATATGCGCCACGCCGAGGTCCCAAACAATGGGCCCTAACTCGCCGAAAGCACCGGCGCCGAGGACGACGCTGCATCGGCCAAAGGGCATTACGTAGAGGTCGGCCGAACGATCGCCGCCGACATCAGGCGGCCGCGGATTACGCCGGCCGTTAGTGACTCGCCGCCATTGGCGCATCAAGGCCGAGGCAGGGGCGCGCGGAGGGTAGACCGAGTGCCGCGCCGCCTCCGAGATGAAGCAGCGTGGCCGAGTCGGCGAGGCGACGAGGACGCGGCGCCGAAAGTGCCACGGGCGATCCGCATGGTGCCCGCATGGGAACCCCACCACGGCCCGCAAGGAAAAACAGGCGCGCCTGGCTCATGCTCCGCGCCGCCACGGCGCGCCCGGGCGCCCTCGATCTCCACGCCTTCAAGGAAGAAGATGCGCCAAGAAACTCGCGCAGGCCACGGTATATTTTTCATTGCAATTAAAACAGAGGCCCAGACGGCGCTGCTCCGCCATCTCATCCGGGCGAGGCGCCTCGTTGCTCTCGCCACGACCGCCGGGCGGCCACCGCAGAGCAGGAGCGCCAACGGTCGCGGGCGCCGAGCGGGCCGGGCGCGGAGCCGAAGGAGGAGGCATGGGCGCCGGCGGGGAGGCCGCACCGCGGTCGATCCCCATCAACTCCACTTGGGCGCGCCAGTTTCATTATGCCGCGAAGCGCCGGTTGTGGATGCGAACTATGGTACGAAGGGCGGCAAGAGTCCGCCGGTGAAGAGCCGACGCGCCGCGCTTCATCAAGACGACTCCGCCGCGAGGCGAGAGGGCTCGAAGTGATTGAGTACCTCCACTGGCCCTCAGACGCCGATTCGGCGAGCTCAATCAGCTGAGCCGAAGCGAGGAGGCCCAAACCGCAAGTTCAGAGCCTTGAATCGCCCCACGGCGCGCGTCCTCGCCCTCCGGAGTTGGATGTACCAGAGTTGCGCGACGCCCTCCAAATTGTACGAGGCCATCCACACGCCGCCTCCGCCATGGTGCGCTGCTATAAAATAGGATTCGTGACTTGTTGATGAAGAGCATCGGATCGGTCTTGCCGTCAGAAGCGGAAAATCCATTTTTGGAATTTTGGGGCCGATCAAGATCGCGGCTTCTCCCGCGGCCTCCGCCGCCGTTGTCGACGACGAGGCCGATTTCTCCTTCATAGCCGCCATGTCGGCCTTCATGGATGTTATCTCCGTGGTGACGGATTTCAACATCTCCATCAAATCGGCGATGGTGGGATCGCCATGGCGGCCGCCGCGCGCGAAGTGGTGAAGGATCATGGCGATGGTGGAGGGCTAGGTGGTGGGCGGCGGTGTGGAAGAATGGGTGGAGCGGGCGGAGAGGACCGACGTGACTGTGATACCAGTTGAATACCAAGACCATTAGTTAGCAGTCAATTGGGGATTAGTTAGTGCAATAATTACCTTACCAGCGGATCCAACTTTAGCAAATAGTGAACTCTTCAATCAAGTTGTTCTCTGATGAAGTGTCAGTCAATTTTCACTTACCCAGTCTCCTTGTGTTCCATACTCATTATCAGCTATGTCAAATAACGGTTTTGCTGTGACAATGCATCATAAGAGAACCTTCTTCTTATGATACAATGCTTCATGTTCAGCCTGACCCAAAGCTCAAAGCTGTGCACTTAGCTAGTTAGCTTTCATACTTGACCAAGTTACAACTTACAACACCCTCTGTACTTGGCAGTTGCTGTTATATGCCATAGCATTCCTTTTTCTTTTGGTTTAATGTGCGTTTGTGTAAACCTAAACTCTAAGAAACTATGCTTTCTCAGCATCACACTGTTCCTACTTAAACCACAGTGGTACAGAAATACTGCAGTGTTGTAGAGGTTTTGCCCACTCTTGTACTATGTGTAATATGTGGATGAGAAAAATACTGCCGTATTGTACTTCTATCGAATCTCGACTATTATTTACAATGATTTTCTTTCCATTTAGAAGTTAGAACATTCAACAACACAGTAATTCTACGCAAGTCATCATTAAATAACAAACATTATTGTGATTTCCTGATATGCTGAAGTGCAGGATATATGGGATTCAATACAGAGCAACGAATATTTTTCTTCTGAAGGATTATGGGATGTTTTCAAGCAGGTAATTTGTCATCAATCTACTTTGTTTCATATGTCATATAAACCTTTGAACTTGAGCTTTTGATTTTGCACAGCTACGGATTTACAAGACCCCAGATATAGAAACACCAAATTACCTGATTCTGAAAAGGACTGCAAATTATCAGGTATTAATTCACTGTATTTTTTTTCCTGGAGAACGCAATTCATTGAAGATTCGAAGTAACAACACTTCATGGTCTCATACTCCATTCTTCGTATCAAGTGACAATAACAAGTTTCCTAAATTATTTTACACAACTTCTGTTTATAATGGAATCTTGCTAGTGTGACCTTTCACTTATAGAGCAGTAGTCTGTAAAACAGATAATTTGTAACTGTTACCTCTTCACAGATTTTTTTTTTTGAGGTAGAATATTTGAGCATAAATATTTTGCAGGTCAGGAGCTATTCGCCATTCTTAATAGTCGAATCACAAGGAGATAAACTAACAGGATCATCAGGTTTTAACAATGTTACTGGGTGAGTTATTTACCCATTAGTGTAAATATTAACCTCATACATGGTAATACTGAAAGTTCTTGTACCTGTAGGTATATATTTGGCAAGAATGCATCCTCCGAAAAGATTCCAATGACTACACCTGTCTTCACTCAGGCTTCTGATGACAAACTCTCAGATGTATCAATCCAGATAGTTCTGCCAATGAACAAAGACTTGAACAGGTATCCTGTGCAATGTGTGATTTCAATTATTGAGAACATGCTTTTAAGCTATGGTTTTGGACAGCTGATCAAAGATAAACTAGGTAGGGTATTTCGCAATAATTTCTATGGTTTTACTTCTGCTTCTAACAGTACTCTTGTTCAATCAGTTTACCAGCCCCAAATACGGAAGAAGTTACGTTGCGAAGGGTAGAAGGAGGCATTGCTGCAGTGAAAAAATTCAGTGGGCGACCAAAAGAGGAAATTGTGCTCCAGAAAGAGAAGGAGCTACGCTCCCAGCTACTCAAAGATGGATTGAAGCCTCAAGAAGGCTGTCTGCTTGCACGTTACAATGATCCTAGGACACAGAGCTTTGTAATGGTATGTTTTCTTTTGTGCTATCCCTTTTTAGTTCAACCTGAGATGTGAAATTTTGAATCAGTCTGAATTTAATGATTCTATGGCAACTAGATAGCTTTTTTTTTAGGAAATCAAGGGTAGCAAATTGCATAGTCTATCCATTTTGCTGATGTAATTGTACTTTCAGTCATTACTGAAACTATGTTTATTCTTCCTGATCCGAAGAGGAACGAGGTGCTTATATGGCTAAACGACTTCACGCTGGAGTAGTAGTTCTCTGTACATTGTACAACAGATTTCTGGAACATCAGATACTGTATGTTGGAGCTTACAGAGCATCATAAAAAGGTAAATTTGTTCTTCACAAAACATAACCTGCATTGTAGTTTTGTAAAGCTGCTGATTGTTTACATGTTAAAGAAATACAAGCACAAGTTACTAGATATTTAAATATATCCTGCAACATAACTGATGGCTGCAATCTATCATGCATTCATGCCTCTTTGCTCTGGCAAAGCACCGCATTTTTCTTGCTGCTGCATTCTCACTTATCTTTTATGATTGATTTTGGGTTCTAATGCAGGAGAAATTACGTACTGACATGGGCGGATGTAATGAATAGAAAATGTAAATTCCGAAAGGTAATATGCTACATGGTAAAATTGTAGGTCATATGATTCTGCTTGTACACCAAAACTGAATTGAAAAAAGTAAACTGTTTAAGATGAAAATATAAGAAAGTCTCTATATCTTGGCCAATATTTTGTCGGGCTTGTACAATTGGACTTGGTTGCCACATTCTGGGTTCACTGATCTGTTTTGGGCCAACTTTGTCCAAGGCAACCTGACTTTAGAGTCTGGATATAAGGCCAAACTGATTGTGCTCAAGTCTAACCAGAATATAGCACTTGGTTCATTGATCTCAGGTTATTAATTATACTAGTGATGCACAGCTGGAAAGTATGTGTAACAAATGGCCCAATTTTAAAGTGGAGATATATGTTTGCAAAATCTGATAAATACAGAAAAGCTAATGGCCATCATGCGCGCAGCATCGCCGGAGATGATCAAGGGCTTTGCAAAGAAGACGGCGAAGGAGGCTCGACGCGATCAAGACGATGCGCTGCTGCCCGATCAAGGCCAGAAGGCAATCGCCAGAGGCCGAGGAAGGAGTACGAGGCGATCTCTTCCAAGACGGCGAAGTCGGCCGACGACTTCGCTTATGCGCTTTCACCGGATCGCCCACCAATTGGAGGTCCTGGTGATCCGACGACGATGACAAAGTAGTGGCAAAATACCTTCTGATTGTTCCGCGAAATTTGCGCAGATTGCGCTTCCATCGAGATTTTTCGACATCTTGACGATGTCGATTGAAGAGGTTACAGATCGCCTGGCGGTGGAGGACCGCCTCGACTCGGACAAGGCGCTGTCATCAACGGCAGATGGCAAGCTACTGCTCACGGAGGAGCAGTGGCTCGCGCGCTAGAAGGAGAGGCAAACTGGCGAAGGTGGGTCGCGAACATCCAATGGAGGGAGGAATCGCCGCTCTCGCGTCACGCCAGCAGAAGGGCTAAACACACCAAGAATCAAGGCAAGGCCGCCAGTCGCCCTGATGACCGCGACAAATGCCGCAATTGCAGCCGCAATGGTCATTGGGCCCGGGATTGCCGACAGCCGAAACGCGGGCAGGCGCACCTCACGCAGGAGGAGGATGATGATCCCGTACTGATGATGGCACAAATCTACGAGCTGAGCAAGAACGTCGAGACGACATCAACCACCATCCATCTCGAAGAACCTCAAGCGCAGGCATTCCTCGGCGAAATAGACACCGGTGAACTCCAGGAGGGCTGGTATCTTGATACCGGTGCCACCAGCCACATGACGGGCCGCAGTGAAGTCTTCTCCAAGCTCGACCATGCGAAATAGGGGACAATCCGTTTCGGTGATGGCTCGCTTGTTGAGATTCAAGGCTGCGGTGACGGTCGTTCGCGGCAAGAGTGGTGAGCACAAGGCGCTCTCCGACGTCTACTACATCCCGCGACTGAAGAATAGCATCATCAAGATCGACCAACTCGGCGAGTGTGGCTCGAAGTGCCGATTGAAGATGGTGTGTCATGATTTGGGATCGCCAACGCCATCTCATTGCCAAGGTGAATCGCGGCCAAATCGGCTTTACGCTCGCGCTTAGATATCGCTGGTGATTTGGTTTTGGCGCAAAAGACAATGACACCTCCCCGGCGATGGCATGCACGCCACGGACACATCAGCCTTCGACGCTTCAAAGAAATGAGCCGCAGGAGATGGTGCGAGGGTCGCCACGACCGAACACGCCGAAAGCGCTTCTGCGACACTGCGGCCACGACGAAGCATCGCCGAGCCTGCTCCCGCCAAGGCGAGGTACGCGCGAGGACGCCCCGACCTTATCCACGGCGACCTTTATGCCCCATCACACCGGCGACACCAGAGGTCACCACATTTGTCATTGGTAGATGATGCCACCGCTACATGTGGTCGACACTTCTCGCAATAAGAGTGATGCAAAGAAGCCGATCAAGAAATTTCAAGCCGCCATGAGGTGGAAAGCAAGAAGTCGCTCAGATCACAGACGACAACGGCGGTGAATTCACTCTGTTGAATTTGCGCGCCATTGTGAAGACCATGGTGCCCGGCAGCATCTCCGCGCCATACACGCCGCAAAGAAAATGGCGCTAGTGGAGAGGCGAACCAGATGATTCTCGCCATCGCAAGCGCCTCCTAAAAAGAGGAGCATGCCCGCGAGTTTTGGGGAGGCTGTGAGCACTACGCGTGTTCCTCCTCAATCGAAGCGCCAACTAAGAGCCTTGCTTAAGCAAAACACCCTTCGAGGTTCGCACAAGCGCAGTTTGGCGGTAAGCTTCTTGCACATTTGGTCGTTTTGGGTATGTGAAGAACACACTACCGAATCCGCGAAGCTTGACGACCGCTTCCACCCGATGGTCTTCATCGGTATGAAGAAGGCTCCAAGGCATACCGCATGCTCGATCCTCAAACCCCCAAGGTTCAGATCTCCCGCGACGCCATCTTCCGTGAGAATGTATTGTCTACCGACCGAGTCAATGCCGAACAAGGCGACCCAGAACGAGTGACTTCCTGTGGAGCTCAGAATCAATTCCATCCACCCACCGAGGTCTTCTCATATGCATCGGCTTCTCTCGCAGCCGCGCAGAGACTCAGACGGCTTCATCTCGTGACCGTGACGGCTTCTCCGCAAGCGGCGGCATGGGTGTCTTCGCGTCGCTTCCATCGCAGACGGCGCGAGCACACCCGCAGGGGTGCTTCCCACGTCGGCCTCGATCGTGCAAGCATCCACAGGAGACTCCGACAGCGATATCGAGTTTGTCTCACCACCGCCGAATGATTCACCCAGAGTGGATGCGCATTCACTTACACTTCTCTTCGCTACCGTCGCATTGACGACGTGCTTGGGGGGGGTGGAGGTACCGGGATTTGCCAATCGCGCTGCCGATGGTGGTGAAGAACCGCTTCGCCGCCTGAGGGGGGAGCCTCGCCTTCACCGGCAGAAGATGATCCCGCATGGCAAGTACCATGCGTGAGGAGATGGACTCCATCAAGCAGAACAATACATGGACGCTGATGGAGCTTCCTAATGGACATCGTCCAATTGGGTTGAAGTGGGTCTTCAAGCTCAAGAAAAACGAGGCAGCATCGTGATCAAGCACAAGGCTCTTCGCCGCCAAGGGATATGTGCAAAGACCGGGCATTGACTTCGATGAAGTAGTTCGCACTGCCGCCGCCTTGAGTCCGCGGCGATCGCCGCCGGGTCATTGCCGCACAAGAGAATTGGCTTGCATCACATGGATGTGAAGTCGCTTTTCCTCAACGGAGATTTGAAGGAGGAGGTGTACGTCGCGACGTACCACCAAAGCTTCGCCGCCGCTTGGCCAAGAACACAAGGTGCCGCACCGAAGAAGGCATTATACGGCCGCGATAAGCACCGCTACCGAATGAGAAGCTCCACGCCACATCGCGACTACTCGGTTCAAACAGAGCGGGCATGAACCCGCTGATGTACAAAGCTAGCCATGGCAAAGCGCAGCTACTACTTGGGGTCTACGCCGATGATTTGATCATCATCGGATCGCCGAGAAGAGATCAATCGCTTCAGGCGAGATGAAAGCAAGGTTCGTAATGAGCGACTTGGGTTTGCTTTTTTCTACCTTGGCATTGAGGTGCAAAAAAAATGGCTAAAGGCGGCATCACATTGTGCCGTGCACACTATGCCAAGCGATCTCGAGATGGCGGGATGCGAATCGCAATCCCGCCAAGACACCCCCATGGAGGAGCACCTCAAGCCGAAGCCGCGACAAAGACGGCGCAAAGGTTGACGTGACTCAAGACGAGGATCATCGGCACTTTCGCCACCTCGCCCACACACGGCCGGATCTTGCATTCAGCATAGGGTACATGAGTCGCTTCATGGAACGGCCTACGGAGGAGCACATGACGGCAGTGAAGAGGATCCTGTGCTATGTGGCTAGGACTCTAAGTCTCGGATGCCACTATGGAAGGACAGGAGAGGCACGGCTCATCTGCACACCGATAGTGATCTTGCTTACGATGTTGACACAAGGAAGAGTACATCCCGTGGCCTATTCTTCTACGGAATAGCTTGGTGAGCCGGCACGCCTCAAGCGTAAGATAGTAGCTCTCGCCTTGTGAGGTGGAGTATGTCGCACATACTACCGCAGCCACACAGCGGTGTGGTTAGCTCTTGCTGTTCTGGGTGACTTCAAGGGGAAGGACGCCGACACCACCGAGTTAAGAATCGACAACAAGTCAGCCTTAGCGCCGATGAAAAATCCTCAGATTCCATGAGCGTAGCAAACACATCAATGTGCGCTACCATTTCATCGTGGAATGCTTGAAGATGGAAGGATTAGTGCTAATTTCATTGGCACTAAAGACCAGCTCGCTGACATACGGACGGAAGGCACTTGGGCGAAGTCAGTTCCATGACCTTCGTGCTGTGATTGGGATGGTCCACATTAACACCAAGGCAACACACAAGGATTAGGGGGAGAGATTGTTGGAGGTAATCCTGGGTGTGTCCAGATTTGGTTTCTAGTTTCTTTCCTTTAGTCTTTCCTTAATTTCAGCAAGAGATCAAAAAGATTAGGCAGAATCATGGGGGTATCAATAGCATTAATGAGGAGATTATCTCATTCCTAAATTGTAGCATTGAGCTGTGTATAAATAAAGAAGAAAACCAGAAAAGCTGCAATCCATTCGAGCAGCACCAAAACCCCTTGTGTTAGTGTTTTTCTGTGAGCATACCTGGATACCTCTGTTGGCTTACAGCTAATTATAGAATACAGTTCCCTTTTTTGGTTCTGACTGATCACCAAACTCATCATCGAAATGAATTTTCGATAGTCTCTTAACTATGATCTGATCAAACAATGATTGATCCATGCAAGCCCCACGAATACATGTAAATCCAGTCTGTGCCCAATAGATACAATAGATGCCGAAAGTTGGTAGATCTGTATCTTTGTCCTGCCTGTCCTGCCATGCATACAACTCAGCATAGTAGTACCAGTGGTTGGTGAGAACCAGCGATGTCTCTAGAACCGTTCATGATTCATTACCTTTACACTTGCTAGCTAACCAAAGGGTTTAAGAAAACCTCAAGGGTAGAGCTGGAAGGATCCGGGGTTTAAGAAACCTTGAAAGGTAATACTTGAAATCGATACTTCTAAAACGGTGATGGATAATCTTTTTTGTATTTGAGGGATAACAGTAGGGGAGTCCTTACACTACTACTGCACAGGTCATCACCGCCGGTTCGCCCACGCCATTATCGCCGGTTATGGGCGCCGCAAGTGATTGGCTCAAGAAGGATACTCGGGGTTATCACCGCCGGCCAGAACCAAAGAAGGATAATAGATATCATCACGGCGTTCATTATACAACCGGCAAGGATATTCGACTATCTCGCCGGTTTACACTAGAATCCAAGAATGATACTCGATTATCTCGCCGATTCAACCTAGAATCCCAAGAAGGATATATGTATATCTCTGCGGCTTATAATAAGAACCGACAGTGATTCAGAGACACCGCTTGCCTCGGACGAATCCGGAAAGGACGAAAAAATTTGTAGATGTACTTCATAGATTACTTTATTTGAATTAAATTCAAAAAATTGACTTACAAAAAATTCTCTTTTTTGTAAGTCCTCATATGTATTGAATTTGAACTCGCAATTTTATACATAGGTAGAGTAATCTATGAAGTACATCTACAAATTTTTTCGTAGTTTTCGTGACTTTTATTAGTTGGTGTGCACGATGTGTACACGGAAGGCTCGTGTGCACATGATATGTTGCCTTCAAATATATAGTATATAAAGCGTCGTTAGATCATAATTAAAATATATTAAAGCATCACAATATTTAGTTTTTACAATAGTCTGCTCACAAATGTAGTGTGAGTACATCTCGCTCACTTTGGATCGAGGATGTTGTCGTGGAACTCGCCTTTGGATCGATGACCTATTCACAATGAATCCAAATGATATGCTCTTGAATTACTAAAATTTCTTTTGGCAAGAATCGATTGGTTCTCATCTTGGAGCTCCGTTATTGAAGAAAAGAGAAATTTAATTAATGATGATAGATGTTAAATGAAAGAAAAGTAGGCATGAATGTGTAATTATATACCATGGCTTCAATATAGCCTTACACTTTTCGTGACAATTGCATGTAAATTTGTACATACGTAGTATGCGATAAACTATTTCCGGTCCTGCCTCATGCATGGAAAGTCTGTTATTATTTTGAAAGTTTTCCAGAGGACGATGCGACCACCTTTCTTGCAATACCGTGTGAATGCGCTGTGAATGATTTTAAATAGTAATTAACCTTAAATACAATAGAATAAAATATTACTAGAGCAATAACGCAACGATCGAAGTTTACTGCTCATCATCTTCCAAAAATTATGTTCATACTCATCAAGTTCTTTTCTCATCGAGTCCAAGACAAAACCCTCGCTAGCTTCTAACTCGATGACGAGGAGGACCCAAAGGATAACTAGACATATATGTTAACATAGCCTATTAGTCCCATAATCGTGTCACGCAAAAATAGTAAAACAATATTAGAAGTAGGGTAATACGCATCGAAAGTTATAGGGTAGAAGTACGGAGGTTTTTTTTTTCAACTTGTAGAAAGTCTTAAATAAATAGTCTTCAACAAACTTTGGGTTATCACGACGATTGTCTCGTTGACAAGCCCCGGATCGAGAAATCCTAAATCTTCATCCTCATTTCTTCTACATATCTCAGATTCCATTCTACATATATAAAAAAGAAGTTAGACATACAGCTTGAACGGTACAAGAATATACAATAATATAAATAGAGACTTACAAAGTCCACAGCCGACCATTGCGCGGCCCGAGCATCCGCCAGACAACATATACAATTCATGAACTCTAACCGTAACATGCCATCCCCATTGTGAAAATCCGAATCTTTGTATTTCACCGACCGCCCACATACCCTTTTGGCACCGCTGCATGTAATAATCGATGGACGCGCCGCAATTTTGTTGTTAGGTTCTCTAAATCTTCCGGGGAGCCACTGTTGCCCCAAAAAGTACTTCCAATTTTAGACCTAGCTCATAATTACGACGTTGTTCAAGAAGATCTTTTTGAGCTTATGACATCGACGCCAAAGACTAGCCATCTTCAAGTTTTGCTTTCGAGATGCACTCGTAGTCCGACATTTCCAAGGTTCAAGCCCGCCTGCCTCTTTGGCTTTTGCCATACTCAAGAAAAACTCCTCGCAGATTAGCATCGACTTTAGTCTTCTCGTGATGGCACCTTTTGAAGTGAGATGTTACCTCCTCGCTTGCTTGTTTTTTATGCTTTTCTTCATCATATCGGCCGATAATTTCTTCTCGAGGCTATGCCGACTTCACAGATGACCGAGATTTGGTACAAGACGACGCGGACTTCCGAGATGGTGCCGATGTTCGATTCTTCTTATGTGCCTACCGAGGAGTTGGACTTTTCTCGGCCGGTGCCGGAGGAGGAGTTGGACTTTTTCCGATGGGGCGAGGAGTTGGACTTTTCCTCGGTGCCATGCCGCGGAGGAGTTGGACTTTTTTCGATAGTGCCGCATGAGGAGTTGGACTTTTCCTAATCGGTGCCATGAGGAGTTGCACTTTTCGTAGGCGATAGGTCTGCGGTGGAGAGTGCGGCTCATCATCATCGCTGCCGTTGTCGGCCTCATCGTCCGAGTTTAACATAATCAAGCTCTTGCGCCACGCGAGGAAGCCATGCACGCTTTCTCCAAGTTTGTTTTTTCCGTCCTCGCCAGAATCTCTACCTCCATTTTGCGATATTGTCGGACTACATTGTTTACTTCGACCTCGCGAATCCCAATGCAGATACATAGCAGCGTAACCTCGCGAGGAGCCGATGGCCAAGCCCCGCCATCACCACCTTGATGGTAATGCCATATGCGACAAATGCAGCTTGCACGGTGTCGGTTCTGTGATGTCATCCATCGAAAATGGAGTCGATGCTCTCCCGAATCGTTGTAGGACGCGCGCACCGCTTCTTAAGAACACCGTGGATCGAGGTTCCGAGGGTCGCCATCGAGTGGCGATCGGAGTCGAGAGCTTTCAGATCGCTTGCTCCACAACTTGATCTAGCTTCGCCTTCTTCCTCTAACGCCTTGCCACAAAGATCTTGTATTTGACTTTGCGCTCATCTTTCTTATTCTTTTCGCCGCTTGTACAACGATGCGTCACCGAAGCTTTTTCCACAAAGACCAAACCAACTCCTCGGGTGCGCCCAGATGCTCCTTGTTACCAGTGGCAACAAATACCATCATTCTCCTTCGTGGCTTGAAAAGCCCTTGGGAAGACTCCACGTGAGCATCTCGATATTTTCGCGACACCTCCCGCACTATCGCCTCAAGCCTGCTGCCATCTTCCGAGATAGAAGCCCCTCCCAAGCAAACCTGCTTTGATCGCAAGTGAACCCGGCCGTCGCAGAGTAACGCCTTGAGGGTTAGCTCTTGTTCGCGCCTATCCCATGCGTGTATTTTCTTCACGAGCCACCAAAGGCCAGTGTGTGAGGGTACATATTCTTATCCGCTGTTAGCCTTGTTCTTCCGACTCACCGTCTGGGCTTCTTCTGCATTTTCAGACTCCACAAAGTCCTTCCAAAATTCCCTTATCTTTGGAAACATGTTAAAATTTGGCGTGACATTCTTCTTCACATAGTTCTTATTCAAATTGAGTCTTCCAATTCTTCCAACATGTGCACATGATACTTAGTGCACGCTTTTGCAACCAACTCGACCCTTTGGGGAATGGAATACTTGTTTTAGCTTGCCCCATAGCGAGTCCTTCAGTCATCTGAACCACCCATCGATCACCTTCGCTACGGTCCATGATCTATAGCTGATGGGCACGTTATCCCTAGCAAGTACTCCGCAGTCGCCCCAGACGGCGCTAACGCTAACGCGATATAGCAGTTCCCGACTTCCGAGAGCTGGACTATGTTGTGAACGCCTTAGGCATCTTGCTCGACCACACCCGCAGCGCCGCCTTTGTTCACCAGACGCTTGAGCCTACAATTGATCTTGTTATTAGTCGATGACCCTACAATATTTTGGGAATCACAACGCACTAATACTTTACCTCGCCCATGTTTGTCGCGCACACCTTGGTCCATGGCAAGGGCGCCACGCCATTGGTCCATAGCGGTGGCGTATGCTAGCTTGGTCCATGGTCAGGCACCAAAGTTGCTCCATATCAATATCCTCAGAGGTTCAGTAACCACTTGGGCTACCCATTCCTACTGTTTACATTCGAGGGCCGAACTCCTCCGCACTTGTCCTCGATTCGAGGCCATTCCTAGCAATCCAAATGTTATTGGGTTAATTATATTGCATTCATTTATGGTTGCTACATGACATCAAACTTTTGAATTCAAACGATGGTAATTTGCTAGAGTTGAGAGGAAATCAAGTGATGTTGTGACCTCATGCTACAAACATGTGCACATGTAACTTTAAAATGATATTTATACATTAGAAAAAAATCACATGATACATATACATCTCAAATGAAAAATAATATGAAAAAATTCATATATTCTTAAGAATATATTCCACACTAAAATGATTTTAAAAAATAAGCCCTCGCAAGTTTCTAAGTACTCCAGATCAATGAAGAAGAGGAGCGGAGGAAGCCTATGGACAAGTGGTACGCCAAGAAGACAAAGAACTAAGTCCATTTCAAGCTTAGCATGTTCCTCATGGCTTCGCCTTGCAATTCTGGATGCTCGTGACATCCATGCTTCTTGAACTTGCAGGGCTTATTTTTTTAAACACATACATTTTTTGTCAACAAAATATATATACACATAAAGTTAGATCAAATTATTATATATCGAGAGTTACAAACAAGAGAAAATTCACAAGTTTAAACTCTTTAAACTTGTCTAATTTTTCTTTTGGTAACTCTGTGATATAATGAATCTTGACTAATATTTACAACACATGTATACAACTATTACAACTACTTACTATTACAATTAGTGGCACAAAACAAATATTTACAACACATGTATACATCTTTACAAAACAAATATTTACAACACATGTATAACCATAGAGCAAAATGATCAAAACAAAGACAAGGGCGTAAAATGAACAAGGCAACTAGCATAAAGCTCAACTTGTTTATTTTGAGTGTTCTCGATGTCGGGTTGCCCAAAGGCCCTCCTCGCCACAAGGACGAGTAATAGACTAATTTGTGACAACCTTGCTATTTTACCAAGCAATTATTATTCAGATCAAGAGCCAACTAATTAATCAACTAATTAACCTAACAGAGCAAAGATAAAGACAATGAAGTAACACCGATAGTGAGCAATGGTAGATATGTAGTAATCGACGACTAAGGAAAATAGAGTAAAGTCTATCGTTCAATGCCTAATACTCATCAACAGATAGTGTTTTGATCAAATAAGTGACAATGTATAAAGTGACGAGAAGAGAAGTGCTACTAAGGAACTAAACAAAATATAGACAGAGAAGTGCTACTAACAGATCAAGTAAAGTGACAACAGTATTCAACACTAATTAGACAAATAAGTGGTCATGCAATACATGCAATACAAGATTGTTGAAATAAGGGCAAGATGAGCATAATGAGACATATACTTAACCCAGATATGACTACATTAACTTATCCACAATGTCCAGATAATATGAAATGATCATGAATTCAACAGTATAAGCTTATAATCACATAGATTCATGATATGAACACATATATACAGTGACATTCAACATGGATAATAAATGAATTAACCGTAATAAAGATACTACTCATGTTTGGTTTTTCCAAGATTGTTCTCAGATTTAATAATTTGATGGGTTGCTTCAAAGAAGCCCTCCAACACCAAATTTCAGCAATATATCACAGGTATATCAATCTGAAATTAGTGACTCTATTCAGCCAAAGACTGCTTAAGAAAAATTGACTCACTAATACTCAATTATGGATGAAACGCCATCGAACAATGTAATTGCAATAATTTTGCCTACGACAAGTGATGCCAAGCCGCTGAGAATTGAGTTCCATATTAGACCAGATATCAAAGTTATGAAAGGAACTATTCTCGTGATAGCATATCACATATACAAAAAAGAACAAAGAACAAGTTAAAGTATTGATACAATGATCTAACAAAGGTCAATTACGTAATGATTCACTAACTAGCGATAAATATTGCCTCATATATTTGTATCATCATCGAAAGCAAAGAGTAGAGAATAAAATGAGTGCCTCATTTATTTGTATCATCATCACGTAATAAATGTCTATCTCATTGATAACCCTAGAATCATCACAGATTAGTTGTCACAAATTGTCTATTGCAGCCCCAAATCCTCATCAACACTATACCCACATGCTAGGTCCCCAAGCCAAATGAATTGATCGCCCTTAGCATCCGCACATGCACATCTCAAACATTCACAATCACATTCACAATCACATGCACATTCACATTCACATTCACATCTCGCACAACCACATTCACACATCGCAAGAGCAGCATTTCAAGGCGACGCGGGAGACGTGGGGAGGTCGAGGCGATGGCGGGAGACGGTGGGGAGGTCGAGGCGACGGTGGGGAGACATCGTGGAGGTGAAGGCGACAGCTGGGGAGGAGACGCGGCCGCCCTGAAGTCGAGGCGATGAGGCGGTCCGAGGCGAAGCGAGGCGACGGCGCGCTCGAGTCGAGACGGGCAAGGGGAGCTCTGACGCGAACCGGACGAGGCGGTGGTCCATGCCATGGCGCGCTGTGGAGAGGAGGGAGGCGCTAAGGCACTGAAAGCGAGAGGAGGGCGCGGCTAGGGCTAAGGTAAATGAGAGGAAGGCGCAAGCTTCGATTTATAGGGGTGGAATATCATGATATGCTCTTTGCCCATATTCTATTAAAATTTGTCTTTTTATTACTCTTAATATAGGACAAATTTGATCATGAAATTTTATATGTAGATGGGGTAAGATGTACATCCATGATTTTTTTCAGAATTTTTGAAACTTTTCTTGGTTGGATTGCACGGTGATTGCACCAAAAGCCCGATTGCACCGGATATGCCCCTACTATAGGACAAACTAATATTTCTCCTTACCGAAATCTTGAAAGTAGTTTTTCTCCCGTGAAACCCGAAATTTTGAAGTAGTTCTCATCTTCATACAACATGAAATTTTTCATTGGAAATGTTGGAGAGGAAGAAGAGATAGCAAATTGTGAGTATGATTATGTCGCTTAGTACGCAGATGACGCCAAACGATGAGAGAAATGAGCCAAAGCTTCAAAACCGGTGCGTGTTGGGAAGTGAGATTTTGCTAATAAAGATCATTCCAAGTGAAAAGAGGTGAGAGAGAGAGTGAGTAGGAGACTAGGCGAGTAATCGCATTTATTTACTAGCACAAAAGGAAGTGAACATCATTGCCATTTTCCTAGTTACTTATGAATGTTTCATTTAAATCTAGTTACCCTTCAGATAAAAAATCAGATTGCTAACTTTTTAATTGTTTTAATATTTCTAAAATCAAATAATGCTTGCAAATTGAACAACAAATGTCACAAATTCAACAAATTCAAGTGCGCTAAAATCACAAATATCCAAATGTAGTGAAACTTTCAATTTGATCAAAAGAAAGCATAACCTCAATTTCCATTATTGCATATATTACATTAATTGTTACATATGAGAAAATAAACATGTCGCTCATACAAAAGAAAGCATACATTTCATTACTACAACTAAGCTACGATTCGACCTTCGTTATAATCGCGCGTATGTATATAGCTTCACATCGCCTTCCATGGTACTTAGGTCAACGCCCTTCCAAAAGGGGGAAGCTCATCGAATTGGTTGTACTCTTCCTCGTCGACAACATTCTCAACTCCGATAATCCTTCTTTTTCCTTGAATAACCACGTAGCGCTTCCTTGTTAGCCGGCCGCCATAAAGAAGATTTGTGTAATGTAATTAGCAAGTACGAATGGTTCTTCTCTCAGATCCGACGAGTTTGAGGTCCACGGTAGTGATATCGATTTGTCGATATTCACGCCACGGAAGTCTCAACCCATTGGCACCGAAAGAGAGGGACCTTCAAAGGTCCATAGTCAAGCTCCCAAATCTCTTCTATGAATCATAGTAGGTTTGCCTATTTCCATTGATGTCATAGGCATCTATACGGATACCGCTATTTTGATTGGTGCTCTTTTATCTTGCGCTTGTATAAAATGTAAAACCATTTATGTCGATCCTTGAATGTCCGAATTGTAGTTGACGGTCCCTCGAGCCAACAATTTCAACTAAGTGCGCCTGCTCAGACGCATCATGTGTCTACACAACCAATCGCCGAAATTATCTTTGTGTTTCTCGCGAGCCAACCCTCCGACCTCCTCGGTTTGTTTTGATAGCACGCTTTGTGCATGTCGACATACGGGCCACCACAACCGATTGTCCCAAAACCGCGAAATGTGCTTGTGTAAATGAAGCTAGATTGCTAGTACGCATCGATTTCGCCTAGTGTCTCTTTCCTCGTAGCCTTCCTCATGCCGAGATACAGCACACCAATCGGTTTGAGATCCATATAATCGACGCAGAACTCAATGACCTCCTCGGTTCCCTCACCATCGGAATGCAAACCTTCCTACGATTTCGCATTTAACATATTTCTTTATAACCCCATGAATCTCTCGAAGGGTACATCCGATGTAGAAACACGGACCAAGAATCAGATTCTTTCACAATGTGAACAATGAGATGGACCATAATATCAAAAAAGATGGAGGAAACACATCTCAAGCCCGCATGCAGTGTGGACCACGCCTTCTGCAAGCCTTATCTAGTATTAATGGATCGATGGCCTTCTATGAAATCGAAGTTGAAGAATGAACACAACTTGATAATTGGGTCTCGGACTTTCTCTAGCGTAACCCCCTAATTGCAATTGGAAGCATCTGTCATCATCACGCGGCAATCGTGAGACTTCATACCAATTAACTTTAAGTCTTTCATTGAGACTAGTCTCTTTATGTTAGCAGAGTAACCGACGGAACTTTGATTCCGCAAGCATTCGCAAACGCTAATTTTTCTTTCTTGCTCAAAGTGTAGCAGTCATGGAAGGTACTTTTGCTCAGATCCATTTCTTCGTGATGCGCCTCCTTCCTCGCCCATATCTTCGAGGTCCATCCTTGCTTGAAGTGTATCTTTCGCTTTGCCTGTATGTCCAAGAAGATACCAAGCAAGTCGTCACACACGCTCTTTCTATGTGCATGACGCCGATATGCGGTTCGAACTTCCGTGTGCCGCCAATAAGGTAGGATTCAAAATATCGATTTCTTTTTTCACAAAGGAGCCTTATCCCGGAAGTCGGAATAGATGTACCGCCGCCCCTTCCGTGAATAATTGTAAGATCCTTTACATCGGCAAATATCTGCTTCCCAGCAGGATTCTTCTGAGCTAAGGCGCCTTTGTCCCATCAAAAGCTCTCTTATTATTGCGGTATGGGTGATCCTTGCGGAGGAACCCACGATGCCGCATGTAAGCCATTTTTCTAGCTTCTTCACCACCGGCTAGTCAGATCATCCGTGCTCGACGATCCGTTGAAGCCTTTTGTGTCGCCCGCCCGACAGTTGCCAAGAGCAGATAATCATTAATGGTTACAAACAATAATACTCGAGGATAAAGTTTTCTTTATACTCATCCCATAATTGCATACCATCGGTCCACAATATTAGAAGATCTTCAACCAATGGTTTGAGGTACACATCGATATCATTGCCAAAGTTGCTCGGCCCTGGATCAATAGTGGCATCATAATGTACTTTCGCTTCATGCAAAGCCAAGGAGGAAGGTTGTAGATGCATAAAGTCACAAAACCAAGTGTCGTGGACGACTACTCATGTTGCCAAAAGGATTCATCCCATCCGTACTCAACCCGAACCTTATATTTCTCACATCATATGCAAAGCGCTTATATTTTCGTCGATGTTCCTCCATTGCACGTAATCAGCAGGTGTCCGAGCATTCCATCCTTCTACGCTCTTCGGCGTGCCATCGTAGCAATTGGGCATGCCTTTTGTTCGCAAACAATCGCTTAGACGGGATTATAGGAAATACCACACCACCTTACGGGACACTCTTCTTCTTACGCCTCACCCCGACATCTTCGCTCGATATCGCTATCGCGTTCTTATACCGCTTTTGCTTTGCAAACAACACAGCATCCATGTTCCGCAAACTCATTGCGATACAATATGCAATCGCTTGGACATGCGTATTCTTTGTACTTCCAGCCCCAACGCGCATAACCCGCTTATTCGGCACGTAGTTGAAGGCAACACGCTACCTCTCGAAGCAAGTCCCCAAGAGACATAACAAACCAAGTAAAGCTCTTATCTGACCAACCATTGCTTGCCTTCAATCGCAGAGTGAAAGCACGGTGATGCAACTTTCAGGCTCCTCCTTGCAACCGGCACAATGGCGCTAGAGTCCTCTACCATACCGAACTTTTGAAACTCCCTTTCATTCGTGAAGTCCCCTCCCCATCACGCAAAGATTTGATCTAGATCATCTTCGTGGGTATCAACGAACGATCTTCCACCACTGCCATATCGTTGTCTCCGCCATCTTCATTAATGTGTTGCCCTTCATGTACAATATCATCTTCACCGTGCTCATCCAATAGGTATAGCCACCTTTGAAACCCCTTCAAGCAAGTGTGCACGATCGACTCTATGTTACAAAACATCTTCTCATTTTTGCAATCAACGATGGACAACACATATAGTCCGCTAGGTGTTTCGACTTGTGTGTCAGAGCAGCATTCGTAAAAACAAGTCACACCATTAAAGAACTCGACCGCGACGGTCCGGTCATACATCCACCTTCGGTCCATCTACGCTAATTATATCAAACTACATTTCAAAGATATGAACAAACGATATCAAAATAATTTATTCTTTACAAGAGTCATGCATTGCTAATTAATTAAAACGATAAACACATTATAAGCACATAATCGCAAATAACAATATAATTGTAATTTGTTATGTAGCGCTAGCTATTAAATTAAATTAATCTACAACAAACAAGCATATAATTGAATATAAGGATATATTTCTAAATAATTATTTATGTTCCAACTTTCATTATTGCAAAATCCATCTACCATTTCCCATTATTTAAATATTCAACTAGCAATTCTCACTATTTATAATTGATCATCTAGCAATCTTTACTATTAAAAATCCATATAACAAATTTTCATTAATTAAATTAATTACAATTATGCATAATTGTCCATCTAGCAATTTTATTACTCAAACATCCACTACATCACTAAAATGGATATGAATTTAATGCAATTCTAATATAATTGTAAATGATTAGTTTTACAAATACATCTAGCAATTTTGCCTATATAATACATCAAACCTTTTTCACTATTTAAATATCCATCTAGCATTTTTAATTATTTAGAAGATTTCTTCATTTCATTTTGTTATGTAGCGCTAGCTATTAAATTAAATTAATCTACAACAAACAAGCATATAATTGAATATAAGTATATATTTCTAAATAATTATTTATGTTCCAACTTTCATTATTGCAAAATCCATCTACCATTTCCCATTATTTAAATATTCAACTAGCAATTCTCACTATTTATAATTGATCATCTAGCAATCTTTACTATTAAAAATCCATATAACAAATTTTCATTAATTAAATTACTTACAATTATGCATAATTGTCCATCTAGCAATTTTTATTACTTAAACATCCACTACAATATGAATTATAATTTATTCAATAATTTAGCTAGATCTTAATTTGAGCAAGACTGACATAAACTGCTCACACCGCATAATCAAGAATTATCAACATCTATAGCACTCAGAAAGTAAAATTTTACGACAAATATAACATACATCAAGTCAAGAATCCTCAAAAATTTTAATACAATTTTTCAAAGAAGAACTCGCCAAGATAATACAGCCTCCTTTTTGTTCTCGCTTCACCGAAAAGATGTCGATTCGATGAAAAATATGAACAAAATATCGACACAAAATTTCGCAAAGACTCTCCAGAAAAATACACCCGAGCAAAGAGCGCTCTCTTCTCGCCGCCGGGAAATGCGCTTCCGTGAAGATTGCTATATAAATAGCATATCATCGCCTCTGCGAAGAACCGCAGCGATAAGGTCTAATACGCTGAAAATATTTATCATCGCCGGTTCTCGCAGTAACCGCAAGTGATAAGGTCATACTACGCAGTAAAATATGCTATGCGAAAATACATATCACCGCTGCTGAATATACGAACCGACAAGAACTTTAAATATCACCGCCGTCAGAATTAAACCGCAGCAAGAATATATCACTACCGGTTGGTAATATAAACCGCAAAGGATACGCCCCACCTTCAAATCGCCAAGGCTAACCCAACCGTCAGCGCCAACCCAACTGGGCCGCCAATCAAGGCGCTTCACATTCTTCGCTAATCGTTGTTTTCCCATTCTCGCTCTATATAATGCCACTATTGTTTCAAGAATGGCACCCCCACACAATCCACTATTGTTGCAAAATGGCACCCCCAAGAAGCGAGCACGCAGTTGGGCAAAGCCCCGCCTGCTGCTAGAGAAGGAGGAGAAGGAGGAGGAGGAGAAGGAGGTGGAAGTGAGGAGGAGGAAGAGGAGGCAAAGGAGGAGAAGGAGGAGGAGGGCGCATTTACGAATGACAGCGAAGCGGCGAGAAATCGGGCGTTGGGGTAATACTAACTCCGCCACCGAATCGGATTCGGAGGAGAAGGAGGACGAGCACCGCCAAGAACTCGATCGATCATCCAGCGGCAGCCCAGCGACGAGGAGGAGGAGGACGACGACGACGACGCACTTCTTTTTTTGATATAGGGCTTGCGCCATTGGCCTATTATAATTAGGACTAAATATGTAATAATAGACAATATACCTAATTATGTTTTGTAAATGTTCTGTATTTTAATTAATACATATCCCGCAAATTACAAATTTGGTTTCATATGTTCTGCTTTTTAACTAATTATGCTTTCATATGTTCTGCAAGTAGATAAATTACAATGTTTCTTATGTTTCAGATCGAACTAATTATGGGGAACAAGAATATCACCGTCGGTTTAGAGTAAAACCGCAAAGGAAAATGGTGTTATCACCGTCGGTTTATAGGCTAACCGGCAATGGTGTTATCACTACCGGTTGTACATATAAACCGCAGTGATATCTTCTTATCGCTGCCGTTTCTATAAAACCGCAATGATATTGCTCCATTCCCGCGAAAATTTATATTATTCATATCACCGCCGATTGAATTTAGAACCGGCAAGGATAATATTATCATCGCCGCCGCACCTACCCGGCAAGGATGGGGGTCGCAGATGAGGCATTGTAGTAGTGTTACCTACACATGTATAAAACAAGAGTTCACAATATTACAAACTGTCGAGGAAGGGAGTATCTTGCAGCACCACTATTTCCAAAGTGGATAATCATATTACCTACTTTAAATACTCTACCAAAGTAAGTGGGGTCAATTGTGGAAAAGAATTTTCAAGAAGATGTGATAAGATGGTAATCGAAGCTAAAACTTGAGCTAACAAGGTGCTCTTCTCTTGATCATTGCAGTGATCTATTCGTTCTGTTTGTTGCTTTCTGAATTTTTCCTTTGTTGGACAATATGGATAGTTAAAAGGCCGCTTTAAGAGCTATACAGTGTAATACGTGATAACTAATTTTGGTGGTATACTTACTACTTAGTGTATGTTTTTTTTTTAATCCATCTTTTGCTTCTGAACAGCCAAGAGGCAATTGTACACACATTACGGCATGACCTTGAGCACTACAGCCCTAAATGCGTGTAGCATGAATAAAACTGGCCAGGCTTGTACGTGAGCTCACTGGGTCAACTACGCTGTTTCAAAAAAGGCGTTTAGTTTCAAATTCTTTCCTATATGTATTCTGAATAATGTCATGTCCTTGTATCTTCTATTACATATAAAGAAAAAGAAATGCAAATAGAGAAACATTAAACAAGTTTGACTTGAATATGCAGAAACCTGAATTAAGTGCTTCTTCCTCTCTAGGTTACACTCTTTTCACCTGGTTAAACCTTATTGAATCATACAAGCTATATTGATCATAATGCAGTCTTTGTTTGGTCCTTTTCTTTCTGAAGAAATATGGGAAAGAAGAAGAACCAAAAAATTTAATGAACTGACATCATGATTCTAAAAAACTAGTATGATAAAATTTGCAAAATTCTCAAGAAATTAAACAAAAGACGAAGACATCAGGTTAGTTTTTAAATTGCAGCACATGCTTCATGGTGCATAGTACATAAATAATCAAGGTGGTCTGACATTATCTGATTCTATTGCGATTCAGTCAATTGCAGCACTTTAGTCGTGCTATGACAATGGTTCCTTGATTAATATCTCATAATCTGTATATCGCATGAGATCACTACTCTGAAAACAAACCAGAAACGGTCCATCAGAGACGCTTTCCATGAAAGTGTTGCAACCTACCTGCTTCATATCACCTAAATTAGGCCTCATGTATGAGTTCGTTCTTGTGCTTATTGATTCAATAAATGCATTTGATAAGATTAGGCGTGTACGGATCAGGATGTTTTAGTCGTAGCTATGACAATTCACGCTAGTACTTCGTTTGTTTCTCCCAAGTCAAGCGTTGGAAACGCAAACCGACCTACTTCAAAATGTAAGTAAGTACACGACGCAAAGCTGAAGTGGCAGAAGGACTTAGCTTGCGTGAGTTGCAATTATGACTGAAACAACCCAGTTTCCGTGTCTTATTTCATGTAATACAAGTAATGTCTGTTGAAATTTTGAAAGGTTTTCATTCTTTCCAAAAAAAAATGGTTTCAAGGCCTAGACAAGTCAAGAAATTGGTAGTAAGACTCGAAAGAGTACATCCGCCTATTCACTTTATTTTGAAGTAAAGAACGGTATGCCATCCTAGGTTCTTCTCTCTTGTTTACTCCCACTTTCTCTCGCTCACTCTCACCTCCCCGCGTCGACGGGATGACATCGCTACTGTTGACGGGTTCATCGCTCTCCCTGTGTGGTTGTAGAGGGAGGTCGGAGTGGTGGTGGCTTGGTGGTGGGCGATGAGCAGTGAGGCGAGGGCTGAGAAAATATTAGATTGAATAGGATGGACAACGGCGTGATGAGAGAGGAGGCGTATGAAGCTACGATTGGCCCAATGGCCACGGAGGGAGATAGCACACGATAAGGAAGAGGAAGGAGGATAGAGAGGAGTAGGAGGACATAGCAACCGAAGCTTAGCGTCCGCTAGTCTCTCTTATTTTAAGTTTTGATCCAGGTATTACACTATACGGATCCAGGTATGACGGTCGCTGCTCCCGGGTGCGGCGCCCCACCTATGCATCGGCTTAAGGGTCGGCGATCGTCCTTCACGCTGGCGACGGTTTTGGTGGTCCTACCGGCGGTGGCAACATCGCCCTCGGTGCCTTATGGTGGTTTAGGTTGATCCACTCACTTGTTGTTGCCAACACCGGTGTCGTGGTCGCTTCGCAACTTGTGGGTGATGGGCCATCTAGGTGACTACTCTTCGCTTCAATGTCTTTATCTCTTACTAGCGTTGTTCATACATTTCTTTTGACCTTTGTCATCTTAGCATCGATTCGCGAATTCGCTTTCTTAGGCGATTAACTCATTTTTAGATGTACTCTATGGACTTGATGATCGTAGTGCCTATTGGCTAGCTCGCTGAATCACATCGAGAGTCGAACATCTAAAAATTGTTTGTCCGGTCTTGAGAAGTGGCCGCTATATTGGCTAAGATTATGGTATGGCGGCACTAGCTCGGAATGAGGGTGGTTGCAACACCGATCTCCGATTGACTTCAGTGAGAAATCTCTAAGTCCGACCTTAGTTAGTTGTGCTCGCAATGGCCTTGTTGAAGGCATTGTTTTGTAGTCCGAGGATTTACTCTCGAGGTGAAAACCTTTGGTCCGGGTCTGGTTGGATCATGACAATGGCGGCGTAGCGATCGAGTCCTTCTTGAAGGCGTTGTTATTGGAGAGCTTTTATCGCGGGTCCAAGTGTTGCTATGATGGTGGATAGCCTTGAAGACAATATTGCGTGATATAGTTTGTCATGACGGTTCCTTTGTCTTTTATTGTGTGTGTGTTTGGCAGGTACACCCTAACCGTGTAGAGACCGGGAGTCTTCTTAGTATAATTGTATCACCTTGATGTAATTTACTAAGATTAATAAAAACTTCCTTTATCCAAAAATTACGCCCCACGGAAATGTATGCACCAATCATTTCTGCGAGGAGACACTACTACAATGAGGCTTATATCGACGACGATCACGACGGTTTTGAAAAACCGCTCTGTAATATGGAATATCATGACGGTTATGTACTCAAACCGTCACAGCTAATATCACAGACGGTTTTATATTATACCGCGTGATGTAATAACTATCACGACGGTTTCAAAATATAACCGCCTCGTGATGGCTACAAGATTTCATTACGCACGGTTTCAAAGTAAAACCGCTCAGGATTTCACTGACGGTTATATAACACAACCGCCTCGTAATATCTACAAGAGTCATTACAGACGGTTATATTTAGAAACCGCTCGTGATATTTTTACATCACGCACGGCCGTAATATAAAACCGCTCGTGATAAAACCGCCCGAGGTCAGAAAAACAGAGCCTCGCTCCATCCACTTTGTTTGTAGGGTTTCGTTTCTATCCTAAGTGGCGGCCATGAAGTGAGGCGATTTTTTAAAAGAAAGCCATTGATTTCAAGGGTGATATTAGATTCATTTGATTTTGGTGATCTAAGGTTAGTAATGAGTTCTCTAATTGCATGCATCCAATTCAATATATATCTAGGTTGGTTAGAGAGAATTAATTTAAAGATTGTTTGGTTAGATCTAGCTTAATTGTAGCTGGATCCATATGTTGTTTGTGATATTTGGTTAGTAATGTGTTTTAATTGCATTATATTCAACATCTAGCTTGATAAGGAAGGAATTTGATGATTTTTTAGATCTCGCTTGTAGAACCATGTGTTGGTTTTTTGATGAATAAGGTTAGCTAGTAATGGTTCTATTTGCATAATATAATATTCGATCATGATGTAGCTAGCTAGCTTGTTAAGGATAGAATTTAAAGATTGTTTAGATCTAGCTTATAGATCAATTCAAGTCTTTTGGTGATCTAAGATTAGTAATGGGTTCTAATTTCATTATTATATTGAAGATTAATTTGAATTTTGTTAATTATTTCTTTGTGATGTAATTAAGGTATGTAATTGCATAATTAGTTTAAGAATGTGTGCATACGCACTACACCTGGTGCACTTAATATTTAACACTAAGTGTTACATGTGTAGCGAGATGGATCGAAGTCGGATGTACGCCGAGAACCGCATTTGAGTGCCGAGTACCTTAATGGCGCTCCACTTTCAAAAGAGCCGCAGAGGAGGATATGTTTAATAAGGGGTGTAATTCATGTCATGTCCGTGCATTGATTGCTAAAATCAAGATGTTTCAAACTCAAAGCAGATCGGCACACTTGATTCAAGGGTTTCAAAAGGGCTATACATGTTGGACCACCATGGCTAAGAGCATAATATACGTGAAGCGCAAGTAGTGTTAATATCGTCGACGATGTCAATGATATGTCGGATGATCATATCGATTGAAGCCCGATGAGGACAAAGTTGCACGATGACAATTTGGATCTGGATGTTACGCGATGCGTATGAAACCTTGATGACAGGAATATGGACAGCCTGTGGCTTAATGGAGGACTCGGAGAAACCTTTGTTCGCAGGGTGCAAGTTGAAATACACAAGGTTATCATCCGTGCTTCAACTACTCAAATTGAAGGCAAGCAACGGTTGGTCCGACAAGAGTTTCACAACAATACAGCACGCCTATTGGCGGACATGCTTCCAGAGGGAACGAGTTGCCGACAAGCACCTACAAAGCCAAGGTGTTCTTTGTCCCTTGGGAATGGAAGTAGAAAGAATACATGCATGTCCAAACGATCAGATCCTGCATCACGCAAAGAGTACACAACTTGTATATATGTCCGTGCAACGATCCCTAGACAAGCGTAAGAGTTATTCAGATGATGATGGCGAGAGCATTGAGGTGAAAAAGGTCCTCGCTAAGGTGGCATGGTATCCATCAGAATTCGCTTGAAGCTTTGTTTGCGAACCCAAAGGAGGCAAAACTGCTGCTGGCACTTTGAGGAGCGTGAAGAATGATGGAATGCTAAGGCACCTGCCGATTCCATCCAAAGGAGAAACATCGACAGAGCTTTCAAGAATTCGTGCGGATCCGAGAAATATAAGGTTTGGATTGAGTACAGATGGAATGAATCCTTTCGGTAACATGAGCAAACAAGATAGCACTTGGTCCAGAATCAGATTCACAACCTTCCTCCTTGGTTGTGTATGAAGCGGAAGTACATTATGTTGTCTCAGGCTTATCCAAGGACCGAAACAACTCGGGAACGATATTGATGTGTACCTAGCTCCATTGGTGGAAGATCTAAAAACACTGTGGGTTACCGGTACACGATGGGATGCGTATAAACGAGAGAACTTTACTTTGCATCGCTTGTTGTTCTCGCACCATAAATGATTACCCCGCCCTTGCTAACTGCTGTGCCGAGTACAAAAGGAACCAAAGCTCGCACTCACCGCTTAGATGATACCGAGAGTTTATGGTGAATCACTCCGCAAAACTGTACATGCGCCATCGTGAGGTTCCTTCTGAGGAATCACCCATATCGCAAGATGAAGCAACTTTTCACGGAAGGAACGAAATGGTCCAGCTCCAAGGCGCTTGAGCGGAGAGATGTTCATGACATTGTTAAGGATTTGATGTTGCGATGGAAAGGACGTAAATCAAGTACCCGTGAAAAGAGCATGTGGAAGAAGAGATCAATATTCGGGACCTACCTTCATCGAGCACCTAGAAGTTCGCCATCGCATCGATGTCATGCACGAGAGAAGAATGTCCGTGATGCGTGATTGGTCTCTTACTCAACATTAAGGGTAAAACAAAGGATGGTATCAACGCACGGCTTGACTTGGTCGATATGGGCATAAGACCCAGTTAGCACCGAAGAGACCGATAAAGGCCGACGCATTTGGAACTCGCTTGTTATACTGTCAAAGGCCGAAGAACTGAATCGTGCGCTGCTTGCATGGTGTGAAAGTTCCGTCCTGCTACTCTCCAACATGAAGAGACTTGTTTCATTGGAAGATTTGAAATTAATCGGCATGAAGTCTCATGATTGTCATGTGCCGATGACACGATGCTCCCCGTCGCAATTAGAAGTATTTTGCCGGCCAAGGTCCGTGGAGACAATCACTAGGTCTGTGTTATTTCTTTAACACAATCGCCGAAGGTCATCGATCCCGGGACTAGATGCTCGCAAGTCGAGGTGGTGATGACTCTATGTAATCTTGAGATGTATTTCCTCCATCATTTTTCGATATCATGGTCCATCTCATTGTTCACCTTGTGACAGAGATAAAGATATGCGGGCCAAGTGTTCCCACGTAGCATGTACCCGCTCGAGAGGTACATGGGAATTCTCAAGTCTTACGACGGAATCGATCTCGTCCGGAGGGTAGCATTGTCGGAAGGTTATGCAATGTAAGAGGCCGCCGAAGTTCTCAAGGCCGATTACATGGCCCAGTCGAACCAATAGGTGTGCCTCGATCTCGCCATGAGGAGGCTCCAGGTATCGGGACCATCGGAAGGAAAGCAATCACGCTCGATTCGGTTGATTATGCTCGAGCCCATTTCACGGTTTTGCAACACATGGTCAGTAGTGTCCGCCTATATCGCCGAAAGCACAAGCAATGGCTAAGGCAAGAGAATCCAAAGACGGCAGAGTCTTGGATCACGAGAAAGATAACCTTCAGCTCAACAAATGGTTGAAGGAGCGACCTATCATCGAGCTCGCCGATGACACGCCGACATGGTTGGCAAAAGGACCAACTTTACAGGTTGTCACATGGAAAGGATATGACTTAAATGGGTACACATTTTACACGAGAGATCAGGATATGAAGAGCACAAACCGTAAGCAAGGGTGTCCGTGATAGATGCATTCAATAATACCATTGGTTGACGAGGAGCTCCTACTATGGGTTCATAGAGGAGATATGGGAGCTCGACCACGCATTTTCAAGATTCCCTATTTCGTGCCGTTGGTCCACCTCCAAAGACGTGAAGGTCGACAGAATGGCATCACTCATGTGGACCTCGAACGTGTTTCGGATACCAAGATGAACCATTCGTATCGCTAACCAAGTTGTTCAAGTCTTCTATGTAACCGAATTGGCCCAACAAGAAGCGCCACGTAGTTCTTCAGTGGAAAAGGAGAATTGTCTGAGTTGAGAATGTAGTAGATGAGGAAGAGTACAATCAATTTGATGAGTTGCCACCTATCGGAAATGACATCCTCGTCCCTGTAAGAACAACATGAGGAAGCAAGCTACACACGCTCGATCATCATGAAGGGCTAATTTTCATACAAAAGAATAAGCATGTGGTATGTAGTTATGAGAAGGGTGCATTGTCATCATGCTTACTAATTTTCATGTGTAATAATATTACATTAATGCTATTGTAAAGATGATACGACCCATCATGCTTTGTACATATGATTGTGATGATCTTTGTAAGTAGCTTCAGAAGCATCCGAATTATGTATATATGATTGTGATGATCTTTGTAAGTAGCTTGTGAAGCATCCGGATTGATGGAAAAGATGCAAGTATAAGAGCACGATTTATTCGTTAATATCAATATGATTCCAAATACATGATTCAAAGATGGCCATTCGTACATAATTGATGACAAGAATGTAATCATGTCTACTTTGGCAATATGGAAATAGTTGTATGTGATTGCTCTCAGATTTTAGGGTTTGAATTGAGGATTAGAATTCCACTTCAACCACAAGATAGCCTATATTCTCGTTAAAGACAACTTTCCCGTAAGATACAACAAAGTGGCATGCATAAGAGTCGATCGAATCGAACCGACAAGTGAATGTCAATGAATAAAGATATATCATGACGGTTCTTTAACATAACAACAGGATAAATTTGTCACTGCACGGTTATGTTACCTAACCGCTCGTGATATGTCAACATCGAGACGGTTCTATTATATAACCGCCCGTGATGTCATAACATCTGAGCATTTGTTCTATTATAGAACCGCTCGTGATGTTATTAACATCACTGACGGTTCTATTATAGAACCGCTCGTGATATTTAAACATCTGCATCGTTCTATTATAGAACCGCTCGTAATATTTAAACATCGCTGCATCGTTTCTATTATAGAACCGTCAGGATATATCATCACTGCATCGCTATATTATAGAACCGCTCTGTGATGTGCTCTCTATATATCTCCTGCCAGCAGATCTCATTCAAGGCCAAACCCTAAACCTTGAGACGTTTTGCCTCCCATGGCGGCTCCCCTCGGGCCCCTCCCCCTCCCCCGGCTCCCTCTGCCTCGGCGCCTCCCTCCCGGCGTCCTCCCGCCGGCGGCCTCCTCCCCGCGTCCCTCGGCCTCGGCGTCCTCCCTCTGGCGTCCTCTTCGGCTTCAACCGTGAGTATTTCTGGGACTAGCCATCGAGCTAGAGGCCGTTTCTGATCTGGAGGCACCGCCACGCCATTTGCTCTATTTTTCGTGTTGCTCGCTAGTTAGTGAGTTCTAGGACACTTTGTGATTATTCTGACTTGCAAAGGCCACGATCTGCTTGGGGACCTTATGTGGGCTTAATGTTCAGTGATGATTTAGGGATGGAATAGACTAATTGTGACAACAAATCTTAGCAAATAATTTCACTTTCATATATATATATATTTGATTAGTGTGAGTTCGGCAAAGTGATGTTTGTTTTCTCGTTGTTTAGAGCACAGAGCTGCAAGAACTAGTTAAAATGTCTTTGTTCTCGCTGGCTAGGAGCGATGGTGCCGTGGTTGTACATGTTCATATGTGAGATGGTGCCGTGGTTGTACATGTTGTGGTTGTACATGCCGTGGGTTGTACATGGTCCTCGAATAAACAGGGAAACCTTTTGATCTATATATATATATATATATATATATATATATATATATATATATATATATATATATATATATATATATTTGATTAGCTCTATTGCAAACTGTCTTTTATATGCTTAGTTAGTGAATATGCATATAAGATAACTAATTGAGTAGATTTATACTTAACCTCGTCAAGTATTAAATCATATTGAGATAAAGTTGTCACAATCTAGTCTATTACTTGTCCATTGTGGCGAGGAGGGCCTTTAAGGCAACCCGACATCTCGAGAACATTCAAACAATCAATATGAGCTTTATGCTAATTGCTTTATTCGTAATAACGCATATGTTCATATGTGAGATCCTCGAGCTTCGCTCAATTATTCTGTTAATCGCCAAATGGTTGAATCCATATGTATTCTTCTCGCTTGTCTGCTGTGTGGATGTCCTAGTTTTAGGGGAGGTGTCGAAATTTTTATTAAGTTCGCAACCTCCTAGTTCGCTTCTTTTTGCTAGAAGGCTAATAACAAGCCATTTAGGCTAGTTCTTTAAAAGGCTAATAACAAGCCATTTAGGCTAGTTCTTTTAGATGCAAGTATAACAAACTCATTCACTCTAATGTGATTTTATTTGTTCTTCACTTTAGTTCGATCTGAAACTATTTTAACTTGTAAAGAAGATGTCGCCTCTAATCCATCGTCCAAGGACATGATGTGCCCTCAAAAGAAGAATCGAAGCCGCTGCAAGAGGACCAAACAAAAGGCCAACAGATCGATATACCATTATAGAGATCGATCCAAATGATGGGGCCCCTAGAAAGCCAAAAAAGCGGTGAATGCATTTCGAGTATGTGTGGGATAGTAGCCCGAACGGTTCCGATCACGCTATCTTCCCGGAGGTTGGTGACTATTGAGGCTCGCAATGCCTTGCTAACGGAAATTCTTTCATCGCTCAACATTCCGAAGAATCCGCCCCTAGTGCGACGGATGCATCGCTAGCGCAGAAAGGCATGGAAGACCTTCAAGCATACGCCAGAGACTACGCCAAGAAGGATCCGTTCCATACTCAAGTATGGGTTCATTGATGAGGACACGTGGGGGTTTTGTTGGGATGAAGACCACGCATTTAATTCGCATCAGTGAAGCAAACAAGGCCTTGCAAGCAAGGAACACTCACCCCACAGACTCGGAATCACCGCGCTACGCGGGAAGAGAGCGCAATGGGACAGGAGGACGAGGAGGGTATCGCGCCATTTCCATCGATCACAGATCAACGTGCTGAGGCGGCTAAGAGCGAGAGCGAGGTCGATGCCACGTCCTCCGCAACCGCCTCTTTGTAAACCTCATGGACGAGGAAGTCCGCTAACTCGTAATATATAAATCGAACTACCAATTTTACGTAATTAGTCCATGACTTCATAAGTGAAATAACTTGTCCGGATCTTGCAAGTAGCGTTGAGTACACAATCGTGCGATGGCTTTTTTTCCCTGACAGGAGAAAGATGCACCGTCCATAGCCTTGGGAAACAAGGAACACCTCGGTCGCATAAGAGGCAAAGGGTTTTTGTTCCATGGAAAACTGGATTCCCGCAAGACTTCCACATATACCAAATAAGAAGAGAACTAGAGCCGAGCGAGTCAAATCTTATAAAGAATTTGGAGGACAAGTTGAGAGGAGAGTTGAGAGAAGAGTTGAGGGAGAACCGAGAGAAGAATTTCATGAAAGGATAAGAATCCTCGAGGAAAGGCTCACCAATCAAGAAAGAAATATCGCACAAGCCCTGGTAGTATGTCCGCAAGTCAGCCCCAATGCCCATAAGAGCAAAGTGTGCATCCGCTCCTCCAAGTGAACATAGCGGGACTTATCTCAGATGTGACATTAAGGTGGCCACGCTGCAATCTCCAAGTGAGAATTAGCAATGGCACCGCTCCTCCGGCGGCTTGGGGCATGGCGATCCATCCCCAAAGGGGACCATGGTGCACTGTACCATCATAGCGCCGGTTTCACCAAGGTCAATGTGGACGGGTGTTTGATAGTTTCAAAATTGTCGATCTACGTAGCCGCCAAACGACGAGATCGTGAAACTTGGGGATGCCATTGGCACATTCATCCAATGGCCTAGCAAATGACATCTCCTGGTCGCCCTTCGTCATGCAACAACCGCGACGATCCGATTCGCTTATTGTATCGCCGTCGATCATTGGCTACCAAATCGCAATCGTGAGAGCGACTCCACTTGATGTACATAATGTTGACCTCTTTCCGCCCATTCCTCTCCGTGAAGGGTTCATACAAAACAAAGAAAGGCAAGGGCAAAAGAAGAAAGAAGCGGCAAGAACAAGTTGACTATCCATCTGCCGAGTTGGCTAAACAATACAAGCTAGGAGAGCCGTTATTAACGAAAGGCAGCAGAACTTCACTTAGTATACCTTGCCAACAATTGCATAAGTGGTACACCCAAGAAGCTGGAAAGCCGAGCGTGAACGCACAACAAGTATCGCGTTAAGTTCAAGTATGAACATCTATTCAACGACTCACGGGGGCTTCTTCACGGTCGATTTTCCGACTTGTTCCATCTCTACAACCTCGACGCCATCGACGCCAAGACTCATAAGATGTCGGACCTTGTAAGTGTGTGCTATCACGGTCTACATTCGCCTAATAGTGATAAATGTCCTCCAATATATATATAATCCGCTTTGTATATATAGATACATGCAACTTGAAGCGACACGAAGAAACTATCGATCGGTTTCTCGACCCACATATAGTCTCAAAGCAAACAATGGATGATGATATAAACATGGTCGAGAATACGTGATAGAGGCATTGCTAGCACAAAAAGATAAAGAATTCATACTTATACCCCATAACCCAGGGTAAGTGCTACCACATGCTATACTTTGGTCTGTATTGTGCACACAACTCTATTTTGTTCATTGTCCATTGTGATATACTGTGTAGGTATCACCGGTTCTCATTGTAATTGAACCGACCACAAACCGGTTAAGTACCTTGATTCCGGACGTGGCGGAAACCATGACTTGACACCTATCGCAAAATTACTCACCTGTAATCACGCTTCTACGCGTACATGGTCGTGTAAGTTGTTCCGTGTTTATATTGCTATTGGAATGGCTTAGGCTAACCTTTTGCAATCTTGTAGAGCGCTCAAACACGTGAAAGATTGGACTAAACTACAGATGATTTGAACTTTCCTAGATCCGCTATACACAACAATTCTATATCAAACCCCGTAATAGTGACTCTAGAACTAACCGTAGGTTTTATTTGCGATACCAAAGAAGGTCCGGAAATAACCTATGTGGATTTTATGTTTGCTACAACATGCAAACCATCGCCGCTAAAGAAAGTAGCAAGACTACGCTTAAAACTGCGCTGAGTCAGCCGATTTGAGCAACATTAGAGGGAGAGTTTGTTTCTTCCTCGCCACCAAGTAATACATAAAAAAGGCGTTGCTCCACGCAGCCTTATAAGTTCTGAGTTGTACAATTGTCAAATGGTATTCATTAATTCGAAAAATATGTCAAAACTTGCGGTTATTCTTGTTTGTACGATTCATTGTATTGTCACATGATATTATCCTTAATACATATTTGCTCATCTTGAATGCAACAACTTAACAATGTCTTGCTTGTTAGAACTAGATGTTTTTCCTACACCCTCAGCAGAACCTCCATTATTTATGGTTTGTTGTTCGAAATTTCCATCTACTTAGGTATTCTGCATCAATATTTACGAGACACGGCCGATTATAGATGTTGTAATTGAATATCTGCACTTCCTATATGCATTGAGGCAACAGCTTGTCCAATCAGATAGACTTAAAATATAAACATTTGTAGTGCTTTTTTCTCCTTGTTATGATAATGTTGATGGAACTCGACTAATAAATCAACCAAGACCCGCGAGCAAACATGGAGAGGCGGATCAGCACCACGGTCTTCTCCATCGAACCCCGACACACTAGAGTGTGTGATTTGCTTCATGCCATATGAAGTGGCTTTTATGCAGGTCACCGAGTGCCACGCAAGTGCAGTATCCGGACGGCATGCTCTTAGCAGGTCACCGTGCGTACACGGTGGGAGATCGAACATGGTACTTTGGTAAAAATTGTAGATGTACTTGATAGATTACTTTAGGTAGGGTAATTAAAGATTGAACAAATGTGATTGCAAGTCGGGTCTTCCTTGCCCGGAAGGACTTTGGAACACCCGACTTGAATGGAGAAGAGGAGCGGGAGGAAGCCGATGGACAGTGGTACGCGGAAGAAGACAGTCTATCCTGATCGGACAAACTGTTGCCTCAATGCATATAGGAAGTGCAGATATTCAATTACAACATCTATAACTGGTTGTGTCTTATAAATATCGTTGTAGAAATATTGATGGAAATTTCGAACAACACCATAACTAATGGAGGTTCTGCTGGGGGTGAGGGAAAAAAAGGTCATCACAGACGGTTCTTATTTGAAACCGTCTGTGATGAGTTCATATCACAGACGGTTATGATTTGAAACCGTCTGTGATGAGTTCATATCACAGACGGTTCTTATTTCAAACCGTCTGTGATGAATTAATATCACAGACGGTTGTGATTTGAAACCGTCTGTGATATTTAGTTATCACAGACGGTTTCAAATCATAACCGTCTGTGATAGTTTAATTTCACAGACGGTTGTATTAATAAACCGTCTGTGATATATATTTTCTCAGACGGGTAGAGAACCGTCTCTGATGAGCTCCTTCATCACAGACTTATTGTTACTGACGGTTCACAAAACCGTCTCTGATAACGTTTGCGAACCGTCTGTGATGTTGTTTTCTGTAGTAGTGAGACATGCTTTGATTTCTTAAGGAAGAAGGATTACGAAATTATATATAGGGTTTTTTTTATATGAGCTATGACTTTTAAGACTAAGATTTAGTCTAGTGGGACTGTGGGAATATTTAATAATAATGATCATTAATTTACTGGTTTTGTCCTACCATGATCACATATATGTACACTATTGTGGATTTAAGCAAGATTAAAATTAAAGCTCTTCAATGAATAGATTTATTCAGAGACTGGAAAACCATGTTGAAGACAGCCAGATAGTCATGTTGTAATCAAGAATTCAAGTTACGAAAAGGTCATGATGTGAAAGCAGCTCTTCGATAGATAGCTTCAATTCCGTCCGTAACACGCGCATGCAAATTCTTCGTTGTCCACCGAACGCTAGTACAATAAACCGTTGATGATCTAATTAAGAATGTTTGACCTAGCTCGTGCTAAGATTTATCACCATCGTAGACTTGAAACACGTTAAAATGTGACTTAAAACTACTGTGTCTGAGCCTTCGAAGCAAGGTTGTCAAGATCACAATCCTAACAAAGTTAACAAAATTTTTTTTTCTGTTTTGTAGGACTGGGATGGTACGAGCACCCTAAAAACCATAGTTATTTATATCTGGACTATTGTTTTATACAGTACCACAATTATATCATATAAAACTCTATATTCTCATGATGTACGGCACACCATTCTGCGGCCCTGACACACCCTGTTTTCTTGTATAGTCTACTGTAGCAGATTCTTGAAATTTTTTGGCAGGGGTTCTCAGAGCATGCCTATGTTACTGTAAAAATTTCAAATTATAATCAATTTTTTACGATTTTTAAAAATTATGACAGTACTACTGACGCAATTAAAGCAAATTCACTGATTTGTTTGAGCTACTAAATTTGTAAATTCTTTAAAATTTGTTAAAAGGGTCCTGAGAGCGCGTCTGAGCTACCACAAAAAATCGGGTAGTGATCAAGCATGTGTGATTTTTTAATAATTGTGACAGTTCGATTTCCTTTTTATTCCCAAAAAGATTTTTTTTCTATTAGAATCTCTACCTGTATCGGCGATTCCTTACACCGCATCAATGCGTGGGCCATTTGCATACTAGTTATGATTGGGATCAGATTCACGTGGAGTCGTAGTGGAACTGCAACTTTAGCGGTTCCCTTTCGGTCACCAAATCTGGATCTAAGAGTCTACATTTATCCTACACTATTTATGGCACTATTCACTATTGTAGCAGAGACAATATTACAAAGAATCTGAGTCGTTCATCGAGAAAATAGGTGGCCAGAATCGTCTACTATCGTTTAACTTACTGTTGCAGCAGCGATTGCTGACGATCCCGGTCCCTATGATTGTACATAGGATCTGAATAGGAATGGTCTAACAAGATCAATCCAAAGAACCTAACAATATAGCTCATGATCTTGACAACATTGGTTCCAAGTAAGTTGCTACTGCATGGCTGATGACTAGGGCGACTTGATCATCTCAGGAGTCAGGGGAAATACGAAAGTTGCTGGACAACGACAACGAAGCGCCATGTACCGTATGGGAAGAGATCAAATATAGTTGTATAACGGCTGTAATCTTAGCGTTTCTAGATCCATTGGTGGGTCAAAAAAGATAGTCTAGAACTTCTATAGTACTGTAGCAATGTACTGTAGCTGAGCGCTGTTCCACGAATCAAACCGTTAGCAACACTTATCCAACGATGCTAACAGAGGATAACTATTTAAATTACAGTCCCTTGTAACTATACAGAAACTCTATCTGTACCATGCCTAAACCAAAAGGAGGCGGTGAACACTGTAGTACCGGCCAACGCGACCGTGCATGCCTGTACGTCTATCACTGTAGCATGACGTGTATACCCCAGTAACAGTGATAATGCGGTACGATGTGACCGTGCGCCAGCATGCATGTTCACATCCGTATAAATTCATGGCAGCACGTACCTACGCAGTGCACTTACCCTCCCCAATATAGTAACTACTGTCAACACTACACCCCTAGCTAAGATCTACACCAAAATAAAGATTTCAATTCAAGGTAATTGAACAGCAGCAATAAGGAGCAGCACTATGTGACGGACCGCTTTTTTCATGATGCGTACAAATACCTTCATAGCTATCTAGAATTTTAGCTGTAGATAACCAAGTGTACATTGCCTGATATAAAAGCAAATGCAAATATTTGATAGATAAATTAAAGGCCTAATAGCCAGAATTTTACAAAAGGTGCGACTGGCATCAATACATTACAAAAGAAACACAGAAAAGTCTGAGCAACTAGATCGAGGCTTTCAGAACCAGACGGTATCGCCATCGACGCTCTCCAAGTAGTCGTCGTCTTCTTAAAAGTCTAGGGGGTAGGAGGTAAGGGTGAATACACAACCGTACTCAACAAACCACACAGAAGTTCTGAATATTACATGCACAGAGTTTTAAGGGATTGGCACTAGTTTAAACATTTAGTGGATGCATGAGCTAGAATCTATTTTATTATATATTACATTTGAAACACAAACCATCAACAGCAATCATCAACAACACCACTGAGTTATTAACAAAATCCAGTAAAACTACTTAAGCTCAGTTACAGGAATCACCCTAAATTAACCTAGCTTCATTGACTGGAAGCACGGCGTATTCGAATACCATATGGTTCACTCTGCAGAGCTACTCAACTTTACTTGTAAGTTCAACCTTCATTAGTTATGGTTTTGGTGTTAATGACAAATCTAATATTGAGATTATCCATTAATGTGATTTTATTATTAATGACTAATCTTATATCGAGACTAACTTGTTTATTTAGAATATCCTTGATTAGTCTCATCGCATTGAAAAATGGAAAAACCAAGGTATGTATGCGTATTCATTCTAGTATCAGTGGCATACTTTGGAGTCAAGTTAAAGTATGAATGTCCCCATTATATTAACCACAAACGTGCATCATGTTTCACAATCCATATATTACATGGATGCACACACTTAGGGGGAGTTCGTAGTTTAACTTGAAAGTCTCTTTGTATTGATCTATTCTTTATTGACACATATAAGGATCAAAACAAAGGAACTAAATCCTTGAGTGTATATTTAAATTGCCTAATTATAGTATACTCATGGTAATATAGGATATACTCCAACGTGATCAAATTGAATATGTGCATATTATATCCAAGTCAATAATACTTATGCACATATACATGTGGGGTGTATTCTATAGTCGATGACTTAGAGTAATGATCATTTCTATATAGTTTACACATAATGGATCATTACCTCTCATCAACATGAGTATATGAAAACTTGTGTAGTTAATATATACTCGTATCAATTTAAATGATAATTTAAATTGAGTTCATTTGTCTTATTAATCATTAAAGAACACTTCATCATGTGTTGATGGTGTTCCGTGATTAATTGAGGACAAATAAATAAGTTCTTAAGTATAATAAAGCATGAGTTGCATTATTGTACTTAAGACTCATATAAATCATTCAAATTAATTTAGGTTGTGCTCAATTGATCTAAAGGCATCCATTATGTGTTAATGGAGTGCAAGAGATAATTGAGACAACCATGCATCTTGGACTAACTATTTTATGAGTTGTGATTGAGTTAGGTTAAGTACAAGGATGAATGAAAACGGGACAAGGACGGCATCATGAAGTGATGGGCGTCAAGAGTAGATCCCGAAGATAAAAAGAAGAGTTGAGTGATGATCCTGGGGGAGTATAAGTGAAGATCATAAAGACCCCAAAGGGGATTGCTTGCGTGCGGCGGTAAAGGTATAACTAGATAGGCTAAGGACTTTGTAGTCTTTGAGTCTAGTTTTTATCGCCGTACTATTAAGAGGGGTTGTCTCCTAGTTTGAACTTCATCATGTGTTGGTGATCTCAATCCGTGTTCACTCGAGCTCAAATCTTTTGGATTTGGTTTTTGCATAAGGGTTAACCATTTGGCATGTGTTGCGAATGTGTTAAGCTTATGCTTGGTTGTTTTGCATTTGCATGTGTTGCAAATAGGATAAGCAATATGCGTTGACTTTTGCATGAAGTTCACTTTTGCATGTGTTGCAATTGTTGAAGCTTCATATTTTGTTTTCATTTACAAAACAATCTTCTTAAAACATGTGGTTGCTTGGAGCTAAGTTTTGCATGTGTTGCAAAAGGAGAGAGCTCAAGTATGATTTGGTGTTTGTGTGGTTGTATGGAGTTAGAGGCTTGCATGTGTTGCAAGCAGAGAGCTCATACGGTTGGTTTTGGTTTTAGTGTGTAAGTTTGATTTTGTGGTTTCATGGAACTAGAGAATTGCATGTGTTGCAATTAGAGAGTTCATGCATCTTGATTTGATGTTGCTTGGAGCTAGAATTTTGCATGTGTTGCAAAGAGTAGTGCTCAAGCATGAAATAAGTTTATTGTGTTATTTGCAAGTTCGTTGTGCGAATAAACTGAGTACTATGAGTCCGAAATTCCGAGAGCATGTGAGTAGGGCTTGCAACGGGTGTTGGCAAGTTGTCTGGGTCTCGTGTTGACCTTCACATGGCTAGGGGAATTAATCTCATAGACTCGAGTTTGATTTGCTTAATACGTTTTGCAAATAGTTCTTGAGTTGATTGCGAATTGTGTTTTTGCAATTTGGTTGAAATTCTTTGAGCATAAGCTAAGTTGGTGCAAATGTGTTTTGCACGTGTGTATGATCATGTGTTGATCATCTATTGGCTCAAAGAATAAAGTTGGATTTTGGAGAAATGATTTTGGAGTTGAAATCGGATTTTTCCAGGGGAGGCAAAGACTACCGCTGAAAGGGCGTGTAGTATCAAGTAAATGCGGTACTACCACAGTTTGCCACCAGTAGCTTTTTAGCGAAAGGTCTTTTTCTGTTGTTGTGCGATTTTGTGCCTGGCGGTACTACCGGCCCCTTGGGGCGGTATTACTCAAAAGCGGTACTACTCGCCTCAGAGGGCGGTAGTACCGAGTAGTCTGTGCATCGGCTAGTTTTATAGCCGTTGCTACAGTAGCGCGGTACTACCGGCCCTTAGAAGGCGGTAGTACCGTCCAAGTCGGTTTTTACCCGTTTTTAGCCCCCAACGGCTAGTTTTCTTTGGTGGGGTATAAATAGATCCCTTTGGGGGCTTGGGCAGGTGGTTGCTGGTGTGTGGGAGTTATTTGCATGTGTTGCTCTTCTCCTTTTGCCTCTTGAGCTAAAGAGTGAGACAAACTGCATGTATTGCAATTAGGAAGTGGATTGAGTGACCCCTTGTGCATGTGTTGCACTTGAGGGAGTCCTTGTGCATGTGTTGCACTTGGTGATCACCGGGAGCACATTCGTTGTGCTCGGTGAAGTTCAAGCGGAGGAGCGGCTTGTTACTCTTGGAGGTTGCCGACTTCTAGACGGCGTAGGCGTCGTGCGCGGGTGCTCTCAAGGTGTGAGAAGCCCCGGCGAAGTTTGTGAAGGTTCGGGTTGAGCCTACGGGAAAGCGTGAAAAACCACAACTAGTGGAAAGAGGCGGGTGCTCGAGCGGGAGCCGGTCCAAGTGGTTGGGCTTGCCTCAACGTGGACTAGGGGAGACCGGCAAGTCTCCGAACACCACGGAAAAATATCGTTTGTCCCTTGTCTCTTTTATATTCGAGCATTTATATTATTGTATATTTATCAATTGCTTGGATGTATTAGAATTGCTTAGCATTAATTAATTGTTCAATTTAGCAATTCTAGTGTAGAGACATAATTTAGTTAGTGCACTTAGTGAGCCTAGTTGATTTAGGCTTTAATTGTTAAAACCTATTTATCGCTTCCGCATATATCTTTGATTATGTTTTGACTTAGGGGTGTATTAGAGCGAATTGTTTAGTGAGCGATCGAATTTTGTAAAACGCCTATTCACCTCCCTCTAGGCGCATCCTCGACCCTATATTTACCCACAAGATATCTACGGTCATTAGTGCCACGCGATTGGCATGCAACTTTTATGCATGCGGCCCGACCGAAATTAACATAACCTTTCATTGAATTTTCCCTCTTTAGCCCCTACCCAGTAGGTTACATGGATCCTCAGCCTCCAGGACCCACTGGCCAAGGCGAGTGGCGCGATCTGGCCAGCTGAGAATACCTACCGTTATGAGAACCGACAAATGGCCGCACCATTCCGTTCCACCCCCAAACACTCACGATCCATTCCCCCAACTGAGAATGGTAATCCACCTGCAGGTATTCCAAGGGGAAAAACAATATATCGGGCTATGTTAGATCGGGTCAACAAAGCTAACCAGCCCAACTTGTGGTTGAGAGAGGACTGAAGTTATTTACTTTGCCCAAGGGGTTGATCCTAAGTCAAGACACATTTCAATATACATAACAACACCCACCACTGCACCCATCACCGCACCACACCTAGGCTTGTCATCGGTTGGGGGTTGGGCCAAGATCCACCTTCCGTGGTCCGCCCAACATTGTCCCCAATCGTAGCAGGTTTTAAAAATGCACCCCGAGTTAAGACTCGGGGGTTTTGAGCAACAATTGAAAAGTAATGATTATTATCATAGCTAACCTACGGTGGTTCATTAATGATAACATAGGGTTAACAATTGAATATGGCATAATCAACATGGTTTTAGCAAGGGGGTGGGTTTTAACTAGTCAAATCTTTCCAAATTAGCACCTTTTTAAATTTCTACTCTATTTATAGACAAATGCAATAACTACATATATACAGTAATTATACGGAATAATGGGATCAACATGTTCAAGGAGTGTGGCTTGCGTTGAGAAGTCGAAGGCTCTCCTAGACGGATGTCGACGTAGTCGTGGTCGGTCCCGAACAGCTCCTGCTCCTGCGGCGGCTCCTCATACAGCTCTTCCTCCGAGTAGTGCTCAGGGGTTGCTCAAGTCGAATCTAGCGGAAAAGCAAATCCAAAGAAATAAACAAATAAAACATCCAAAGAAAGAAAGCGAAAGAGGAACCAGGAGAAAATGGCTCAAACAGATTCTGTGGGTATTTTAGGAATTTTCTCGACTTGATATGGTGAAACGGAGATATTTTTTGACTCAATGGCTCGAACGGTAAAGAATATGTATTTTTGGCTATTTTTGTATTTTTGGGAATTTTTGGGATTTTTCGAATTTATATTGAATTTTTGGATTTTTAAATAAATTAAAAACCCGAAAATTAAAATAAAATTGAAAAGGATTTCGCTTGGGCGCATGGAAGTCAAGCCTACTAAACACCTTTATGCCCAAGGCCTCATCTTGCGGCCACAAGACAGTCCACTGGCGTGGTCGGGCCTACCGACACAAAGTAGAGGGCTCAGCTGGGCCTAAGCGCGGAGAGGTCAAGCGAGGCGGGCCGGCCTGACAATGAAGGGAGAGGGTCGACACGCAATGAGAGGGGAAGAAGGGCTCGTCATGCGCGAAAAGAGAACACGAGCGGCCGAATGGAGTGGAGGAGAAGCGGTTCTCCTCGGTGAGGTTAGGCGGAAGAAAATGAGGGGAGGGGGCGGCTATTTATAGCGCGGTGAGGCAAGGGAGCGAGGACGGCGGTGGGTGAGAGAATCGCAGGCCGACAAATGAGGCGGAGCGATCTTGCAAAGGCGAGTGGCGAGCGGGTGTGCGACGAGACGAGGCATGGCACGGGCATCCCGCGAGGACGACGGGCGGGAAGCGGTTGGCGTTGAAAATCATCGCCAGGAAGACGACGGTCCGGCGAGCTGCGTAGCACCAGTCGGACCGAGCGAACGGTGAACGGACCGGTTGGTCAAGGGTGTGGGCGTAATGGCCGGGCCGAGGCGACGCAGCCATGGCAGAGATAGTTGGACAGCTAGTGACGCGGGCCGAGCGGCGAGGCAAGGCAGGCCAAGGGGAGGGGAAGGTGGGCCGGGGTGAGGCCCAGCGGAGGGGCAGAGGCGGAACAGGCCGAGGGCGTGAGCCACAGACAAAAACAAAAAGCCAGGAAAGGAAAGCGGCTTTTCGCGAGAGGTTTCCAAATACGGAAAAATCTCAATTAAAACCGAAATAAAATCGAATAAAATCCGAAAAATTCAAATTAAATCCAATAAATTCAGTTTTAATTTTTGAGGGGTGTTTCAACCTACCCCACTTAAAATAAATCTCGTCCCCAAGATTTACTCCTCCTGGGGAAATAGGTTGGGAAAATTCTGCTGCAACTCCGATTTCTTTTCCCAAGTGGTTTCTTCCAGAGTATGATTTTTTCACAGAACTCGGTAGACTCTAATATTCCGATTCTTGAGTTCTCTTTCAATTGTCTCGACAATTCTGACTAGCTTTTCCTGATAAGTCAAATCATCTTGCAGATTGATCCCTTTCAAGACTACCTCGTCTGTCAGTCGTCGAAGGCACTTCCTTAGTTGCGACACATGGAACACATTATGCATTCGGAATAGCTGAGGGCTTAACTGCAACTTGTAGGCCACTTCTCCTACTCTACTCAGGATCTGATACAGACCAACATATCTGGGTGCCAACTTTCCTTTTATCTGAAATCTGTGTACTGGCTTGAATGGTGTCACCTTTAGGTATGCGAAATCTCCAACTTGGAAATTGATGTCCTTTCGCCTGTTGTCTGCATAGTTCTTTTGTCCATCTTGCGTGGCCTTTAGGTTTTCTCTGATAATTCTCACATGGGCTTCTGCGTCGTGGGTGAGTTGTGGTCCAAAAAGCTATCTCTCTCCTACTTCGGTCCAATTTAGAGGAGTTCTGTATTTCCTTCCATAGAGAGCTTCAAAAGGGGACATTCCCAAACTGGCCTGGTAGATATTGTTGTAAGAGAATTCTGCAAAGGGTAGGCAGAGGGACCAAGCGGTTCCATAGGATAGGGCACAGACTCTCAACATGTCTTCTAGTATCTGATTGACTCTTTCTGTCTGTCTATCTGTCTGCGGGTGATAGGCTGTACTGAATGTTAGGTTCATTCCCATGGCCTCATGCAAACTTCCCCAAAATTTGGATGTGAATTGAGCTCCTCGATCTGACACAATCTTTTTAGGGATTCCATGCAGTCTCACTATCTGGGTTAGGTACAACTCTGTTAGCTTGTCTTTGCCATACGTTTACTTGATTGGTATGAAGTGAGCTACCTTGGTTAATCTATCAATTATCACCCAAATAGCATCATATCCTTGCTGGGTCTTGGGCATTCTTGTGATGAAGTCTATTCCAATTTCATCACATTTCCAATTTGGGATTGGATGCGGCTGCAATAATCCGGTGGTCTTTTAGTGATCAATCTTAACCTTCCGACACACATCACAACATAAGACATGCTCGGCAATTTCCTTCTTCATGCTTATCCACCAATATTCCTTCTTCAGATCTTGGTACATCTTAGTACTCCTAGGGTGCATCGAGAGTTGGGATGAGTGAGTTTCTGTCAAAATCAATCCTCTTATATCCTTATTATTAGGGACACATATGCGATTGCGGAACCGTAATATGCCTCATCTGTCTTCCGAGAAATCTAAGGGGCTGACTTCTTCCATTTCTTTTCTGAGCTGTTGAATCTCCTCATCTTCTTACTATGCTGTCTTAATCTGGTCTAGTAGGTTGGGTTGAATCTCAAGGGCATGTACAAATCCTGCTTCGACTATCTGTAGATTCAGACGTCTCATGTCTACCTGCAGCTGTGGCGGAATCTCTGTTATCTGAGCTATGTGATGACAGGCTTTTCTGCTTAAGGCCGACGTTGGCTACCACGTTAGCCTTTCCTGGGTGGTACTGAATATCCAAGTCATAGTCATTAATTAATTCCAATCACCTTCTCTGTCGAATGTTTAGATTTGGTTGAGTGAACACATAATTCAAACTTTTATGATCTGAGAATACTTCACATCGATTTCCCAATAGATAATGTCTCCAAATTTTTAACGCATGTATCATTGACGCTAACTCCAAATCGCTAACTCCATAATCTATACGCAAAAGATAACTCTAAATCAAATAAAATCCAAATAAATTCAAATAAAATACCAAACTAGCACTAATGTAAAGTTTGTTATTTTAGATGAATTTAGAAAGAAAAACAGAGCCAAACAGAGTTCAAACGGGTGAGAACGGATTCCTGGAAGTTTAAAAACGAGAAAAGGGGGAAAAAGAAATGGTACTGTAGCATCTAGCTGGGTACTGTTCATCCAAGAGCTTCTCTTGCAGAATCCGACAAAACGGGGACGAAATAACTTAGGAGGAGAGGCAAAATAGGTTGCTCACGACGAGAGGCACCCGATACTCCCTTTTATAGGGCGGGAGGAGAACCGAGGAAGGAGAAATCTCGGTGAGAACGGCGGCTGAAAGAAAGGGAAGAACAAGATTTTTGCTCGGATTTTGGGGGATTAAAGGCCATGAATGGCAAGAGGAGATTGCGAGGAATCCGGATATGATTTTTTTCGAATTTTTGATGCTCAAATCATGGAGAAATTGAAGTTCAAAATTTTGATTTCATGGAGGAGAGAGAGGAGCGTGTTTACTGGCTTCTTGAACCAAGCTTGAAGGAGGACCTGACAGTGGGCTTTATTTTCGGATTTTTTTCGAGTTAGGAGAAAAGCGCAATGATAAAAATAGATAAAAAACTCTAAAAATCCTGAAAAAATTCTAAAAAATACTTTAGAATATTTGGAACTCAATAAAATTATTTTAGGAATTTTTTAAATTTTAAATTTTACGCAGAAATTCTTTTTATTAAAACTAAAATTACAACAAAAAGACTTTATAAAATCAACAAGATTCCAAATAAATTTCAGATTAAATAAATTAAATGAAGAAGCAAAATTTTGGATGTCACATATCATGAAAGCCGCGTCTTCTGGGGGAAGCTCTTAGTCATAGTTAGACTTGACTAGGCTCCCAAAATTTTCTTGCTCCTTCGCTGTATAAGAGGTAGCAACATTAGATGATTAGCATCCAGACAGGCGAAATGGTATTAGCAAGATATAGCAGCAGAGCAGGGTTCACAATATCATCGATAATTGAGCAAATATTGTGATTATCGACCGTATTGAGCCGGTTTGATATTTAAAATCAGTCGGTAAATTGGTCAAATTCAAATTAAAAAAAAATTGTAACATTTATAAAAAGCATTAAAATATTTGAAATTTTTTTGTGAGGTCTTGAGATGATTCTAACAGTGCTGTAAAATTTTTAGATGATTATAAAATCTATATATTTTTTAAAATTCTGACAGCGCTACTATCTTTGTATATGCTCTTCAATTTTTGATTTTTTTAGGGGCATTAAATGAAGTATAATATTTTTTTTAAAATTTTTGTATGAGGTATTGATGCAATTTTAATGATTTTGTAAAATTTTTAGATAATGACAGGACCCATATATTTTAAGAAATTCTGACAGTGTTGTTGTCTTTGTATATGCTCTTTTGTTTTTTATTTTCTAGGGACACTAAATAAAGTCTAATATTTCTAAAAATTTTAATAAATGATCCTTGGGCACTTTTTATGTTATCATTAAAATTTAAGAGCATGATCAAGCTTGTAATTTTTATAAAAATATGACAGTATCTTTGTTCTTTTTCATTAATTATTGTTTTTATTTTACAAAAGTACTAAATAAATTCAAAAATTATTGAAATTTCTCTGAGATGTTTTATATATTAATTGGTATTTATTCTGATTTTCTACAATTGTTCTCAATTTTCCTTGATGTTGTTTCAATTTTCATTGTGTGCGCTAAAAATCAAATAAAATATCTCGAAAATCGAATAAAGTCGGTCAAAAATCGACGAAAATCAATAAAATCGGTCAGTTTTTGATTTTTTTTTTTGTCATTGTTTGACCAATGAGTTTAAAATTTTTGACATCGAACTTCTTCAGTTCCTACAGATTTTCAATCGATTTTTGCCATTTTTGAAAATTAAAAAATCGTTTGAAAATCGAAAATTTCAACACTGCAAACCCCGCAGCAGTGTCAAGTGGGAGAAGGAATTAAGGGGAGAAACGGTGGAGGATGGACTCCACGGGAGCTAGCAGGCATGGGCTTGTCATGTGGCGCCGGCCAGTTCACGGAGTCACGGTCACGGTGCGGCAAAGCCTGCGTCCGAGGCGCATTTATACGGGCATGCGTTGCAGATGATCGATGCAGGGATCGAGCTCGACGGACAATCCATGGATCCTTGCCATAACCATCACTTCCATCTCTCCGACATGCTGTGAATTCTCGGTATTTTTTAATAAGAAGTTTTTGAATCTTTGCCATAAAAAGTATTTTTACCTACTTTTAAAAGTTTGTTAATCGAAACTTTTCAAACCGAGAGTTTCTTGATTTAAACCTTTCGAACACAAAGTTTTTAATCCAAACTTTTGAATAAAAGTTTTTAAATCGAAAGTTTTCAAACTAAAAGTTTTTGAATTGAAACGTTTCTATTAGAGAATTTTCGATTTATATTTTTTTAAGTCGAAACTTTTCGAGTTGAAACTTTCAATTTGAATTTTTTTGAGTTGAAAGTTTCTAATATAAAAATTTTAATTTAAAATTTTTGAGTTAAAATTTCCTATTAAAAATTTTCAAAATTAAAATTTTTAATTTTAAAATTTTATGTTAAAGAGAAAGAAGAGGATGTGAAAAGTGTGTAGGAAAGGAAAAAAAAAAGAGCCGAACGGAGAAGACAGTGTATGCCATCCTAGTAGGACCCATCAATTTTACGTGGTACAGATGTACAGTACTACTGGCCTAGCGCTAGGGATGGTAATGGGGACTCGTTCCCCGATCTCCGGCGGGGAATTCCTCTATTAGGGAACGGGTATGGGAAGAAATCATCTCATGAGGGATGGAAGCAGGAAAATTATTCTGTCGAGGATGGCGGGGCAGACGGGAATTTTTTCTCATGGGACCAGTTGAGGATCCAAATTTAGTTTAGTCAATTTAGTTATTAGATTGCAAACATATTCTCTAGCCCATTATATTCACATTTTCATAAATAGGACGACATAATCTTCAATGAATGCATGCAATCTTTTTTTTCTTGTCTATTGTTATGATTTTAGAGTTAAAATAGCTATAAGAGCTCTTCTCTTGTGTGAAATTTTCGCGGGGATGAGTTCTCGACGGGACCCCGATACCCGAATGGGGATGGGGATGGAGGGATTTTCTCTACCTAGCGCAGTGTAGCGAGTCAGCGACTACATGAGAAGCCTCTAGTGAAGGCTTAGAAGCATTTAGAAACGTAGTACATGCCGGGACATGTATCGTTCAAGCATTTAGTATGCATAGTACTCACTCCTGTTTAAACAAACTCATGGTTTGATATATATACAGAGAGAGAGAGAGTCAAAGTTTTGAACTCTAACCATCTGTATCTTTTAAATATTTAGATTGGATATATAAAAATCATATATGTAGATTTATCTTAAAATATACTTTTATGATACTAAAATTTAATTGGATTTTTAAAATATATTATAATAAAAATTAGCGATCAAATTTAAGTTTTAAGAACATGTTGATATTTAAAATGATAACTATTTGTGATCGGAGGAAGTATTCAAGCCGACCCAACTCGTGGATTAGGCTAGACTAGGCTACACCAACTAACCCTAGTAAGAAAATTAGGACTAAATTGCACATGTTCAATAACCTGCGATCTATAGATGTAACGGTGTTAGAGTTTTATGGTTGTTCAAACGGATAACAAAACTTGATTAAGTGGTTCATTGCAGGTCAAAGGGCTTGATTGGAGAAGTTGTGGTTTTTTTAAAAAGCTGTTTTTTGATTTTCTGAGCTGAAAAGTGGTTTTAGCTTTTTATAAGAGACCGTTTAATAAATAGCTAATTTCCCTCAGCAATAAGCTGTAAAAACAGGTCCAGCCTAGCTTTCAGTTTTTGGTCTTTGTTAGTTATATATAATTTTTGGTTTATGTCAAAAGTCGTTTAAAAGCTAAGTTGGTTAGGAGGACGTACTGGTTTTTTAGAAACTAAAACTAAATTTAAACCCCCATAAAGAGGGCCAAAAACTCGAAAATGTAAATTTACGACTGCAATACAGCGGTTGCCACAGGCCGTAGGATCTAGAATTTTTAAAAAAACAATTTTACAAAAATAATACTCCAAAAATACAAAAATACACTTAATATATCTAGTGTGCATGACTCAATCTATGAACATATGCACAAACTCGTTTGAGTCCATCTGATCTAAAATCGACGGCTAAAATCACACGTGGAAGCTTCCCCATCTCACTTACTTTGGGTAAATTGCAAAATGATGTAAATGGGAAGTGGGGAGCTCCCACGTGTGATATGGACCATCGATTTCGGATCGAATGGATGAGAGCTAGTTTGTGCGTATGTTTATACATTAGGTAATGTGCACCCGATAATTGCTTACTGCTTTACCCTTAGTTAGGAAAAATATCCCTCCATTTTGTATAATTTCATCGCTGACACGTGTTCCCAACTGTCAATCAGCCAAGCACGCCCTACGATAACTTCACCCGCAAGGCTTGATTTGGGTCCATTCTGAGATTTAAGAGATTAAAATGTTTTAAAGGCCTCAGATTAGACTCAAATTATAACTTGAAAACGTGAAATCTCCACATGTAAGATAGTTATAGCAATATTTTTCGAAACAAGTCATGAGAGTCACTAATACCGAATTCTATCGAAATTCAGGATACTATTAAAGGATTTGTTGATTATGTTTCAGAGTTATATTCGGAGATTTACCTCTTTCTGATCTGAATTTTGGTATAATTTCCTCATTCCTAAGGTCTTGAAGCTAATATCATACAACAATATAGACCAATATATCCGCTTAATGTGAGTTTCAAAATTTTTACTAAGGTAGCTACAAGCAGATTGGCAATGGTTGCTAACAATGTAGTTAGCCTATTACGCGGCGACACAGACAGCTTTCATGCGGGGACGGAATATCTTAGAAGGGGTCGTCATTCTGCATAAAACAATTCATGAGATGCATAGGAAAAAGTTGAGTAGGGTGATCCTTAAAATTGATTTTGAAAAAGCTTATGATAAAGTGAAATGGCCCTTTCTGTTTCAGACGTTACGGATGAAAGGATTCTCAGCCAAGTGGATTTCTTGGATTAAGTCTTTCATTTCGGGAGGTAGTGTGGCGGTCAATGTTAACGATGAAGTAGGGCCCTTTTTCCAAACAAAAAAAGGGCTGCGTCAAGGTGATCCTTTATCACCATTATTGTTTAATATTGTCGCCGATATGTTGGCAGTACTGGTTAGACGTGCTAAAGACTTGGGGTTAATTGGTGGAGTAGTACCTCACTTAGTGGATGGGGGTTTATCTATTCTATAATATGCAGATGATACAATATTATTTATGGAACATGACCTGGATAAGGCTTGCAATATGAAGTTATTGCTTTATGCGTTCGAGCAAATATCGAGTCTTAAAATAAACTTCCATAAGAGCGAGTTATTCTGTTTGGGTGATGCTCAAGATTCGTTAGATCTGTATTTGGGTTTGTTTGGCTGCAAGCAAGAGGAGTTTCCTATGCAGTATTTAGGCATTCCTATTCATTATAAAACATTGCGAAATTCAGATTGGAAAAAAGTAGAAGAGCGTTTCGAAAAGAAACTAAGTAGTTGGAAGGGAAAACATCTTTCAGTAGGAGGCCGTTTAACACTTCTCAATTCAGTGCTCAGTAGTCTTCCTATGTATATGATGTCATTTTTTCAGATCCCTTCAGGTGTTCTAAATAAACTGGACTATTTCCGATCTCGTTTCTTTTGGCAAGGAGATGCAGGTAAACGAAAATATCGTCTTGTTAAATGGAATGTTCTATGTCAACCTAAAGATCAAGGGGGACTTGGGATCCTGGATTTAAAAGTAAAGAACATTGCGCTTTTGAGTAAGTGGTTATTCAAGCTTTTAACAACAGACGGAACTTGGCAACAACTACTTAGAAATAAGTACCTTTTGTCTAAATCCTTGGTCCAAGTAGAATGGAAACCAGGAGATTCGCATTTTTGGTCCAATTTGATGAAGATAAAACGAGACTTTTTTCGTTTTGGTTCGTTTAAAATCAATAATGGATCATAGGTGAGGTTCTGGGAGGATTCATGGATTGGAAATAGGCCTTTAAAGGATCAGTATCCTGGGTTATATAGTGTCACAAGGAAAAAGTATATATCTATTGCTGAAGTTTTTATTTCTCATCACCCTAATATTTCGTGGCGACGGTCATTGATTGGGTCCAAGTTGGTGGCGTGGAATGATTTGCTTTCACGTATCGCTAACGTACATCTTTCGCAGGAGGATGATGAATTCCATTGGCATTTGTGTCAATCTGGGCAATTTTCTGTGCAGTCTCATTATTTGGCTTTGATTAAATGTGATGTTCCGAATTTAAATAAGCGTTTATGGAAGTTGAGAGCCCCCCTCAAAATCAAAGTGTTTTTGTGGTATCTTAGACGTGGAGTTATTCTGACTAAGGATAATCTGGCCAAACGTAATTGGCAGGGCAGTAAAACATGTTGCTTTTGTCACTAAAGCGAGACAATTAGGCATTTGTTTTTACATGTCGTTTTCTTGCTGGATGGTGCGGGGTGTTTTGTACCGGCTTATGGTGTTGTTCCACCTTTTAGTGTTTCTAATATGTTTGGAGGTTGGCTATGTGGTTTTGAGAAGGGTATTAAAATATTGTGTTACTGTTAGTTAGAGTAGGATGTGTCCAATTAATTATCTGCAAGATAGCCATACACATCTTGCAACTTCTTTTGAAATGCTCAATTTGGATTCATACTCAAAGTCAGGAGACTAAGTGCCTGTTTGGTAGAGTTTCAGATTCGAGCTTCATCTGAGATCTGAAACTTTAGGTTAAAATAAAGTGAATTAAGTCTATATTTTTGGTCCAAAATATAAACAACATGATTCATCTAAACATTCTTAATGTACTCACAACTCCAGCTTCACGGATCTGGTGGAGTTAGGAATACTCAGCTCTACTAGATCCACCAATCTAATGGAATTGGAGCTCTACCAAATACACCCTAAAATGCAATCCTAAAATATATTTAAAGGCCTAAAATTGAACTTAATCCAAATTAAAGTTTTTTTAATGACAACCAAATTAGAGGTAGAAAAAACCATTTTCGTCACGATAATTGACTCAGTAATGTCGAATTAGTAATACGGACATGCTACTATATATGCATGCACATTCAATTTGTTTGTGCTAGTTGTTATTTAATTATATCATTAATTAGTAAAAATGGAAAATTTAGTATAATTGATAAGGCCATAGTACAAATATTATGCAGTTAATAGTATTGGTAAAGTGGAAAAGCTTTTGGTGCGTATGTAGCATTGATAAAGTGGAAAAATAATTTTGGACATATGTAAAAAAATTAGTATAGTATGATAGCGAGAGACTATTATTGAAGTTTCAATGTGTTTTTGTCGATGGAATAATGTTAATTATTTGTATATGAGTTAGTAGTTAATAATTAGAATTGGACACTTTAAAAACAATTATGTGTATTTATGTAAATTAGTTAGGGATGTATTACACATAATAATTTTAATCAGTAAAGTTGAATGGCACGATACCGGTCATAGTAGACTAGTACATGACAGAAAATGTCGGTTAATTTAATGGTTAATAATTAGAAATTAAAATATGTAATATCTGAACCAAAATTATTATGGTAAACTACGTCGGGCCCACATGCACGTGAGTAGAAAAATGTTACGGGTATATGGAACGGTTGAATAATACATTTCGGGAGGCTACGTCCGAGCCGTCCGTTTGAACCCCAAAGCGCTAGCAGCCGTTCCCTAGGCACAAATGAAGTGTTCTTCACACTCTGACCCGTCTATTTACGAAAAATTACAGAAAATTTTTCCCAAGAAAAATCTAAGTAAATTTAAAAAGAATACTTGCATACTCCTTCCATTCGTTTTTATTTAACCTTTTTTATTGTTACATTCTGTGAGACTAACTTTGGCCGTTACATTTTGTAGCTTTGCATTAAGATAGACTAATAAAATTATAATATTATGAAAGTATTTTAAACAAAACATCTAATAATATAATTTTTATGTAACCAATCTAGATAGTTTTAAAACTATTGTTGAACAAACTTTAGAAAGTTTGAGAATGCTTGGTGCCTGATTGGTCGAGGGGATTTGAATTTGAATCCTTAGGAATGGGATTTTAATGAAGTACACTCGTGCCGACTTGGTGTGCTGGTGCATTTTACAACTCTACGGCGGAAACAGTAAATTATACCACTGAGATATCATCAAACAAATTGTTGTAGGGATATGGTCCAACTCATCTCTATAATAATAGGAAACTCACAATTGTATCCTTAAATAATTTTTTTCATGGATCTTATTATGATTTTTTTGCCTGAAGTGCATAGATAGTCCTGACTGGTGGGATGATGTAACATTTTTTAAAAGCAGCTATTTGCAAAGTGATCATCCATGAGGCGGAAGCATATTCACCCAGACCCTATAGTCCAAGGTTTCAAATTTCGGTTTCAGATCGCACTTTGGAGGTGACCGAAATCCAAAATCCTGGCGAGATCTCGGAATTTTGGATGAAAGTACATCATAGATGGTTTTAACCTAAAAGCGTCTGTGATAAATCATTATAGACAGTTTTTGACTCTCGTTGAAAGACCATGTGGAGGTCTATCCATGTGTGCGATGAGTAATTGACTATATTTGAGTTTTTGGTGCTCAAGGTTGAGTTTGATTTGAGCTTGTTTTGGTCATGAACAATTTGAGTTGTTGTGAGGAGACCATGACCAGTGGTTGGACCTCGAGTGGTCGGGACTTTGGCTCGTCGTAGACCAGTGGTCGAACCTTGAGTGGTCTGGACTTTGGCTGGTCGAAGACCAATGGTCCGACCTCTAGTGATCGGGACTTTGATTGGTCGAAAGCCAATGGTTGGACCTTGAGTGGTCAGGATTTTGGCTAGTCATAGACCAGTGATCAGACCTCGAGTGGTCGGAACTTTGGTTGATTGTAGACCAGTGGTTAGGGTCTTGACAGTTCGGGGTAGTAAGTGGTCTTGACCATTAAGAAAGTAGTTGTGACATCTAAGGAAGTGGTCAGAACCTTTGTAAGAATGGTCTGGCTATTTGTGGTCATAGACCAAGGTGACCATGGACCATTTGATCCAAGGTGAGATTTTTTATGATTGACCAGTCAATGATAGTTGTCTGGTTTCTTGTGCATGTTGTTATGATGTTTATTCTTTACTATTGTGAACAATGCTACGTGATGATTTGCTTGTCTGTGTTGGTTGCAGAACTTCAGTGTTAGATCATGGTAAGGCAAAGGAGACTAAGACTAGACTAACAGAGCTAAGATCTCAAAACGGTTATAGGATGCCAGAAGATAATTAAGGCCAGAAAGTGGTTGCAAGTCGGGAAAGACAAGGAATGGGAGTGGGAGCGGGAGCTTTGGTGATGAATATAGCGAGCAACGATATAGACCGGGACTAGGTTAGGAAGGAGTTGATGTCCTGAACAGTCATGGAAGTTGGCGTCGTCATGATGAAGTGAACAAGGATATGTGGTGTGCCAAATGATTTAGACTTGTGTGCAAGCAAGGACGGTACGAGGGATCTGGACGCTTGAGAAGCTTGGTAGTAAGTCATTGGGACCGCATAGAGTATGGATGAGATGCTAAATTAAGCCCTACTCAAGCGAAGGAGAATCGTTAGATCACAGGTTCGCGGGTGGAATAGTGGTTAAGTTAGTA